>OX465599.1:116142500-117392500 GCA_950022295.1 Bromus sterilis
ACCCCCGCAGAGGCAGCAGCTCCAGCAGAGGGGGGCAGTTGTCCACACTTTTTCCCGCCCTCCCGTCCCAGTGCAGCAGGGGCCTCGCTCTACACCACCACATGCGAGGCCACCCAGGCCGCAGCAGCAGCCCAGGCCAGGCGTGATCTGCTACAAGTGCAGAGAGCCGGGGCACACGTCTCCCAACTGCACTGATCCGCGCTTTGATCAGCTCCCACCGCCTCCACCTCGCTCTACTCCGAGTACTGCGATGGTGAACGCACAGCCACGTGCAGTTCGTGTGAACAACGTGATGCTCACAGATGCTCAGCAGTCTTCAGAGATCGTTCTTGGTAGGTTGCTTGTTAGTTCAGTTTCTGCGACAGTTTTGTTCGATTCCGGAGCTTCCCACTCTTTCGTGTCCAGAGATTTTGTTGAGCGTGCTGAGTTACATCCGCAAGGTTTATCTCAGCAGCTATCTGTTGCTTCTCCAGGTTTCAAGACGAATACGTCTGCCTTTGTCCCAGATGTGGAGATTCATATCCAGGGACTTCTCTTCTCAGCTTTGTTGATCGTGTTGACCCATTCCGACATTGATGTCATTTTGGGCATGGATTGGCTTGTGCAACACAAGGCCAATATTGATTGTCCGACCAGATCTGTCAAGTTGACACATGATTCAGGTGTAGAAGTCTTGTACACTTGTGGCTCTATGACAGGACCAGCACAGTTGTACGCCTTGAACGCAGGAGTTGCACCTTTGCTCGAAGAAGTCAAAGTTGTCTGTGAGTTCCCAGACGTCTTTCCGGAGGAGTTTCCAGGAATTCCCCCAGTTCGAGCTATTGAGTTCGTTATTGAGCTAGAGCCGGGTACTCAGCCGATTTCTCGGCATCCGTACAAGATGTGTTTGAAGGAGTTGATTGAGCTCAAGAAGCAGTTGACAGAGTTGGAGGCAGGCGGTTTTATCCGCGCGAGCACTTCCCCTTGGGGTGCACCGCTTTGTTTGTCCAGAAGAAGGATGGGACTAGCCGCTTGGTCCAGGACTATCACGGTATCAACAAGAAGACCATCAAGAACAAGCACCCTTTACCCCGCATCAATGATCTGTTCGAACAGTTGAATGGGGCTAAGGTGTTTTCCAAGCTTGACTTGAGGATGGGGTATCATCAAATCCGTGTTCGTGAAGAGGATATTCCCAAGACCGCGTTCAGTACATGTTATGGGCTGTATGAGTTCACAATCATGACTTTCGGGTTCTCAAACGCTCCTCCGACATTCATGAGAGCTATGAACTATTTGTTCCAAGAATGGCTTGATGTGTTTGTGATCCTCTACCTCGACGACATTCTTGTCTATTCCAAGTCAGAGGCTGAGCATGAGGAACATCTGCGCTTGGTGCTGCAGAAGTTGAGAGAGCACCGCTACTACGCCAAGTTCTCCAAGTGTGAGTTTTGGATGGACAAGGTCAATTTTCTGGGCCATGTTATCTCCGCTGAGGGAATTCGGTTGATCCAGAGCGAGTCCGCACTATTCAAGAGTGGGCTCTGCCGAAGAATGTGAAGCAGCTAAGGAGTTTTCTCGGCCTCGCCGGTTATTGCAGGAGGTTTGTGCAGAATTTCTCCAAAATAGCAAAGCCAATGACTGAGTTGTTGTGCAAAGGCAAACGGTACACTTGGTCACCAGCTTGCCAGTCAGCTTTCGAGGGTTTGAAGGAGAAGTTGACCACAACTCCAATTCTAACACCGCCAGATGAGTCACAGCCTTTTCAGGTGTTTTGTGATGCCTTATTGCAAGGTCTGGGTGGAGTTTTGATGCAAGGCAGGAATATTGTGGCTTATACCTCACGGCAGTTGAAGACGAGAGAGAGGAATTGTCCAACGCACGACTTGGAGCTTGCAGCAGTTGTGCACGCTTTGATCACTTGGCGACACCTCCTCTTAGGGAGGAAGGTGGATGTGTTCACCAATCACAAGAGTCTGAAGTACTTGTTCACTCAGCCAAATCTGAACTTGAGGCAAAGAAGATGGCTTGGAACCATTACTGAGTACACAGTTGATATTCAGTACACGCCTGGGAAGGTGAATGTCATAGCTGATGCGCTGAGCCGCAAGGGCGTTTGCAATAATATCCAGGTGCAGAAGATCCACCCTGATTTGTGTGAGTCCTTTCGAAGGCTCAATCTCGAGCTAGTTCCAGCAGGCTACCTTGCCAACCTTCTGGTAGAGCCCACTATCCATGAGAAGATTCGTGAAGCTCAGTCTGGCAGCTCAATGATACAAAAGATCAAGCAGGGTATTGCCGCCTCAGTTCCAAAGTACGGTTGCTTTTCAGTGCATAATGACGGCACCGTGTTGTTCGAAGAGTGAGTTGTTGTTCCCAAGGAGGGAGATCTCAGAGAGGTCTTCATGAAGGAAGCCCATGATTCCAAGCTGTCTATTCACCCTGGCAGTACAAAGATGTATCAAGATCTCAAGCAAAGCTTTTGGTGGACTCGTATGAAGCGGGATGTTGCCCGTTACGTGTCTCAGTGAGATGTGTGCAGGAGAGTGAAGGCATAGCACCAGAAGCCTGCAGGGTTGCTTCAGCCACTAGAGATTCCGGAGTGGAAATGGGATCATATAGAGATGGATTTCATCACAGGCTTCCCCTTGTCGCAGAAGAAGAACAATGCCATCTTTGTTGTCATTGCCAATCTTTCCAAAGTTGCCCACTTCTTTCCAGTGAAGGACTCCATTTCAGCAACTCAGTTGGCGGATTTGTACACCGCAAGAGTTGTATCCTTGCATGGCATTCCCAAGAAGATCAGTTCTGATAGAGGCAGCCTTTTCACCTCTAAGTTCTGGCAGGCCTTTCAAAAGGCGATCGGTACGACAGTGTTGTTCAGTACCGCTTATTACCCTCAGACAAGTGGGCAAGTCGAGCACGTGAACCAAATCCTCGAGGACATGCTTCGAGCATGTGTCATCTCCTTTGGCATGAAGTGGGAAGAATGCTTGCCGTATGCTGAGTTCTCTTACAACAACAACTATCATGCAAGTCTGCAGGCAGCACCGTTTGAAGTCTTGTATGGCCGCAAGTGCATGACACCTTTGAACTGGTCCGAGACAGGTGAGAGGAAGCTGTTCGGTCCAGATGTGATCCAAGAGGCAGAGGACAGAGTGAAGATTGTCCGAGAGAACCTAAAGGCAGCACAATCTAGGCAGAAGGCCTATTATGACAAGAGGCACCGTGGTGTAGCGTTTCAGGTTGGTGATTGGGCGTACCTGAGAGTGTCTTCGTTGAGGGGAACTCACCGTTTTGATATCAAAGGAAAGCTCGTTCCAAGATTTGTCGGACCTTTCCGCATCCTCGAGACTAGAGGACCTCTTGCCTTTCGACTCGAGCTTCCAGAGACTCTATCCATGGTGCATGACGTGTTCCATGTGTCCCAGCTAAAGCAGTGCTTCAAGAAGCCAGAGCAGGCTGTTGAATTGGGCGACATACAGCTGAGTGCGGACCTTTCCTACTCAGAGCGTCCAGTCCGTGTTCTTGAGACGTCCGAGCGCAAGACTCGCAACAAGACCGTCAAGTTCATGAAAGTTCAGTGGGCACATCATTCGGAGAAGGAAGCAACGTGGGAGCGTGAAGATCATCTCCGTTCTGAGTATCCTGAGTTGTTTCAGGCTTAGAACTCGGGATGAGATCCTGTGTTGGTGGGGGAGTGTTGTAATAGCCCATTTGCAATTATAAAAAATCAACATGATATTGTACCTTGTCTGATGACTTTGTAACTTGGCATGATGCTAGAGTTTGACATTTCATGTGGTGATTTAAATTTGCATTGGGATTGGAGCCCATTTGGTTTGTTTGAGTTTGCATCCAAATTGGTTCAAGAAGGGTGTGTGAAGATTTTTCATTGATGCATGCATGCTCTCCTTGACCCCAAACTTGGCATAGCCAATTTCTTGCCCCCCCAAGCTTTTTAAAAGCCTTGCAATATTTTTGCCAACTTAAAAAATGTGGGCCATAGTTCAATGTGATTTGAATTTCCAGAAATGACCCCACATTTTAGTTGCTCCAAAAATGGCCAAACCAATTTTAGAAATTGGAGAATATATCAAGGATCATTTTGCATATTTTTGTGTGATTTATTTTCCTTGTGGATGTTCCTGGAAAACTCCCCATGTGCTTTCTGTTTTGTTAAATGGAAAATAGCCTGGGGCTCTCCTTTCTTTTCTCTCCTTTTTCCTTCAAGCCCAGCCCACCTGAGCCTTCTCCCCGCATCCCACTTGGACCCAGCCAGCGAAGCGGTACGCGCGAGTTGTTGTGGCCGCCCGATCTCCATCGCACGCCCCTCCTTCGTCGCCTTTCCACGCTGGAGAGGTCCCCGCCGGACTCCCTCTCACAGCCGGCCGGAGCATCGACGTCGATGCGGCCGACGTGGATAGGAGGCCTCCCTCCTATTTAATCCGAGCTCCCGAGCCCCTCTGGACCCCTTGGGTTCCCTTCCTCCCAGCAGTTCCTCCTCGCCGCCGCCGGGGTGGCTTCCCCTCTCCGTTTCTGTCCCTCCTTACTCCGGTGAGCCCCGCTGCAATTCGCAGCCATCCCGCCGTATTCTTGACCAAGCGCTCGTCTGCACGGACCTCGAGCTCACCTCAATCCGTTTCTGTGTCCAGATCGGAGCCCGGTGGAGCGAGACGACCCCGCAGCAGAGCAGGCCGCCACAGACCTCTTCGTCCCCAACGACGGCCACGGACCCCTTCCTCCTCTATGGCTAGGCTGGGACGCACGTTGCGACCCACAAGGTGAGCCGATGCCCGCGCCTTTGCCCGTAGCGCCGTGTAGCCGTCTGTCCACGACAGCAGTAGCGGATCCGCCGCGTTTGAACGTCGCCGACGAGCAATTCGAGCACGCCGTGCCATGGCTTGCCTCGGGTGCCCCCTCGTGTGCTCCTAGGACGTCCAGAGCATGCCTTTGGCCCTCAAGGACCCGCCTTTTTGCGTGTAGTGGAGTTTGGCTTCCCGCGTCTGTACTTGCCTATCTCTATAGCGCAGCGCCGCCGCGGTTTCAGTTGAAGCTGGCTACCATTCCGGTGAGGTTCAGGTCACGGCACGGGCACCCACGAGTTCGTGGTGATGCGCTCTAGGAGCTGGAAGTAACCCCATGGCCAGGGGCACCGTGATCTCAACGCGTGCGTCGTGCAAGTTTGGGGCTTTTGCCTCTGTCAGTCTGAAGTTCAGAGCCTTCGCCGCCATGCTGTTCCTGTGAAGTTTGCGAGTAGATGAAGAGGAGTTAGAGGCCATGGCGAGCGCACCTGTGGAGAGCAAGGTGCCCTCTCGGGTTCTTCTCATGGCGTGGTGGCCGGAGCCCGCCTATGCGCGATGCGAGGTTCGCCGCAGTAACGTCTCGCGACGGGTTCAGGCGACTGCAAGTGTTCGCAGTTCAGAACAGGGTGAGTCTGAAGTTTACCTAGCCTGCAGGGCTTCTCGTTTCAGAAAACGGTTCTTAGCGCAGTGGTAGGGGGCTGTGGAGTAACGCAGCGCGCCGTGGGTTCGAATCCCAGCCCGACGCCCCCAGTTTTTTTGTGTTTTTGCAGCGGCTGACAGTCGGGCCCCGCCTGTCAGTGGCAGAAGCCTACTGGGCTGTAACACAGCGAGTAGAGAAGGAGAGATGGGCCCTGCCGCCCGAGGCAGCCCATGTGGCCTGTGCCTGTTTCTTTTTCCTTTTGTTTCTTTTTCTTTTCTGTTTAAATTCAAATTTGAATTTGTTTTCAAATTCAAATATGGTTTTGAACTTCAACTCAGTTTTGGGCACCCCATATATGTTGTTGGGGTATTTTGAACCACTGAACACAGTGGTGATGACCATTTTACAATTTGCCCCTTAAAATTTTTGTGATGGTGGCAATTATGCAAATAGGCCCTTCTTTTCTTTTGTTTTTGCAACCACTTCCCAAAACTCAAATGTGGAAACCCATGTATGACTTTTGGGTAGTTTTTTCTCAAGGATCAACATGGTGACAGTGGTTTTGCCATTTGAATTTTTCCTGAAATGCGAGTAGTGCAACTTTTCACTCAGGCCCCTAAATTCATTTGAATTTGCAACTGTGCTTTGCAAAATTCAAATGGAGCCATACCTTATATGGTTTTGGGGTATAAAAATGCAAGAATTAAAATGGTGATGTCCATTTGATGTTTTGTGCAACTCAATGGACATCGTGTGATCACCTAACCGTATCCAATCTTGCCTTTCTTTTCTTTGTTTCTTTCAACTTCAGTGCATGTTGAATTCTGATCATCTTTTCATTCCAAGTCCCTTTTCACGTCATCTTGAAATCTTTGCATCAAAAATCCAGCCCCTATCATATTTTCATATGCAGTGTGGCTGGGTTCCTTTCTTTTGTTGCACATTTCCGATGTCAAGTTCATCGACATCTCTCCGTCTCCGGAATAGATGTTTTACTTTCACGTTGTAATTATTTCTGTTAATTGCATTGTTGATCATGTCATGTTGCCATGTTACTTACACCAAAATTAAGGCTAAGGCCAAAGCCATAAAAATATAATAATTGCAACGAGGTTGTTGACGTGTCGTCACCACCTTCATTTAAATTGACTAGATAAGGTCACATCATGTCTATTAAACTTGATCATACCATCTTTGCCTGTGCATTGCAACCCTTGCTTACTTGTGCGCCTTTTCCTTGCCGGTACCTTACGTTAGCACCTGAGACTGCCAAGGAGACTTAAGTGGAGGTTTCCAACACCGAGCCCGAGGACGCTGCTACGTCTGCTCCTTCGACCGATTACCCAGGCAAGGGGAAGATTTATACCGTTACTTGATACCTTTCTGCCTACCTGCCTAGCTGTAGTCTAGAACGTTTGTTTGATCCTATCCACCTTATTCATGCCATAATCAACCCAAACAGCCATGACCCCCCACATCCCAGCAAAACATTGTATTGCTAAGGTACCGCTGCTCAGCCATTTCTTAGTATGAGTAGGAAAACTTGCTTCTTACCCTATGCTATGGTTTGGGATATCATGTTATTTAAAGAAGTTGATTGATATTTATTATTATTGTGATGTTAATTATATACTTGACGAATGATGGGAGACCAGGCTGTTCCCGCCAGGTGTTTTGTTCCATTTGAGTCACCTAGGTCCCGAGTTTCGAGTATTGTGTTTCATGACGAGCGTGCCTAATCGTGTGTGGGATTCTATGGGGTCCCCTTGTCTTACCTACCTAGCTTCATACAGTTTTAGTGGTGGCCCGAGCTGATTTATTATTTGCAATGTGTGTGTGCTGGTGGTACCCCAGTTGTTTACAAACCACCTTGGCCCAGGAGGACTTGTTTCTTGGCTGGCCCACCTTGACCGGCGAGGGCCCAGTCCTCATGAGAGGTTTAATTGGTAACCCAAACCCTGTTGATACGGAAGAGTCCGATCCGAGAGCGTGGCCGGCTTTTGGATTGGATGTCGACTCCCCGGGGGCCACCCGGAATTGTGTGTTGTTAGTTAGAGGGACTCTGACGTTCCAGAGTTTCAGGCGCTTACCTAGCCAATCGAAAACCGGGAGTACATGCGAAGCCTATGATGGGCAGTTGGTACACCCCTGCAGGGTTAAATCTTTTCAAAAAGCCGTGTCCGCGGTTATGGACGACTTGAGACCTACTCCTTGTTCATAGAATAATATCAATTTGAATCAAAGTTAAAACTTGCCTATCGTGTGAGTGTCTTGCTTGCTTTTCTTCGTCCAGGGGGACCGAGAGAAGATCCAGGTCGTGTTATGTTTGACGTAAGTAGGTGGATAGCAGACCTATGACACGATGTCACATGCAATCTTGGATCTTATCTCTACTCTAATAGAACGATAGCCACCATATATGCTAGTGCGGCTGCAAGCTTTACTTTATCTTGTCTTACCGTAGGGAGTTAGTTATCCTGTAATGATATAATCTCACCCCTGTTTTTTTTTCTTTTACTGTTTTGCCTGATCGGCCGCTGTAGTTGACTACTACCTCGACCCGAGCACTGGACGGTACTTCGTGGAGGTGCCCCCGGAGGACGACGATGAGGATGAATTCGTTCAGTAGATCCTATAGTTGGGTTCTGACGATCCGTTGGTGGACTCTTTATGTGCAGCCCTATCTAGGGAAATTTGGATTTTGACCGTACTCGGTCGTGATTGTCTTCCGTTTGTTGCATGATGTACTGTTGGGTCTATGGACCTCTAAAATGATGTAATAAATTCCAGCGGTGATGTATGCCCTGGACTCTATATATTTTATGTCTTAGTATTAAGTTCATTATTGATATACCTATAGTCGAGAATCCGGCAGCGACACGAGTGCGAGTGTCGTGAGCCGGTGGCCTTTTATGCGCTACTAACTTGAGCGGGACGCGAAAGCGACTAACTCGAGTTAGCACCGCATCGGGGGCCTTACACATGTTTTCTCAATTAGCGACAGAGACAAAACCTTTATGTTATTATGCTTGAAGTGCTATGTTGACAAGGAAGACAACTTGCATGATTTGAGCTAAACTAACATGGACTGACGCTGTTTTCAGCAGAGTTGTTTGTATGGTTTTATTTTGCGCAGGAAAATGGATTTTTGGACATCTCAGAAAATTCCCACAAAAATACCAAAAAATCCACGCACCCGAAGGAGCCCAGAGCCAGAAGGGGGGCCAGAGGGCAGCCAGGGGGGCTCCAGGCGCCCTGCTGGCGCGGCCAGGGGTGGGGTCGCGCCAGCTGGCCGCCTGGGCGACTCCCCCCTCCCCTGTTGCCCTACTTTGACTCGTTTTTATTCCTGTGACTAGGAAACTCCGAAACAGAAGTCGCTTTTCCAGAACCCGTCGCGGAGTCGCCGCCAACCTCTGTTCTTCCTCAGGAGGGCTAATCTGGAGGCTGAATTGGCCTCCGGAGAGGGGAGATCGTCGCCATTGTCATCACCATCACCAATCCATCATCCCTCCATGAATTGTCTTCACATGTGTGAGTAATTCCCTGTTGTAGGCAAAGGGTATGGTAGGGATTGGATGAGATTGATCATGTAATAGTTCATCAGATTGTTGGGAGATGTTGCCTATCATCTATTTTGGTGTTTATCATCTTTGCTACAACTTGTTATTCTTAATTATTGTCACTTTGGGCCCGAGTGCCATGTTTTCAGATCTGAACCTCTTATGTTTCATGAGTTTATCTATGTTCGAGATCCTATCTATGAGTTGTATGCACCTATTATGGTCTGGAACCGGCGATCCCAAAGGTGACAACTTGGGACACCAAAGGGGATGGTCCATAATTTGAGGATTCCATGTATCCATTGAATTTATTGCTTTGTTTCGGTGCTCTTTAACAGGAGCACCTTAATCTCCATAAGTTCCTTTTGGCCCCGTTCGTAGCGGGATGGTAGGAGAAAAGATGTTGCGCAAGTTCTTATGGCAAGCACGCACAACTACCTATGGGATATATGCCTAATGTTTGATATTTGCCTAGATGATCATTGCTTTTCTGTGTGCCTTGCCCCGAGTTAGAATTTATTACATGTTCATTCTTATTCATGCAGCGCCCGACCATCCATCTCCGTAGCCTATAGTGCTTTAATCCTGCTGGTCACTAGTTTTTACTTTTCGCTATTTCACTTTCGCTATCATCACAGTTGCTATTAATACTTTGTTGCAAGCAAGCATATTTCAGGAGCGGTTGAATTGACAACTCAACTATCAAAGCTTATAAACACTCTTTGGTTCCCCTTGTGTCGAATCAATAAATTGGTTAACTTTGTTGGATATGTGCCCTAGAGACAAATTAATAAAGATATTTGTCACATATCCGTTTTGTTCATAATACGTTTTATACTGTGCTATAACTATATTACTTGGAAATACTAATACAGGTGTAGTATAAAACATGGTCCGTAGTTTAACTCGGGTAAAGTATCTCATTGGGCAATTGATTGATCAAGCTTTCCTGATCATGGCGACACTTAAGTCCATTGACAATGAGGTCATATCGTTAAGGGGAATGATGTGATGGACGTACACCCACCTAAAGTATTGCAATGTGATCGAGTCACATAGTTCAGCGTTGCTATGACTTTGTAACATATGGCTTAGTCCTTAGACCACAACGATCATACGTAATTGTCACCTATGAGGAGACTTTGATTTGTATCCCACCGCCTGACTGAAATATGCTGGCTATAACGGTGCACTTTGGGTATTCCGAAATAGATGGTTGATGAGTATGTTAATAGATTAGAGAGGGATTTGTCAGTCCTTGTGACATCACAGGTACTCTGGGCCCACTCGGTGATATTGCATCAACACCTTGCAAGGACGTGACTAGGTCACAAGAGATGCAATGATCATGGACGAGAGAAGTTGTTTGTTGTGAACAAGATGTGAACACGGTATGTAGGATACCGACGATCAAACCTCGGACAAACAAAGTACCGCAGCACAAAGGGATTACGTCGTATCGTTAACGGTTTCCAAAAGAGATCGAAGTTCATTCGATGGAAGCGCAGGGGCTGTCAAGGATTGTAACTAGGTCCAACTGACTAGTCATTGGTCAATGAGAAGAGTCTCGACCATGTCTGTTGTTTCCCGAACCGTTAGGGTGTTACACTTAAAGGCAATCGATGCATAGGACAGTTACAGGATCAATCGGTGAAATAGGAGGAATCACCGGAATAGTTCCGGAGGAGGACGGAATGGTTTTCGGACATTTTGAATAGTTCAAAATAAAGTTTAATTGTTTTAATAATGTTTTATTATTTAATTATCTGAATTAAATATTTAAAACATATTAAATAAATTAAAAAATGGGAAAAAGGCTAAATGGGCCCATGGGGCCCATTAAGGGAGGAGGGGGTCTCCCCCCTTGGGCTTGGCGCCAAGGGTGGGGCCCACCACCCCCCTTGGCCGGCGCACTCCCCCCCTTGGGAGTTTAGTCCCACGTGGGGGAGGGGAGGAGGATGGAAACCCCCCTTGGCCTATATAAGGAGGGGTAGACCCCCCTTTTTTCCAACACACCAATATCTCCTTCTTCCTCCTTCTCCTTCCCGGAAGTGGACTCCCCTTGTTTGGAGTCTACACCTGGATTGGAGTTCTCCACCATAAGGCAGGTCGTCGTTCTGCTGGAGTCGGGATCCGTAGCCGTCTTTCTTCCGCTGCTCGCCTGGTTCGGGGACCGGGAGGAACATCGATTGTACCGTACGTGTATAATCTCTTCGAGGCACTACACCTGTGGTGCTACTTCGTCGCTGGAGGTTTACCGGGAGTCATCCTCGCCGGTGGTGTTCTTCTACATGACAGTGAGGTAGTAGTTCCGAGTCTACGCCAGCCACGTTCGCAAGAACCTTTCCCTCTTTCGGTCTTCGACGGTATGAACACCGATTCCCTCCGTTACTTTACATTGCCATAGCATAGATGTTGGGTTCGGGTACCGTAGGTATGAAAAATTTGTGTTCTCTGCCCCGTATCCCAACAGTGGTATAAGAGCTAGCTATGCGTAGATGTATTGTACGGGTAGAACACATCTAGGATGTGGGTATCGAATCTTCATTCGTTACCCTCCCACATGTACTCATTTAGCGTTGCGGCAATGTTTGATGAAGCGGCCCCCGACCTACCTTACGCGTTTACGCGAGACTGGTTCCACGGTTGACATATGGCTTGTACCATATAAAGTGGCTGCGGGGGTGTCTGTCTCTCTGCATTAGCGATGCGAAGATGTTTGCAACGGAGGGCCCCGACAAGGGTGTAATAGATACGGATGGGAGACGGTGTTGTGGCATGTTTTTCGCAGGATAGAAACGGTTCTCTCTCTCGAAACCCCTAGCAGCCACGTAAAACTTGCACAAGCTAAAGTAGAAAGGCGTTTAACTTTGCTTTGCTTGAAGGGGGTCATAGGTTGTATGATTTACAGTTTTACTTCCTGTTTTATGCTAGTATGCTAGATATATCGACGGTAGCACGAAACAGGACCATCTCTCACAATACCAACATTGTGTTCTCCGTTGGTGGGCACCGCCTGGAAGGTTCTCCCATATGCCTTGATGCTCCATACATACCGGAGTTGTTCTACATATTCAACGGAGTTCGCATGAGGTTGGGTTTGGCAAGCCTGGCATATGCAGATATGGCCTTGCTGAACAGCTAACATCAAGGTTCGATTGGCAGGCTTGACGTATGTAGATGCGGGCCTGGAACACAGGAGACCGAAAGGTCGAGCACGAGTCACATGCCTTATGTGATTGGCTTAGAGGCCTACCTGGTTCGCATACTGATGGCCGTGACGATCGGGGGAGGTATGGGGGCTGGGATTGTGTAATCACTTAGTTAAATTGAGAGGTGTTTATCTAAGTGGGAGATTTCTAGAAATTTTGAGATTGAATTGAAACTCCACATTATGAACAAAAGTCTAAATATGTATCCTTGTGAATCAACCTTGTAGATGGCAGCACCTCGCCCCTCGTTCGACTTAGGATCATTCCTAGAGAAAGATAAGCTAAAAACAAATGGGACAAACTTCGCCAACTGGTTCCGCACCCTGATGATTCTCCTCGTTCCCCTCAAGATGGCATACGTACTAGAGGGCGCGTTAGGTGACGCACCAGCAGATGATGCCAGTCAGGACGAGAAGAATGTCTATCTCTCCAGGACTGATGATTACAACCTTGTCCCGAGTGGCATGCTCTACACCATGGAGGCTGAGCTGCAGAAACGCTTTGAGAGGATGGGTGCATATGAGATTATCACCGACCTCAAGGAGGTCTTCGCACCTCAAGCCAGGGTTGAACAGTACGAGGCTTCTGAAGCCTTCTTCTCAGCAAAGATGGGCGAGCACGGCAGCGTGAGTGAGCACGTAGTCAAAATGTGTGGCTACGTTCAGCGCTTGAATGCTCTGGAATGCCAGATTCCAGATGAACTTGCTGTTGATAGGGTGTTGCAGTCGCTTCCCCCTAGCTACAAAGGCTTTGTGCTGAACTACAACATGCAGGGGATGACCAAACCCCCTTCTGAGTTGTTCGCCATGCTGAAGAGCGCTGAGGTTGAGATCAAGAAGGAGCACGCCATCTTCATGGTCAACAAGACCACTGACTTCAAGAAGTCAAGCAGGCGGGAGAAGGCCAAGAGAGGTGGCCCCAAGAGGGATGGCAAGACAGTTGCCGCTCCTCCCAGGGCACCCAAGCCTAAACCCGGAGTGGAGTGCTTCTACTGCAAGGGTGAAGGTCACTGGAAACGCAACTTCCCCAAGTACCTAAAGGACAAGAAGGCTGGCAAGGTCGCCAAGAGAGACGAAGGTATATTTGATATACATATTGTTGATCTTCTCTTGACAAGCGCGGGGAACACATCCTGGATACTTGATACAGGATCTGTCGCTCATATTTCTAATTCCATTCAGGGACTAAGGAATAGGAGACGCTTGCTCAAGGATGAAGTGACGATGCGCGTGGGGAATGGCTGTCAAATTGAAGTCTTGGTGGTCGACACGAAGCATCTTCGTCTCCCTTCGGGATTGGTTTTAGTTCTGAATAATTGCTACTATGTACCCGCGTTGAGTGTGAACATAGTTAGTGGCTCTTTCTTGAAGCGAGACCGCTATTCTTTTAAGTCTGATACAATTGGTTGTTCGATTTATAAGGATGAAATGTTTTATGTTCACGCACCGGAGTTGCATGGTTTATTCGTACTTGATCTCGATGGTGACGTGTGTCACATTAAAAATATTGAGGCCAAAAGATTGAAGAATGATGAAGATCAAATGAAGATGTGGCATTGCCGACTTGGTCATATTGGTATAAAGCGCATGGAGAAGCTCCATAGGGATGGACTTCTTGAGTCATTGGATTTTGGATCCCTTGATACATGTGAACCATGCCTCATGGGCAAAATGACAAGGACTCCATTCAATGGGATAATGGAGCGTGCGGATGACTTATTGGGGATCATACACACGGATATATGTGGACCCATGAACGTCCCCACTCGCAATGGTCATCGTTACTTCATGACCTTTACTGATGACTTGAGCAGATATGGGTATATTTACTTGATGAAGCACAAGTCTGAAACCTTTGAAAAGTTCAAGGAATTTCAGAATGAGGTCGAAAATCAACTCGGAAAGAAAATCAAGCACCTTCGATCGTATCGAGGTGGCGAGTATTTGAGTCATGAGTTTGGCAATCATCTGAAGTCTTGTGGCATAGTACCACAACTTACGCCGGCAGGCACACCTCAGAGAAACGGTGTGGCTGAGTGACGTAATCGAACCCTATTGGATAGCGTACGATCGATGATGTCTCATACTGATTTGCCTGTGTCATTCTGGGGGTATGCATTAGAAACTGCCGCTCATATACTTAATAGGGCACCATCCAAACCCGTAAAGACAACACCATTTGAAGAATGGCATGGCACGAAACCTAAGTTGTCTCACCTGAAGATTTGGGGTTTTGAGGCTTATGCTAGGAAACTACAGCCTGACAAACTTGAATCCAAGGCGGATAAGTGCATCTTTGTGGGCTATCCCAAGGAAACTTGTGGATACACCTTCTACAACAAGTCTGACAGCAAAAATTTTGTTGCCAAGACGGGACACTTTCTTGAGAAGGAGTTTCTCGAGAAGGAGTTGAGTGGGAGGAAAATAGACCTCGATGAAGTGACTGACCAATCACTCCAATTGGAAGAAACGGCTACGGAAATTGTTCTGGAACCATCTTCCATAGTGGGAGCTGAAGAGAATGGCCAGAACTACATTCATAACGATCATGACATTGATGATGATCATGATGAGAATGAAGAGGAACCTTTTATGCCCCGTAGGTCATCAAGAGTCCGTCAACCTACTGAGTTTTACGGACAGCTTGTGAATGCAATCTCGGCTGATGAGTCGGATGAACCTACAAGTTACAAAGAAGCAATGGAGGGACCCGAGTCCGAGAAATGGCTTGAAGCCATGAAATCGGAAACAGACTCCATGTACACCAACAAAGTATGGACTTTGGTGGATATTCCCGAGGACCGCAAGGCCGTCGAGACTAAATGGATTTTCAAGAAAAAAACTGACGCAGACGGAAACGCATCTGTCTACAAAGCTCGACTTGTCGCGAAGGGGTTCCGACAAATTCAAGGAGTTGACTACGAGGAGACGTTCTTTCCTGTAGCGATGATAAAGTCTATTCGGATCCTACTAGCAATAGCTGCATATCATGATTACGAGATATGGCAGATGGATGTGAAAACTGCATTCCTAAATGACAACATTGAGGAAGAGTTGTATATG
This sequence comes from Bromus sterilis, assembly GCA_950022295.1. Taxonomy (NCBI): domain Eukaryota; kingdom Viridiplantae; phylum Streptophyta; class Magnoliopsida; order Poales; family Poaceae; genus Bromus; species Bromus sterilis. The sequence continues at coordinate 116,157,759 of OX465599.1, forward strand.
ATGCAACCAGAGGGGTTTGTCGATCCAAGGAACGCTGGTAAGGTGTGCAAGCTTCAACGGTCCATATATGGGTTGAAGCAGTCATCTCAGAGCTGTAATCTTCGATTTGATGAGGTCATTAAAGCTTTTGGATTTGTCCAAACGTCGAAGAGTTCTGCGTCTATAAGAAACTGAGTGGGAGCTCTGTAGCATTCCTTGTGTTATATGTAGATGACATATTACTAATAGGGAATGATAAGAAATTCTTAGAGGAAGTGAAGGAATATCTGAATGGACAATTTTCCATGAAGGACCTAGGTGAAGCTGCGTACATATTGGGGATTAAGATCTATAGAGATAGACCTAATCGACGGTTGGCCTTGAGTCAGAGCACTTATATTGACAAGATATTGAAAAGGTTCAGTATGGGTAACTCCAAGACAGGCCTCTTGCCAGTTATAAAAGGTGTCAAATTAAGCGCGACTCAATGCCCAACCACAGCAAAAGAGAAGGAGGAGATGTCCTCAAAGCCCTATGCCTCAGCCATAGGTTCTCTCATCTATGCTATGTTATGTACCAGACCGGATTTTGCGCTGGCCATTAGTATGACTAATCCCTACCAGAGTAACCCGGGAATGGCTCACTGGACAGAAGTAAAGAACATCCTTAAGTACTTGAGAAGAACCAAGGATCTCTTTCTCGTTTATGGAGGAGTTGATGAGGAGCTCACCGTAAAGGGTTACGTTGACGCAAGCCTCAGCTCAGATATAGATGACTCGAAATCCCAGACGGGATATGTTTTCATGTTGAACGGTGGCGCAATTAGCTGGAGGAGCGGCAAAAAGTCAGTCGTCGCCCAATCTACAATCGAGTCGGAGTATATTGCCGCTAGCGAAGCGTCTAACGAGGCGCTGTGGCTGAAGAAGTTCGTGATCGAGCTTGGCGTCTTTCCCAGCTGCACTGACCCCTTGGGAATCTTCTGCGACAACACGGGTGCCATTGCTAACGCGAAGGAGCCAAGAACTCACTCTACAGCCAAGCACATCCTCCGAAAGTTCCATGTGACGCGAGACTACGTCAGGGATGGACACACTAGGATTCACAAGATACATACGGATCTTAACGAGCAGACACGATGACTAAACCTCTTCCACATGGCAACTTTGAAGAACACCGAGAGACCATTGGTGTTAGATACATACCTGATGTAAACTAGTGTAATTTGTACTCTAGTGCAAGTGGGAGACTGTTGGATATGTGCCCTAGAGACAAATTAATAAAGATATTTTTCACATATCCGTTTTGTTCATAATACGTTTTATACTGTGCTATAACTGTATTACTTGGAAATACTAATACAGGTGTAGTATAAAACATGGTCCGTAGTTTAACTCGGGTAAACTATCTCATTGGGCAATTGATTGATCAAGCTTTCCTGATCATGGCGACACTTAAGTCCATTGACAATGAGGTCATATCGTTAAGGGGAATGATGTGATGGACGTACACCCACCTAAAGTATTGCAATGTGATCGAGTCACATAGTTCAGCGTTGCTATGACTTTGTAACATATGGCTTAGTCCTTAGACCGCAACGATCATACGTAATTGTCATCTATGAGGAGACTTTGATTTGTATCCCACCGCCTGACTGAAATATGCTGGCTATAACGGTGCACTTTGGGTATTCCGAAATAGATGGTTGATGAGTATGTTAATAGATCAGAGCGGGATTTGTCAGTCCTTGTGACAGGACAGGTACTCTGGGCCCACTCGGTGATATTGCATCAACACCTTGCAAGGACGTGACTAGGTCACAAGAGATGCAATGATCATGGACGAGAGAAGTTGTTTGTTGTGAACGAGATGTGAACACGGTATGTAGGATACCAACGATTAAACCTCGGACAAACAAAGTACCGCAGCACAAAGGGATTATGTCGTATCGTTAACGGTTTCCAAAAGCGATCGAAGTTCATTCGATGGAAGCGCAGGGGCTGTCAAGGATTGCAACCAGGTCCAACTGACTAGTCATTGGTCACTGAGACGAGTCTCGACCATGTCTGCTGTTTCCCGGACCGTTAGGGTGTTACACTTAAATGCAATCGATGCATAGGACACTTACGGGATCAATCAGTGAAATAGGAGGAATCACCGGAATAGTTCCGGAGGAGGACGGAATGGTTTCCGGACATTTTGAATAGTTCAAAATAAAGTTTAATTGTTTTAATAATGTTTTATTATTTAATTATCTGAATTAAATATTTAAAACATATTAAATAAATTAAAAAAATGGGAAAAAGGCTAAATGGGCCCATGGGGCCCATTAAGGGAGGAGGGGGTCCCCCCCCTTGGGCTTGGCGCCAAGGGTGGGGCCCACCACCCCCCTTGGCGGGCGCACTCCCCCCCTTGGGAGTTTAGTCCCACATGGGGGAGGGGAGGAGGATGGCACCCCCCTTGGCCTATATAAGGAGGGGTAGACCCCCCTTTTTTCCAACACACCAATATCTCCTTCTTCCTGCTTCTCCTTCCCGGAAGTGGACTCCCCTTTTTTGGAGTCTGCACCTGGATTGGAGTTCTCCACCATAAGGCAGGCCGTCGTTCTGCTGGAGTCGGGATCCGTAGCCGTCTTTCTTTCGCTGCTCGCCTGGTTCGGGGCCCGGGAGGAACATCGATTGTATCGTACGTGTATAATCTCTTCGAGGCACTACACCTGTGGTGCTACTTCGTCGCTGGAGGTTTACCGGGAGTCATCCTCGCCGGTGGTGGTCTTCTACATGACAAGGAGGTCGTAGTTCCGAGTCTACGCCAGCCACGTTCGCAAGAACGTTTCCCTTTTTCGGTCTTCAAAGGTATGAACACCGATTCCCTCCGTTACTTTACATCACCATAGCATAGATCTTGGGTTTGGGTACCGTAGGTATGAAAAAATTGTGTTTTCTGCCCCGTATCCCAACAAACTTACCCGCGAGAACACTACAATCGATCCCCTACAGTTGAGGGTCATCAAGTACAGTTTTCTGGCGCCGTTGCCGGGGACCATAGCAATATTTACAAGTCTACTTGAAGTATCCTGCCTGCCACACTTCATCCGCTATGGGTAAGAAAGGAGGCCCCAAGGTTCCGATCCTACCGTCCACTACAAGAAAAGGTACCGTTCTGAGTACCAGTGCTACGCTTGATTAACCTTCCGTTATAAGTAAGTTTGCTTCACCGCTACCACCACAGGCCACTTCTACTGAGTCTGTTACTATGTCCGATACTTATGATGATGATTCCACTACTCTTGATGATACTAGTTTTCTTGGTCACTATATTGAAATTCAGACTGCTAAGGTTGCAGCAGAACTCGAGACCAAGACTCCTGCTACCTATATTCCTACTTGCAAAACCTTTGGTTACCCAACCTTAAATGAACTCAAGGAGATGATCATTGATGATGATTATATTACTCTTGATGATGATCTTTGCAGGGAACTCAGAGAGTGTGCCGACTCTGACCCTGATGCTATTAAGGAGGTGCTCGAAAAGCACTCCATGAAGAACAAGATTTCTCCTGATCCTAAATTTGCCACATATCCTATATGCATCTCTGATCCTGATTATGATTTCTCTGTTGATCTTTCACTTATATCTACAGTCGAGGCTGGCCCTTTTTATGGCAGAGAAAATGATGATGCTATAGCACACCTGACCAAACTCGCCGAGTTAGGTGACCTATTTACTACCAATGAAAAGATACGAAACTTCTATGTCGCAAATCTTTTTTCCTTTTTCTTTGAAGGAAGACGCTAAATCATGGTACGATGCACTACCCTATGGTTCCATTGAGAGTCCTTAGGACTTAGTTCAATTCTTTGTTGATAAATATTTTCCTGCTTCTATGCAACATGCTGCTTTGCAAAGAATCTATAACTTTAAACAGATACAGGATGAGCACCTCCCTAAACCTTGGGGGAGGTATTGTGACTTAATCAAGGCTATACCGGGACATGAAGTCCCAAAGAATGAATTACTTGATATATTTTATGCTGGTCTAACCGATGAGTCCAGGTCCTATCTGGATAGTTGTGCTGGTTGTGTTTTCAGGGAAAGAACACCGGACGAAGCCGAAGAACTAATGGGCAAGATTGCCAAGAACCATGAAGATTGGTCCGTACCTGAACCACCTCCACCACCAAAGAAGAGGGGCATGCTTGTTCTGAGCCCCGAAGATATGCAAGAAGCAAAGAAGTCTATTAAGGAGAAAGGCATTAAATCCAAAGACGTGAAAAGTCTACCACCTATCGGGAAGTTGTGTGAGCCTACTCATCCTCCCTTGTAGAGGTACACTCTCTATTAGACTTGATAATAATGCCAAACAGGACATACTCCCTTGAAGGAAGACAGAAAGTGATATCCCTAAAGGTAAGCCTCCCGACCAATGCTTAGATGAGCTTGATCATTTTATTATTAATCAAGACAATTTCAGTAGGAGGATACAAAGTCAGTTGCATGATAATTCTCTTGCTATCAAAAATTTTCTTGGTGTTATAGAAAGAACAGTCAATGATGTTAAATATCTTGTTAAGCATTTTCATATGGTTCAAACTCAGCTTGAACAAATTTCTAATGTGCAAAAAGATTTGCTTGATAATAATGCCAAACAGGACATACAAGCTTATGGCATCAAAACAAGGGGTGGAACACACACCCAAGACCCACTCTATCCTGAGGGGCATCCAAAGAGGATCGAGCAAGATTCTCAAGTACCAGTAGAAGACGAGATTGTTAGCTCTCCTAAGAATAAAAAGAAGAAGAAACACAAGGAGGCTGACAACTCCAACGATCCTATTACAAGTGAAGAACCTGCTGTTGATCATAACAACATATCTACCTCCGAGGCTGAAACCGAAGACGGTGCTGAGCCCGAAGAAAATGATAAGGAGAAAATGATCCTCCCGAGGTACGAGAAGAAGAAGCACCCGATAAACGCAAGAAGTATACTAGAGAAGACTCATAGCAAGAAGACATGGGAAGGAAAAAGAACCATGATTACAAAAACACATGCCCTTTCCAGGTAAGTCTCTCAAATCTAAAGAAGAAGAGCATTATAATAAATTTTGTGAATGGATGAAACCTCTTTTTCTTTAAATTCCCCTGACCGATGCTATCAAGTTACCTCCTTATTCCAAATACATGAAAGATATTGTTACTAATAAAAGAAAAGTTCCTAATGAGGCAATATCTACTATGCTTGCTAACTACTCTTTCAGTGGCGAGATTCCCGAGAAGCTTGGTGATCCAGGTATACCCACCATTCCTTGTTCCATAAAAAATAATTATGTTAAGACTGCCTTATGTGATCTCGGAGCAGGGGTGAGTGTTATGCCTTTTTCTCTTTATAAAAGGCTATGTTTAGATAAGCTAATCCCTACAGATATCTCTCTTCAGATGGCTGACAAATCAACAGCCGCCCCGATAGGTATTTGTGAGGATGTTCCAGTTGAAGTTGCTAATTGTTTAATTCTTACGGATTTTGTTGTGCTTGACATGCCAGAGGATGGGAGCATGTCCATTATTCTTGGTAGACCCTTTATTAACACCATAGGTGCCATTATTGATTGCAATAAAGGAAAGGTCACCTTCAACGTAGACGATAAAGAACACACGGTGTATTTCCCAAAGAAGATCGACAAAAGGCATGGCCTTAACTCAATAGAGAATGTCGAGACCGTGAAGATCGAAGAGTGGGATTGTCCTCTACACGTGTACCACAAATACAAAACCATCATGGTGGGGACAATCTCCATTAAAGTAAAGGTGCAATAATCACTTCATAAGAGGTGAGACTTTTTGTTCTATATATCGCCAATTCGTTGGTAATACTTGATCAACCTTGCTAGTGGGCATGTTTTATATAGGTAAAAAGTAGAGCTTGTTATGTTTTCATTTTCTTTAGCTTTTATTCTCCTTGTTGTACCAAGTTTATATGTTCTTGAAGCTTCACAATTCTAATCACTGCTTCAAGTTTTCAGAAAGTTTCGCAACTTTCTGAACTCCAGAAAATTTTCAACAGTGAAGTTTTCATAAAAATTCCAAAATATTAAGAACAAAAATTTACATGCCCGGGAGTGACCCAGAGGCACCTGTGGCTGACAAGGGGGGGCCCACCAGTGGCCCAGGCGGCCAGTTGGCACGGCCAGCCCCTGGCCGCGCCCACAGGGCGCTTGGGGCCCATAGGCCACACCTGCAGGTATTTCTTCTTCCTCTCCCTTCCTCTCTCTCCAAAAAACACGAGTTCTACTCCAGTTCTTGCATTCTTGCTGTTCTTGGAGGCGTTTTTCGATATCTCTCTACAGCCCACCATTTGAGTTGAGATTTTGAGCAAATACTCCCTGGTATGAAACTCCTCCACCCCTCCAAATAGATTTTTGATTGGTGGCTTCATTTGTGAGTATTTAGTAGTTCTTGGTGCTGTTTAGATGAGCTTGCATGCATGTGTCGAAATTTATTTTCCAAGTTTTGATGCAAGTTTATGCCTTAGGTAAGTGATTAGAGTAGTTTGCCTCAACTCACTTTGTTTAAATCCTTGTTTTTGTGAATTGTCAAAAATTTCAGAAATGATTTTTCTAGGAAAAGCAAAGGGGTGGCTTGGGAAGAAGAAGCCTGAGCGCTCCGATCGAGTTACTAGATCTGCAGCTTCACCCTGAGTAGCTAGGGTGAGCTACAATGAAGATCATGTGCCCCTGGAGTTGTTGGAAGACACAAGTCCAGCATGCGCAATGATGTATCCGTGCGATGATTTTCTTACAGTTGCAGGAATTAAGGAGGAATTCTATGGGCTTTGTGCCGATGCAGGTTTGACACGGCTAGCACTATGCCGTGTGGTACAATACAAGAAGCTCACCTCCTGCTTTGTTAACAGTTTTTTTTATAACCATTCCGCTCGAACTGTCGAGTTCAAACTTTATAATGATCTCATAACCATGTCTTTGGCACAGTTTTGTGATATAATAGGTGTGCCGAACGCTGGCAGACGACAAAAATGACCACTCAACCTTCTGAGTTGAGGACCCTCTTGAACTCCCTTTGTTGCCAGGAGGAGACCGACATTCGGCGTACGAAGATTTCCAGCATTTTGTTTCCACACCTCAGGTATTTTGCGTATTTTGTTGCTAGAGGGGTGTTGGCTCGTGACAACACGAGCAATGGTTATGCACCAGATTTCACTATTTATGCGAACTCCCTCTCTGATAATAATGATTATAATGTGGGTGCGTTAATTGCTCGGCGCCATGTTATGAACAGTAACAAGGGCGATTTATATGGTGGTGTTTACGCCACGCTTATCCTTGAGTCTCTTAATCGCACCCCGTATCCTGATGATGTTCCCTTTCCATACACAAGTCTCGATCTTGCTGCTATGAAGAGGCATAAGTTTGTTACCATGACTTCCCAGTTTGGTAACCTTGTTTATATTTTGAGGTTTGAGAGGACCATTACTCGTGAGATCCGTCTACCTGCACCACTTTTGTTTGATAACACTCGCAGGAACGGATGGTCCTTCAACGATATTCAGTTCGATGAGTTCATGGCTCACTACCAGCTGCATAACCCCATGGAGTGGGTTGTGCCCGACGAGGAGGAGCGTGGTGAGTTCCCACCTTTCCAGGGGGAGACCTTCACCGAGCAAGGTGAGGGGTCTTCTTCCGCTTGGAGCGCAGAACCTTCCTCATGGGAGGACCCGAGGACTTCGGTGTACGCACCGGAGGCTCCTGGGGGCAGTAGCTACTACCAACTTAGGCCAAAAGCCTAAGCTTGGGGGAGTACGTGCCCTTCTCACCTTTCCATTGTATTATCCATTTTTTTGCTTTGATCTTTTCGAAGTTTTTGCCCGTTCTTCTTTGTTCTTTTATTTTGAAAAAACAACAAAAAGATTTCTCTTTTCTTTTTCTTTTGAAAAGCCCTTAAAAACCCAAAAAGATTTCCTTTCTCTCTTTACTTTGCTTTGTTTTCAGAGTTCAGCTCGAGTCCGTGATGGCATTTGATTATATTTCCCACGTTCGGTCGTGCAAGTGACAAGGCAGTAATGACGAGATCGACAAAAGGGAAGCAACAAGGAAAACCAGTATGAACTCTTCCTATTTCTACTTTTGTACATATGCCTGTACTTATGATCTAGAGACCAGCTTGTAGCGTCATAGTGCTATGTGTACAATGCTTTCCCAGTGTTCATGCTTTCTTTGTGGCTGATCTCAAATAGCTAGGGTGCATAATATGTTGTTGGAATGATTTACATGCATTGCATTGCTCATGGTTTGGCATATTGAAGTGGTATTTCCCTTCGGAGAATTCTTGGATTGACTTGGCACATGTTCACACATGTTTATGACTGATAACTAGTCAAATTTAAAAAAAATAGAGAGTTACACCTCCCCCATACTTGATGATGGGATGAAATGGACCAAATTCTTCTAATGATAGATGGAACGATACCCTCCTTCCATACTTGTGGAAAAATAAAAGGTTCCATAGACCATCAAAGGATTTATGGATAAGGAAACAAGTGTAAGCAAAAAAGGCATTAATATGGTTGGCATGGGAGATATTGAGATACCTTTACCGTTCACCATTGACTGGAAAGTTGCACTTCTCAAAAGAATTTTGTCTCTATTTTCAAAACCAAGAGCTCTGGGACATGTTTAGTCTTTGCTTCCTTTCACGGGTTTTCAATCTTTCCATCAAAAAGCCACGGTTCGAGAGCCTCACCTTCTTTCTTCAAAGCACCAACTATTGAGAGCATAATTGTCATTATTAGTGTAACATGCATTGTCCCAAAGTATTACATTGTCTTCTGCATGCCTGTGATATTGCTAGTCTGAAATTCTTAGTTCTAGTCTCCTTTAAAACTCCGGAGGAGTTTCTGCATTTATGTTTTTCTTCACTCATGGAGGCTAGCGAGATACCACTCTAGTATGTTCAGGATATGTGCATTGTAATCTTGTCTTGATTTTTGGCTGCATATTATTTACTTTAGGTTGTTTGTGATTGATCACTTGAAAGAAGGATTGCTTCATGCATTGTCCTCATAGAATTGTTTTGATACTTCCTAAACTCTTTTCGTAGTACCGGCTTATATACATCTTATGTAGCAAAATAGTTTTTCAAAGTTTTCTTTGTCGCGTCCAGTTCGTTGAACTGAATTCCTTGAGGACAATCAATAGGCTAAGCTTGGGGGAGTTGATACGTCTCAAACGTATCTACTTTTCCAAACACTTTTGCTATTGTTTTGCCCTCATTATTGCATGATTTGAGCTAAACTAACCCGGACTGATGCTGTTTTCAGCAGAGCTGATTGTATGGTTTTATTGTGCGCAGGAAAATGGATTTTTGGACATCTCAGAAAATTCCCAGAAAAATACCAAAAAATCCACGCGCCCGAAGGAGCCTGGAGCCAAAAAGGGGGAAAGAGGGCAGCCAGGGGGCCCCAGGCGCCCTGCTGGTGCGGCCAGGGGTGGGGCCACGCCAGCTGGCCGCCTGGGCGACTCCCCCTCCCCTGGTGACCTACTTCGACTCCTATTTATTCCAGTGACGGGGAAACTCCGAAACAGAAGTCGCTTTTCCAGAACCCATCGCGGAGCCGCCGCCAACCTCTGTTCTTCCTCGGGAGGGCTAATCTGGAGGCTGAATTGGCCTCCTGCGAGGGGAGATCGTCGCCATCGTCATCACCATCACCAATCCATCATCCCTCCATGACTTCTCTTCACATGTGTGAGTAATTCCCTGCTGTAGGAAAAGGGGATGGTAGCGATTGGATGATATTGATCATGTAATAGTTCATCAGATTGTTGGGGGCATGTTGCCTATCATCTACTTTGGTGTTTATCATCTTTGCTACAACTTGTTGTTCTTAATGCTTGTCACTTTGGGGCCGAGTGCCATGTTTTCAGATCTGAACCACTTATGTTTTCATCAGTTTATCTATGTTCGAGATCCTATCTATGAGTTGTATGCACCTATTAAGGTCCGGAACCGGCGATCCCAAAGGTGACAGCTTGGGACACCAAAGGGGATGGTCCATAATTTGTGGATTCCATGTATCCATTGAGTTTATTGCTTTGTTCCGGTGCTCTTTAACAGGAGCACCTTAATCTCCATAAGTTACTTTTGGCCCCGTTCGTAGCGGGATGGTAGGAGAAAAGATGTTGTGCAAGTTCTTATTGCAAGCACGCACAACTACCTATGGGATACATGCCTAATGTTTGATATTTGCCTAGATGATCATTGCTTGTGCCTTGCCCCGAGTTAGAATTTATTACATGTTCATTCTTATTCATGCAGCGCCCGACCATCCATCTCCCTAGCCTACAGTGCTTTAATCCTGCTGGTCACTAGTTCTTACTTTTCGCTGTTTCACTTTCGCTATCATCACAGTTGCTATTAATACTTTGTTGCAAGCAAGCATATTTCAGGTGCGACTGAATTGACAAATCAACTTTCAAAGCTTATAAATACTCTTTGGTTCCCCTTGTGTCGAATCAATAATCTGGGTTAACTTACCCGCGAGAACACTACAATCGATCCCCTACAGTTGAGGGTCATCAGTCATCATCAATTGTCTGTTTTATCAAAGCCTTTGCTAGCCAGACTCTTTGCCAAGCAGATTTCTCCTTGTGCATCCATACCCTGAAACCAATATCTTCCACATGAGTCCACCATGTCTTCCTATTCATGGTGTTTCTCTACCACTCCTAAAAGTATAGATTTTATGTGTTATCCTTAAATGTTCAAACTCTTCTTTTTTGTGCCTCTTGTTTAGCTCATGAGGAAGTAGTAGGTAATTCATGATCTTCTTAAGTTGGGCAAGTTTTACCTCGGGATTGCATGTCTAAATCTGCAAACCCCTAATACGAGGAGGAACTGGCATGAGTGCGCCCAACTTGTAAGATAATACAACAAACAAACCCTCCTTCTCGCTTGGTCTATGAGAAATTAGAAACTTTGGCAGTGATAAACAAAGGAGATTAAGGAGATGTGATCGTCCCCACTTGGGAGCCGTTCCTCGAAACTTGTCCAGCTTGAGAAGTAATTGAGCTATCTATTAGCATTCGTTGACAAACTATGCACCTCCCAATTTTTTTTCATTCTGTTTGATTTAAGGATAGCACATGAGTTTTCCCTACTTGCCTATAACAAGGCCTATCTTTTACTTTTATGTTGATTCAGTTTTTCCTACTTCTTTCTTTTCACAAAGAGAACAGACATTTGATGTTGATGAGGATTCATCCATATAATGCTGCTTTAAGTTTTTCCATGCCACATCTTTGTTGACATTATCATTTGATAAGTAAGTTGTTTGCGGAAGCTTTTGCCAAGCAAACATCTTCCTTTGTGTTAGCATTTTTACTTCTTGACTAATAACATGTTCTTTCAAAATCTTCAAATTGTTTCATTATAAAGTGAAAGAGCAAAAGTAAAAGTAATTAGTTGTCCTTTGACCAAGGATATTTTTACCATAATTTGATGAGTTTCCTTAGCCCTACTTTTGATTATAATTGTTATTACTTTCTCATAAGGGCCTCATGAGTTGAGGTTGCTATTGAGGATTTTTGAGTTTGGTGAAGAAATCATGATGCTTTTTGTTCGTATTTTATTTATCGACACTTCACTCTCTAAACTTGTGGACGGGTTTACCGAGCTCAGTATTTGCTTGGGCACAAGCGAGGTCTAAGCTCGGGGGAGTTGATATATCCAAAATGCATCACTATTTTATATCGTAATTCACCCCTATTCATTGATATATTTCATGATATGATGCTATTCTTATGTTGTTTTGTCTTGTTTTACACAGTTTGCAACTTTTCCATGCCGAAGCAGTAGACGCAGGATTCAACGGTAAAAAGTGGATACAGAGTTTTTGAATCAGAAGACCTCCAAATTACCTGAAAATTAACGGAGGTTGTTTTCCAGAAGAATGACGGGGACACGCAAAACGGGAACCAGAGGGGGCCCCCAGGTGCCCAGGCGCCCCCTGGCGCGACCTCCACCAGGGGAGCGCCGGGTGGCCGCCTGGACCCCCGGGTCCACCCCAGGCTCCCCCATCTGGCCTATTTATTTATCGTCATCCGAAAACACTAAAAAGAGAGGAGTTTCGCGAGTTCCACAACCACTCCATGGCGGAAACCTATAGAGAAGAAAAGACATCTCCGGCGGGAAGATTCCGTCGGGGAGACCACCTCCCGAAAGGGGAGATCATCGCCATCGTCATCACCATCGTTATGGGCATCATCGAGATCATCATCAACATCATCCCCAACATCAACACCATATCCACCACCATCCTATCTCATCTCACACTTGCAACTTGTGTTGTAATCCGTACAATCTATCCTCTCTACTCTACCGGTGTTGATTACTCTTTTGTAGTGAATGCTATTGAGTTTTGTTGGAGAAATATTGATATGTCCAGATTGTTTATCATCTATTTATCACCACTGATCATGATCTCTTTTATGTCTTATGAGTATTTACTTTAGTTCTTGAGGACATGGGAGAAGTCTAGTTGTTAGTAGTCATATGATGTTGAAGTAATATGTGTTGTTTGATATTTAAGTTGTGTTGTTATTTTCCTAGTGGTGTTGTGTGAGTCGAACACTCAACACTTCGCCTTTCTAAAGACCTAGGGGAATGCATTGTGTACAAAGAATGCTTACGGTGGGTTTCCGGAGTGACAGAAACATGAACCCCAGTTTGCACGCTTTTGCACAAGGGAATAATGGATTCTTGATCGTATTGCTGTGGTTAGGCTTATGCCTTAATTTCTACCTTGTATTTGCGGATGCTTGCAAGGTTTTTAATCATAGGAGTGCACTTATCTTAGTATAGAAGGTGTACTAGCATAGATCCACCCACTCAACACTTATCAACACAAAACATAGTACGATACAGAATATGGCGAAAGCACATGACTATCTCTCCCGTGTGTCCTCAAGAACGATTTAGCCTTTATAAGTTCAGTTGCCAGGCTTATCCTTTGCTCAAATGGATTGGGCCACTTGTTACTCCTCGGTATCTTTTACCTTGCTCGCTTTTATCTTCTCGTTGCTTATACCGAAAACCCCCTAAAAGTTATCTTTCAGTGCCTGCAGTTATTTCTTTACCAAAGTCACTTACCAATATCTTCTGCTCCTCGTTGGGTTCGACACTCTTATTTATCGAAAACACTACAAGCGATCCCCTGCAGTTGAGGGTCATCAGCACCCTGGTGGCACGGCCAGGAGGTGGGCTGCGCCACCTGGTCGCCTGGGAGGTGGGTGGCCCCCTCCAGCTCTCCTTCGGGGCTCCGAAAGCTTCTGTCTCGCTGATTTTTTCTATGATTTTTCTAGAATTTTTGGAGCACTGTAAATTGGGGAAAAAACCTGCAACTTACAGACATCATCAAACAAAAACTGGAAATGGGTGCACTGAGTTAGTAGGTTAGTCCAAATATGTGTAAAATGATATAAAAGTGTAGCAAAACATGTAGCAATGTCACATAAAATAGCATGGAACAAGCAGAAATTATAGATACATTTGGGACGTATCAACATCCCCAAGCTTAATTCCTGCTCGTCCTCGAGTAGGTAAATGATAAGACAGATAATTTCTGTGGTGACATGCTAACACACATATAAGAACTTCAAAGTAAAGCAAGTAATATGTGCAATTCAAGTCAAGATAATAACAAGCAAGAGTCTATATCTAGTATTGAAACTAGCAAAGTATGAATATAAAGGTGTAAGAGCTCTCGTTGTCCATGACTCGAATGTCTCCAAATGGTGTTTGCGTGCAAGCAATGGGAGATGTGTTTAGAGAATAAAAAATAATATATAGTTTTAATTTATAACTCAATTTACTAAAGTTTCACACTTAGTCTCCTTCGGGATCTTATTCTGACTCATCCCCAGACCACTAGTCAGGTACAAGTCAAATTGATCCTCTCCCTTTCGACTTTGAGCACTCATGCAATGGATGAGCGCGAGCAAGATACGTTGGAACTTAGGATGGCAAAGAGAGAAATGATGGTGAAGGAAGACAAAAAGGGTGTGAAAGGCTCACATCAATGAGGACAATCATAGGCGAGAAAGACAAATGATAGATATGATGTGAGGAGTAGGGATTACCATGCAACGAATGCACATATGAGCTAGGGTAAGCTCCCCAATGGAACTAGTGGGGGTGCATACAAATTGCTTGCTCATGAAGACCTAGATCTCATTTGAGGAGGCTCATCCTTGGAATATGCAAGCCAAGTTCTATATTGTAAGGGTCCCCACATAGTTATGCATGAATGATAATCTCTAAGGATTACAAATATAGCAATGGAGTACGAGTGTAGATATTTCAAAAGGAATAGTAGTGTTGCCCCCTTCTCTCTTTTTTTCTATTTTTTTTTGTATTTTTTGTGGCCTCTTTGGCTCTTTCTATTTATCTCTCATTTTTCCTCTTTGGGATCTTTTAATTTGTCCTCTTTGGGATCTTTTCCTCATTTAAGGGCAACACTCTATATTTCACAAGAGTATAGAAGATCTTCACACTTTATAAGAAGTACTCATCATAAAGAAAGATGAAAAACTATCATGATGTATGAAAATGTATGCCTCTGCCAGTGTAGCAGGATATACAATGATACTAGCGCGTCATGTGTTACGTCCAAAATGTATCTATAGTTTCTGCTTGCTCCATGCCTATTTTGTGTGATATTGCTATGATATTGATGAACTTCCATACACTTTTGATCATATTTGGACTAACCTATTAACTCAGTGCACCCCAGTGCCAGTTCTTGTTTTCTGCTCTTTTTCTATTTCAGTTTTCCCCCATATTAAAAGTGCTCCAAAAATTCAGGAAAAATCCAATAAAAAATCAGCGATACGGAAGCTTCGAGAATCACCGAGGGTGGGACCCACCAGGGCCCCAGGCGCTCTCCCGGCACGCCCTAGGGTGGGGCCGCGCCAGGGGGCCGCCTGGACCCCTGGTGGCCCCCCTGGCTGCCCCCCTTCGTCCATATATTCCTCGTGACGTGAAACCCCCGTGACGGGAACCCTTTTTCGTGATCTCTCCTCTATTCTGCCGCCGCCGTGCTTCCAAGATCGGGAGCACCAGAAGACCTCTTCCCAGCACCCCGCTGGAGGGAGGAACCACCTCCGGGAGCTTCTCCACCACCATGGATGCTTCCCGGATGAACCGTGAGTAGTACACCTTGGACCATGGGTTTGTGATCAGTAGCTATGTGATGTTCTCCTCCCCTCTTTGTTCTTCATGGATTAGACCTCGTGAGATGCCCTACATGATCGAGGCACATATGTAATATTTCTGCTGTTGCTAGGCTGAGTTTGCTGGGATCCGATGGATTATGAGATTATGTTCAGATTATGTTTGAGTAATATATTTGATTCTCCTCTTTTATATTTAAGTTCTAGAGTAATTCTTGCATGTTCTCCGTTGCTATTTATTTCTTTGGCCAAGTAGTAGGTAGTGACTCCAAGAGGGAGCGTTATGCATGATTGTGGGTTCATGAACCCCGATGACTAGCTTGAGTGACAGAAACATGAGTCTAGGTGATGTGTTTTTGCCACAAGGGGGAAAACAACGGTGCTTGTACTTGCGGGTGCAAGGATTGTTTACTTTACACAAAGTTCTTTAATATAGTTGTCCGTTGCTTTGAGTTTACACTTTGGGTGGGATTCGCAACTTAATACCAGCGAGATGTTCTGGATAGATATCTCAAGGTGGATGATTAGTAGGTTGATGCAGATGGATTTCGGTCTACTTGTCTTGGCGTACCGCCCATGCTTTGAGCCTCTTCCTTTCTTTGTAGCATAATTAGCATTGGTTTGCGCACATAATCCTGTCAATTGCCCAGCTGTAATTTGTTTACCTCGCATAGCTATTTTATCGTCTTTTGGGAGAGAGACATTACTAGTGAGCATCATAGGACCCCGGTCCATATTTCCAATACTGTTACACCCACTATCAATTTACTGCTTTATTTACTTTTCCGCTGCAATCACTATCACTATTATCCCATGCATTTTATCCTTTGTAAAAAACAAGGCCGGAGGAATTGACAACTCCTCTGTACTCGTTGGGAAGCAAAGTTATTTGCTGTGTGTGTAGGTCCAGGTAATGTTAGCAACCTCGGTTGTAAACGGCGCCATTGTTCACTTCACCACCTTCTTGTATCTGTTGGAGTCCTACTGGTCGACACTCAATCTTAGCATCTTCGCTAAGGTAAACTTGCTGCTATCTACATCTCAACCTTCCACTTTGGGTAACCAACGAGGGACGAGAATTCGTACCATCAAAAGCAATTTCTGGCGCCGTTGCCGGGGACTCCACTCTTCAAGATAGGGGAGTTGCACACTATTTTCTATCTTTGCTTTTTAGTCTTGTTAGTTTACCTTTCAGTTTTTGCTTTAGTGTCCTTTATAAAAAACCACAAAAATAGTTGCTACCTTTTGCCTTTGTCTTGCTTTTCCTAGTGATGCTATCCTCACCATGGGTGCTGAACCACCCACATATGGAAGGATGGTCATGTTTCACTTGGATCGTCTTCGATCAATTTGTGCTCGTGCTAAAAACCCAACCGACTTGGTTGAGGGAAAATCATTGGATGAGCATGCTCATTATACGCGGCACCGACTATTTCAGAAAGGGAAACACTTATGGGACCAAATACAAACTTCATA
Organism: Bromus sterilis; assembly: GCA_950022295.1. NCBI lineage: Eukaryota > Viridiplantae > Streptophyta > Magnoliopsida > Poales > Poaceae > Bromus > Bromus sterilis. The sequence goes on from OX465599.1 coordinate 116,174,450, forward strand.
TTGCCATGCTGAGTGTTTATGCCAAATTTATGATTTTACTTGCTGTTCTAATATAGATCATAAACACCTTCCTTTCCAATGTGAGTTTAATGAAAATGATATCTTATCTTCTTATGCTAAAGGTGTTTATGGTTACTTTGATGTTGAAAAGATTGAAGAGTTTGTTGATTTTAAAGGTGCTTATGAGATCGCTTCTTTGATTGAAAAGTATCAGGATACTATTTACAAATATGAAAACTTTGAAGTTCTTGCTTATTGCTTCGAGAATTATACTTCCATTTCTTATGTTGAGGATTTTAAAAATAAAATGTTTGCTGCCCTAGAAGAAGCTAATGATTGCTTTGATGAGGAATCCCATGATTCCGAGGACTCACTTGATACTTCCCTTTCTGATGAACTTAATACTTGCTTTGTTGATGGCCTTGATGCCAATATGGATTATGCTTGCGAAGATGAACTTGCTATAGTTCCTTACGTCAAGCATGAAATTGTTGATATTGCACCCACACTTGATGTCCCTATTATCCTTTTGAAATCTCCAACTCCGAAGAATTTTCCTCTTATCAAATCTCAATGTGATGGGTTGTATTTATCTTATGATCCTAAAAACCGTGTTGAAAACAATACACGTGTGCTTGTAGGTCATGAACAATATGATTTATGTGATAGTTAAATTCTTGATGTTGTTCATGATACTACTTAAAATTACTTTGATATAGGAAAGTATGATTGTAGAGACCTCCATGTTACAAAAACACCTCTCTTTTTGTTGAAAGTTTTTAAGTTGTTCTTGTTTCACCTTCCTATGCATGTCACTTTGTGCTTCTTCGATTTATTTTATTATAAGATGCCTATGCATAGGAAGTGGGTTAGGCTTAAATGTGTCTCATATTTGCTTCTTGATGCTCTCTTTTGCTCCAAATTATTATTCTTATGTGAGCATCTTCTATAATCCTTAGGCCTAGCTAATGGCTTTAAAGAAGCGCTTTCGGGAGGCAGCCCGCAACGAATTTAGGATTTCCTTTTTGTTTTTATTATGTTTTTAGTGGTCTTGATGATTGTTACTACTGTAGCAACATCACTGTATCTTTACTTTTCAAGCTTTGTGCCATTTATAGCCTCATATGACAAGGGAAGTGAAAGTTGTGACATGCCATCCAGAAAACAGATTCTGTCCTCGTGACTAGAAAAATCACAGACAAATACCAGTTCATCTTTTTGAGCTGAAATTTTTACACAGCATGCTATATACAATTACGGAACTTTCGTATGTTATGAGTTTTTTTATTTGAGTTGTAGAAGTATCCCAAAAAAATTCTTTACTACCTTCTGGTCTGTTTTTCACAGATTCTGTCCTGTTTTGCCTTTTCTTCATTTTGCAAACTTTAAGCTTGCTTTTTCTTTGCAAAAACTTCTTGGCAATCTTGATATACAGTATCTCTTCAATAATATCTTTGTTTACAGTAGAGTAAAAAATATTTTATTATGGATACTAACCTCGCTAATCAGATTATGATGAGTTATGTATGAAGGGAGTTTTCAAGTGTGCGAGGGAAGATGATGAAAGAGGATTAAGAAGTGTCAATCGCTCAAGCTTGGGGATGCCCCATGCATCCCCAAGAAATATTCAAGGAGACTCAAGCGTCTAAGCTTGGGGATGCCCCCCGTGCATCCCCTTCTCCATCAACAATTATCAGTTCCTCTCTCGTTTCACCATATTTTTATCACTTCATGCATTATGTGCTATGCTTGGAGCGTCTCGCTCTTAGATTTTTTTTAGTTTTATTTAGCTTTGCTTGCTGTTCATAACAAGTTAGAACCCAGATTTCTTTGTGTGGGAGAGAAAAACGCTCCACTTTCAAAATCTAGAACACAACATATGATTTTTCATGCTTATCTTTGCCGTGTTTGTTCTTTATCTTTTTCATAGCTACTGCCATGTTTTGCTCTTAGTTTCCATGCTTATATTTTCAAAGAGCTTTTGTTTAGTTTGTTGCTGGAACTCTATTGAGTTTTCATGTTTATCTTATTTATAGAGTTTGCCTGTTGCACTGAGTTTTGTGTCTTGACTTGAAGTAGGTAATTGAGGTTGTTATTCTTTTTTAGTAGTAACTTGCAATAGTTTTGAGGTATTGTTTTGAGTAATGTTTGGACTTTGGTGTCAAGAGCTTTAGCCTATTAGTGATAGATGTCGTATTTTGGGCAATCCGTGTTTATTTTCAAAACTTACAAAATTAGTTGAGAACTTTAGCTACTAGATGGATCACTACTCTTCTGAGGGGTCGAATATTAGAGTACACTCACGTACCATGAGTCGAGGATGCGCAAGGATAACCAAACCCCCATACACTCCTCCTCGGGGTACTTGTCTCTTTGTAAACCTCCTTATTAGATTGAGAGTTACCGATAATAAGTGCATGAGTTCTTCGGACTAATGTGAGTATTCGAAAGTTGACACTTCCACCTTCCCATATTTTTCTAGCCTCTCCTGTGCCGTGCATTGCTTTCTTCTCACTTCGAGAGTTGGCGTCCACCTTCGCCGGTACATCCAAACCCTTGGCACGATACGCTCTGTCATCATAAACCTCCTTATATCCTTCCTCAAAACAGCCACCATACATACCTATCACGACATTTCCATAGCCTTTCCGAGATACATTTCCATGCAACATCTACCTTCTCATGACTTGATCTTCATGTCATACATGCTACTTGCTTGATCGATGAGCTGCATGCTAGTTGGGCCTTGCCCTAATCATTGCTACATGACGCACTAGTATCATTGCATATCCTGCTACACTGGCAGAGGCATACATTTGCATACATCATGATAGTTACATCTTCTTTCTGATATGAGTACTTTTGTAAAGTGTGAAAGATGTTCTATACTTTTTGTAATATATAGAATGTTGCCCCTAAAGTGAGGAAAAGATCCCAAAGAGGACAAAATTAAAAGATCCCAAAGAGGACAAATGAGAGAAATAGAAAGAGCCATTGAGGCCACCAAAAGAATAGAAAAAATAGAAAAAAGAGAAAAATAAATAAAAAGAGAGAAGGGGCACACTACTATTCCTTTTGAGAGATCCACACTCGTACTCCATCTTATATCTTGTACTCCATAGATATTATCATTCATGCATATAGCTATGTGGGGACCTTCACACTATATAACTTGGCTTGTATATTCCAATTATGAGCCTCCTCAAATGAGCTCTAGGTCTTCTTGAGCAAGCAAGTTGGATGCACCCCCACTAGTTCCATTGGAGAGCTTACCTTAGCTCATATGTGCATCCGTTGCTTGACAATCCCTACTCCTCACATCATATCTATCATTTGGCTTTCTATCGCCTATGATTGTCCTCATTGATGTGAGCCTTTCATACCTTTTTGTCTTCCTCCTCCACCATATTCTCTCTTTGCCATCCTAAGTGTCAACTTTCTTTCTTACGCTCATCCATTGCATGAGTGATCAAAATGTCGAAAAGGAGTGGATCATTTTGACTTGTACCTGGCTAGTGGTCTGGGGATGAGTCAAGATAAGATTCCAAAGAAGACCAAGTGTGAAACTTTAGTAGATTGAGTTCTCAACACAAAAATACTTTTTCTCGTATATCCCTATCCCCTTTCTTGCATGCAAACACCATTTGGAGACATTCGAGTCATGGACAACGAGAGCTCTTGCACCTTTATGTTCTTATGTTGCTTATTTCAATGCTAAATATAGACTCTTTCCTGTTATGACTTGAATTGAATTACATGCCAGGATTGCTTTACTTAAAAATTCTTATATGGTTGTTAGCATGTCACCACAGAAATTATGCTTTTCTCATTTACCTACTCAAGGACGAGCAGGAATTAAGCTTGGGGATGTTGATACATCCAAAACGTATCTATAATTTCTGCTTGCTCCATGCCTCTTTTGTGTGATATTGCTATGATATTGATGAACTTCCATACACTTTTGATCATATTTGGACTAACCTACTAACTCAGTGCACCCTAGTGTCGTTTCTTGTTTTCTGCTGTTTTTCTTTTTCAGGTTTCCCCCATATTAAAAGTGCTCCAAAACTTCTGGAAAAAACCAATAAAAAATCAGCGATACGTAAGCTTCGAGAATCACCGAGGGGGGGGGGGGCAAAGGGGACCCACCAGGGCCCCAGGCGCGCTCCCGGCGCGCCCTAGGGTGGGGCCGCGCCAGGGGGTCCCCTGGACCCCTGGTGGCCCCCCTGGCTGCCCCCCTTCGCCCAAATATTCCTCATGACGTGAAACCCCCTTGACGGGAACCCTTTTTCGCGATCTCTCCTCTGTTCCGCCGCCGCCGCGCTTCCAAGATCGGGAGCACCAGAAGACCTCTTCCCGGCACCCTGCCGGAGGGAGGAACCACCTCCGGGAGCTTCTCCACCACCATGTATGCTTCCCGGATGAACCGTGAGTAGTCTACCTTGGACCATGGGTCTAGGATCAGTAGCTATGTGATGTTCTCCTCCCCTCTTTGTTCTTCATGGATTAGACCTCGTGAGCTTCCCTACATGATCGGGGCACATATGTAATATTTCTGCTGTTGCTATGCTGGGTTTGCTGGGATCTGATGGATTATGAGATTATGTTCAGATTATGTTTGAGTAATATATTTGATTCTCCTCTTTTATATTTATGTTCTAGAGTAATTCTTGCATGTTCTCCGTTGCTGTTTATTGCTTTGGCCAAGTAGTAGGTAGTGACTCCAAGAGGGAGCGTTATGCAAGATTTTGGGTTCATGACCCCGATGACTAGCTTGAGTGACAGAAACATGAGTCTAGGGGAAGTGTTGTTGCCACAAGGGGGAAACAACGGTGCTTGTACTTGCGGGTACAAGGATTGTTTACTTTACGCAGAGTTCTTTAATGCAGTTGTCCGTTGCTTTGAGTTTACACTTTGGGTGGGATTCGCAACTTAATACCAGCGAGATGTTTTAGATAGATATATCAAGGTGGATGATTAGTAGGTAGATGCAGATGGATTTCGGTCTACTTGTCTTGGCGTACAGCCCATGCTTTGAGCCTCTTCCTTTCTTTGTAGCATAATTAGCATTGGTTTGCGCACATAATCCTGTCAATTTCCCAGCTGTAATTTGTTTACCTCGCATAGCTATTTTTATCGTCTTTTGGGAGAGAGACATCACTAGTGAACATCATAGGACCCCTGTCCATATTTCCAATACTGTTACACCCACTATCAATTTACTGCTTTATTTACTTTTCCGTTGCTATCACTATCACTATTATCCCGTGCGTTTTATCCTTTGTAAACAACAAGGCTGGAGGAATTGACAACTCCTCTGTACTCGTTGGGAAGCAAAGTTATTTGCTGTGTGTGCAGGTCCTGGTAAAGTTAGCAACCTCAGTTGTAAACGGCGCCATTGTTCACTTCACCACCTTCTTGTATCTGTTGGAGTCCTACTGGTCGACACTCAACCTTAGCATCTTCGCTAAGGGAAACTTGTTGCTGTCTACATCTCAACCTTCCACTTTGGGTAACCAACGAGGGACGAGAATTCGTACCATCATCATGTAGCAATAATAAGAGAAAAGCCCAACTAGCATGCGGCTCCTCTATTAAGAAAAAGCATGTATGACATGAAGATCAAGTCATGAGATGGTGGATGTTGCATGACAATGTATCTCGAAAAGGCTATGGAAAGACCTTGATAGGTAGGTATAGTGGCTGTTTTGAGGAAGATATAAGGAGGTTTACGATGACAGAGAGTATCATGCCAAAGGTTTGGATGCACCGGTGAAGTATGCGCCAACTCTCAAGATGAGAAATGGAAATGCAAGATACCGAAGTGGCTAGAAAAATATGGAAGGTGGAAGTGCCAACAATCGAATACTCGCATTACTCCGAAGAACTCATGCACTTATTATCGGTAACTCTCTATCTAATCAGGAGGTTCACAAAGAAACCACTACCCAGAGCAGGAGTGTATAGGGGTTTGGTTATCCTTGTGCATCCTCGACCCATGGTACGTGAGGGTACTCTTTATATTCCAACCGCTCCAGAGGTTAGCGATCCATCTAGTAGCTAGAGTTCTCAACTATTTTTTTGTAGTTTTTTAAAATAAGGACAGATTGCCAAAAAAACGACACCTATCACTAATAGGCTCAAGCTCTTGGCACCAAAAGTCCAAACATTACTCAAATCAATACCTCAAAACTATTGCATCTTACTACTACACTTGTAATAGCAACCTTAATTACCTACTCATGCAAGACACACAACTCAGTGCAACAAGCCAACCCTCTAAACAAGATAAGCATGAAGACTCAAGAGAGTTCCTAGAACAACCTAAACAAAAGCTCTTAAAAAGATAAGCATGAAAACTAAGAGCTAAGCATGACGACAGCTATGAAAAGATAAAGAACACACACAAAAAGAAAGATAAGCATGCAAGCCTATGTTGTGTTCTACGGTGGAGTGGAGCGTGTTTCTCTCGCAAACAATGAAGGCTAGGATCCAACTTGTTATGAACATCAATCAAAACTAAAACAAACTAAAAAGTAAAGAGCGGGACGCAACAAGTTTAGCACATAACATATGAAGTGATAAAAATATAGCATGGAGAAGCACGAACTTATGATCGTTGATGGAGAAGGGGATGCACGGGGGCATCCGCAAGCTTATATGACGAGGATTGACCTCGGCAAATCCCATGGTTGGGAACCCTGGGTTAGATCATAGAGGAGATGTGCAGGTTGGCGATACTCATCGGCTAACAGGAGAAAGCACTTCCTACTCAATTGTATTATAATGGGGGCGATTACAGTGGAGGTCCAGGCGAGATCGCTCGGGACCAGAGGTGTAGCTATGATATTTGTTGCCCTAGACATTCCCTCACCCAACCTTTATATACTAGGCTGGGTCGCAAGGAGTCCGTCTAGATTTACAAAGAGGGTTTCCTAATCTATCTTTATTCTTGGACGCCAAGTCGCGGTTTCCATGATCGTCGAGGACTCCTTATGGCGGTTGCCTTGAGTGGGCCACGTGTGGGCCGGTCAAGGCTTCCCGCGGGCCCTCTAGCTTGATATGCACCAGGTACTCTCATTTGTAGGAGTCGTGAGGTCACCCCCTCGTCAGTAGCCCCCGAGTGCCTGGGGGACTCGAAGAGTTGCGCATGGACTCGAATCCGTAATTCTCTTCAAGCGTGCAGCGTAGCTGCGAGTCGTCGGTTGTTAGCCATAAAATATAGTTTATTCGAGGGATGATAAGATAGAGAGGCCCAAGGTAGTCGGCTGGTCGAGACCTGGTGAATTGGTCCAAGAACCGCAAGAGCCCAAAATCAAGCCGTGTCCCTCGACACGAACTTGGGAGACAACCGGTGCCTAGCAAGTCCATGCCGTTGTAGGTCTTATAGGATCAGTGCTGCTGATCTCAGAAAATATCCTTGACATGTCCGCCATTGGCTCTACTTATCCATACGCTGCGCATGGGAATACATCGAGAGTGAAGTCGCAGTTGTGGCAAGTCCCGGCCCGGCAGTCTGTTCAGTGGGGTCTTACCTACGCGCTAAGCTTGCGCGGCTTCTGGGGTGCAGTGTATCGCCGCCCAGGCATCATTTTTCTGAGTCGCGGAGCCTAATTTAGACAAGTATCCACTTGGAAAACCAATCAAGTGGACGAATAGTGGTCACTCGTAGAGTAATGATGAGCTCAGGCGAGGGGTCGATAAGAGCCACACCCACACGGATGGTCATCGAGTGGGCTGATCACGTGGGCTCCCATGCAGCACTTCGAGTGCTTAGGCGGATTTGTTCTTTTGGATGCTTTGATCCAGTTTTGCCTTCTTGTGTGAGTAATTACTCGAGCACTTTGTCATCTTCTGGGTGAGGGAGCACCCGAACTCTTATAGATGTGTTAGTCCTTGGTGGTGCAAGTGATCACTTCCAGTATGTTGTGGCTTGCAGGGAGAGGGAGCACCTGAACTCTATAGACATGCTTGCTTTCGATGAGTGGAGTAACCACTCGCATCCTCAGGGTTTAATCTTTGCTCTGTTTTTGTAGAGACGGGGCACTCCCGATGGGAGTAGATTTTTTGAAAATTCGGTCAACAAGGTTTGGAGTAGCAAATTAGGGAATCTTTCCACTGTTCTGCTTTCTGTTGTGCCTTGTCTTGAATCAATCTTTTCTGGGCTGCTGCAATGCCCAGTTTGCAATGATGCTGCTGATGACGGGGGCTTGCTTGTGAACCGTCACATCTTCTGTGTAGTCATAATGACGCCCTGTGGCGCTGCGGCCGTTTGGGTTTCCAATGCGTGTATTGGAAACGCGCGAGGATTTGATGTCTTTAAATATTTTCAAAATGGGAAGGGGCATCTTGCCTTGGAACCTGTACCGGCACGCGTTCCAGCTTTGGGTTAATGACGACGATGATTGGATTTCCAACGCGGCCACCTTGCTTGCCCCTGGTCTGGGCTATAAGTATCTGTTTGCTCTTGCTTGTTTGGCACAATCTATCCGCTCCTCTTTGCTTCCTCTTCCAATTTCCGTAGTTCCTCGGCGTTCCTGAGCTGGCGCTTCTTGAGACATGGCTCGCCGAGGTCATGGCCGGCGAGGTCGTGGTGGTCGTACGCCTTGCTCGTCCTGTCCTGAGCGTGGCGGAACTACTGCGGCACCCTCCTCTTCTTCTGAGAGGGAGGGTGTTTGGCGTTATGATTTTCTACTTGGCATTCCTAGTCCATCTGCTGGCCGGATTCCTCTTCCTTTTTCTTTTTCTTTGATTGTTTCCGAGCTCAATCTGAAGGTCCTTTGGATCCTTCTTCAGGGGTGCCCTCGTTCTCCTATGTGGATAGATCTTGAGGTTGACAGCCCCTTCTTGGTTTTCTTGGGGCATGGTTGGAGGTATTTTTCTCGCCGACTAAATTTGCGCGCTCGGGATAGCCTTTGTTGTCGGTTTGACGGCGAAGACACTCTCACCGTTCGTGCTTTTGATGCTGGTGAGAATCGTCTGGATCCATACTGGGAGGAAACAAGCAGCGATAACTCTGGCGGGTCGAGGGGCGCTTCGACTTCTTCTCCTATGGCTTCATCTTCTGCCGACTCCTCGGCTGATGGTGCTTGCTCTTGTAGTTCTAAAGAGGAGTTGGACGTCAAGCCGCCGAGCAAATGGGGGCGTCGACAGGAAAGGTCACCAGGCTGAGGAAGGCATCACGTGGCGCTTCACAGACTTAGGCTTACTTTGTCTGTGATGATGCTCGTCAAGATGTGGACCAAAGTGCCAATTATCTCAGCATGTGCACACATGTAGAAGTCATAATTCCTTGGATGCTTGGCCTTGTAGTCCTTTTGATAGCTGCTTTAGTACTTTACCTTGTAAAAATTGTATGTGTGGCGGAAAACTTTGTACTGATATATCTCTGATGAAAGCGCCCTTCGAGTGCTTGATCTTGTAATGATAACTGTCTTTGATTGGTTTGACTTTGCGATGAGAACTGTCTTTGGCTCTTTGACCCTGTAATGAGAACTATCTTCGGCTCTTTGACCTTGTAATGATAACTGTCTTTGATTGGTTTGACTTTGTAATGAGAACTGTCTTCGACTCTTTGACCTTCTAATTAGATTCTATAATATCGGGTGCGCGACAGCGCTCCCGATGGGAGTAGCCCCCGAGGCTATGCTTGATTCGTAGGGTCGGGCATAGGCTTGAACTCGCCCGTTTTAAGTTTCCTTGCTGTTCAAACAAACTCATCGGGTGCGCGACAGCGCTTCCGATGGGAGTAGCCCCCCCCCCCCCCGAGTCTTCAGGTGATCACTTGTGATCGGGTGAAGATTTAAGAAATTATCCTGCTTTGGTGTCCGTCTTGAGCTTGGTTTTTGTCTTCTAAAGGTTAAGGGTTGCTTCTTTTTTCATCACCGTGATGGGGAAGCAGTGGGGCTTTGGCCATGCGGCCGTGGTTGGAGGTTGTGTCTGCGTCCTCTGCTTGTTTTTTTGGTGCGGCTGTGGGAAAAGGAGATTTTGTTTAGATCCCCGAGTCTTTAGGTTTGTTTCGTCGCGTGAGCGATAAAAGCGTCTCTCGGGGGGGAGTCCATGCTCGAGCCCCCGAGTGCTTTAAGTTGGGTCGTCCCGTAAGCGAAAAAACGTCTCTCAGGGGGAAGTCCGTGCTCAAGCCCCCGAGTGCTTTAGGTTATGTCGTCGCGTAAGCAAAAAAAATCTCTCGAGGGGAGTCCGTGCTCGAGCCCCCCCGAGTGCTTTAGATTATATCGTCGCGTAAGAGAAAAGAGTCTCTCGGGGGGGAGCCTGTGCTCGAGCCCCCGAGTTCTTAAGATTATATTGTCGCGTAAGAGAAAAGCGTCTCTCTGGGGGGAGTCTGTGCTCAAGCCCCCGAGTGCTTGAGATTATATCGTCGTGTAAGCGAAAAACGTCTCTCGGGGGGGAGTCCGTGCTCGAGCCCCTGAGTGTTTTATCTTCCGAACGGTCGACGACAATTGCGGTGCTGACCACACTATTGTGTGCTGCTATGTAGAGGTATAGAGGTTCCCGCTCCTTTGGTACTGCAAAAATTGGTGGGGTTGATAGTGTTTTCTTGAGGTCCACGAATGCGTTCCGGGCTTCTTCGGTCCACTCAAATTTTCCTCCTTTTCTGAGCAGTTGGTAAAATGGTAGGGTTCTTCCCCCTAATCTGCTGATGAAGCGGCTCGGGGATGCGAGTCGTCCTGTAAGTTACTGGACGCCTTTGACGTCGACTGGTTCTTGCATCCTTGCGAGTGCTTGGACTTTCTCTGGGGTCACTTTGACTCCTCGGGCGGAGACCATGTACCCGAGCAGTTTCCCGGCTGGGACGCCGAACACATACTTCTTTGGGTTGAGTTTGATCATGTACTTGTTGAGTGTTGTAAAGGTTTCTCGGAGGTCGTCGAGTAGTGTGTCTGCGCTGTATGTCTTGATGACGATGTCGTCGACGTAAACTTGGACATTCTTGCTGAGTTGGTCTCTTAGGCAAGACTGCATCATCCGCTGGTACGTGGTTCCAGTGTTGTTCAGTCCGAATGGCATCGTCCTGTAGAAGAATACGCCCTAGGGTGTGATGAATGAGGTGTGCTCTTCGTCTTCTTCTTTCATCCTGATTTGGTTGTATCCTGAGTAGGCGTCGAGGAAAGACAGAAGGTCACATCCCGCTGTTGAGTCGATGATCTGGTCGATCCTTGGAAGAGGGAAGTTGTCCTTTGGGCAATGCTTGTTGACGGCCCCGTAATCGACGCACATGCGTAGTACGTCGGTGTCCTTTTTGGGCACGAGAACTGGGTTTGCGACCCAAGTGGCTTTCTTTGTCTCTCGGATGAATTGTGCGTCGAGTAGTCGGTTGACTTCTTCTCTAATGGCTCTGTGCTTTGGCTTGAAGAATCTGCGTAACGCCTGCTTTACCGGTTTGGTGTTCGGGTAGACTTGCAGTGCGTGCTCTGCGTACTCCCGGAGTATTCCGGGCATGTCGGCCAGACACCAGGCGAAGATTTTCCACTCCTCACGGAGGAAACCTATGAGGGTTGTTGCTTGATCTTCTAGTAGGTGGGCGTAGACTTGAACCGTCTTCGTTGGGTCGGTCGGGTGCACCTGGTGACTTGTTGTGTCACTGTCGATGCTAAAATCGCGAGTGAACTCTTTTTTCTCGCTTCTACTTGCTAGAGGGAAAACGTTTTTGTCTACCACCATTGATATCTCTTTGAGCTGCTGATGTGCTCCAAACGTGTCGGAGACTTGATGGAAGTCGCGGTCACATTGGTCTGATTTGACGAAGTTTCTCTTAACCGTGATGACTCTCAAAGGCCCGGGCATCTTGAGCTTGAGGTATGCGTAGTGTGGGACTGCCATGAACTGTGCGAACGTAGGTCGCCTAAGTATGGCATGGTACTGGGACTCCCAGTCGAGTACTTTGAACTGGATGATTATTCTCGTGAAGTTGCCCTTGCTGCTTAAGATGACGTCGAGATCGATTGATCCCAGGGAGGAGGCTCCTTCCCCTGGTACTACGCCGTAGATTGTGACGCCGGAGTTTTTCTAGACTGATCGTGGGATTAACATCTTGCGCAAGGTACTGGTGAAGATGATGTTTAGGTTGCTACCCCGTCCATGAATACTCTGTCCATGTCGTAACTGATACTCTATCCTCGTTGGTTACCCCAAGTGGAAGGTCAGATGTAGTGTAGCAGCAAATATCCCTCGATGAAGATACCGAGGTTTTAAGATTGTCTCCCGTAGGTCCTGGTGGGTCCCCTGCGGCTCTCCTTCGGGACTCCAGAAGGTTCCGTTGTGCTGATTTTTCCAGAATTTTTGGAGCACTTTTAATATGGGGGAAACCTGAAATAGAAAAACAGCAGAAAACAGGAACTGGCACTGTGGTACACTGATTTAATAAGTTAGTCCAAATATGATCAAAAGTGTATGAAAGTGTATCTAGATAATAGAAATATCACACAAAACATGCATGGAGCAACCATAAATTATAGATACGTTTGGGACGTATCAGTAACCACCAATCTGTGCCTCGAGAACCAATGGTGCGTGCCCTGGTATCGTAATTGCAGTCGGATGGTCATCTTGCGAGAAGGTGATGTTGGTTTTTGAACCGTATAGGTGGTAGATTTCTTCTTTCAACAGGTCTTCGGCTGCTCGAGCTTGCAGGGTGTATGCCTCCTATTTTACCTTTTGTGGTTGTCCTTCTTGGATCATGCAGACTCGCCCATGGGACGGCGGGTACTGTTCTTCTGAGCTAGGTGCTGCTGGATGCTCTATCTCTCGATCCCGTTTGGCTTTGCGTTGCTTCTCTTTCTTGAGCTTGTTGGAGAGTTCGGTGAACAAGGTGTGGCTTGATCTGAGGCGTCCCCAATCGTCCTCGAAGCAGTGGATTATGCACGGCCCATCCAGTTGCTCCTGGGCTGTGAGTTTGCTGGAGCCGGTGTGTCTTCTTATTCTTGCGATGCGAAACGATTGCGAATGGTCTTCTGAACGGGAGTGGAATCTCGGATCGAGCTCGATTCCGTCGTTGATCGAGTAGTTGCGAATCATCTTGGCAAATTCGTTCGGTCTTCGTTCGGGGTCGAAGTACTCACCGGATTGAGTTTCGGGAACCTCTTCGGTTGCTCGGGCGGGTGCTCGTGTGGTTGATGGTTCTGTTGCTCCGGACAACGGCTCCTCGGGTGAGACTTCGAATTGGACTTCTTGTTCTGGCTCATCGATTGGTCCTGCAGCTGCGGTTCATGTTTGCCCCCTGCGTCGTCGAGTCTTTCTTCGCTAGGCGCGGCTTTGATAGTCGCCGAAGGACTGATCTTGGCGCAGTCGTCGGCCGAGTGATCTTGGAGATGTGATCGAGAGGCTTGCGATGAAACTGAGTTCTTCGAGTGGATTGGATCTTGCTTGAGTCCTCGAGTTGCGTTTTGCTGGGACGGCCGAGATCGTGATTCCAACCTGCGTAGTCCCCACGGTCGGCGCCAATTGACGAGGATTGACCTCGGCAAATCCCATGGTTGGTAACCCTGGGTTAGATCGTAGAGGTGATGCGCAGGTTGGCGATACTCGTCGGCTAACAGGAGAGAACACTTCCTACTCAATTGTATTATAATGGAGGCGATTACAGTGAAGGTCCAGGCGAGATCGCTCGGGACCGGAGGTGTAGCTATGATATTCGATGCCCTAGACGTCCCCTCACCAAGCCTTTATATACTAGGCTGGGTCGCAAGGAGTCCGTCTAGGTTTACAACGAGGGTTTCCTAATCTATCTTTAGTCTTGGACGCCAAGTCGCGGTTTCCATGATCATCGAGGACTCCTTATGGCGTTGCCTTGAGTGGGCCACGTGTGGGCCGGTCAAGGCTTCCGCGGGCCCTCTAGCTTGATACACACTAGGTACCCTCATCTGTAGGAGTCGTGGGGTCACCCCCTCATCATTAGATGCTTGAGTCTCCTTGGGGTGCATGGAGGCATCACCAAGCTTGAACGCTTGACACTCCCAAATCTTCTTTCATCATCTTCTTCGCATACTTGAAAATTCCCTTCATACAAAACTCATCATCAGCTGATTAGAGTGGTTAGTACCCATGATAAAATATTTTTTCTCCACTGTAAATAAAGATATTCTTGAAGAGCTACTGTTTCTCATGATTCCCAAAAAGTTTGTGCAAAGAAAAAGCAAGCTTAAGATTTGCAAAACGATGAAAACGCAAAACGTGGCAGAATCTGTGAAAACCAGACCAGCAGGTAGTAAATAATTTTTTCGGGGTACTTCTGCAACTCAAATAAAAAAAACTCAGAACAGATGCATGAAAGATAATTGTATAGAGCATGATGTAAAAAAAAGATCACAAAGACGATCTAGTGATTTTTGGCTAATTTTTCCGTCAAGGGACATAATCTGTTTCTGGACAGCATGTCACAACTTTGAACTTTCTTGCAATCGGAGGCTAAAACTTGGCACACATCTTGAAAATAAAGATACAATGATGTTGCTACAGTAGTAACAAGCATTAAGACCACTAAAACTGAAAGTAAAAAACATCTTGGGTGGCCTCCCAACGAGCACTTTGTTTTATGCCTTTTAGCTAGGCATGATACAAAGAAGATCAAGTTTTGTCAATATCAAAAGAATAGCTTGCCCATGTAACGGACTCATAAGGTAACTTAATCTTCTTTCGAGGGGAAGTGTTCCATTCCCTTTTAAGGGGGAAGTGGAATCTAATTGTCCCTTCTTTCATGTCAATGATAGCACCAACGGTGCGAAGAAAAGGACGTCCCAAAATAATTGGACATGAGGGATCACACTCAATGTCCATAACAAGAAAATCAAAGGGAACACAATTATCATTGACAATAATAAGAACATCATCAATCCTTCCTAAAGGTTTATTTACGGAAGAATCAACAAGATGAACACCAAAAGAACATGTATCAAGAGGTTTCAAATTGAGCATATCATACATTCTTTTGGGCATAACGGAGGCAGTAGCTCCATCATCACATAAAGCAAAGCAATAGAAATTGTTCAATTTAATTTTGACTATGGGATCCCAACCTCCTCTAGCTTTCTAGGGATGGAAGTCTCTAGCTTGAGCTTCTCCTCCCTATCTTTGATAAGAGCATTGGTAATATGCTCGGTGAAGGCAATGTTAAGTGTGCTAGTCTGGGGGTCTTTAGCCATTCTTCGCAAAAATGTGATAACTTCAGAAAGACTACAATTATCAAAATCAAGATTACTAAAGAAAAAATCTACCAAAAAGGAATTTTTGCAATTTTCCCAATTTTATTTCTTACAAGTAGGTAGGGAGTTGAACCACTTCTTTGGTTGTCCCCGGAGGGAAAATCAAAGAATTCTAATTTAAATTGGTCACTATCCATCTGAAGAGGTTTTTGTTCATCACAGACCTTTTCATAATTTTCCAAGTGATAAATAGCATCCTCTCCTTTCTCAGAAAATTGGTTTCTTAAATCTTAATTGAGTAAAGGTCTACTAATGGGTGTGCAAACATAATAACTATCATGACAAACATAGTTGCGAAGCTCGAAAGGATTAAAGTCATCCCCACTAGAGGTTCCATGCCTGGGGAAAACTTCAATACTAGTGGAACCCATAGTGGTAGCAGCAAGCAAGAACAAAGCAAACAATTTTTTTGTGATTTTTGATAAAGGACACTAAGATAAAAACTATAAGGTATAATAACAAGACTAAAAAGCAAAGATAAAAGATAGTGTGCAACTCCCCTATCTTGAAAGTTGGAGTCCCCGGCAACGGCGCCAGAAATTTTTCTTGATGGCTTCTCGCCCCTCGTTGGTTACCCCAAGTGGAAGGTTGATATGTAGCATAGCGGAAAATTTCCCTTGGCGAAGATGCCAAGGTTTTAGTCAGTCGGTTGGACTCCAAGGATCGACAAGTAGGTGGTAAAGTGAACAATGGCGCCGTTCACAACCGAGGTTGCTTACTTTACCTGGACCTGCACACACAACAGATAGATTTTCTCCCAACAAGTACAGAGAGGTTGTCAATCTCTCAGGCTTTGTTGTTTACAAAGGATTAAACGCAAGGGGATAATGATAGTGATAATTGCAACGGAAAGTAAAAGCAGTAAATAAAGTGGAGGTGTGAACAGTGGTGGAAATATGGACTGGGGTCCCATGATGTTCACTACCGATGTCTCTCTCCAAAAGACGATAAAATAGCTAGTTGGTTGAACAAATTACAGCTGGGCAATTGACAAAATTATAAACGCACTGCAATGCTAATTATGATACTGGAAAGCTAGAGGCTTGAAAGTATGGGCAATACGCCAAGACAAGTAGACCGAAATCCATCTGCATCTACTCACTAATCATATACCTTGATATATCTATCCAGAATATCTCGCTGGTATTAAATTGCGAGCCCCACCCAAAGTGTAAAATCAAATAAACAGACAACTGCATTAACAAACTTAGCGTAAGGTAAACAATCCTTGCAGCATCGGTTACAAGCACCATTGTTTTCTCCCTGGTGGAAGCAACACATCCCCTAGTCTCATGTTTATTTCACTCAAGCTAGACATCGGGGGGCATGAACCCACAATAATGCATAACGCTCCCACTTGGAGTTACTATCTACTACTTGGCCAAAGCAATAAAGAGTAACAGAGAACGTGCAAGAATTACTCAAGAACAAAATATAAAAGGTAAACCAAATATATAACTCATCACGATCTGAACATAATCTCATAATCCATCGGATCCCAGCAAACACAGCAAGAAAATTACATAAGTGCCTTGATCATGTAGGGAAGCTCACAAGGGCTAAGAATTGAAGAACCAAATTGGAGAGAATACATCACATAGCTACTGGTCATGGACCCATGGTTGAAGGTGGACTACTCACGACACATCCGGGAAGCGTCCATGGTGGTGGGGAAACTCCCGGAGGTCAATCCTCCCTCCGGCAGGGTGCCGGGAAGAGGTCTTCTGGTGCTCCCGATCTTGGAAGCGGGGCGGCGGCGAAACAGAGAGGAAAATCGTGATGCGGGGTTCTCCTTGAGGGTTTTTGGGACGAGGAGGTAATATAGGCCCAAGGGGGGGCACCAGGGGGTGTCCCCACCTCCTAGGCGCCCTGGTGGTGCGGCCAGGAGTTGGTCCGCGCCACCTGGCTGCCTGGGTGGGGTGGCCCCCCTCCGGCTCTCCTTCGGGGCTCCGAAAGCTTCCGTCTCGCTTTTTTATATGATTTTTCTGGAATTTTTGGAGCACTGTAAATTGGGGGGAAAACCTGCAACCTACAGAAATCAGCAGACAGAAACTGGCACTGGGTGCACTGAGTTAGTAGGTTAGTCGAAATATGTGTAAAATGATATAAAAGTGTAGCAAAACATGTAGCAATATTACATAATAGTGCATGGAACAAGCAGAAATTATAGATACGTTTGGGACGTATTAACATCCCTAAGCTTAATTCCTGCTCGTTCTCGAGTAGTGTAACAGCCCAGGATCTCAATAGGACTGATAGACTACTCATATCAACAAGGTGCACCTTCTTTTCCGGAATCCCAACTCCAAGGAACTCCAAAGTTAAGCGTGCTTGGCTTGGAGTAGTCTTGGGATGAGTGACCGGCCGGGAAGTTGATCCGGGTGCGCACGAGTGAGGACAAAGTGTGCAGAAAAGACTAGTGTTGGTGTGTGAGGACAGTCTAGATCTGAGGCAAACCGATCATGGAATCAGTGGTTAACCGGTTGGGAGTGGTCGGGGCGTTACAGCTGGTATCAGAGCCGACCCTGGAGGTTACACGGTGTGTGTGTCAGTCGGTGAGGCTTACATGGGGTACATGTTGGATGCCTGCAATTGGCGCGCACAAACGTGTGCCAAAGGGGAAAGTTCCTGCTGGGCCGACGGGGACGTCGGTTCCTTTGAGGGGTGGTGTATGTAACAGCCCAGGATCTCAATAGGAATGATCGACTACTCATATCAACAAGGTGTACCTTCTTTTCCAGAACCCCAGCTCCAAGGAACTCCAAAGTTAAGCGTGCTTGTCTTGGAGTAGTCTTGGGATGGGTGACCGACCGGGAAGTTGATCCTGGGCGCGCACGACTCTGGACAAAGTGTGCAGAAAAGACTAGTGTTGGTGTGTGAGGACAGTCTAGATCCCAGGCGCACCAACCACGGAATCGGTGGTTAACCGGTTGGGAGTAGTCGGGGCATTACAAGTAGGTAAATGATAACATAGATAATTTATGTGGTGACATGCTAACACACATATAAGAACCTCAAAGTAAAGCAAGTAAGATGTGCAATTCAAGTCAAGATAATAACAAGAAAGAGTCTATATCTAGAGTTGCAGCATCACCCTCTACTACGAGGGTGAGCTACAATGGTGATATTGTGTGTAACACCCTCACTGTCAGATGAACAGTAATCACCATTACTGTTCCCCAACACTGTTCAAAACTTTTGTCTGATCAATGTGGTTCATCTCAAACTTGATATTTTCCTTTGATGATGTTGAATGCATGGTGACCATGGACCTCGATCATCATTTGGCCAACTAAAGTCCAAGCCATTTGAAATAAAATTCAAACAAACCCTAAAATGCCTTTTTGATGAATATTAAAAATAAGGTGACAATAAATCTTTTCCAAAAATCTTGGAACCACTTTTATAAAATCCCAAATAATCATTGGACCATGCCCATGTAATCATTGGTATTTATTGGGCTACTGAAAATTGTAAACAATTCATAACAGTAGAAATTCCAGGCCAATTGCTCATTTAATAATAAATTAATTTAGCAAAAGAGTTTAGAAAAACCCTAAACTTTTTGTGGTACTCTAGGATTATGCTTTACTAATTATGGAACCAAAATGGCATTATATAAAAAATGCCTAAGCCAATTAAATAAATGCTAACAGAATCTTACAGAAAAAGAAAAGAACAAAATGGGGCTATGACTATTAGTCGCACTGGGGCGTAGCCCACCTCCTTCCCGGCCCACCCCGGCCCGTCCCTCCCGCTCGTCTCCAACCTCTCGCTACAGGGAATGCGACCGAGGCCATGGCGACTGCCCCATCGCAGCCGCGCCCCCTCGACCCCCTCGGTCGCTACAGGGCCCTAGGAGGGATAAGACCTCCCCCGAGGACACCCTGGACGCCAGCAAAAGATCTCCCCCCCCTCCCCTACCCCATTTTCGTCCTCCTCGCGCTGCCCGGCCGCCATGGATGCGCCGGCGTGAGCTCACGCGGCCAACCACCTCGCCGAGCCCCGAGACCGCGTCCAGAACCACCGGCGGCCTCCTCCAGGTCTTCCACACCCTCAAGCTCGGGCTAGGAACCACCCCAAAGTCTCTTCATTCTTTCATAGAATGGTAGAAAGCAGGGCTGTAGGTTTTAGGTAAAAAATAAACATGGATAAGGTAGGTATCCAATAAATATTTATCTATCGATAATTTTATGGCATATTCGGGCGTCCTTTGCTTATAAAAAAAAGAGTAACAAAAGGAATCCTAAATCTTCCTATTCACGCTTCTTCTATTCAGGACATCATTCCCGTACTCTTTTTTAAGGGAAAAAGGGCTTATAGTATCGTATTTTTAATGCTCTCTAATTCTACCAGAATTCCTATAAGAATTTGTTAGGAGTAAATTCCTTGAACTGATTGATCCATGGCCTTAGGGCGGAATCCCTTTTTGACTCTGTACCCTTGATTCCACTATGATTATTGATCAATAGTAGAATAATTCCTTCATAGAAATAGGAGACATAATTTAGATGGATATAGTAAGTCTCGCTTGGGCTGCTTTAATGGTGCGCCCTTCTTCTTCCTCTACCCCGCCGGAGTTCGTCTTAAATTCCGGCCTCTGAACACCGCCCACGAGCCCGCTGCCTCCCCGACGTGCTCCACGGTGAGCCTACGGTCATTCCCCCTCTTCTAGCGCATGGAACCGTGGCCCAGACGTCGTGCCGCCTCGAGGTCGTGCTCCGGCCGCCGCCTGGTTGCTCACCGCCGCGGCCTCAGGTCAACGCTTAGAAAACTTCGAGCACCCATCGATGCGTGGTTCGGTTAGCATTCGATTCCACCCTCTCGCGCACGTTTTGGTCGCCGGAGCCGGCCGGAAGCTTCGCCGCCGTGGCACGCCCGTCGCCGCCGTGGCTGCAAACAGCCGTGGGGCTTAACCCCCCCCCCCCCCCTCACGCTCACTGACCAGTGGGTCCGCCCATGATTAGTGCCTAATCAAGTTGCTAACAGGAGAACCCCCCCCCCTCATGTCTCTGACTAGTGGGCCCTGGCCTGTTAAAATAAAATTAACTGGGTTATTAGCTTAGAGTGTATGACAAGTGGCCCCCTGGGATATTTAAACAAATTAATTGATTTATTAGTGTACTGTGTATGACATGTGGGACCCCACTGTTAATTAGATTTAATTAAAATGTTTTATTAGCATGTGAGGCTGACCAGTGGGACCCACTGGTCAGTTTGACCTGGTCAACCCTCTCTGTGGATAATGTTGGATTTAATATTAAAAGAAATTCAGAAATTCTTTTAAAAATGATTTAAACTTTGAATTTGAATATATTTTAAACCGTAATTCAGATTCAAAAACTTTATACATGAAAGTTGATCAAAAAAATATAACGAATACGGATACGCTATCTGTATGTCTACCCCACCCCCCTAACACACCGATCATCGAAATTTACCCCTCCGGGCTGTCTGTTGATAATTCCCGGTGCAGGTAAAAACCTTCCGGATGAATTTATTTCGAACACGAAAGTTGTCCGGAACGGTTCAACTAACACGGATACACCCCCCTTATGCTTGTTGGATGTCCACGACACCTCCGGCATGAACCCTTCCCCCTCAGGACACCCTGTCCGGTAATCACCCCGGAGCTGGCAGTTCATCCCCGGATGAATTCTCGCTCCGAGCAACGTACTTTGCACTGCGTTAGAACACCGTTAACTTTACAGTTGTCATGTCATTCATATGTTTGCATTGCTTGCTTTGTATTTACTGTTTCTCCCCCCCCCCCTTTATCCTCCGGTAGACCCCGCTGCTACCGCCGACTACACCGCTGTCGGATACGACTACTTCGTCGACGACCCGACCCCTACCGTCGAGCTTCCAGGCAAGCAGAGCCATTCTCTTCCCCAGATATCGCCTATCTTTCTGTACTTTTCTTGCACTAGGCATTGTTACTGTTGCTGCTACGATTACAATCCTATTCAATTGCATAGCCTGTTTTTGTCGCCCTTGATGTACCTCCTTTATCCTATGCTGCCTATTATATTTATGCATTATTCAGCAGTGAACCCTGCGCATTGTTAGCTAGGGTTAGATAGCAGGCCGTGATCACTCAGGGGGTGACCACGGATACAATATATACAACTGCACAGGTACGGTACAAAGCAGACACCGCCAAAGGCCCCTATCTGGGTTATGCCTAGTCACCTCAAGTGTGAGCTATCCAGGAGTAATCCTTGTACTCCACTCGAGGCTGACTTTTTCTTGCCGCCATAGGGTCCTGAACAGCGGTTGTCCTTAAAGGTAAGAAGTTGGGCGACCCAACGGTGCCTGCGAGCGGTATTGCGTCGGGAACGACAGGGAGGGTACGACCGACGTTACTGGCGTGCTTGGCCCCTGCTCGTATCTCGCGAGAGTTACCAAACCACGCAAAATTCGAGCTCTACCAAGAGCACACGCGAGACAAGGTAAGGAGACGGTTCACCTTGTCGGTAACCGCGCGCTTTGACGGGACGACAGGGCAGGCCCCGACATTACCGGTGGGCCTTGTTGCTGTTCGTTGTCCGTTGTGTTGTTAGTCAGACAGCGATAACGGTTGTCTGCGAGATAATATTAAAATGCTAAATGGTTCGGCGGATGACTTGAGAGACCCGTTGGTATGTACGCACTAACTACACGTGGGATTACGGTGTGGGCCCTCCGCGTCGTAGTTCGTCCGAAAGCTCTTCAGACGTCAGCAGTACTGCGGACTGATCGTCGGGAAGTGGTCTTGTCTTTTTGCTGCAGCAGGTGTGTTTGGATTTGCTTTTTCTTCACCGGCCAGACTCGCACCGTGCAGGAGCGTGCAAGGGTGAGGGACCTAGACCCCTTGGCGCATAGGATATAGTCCGGCGGATGGCCTCTCTGCTGAGCCTAGGATGGGCTGCGTCGTGTCGGATAGCCTCGGTGGGGCGTTCCCTAACAAGGTTCACGCCACCCTGGAGATCCGAGCGTGCAGGCTGAACAGTAGTGCACCCCTGCAGGGAGTTTAATCTATTCGAATAGCCGTGTCCACGGTAACAGGACGCTTTATGCTGAAGATGGATCTTACCACTAGAAACTATTACTATTAAACTGTATGGTTCCGGGTCTTCTTCCTCGCAGGGAGTCGAGGAGGGGAACTCGGAGGCATTATTATTATTAATCATTACAACTTACTATTATACAATGTTGCAGCAACTTCTGCTTCGTTGTTACTTTATGCTTTATATGAATTGTTGGTTGTTTCTCTTCTCATGCTGCAAGACATCGTCAGAAGATGCTAGTCTTCGTTAGGCCTAGCTTCTTACCTTTGCTCTGGATTTCTATCTTACAGTCCACTATATACAGCCTCTTCTTTCCATTGATACAATGCATAATGCTTAGTAACGGACGTAAGACTCGCGGGTATACTAGATACTCACCTTTGCTTTATTTCCCATTTTATGTTTTGCCTGATCGGCCGCTGCAGTCGACGTTGGAGCCCAGGAGCAGGAGTACCCCAGAGGCGGATACTACTACGTCGAGACCCCCGCTGACCAGGACCAGGAGTAGTTTCGGAGGCTCCCAGGAAGGAGGCCTTGCCTTTTCGATCTGTATCTCTGATGTTATTTGTGCTAGCCTTCTTAAGGCAAAACTTGACTAACTATGTCTGTACTCAGATATTATGGCTTGTATAACTTATGTATTCGGGTCCGAGCGACCCCCCCTTTATTGTAACATATTGGTTTATCCTTTTGTGTTTAGTGTTGTGCTATGATATTCTCACCGTGGCACCCTAATCTCAGCCGTGTACCTTGCGTGTATGATTATTGTACACGGGTTGATTTTGGGGGCGTCACATTGTGCCTCGGGATTTCTTTACGAGACCGACTCGGTGCATGCCATGACATACCCGTGTCCAGAATTTCCTAGGGAGGCAGGTATGAAGGATGAGTTTGATAACCTTTGGGCAAATGCAGGCTTCACACGTCTTGTGACACGCCAAGTGCACACTATCCCAAGCTCACCTATTATTTTGTCAACTGGTTTAGATTTAATGATTGAGCCTCTACTATTGAATTTAGAATATATGATGAGGTTTTGACCATGTCCTTGGCAGAATTTTGTCATGTTTTAGGTGTGCGGAATGTTGGGAAGACGAGCAAGTTGAAAACACAACCCTCTGAGGTGAAAGCACTATTCCACTCTCTCTGCAAGAGAGAGACCGAGAGAGATTCATCGTGGGAAGATTTCTAGCATCTTGTTCCCTCACATCTGGTATTTCGCGTATTATATTTCTCGAGGGGTGTTAGCTCTTGGGAACACGAGCAACATTTCGGCTCCAAATATAGCTATCTTGGCAGCCGACCTCGAGGGGAGTGACACGTATAACATCGGTGCTTTGATTACTCACCGCCTTGTCACCAATGGTGAATAGGGTCCTTATTATGGTGGCATTTATGCCACACTTATTGTTGAGCATCTTCGCCAAGCTATACGTGCAGATGATCACCCTCTTCCATTTTCACATTTTGATCTTAATTCTATGAAGAGGCATGAATTTGTTACTGGGACTTCTGATCTTGATAACCTTGTTTATGTGATGAGGTTAGGAGAAGCCATTACTCATGAGATCCGTATACATGCACCTCTTTTGTTTGATTTTACTAGCAGGAACGGGTAGTCCTTCACTTTGAATCAGCTAGACGAGTTCGTGGTTCAGCAGCAGTTCCATAACCCCATGGATGGGTATGCTTCCGAGGAAGAGGAGCCAGAGGAGTTTCCGCCTCCCCAGGAGGAACCCATTGCCAGATGGGGCGAGGGGTCTTCTTCTTGGAGCACAAGGCCTTCCACCTGGGAGGACGACAAAGTGTCGTTCTCTGTATCAGCAGACCAGTACGATCCATGGAGCTATTCCGGAGCCAGAGTAAGCTCCTAGGGCCCGCAGTAGCCGAGCCCGACTTAGGCCAAAAGCCTAAGCTTGGGGGAGTACGTACCCTTCTCCCCTTTTCATTGTATCACCCATGGTGTTCATTTCTTTTTTTCAGAGTTTTTTCATGTTCTCTTTTATCTTTCTTAATTTGCAAAAACAACAAAAGATTTCTCCTTTCTTTTGCTCCAATTAACCTTTGAAAACCCCAAAAATATTTCCTTTCTCTCTTTAGTTTGCTTTGTCGGCAGAGTTCAGCTCACGTCCATAGTTACAATTGCACTTGATTATATCTTTCGACGTCCGATCGTGCAAGTGACGAGGCAATAATGATGAAGATCGACAAAAGGGATGCAACAAGGGAAGCCGCTATGAACTCTATATGTTTCTACTTTTGTACATATGCATGTACTTATGATCTAGATACCAGCTTGTAGCGACAAAGTGCTATGTTTACAATGCTTTCCCAGTAGTTCATGTTTTCTTTGTGACTAGTCTCAAATATCTTGAGTGCATAATGTGTTACTGAAATGATTTGCATGCATTGCATTGTTCATGATTTGGCATATTGAAGTGGTATTTCCCGTCGGTGAATTTTTAGATTGACTTGGCACATGATTACACATGTTTATGACTAGAAGTCTATAAAGCCTTGATGATATTTTTTATTTCAAAGTAGTCATATCACTTTCATGCCCAATTCAATGTTATTTTGTCGCTCTGCATGATTATGACCATTATTGTTCTCTAGTTGGTCGCTTCCCCGTCTTTTGCTAGCCTTCAGCTGTACTAAGCGGACTGACTGCTTATGCATCCAAAATCCTTGAAACCAATTGCGCCATATGAGTCCACTATACCTTCCTATATATGGTATTTACCGGCCATCCTAACGAAGACTTTCTTGTACCATCTCAAAACTATTCAAATGCACTTCTCTTTTTGTATCCGTACAAGCTCATGGAGCGTTAGGGGCAATCAATATCTTCCATGCTAAAAGCTTTTTAATCCTTGGCAAATTTAATCTAGTCAAATTTATGAGGAAGAGGCCGGTCTGGAGAATGCCCAGTTCTCACTTGTTTCACAATTTATGAAAACTTGCACTTTCTCTCCATACTTGACGACGGAATGAAATGGAACTTATGTTGGCCAAAGACTGCTAATGATTGGTGGAAGGAGATTTACAATCTTCCCTTCCATACTTGAGGTAGGATGAAGGGCACCACGCAATATTTGCTAGCCACAGACCGTCTATGATTGATGGATAGGGAAGCCAAGTGTAGTCATACCACAAAAAGAATGGGAACCGCCATTAATATGGTTGGTATGGAAGATATTGAAAACCTTTACCGTCACCGTTGACTGGAAAGTTACACTTCCAAAAAGCATTTTTCTCTCTGTTTTCAAAATCACGAGCTCTGGTACTTGTTTAGTCTTTGCTTCGAGCCACGGATTTTCAACCTTGCCATCAAAAGCCATGGTTCGAGAGTCTCCGCTCAAAGCACCAACTATTGAGAGCATAATTGTCATTCTTAGTGTAATGTGCATTGTCCCAAAGTACCACATTGTCTTATGCATGATTGTGATATTACTCATTCTGAAATATTTATTCCTTGGTTCTCTTGGTAAAAAGAGTGGCATCAATGACACCCCTCACAAATCCTTCCTCGAGTAAAAACTTCCTAAGATGGTCATACCAAGCCTAGGGGGCTTTCTTAAGACCATATAATTCCTTATAAAGTTTGTACACGTGGTCCTTGTGGTGAGGGTCATAAAATTCGGGTGGTTGAGCTACATATACATCCTCTTGTAGGGGATCATTAAGGAAATCACTTTTCACATCCATTTGAAATAATGGAAATGCATTGAATGCGGCATAAGAAAGAAGCATGTGTATAGATTCAAGAGGGGCAACGGGAGCAAAGGTCTCATCAAAATCCAAGCCTTCAACTTGGGAGTACCCTTGAGCCACTAACCTTTCCTTGTTGCGGATGATAGTACCATGTTCATCTTGTTTGTTCTTGAAAATCCTTGAAGTTCCAATGATGTTATGATCTTGACCGGAAGGCCTTTCCACGAGAGACCATACTTCATTCCGGGTGAAACTAGTAAGATCATCTTGCATTGCAATAAGCCAATCCGCATCCTCAAGTGCTTGTTCAACCCTAAGAGGTTCAATGCTAGACACAAACGAGAAGTGAGCGCAAAAGTTCATAAGTTGACGACGAGTAACTATACCTTGCCCCAATCCCGTGAGAATCTTGTCTACATCAACACGTCTTGCCACCAAATGCATGGAAGATGTTGGAGTTTCAATAGGCTCCACCCATTCGGGCTCATAAGATACATTCGATTCATCTTCAAGGGGGGAGCCATCATTAATAGCATCATTTTCTCCAAAGCGGATGCGGTCACGATTATCTTCATGTGATTCAACCGCATCATCAACTTGTGGTTGTGCAACCACATCGGGTTCTGGAGGGTCTTGTTCTTGTTCTTGGATAATGGGCTCATCATGAGCAAGTAGATCTTGAGTGGTAGGAGGAGGTGCTTGTGGTGGTGGAACACTTGGCCCATCACCCACCTCATCATCTCTAGGCAGTTGAGCAATGGGCACAAGATCTCCAATGCCCATAACCAAAATGTCTTGAGAAGAATCTTCATTATTACGTACATCACTTAGATCAAATTCCTCCCCATGGGGGCCATTAAATTCATCAAACTCCACGTCACAGGTTTCCACAACACATCCGGTGGATTTTTTGTAGACTCTATAGGCGTGAGAGTTTGAAGCATACCCAACAAATATACCTTCAATTGTTTTGGATTGAAACTTAGCTAACCGATCTTTCTTGTTGAGAAAGAAACACTTACAACCGAATATTCGAAAGTATTTGACGTTTGGCTTGTGCTCGGTTAGAAGTTCATAGGGGGTCTTCATCAAGATATTGCGAAGGAAGAGACGGTTTGATGCATGACATGAAGTGTTGATGGCTTCGGCCCAAAATCTATATGGTGACTTGTACTCATCCAACATGGACTGGGCCATCTCCACAAGAGTACGGTTCTTCCGCTTGGCTACACCATTTTTTTTGAGGGGTCTATGGTGCGGAATATTGATGCTCAATCCCCTCATCACTCATGAAATCCTTCCAAGGTGTAGTTCTTGAATTCGGAGCCATTGTCACTTCTTATTTCCAAGATAGCCATATTGTATTTCCATTGTGCTTGCTTGTCAAAGTCGATGAAGGTGGCCTTCGTATCGTCCTTGGACTTGAGGAAGAACACCCACGTGTATCTTGAGTAATCATCAACAATGACAAGACCATATTTCTTCCCACCAAGACTATACCATGATGGATGCCCGAAGAGATCCACACGAAGGAGCTCCAAAGGCCTTGAAGTTGACACAACATTCTTGGGGGAATACTTTGCTTGATGTTGCTTCCCGGCTGTACATTCACTATGATACTCTATCCTCGTTGGTTACCCCAAGTGGAAGGTTAGATGTAGTGTAGCAGCAAATTTCCCTCGGTGAAGATGCTGAGGTTTTAAGATTGTCTCCCGTAGGACTCCGATAATGATAAGTAGGTGGTTTGACAAGTGAGGCGCCGAATCACTTGCTTCGCCTGGACCTGCACATGACACAAATAACTTTGCTTCCCAACGAGTACAGAGAGGTCGTCAATCTCTCCGGCCTTAATGTTCACAAAGGATCATCGCAACAGATAAAAGATAATAATGATAACATCTAGAAAGTAAAAGCAGGAAAATAAAAGAGCGTGTAAACAGTGATTAGAATATGGACCGGGGTCCTGTGATGTTCACTAGTGATGTCTCTCCCAAAAGATGATAAAACTGCTATGCGAGGTAAACAAATCACAGTTGGGCAATTGACAGGATTAGAAACGCACCGCAATGCTAACTATGCTACAAAGAAAGGATGAGGCTCAAAAGCATGGGAGGTACGCCAAAATAGGTAGACCGAAATCCAGCTGCATCTACTACTAATCATCCACCTTGAGATATCTATCCAGAACATCTCGCTGGTATTAAGTTGCGAGCCCCACCCAAAGCAACAGACAACTACATTAAAAAGAACTTTGCGTAAAGTAAACAATCCTTGCAACCGCGGTTACAAGCACCGTTGTTTTCCCCCTTGTGGCAACATCACATCCCCTAGACTCATGTTTATTTCACTCAAGCATGTCATCAGGGGGCAAGAACCCACAATCGAGCATAACGTTCCCTCTTGGAGTCACTACCTACTACTTGGCCAAAGCAATAAACAGCAACGGAGAACATGCAAGAATTACTTAGGAACAAAAAAAGATAAAAGATAAGAACCAAATATATTAATCAATCACAAACTGAACATAGTCTCATAATCCATCAGATCCCAGCAAACTCAGCATAGCAGCAACAGAAAATTACATATGTGCCTCGATCATGTAGGGTAGCTCACGAGGTCTATACCAGGAAGAACAAAGAGGGGAGGAGAACATCACATAGCTACTGATCACGAGCCCATGGTCCAAGGGAAACTACTCACGGATCATCCAGGAAGCGTCCATGGTGGAGGGGAAGCTCCAGGAGGTCAATCCTCCCTCCGGCAGGGTGCCGGGAAGAGGTCTTGTCGTGGGATTAACACAGCGGATGTCCGAGTCATCGAACTTGTAGTGAGGCCTTTGCTGCGAGGTGGTATCAAGGAGAGAGTTGACATAGACACGGTACTCCGCGATTTACCCAGGTTTTGGCCCCTCTTTGTTCTCGAGGTAAAGACCTACTCCTGCTTCTTATTATTGATGGGTTTCCGGCTAGTCGAAAGAACTAGCCGTCTTTTGGATTACAAGGGGTTGCCGGCTCGTAACTTGTGTCTCGGGGATATCTAGGTTACGAGCCGAGCGCTGGTGGTTTGTGTGTTGAGTTGAGAGTTGATTCTGGCGCCCATACCCTTGGCTTATAAAGGTGCCGGCTCCAAGAGTACACGGATCGGATTCCTACTTGAGGTGGAATCATATTCTATGTCTATTTTACAAATATGCTACGCGCTATACAAGGTAAGTCGAATTCCTTCTTGGGCTTCAAGCTTGTCTCCTTGGCACGTCTCCTTCTGGGCCAGGTCTTGTCTTCGTGGGTCTTCACGTATAAGCCGGCCCAAAGGGTTGTGATCTAATGCCGGGTTATGGGCTTGATCTATCCCCCCGACATTAGCCCCCAGGATTGGTATGATGCTTTAGTCTTCATGGCAATCTTCAGTTGCTTGATTGATCTTTATAGTGCCGGCTCTTATAGTCGAACCGACTTGTGTCTCTGTGCCTTCAGAGTTTGACATCGGCTTGTGCTTTGGGGAGATGATGACGGCTCATATTGATTTTCTTGGTTAGTCGGCTGAATCCGACTTCCATTATCACCAATATTATTGTGTTTTTTATTCAAACAATTTTATCCCGATTGTGGTGGCACAATCAATGCCTTGTTAGATTCGCTCCGAAAATCAAAGGATTTCCTGCCGCTAGCCATCAGTGTGCGGCGCCTCGGGTTTCGGGCCGTTTTTCCTTATAAATACGGGATCCTCCCTGCCCGTTGGGTTCTTATCTCATTCCCCTTTGTCTTCTTATTCTTACTCGAGCCAGAGTACGAGCGCGAAGTTCTTCACCGTCGTTCTTCGAGCTATCGGACCTTGGAGCCAGCGACAGAAGCTCTGGGGCCGTGCCACTCCCGCGCGTCATCCAAGTACGCTTCGCTTCATCTCGGCATTATGAACTCTTCGCTTGTTGCCATTACCGTAGCGCCTCGAGCTTTTCCATAGATCGATTTATGATAACGATAGATGCATAGTGCATGTCCGTTGATAATTTTTTTGCACCCTAGGTGTTTTACATGATGCACAATCCCATCGCGAGCTATTTGCTGCGATGAATCTCTCCGCCACTTTTTTACAGCCTTTTTGTAGATCTGTTTTTAACCTGTTTTTAGGTTTTGCTAGATCTGTCTGTTTTCTGGTAGATTGCGGAATCTGTTTGTGCAGATATAAGCCGTCTTTCGCCTATCTTTGTAGTTTTTTAGCCAGTGCCGACTCTTGTCCTATGTTCGTAGTTATATTGCCGCCTTTAATGATTTCTTTACTCGTTTAGATCCGAGTCACCTGTCATGGTTAAAGCAGTGCCCCGACTAGTGGTGGGAAGGCAACAACTGGTCGAAGTCGGCCCCCTACTAAGAAAAACACCTCAGAGGCCAATTGGGGGCCGAGTCTTGTCACCAAAAAGAAGTTGAAGGAATTGGAGGAGAAAGGTCTCCTTCCTTCTCAAGAAGAGATAAAATTGTGTGTTCCTGGCAATGAAAGCGGGCCGGCGCCTAAAAAGGGCGAAGTCATTGTCTTTGCGGATCACGTGACTCGGAGGTTTCGGCCTCCCGTGTCCAGATTTTTCAGAAGAGTGTTGCATAATTATAAGTTGCATTCACAAGATTTGAGCGCCAATTCTTTGCTCAATATTTGTCACTTCCAAGTCTTCTGTGAGGTTTATCTGCAGAGGAGACCCTCTCTCGGTCTTTTTGCCAAGTTTTATTATTTCAAGCAGCAGACTGAACAGAGTGGTGGCCAGGCTTTGGAATGCAGAGGCATCACTATTCAGAAACGTGACAATACGATTTTTCCGGCTCCTAGACCGGCCAGCAAAGTTAAGGATTGGCAGAGGTCATATTTCTACTGCACTGTGAAGGTGACTGATGGTGAACATCCTTTGCCCGGCTTTCGTAAAAGTTGGCTCGTATTTCATGATGGTTTGAATCTTTCCCCTACGGATGAGATGGTGAAGAAGAACAAGCCGCTCATTGCTCAGCTCAAGGATATATAGCCCATGGACTAGTCGGCAAGGATCTGGTCCGATGTTGGGTACGTTGGCAGATTCAGCCTCTTAGTATCAGAGACCGTCTTATGTGTAAGTACAATGGGAGAGGAGATCCGATGTGCTTTGCACAAAACGAGTTGACCTCCGTCACTCTGGCAACTTATTGTAAGAAGTTTTTTGCCGAGAAGCTTGAAGACCTTAAAGAAGATGGTCTTGCCCCATTTAATGAAGGAAACCCGGCTCCCCCAGTACGTCTTTCCCTTTAGCCTTTTACTTGCCGTCTTATTGTCTAAAGATGTTAATCTTCCGTCTTCTTCTTTTCAGGATGATTCCTACTTTTGGGCTGCCGGTCAAGACCTTGAGTCTGAAGAAGAGGAAGAGGAGGACGAAGTTTCGGAAAGTGAGAGTAACCCGGTAAGTATATCTTTCTTTTCTTTTTGCTTTCGGCTATATCTTTTCACTTTCTTTTCTTCTTATAGAATGACTCGGAGGACAATGAAGAGGTAGAGGCCCGAGTTTCTCCTTCGAAGGATGATATGGGCAAGAAGGCCAAGGTTCCTAATCAGCCAGTATTCTTTATGTCTGGCTTTCTGTAATAGTTTGATTGTAAGTCAGCCGCTCACATCTTTCTTTTTGTAGGCACAAGGACAGAAGAGGCATACCCGAAGTTCTGACTCGGGGGACCCTTTTGTGGTTTTGAGAGATCCGCCTCGTAATATTAAGAGTAAGCCGGCCAAGCTTGCTACTCCTCCTCATCAATCTGACGTTTTTACTGAAGAGGCTGGGCTAGCCGGCGGCTCTGGTGATGGTACTCCATCTTCTGAGGGGTCGTCACTCCCAGCTGATTTTGTTGTCAATCTGGGGTATGCACTTTCTTTGCTTGATTGCCAATTTGCCTTTTGTATAGTATCTGACAAGTTTTACTATCTTCTTTGACCAGAACTCGGCTTGATTCCATGGATGTGGATGATCCGAAAGGGCAGGCCGTGCTTCCAAAGGCGGCACCTGAGATCCTTGTTTCTGAAGCTCTGGAGAAGGCCGGCTTGGATGAGTCGGGCCCTTCTAACCTGCATAAGGGTTTATCTCCTGATGCCGGCTTGGAGAAGCCGGTGCCTGATGTTGCTCCAACAGTTGTTCCGGCTCCTTTCAAAGGAAAGGAGGCCGATGATTCTGAAGTGGTTATCACAGAGACCCGTCAAGGCGCTCCTCCTTCTCAGGATGTCTTGGCAAAGATTATAGATGATAAGTGGCAGATTATGCATCGGCATTTTGGTTGTATTAATGATAAGACTTCCGTTAACGAGTTGTATAATCAGTCCATGATTTATATGACTGAGCAGCACAACATTGTCGCCCATCTTTATCGGAGATATGAGGTATTTTTTCTTTGCCGACTTCGATTTAGTATGTCTAAATCGGCTTTATGTTATTGATATGCCTTTATATCCCCTTAAGCCTTCATGTTTTTTGCGAATCATGGCGGGTTACACTTGAGCTATGATATCTTCTGTACTATAGCCCCAATGAGTCGTTTTACCATACTTGATGGTGTGACGAGTCATGAGTGTAGCTATTTGAACTGTAGTCTTCTTAAGGTCGGCAATTAGTTATTTTCTGAGTATGCCGATTTAAATTGGAGTTGTAGCCCCATGAGTCGGTACACTTAATTAGTGGCGTGCCGAGTCATGTGTTTAGAATTTTGAGTTGTAGCCCCCATGAGTCGGTATGCCTTCTTTGTGGCATGCCGAGTCATGTGTTTAGAATTTTGAGCTATAACCCTTATGATAATTTACTTTTTTAGCAGGCCATTGCTTTGGAAGCCGGCCAACAGAATTCTCAGCTGAAGGAGCAGCTTGCGGCTGAATCGGCCAAGCTGAAAGAAGCTGATGAGGCAAATAGCCTTCTTCAAGAAATTTTGAAGAAGAAAGATGCTGAGTTGGAGGCAATGAAGGTTAGTCTGACCGAGGCCAATAATGCCTTGTCAAAGTCTTTGGATGACATCGTGGCTGCTGAGAAAAAGCAGAAAATTACTGAGGAGAAGTTCATGACACTTCGAAATAGTGTGCGCCGATTCGTGTCATCCGTCTTTGGTAATCCGGTTAAAAGTGCTTCCTTCTTTTATTTTCCAACTGTTATTGCTGTTGCCTTGTGTTTTTTTGTCAGGCAAAGTACATGAAATTGTGACGGAGTCCGCCGGCAAGCAGTTGACTGACAGCTTCTCCCTCATCAAGCAATTGTTTGAGGGTGTCTGTAAACTTATAAGTTTGACACAGCCATTGCCGGAAGGCATGAAGAGTATCACTGACGTCATGGAGCCTTTCTCAGTCGTTGCTGATTGGGCGAAGATAGGAAAGAAGTCAGCTTGACGGATGGGGGCGATGCGTGTCTTGGCACTTGCTAAGGCATATCACCCTGGGCTAAAGCCGGAGCTTTTAGCTGGCGGCTTTCCTTAAATCAAGGCTGACGGGACTCCTTTTTGTAAAGAGGATTTTCTGAAAGGGCAGAAAGAGATCCGCCCGGATGCCTCTCAGATAGCCGACAGTATAGACCTTTGTCGTTTAGAGATTGGTTATGACAACCAAGGCAAGATGCGTAAAGTCACCTTCCCGATTCCTGAGAATTTTATTATTCTTCCTCCTTCGGATGACTCATCAAAGCCGGAGGGCACCGAGCCGGCTCCAGGTGCGGGAGATGGTGAACTTTAGATGTCCGAATTTTGTGATATAGACCTGGTAGAGGTTTGTAATAAACTTCTATCATCTGCATGTGCGGCCGGGTCTTCTTCTCAAGGTCAAGCCGGTGACAAGGCGTAGTTGTCCGAGTGGCTTTAGAAAAAACTCTTAGGTTAATTTGGTATGGATTGAAAAAACCGGGTTTGTAATAGTTAGAGATACTTGTCTCCTGTGGCCAGCGTGTGGTCAATACTTTTATGCCGAGTGGCATTTGAAATGGCTTGTGGTTTGCCAATGATGATATGGCTTTCCCTCTGAGGAGATTTTTTTTGTGATCCGAGGTTTTGTTACCCGGTATGGCTCGTATGAGCTATCTTTTTTAATGTTTCTTTCCAAGAATTGGTATGTTTATGCCGAATCTTTTGGAAAGATTTTTCAGTTTGTAGTTTCCAGCATGATCCGGTAAACATATATTGGCGTTTTGCCGGATTTTTTAGAAGATTTTTCTTATGAACCAGCAAACATGTTTTTTCATTTTTAGTCGGATTTCACAAGATATTTGTTTTTCGAAGTCTGGTCTTTATGAGTCGGCTGGTATGTCTTGACGCATGACCGAGTCATATAAAGACGTTTTTCGTACTGTCGTCTTTATGAGTTAGTATGCGTGTATTGACGCATGCTCGAGTTGCATAAAGACGTTTTTATGTTGTAGTCCTCATGAGTCGGTACGCGTGTATTGACGCAGGACCGAGTCACATAAAGACTTTTTCGAGTTGTAGTCCCCATGAGTCGGCATGTGTGTATTGACATATTACCGAGTCGCACAGGAACTAGCTTTGAGTTGTGGTCCCAATGAGTCGGCATGTGTGTATTTGACAAATAGCCGCATCACATAGGGAAATTTTTTGAGTTGTAGTCCCCATGAGTTGGTATGCGTGTCTTGACGCATAGCCGAGTCACATGAGTTCCAACTTTATTTTGCAAGGATTTTGTGTATATGCAAAGAGAAAAATATGCTTATGTATGAAAAAAGGTAATTCATGAATTGCTCGAAGAAGCCGGCTCTGGATTCATCTGGTCCTCATCTTCTCTCGTTTGATAAGAGTTTTGGGTTATCCTTGAGTCGGTACTTCTCTGTATGCCGTCTCACATTGATCAGCGTTTCTCCGTTTGCGTCAAAAATTTCCTCTTAGGAATTTTCTAGCTGGATTTCACGCGTCTAGATCGTATGAGCATCAAACATACAGGAAGTTTGGGAGGCGTGGAGTGCCACATGTATAAGCCGAGGTTTCTTGGGTGAAGACTCGATGGGTATAGTCGAGCCCCCAAGATTTCTCTGAATTAAAGCTTTGTACATGCAATTTTCACATATGTGCCGAGATTTCTCAGTTGGAGGTTGATGAGTTGTCATCAAGCTCTGTCGAAATTTCTCTGAATGAAACACATAAGTGCTCAGATTACCAATTGGAGGTTGATCAAGCCCCCAGGTTTCTGAGAATTTTTATAAATGTGAGTTATGAGAAAAAATGATGAATTCAATGCTTAAGAAGAACAGCCGGAGCCGGCTTGTAATTTGTGCGGAATTTTACTGTGGCATAAAATTTTATCTTTTAGGCGAAAGCACGACGCAACGAAAATTGGCTTTCTGATAGATGACGGAGAAATGGGTCACGACGAAAGTCGATTTTTATTAAGTGGCGAGAGCTGGTTGCGACGAAATTCGGATTTTTACTAAGTGGCGAGAGCCGGTTGCGATGAAAGTCGACTTTTTATTATGTGGCGAGAGCCGGTGCGATGAAAATCGACTTGTGTATGGCCAGAGCCGGCGACTGGTTAATTCTTTTTCCAATGCTGATCGAAGTGATGGATCCCTTGTAGTGACCGGTTGAGTCTACGTGCTTGGCACTTCCCGTGCTTGCAAGGTGTGGTGAGGTTATCTTCTCGTCCACTTGCTTTTTCTTTAACTAGGCGTATGTAATCTTGCATGGAGTAGCATTGATTCCATGTGTGTCTAGCAGGACGACCCGGTCTTGAATGCTTTGGGCATGGGTCTTGTATGGCTCTCTCGTAGTGTCGGTATCTTGTCCCCGGGTCTGGTGAGTCCCCTGGTGAGGGTTGCTTACGTTTCATGTTTTGCTTCTGGTTTACGCTCTGTCCTTGCCGGTACCTGCTTTCATCGGATTCGTCATATCTGATGATTGCCTCCACAAGCCCGCCAAGATCTTTAGCTACTTCCTTTACGGGCCTAAGCGCGTTTGTTATGGGTGTAAACCGGCGATCCATGTCGTGGTCTTGTTCATAGTATGTCCGTGAGAGAGTCGGCTTTGTGCCTGCGCGAAGCTCCTGCGCTCCCAAGCTATCTCTTTTTGTAGTAGAGTCGTCTTTCTGTGATGTTCTTTTAGATTTTCATCGAAGTAGGCTTTGTTCTGATTTGATAGTTGCCGCTGGCTCATAGCCCGTGCCTCCGAGTCGTCCTTTATTTCTAATGGACCTTGATCGGCTCTGTAATAGCCATAGGCTAGACTCTTGTGTCTCGGAGACTTTTGTTGTCCTTGGGCGTCAGCCATGTAAACGGTCGACCTCTGAGATGAGTCGTAGTGGGGTAAATCCGGATTACACCGTTCTAGGCTTGATCCGAGTTTGTCCTCTTTGACGGATCGAATCGATCTGGTGTCTGTATCCGTGTCCTCTTCTTGGTACGAGTCAGCTTCAGAGGCATCTTCCTTATCTTCATGGTCTGGGATCTTGTCGGAATGCTCTTTCTCTGAAGACTCCCGGGTAGACCCGATAAAGACGTGGTGCGGAATATCCTCCTGCCGACTTGCTTTGCTTGAGGAAACTTTGGGTGCAATCTTTGGTTCCGGCTTTCTAATGAAGAGGTTGATGGAACCGATTGAGACTTGGTAACCTGGCGTAATCACGGTACCAGTTTCCCATGTGGAGCTATTAATTTGGAGCTGTCCTCTCCGCCTTTTTGTGATCCATCCGGAAACGAATCCTTCCATGCCCTGCTGAGCTCCTCCAAGAATCTCAACGCCTGCACGCGCAGTCCGCACGGTGGGCGCCAACTGCCGTGGGATTAACAAGCAGATGTCCGAGTCATCGAACTTGTAGTGAGGCCTTTGCTGCGAGGTGGTATCAAGGAGAGAGTCGACATAGACACAGTACTCGGTGATTTACCCAGGTTTCGGCCCCTCTTTGTTCTCGAGGTAAAGACCTACTCCTGCTTCTTATTATTGAGGGGTTCCCGGCTAGTCGAAAGAACTAGCCGACTTTTGGATTACAAGGGGTTGCCGGCTCGTAACTTGTGTCTCGGGGAGATCTAGGTTACGAGCCGAGCGCCGGTGGTTTGTGTGTTGAGTTCAGAGTTGATTCTGGCACCCCGAACCCTTGGCTTATGAAGGTGCCGGGTCCAAGAGTCCACGGATCCGATTCCTACTTGAGGTGGAATCCTATTCTATGTCTATTTTACAAATATGCTACGCACTATACAAGGTAAGTCGAATTCCTTCTTGGGCTTCAAGCTTGTCTCCTTGGCGGGTATCCTTCTTGGCCAGGTCTTGTCTTCGTGGGTATTCACGTATAAGCCGTCTCAAAGGGTTGTGATCTAATACCGGGTTATGGGCTTGATCTATCCCCATGACAGGTCTGCTGGCGCTCCCGATCTTGGAAGCGCGGCGACAGCGGA
The DNA here is from genome assembly GCA_950022295.1 of Bromus sterilis. NCBI lineage: Eukaryota > Viridiplantae > Streptophyta > Magnoliopsida > Poales > Poaceae > Bromus > Bromus sterilis. The sequence continues at coordinate 116,211,787 of OX465599.1, forward strand.
ACAGAGGATAGATCACGAAAAAGGGTTCTGTCGTCAGAGGTTTCGCGTCACGGGGAATATATAGGCGAAGAGGGATAGATCGCGAAAAAGGGTTCTGTCGTCGGAGGTTTCGCGTCACGGGGAATATATAGGGGAAGAGGGCAGCCAGGGGGCCCACTAGGGGTCCAGGAGCCCCCTTGGCGCGGCCAAGCCCTAAGCCGCACCAGCTGGCCGCCTGGGCCCCTGGTGGGCGCCCTCTGGCCCGCCTTCGGGACTCCGTTGCGCTGATTTTTTATCTGATTTTTCCCAAATTTTTGGAGCACTTTTAATACGGGGGAAACCTGAAAAAGAAAAACAGTAGAAAATAGGAACTGGCACTGTGGTGCACTGAGTTAATAAGTTAGTCCAAATATGATCAAAAGTGTATGAAAGTGTATCTAGATCATAGCAATATCACACAAAACATGCATGGAGCAAGCAGAAATTATAGATACGTTTCGGACGTATCAACATCCCCAAGCTTAATTCCTGCTCGTCCTCGAGTAGGTAAATGATAACAAGCATAATTTCTGTGGTGACATGCTAACAACCATATAAGAACTTTGAAATTAAAGCAATTAAGGTATGTAATTCAATTCAAGTCATAACGGGCAAGAGTCTATATTGGCATTGAAACGAGCAACAAAAGAACATTAGGTGCAAGAGCTCTTGCTGTCCGTGACTCGAATGTCTCTAGATGGTGTTTCACACTTGGTCTTCTTTGGAATCTTATCTTGCCTCGTCCCCAGACCACTAGCAAGGTACAAGTCAATTTGATCCACTCATTTTCGATATTTTGAGCACTCATGCAATGGATGAGCGTAAGCACGAGAGTTGACACTTAGGATGGAAAAGATCGAAGTAAGGTGGAGGAGGAACACAAAAAGGGGGAGAAAGGCTCACATCAATGAGGAAAATCATAGTCGAGAAGGCCAAATGATAGATATGATGTGAGGAGTAGGGATTGCCATGCAACGGATGCACATATGAGCTAAGAAGAGCTCTCCAATGGAACTAGTGGGGGTGCATCCAACTTGCTCGCTCATGAAGACCTAGAGCTTGTTTGAGGAGGCTCATCCTTGGAATGTGCAAGCCAAGCTTTATAGTGTGAAGGTCCCCACATAGCTATATGTATAAATGATCATCTCTATGGAGTATAATGATAAGAGGGAGTACGAGTGTGGATCTTTCGAAAAGAATAGTAGTGTTGCCCCTTTCTCTCTTTTTATTTGTCTTTTCTCTTTTTTCTATTTTTTTGGTGGCCTCAGTGGCTCTTTCTATTTAACTCTCATTTGTCCTCTTTGGGATCTTTTATTTTTGTCCACTTTGGGATCTTTTCCTCATTTAAGGGCAACACTCTATTTTACAAGAAGGTATAGAAGATCTTCACACTTTACAAGGTACTCAACATAAAGAAGATGTAGCTATCATGATGTATGAAAATGTATGCCTCTACTAGTGTAGCAGGAATATGTATGACATGAAGATCAAGTCATGAAGAAGTGGATGTTGCATGGCAATATATCTCGGAAAGGCTATGGAAATGCCTTGATAGGTAGGTATGGTGGCTGTTTTGAGGAAAGATATAAGGAGGTTTATGATGACAGAGCGTAGCATGCCAAGGGTTTGGATGCACCGGTGAGGTGCAGGCCAACTCTCTGAGTGAGAAGAGGATAATGCACGGTACCGAAGAGGCTAGCAAATATGAGGAGGTGGAAGTGTCAACTTTCAATACTTACATTAGTCCGAAGAACTCATGCACTTATTATCGGTAACTCTCAATCTAATAAGGAGGTTCACAATGAGACAAGTACCCTGAGGAGGAGTGTATGGGGGTTTGGTTATCCTTGCGCATCCTCGACTCATGGTACGTGAGTGTACTCTAATATCCGATCCCTCCAAAGATTAGTGATCCATCTAGTAGCTAGAGTTCTCAACTAGTTTTGTAGTTTTTGAAAATAAACACGGATTGCCCAAAATACGACACCTATAACTAATAGGCCAGAGCTCTTGACACCAAAAGTTCAAACATTACTCGCATCAATACCTCATAACTATTGCAAGTTACTACTACAATTGAATAGCAACCTCAATTACCTACTTTCAAGACAAGACACAACTCAGTGCAACAACCAATTCTCTTAACAAGATAAACATGAATACTAAAGAGAGTTCTAGCAACAAACTAAACAAAATCCAAGGCTCTTGCTAAACAAAACACTAAAACTAAAACTAAACATGGCAGCAGCTACGAAAAGTTAAAGAACACACAACAGAGAAAGATAAGCATGAAAAATCCTATGATGTGTTCTAGATTGGAGTGGAGCGTGTTTCTCTCCCACACAAAGTAAGATGGTGATACGTCCAAAACGTATCTATAATTTCTGCTTACTCCATGCATATTTTGTGTGATATTGCTATGATATTGATGCACTTCCATACGATTTTGATCATATTTGGACTAACCTATTAACTCAGTGCACCCCAGTGCCAGTTCCTGTTTTCTGCTGTTTTTGTATTTCAGGTTTCCCATTATTTAAAGTGCCAGAAAAATTCCGGGAAAAATATAGGAAAAATCAGCGTACAGGAAGCTTCGGGAAGATACCAAGTGAGGCCAGAGGGGAGCCAGGGGTGGCCCAGGCGACCACCTGGCGCGGCCACCCCCTAGGCCGCGCCAGGGGGGGGCCCTGGTCCAACTCTGGCTGCCCCCTTCGCATATATATCCCTCTTGTCCCGAAACCCTCGAGGACAGAACCCTTTTTCGCGATCACTCCTCTGTTCCGCTGCCGCCGCGCTTCCAAGATCGGGAGCACCAGGAGCCCTCTTCCCGGCACCCTGCCGGAGGGAGGAACCACCTTCGGGAGCTTCTCCACCACCATGGATGCTTCCCGGATGAACCGTGAGTAGTCCACCTTGGACCATGGGTCCATGATCAGTAGCTATGTGATGTTCTCCTCCCCTCTTTGTTCTTCATGGTTTAGGCCTCCTGAGCTGCCCTACATGATCGAGGCACATATGTAATATTTCTGTTGTTGCTATGCCGAGTTTGCTGGGATCTGATGGATTATGAGACTATGTTCAGATTGTGTTTGAGTAATATATTTGATTCTCCTCTTTTATATTTATGTTCTTGAGTAATTCTTGCATGTTCTCCATTGTTGTTTATTGCTTTGGCCAAGTAGTAGGTAGTGACTCCAAGAGGGAGCGTTATGCATGATTGTGGGTTCATGCCCCCTGATGACTAGCTTGAGTGACAGAAACATGAGTCTAGGGGATGTGTTGTTGCCACAAGGGAGAAACAACGGTGCTTGTACTTGCGGGTGCAAGGATTGTTTACTTTACGCAAAGTTCTTTAATGCAGTTATCTGTTGCTTTGAGTTTACACTTTGGGTGGGATTCACAACTTAATACCAGCGAGATGTTCTGGATAGATATCTCAAGGTGGATGATTAGTAGGTAGATGCAGATGGATTTCGGTCTACTTGTCTTGGCGTACCGCCCATGCTTTTGAGCCTCTTCCTTTCTTTGTAGCATAGTTAGCATTCGTTTGCGCACATAATCCTGTCAATTGCCCAGCTGTAATTTGTTTACCTTGCATGGCTATTTTATCTTCTTTTGGGAGAGATACATCACTAGTGAACATCATGGGACCCCGGTCCATATTTCCACCACTGTTTACACCCGCTATTTATTTTCTGCTTTTTTCCTTTTCTCTTGCTATTGCTATCATTATTATCCCGTGTGTTTGATCCTTTGTAAACAACAAGGCCGGAGGGATTTACAACCTCTCTGTACTCGTTGGGAGAAAAGTTATCTGTTGTGTGTGCAGGTCCACGTCAACCGCCTAATTGCTGGCGCCGTTGTCACCTTCCTGTCGTTGTCGGAGTCCTATTGGAGACAAACCTTGGTATCTTCACCGAGGGAAATTTGATGTTGTGTACATCTCAACCTTCCACTTTGGGTAACCAACGAGGGGCGAGAATCCATCAGCTGGGGACTAACTTGTTATGAACGGCAAACAAAGCTAAAGAAAACTAAAAAGGAAACGTAAGAGCGAGACGCTCCAAGCATAGCACATAACGCATGAAGTGACAAAAATATAGTGAGACGAAGGACGAACTAATGATTGTTGATGGAGAGGGGTATGCAAGGGGGCATCCCCAAGCTTAGACGCTTGAGTCTCCTTGAATATTTATTGAGATGCATGGGGGCATCCCCAAGCTTGAGCGTTTGACACTCCCGGATCTTCTTTCATCATCTTCCCTCGCACACTTGAAAACTCCCTTCATACATAACCCATCATAACCTGATTAGAGAGGTTAGTACCCTTAATAAAATATTTTTTCTCCGCTGGAAATAAAGATATTCTTGAAGATCTACTGTTTCTCAAGATTTCCAAAAAGTTTTTGCAGAGAAAAAGCCAGCTTAAGGTTTGCAAAAGTAAGGAAAGGCAAAACGTGGCAGAATATGTGAAAAACAGAACAGCAAGTAGTAAATATTTTTTCGGGGTACTTCTGCAACTCAAATAAAACAACTCAGAATATATGAAAGTTTCACAATTGTATAGAGCATGCTGTGTAAAATATTCAGCTCAAAAAGATGAACTGGTGATTTTTTTCGATTTTTTCCTTCAAGCAGACAAAATCTGTTTTCTAGACAGCATGTCAAAACTTTTGATTCCCTTATCATAAGAGGATAAACTTGGCACAAAGCTTGAAAATAAAGATACTATGATTTTGCTACAGTAGTAACAATCATCAAAACCACTAAAAACAGAAGTAAAAAACTTCTTGGGTTGCCTCCCAACAAAGCGCTTTCTTATACGCCTTTAAGCTAGACACGAAGATTATAAAAGATGCTCTCATAGATATAAGGATTTGAAGCAAAAGAGAGCATCAAGAAGAAAATATGAAACACGTTTAAGCCTAACCCACTTCCTATGCCTAGGAATCTTGTAAGAAAATAAATCAAGGAAGCTCAAAGAGACAAGCATAGGAAAGTGGAACAAAAACAACTTCAAAACTTTCAACATGAAGAGAGTTGTTTTTGTAACATGGAAGTTTCTACAACCAAACTTTCCTCTCTCAAAGTAATTTTCAGTAGTACCATGAACAACATCAAGAATATAACTATCACATAAATCATGTTTTTCATGACCTACAAGCACACATGTATAGTTTTCAACACAGTCTTTAGGATCATAAGATAAATGCAACCCATCACATTGAGCCTTGATAAGAGCAAAATTCTCCGGAATATGAGTTCGAGATTTCAAAAGGATAATAGGACAATCAAGTGTGGGTGCAATAGCAACAATTTCATTCTTAACATAAGGAACTATAGCAAGTTCATCTTCGCAAGCATAATCCATATTGGCATCATGGCCATCAACAAAGCAAGTATCAAGATCTTCAGAAAGGGATGTATCAAGTGAGTCCTCGGAATCAAGGGATTCCTCGTCAAAGCAATCATTAGCCTCTTCTTGGTCGGCTAACATTTTATTTTTAAAATCCTCAATATAAGCATTGGAAGTATAATTCTAGAAGCAATAAGCAAGAACTGCAAAGTTTTCAAACTTGTGAATAGTATCATAATACTTTTCAATCAAAGAAGCAATCTCATAAGCACCCTTAAAAGCAACAAACTCTTCAATCTTTTCAACATCAAAGTAATCATAAACACCTTTAGCATAAGAAGATATGATCTCATTCTCATTAAACTCACATTGGAAAGGTAGGTGTTTACGATCTATATTAGAACAACAAGTAAAATCATAAATGTGGCATAAACACTCAGCATAGCAATAAGAAACTTGTATTTGATCCCATAAGTGTTTCCCTTTCTGAGATAAGCGGTGTCGCGTATAATGAGCGTGCTCATCCAATGATTTTCCCTCAACCAAGTCGGTTGGGTTTTTAGCGCGAGCACAATTATTTCGGAGATGATCCAAGTGAAACATGTCCATCCTACCATATTTGGGTGGTTCCACACCTATGGTGAGGGATAACATCAGTAGGCAGACAAAGACAAAGACAAAAGGTAGCAACTATTTTTTTTGATTTTTCATATAAGACACAAAAGCAAAAGAAAAAACTGAGAGGTAAACTAACAAGACTAAAAAACAAAGGTAAAAGATAGTGTGCAACTCCCCTATCTTAGCACTCGGAGTCCCAGGCAACGACGCCAGAAATTTTCTTGATACTCTATCCTCGTTGGTTACCCCAACTGGAAGGTTAGATGTAGTGTAGCGGCAAATTTCCCTCGGTGAAGATACCGAGGTTTTAAGATTGTCTCCCGTAGGACTACAATAATGATAAGTAGGTGGTTTGGCAAGTGAGGCGCCGAATCACTTACTTCGCCTGGACCTGCACATGACACAAATAACTTTGCTTCCCAACGAGTACAGAGAGGTTATCAATCTCTCCGGCTTGGCTATTCACAAAGGATCAACGCAACAGAGCATAATGATAATGATAGCAACTAGAACGTAAAAGCAAGAAAATAAAAGAGTGTGTAAACAGTGATGAGAATATGGACCGGAGTCCCGTGATGGTCACTAGTGACGTCTCTCTCCCAAAAGACGATAAAACTGCTATGCGAGGTAAACAAATCACAGCTGGGCAATTGACAGGATTAAAAACGCACCACAATCCTAACTATGCTACAAAGAAAGGACGAGGCTCAAAAGCATGGGTGGTACGCCAAAATAGGTACAACGAAATCCAACTGCATCTACTACTAATCATGTACCTTGAGATATCTATCCAGAACATCTCACTGGCATTAAGTTGCGAGCCCCACCCAAAGTGTAAACTCAAAGCAACAGACAACTGCATTAAAACGCACTTTGCGTAAAGTAAACAATCCTTGCAACCGTGGTTACAAGCACCGTTGTTTTCCCCCTTGTGGCAACAGCACATCCCCTAGACTCATGTTTCTGTCACTCAAGCGTGTCATCAGGGGGAAAGAACCCACAATCGAGCATAACATTCCCTCTTGGAGTCACTACCTACTACTTTGCCAAAGCAATAAACAGCAACGGAGAACATGCAAAAATTACTTAGGAACAAAAAATATAAAAGATAAGAACCAAATATATTACTCAATCACAAACTGACCATAGTCTCATAATCCATCAGATCCCAGCAAACTCGGCATAGCAATAGCATAAAATTACATATGTGCCTCGATCATGTAGGGCCGCTGATGACCCACAAGTGTAGGGGATCGCAACAGTCTTCGCGGGTAGGTATAACCCTAATTTATTGATTCGACACAAGGGGAGCCAAAGAATACTTATAAGCCTTAGCAGTTGAGTTTTCAATTCAACCACACCTGAGAAAGCACTAGACAAGATATTTAGTAGCAACGGTGTGTTGACGGGTGTAGCCTTATAGACTTCCCCAATCACCAACACCACAAAGTACTAACAAAATAGTAGCAACAGTGATGAGAGAAATAGTAACAACGAAGGCAATGAAGATGAAAGATGGACCGGGGTTCAAGGTTTCACTAGTGGTAACTCTCCAAACAAAAAGGAAAAGTGTTGGGTGAACAAATTACAGTTGCAAAATTGACAAAATTGCACTAATTCCAGCCAAAGAACAAACTAGAGCAATCCTAGTCTAAGAACCAAACGTAGGCATGTGTTTCGTATGTCGTTGTACGTGCTTGCAATAAGAACTTGCACAACATCTTTTGTCCTACCATCGCGCTATGAACGGGGCCAAAGGGTACTTATGGAGATTAAGGTACTCCTGTCAGAGAGCACCGGAACAAGGCATTAACACTCTATGAACACATGTTATCCTCAAATTATAGCTCATCCCCTTTGGTGTCCCAAGCTTTCACCTTTGGGATCGCCGGTTCCGGACTATAACAAGTGCATACAACTGTAGATAAGTTCTAGAACAACAATTATAATCATGCAACCATAACGTGCTCAAATCTAAAATCATGCTACTCGTGCACTAGTAACAAGCATTAAGAACAACAAAATTTCAGCAACAATAATTCATAAACCTCTTAGGACCAAACAAGGTAACAATTCATCGGATCCCAACAAACACAACACCAATTACATCATATGGATGTCAATCATGTAGGGCAGCTCATGAGAACATTTTATTGAAGAACTAGGGGGAGAAGATACCAACAAGCTATTGCCAAGAACCCGTAGTCCAAGGAGTAACTACTCACGATCCATCATGGGGTGAAGAAGAGTTGATGAAGATGGCCCCGGTGGCCAAGGCCCTCTCCGGCAGGGTGGCGGAGCAGGATCCTGGTGACCCCGAAGCTAGGTTTCGATGGCGGCGGAGATCGGGAGCGCTTCTGGAGATAAGGGTTCCGTATCTCGGGTTTTTGCGTCACGGGTAAATATATAGGCCAAGGGGGAGTCCGAGGCGGTGCCCAGGTCACCCAGGCGGCCAACTGGCGTGGGTCCCCCCTGGCACCGCCGAGAGGGCGCCTGGGGGCCTGGGGCCACCTCCTGACTCCGTCCTCCGGCTGGAGGACTCTTCCGATGTAAATATTTTTTGGGAATTTACTGAGCAACTTTATTTATGGACTTTTTTGCATTGCAAAGACAAAACAAATAGGAACTGGCACTGGGCTCTATATTAGTAGGTTAGTCCAATAAATGATTCAATAGCATGGAAAAAGGATGTAGCAATGACACAAAAAGGGCATGGAACGAGCAAAAATTATAGATACGTTTGAGACATATCAGCATCCCCAAGCTTAATTCCTGCTCGTCCTCGAGTAGGTAAATGATAACAACATAATTTCTGTGGTGACATGCTAGCAACCATAAAAGAACTTTGAAAAGTAAAGCAATCAAGGTTAGAGATTCAATTCAAGTGATAACATGCAAGAGTCTATATTAACATTGAAACAAGTAACAAAAGAACAAAAGGTGCAAGAGCTCTCGCTGTCCGTGACTCGAATGTCTCCAAATAGTGTTTGCGTGCAAGAAGGGGTATAGGGAATACGAGAAAAAAGTATTTTTGTGTTGAGAACTCAATCTACTTAGGAGTAAAGGCAATCAATCTAATGTAATGAAGATACATAAGCTAAAGACAAAGTGATATAAAGCAATAGTATATAGTTGATATTAAGTAAGAAATGAAAGAACATATAGAAAATTGAGCTCTTGTTGTCCATGAATCGGATGTATCCAGTTGGAGTTCCCGTGCCAAGAGAGGGGACGGTTTAGAGCATAAAACTACTGAATAGTTGTCGAGAACTCAATCTACTAAATTTCACACATGGTCCCTTTGGAATCTTATTGTGACTCATCCCCAGACCACTAGTCAGGTACAAGTCAAACTGATCCTCTCCCTTTCGACTTTGAACACTCATGCAATGGATGAGCGTGAGCAAGATATGTTGGCACTTAGGATGGGGAAATAGAATAATGAAGGGGATATGAAGTCAAAAAGTGAGAATGGCTCACACCAATGAGGACAATCATAGGCGGGAGAAAGCCAAATGATAGATATGGTGTAGGAGTAGGGATTGCCATGCAACATGCGGATGCACAAGAGCTATAAGTGTATGAAAGCCCTCCAACGGAAATAGTGGGGGTGCATCCAACTTGCTTGCTCATGAAGACCTAGAGCTCTTTTGAGGAGGCTCATCCTTGGAATATGCAAGCCAAGTACTATAGTGTATAGATCCCCACATAGTTATACATGAATGATATGAAAACTCTCTATGAAGTACGGGTGCTACTTTGAAGCACAAGTGTGGAATAAAGGATAGTAGTGTTGCCCCTCTCTCTTTTTTTATTCTTTTTTCCTTTTCACCTTTTTTTGTATTTTTTTGATTTTGGGTGGCCCCCATGGCTCTTTATTCTCTCTTTTTGTCCACTTTCGGATCTTTTATTCCTTTCCTTACTGGTAGGGACAACACTCTATAAGAACATCAACACACTTTTATTTACTTACAACTCTGAATCAAAAAGTAATGACTCTATATGAATGCCTCTTCCAGTGTAGAAGTAGGCAATATGACAATGAAGGATAAGTCATATGAACATGAAGAACGATGGATGTTGCATGGCAATATATCTCGAAAAGGCTATGGAAATGCGTTGATAGGTAGGTATGGTGGCTGTTTTGAGGAAGATATAAGGAGGTTTATGTATGACAGAGTGTATGCTGCCAAGGGTTTGGATGCACCGGCAAAGTTTGCACCAACTCCCACGAGAAGGGCAATGCACGGTACTGAAGAGGCTAGCAAAATATGGGAAGGTGGAAGTGCCAACAATCGAATTCTCGCATTACTCCAAAGAACTCATGCATTTATTATCAGTAACTCTCTATCTAGTCAGGAGATTCACAAAGAGACAAGTACCCCGAGGAGGAGTGCATGGGGGTTTGGTTATCCTTGCGCATCCTCGACCCATGATACGTGGGGGTACTCTATATATTCCAACCCCGCAGAGATTAGTGATCCTCTTAGTAGCTAGAGTTCTCAACTATTTTTTTTAGTTTTCGAAAATAAGGCACGGTTAGCCAAGATGCCACACCTATCACTAATGGTGCAAGCTCAATTGCATAAACATTCGTCATTACTCAATCAATACCTCAAAACTATTGCAAGATATCCTAAGCTAGACCTAGTGATCTAGATTACCTATACACCACATATAAAACATACCATGAGACATATAAACCATTGCAACAGAAACAACTCTCTAAACAAATATAAGTGAAGCACGAGAGTTCTAAACTTTCTAAAAAATAAATTAAATGCTCTCAAACAAGATCTAAGTGAAGCACAAGAGCTAACAAGCAGGCAGTAGATAAATTTAACACTCAACAGATATAAGTGAAGCTCTAGAGTGTTCTATGATAAAGTGGAGCGTGTATCTCTCCCAATCAAGCATGCAAGGGTCTGACATTGTAATGATCAGCAAAAAATCTAAAAGAAATTATACATACGCTCCAAGAACAACACATATCATGTGAAGCAAAAAAATATAGTGTGGAGAAGGACGAACTGATGATTGTTGATGAAGAAGGGGATGCACGGGGGCATCCCCAAGCTTAGACGCTTGAGTCTCCTTGAATATTTTGTGGGGGTGCCGGGGGCATCCCCAAGCTTAAGATTTTGGCACTCATAAATCTTCTTTCATCATCTCCCTTCGCACACTTGAAAACTTCCTTCACACAAAACTTCTCATAAACTTATTAAAGCGGCTAGTACACTAATAGATAATCTGCCAAAATAGGACAGATTGTAAAGATTGATTTTTCAGGTACACTTATTCTTCTGAAATAAGAAAACTGAAAACATATGAAAGTTTCACAAGTGTATAGAGCATGTTGTGTAAAAAATTCAGCTCAAAAAGATGAACTTGTGATTTTTTTTCCGTCAAGCAGACAGAATCTGTTTCTGGAAAGCATGTCACAACTTTTGCTTCCCTTATCATAAGAGGCTAGAACTTGGCACAAAACTTGAAAATAAAGATACAACGGTGTCGATGCTCACAAAAGAATAAAAAGTTGAAGCACAGAAGAGAGCATAAAAGGATCAAATATAAACCACATTTAAGTCTAACATGCTTCCTATGCATGGGCATATTGTAAGAAAATAAATAAATGAAGCACACAGTATCAAGCATAGGAAGGTAAAACAAGAGCGCCTTCAAGATTTTCAACATGGAGAGAGGTGTTTTCCTAACATGAAAATTTCTATAACCAAATTTCCCTCTCTCATAATAATTTTCAGTAGCATCATGAACAAAATCAACAATATAACTATCACATAAATCATGCTTTTCATGATCTACTAGCACATAATCATATAAACTTTCTAAGCAAAACTCCTCATCATTAAGAACATCCATAGTAGGAAAAAATAGAGGGTTATCATAAGACTTATCAAAATAGCAAGGTTTATCATAAATAACAGTAGCAAAATCATCCTTGCACGTCTCATTCATAGGGCATCATGGCCACAAGCATCAATTTCATCAAAAATGGATATTTCAAAAGATTCAATAGGATCATAGCAATCAATATAGCATGCATCCTCCTTTAGTAAGCATGGAGGGCAATTATATAATGTAAGAGTCAAAGAGTTACTCTCATTATTTGGTAGAGATGGGTAGCTACTCCATTCTTCATCCTTTTGTTCGTCACTCTCGTCCTCTTTTTCATCCAATGAGCATTCAGTTTCAGCAATTTCTTCTTCCGTAGAGTCCTGCAAAGCATTAGTCTCTTCCTCTTGTGGAGAGAACCTTTTGAGATAGTCAGTAATATAAGCATTATCATTAAAATTCTCAAATTAATATTTAAGTATATCAAGACTCTCAGATTCGTAAGGGGCATCTTCAATACTTTCAATAAAGGAAGCAATTTCATAGGCACCCTTAAATACAATAAATTCTTCTATTTGTGCTACATCAAAGAAATTATAATGTCCCCTAGTATAAGATACCAAGGTTTCATTATCATTACACCAACATTGGAACGGAAGGTGTTTAAAGGGCAAGTAGCAACAAGATTCATCACACCAATAAGATATATCATAATCAAAGCATAAGTTTCTAGCATATCTATCAACTGGAGACATAAGTTTCCATATAAATTTCCCTTTTTCAGACAAGCGGAATTCCTTATAATATTTTTGTTGATCCTCAGTGAATCCACCTTGCCAATAAGATCTAGTTTCAAAGAATTTAAACATTGTAAGCAAATAGAGTAATAAGATAAAGTGTACTTATCAAGTGAACTTATAAGTAAAGATATGGTCCCCGGCAATGGCGCCATAAAATAGTCTTGATAACCCACAAGTGTAGGGGATCACAACAATCTTCGCGGGTAGGTATAACCCTAATTTATTGATTCAACACAAGGGGAGCCAAAGAATACTTATAAGCCTTAGCAGTCGAGTTTTCAATTCAACCACACCTGAAAAATCACTAGACAAGATATTAGTAGCGACGGTGTGTTGGCGGGTGTAGCCTTATAGACTTCCCCAATCACCAACACCACAAAGTAGTAAAAAAATAGTAGCAACAGTGATGAGAGCAACAGTAACAACGAAGGCAATGAAGATGAAAGATGGACCGGGGTTCAAGGTTTCACTAGTGGTAACTCTCCAAGCAAAAAGAACAAGTGTTGGGTGAACAAATTACAGTTGGGCAATTGACAAAATTGCACTAACTCCAGCCAAAGAACAAACTAGAGCAATCCTAGTTTAAGAACCAAACATAGGCATGTGTTCCATATGTAGTTGTACGTGCTTGCAATAAGAACTTGCACAACATCTTTTGTCCTACCATCCCGCTATGAACGGGGCCAAAGGGTACTTATGGAGATTAAGGTGCTCCTGTCAAAGAGCACCGGAACAAATCATTAACACTCTATGAACACATGTGATCCTCAAATTATAGCCCATCCCCTTTGGTGTCCCAAGCTGTCACCTTTGGGATCGCCGGTTCCGGACTATAACAAGTGCATAAAACTGTAGATAAGATCTAGAACAAAAATTATAATCATGCAACCATAACGTTCTCAGATCTAAAATCATGCTACTCGTGCACTAGTAACAAGCATTAAGAACAACAAAATTGCAGCAACAATAATTCATAAACCTCTTAGGACTGAACAAGGTAACAATTCATCGAATCCCAGCAAACACAACACCAATTACATCATATGGATGTCAATCATGTAGGGCAGCTCATGAGAACATTGTATTGAAGAACTAGGGGGAGAAGATACCAACAAGCTACTGGAAAGAACCCGTAGTCCAAAGAGCAACTACTCACGATCCATCATGGGGTGAAGAAGAGTTGATGAATATGGCCCCGGGGGCCAAGGCCTTCGCTGGCAGGGCCCCGAAGAGTTGGGCTAGGGGCCAGAAAACACAAATTTTTTATACCTACGAGACCCGAACCCAAGATCTATGCTATGGCGATGTAAAGTAACGGAGGGAATCTGTGTTCATACCTTTGAAGACCGAAAGAGGGAAACGTTCTTGCGAACGTGGCTGTCCTAGACTCGGAACTACGACCTCCCTGTCGTGTAGTAGACCACCGGCGAGGATGACTCCCGGTTGACCTCCAGCGATGAAGTAGCACCACAGGTGTAGTGCCTCGAAGAGATTATACACGTACGGTACAATCGATGTTCCTCCCGGGCCCCGAACCAAGCGAGCAGCGGAAGAAAGATGGATTCGGATCCCGACTCCAGCAGAGCGACGGACTGCCTTATGGTGGAGAACTCCAGTCCAGGTGCAGACTCCAAACAAGGGGAGTCCACTTCCAGGAAGGAGAAGGAGAGAGAGAGAAGAATAATTGTGTGTTGGAAAAAGGGGGTGTACCCCTCCTTATATAGTCCAAGGGGGGTGCCATCCTCCTCCCCTCCCCCATGTGGGACTAAACTCCCAAGGGGGGGAGTGCGCCGGCCTAGGGGGGATGGGTCCCACCCTTGGCGCCAAGCCCAAGGGGGAAAAACCCCTCCTTCCCTAATGGGCCCAATAGGCCCATATAGCCTTTTCCATTTTGTTAATTTTTTAATATGTTTAAATATTTAATTCATATAATTAAATAATAAAACATTATTAAACAAATTAAACTTTATTTTGAACCATTCAAAATGTCCGGAACAACTTCCGTCCTCCTCCGGAATTATTCCGGTGATTTCTCCTATTTCACCGATTGATCCCGAAACTGTCCTATGCATCGATTGCCCTTAAGTGTAACACCCTAACGGTCCGGGAAACAGCAGACATGGTCGAGACTCTTCTCATTGACCAATGAATAGTCAGTTGGACCTGGTTACAATCCTTGACAACCCTTGCGCTTCCATCGAATGAACTTCAATCGCTTTTGGAAACCGTTAGCGATACGACGTAATCCCTTTGTGCTGCGGTAGTTAGTTTGTCCGAGGTTCGATCATCGGTATCCCATATACTATGTTCACATCTCGTTCAAAACAAACAAGTTTACTCGTCCGTGCCTATTGCATCTCCCGTGGGCCCAGAGTACCTGTCCTGTTACAAGGACTGACAAATCCCGCTCTGATCTATTAACATACTCATCAACCATCTATTTCGGAATACCCAAAGTGCACCGTTATATCCAGCATATTTCAGTCAGGCGGTGGGATACAAATCAAAGTCTCCTCATAGATGACAATTACGTATGATCATTACGGTCTAAGGACTAAGCCATACATTACAAAGTCATCGCAACGCTGAACTATGTGACTCGATCACATTGCAATACTTTAGGTGGGTGTATGTCCATCACATCATTCCCCTAATGACATGACCTGATTGTCAATGGACTTAAGTGTCGCCATGATCAGGAAAGCTTGATCAATCAATTACCCAATGAGATAGTTTACCCGAGTTAAACTACAGACCTATGTTTTATACTACACATGTATTAGTATTTCCAAGTAATACAGTTATAGCACAGTATAAAATGTATTATGAACAAAACGGATATGTGACAAGTATCTTTATTAATTTGTCTCTAGGGAACATATCCAACAGTCTCCCACTTGCACTAGAGTACAAATTACACTAGTTTACATCAGGTATGTATCTAACACAAATAGTCTCTCGGTGTTCTTCAATGTCGTGACCCGGAATATGCGTATGTAATTCCAGTCACAACTCAATCACATGGAGAGCCGAGAGCCGTACCCAATTGTCTAAGAAGACAAGGCCAAGCACAGAACACTCTCGAAAAGCATCGTACGTGAGGGGCATCCCATCCAGGCCGGATGATCAACTGAGATGGGTCCTCATCGCCCGCTCACAAGTCTAAATGATTATGGGTGGTGAAATCCCATACTCATAGACAAGTCGCCTCAACCATGTTATCGATTGAATCATAACCCTTACATAAACAAACTCCAGCCCGATCACTTAGTCGGGGTCTAGGGCAGGCTCGATCATACAACAAAGTGTGCACGTGGCAGAGCCACGAGCAATCGCATCGCGATGCCCCAAGCTACGCACATCTAAGGGCCACTTGGTGTATAAAAGACCGCCAGCCAGATCACAACTAAGGTCTCGAAAACCCATACTAAGACATGCATGTTATAAACATACACGCAGCACACATGCCTAGTATGAACAGCAGATATCATCACATAACTCTACAAAGTACTCTTTATTGACTTACACATAGAGCATACAAAGATCACATGTCTGTGATCAACATTACATCATACAACGGAAGCAAATTAGGTCTGAGTACAGACAAGTTTAACAAATGGCTTAGAGGAGCCTTGTAAACATACATGCCCTTCCCCGAGGGACCAGAGTGTTGTCTGGAACTATACTACCAAGGTCAATGTCGAGCTTCAGGTCGGTGACTCCATCGGGGTCCGGGTTCTCATCTAAAACATAGAATAAGAAAACGTGAGTACAAAATCGTACTCAGAAAGACTTACATCAGAACTATACTACTCATGCTCAAGTATCAAGGTAAAGGAGGTGGGGTTCAACATGCAGGAGTGCCAGCTTTGACTTGGCTAGTCCTGTATTACGAGTACCAGACTTGAGGTAAGAAGCGTACACGAGTCCACTACATGTCTCCAAACAATACACCACTATGGTTACTTCCTCAACTTCCCCACGAGGAAGCCCACCATAGCACTCACGCTTATCTTGCGAGTTTTAGAGTATCCATTCAAGTTGTCTATGATCAAGTAGAGGTCTCCAAGTAGTCCATAACCGCGGACACGGCTATTCGAATAGTTCATTAACCCTGCAGGGGTGTACATCTTCACACGCGTGTCATCACTTATCGCCTCGTTCTCTTCACCCTTCAAGCGGGTGTCGGACGTGGATGAAACCAAGGCACTATCCTCACATCACCTTCTCTAATCCAGGAGTCGACTACCTGAGTTTGGCACCGCTCGAGAGTCCGGCCGGTTCCACGAAACGGACTCAGATAATGCAAGGGACCGAGACGCCACCTCTGCCAGATGGTTTCACTGCCTCACAGGTCCACCCACATATCGATATGATGCACCCTTTTCTTCATTCTTTTTCTATGCACACGCCAAATGGAAAGCCCGAATCTATTGTGACTCCTGGACCGGATCGGGTACGTAAAGAGGCCAAACGGGGCTCCCATAAACCCTACATGTGGTCATACTCTTTGTCTTGGATCACAAAACAGGAACTCGTGGCCTAGGGCAGTGTTCAACGAGACAACCCACTGTGTACTCCTACACAGCCTCTCATCGTTCACCTTTGTTTAGGGTGGATTCACCAACACGTTAACATCAACAACCTGTGAACATTCCATCCCGACTCACAAACAAAGTAACCTCATTGTATCACTAAGCAGCAATAAGCAGTAATAGTTGTAGGGGCCACATGCTCATCATTCAACTCCTATATCTGCTAGGATTGTGGTTTGCTTAATACGGTGACAAAATGATAGGTCATGCATCGGAATGGGTTCAAATATGCGAAAGAACGTGTCTCGGTGATCTCCTAAACATGCATAAGTGAGACTGAGAGGGAAATAGGATTTTATAGACATGATCAATGGGGTTTGCTTGCCTTGCTGACGATACACGGGTCTTATCGGTGGTCTTCTTCTTCGGGGGTGATCACCGTCTCGGAAAGGCTGGTACCGGAAACAATCATCAACAAAGGGGGGCCAACATTGTAATAGAATGCACAAGCACATGTTTATGTTGTCACATGATGTGAATGGTATTGATGCGACCTAGGTTCAAATTGTCACATTTTAATTGAAGTTGATTTGAAAATTAATTCAAATTCAAACTCCAAATGTTATTCAAATTAGGTCAACTTGCATTTGTTAATGTTTGATCATTGTAAACCATGTGATCATGTGTGTGATATGCTTCTGAAGTACAAGTGGTCATATTTGCATTGCATTGGTTCCAGTTGAATTAGCATTTGAATTAAATTTGAATTAATTCCAATTAAGCCAAATAGCAAAAGCTACTGGTCCCATTTTAAAATCAACTCAAACATGGTTGAAAGTTGCATATTTGGATAGAGAATTTTCTCCTGATCATTTTTCATATATTATATGTCCAATTTGGAGTTAATATGAATTTTCTATGATTTATTGAAGTTTTGGCTAATTTCTGGATTTTCTGCTTTTCTTTTAATCAATAAATGATTTATTGCGTCAGGCTGAGCTCACTGTGACGTCAGGGGGGGACTGACTACTGGGGCCCCCATGTCAGTCTCTCAGCGGTTAACCCCGGTTGGATTAAATTAACAGAGGCCATTAGGGGGGCCCAGGGCCCACAGTCAGTGTCTGTTAGCGAGGTGGTTAGCAAGGGGATTAGGACTAACTAATCCAGCCACGTCATCTCGCCGGCGGCGTGTCGCCGGTGACTCGCAGACGCGGCGGCGATGTGCTGGACGGCGGCGATGTGCACCAAAACGAGTGCTGCGACCAGCTACATGCTCAGGGGAAAGGCCCGCATCACCCAGGCAACAGAGGGGTCACCGGGGAGCGCCGGAGCATCGGCGGCGACAATTGCTGCGGTGGACGGAGCTCGGTCGTGGTGAAGGTCAACGAAAGGGGCACGGGGGTGAGCGCGAGGAAGGGGAAAATGACCGCAAGCTCACCCTGAAGCGGATGGAGGGGTCGGTGAGGTCGGAGGAGCTGCGCCAGTGACGAATTCCTCGTCGGAGTTCCACAGTGGCCGGCGACGATGACGATGAAGATGGCGTCGCTGCATGTCTTCTCAAGGCGATTGGACGCGCACAGAGACAAAGGCATCAACGAGAAGCTCTCTGGACATGGTGGCTCGACTTGCGAGCGTCTCCGGCCACGCGGGCGCATGTCGGCGGCGACAGGGAGCTACGGGTGGCGCGAGATTCCGGCCGGGTGGGCGAGGCAGAGAGCGGAGAGAGGGGGAAGAAGGTGCGGGGGCTTCTGGAGGGTTACGTGGCGCGTATAGAGGGTAGAGGGGGGGCCTAGACGTCTTCTCCACGTCGAGGTGGCCGTCGGCGTGCTCTGTCCGCCACGGAGCAGCTTTGGGGCGAGGGGTAGAAGACGACAACGCCTTGGGCTGGGCTGGGCCGGCGAGAAGAGGTGGGTCTTCGCCCATGGGCGCAAGGTAAGCCCCTCTTCACTGTTTTTCTTTTATTTCTTCTGACATTTGTTCTGTTCTGATATAAAAAAATACCAAAACATTTTATAAAATCCCCAAATTATTTATATGGACTTACATGGCTTATAGTTATCCACTCCCAAAATTTGAAGATTTTTGAAATTCAAACTATTTGAATTTCAATTTAAATAGGGGTATTATTTAATTTCCAAGGCATTGTTTGAAAATTAGAAAATTCCATGAGTATGGGAATGAACCCAAACCACTTTTAAAATGATCACCATCATTTTTAGGAATTTTTCAAATGTTCAAAATATTTTTGGAAAAATATTTTTATCTGGCCATTTGATTTAATTTCTCAGGGCTTTTCTTTTCCCCATTTATGAATTTCTTTTGAAATTTTCACATGATGCAAAGGGCACTCAAACCCTAGCACATACCTAAACTTGGGTTGTGTCATTCAAACTTGCCATGTGGAAGAGGTTTAGTCATCGGGTCTGCTGCGTTCATATCCGTATGTATCTTGTGAATCCTAGTGTGTCCATCCCGGAAGTAGTCTCGCGTCACATGGAACTTTCGGAGAATGTGCTTGGCTGTAGAGTGAGTTCTTGGCTCCTTCGCATTAGCAATGGCACCCGTGTTATCGCAGAAGATTCCTACGTGGTCAGTGCAGCTAGGAAAGACGCCAAGCTCGATCACGAACTTCTTCAGCCATAGCGCCTCGTTTGACGCATCACAAGCGGCAATATACTCCGATTCCATTGTAGATTGGGCGACGACTGACTGTTTGCTGCTCCTCCAGCTAATTGCGTCACCGTTCAACATGAAAACATATCTCGTCTGGGATTTCGAATCATCTAGGTCTGAGCCGAGGCTTGCGTCAACGTAACCCTTTACGGTGAGCTCCTCATCAACTCCTCCATAAACGAGAAAGAGATCCTTTGTTCTTCTCAAGTACTTTCGGATGTTCTTTACTGCGGTCCAGTGAGCCATTCCCGGATTACTCTGGTAGTGATTAGTCATACTAATAGCCAGCGCTAAATCCTGCCGGGTACATAACATAGCATACATGAGAGAACCTATGGCTGAGGCATAGGGTTTTGAGGACATTTCCTCCTTCTCTTTTGCTGTGGTCGGGCACTGAGTCACGCTTAACTTGAAACCTTTTATAACTAGCAAGAGGCCTCTCTTGGAGTTATCCATACTAAACCTTTTCAGTATCTTGTCAATATAAGTGCTCTGACTCAAAGCCAATAGTCGATTAGGTATATCTCTATAGATCTTAATCCCCAATATGTACGCAGCTTCACCAAGGTCCTTAATGGAAAATTTTCCATTCAGATATTACTTCACTTCTCCTAAGAATTTCTTATCGTTCCCTATTAGCAATATGTCATCTACATATAACACAAGGAATTCTACAGAGCTCCCACTCAGTTTCTTATAGACGCAGAACTCTTCGACGTTTTCGACAAATCCAAAAGCATTAATGACCTCATCAAATCGAAGATTCCAGCTCCGAGATGCTTGCTTCAACCCATAGATGGACCGTTGAAGCTTGCACACCTTACCAACATTCCTTGGATCGATAAACCCCTCTTGTTGCATCATATACAACTCTTCCTCAATGTTGCCATTTAGGAATTCAGTTTTCACATCCATCTGCCATATCTCGTAATCATGATATGCAGCTATTGCTAGTAGGATCCGAATAGACTTTATCATCGCTATAGGAGAGAACGTCTCCTCGTAGTCAACTCCTTGAATTTTTCGGAACCCCTTCGCGACAAGTCGAGCTTTGTAGACATATACGTTTCCATCTGCGTCAGTCTTTTTCTTGAAAATCCATTTATTCTCGACGGCCTTACGGTCCTCGGGAATATCCACCAAAGTCCAAACTTTGTTGGTGTACATTGAGTCTATTTCGGATTTCATGGCTTCAAGCCATTTCTCAGACTCGGGTCCCTCCATTGCTTCTTTGTAACTCGTAGGTTCATCTGACTCATCAGCCGAGATTGCATTCACAAGTTGTCCTTAAAACTCTGTAGCTTGACGAACTCTTTATGACCTACGGGGCATAATAGGTTCCTCTTCATTCTCATCATGATCATGATGTATGTCATGATCGTTATGAATGTCGTTTTGGCCATTCTCTTCAGCTCCCACTGTGGAAGAAGGTTCCAGAACAAGTTATGTGGCCGTTTCTTCCAATTGGAGTGATTGGTCAGTCACTTCATCGAGGTCTATTTTCCTCCCACTCAACTCTTTCGAGAGAAACTCTTTCTCAAGAAAGTGTCCAGTCTTGGAAACAAACGTTTTGCTCTCAGACTGATTGTAGAAGGTGTATCCACAAGTTTCCTTGGGATAGACCACAAAGATGCACTTATCCGCCTTGGATTCAAGTTTGTCAGGCTGTAGTTTCCTAACATAAGCCTCACAACCCCAAATCTTCAGGTGAGACAACTTAGGTTTCGTGCCATGCCATTCTTCAAATGGTGTTGTATTTATGGATTTGGATGGTGCCCTATTAAGAACGTAAGCGGAAGTTTCTAATGCATACCCCCAGAATGACACATGCAAATCAGTATGAGACATCATCGATCGTACGCTATCCAATAGGGTTTGATTATGTCGTTCAGCCACACCGTTTCTCTGAGGTGTGCCTGCCGGCGTAAGCTGTGGTACTATGCCACAAGACTTCAGATGATTGCCAAACTCGTGACTTAAATACTCGCCACCTCGATCCGATCGAAGGTGCTTGATTTTCTTTCCGAGTTGATTCTCGACCTCATTCTGAAATTCCTTGAACCTTTCAAAGGTTTCAGACTTATGCTTCATCAAGTAAATATACCCATATCTACTCAAGTCATCAGTAAAGGTCACGAAGTAACGAAGACCATTGCGTGTGGGGACATTCATGGGTCCACATACATCTGTATGTATGATCCCCAGTAAGTCATCTGCACGCTCCATTATCCCATTGCATGGAGTCCTTGTCATTTTGCCCATGAGGCATGGTTTACATGTATCAAGGGATCCAAAATCCAATGAATCAAGAAGTCCATCCTTATGGAGCCTCTCCATGCGCTTTATACCAATATGACCAAGTCGGCAATGCCAAATCATCATGTGCTCTTCATCAATACTCTTTAATATTTTGGCCTCTATATTGTTAATGTGACACACGTCACCATCGAGATCAAGTATGAATAAACCACGTTGCTTCGGCGCGTGAACATAAAACACTTCATCCTTATAAATCGAACAACCAATTGTATCAGACTTAAAAGAATAGTGGTCTCACTTCAAGAAAGAGACACTAACGATGTTCACACTCAATGCGAGTACATAGTAGTATTTATTCAGAACCAAAACTAATCCCGAAGGGAGACTAAGATGCTTCGTGCCGACCACCAACACATCAATTTGACAGCCATTCCCCACGCGCATCGTCACTTCATCTTTCAGCAAGCATCTCTTATTCCTTAGTCCCTGAACGGAATTAGAAATATGAGCGACAGATCCTGCATCAAGTATCCAGGATGTGTTCCTGGCGCTTGTCAAGAAAAGATCAACAATATGTATATCAAATATACCTTCGTCTCTCTTGGCGACCTTGCCAGCCTTCTTGTCCTTTAGGTACTTGGGGAAGTTGCGTTTCCAGTGACCTTCACCCTTGCAGTAGAAGCACTCAACTTCGGGTTTGGGCTTAGGTGCCTTGGGAGGAATGGAAACTGACTTGCCATCCCTTTTGGGGCCACCTCTCTTAGCCTTCTCCCTCCTGCTTGACTTCTTAAACTCAGTGGTCTTGTTGACCATGAAGACAGCGTGCTCCTTCTTGATCTCAACCTCAGCACTCTTCAGCATGGCGAACAACTCAGAAGGGGTTTTGGTCATCCCCTGCATGTTGTAGTTCAGCACAAAGCCTTTGTAGCTAGGGGGGAAGCGACTGCAACACCCTATCAACAGCAAGTTCATCTGGAATCTGACATTCCAGAGCATTCAAGCGTTGAACGTAGCCAGACATCTTGACCACGTACTCACTCACGCTGTCGTGATTGTCCATCTTTGCTGAGAAGAAGGCTTCAGAAGCCTCATACCGTTAAGCCCTAGCTTGAGGTGTAAAGACCGCCTTGAGGTCGGTGATAATCTCATATGCACCCATCCTCTCAAAGCATTTCTGCAGCTCAGCCTCCATGGAGTAGAGCATGCCACTCTGGAAAAGGTTGTAATCATCAGTCTTGGAGAGATAGACATTCTTCTCATCCTGACTGGCATCATCTGCTGGTGCGTCACCTAACGCGCCCTCTAGTACGTATGCCATTTTTAGGGGAACGAGGAGAATCCTCAGGGTGCGGAACCAGTTGGTGAAGTTTGACCCATCAGTTTTCAGCTTGTCTTTCTCTAGGAACGATCCTAAGTTGAACGAGGGGCGTGGTGCCACCGTCTACAAAGTTTGATTAACAACTATACATATTTAGACTTTTGTTCATAATATGGAGTTTTTCAACTTAATCTTCAAATTTCTAGAAAATCTCCCACTTAGATAAACACCTCTCAATTTAACAAAGTGATTACACAATCCCAGACCCCATACCTCCCCCGATCGTCACAGCTATCAGTATGCGACCCAGGTAGGCCTCTAAGCCAATCACATCAGGTATGTTACTCGTTCTCGATCTTTCTATCTACTGTGTTCCAGGCCCGCATCTACATACGTCAAGCCTGCCAATCGAACCTTGATGGTAGTTGTTGATACGGTGAGGATCTCTCACTCCTCGTTGGTTACCCCAAGTGGAAGGTGAGATGTAGTGTAGCAGCAAATTTCCCTCGGTAAAGATACCAAGGTTATCGAACCAGTAGGACTACAAGAGATACAAGAAGGTGTCACGGCGCTTGACGTGGACCTGCACACAGATACAGATAACTTTGCTCCCAATGAGTACAGAGGAGTTGTCAATTCCTCCGGCCTTGCTGTTTACAAAGGGTAAACGCAAAAGATAATAATAGTGATAGCAACTGAAAGTAAATTGAAGTTGTAAACAGTGATATGAAGATGGACCGGGGTCCCGTGATTTTCACTAGTGATGTCTCTCTCCCAAAAAGACGATAAAAGTGCTAGCGAGGTAAACAAATCACAGTTGGGCAATTGACAGGATTATGAAGGCACTGCAATGCTAACTATGCTGCAAAGAAAGGAAGGGCTCAAAAGCAATGGGCAGTACGCCAAGGTAAGTAGACCGAAATCCATCTGCATCTACTACGAATCATCCACCTTGAGATATCTATCCAGAACATCTCGTTGGTATTAAGTTGCGAATCCCACCCAAAGTGTAAATCCAAAGCAACAGACAACTGCATTAAAAGAACTTTGCGTAAAGTAAACAATCCTTGCATCCGCGGATACAAGCACCATTTTTTTATCCCTCGTGGCAACAGCACATCCCCTAGTCTCATGTTTCTGGCACTCAAGCTAGACATCAAGGGGCTGAACCCACAATCAAGCATAACGCTCCCTCTTGGAGTTGCAACAAACCACTTGGCCAAAGTAAAATACGGCAACGGAGAACATGCAAGAATTTACTCAAGAACAAAATATAAAAGAGAAGAACCAAATATATTACTCATCACAATCTGAACATAGTCTAATAATCCATCAGATCCCAACAAACTCAGCATAGCAACGGCAGAAAATTACAAAGGTGCCTCAATCATGTGAGGCAACTCACGAGGTCTCGAAAGTGGAGGCACAAAGAGGGGAGAGATAGATCACATAGCTACTGGTCACTGACCCATGATCCAAGGGGAACTACTCACGGTACATACGGGAGGCGTTCATGGCTATGGATGGTCTCCCGGAGGGGGTAGCTTCTCCCGGCAGGGTGCCGGAGCAGATTCTCCAGTCAGCCCCGATCTAGAAACGGCGGCGGCGGTACAGAGGCGATATCGCGGAAAAGAGATTCGTCTTAGGGGTTTCCGTCATGAGGGGTAAATATAGGCGAAGGGGGGCACCGAGAGGGGCCACAGGGCAGCCAGGAGGCCCCCTGGCGCGCCTAGGGTGGGGCCGCGCCAGGGACCCTTCTGGAGTCCCTGTGGTGGCCCCCCTTCCCTCCTTTGGTGTTTTCGGAAGCTTCCGTGTCACTGATTTTTTTATCTGATTTTTCCAGATTTTTTGGAGCACTTTGAATGGCCGGAAAACCTGAAATACAAAAACAGCAGAAAACACCAAGTGGCAGCTGGGTGCACTGGGTTAATAGATTAGTCCAAATATGCTCAAAAGTGTATGAAAGTTCAAGAAAATCATGGCAAAGTCACACAGAACATGCATGGAGCAAGCAGAAATTATAGATACGTTTGGGACGTATCAACATCCCCAAGCTTAATTCCTGCTCGTCCTCGAGTAGGTAAATGATAACAAGCATAATTTCTGTGGTGACATGCCACACAACCATATAAGGACTTTTAAGTAAAGCAATCAAAGCATGCAATTCAATTCAAGTCTTAACAAGCAAGAGTCTATATTAGCATTGACACAAGCAACAAAAGAACAAAAGGTGCAAGAGCTCTCGCTGTCCGTGACTCGAATGTCTCCAGATGGTGTTTGCGTGCAAGGAGGGGACTGGGAAAAAGAGAGAGAAAAGTTTGTTGAGAACAACTATCTATTAAGTTTCACACTTGGTCTCCTTTGGATTCTTATCTTGACTCGTCCCCAGACCACTAGCCAGGTACAAGTCAAATTGATCCACTCCCTTTCGATATTTTGAGCACTCATGCAATGGATGAGCATGAGCAAGAAATTTGACACCTAAAAGGCGAAACAGAAAGAAGGTGGAGGAGGAAGACAAAAAAGGTGTGAAAGGCTCACATTAGTGAGGACAATCATAGGCGAGAGAAGGCCATATGATATATATGATGTGAGGAGAAGGGATTGACATGCAACGGATGCACATGTGAGCTAAAAGCTCTCCAAGGGAACTAGTGGGGGTGCATCTAACTTGCTTGCTCAAGAAGACCTAGAGCTCGTTTGAGGAGGCTATTCATTGGAATATACAAGCCAAGTTCTATAGTGTGAAGGTCCCCACATAGCTATATGCATGATGATCATCTCTATGGAGTACAAGGGATAGAGGATGAAGTACTAGTGTGGATCTCTCAAAAGGAATAGTAGTGTTCCCCCTTCTCTCTTTTTATTTTTCTTTTTCTCATTTTTCTATTTTTTGTATTTTTTTTTGGTGGCCTCAATGGCTCTTTCTATTTAACTCTCATTTGTCCTCTTTGGGATCTTTTGATTTTGTCCTCTTTGGGATCTTTTCCTCACTTAGGGGCAACACTCTATATTTTACAAGAATATAGGAGATATTTCACACTTTACAAAGGTACCCACATAAAGAAGATATAACTATCATGATGCAAATGTATGCCGCTGCCAGTGTAGCAGGAACATGTAAGACATGAAGATCAAGTCATGAGAAGATGGATGTTGCATGGCAATGTATCTCGGAAAGGCTATGGAAATGCCTTGTAGGTAGGTATGGTGGCTGTTTTGAGGAAAGATATAAGGAGGCTTATGATGACAGAGCGTATCGTGCCAAGGGTTTGGTTGCATCGGCGAAGTATGCGCCAACTCTCAAGGTGAGAAAGGGCAATGCACGGTACCGAAGAGGCTAGAAAAAGTATAGGTGGGTGGAAGTGTCAACTTTTGAATACTCACATTAGTCCGAAGAACTCATGCACTTATTATCGGTAACTCTCAATCTAATCAGGAGGTTCACAAAGAGACAAGTACCCCGAGGAGGAGTGTATGGGGGTTTGGTTATCCTTGCGCATCCTCGACTCATGGTACGTGAGTGTACTCTAATATTCGAACCCTCTGGAGGTTAATGATCCATCTAGTAGCTAGAGTTCTCAACAGGGGTTTTTGGTTTTCGAAAAACGCACGGATTGCTCAAAATACAACATCTATCACTAATACGCTCGAGCTCTTGACACCAAAAGTTCAAACATTACTCTAGGCAATACCTCAAAACTATTGCAAGTTACTACTACAAAGAGAATAGCAACTTTAACTACCTACTTCTAGTCAAGACACAAAACTCGGTGCAATAGGAAAACTCTCTAACAAGATAAAACATGCAACTTATAGAAAGTTCAACCTAAAGCAAAAGAAAAGCTCTAGAAAAACAAAAGCACTACAACTAAACAGAGCAGCAGCTAAGAAACAAAAAGAACAACTCACAGCTAAAAGAATAAGCATGCAAATCCTATGAGGAGTTCTAGTTCAAGCGGAGCGTGTATCTCTCCCACACAAAAAAATGTAAGATGGGATCTAACTTGTTACTACAGCAAACAAAGCTAAAGAAAAACTAAAAATAAAACCTAAGAGCGAGACGCTCCAAGCATAGCACAAAACGCATGAAGCAATAAAAATATAGTGCAACGAGAGACGAACTGATAATTGTTGATGAAGAAGGGGATGCACGGGGGCATCCCCAAGCTTATACGCTTGAGTCTCCTTGAATATTTATTGGGGGTGCACATGGGCATCCCCAAGCTTGAGCGTTTGACACTCCAAGATCTTCTTTCATCATCTTCCATCGCACACTTGAAAACTCCCTTCATACATAACTCATTGTAGAATGATTAGAGAGGTTAGTACCCTATTAAAATAATTTTTCCCTTACTGGAAATAAAGATAATCTTGAAGAGCTACTGTTTTCCAAGATTGCCAAAAAGTTTTTGGAAAGAAAAAGCAAGCTTAAGGTTTGCAAAAGTGAAGAGAGACAAAACGTGGACGAATCTGTGAAAACAGAACAGCAGGTAGAAACGAATTTTTTAGGGGTACTTCTGCAACTCAAATAAAAAAACCCAAGTCGGTTGGGTTTTTTGCTGCCTCCCGAAAGCGCTTCTTTAAAGCCATTAGCTAGGCTTAAAGATTATAGAAGATGCTCTCACAAGAATAAGAATTTTGAAGCAAAAGAGAGCATCAAGAAGCAAATATGAAACACATTTAAGCCTAACCCACTTCCTATGCATAGTCATCTCGTAAGAAAATAAATCAAAGAAACACAACGTGACATGCATAGGAACATGGAACAAGAACAACTTCGAAAGTTTCAATTTAGAGAGGTGTTTTTGTCACATGGAAGTTTTTATAACCAAACTTTCCTCTCTCAAAGTAATTTTCAGTAGTATCATGAACAGCATCAAGAATATAACTATCATATAAATCATATTGTTCATGACCTACAAGCACACGTGTACTGTTTTCAACACGGTTTTTAGGATCATAAGATAGATGCAACCCATCACATTGAGCCTTGATAAGAGAAAAATTCTCCGCAATAGTTGGAGATTTCAAAAGGATAATAGGGCAATCAAGTGTGGGTACAACAGAAACAATTTCATGCTTAACATAAGGAACTATAGCAAGTTCATCTTTGTAAGCATCAGCCATAGTGGCATCATGGACATCAACAAAGCAAGTATCAAAATCATCAGAAAGGGAAGTATCAAGTGAGTCCTCGGAATCATAGGACTCCTCATCATAGCAATCATTAGCCTCTTCTCGGGCAGCAAGCATTCTATTTTTAAAATCCTCAATATAAGCATTGGAAGTATAATTCTCAAAGCAATAAGCAAGAACAGCAAATTTTTTAGACTTGTGAATAGTATCGTAGTACTTTTCAATCAAAGAAGCAATCTCATAAGCACCTTTAAAAGCAACAAACTCTTCAATCTTTTCAACATGAAAGTAATCATAAACACCTTTGGCATAAGAAGATAGGATCTCATTTTCATTATACTCACATTGGAAAGGAAGGTGTTTACGCTCTATATTAGAGCAGCAAGTAAAATCATAAATGTGGCATAAAGATTCAGCATAGCAATAAGAAACTTGTATTTGATCCCATAAGTGTTTCCCTTTCTGAGATAGGCGGTGTCGCGTGTAATGAGCATGCTCATCCAATGATTTTCCCTCAACCAAGTCGGTTGGGTTTTTAGCGCGAGCACAAATTGATCGAAGACGAGCCAAGTGAAACATGTCCATCCTACCATATTTGGGTGGTTCAACACCCATGGTAAAGATAGCATCAGCAAGCAAGGTAACATGTATTTTTGGTATTTTTTATAAGGGACACAAAAGTAAAAACTGAAAGGTAAACTAACAAGACTAAAAAGAAAAGATAAAAGATAGTGTGCAACTCCCCTATCTAGTAGACTGGAGTCCCCGGCAACGGCGCCAGAAATTGTCTTGATACGGTGAGGATCTCTCACTCCTCGTTGGTTACCCCAAGTGGAAGGTGAGATGTAGCGTAGAAGCAAATTTCCGTCGGTAAAGATACCAAGGTTATCGAACCAGTAGGACTCCAAGAGATACAAGAAGGGGTCACGGCGCTTGACGTGGACGTGCACACAGATACAGATAACTTTGCTCACAACGAGTACAGAGGAGTTTTCAATTCCTCCGGCCTTGCTGTTTACAAAGGGTAAACGCAAAAGATAATAATAGTGATAGCAACTGAAAGTAAATTGAAGGTGTAAACAGTGATATGAAGATGGACCGGGGTCTCGTGATTTTCACTAGTGATGTCTCTCTCCCAAAAGACGATAAAAGTGCTAGCGAGGTAAACAAATCACAGTTGGGCAATTGACGGGATTATGAAGGCACCGCAATGCTAACTATGCTGCAAAGAAAGGAAGGGCTCAAAAGCAATGGGCAGTACGCCAAGGTAAGTAGACCGAAATCCATCTGCATCTACTACGAATCATCCACCTTGAGATATCTATCCAGAACATCTCGCTGGTATTAAGTTGCGAATCCCACCCAAAGTGTAAATCCAAAGCAACAGATAACTGCATTAAAAGAACTTTGCGTAAAGTAAACAATCCTTGCATCTGCGGATACAAGCACCGTTGTTTTATCCCTGGTGGCAACAACACATCCCCTAGTCTCATGTTTCTGTCACTCAAGCTAGGTATCAAGGGGCTGAACCCACAATCAAGCATAACGCTCCCTCTTGGAGTTGCAACAAATCACTTGGCCAAACTAAAATACGGCAACGGAGAACATGCAAGAATTTACTCAAGAGCAAAATATAAAAGAGAAGAAGCAAATATATTACTCATCACAATCTGAACATAGTCTCATAATCCATCAGATCCCAACAAACTCAGCATAGCAATGGCAGAAAATTACAAAGGTGCCTCGATCATGTGAGGCAGCTCACGAGTTCTCAAAAGTGGAGGCACAAAGAGGGGATAGATAGATCACATAGCTACTGGTCACGGACCCATGGTCCAAGGGGAACAACTCACGGTACATACGGGAGGCGTTCGTGGCTATGGATGGTCTCCCGGAGGGGGTAGCTTCTCCCGGCAGGATGCCGGAGCAGCTTCTCGAGGAAGCCCCGATCTAGAAACGGCGGCGGCGGCGGTACAGAGGCGAGATCGCGGAAAAGAGATTCGTCTTAGGGGTTTCCGTCACGGGGGGTAAATATCAGCAAAGGGAGGCACCGAGAGGGGCCACAGGGCAGCCAGGAGGCCCCCTGGTGCGGTCTAGGGTGGGGCCGTGCCAGGGACCCTTCTGGAGTCCCTGTGGTGCCCCCCTTCCCTCCTTTGGTGTTTCTGGAAGCTTCCCTATCGCTGATTTTTTATCTGATTTTTTCGGATTTTTTGGAGCACTTTTAATGGCCGGAAAACCTGAAATACAAAAACAGCAGAAAACAGCAACTGGTCGCTGGGTGCACTGGGTTAATAGATTAGGCCAGATATGCTCAAAAGTGTATGAAAGTTCAAGCAAATCATGGCAAAGTCACACAAAACATGCATGGAGCAAGCAGAAATTATAGATACGTTTGGGACGTATCAGCTGTTTAGCAAGGCCATATCTGCATATGCCAGGCTTGCCGAACCCAACCTCATGCGAATGTCATTTAATATGTGTGACACCCGGTATGTACGGAGTGTCGGCCATATGGGATAACCTTCCAGGTGGTGCCCACCAAGGGAGAACACAATATTGGTATTGTGAGAGATGGTCCAATTTGTGCTACCGTCGTCATATCTAGTATACTAGCATAAACATGAAGTAAAACTGTAAATCATACAAACTATGATCCCCCTTATGCAAAGCAAAGTCAAACGCCTTTCTACTTTAGCTTGTGCAAGTTTTACGTGGCTGCTAGGGGTTTCGAGAGAGAGAACCGTTTCTATCCTGCGAAAAACATGTCACAACACCGTCTCCCATCCGTCTCTATTACACCCCTGTCGGGGCCCTCCGTTGCAAACATCTTCGCATCGCTAATGCAGAGAGACAGACACCCCCTAGCCACTTTATATGGTACAAGCCATATGTCAAGCGTGGAACCAGTCTCGCGTAAACGTGTAAGGTCGGTCGGGGGCCGCTTCATCAAACATTGCCGCAACGCTAAATGAGTACACGTGGGAGGGTTACGAATGAAGATTCAATGCCCACATCCTAGATGTGTTCTACCCATACAATACATCTACTCATAGGTAGCTCATGATACCACTGTTGGGATATGGGGCAGAAAACACAAATTTTTCATACCTACGGTACCCGAACCCAAGATCTATGCTATGGCGATGTAAAGTAACGGAGGGAATCGGTGTTCATACCTTTGAAGACCGAAAGAGGGAAAACGTTCTTGCGAACGTGGCTGGCGTAGACTCGGAACTACGACCTCCCTGTCGTGTAGTAGACCAGCGGCGAGGATGACTCCCGGTTGACCTCCAGCGATGAAGTAGCACCACAGGTGTAGTGCCTCAAAGAGATTATACACGTACGATACAATCGATGTTCCTCCCGGGCCCTCGAACAAGGGTATAAGCGGAAGAAAGACGGATTCGGATCCCGACTCCAGCAGAGAGACGATCTTCCTTATGGTGGAGAACTCTAGTCTAGGTGCAGACTCCAAACAAGGGGAGTCCACTTCCAGGAAGGAGAAGAGAGAGAGAGGAATAATTGTGTGTTGGAAAAAGGGGGTGTACCCCTCCTTATATAGGCCAAGGGGGGTGCCATCCTCCTCCCCTCCCCCATGTGGGACTAAAGTCCAAAGGGGGGAGTGCACCGGCCTAGGTGGGGATTGGCCCCACCCTTGGCGCCAAGCCCAAGGGGGGAAACCCCCCTCCTCCCCTAATGGGCCCCATAGGCCCATATAGCCTTTTTCCATTTTGTTAATTTTTTAATATGTTTAAATATTTAATTCATATAATTAAATAATAAAACATTATTAAAACAAATTAAACTTTATTTTGAACCATTCAAAATGTCCGGAACAACTTCCGTCCTCCTCCGGAACTATTCCGGTCATTTCTCATATTTCACCGATTGATCCCGAAACTGTCCTATGCATCGATTGCCCTTAAGTGTAACACCCTAACGGTCTGGGAAACAGCAGACATGGTCGATACTCTTCTCATTGACCAATGACTAGTCAGTTGGACATGGTTACAATCCTTGACAGCCCCTGCGCTTCCATCGAATGAACTTCAATCACTTTTGGAAACCGTTAACGATACGACATAATCCCTTTGTGTTGCGGTACTTTGTTTGTCCGAGGTTCGATCATCGGTATCCCACATACCGTGTTCACATCTCGTTCACAACAAACAAGTTTACTCGTCCATGCCTATTGCATCTCCCGTGACCTAGTCACCTGCTTGCAAGCTATTGATGCAATATCACCGAGTGGGCCCAGAGTACCTGTCCTGTTACAAGGACTGACAAATCCCGCTCTGATCTATTAACATACTCATCAACCATATATTTCAGAATATCCAAAGTGCACCGTTATAGCCAGCATATTTCAGTCAGGCGGTGGGATAAAAATTAAAGTCTCCTCATAGATGACAATTACGTATGATCATTATGGTCTAAGGACTAAGCCATACGTTACAAAGTCGTCGCAACGCTGAACTATGTGACTCGATCACATTGCAATAATTTAGGTGGGTGTATGTCCATCACATCATTCCCCTAATGACATGACCTCATTGTCAATGGCCTTAAGTGTCGCCATGATGAGGAAAGCTTGATCAATCAATTTCCCAATGAGATAGTTTGACCTATGTTTTATACTACACCTGTATTAGTATTTCCAAGTAATACAGTTATAGCACAGTATAATATGTATTATGAAAAAAACGGATATGTGACAAATATCTTTATAAATTTGTCTCTAGGGCACATATCCAAGACGGAGCAGGATCTTGGTGACCCCCGAAGCTAGGTCTCGTTGGCGGCGGAGATCGAGAGTGCTTCTGGAGAAAAGGGTTCCGTATCTCGGCTTTTTGCGTCACAGGTAAATATATAGGCCAAGGGGGAGTCCGAGGCGGTGCCGAGGTCACCCAGGTGACCACATGGCGCGGGTCCCCCCTGGCCGCGCAGAGAGGGCGCCTGGGGGCCTGGGGCCACCTCCTGACTCTGTCCTCCGGCTGGAGGACTCTACCGATGTAAATATTTTTTCATATTTTTTTGGGAATTTTCTGAGCAACTTCATTTATGGACTTTTTCTGCATTGCAAAGACAAAACAGACAGGAACTGGCACTGGGCTCTATATTAGTAGGTTAGTCCAATAAATGACTCAAAAGCATGGCAAAAGGATGTAGCAATGACACAAAAAGGGCATGGAACGAGCAAAAATTATAGATACGTTTGAGACGTATCAGCAGCTCACGAGGTCTAAACCATGAAGAACAAAGAGGGGAGGAGAACATCACATAGCTAGTGATCACGGACCCATGGTCTAAGGGAAACTACTCACGGATCATCCGGGAAGTGTCCATGGTGGAGGGGAAGCTCCCGGAGGTCAATCCTCCCTCCAGCAGGGTGCCGGGAAGAGGTCTGCTGGCTCTCCCGATCTTGGAAGCGAGGCGGCGGCAGAACAGAGGCGAGATCGCGAAAAAGGGTTTTGTCCTCGGAGGTTTCCCCTCACGGGGAATATATAGGCGAAGGGGGCAGCCAGGGGGGCCAGCAGGGGTCCAAGCGCCCCCCCTGGCGCGACCAAGCCCTAAGCCACGCCAGCTGGCCGCCTGGGGCCCTGGGGGGTCCCCTCTGGCCCTCCTTCGGGACTCCGGAAGGTTCCGTTGCGATGATTTTTTATCTGATTTTTCCTGAATTTTTGGAGCACTTCTAATATGGGGGAAACTTGAAATAGAAAAACAGCAAAAAATAGGAACTGGCACTATGGTGCACTGAGTTAGTAAGTTAGTACAAATATGATCAATAGTGTATGAAAGTGTATCTAGATCATAGCAATATCACACAAAACATGCATGGAGCAAGCAGAAATTATAGATACGTTTGGGACGTATCACACTACACACATGATCTTTATCAAAAGACACGTTTGTTAGTCCGAGGATGTGTTCACCCTTTAGGAGATCTTTTAGATTTCTCATGCCGACATGGGCTAGCCAGCGATGCCATAGCCACCCCTTGTCGGCCTTGGCCCTTAGACAAGTTGCATGGTAAGTACTCTCTTTTCGAGAAATCAATCGTATAAAGGTTGCCGTCCAACTCTCAAACAAAGGCCACTTCGAGAGTATCTCTCCTAAATACGTTCACACTTGTTAGACCAAATAGTCTATCATAACCAACGGAAGCTAATTGACGAACGGAAAGCAAATTGTATTGAAGGGATTGGAAGCATGACATTGGCAAGAGACATGTCATTAGTAATAGCCACCTTGCCCAACCCAAGTACCTTCCCCTTGGAACCACCACCAAAGACAATGCTCATATATGGTTGAATTGCATCCATGAAGTCCTTGAGCAAACGGCTTTCTCCATTCATATGATTGCTGCATCCACTATCCATCACCCACTTGACTCCACCGGAGAGAGCATAGAACTGAAAAGCATTACGGGGTCCAATAAATTTAGCAAACACATCTCCATCCTTTGCCTTACGGAGCACATAGGATGGAGGCATCTTCTCCTTCTTCTTGTTGGTAGTGGGCTTGCCCCTAGTGGCCTTCCCACTCACAACACCAACCTCACCAACCTTCTTATTTCCTTTGTCCTTGTGCCCTTCGCGAACAAGGATCACCTTTTGAGGAGTTGATCCCTTGCTAAGGGTGACATCCTTTGTCACACTCGTACTTGGATCAAAACCAAGTACTTCCTTAGCAAAGGACTCCTTATGATGACTTAGTACATCATTTAGGTTTTTCTCACCTTGGGCACAAGTTATGAGACCCTACCTTAGTTGAGCATGAAGACCTAAGTTCTCCTCAATGAGAGATGCTTGATCAAGAGTAGAGTTAGTAGCACAAGCATCAATATGTACATTGGTAGGAGGAGACATCTTAGTAAGGGTTTTTATGTGAGCCAACTTGTGAACCGCAAGACTCTTCTTAAGGGTGGTGAGTTCATCATATTTTGTCTTGAGAGACATGGCGAGTACCTCCACATCATTATAAAGAGAGGTGTTTAGCTCGACAAGCTTGCTCATATCATTAGCAAGTTCCTTACAAATATCATTAGCCTTTTTCAAGGAGGCAACATGTTTGTCATTTAAATCATTTGTTGTTTGGACAACTTTGCACAAATTATCATTGCGAGCCTCCTCAAAGTCAACCTTCCGCTCAAGGAGAACATAATTCTCCTTTTCCTCGGTGAGGAGGATTTCAAGATCCTTAATGGTTGTGGAGTGCTTACCCACCACATACATAAGCAATTGAAACATTTTGATCTTATTGCCTTTGAGAGAGCTCATCATTTTTTCACTTTAGAAAACAAAAAATCTTCACATGTAACATTTGCATCATCTCCTTCCGCATCATGAAATTCATCATTAGGTGTTTCGGAAGAGAACATGAAGGACTCGTCAATGGGAGTTACCTTGATCTTGGACGAGGTGGAGGGAGTATTATCATCAACCAACTTGGCCATGAGACACTTGTGTGCATTGCCGGTGTAGTCACTCATGTAGTTGTAGTTGACAACTTGACCTTCCTTGTTGAGGAGCTTCAAGGTCTTTTGTGTATCTTGAGCAACTCCGACCACACCACCAACATCCTCGGGATCGGACCCTTCTAGAGCCAACAAGGCTTTCTTCTTAAGCTTGTTGTTGAGAGGATTTGGGAGCTTCTTGGAAACTTCCTTCCTAGGAAAACGAGGCTTGTCTTCTCTCTTCTCATATGGAAAATCCTCCGCAAAGTGTCCCGGCCTCTCACAATTGTAGCATGATCTTGTCTTCTTCTATTGGAATCTTCCCTTGAAGTCTCCTTAGGAGAACCTCTTTACAAAGAGAGCCATATCTTCATATGATGGGGTGTCATCGGAGTTATCATCATCTTCATACTCATAATCTTCCTCATCATCATCAATCTCATCGAGCCTAGCCTTCAGAGCAAGGTTTTAGGATGGACCACCATATGTGGCGAGTAGTCTCTTGGACTCCTTTAGGTATTCTTCATATTGCAAGAAGGTGGCAATCACATCATCCGGTGTCATCTTGAAGAAGTCGGGCATACGCCTCAATTCCCACACCATTTGATTTGAGTATACCATGAGAGCACTCAACATCTTGTCCACAAGGTAACGGTTGGTGATTTGATATCCATCCAAGTATTTCTCACAAGTGAAGGATTGGACATGTGCGGAGAGAACTTTGAGACGCATATGGAGTTGTTGGGGCGTCTCATCTTTCTTCATGTGGAGATTATGCAAGGCATTCTTGGCGGTCTCATATATTGTAATTTGTAGAGATCCAATGTCGTACTTGGCAATGAGAAGAGTATCCCAAAGTTCCTTGGCATTTGTGATGTGGAGGAATGGTGCTCGAGTCAACTCATCCATTCCCCTTTTCAAGAACCCAATGGCAGCAAGGTTGAGGTGTTTGTCAAACACTTCACTGGTTGTAAGGTTGTTTGGATCAACCGGATAGTAACCTTTCCCGGAGTCGATGAGGTTCCACATTGGTTCATACACAAACCTAAGATAATTTTCCATAAGACTTTTCCAATCCAAAAAGTTAGTAGTCTCGGTTAGTACTGGAGGATTGCCATTGAAATTATACTTAGGTTCCACAAGCTTGGGGGTAGGGACCACCTCTTTGCAAAGGAAGTTCGGAGCCGGGGTACACAAAGGCCGCTTGTGGGGACCTTCGAGCCGCACCACTTGACGTTTGTAACTCCGACGCCATAGCCTTCATCTTTGCAAAGGCCACTTCCATATCCCGTTTTTGTTTTTCTAGAGCTTGTACTAAATCACGCGAAGTGAACAACTTAGGATCCTCAATCTCAACGGAAACATTCCCCGTGGAGGGGGGAACCGCAAGTGGTGCAGAGGCTCTTCGTTCGGCAGCCAATCTCTCGGCTTCCAAATGAGCGGCATCTGCAGAAACTGTGATCTTCTCCACGCCGGCACCCGAACTTTCGGGGTTGCCATCCTTGGTCATCTCGCTCTAGGGTGGTTAAGCCACAAGATTAGAGCACGAGGCTCTGATACCAATTTAAAGGATCGAGATAGACCTAGAGGGGGGTGAGTAGATTATATTGCAAATTTTAACACTAATTAGCAATTTTAGGCAATAATGTGGAAGTTAAAGATGTGCCTAACAATTGGAAAGATGAACTAAATAAGATAAGGACAACAAGCACAATATAAGAAAGCAAGTGAGGGATAAACAACAAGGTAACAACAAAGTAGAGCAAGGAAATGGGGAAAGAGTAGGGATAACCGAATGACGCGAAGACAACGATGTATTCCGATGTTCACTTCCTTGGAGGGAAGCTACTCACCGTTTGGAGAGAGTGGGTGAAACCACGAAGGCACACCAACGCCACGAAGGCTCACTCTATTCCCCTTGAGATATCACCACTAAGGCGATTCCCATCCACTACGGGTTGACCTTAAAGGTGGTCACCAAAACCTCACAAACTCAATGGGGGTAACCACAATGGTCGATTCCTCTCCGAAGAAATCCTACCCGCCTAGGAGTCCCCAACCTCCAAGAGTACCAAGATCAATGGGAAATGCTCAAGACTTTCTCAATACGCGATTTTCTTTGGCTGAACGATGGGGAAGGACCGGATCTATCACGGGATGAAAGTTCCGAGAAGAACTCCGAAGAATCTCTCCGGGATCTGAGATTTGTTGAAGGAGAGAGTGAGAGGGATCACTTGTGTTCTTATGAGTGATTGGAGTGAAGTGTTCAACCCTCACAAGTGGGTGTGAGGGGGTATTTATAGTCCAAGGGCCGAAGTGGCCGTTGGAGCGTTAAGTTGTGTAAATGTCGGACGTCCGGTAAATGTCAGTCGTCTGAACTCTAATTGTCGGACGTCTGAAATATGTCAGACTCCCGAAATATGTCGGACGTCTGAAATGTTCTTGATGAACACAGTGAGGAATGACAGGTAGTAGCCAGTGATCCAGGTACCGGACGTCCGACATGTCGGACGTCCGAAGGCCGTCGGACTTCCATCCAATTTGGGAGGCCTACTGACCTTGTGAGGCAAATGTGTAACGCGAAGTTTCGGATGCCCGACAGGTTTCGGTCGTCCGATATGTCGGACGTCCGAAACTCATCGGAAGTATGGCCATATTTGCAGGTCTATTGACCTTGCCAAATGTACTCTGCGAGTGAGATGTCGGACGCCTGAAACAGGACGGACGTCCGAAACCGTGTAGTGTCGGACGTCCGAAAGTTAGGGCAGAGTGACATTGTAGATTTAAATTGTGGTGTGTTTGTTTTAAAGGGATTTGAGAGAATCTTAAACACAACCCCACTGATCCCCTCTTAATAGTGTGGGGATCCCTATACTCAAGAATAACCGGAAAAACTTACGCTTCAACTTCGTTTGTTCCATATCTTGAGATATTGATAATATCAATGGTCCATGATCCACCCACACAACGATCTAAGAACTAATACATGTGATATACTTGACAAACATTATTAGTCCCCTATATGTATATTGTCATCAACATCAAAATATTATTAAGGGCATGATTGCACTTTCAGACGTCACTTGTGAATGCCATGATACCCCGGTCCATATTCTCACCATATATATACACCGCTCCAATTTATCGTTTTTGCTTCCCTTCCGTTTTAATTTTACTGTTTCATTTCCCTTTGCGTTTTACCTTTCATAAACAACAAGACAAAGGGATTGAGACCCATCTGACTCGTTGGGTGCGAATTTATTTGTGTCTTTGTGTGTAGGTGTCGGGACCCGGGGTTAGCGTATGCAAGACTCGCTACAACGCAATCATATGGAGAGCCGAGAACCGTACCCACTTTTCTAAGCAGACAAGGCCAAGCACAGAACGTTCTCGGAAAGCATCGAACGTGAGAGGCATCCCATCCAGGCCGGATGATCAACTGAAATGGGTCCTCATCGTCCGCACACAAGTCTAAACGATATGGGTGGTGAACTCCCATACTCATAGACAAGTCGCCTCAACCATACTATCGATTGTATTATAACCCTTACATAGACTTACTACAGCCCGATCACTTAGTCGGGGTCTAGGGCGGGCTCGATCATACATCAAAGTGTGCACGTGACGGAGTCACGAACAATCGCATCGCGATGCCCCAAGCTGCGCACATCTAAGGGCCACTTGGTGTATAAAAGACCGCCAGCCAGATCACAACTAAGGTCTCGAAAACCCATACTAAGACATGCATGTTATAATCATACACGCAGCACACATGCCTTGTATGAACAGCAGGTATCATTGAAATTCTCTACAAAGTATACATTTTATTGATAACTCTCACAGAGTGCACACAGAGATCACGAGACCGTGATCCAACATTACAACAGGCATGCGGAAGCAAAGTAGGTCTGCGTACAGACAAGTTTAACAAATGGCTTAAGAAGCCTTATTTAAACAGAAGCCCTTCCACGAGGGACCAGTCGTCTGACTGGGACTACACTAGCTTGATCAGTCGTCGAGCTCCAGGAAGAATCCACCTTCGGGGTCAGTGGGTTCATCTAAAACATAGAATAAGCAAACGTGAGTACAAAGTCGTACTCAACAAGACTTACGTAGGAACTATACTACTCATGCACATGTATCAAGGTAAAGGGAGGTGGGGTTCAATTGCAGAAGTGCCAGCTTTGACTTGGCTAGTCCTGTACTGCGAATACCAAACTTGAGGTAAGAAGCATACACGAGTCCACTACATGTCTCCAACCAATTACACCACTATGGTGCCTTCCTCGACTTCCCCACGAGAAAGCACGCCATAGCACTCACGCTTATTTTGGCAAGTTTTATAAGTATCCAGTTCAAGTTGTCTAATAATCAAGCTAAGCTTTCCAAGCAGTCCCTTACCGCGGACGCGGCTATTCGAATAGTTTTGTTAACCCTGCAGGGGTGTACCACTACACACACATGACCATCCGTTACCGCCTTTGGCCTGGACACCATTCAAGGGGTGTCGGCGAGGATGTTCACCACAACACTTCGCCCACAGCTCTGATCTAGTCCAGAGAGTCGCCTATCTGAGGGGGATCTGTATGGAAGTCCGGCCGAGGTTCCAGTATGGCCTCAAACGATGTGTGCAGGGTCCCAAGCTGGTCTTGAAAAGCCGGTCATCCACTTTGCAGACCGTGCCACAGCCCTACTAGAACTCCGAACTACTGCGACTTCTGGGGTTCGAACGGGGTGAGGTACTAGGTTGAGAGGGGTCAGTGAGCCCAATGTGTGGTTGCACTCTTCTTCTTGGATCACCACACAAGAACTCGGACTTAAGGCGGTGTTCAACGAGACAACCCACTGTGTACTCCTACACAGCCTCTCATCGTTCACCTTGTATTAGGGTAGATTCACCAACACATTTCCACCATCATCATCAACATGATCACTACCATCCCGACTCACAAAAGAGTAACCTCATTGTAACTCTAAGCATGCAATAAGCAGTAACAGTTGCAGGGGTCACATGATATCAACCAACTCCTACATTTTATAGGATTGTGGTTAGCTTACTACTGTGACAAAATGATAGGTCATGCAAAGGATTGGGTTCAACTATGCGGTAGAAACGATAACAAGGTGATCATCCTATTTCATGCATAAGCGAGACTGGGAGGGAAATGGGGTTTTATCGACATGATCAATAGGGGTTTGCTTGCCTTGCTGACGAGGTTCAGTTACGGTGAAAGTGTCTTCAACGAAGGGGGTGGCCTCCGGTTCCGGCTCAACTTCTAACCGGACAAACAAAGCATAAAGTAGAAATAAATATGAATGCAATGCTCAAGCACATGATCAAATGTTATAACATGGTGTAAGGGGTGCTGATGTGTTGTCTTGCAATTGAATTGCAAATTCAAACTCCATTTGATTTATCGATGAATTTCAAATGAATTTGAATACATGAATGTTCATTTGAAATGGTTGAGCATGAAGTGATGTTGTAAAGGTGAGGTAAAGTTTCAGATGTGTGGATGATTCCATCCAAAAGAAGAGTGTTGCAAAGTCATTTGCAAATTCACTCCAAATTTGAATTCAAAAGAATTCCATATGCATGTTTGCTACTGTTCACCCATTTTAAAATGGTCAAACATAGAAACAAGTTGCATATTCACAATCCTTGTATTTTTCTGATAATTTTAGACATATTATTTGTCGGGACCCGGGGTTAGCGTATGCAAGTCCAGTTAAGACATAGTCATATGGAGAGCCGAGAACCGTACCCACTTGTCTAAGCAGACAAGGCCAAGCACAGGACGTTCTCGGAAAGCATCGTACGTGAGGGGCATCCCATCCAGGCCGGATGATCAACTGAGATGGGTCCTCATCGTCCGCACACAAGTCTAATGATATGGGTGATGAGCTCCCATATTCAAAGACAAGTCGCCTCAACCATACTACCGACTATCTCATAACTCTTACATAGACTTACTCCAGCCCGATAACTTAGTCGGGGTCTAGGGCGGGCTCGATCATACCACAAAGTGTGTACGAGACAGAGTCTCGAACAATTGCATCGCGATGCCCCAAGCTGCGCACATCTAAGGGCCACTTGGTGTATGAAAGACCGCCAGCCAGATCACAACTAAGGTCTCGAAAACCCATACAAAGACATGCATGTTATAAACATACACGCAGCACACATGCCTTGTATGAACAGTAGGTATCATTGCAATTCTCTACAAAGTATACATTTTTATTGATAACTCTTATAGAGTGCACACAGAGATCACAAACATGTGATCCAACATTACAACACAAGCGGAAGCAAATTATGTCTGAGTACAGACAAGTTTAACAAATGGCTTAAGAAGCCTTATTTAAACACATGCCCTCCACGAGGGAACTAGTCGTCTGACTGGGACTAGACTAGCTTGATCTTCAGTCGTCCAGCTCGATGAAGAAGCCACCTTCGGGGTCAGTGGTTTCATCTAAAACATAGATTAAGCAAACATGAGTACAAAGTCGTACTCAGCAAGCCTTACATTGGAGCTATACTACTCATGCACATGTATCAAGGTAAAGGGAGGTGGGGTTTCACTTGCAGAAGTGCCAGCTTTGACTTGGCTAATCCTGAACTACGAGTACCATACTTTGAGGTAAGAAGCGTACACGAGTCCACTACTTTCTCCAACCAATTACACCACTATGGTGCCTTCCTCGACTTTCCCACGAGAAAGCACGCCATAGCACTCACACTTATCTTGGTGTGTTTTAGAAGTATCCAGTTCAAGTTGTCTAATAATCAAGCTAAGCTTTCCAAGCAGTCCTTAACCGCGGACGCGGCTATTCGAATAGTTTTGTTAACCCTGCAGGGGTGTACCGCTACACACAGATGATCATCATTTACCACCTTTGATCTCGACACCATTCAAGGGGTGCCAGCGAGGATGCTCACCACAACTGTTACCTCATAGCCGATCTAGTCCGAGAAAGCCGCCTACTTGGGTTGGCTACCACTATCGTGAACCCGGCCGGTTTACCGAAGTGTACCCAAGTGATGTGTGCGTGGTGCATAAGCCGGTCTCGGATGAGCCGTTCTCTCACTTAGCAGTCAGGCCACAGACCTAACAGAACTCCGAACTATTGCGACATCTGGACATCGAAAGGGATGAGT
Source organism: Bromus sterilis (assembly GCA_950022295.1). Taxonomy (NCBI): domain Eukaryota; kingdom Viridiplantae; phylum Streptophyta; class Magnoliopsida; order Poales; family Poaceae; genus Bromus; species Bromus sterilis. The sequence goes on from OX465599.1 coordinate 116,254,971, forward strand.
TAGTAAGCTGAGAGGGGTCAGTGAGCCCAATGTGTGGTTGTACTCTTCATCTTGGATCACCACACAAGAACTCGGACTTAGGGCGGTGTTCAACGAGAAAACCCACCATTTACTCCTACACAGCCTCTCATCGTTCACCTTGTATTAGGGTAGATTCACCAACACTTTTCTACCATCATCAACATGATCACTACCATCCCGACTCACATAACAGTATCATCATGGTATTACTCTAAGCATGCAATAAGCAGTAACAATTGCAGGGGCCACATGATATCAATCAACTCCTACATTTGCTAGGATTGTGGTTTGCTTGCTACTGTGACAAAATGATAGGTCATGCAAAGGAATGGGTTCATCTATGCGGTAGAAACGCAGCATGGTAATCATCCTATACAATGCATAAGCGAGACATGAGAGGGAAATGGGATTTTATCGACATGATCAATGGGGGTTTGCTTGCCTTGCTGACGAGGTTCGGGTTCGGGGTCTCCAACGAAGGGGGCAGCCTCCTGCTCCGGTTCCACCTCTACTCGACAAACAACAAACAAGGTAGTAAAGTAAATAAAATGCACAATCACATGATGGCAGGTTGAAACTTGATGTATATGCTTTGATGTGTGAGGCAATTCCATTTAAATGGAGTATATTGCAAATTGAATTGCAAATTCAAACTGCAATTTGAATTCAAACCTAGCCAAGTTACATGTGACATTGTTTGATCAATTTGAATCATTCGGAAATGTGTATGAAATGCCTCTGATGTGTGGTTAAAATATAGCATAATTCCATGGTCCAAGTTGCAAAATCATTTGAATTGAATTTGAATAAATTCCAAATAAATCAAATGACATATGCTACTGGTCCCATTTTAAAATCAACTCAAACATAGTTGAAAGTTGGATTTTTGGATAGCTTATTTTCTCCTGATCATTTTTCATATATTATTTGTCCAATTTGGAGTTAATATGAATTTTCTATGAATTTCCAAAGTTTGGGCTATTTTCTGGATTTTCTGGAATTCTTTAATTCATTTTAATTTCTGGAAATTCAATTATGGCGTCATGCTTGCACAAGGCTGACGTGGGGGGGGGGGTTCTGACGTGTGGGCCAAGGCTGTCAGTGGGTCTGGGTTAATCCGCGATTTGATTTAAACTAACAGGGGGTTAAGGGGTCCAGGGCCCCACTTGTCATCGGCTGTGGGGGGTCATTAGGGAGTGATTAATGGATAACCCACCGGCGGTTCACGGGAAGGTCGGGATGAACGGCGGCGACTACTCCGGCGGAAGCAGAACAACGGCGAGGTCGGAAGTGGAGCTAGAGGGCACGTTTTGAAGCCGGGAGGGTTGCGTTCGAATGCTACGAACTCCAGGAGCCAAACGCGCGTGCTGGACAGGACTTGGGTGCACGGGAGCGACCGCAGGTTCAACCTTGGCGGCCACCTTGCTCGGCTCTCATGGCAGCTCGTGGTAGAGGACTGATTGGAAGGGGGAAACAGAGGGGATCGATGCGCCTGCTCACCACGGTTGCAAAGAACGCGACGGCGAGGTCGCGGTTGCCTTGACGGTGACGAATTCGTCGATGGCGCGCGGTGGCCGGAGGCAAAGACGAAGAAGGGGGCGTCGGCTACAGAGCTCCGGGGCTCGATTCCTTCTGCCAGAGGAGGTATTCGTCGTCGGGCATCACGTCGGGCACCTTGTCTTGCACTGAGGAGCTCACTGGCCGCGTGGGCTCGGAGCCATGGCGACGGCGGCGCTCGGTGGTCGTCGGGTTTCGCAGAGGGAGAGCACGGGGTGAGCTGGGGAAGGGGAGAGTGGGTCGTGGAGTCTTCCAGACGTCCACGGAACGCGATAGGGACGAGGGGGAAGCATCTGTGTGGCCGGGCTCGTCGGCGGCGTCGGTGGAGTGCGGCATGCATTCCACCGAGAAGCTTCGGGGCGTGGGGAGGAAGACGCCAAGCGGGGAGACTGGGCTGGGCCGGCCAGGTGGGTTGCGGGGAGCTAGCTGGGCTGCTTCGAGGTAAGTCCTTTTTCCCTTTTCTGCTTTCTTTTTCTTTTCTGTAAATTTGTTTTGGCTCTGATAAAAATATCAAACCAATTTATAAAATGCTGAAACTTTTTATGTGGCATCACAATAAACTAGTCTAGCCACTTGTAAAGTTTCAACATTTTTAAAATTCAAATAATTTGAATCTGAACTCAAATAGGGGTTTTTAATTAATTCCAAGCCACTGTTTGAATATTTGAAAAATCTATGAGCATGGGGTGGGTCCCACATCACTTGATATGTGATCACACTCATTTATAAGACTTTTCAAAAATCTAACATGAATTTTTGGAGAAGATTTTTATCTGGCCTTTTGAATTAATTCATCTGGGGGGGTTCCTTCTCCCATTTTGCTTTTGAATTTGATTTCAAAGATTTATTTTGAAATTTTAACATGATGCAAGTGACTTGCTAACCCTAGCACATTACCTAACAGAGGGTTCTGACAACTCGCCCCCACTCAACAGAATCTCGTCCCGAGATTCAGAAGTCTGCGGAAGGAAGGAGGGATACTCGGCACTGAGACGGTCTTCTCTTTCCCACGTAGCTTCTCTCTCAGAGTGGTGTGACCATTGCACTTTCAGAAACCTGATCTTCTGACGGCGAGTGACACGCTCTGCGGAATCAAGAATACGAACGGGGTATTCTCGATAAGAAAGGTCATCTTGGAGATCAAGCGTTTCATGGTCGACTTCGCGGATGGGGTCCTTGAAGCAACGCCTGAGTTGGGACACATGGAATACATCATGTACTCGGGAAAGGTGCGGGGGTAGTTCAAGTTGGTAGGCAACTTCTCCACGTTTAGCAAGAATGCGGAAAGGTCCGATGTAACGTGGGGCCAATTTGCCTTTGATACCGAAACGTTGGGTTCCCTTCAAAGGAGTAACCCGAAGGTAAGCCTTCTCATCCAGATTGTAGCTCTCTTTCCTATGATGACGATCATAGTAGCTTTTCTGACGAGACTGGGCTGCTTTCAATTGATCACGAACAATGCGAACTTGCTCTTCTGCTTCCTTGATCTTGTCCGGTCCAAAGAATTGTCTTTCACCGGTTTCTGACCAGTTTAGTGGTGTTCGACATCGTCGTCCATATAGGATTTCAAAAGGAGCCATGTTCAGACTAGATTGAAAACTATTGTTATAAGCAAATTCGGCGAATGGCAGAGATTTCTCCCAATTATTTCCGAATGAGATAACACAAGCTCTGAGCATGTCTTCAAGAATTTGGTTAACCCTTTCGACTTGACCGCTAGACTGAGGATGGAAAGCTGTACTAAAGGAGAGATGAGTTCCCATAGCATTCTGAAAGCTTCCCCAAAATCTAGAGGTGAAAAGGCTACCGCGATCAGAATTGATTTCCAAAGGAACACCGTGAAGGGATACAATTCTAGAGACGTGCAAGTCCGCTAACTGGCTAGCAGTTATATACTCGCGAACCGGAAGGAAGTGAGCAACTTTGGAAAGCCTATCTATGATAACGAAGACGGCATTGTTTCCTTTCTGGGTTTTTGGAAAGCCGGTGATGAAGTCCATACCGACTTTGTCCCATTTCCACTCGGGAATAGACAAAGGTTGAAGTGTACCAGCAGGTCTTTGATGTTCTGCCTTAATGCGACGACAAACATCACATTCGGCAACAAATTAAACAATGTATCTCTTCATCCTGGTCCACCAAAATCTCTGGCGTAGATCTCGGTACATTTTTGTGCCACCGGGATGAATCGAGAGGGGTGTGTCATGGGCTTCCTTGAGGATGAGTTGCCTTAGTTCCCTATTCTTAGGTACTACCAAACGATTTCCAAAGAATACCGTTCCCTTGCTATCTGTGGAGAAACATTTAGCAACTCCGCTAGCAATGTTCTCCTTGATCCGGCGAACACCTCGTGCACGCCTTTGGGCAACTATGATTTGATCCTCAGGAGTTGGTTTCGCCACCAAGGTAGAAAGATAGCCATGAGGAACAATCTCAAGATTGAGCTTGCGAAAGTCCTCATGAAGAAGTGGTTGATACTGTTGCAACATGAGGTTGTTACAATACGACTTACGACTTAGTGCATCATCCATGACATTGGCTTTGCCTGGGGTGTAAGAAATTCCTACGTCGTAATCTTTTATCAACTCAATCCAACGTCTTTGTCTGAGATTAAGATCTGGCTGGGTGAAAATGTATTTGAGGCTTTGGTGGTCGGAATAAATCTCACAACGATTACCAAGGAGGTAATGTCGCCAAGTTGTGAGGGCATGAACTACGGCAGCGAGTTCAAGGTCATGGGTAGGATAGTTCTCTTCATGTGGCCGCAACTGGCGTGAAGCATAAGCTACCACATGTCGATCTTGCAGAAGTATGCATCCTAACCCTTGCCGTGATGCGTCACAATAGATCTCGAAATCCTTTTTGGTGTCTGGAGGTGCAAGTACGGGTGCAGAAGTCAACCTTCTTTTTAGCTCTTGAAAGCTTTCCTCGCACTTGGGAGTCCATAGGAATTTCTTATCTTTCTTGAGGAGTTCAGTTAGAGGCTTTGCAACTTTAGAAAAGTTCTCGACGAAGCGACGGCAATAGCTGGCTAGGCCAAGAAAACTCCTAACTTGCTTAACCGATTCAGGTGGAGTCCAGTCAAGGACGGCCTGAACTCTCTCGGGATTCACAGCAATGCCTTTTGCAGAAATCATGTGGCCTAAGTAGGTCACTTCTGGTAGCCAAAATTCACACTTGGAGAATTTATCATACAGGTGATGCTCTCTAAGTTTCATCAATACCAGCTTTAGGTGTTCGGCATGTTCTTCTTCGTTCTTCGAGTAGATGAGAATGTCATCGAGATAAACCACAACAAATTTATCTAAGTACTCCATGAAGATCGAATTCATCATGCGTGAGAAAGTGGCGGGGGCATTGGTTAAACCAAAGGACATGACGGTGTACTCGTAAAGACCATAACGAGTAGTAAAATCCGTTTTGGGAATGTCCTCGTTTCGGATTTTGATTTGATGATAACCTAATCTCAAATCCATCTTGGAGAAGACAGAGGATCCTGCAAGTTGATCATAAAGATCATTGATCCTGGGAAATGGGTACTTGTTCTTTATCGTCGCTAAATTTAGCGGGCGATAGTCTACGCACATCCTTTCTGTTCCATCTTTCTTCGTTACGAACAGAACGGGGCAACCCCATGGCGATGAGCTAGGGCGGATGAAGCCTTTTTCCAACAAAGCTTCCAGTTGGGTTTTAAGCTCAGCTAACTCACGTGGGGCCATTTTGTATGGGTGTCTAGAAATTGGTGCGGTTCCTGGGGCAAGATCCACTATAAACTCTACACATCTGTCGGGTGGCATGCCCGGCAGCTCTTCAGGAAAGACATCCGGGAAGTCACGAACCAGCGGAATATCTTCAAGTTCGGGAGGGGGAAGTACATTTAAGGAATGCACTTGGTTTCTTGTTCTGGGTGAGGTATAGTTGACGGTTTTTCCTGAAGGGTGGGTGAGTTTCACGGATTTGCCTTTGCAATCCAGGTAGGCATTCTGTCTTGATAGCCAATCCATGCCAAGGATGACATCAATATCTGAAGACTTGAGGGCTATGACTGAAGCAAGGAATACGAAACCCTCAATTGCAATTTGATTACCATGGCTTACTCTACTAGTTTGCCATCTTGACCCTGGAGTTTGAATAATCATGGGAGTGGATAATTCAGCAAAAGATAACTCATGACGAAGTGCATAACTTTCCGACATGAATGAATGAGATGCTCCTGGGTCAAAAAGAACGGAAGTAGGAACATAATTGACTGGGAGCGTACCAAGAATGACGTCAGTGGTGTCGTCAGTCTCTTCGGCAGCAATCTGGTTCACACGTCCACGAGTGGCGGGAGGAGCGGGTTTTGCGGTGTAGACCTTCTGGGGGGGCTTGCCACGACCATTGTTGTTTCCTTCGGCACGGGGTGGAGCATTCTGATTCTGTAGCTGGTTCTGGGGACAATCACGAGAGTAGTGGCCTGCCTGACCACACTTTTAACAGGCTCCAAAGACAATGCGGGGAGCTGGGTTGTTTGGTGGAGCTGGGTGGAACTGAGCTGGGGGACGAGGCGCCACATAGGATGGCCTCGGTGGGTTGTTCTGGCGGAGCATACTGTTGGGGATCCAGATCTTGCGCTTCTGGGAGCCTGAACTGGATGATCCATCGTCTCTAGGGTGTTTGCGAAAGTCGTTGGGGGTGTTCATGTCCTCTGCCTTGATGGCCTTGTTGACAAGGACCTGTAAGGTGGCAAAGTCATGTAGGTTGAGCTCACGACGGAGTCCTGAGTTTAGGCCACGACGGAACATCTCTTGCTTCTTTGCGTCGGTGGAGACTTCTTCAGTAGCATAACGAGCCAGTCGGTTGAACTCACGACTAAACTCGTCAACAGTCCTTCTGCCTTGGGTGAGGTTGCAAAACTCCTCACGCTTGCGGTCCATAAGACCCTTGGGAATGTGGTGCTCACAGAAGGAAGTGCAGAATTCATCCCGAGATGCGGGCGGTCCAACGGGACGCATATTCAGGAAGTTCTCCCACCAAGAGCTAGCTGCGCCTTCAAGGTGATAGGTGGCATAGCTGACCTTGTCGCCATTTGCAACATGGCCTACTTGGAGCTTCCTCTCGATGCTGCGAAGCCAGTCATCGGCGTCAAGGGGCTCGGTGGAGTAACTGAAAACCGGGGGATGAAGTCGGATGAAGTCGTTCAGGGACACCAATTCGTTGCGCTGCTGAGTGGTGTTGCGAGCAATGACTTCCAGCAGATGGTGAGAGTCTCGGCGGTTCCTCTCAACCTCCATCAGAACCTGAGCCATCGTGGGTGGGGGTGGAAGGTTGCCTTCCTCCTGGTCATTCCCACGACCCTGGTTACGACCAAGCTGGCCACGGGTTCCTTGAGACATCCTGAAGGTGAAAACCAAAGTCAAACAGAGTTGATTGGGAGAGTCTAAACAAGGTATTGAAGTACTGGAAGGATTACAGAGCAAAGGAAGTAATCATCTTGACAACATGGTGATAAAGCATACAAGCCATATATTCACAAGTTGTCATACAAACCATACATTGTTTTAGTACAAGCACTAAGCTAATACAAACGTGATGAAGATGATACATCCTTCAGAGGCACTCTGACTTCCTATACATTATTTATCTAAGCCTCTGGAACTTAGATACCTTGCGTACAATATACTAAGATACTACTACATCCTCACTAAGACCACAGGCGGTCTCACTCATCTTCATCTCCATAGTAGTCCTCGTAAAAGTTACCCGCGTATCCCGGTAGCTGAAGGTGACCATCGGAAAACACGGAGGCCTGTGGACCCTGATATCCATTTGGGCAAGGATGGGGCCTAGGTCCAGCGTAGGGTGGAAGCAAAGGACCACGGGGTGGAAAAATGCCTCCAATCTCGGGCCAAGCAACTCGAGAAGGCATCTGAGTCCTCACAGGGTAGATAGCATCATACTCGACTGATCCAACGCTCACGAAGGGTGCCAAAAGGGTCAGTGCTCGATACAGACGAACACGAGTGGCGTGAAGCTCAAAACGAAGAGCGCGTGCATCACGATCTCGATCACTAGCAAACCTAGCAGTCATCTGAAGTGTTGGATCTTCTGCAGAGTGATCTGAGTAGAGTCCAGTGTAATATCCCTCTTCTCCTGGAAGTGCAGCAGGGATATAGCGGAATGAGGTCTCTCTCAGCATAGTGTGATCCTCTCTCAGCAGGGTAATACATGAATATGCAGCATCCTGCACAGCCATGTTCTTAGTCATGCCAATGCCATGTCCAAAGTGGATAGGCTGAGTGACTCCAAGGTGGTGCGGGTAGATCCGGACAATGCAGTGGAACTGGGTCTGGTTGAAGTCAAGAAACTGCTCCTCAACGGTGTACTCAGGATACCATCGATATCCCACATAGGACATCATCTCGATCAACATGGCTGGATGGCCACGCACACCGAGGCACCTGGTCAAACGAACAATCTACCGAGGGGGAAGATCTGCCATCTGAAACAGAAAGAAGGAGTTTGCAAATGCATCAGATTATGAGATAAACCTGGAATGACTCGGACAGCATAACGGCTGTAATTGCAAGAAAAAGACAATTTCTTACAACATGGAAACAGCACTTACATACGATGTAATAAATCAAGAAGCATAACCACTCTAACAAACCGATCACAACTTTCCTACGGCTACAAGGAAGCAAACAACGAGATGTTCTAATCAGACAGAGGAGAGCCTAGTCCTATCTTCCCATAGAATAAGATGAGGGTGACTCAGAACTCAGAACGAAGGGGGTAAGGAGAAAAAAGAAGCCTTACGTTGTTCCCTTATATACCCAGAGTAACTACATAACTATAGAAAGCTAGACTCGACTTCGGCCAAGGCTCCTAGTCCTACAGTCAGTCCTGCTCTGATACCAAGTCTGTCGGGACCCGGGGTTAGCGTATGCAAGTCCAGTTAAGACATAGTCATATGGAGAGCCGAGAACCGTACCCACTTGTCTAAGCAGACAAGGCCAAACACAGGACGTTCTCGGAAAGCATTGTACGTGAGGGGCATCCCATCCAGGCCAGATGATCAACTGAGATGGGTCCTCATCGTCCGCACACAAGTCTAATGATATGGGTGATGAGCTCCCATATTCAAAGACAAGTCTCCTCAACCATACTACCGACTATCTCATAACTCTTACATAGACTTACTCCAGCCCGATCACTTAGTCGGGGTCTAGGGCGGGCTCGATCATACCACAAAGTGTGTACGAGACAGAGTCTCGAATAATCGCATCGCGATGCCCCAAGCTGCGCACATCTAAGGGCCACTTGGTGTATGAAAGACCGCCAGCCAGATCACAACTAAGGTCTCGAAAACCCATACAAAGACATGCATGTTATAAACATACACGCAGCACACATGCCTTGTATGAACAGTAGGTATCATTGCAATTCTCTACAAAGTATACATTTTTATTGATAACTCTTATAGAGTGCACACAGAGATCACAAACATGTGATCCAACATTACAACACAAGCGGAAGCAAATTATGTCTGAGTACAGACAAGTTTAACAAATGGCTTAAGAAGCCTTATTTAAACACATGCCCTCCACGAGGGAACTAGTCGTCTTACTGGGACTAGACTAGCTTGATCTTCAGTCGTCCAGCTCGATGAAGAAGCCACCTTCGGGGTCAGTGGTTTCATCTAAAACATAGATTAAGCAAACATGAGTACAAAGTCGTACTCAGCAAGACTTACATAGGAGCTATACTACTCATGCACATGTATCAAGGTAAAGGGAGGTGGGGTTTCACTTGCAGAAGTGCCAGCTTTGACTTGGCTAATCCTGAACTACGAGTACCATACTTTGAGGTAAGAAGTGTACACGAGTCCACTACTTTCTCCAACCAATTACACCACTATGGTGCCTTCCTCGACTTTCCCACGAGAAAGCACGCCATAGCACTCACACTTATCTTGGTGTGTTTTAGAAGTATCCAGTTCAAGTTGTCTAATAATCAAGCTAAGCTTTCCAAGCAGTCCTTAACCGCGGACGCGGCTATTCGAATAGTTTTGTTAACCCTGCAGGGGTGTACCGCTACACACACATGATCATCATTTACCGCCTTTGATCTCGACACCATTCAAGGGGTGCCAGCGAGGATGCTCACCACAACTGTTACCCCATAGCCGATCTAGTCCGAGAAAGCCGCCTACTTGGGTTGGCTACCACAAACGTGAACCCGGCCGGTTTACCGAAGTGGACCCAAGTGATGTGTGCGTGGTGCATAAGCCGGTCTCGGATGAGCCGTTCTCTCACTTAGCAGCCAGGCCACAGACCTACCAGAACTCCGAACTATTGCGACATCTGGACATCGAAAGGGATGAGTTAGTAAGCTGAGAGGGGTCAGTGAGCCCAATGTGTGGTTGTACTCTTCATCTTAGATCACCACACAAGAACTCGGACTTAGGGCGGTGTTCAACGAGACAACCCACCGTGTACTCCTACACAGCCTCTCATCGTTCACCTTGTATTAGGGTAGATTCACCAACACTTTTCTACCATCATCAACATGATCACTACCATCCCGACTCACATAACAGTATCATCATGGTATTACTCTAAGCATGCAATAAGCAGTAACAATTGCAGGGGCCACATGATATCAATCAACTCCTACATTTGCTAGGATTGTGGTTTGCTTGCTACTGTGACAAAATGATAGGTCATGCAAAGGAATGGGTTCATCTATGCGTTAGAAACGCAGCATGGTAATCATCCTATACAATGCATAAGCGAGACATGAGAGGGAAATGGGATTTTATCGACATGATCAATGGGGGTTTGCTTGCCTTGCTGACGAGGTTCGGGTTCGGGGTCTCCAACGAAGGGGGCAGCCTCCTGCTCCGGTTCCACCTCTACTCGACAAACAACAAACAAGGTAGCAAAGTAAATACAATGCACAATCACATGATGGCAGGTTGAAACTTGATGTATATGCTTTGATGTGTGAGGAAATTCCATTTAAATGGAGTATATTGCAAATTGAATTGCAAATTCAAACTCCAATTTGAATTCAAACCTAGCCAAGTTACATGTGACATTGTTTGATCAATTTGAATCATTTGGAAATGTGTATGAAATTCCTCTGATGTGTGGTTAAAATATAGCATAATTCCATGGTCCAAGTTGCAAAATCATTTGAATTGAATTTGAATAAATTCCAAATAAATCAAATGACATATGCTACTGGTCCCATTTTAAAATCAACTCAAACATAGTTGAAAGTTGGATTTTTGGATAGCTTATTTTCTCCTGATCATTTTTCATATATTATTTGTCCAATTTGGAGTTAATATGAATTTCCAAAGTTTGGGCTATTTTCTGGATTTTCTGGAATTCTTTAATTCATTTTAATTTCTGGAAATTCAATTATGGCGTCATGCTTGCGCAAGGCTGACGTGGGGGGGGGGGGGTTCTGACGTGTGGGCCAAGGCTGTCAGTGGGTCTGGGTTAATCCGCGATTTGATTTAAACTAACAGGGGGTTAAGGGGTCCAGGGCCCCACCTGTCATCGGCTGTGGGGGGTCATTAGGGAGTGATTAATGGATAACCCACCGGCGGTTCACGGGAAGGTCGGGATGGACGGCGGCGACTACTTCGGCGGAAGTGGAGCTAGAGGGCACGTTTTGAAGCCGGGAGGGTTGCGTTCGAATGCTACGAACTCCAGGAGCCAAACGCGCGTGCTGGGCAGGACTTGGGAGCACGGGAGCGACCGCAGGTTCAACCTTGGCGGCCACCTTGCTCGGCTCTCATGGCAGCTCGTGGTAGAGGACTGATTGGAAGGGGGAAACAGAGGGGATCGATGCGCCTGCTCACCACGGTTGCAAAGAACGCGACGGCGAGGTCGGGGTTGCCTTGACGGTGACGAATTCGTCGATGGCGCGCGGTGGCCGGAGGCAAAGACGAAGAAGGGGGCGTCGGCTACAGAGTTCCGGGGCTCGATTCCTTCTGCCAGAGGAGGTAGTCGTCGTCGGGCAGCACGTCGGGCACCTTGTCTTGCACTGAGGAGCTCACTGGCCGCGTGGGCTCGGAGCCATGGCGACGGCGGCGCTCGGTGGTCGTCGGGTTTCGCAGAGGGAGAGCACGGGGTGAGCTGGGGAAGGGGAGAGTGGGTCGTGGAGTCTTCCAGACGTCCACGGAACGCGATAGGGACGAGGGGGAAGCATCTGCGTGGCCGGGCTCGTCGGCGGCGTCGGTGGAGTGCGGCATGCATTCCACCGAGAAGCTTCGGGGCATGGGGAGGAAGACGCCAAGCGGGGAGACTGGGCTGGGCCGGCCAGGTGGGTTGCGGGGAGCTAGCTGGGCTGCTTCGAGGTAAGTCCTTTTTCCCTTTTCTGCTTTCTTTTTCTTTTCTGTAAATTTGTTTTGGCTCTGATAAAAATATCAAACCAATTTATAAAATGCTGAAACTTTTTATGTGGCATCACAATAAACTAGTCTAGCCACTTGTAAAGTTTCAACATTTTTAAAATTCAAATAATTTGAATCTTAACTCAAATAGGGGTTTTTAATTAATTCCAAGCCACTGTTTGAATATTTGAAAAATCTATGAGCATGGGGTGGGTCCCACATCACTTGATATGTGATCACACTCATTTATAAGACTTTTCAAAAATCTAACATGAATTTTTGGAGCAGATTTTTATCTGGCCTTTTGAATTAATTCATCTGAGGGGGTTCCTTCTCCCATTTTGCTTTTGAATTTGATTTCAAAGATTTCTTTTGAAATTTTAACATGATGCAAGTGACTTGCTAACCCTAGCACATTACCTAGGGTTCTGACATTATTTGTCCAATTTGGAGTTAGCATGAATTTTCAATGAATTTCCAAAGTTTATTGCATTTTCTGGAATTTTCTGGATTTCTGGAGTTAAATAAATCAATTATTCGATTTACTGCGTAGGCATGACGTCAGGCTGACGTGTGGGTCCGGGCTGTCAGTGGAAGGGGTTAATTTAATCTGTTGTTTAAATTAACCCGTGGTTAATTAGGGACCTAGGCCCACTGGTCAGTGGCCCAGGGTGAGGATTAGGAGGGGGATTAGCTCGGGGGTTAGGGTCTAATGGCGTCGCCGGCTCGGGGCTCGCCGGGGTTCCGCCGGAGTTGCTGTTTCGGGCGCGGGAGAGGGAATGGAGAGCACGGGCATGCGCGGCGTGAACTCGCGCGTCTGCTGGTGCCATTGGGGTGCCACGGCGGGCTCTGTGGCGACGGTGGCATCGACCATCGCGACGGCCGGGGCACTGTTCTCGCCGGACTTGGGTTAATGGCCACGAGAGAGGGAGTGGAGAGTACTGGCGAGTAGCTTGGGCTTGTGCGCGTCTGCTAGAGTGATCGGGGGGTCAAGGAGGCGCTCGGGTGCGCGACTTTGACGAAGCCCGCGGCGGCCGGCTGCTGACCTAGACGAACACGACGACAGCGACCGCGGGAAGAGCGTTGGGAGGAGGAAAACGACGCACGGTGCTCACCAGAGCTCGATGGCGAGCATGGAGAGGCCGGAGGGGGCTCGGCGGCGTCCAATTTCTCGCCGGAATCTTCTGCGGCCGGCGGTGATTTGGCGAGGCGAGCGTCGACTTCAGGGTGCCTCGGGTCCGATTGAAGCTCCAGCTCGGGGAAGACGATGTCGGGGAGCTTGATGGACAAGGTGGGGAAGCTCTTCGTCGTTGTTGGCCATGGTCTCGCACAACGGTGGCCGGCGACGATTTCTCGGGGCGATTTGGAAACAAAGCAGAGAGAGGAGGAGGGCAAACGCGAGGAGAGGGGAAAGGTCCGGGCAAACGTTGCGCGTCTCCTGGCGAGAAGATGACGTCCAGGGGGGCTGGAAGCCTCTTGGCGTCGAGGTGTCGTCGTGGCCACGCTCTGCCTCCACCGAGCAGCTTGGAGCTGCGGGGAGGTAGACGACAGGGCAAAAGGCGGCTGGGTCTGGGCTGGGCCAGAGGAGGTGGGCCTCGCCCATAGGCGTCTGGTAAGTGTTTCCCTTTGTTTCCTTTTTTTCTGCAATGTGTTTTGGCTCTGCTAAAAATAGTTAGCCAATTCATAAAATGCTTAAACTTTTTATATGGCCTCACATAATAATAGGCTAGCCATTTTCAAAGTTTGGCACTTTTTAAAATTCAAATTATTTGAACTTTAATTCAAATAGGGGTTTAAATTTAAATCCAAGCTCCTGTTTGAATATTTGAAAATTCCATGAGCAGGGTTTGAATCCAAATCACTTTATCTGTGATCACACTCATTTCTGAGACTTTTCAAAAATGCAAAAGGAATTTTTGGAGAACCTTTTTAACTGGCCATTTGAATTAAATTCATCTGGGGGGTGTTCTCTCTCCCATTTTGATTTATTTTGAAATTTTTAACATGATGCAATGTTACTTGCTAACCCTAGCACATACCTAACTTGGGGTTGTGACAACTCGCCCCCACTCAAAAGAATCTCGTCCCGAGATTCAGAAGTCATCGGGAGGAAGGAGGGGTATTCGGCACTGAGAAGGTCTTCTCTTTCCGACGTGGCTTCTTTCTTAGAGTGGTGTGACCATTGCACTTTGAGGAACTTGATCTTCTGACGACGAGTGACACGCTCTGCGGAATCAAGAATACGAACGGGGTACTCTCGATAAGAAAGGTCATCTTGGAGATCAAGCGTTTCATGGTCGACTTCGCGGATGGGGTCCTTGAAGGAACGCCTGAGTTGTGACACATGGAATACATCATGTACTCAGGAAAGGTGCGAGGGTAGTTCAAGTTGGTAGGCAACTTCTCCACGTTTAGCAAGAATGCGTAAAGGTCCAATGTAACGTGGGGCCAACTTGCCTTTGATACCGAATCGTTGGGTTCCCTTCAAAGGAGTAACCCGAAGGTAAGCCTTCTCATCCAGATTGTAGCTTTCTTGCCTATGATGACGATCATAGTAGCTTTTCTGATGAGACTGGGCTGCTTTCAATTGATCACAAACAATGCAGACTTGCTCTTCTGCTTCCATGGTCATATCCGGTCCAAAGAATTGTCTTTCACCGGTTTTTGACCAGTTTAGGGGTGTTCGACATCTTCGTCCATAGAGGAGTTCAAAAGGAGCCATGTTCAGACTAGATTGAAAACTATTGTTATAAGCAAATTCGGCAAATGGAAGAGACTTCTCCCAATTCTTTCCGAATGAGATAACACAAGCTCTGAGCATGTCTTCGAGAATTTGGTTAACCATTTCGACTTGACCACTAGACAGAGGATGGAAATTTGTACTAAAGGAGAGATGAGTTCCCATAGCATTCTGAAAGCTTCCCCAAAATCTAGAGGTGAAAAGGCTATCACGATCAGAATTGATTTCCAAAGGAACTCCATGAAGAGACACAATTCTAGAGACATACAAGTCCGCTAACTGGCTAGCAGTTATAGACTCGCGAACTGGAAGGAAGTGAGCAACTTTGGAAAGTCTATCCACCACAACGAAGATGGCATCATTTCCTTTCTGGGGTTTTGGAAAGCCGGTGATGAGGTCCATACCGACTTTGTCCCATTTCCACTCTGGAATAGGAAAAAGTTGAAGTGTACCTGCAAGTCTTTGGTGTTCTGCCTTAATGCGACGACAAACATCACATTCGGCAACAAATCGAGCAATGTCTCTCTTCATCCTAGTCCACCAAAATCTCTGGCGTAGATCTCGGTACATTTTTGTGCTACCGGGATGAATCGAGACGGGTGTGTCATGGGCTTCTTTGAGGATGAGTTGCCTTAGTTCCCTATTCTTAGGTACTACCAAACGATTTACAAAGAATACCGTTCCTTTACTATCTGTGGAGAAACATTTATCAACTCCGCTAGCAATGTTCTCCTTGATCCGGCGAACACCTCGTGCACACCTTTGGGAAACTATGATTTGATCCTCAAGAGTTGGTTTCGCCACCAAGGTAGAAAGATAGCCACGAGGAACAATCTCAAGATTGAGCTTGCGAAATTCCTCATGAAGAAGTTGTTGATACTGTTGTAACATGAGGTTGTTACAATACGACTTACGACTTAGTGCATCAGCCATGACATTGGCTTTGCCTGGGGTGTAAGAAATTCCTACGTCGTAATCTTTTATCAACCCAATCCAACGTCTTTTCCTGAGATTAAGATCTGGCTGGGTGAAAATGTATTTGAGGCTTTGGTGGTCGGAATAGATCTCACAACGATTACCAAGGAGGTAATGTCGCCAAGTTGTCAGGGCATGAACTACGGCAGCGAGTTCAAGATCATGGGTAGGATAGTTCTCTTCATGTGGACGCAACTGGCGTGAAGCATAAGCTACCACATGTCTATCTTGCATAAGAATGCATCCTAACCCTTGCCGTGAGGCGTCACAAAAGATCTCGAAATCTTTTTTGGTGTCTGGAGGCGCAAGTACGGGTGCAGAAGTCAATCTTCTTTTTAGCTCTCGAAAGCTTTCCTCGCACTTGGGAGTCCATTGGAATTTCTTATCTTTCTTGAGGAGTTCAGTTAGAGGCTTTGCAACTTTAGAAAAGTTCTCGACGAAGCGACGGCAATAGCTGGCTAGGCCAAGAAAACTCCTAACTTGCTTAACCGATTCAGGTGGAGTCCAGTCAAGGACGGCCTGAACTCTCTCGGGATTCACAGCAATGCCTTTTGCAGAAATCACGTGGCCTAAGTAGGTCACTTCTGGTAGCCAAAATTCACACTTGGAGAATTTAGCATACAGGCGATGCTCTCTAAGTTTCATCAATACCAGCCTTAGATGTTCGGCATGTTCTTCTTCGTTCTTCGAGTAGATGAGAATGTCATCGAGATAAACCACAACAAATTTATCTAAGTACTCCATGAAGATCGAATTCATCATGCGTGAGAAAGTGGCGGGGGCATTGGTTAATCCGAAGGACATGACGGTGTACTCGTAAAGACCATAACGAGTAGTAAAAGCCGTTTTTGGAATGTCCTCGTTTCGGATTTTGTTTTGATGATAACCTAATCTCAAATCCATTTTGGAGAAGACAGATGATCCAGCAAGTTGATCATAAAGATCATTGATCCTGGGCAGTGGGTACTTGTTCTTTATCGTCGCTAGATTTAGCGGGCGATAGTCTACGCACATCCTTTCTGTTCCATCTTTCTTCGTTACGAACAGAACGGGGCAACCCCATGGCGATGAGCTAGGGCGGATGAAGCGTTTTCCCAACAAAGCTTCAAGTTGGATTTTAAGCTCAGCTAACTCACGTGGGGCCATTTTATATGGGCGTCTGGAAATTGGTACGGTTCCTGGCATAAGATCCACTATTAACTCTACACATCTGTCGGGTGGCATGCCCGGCATCTCTTCAGGAAAGACATCCGGGAAGTCACGAACCACCGGAATATCTTCAAGATCGGGAAGGGGAAGTACATTCAAAGAATGCATATGGGTTCTTGTTCTTAGTGAGGAGTAATCTATTGTCTGGCCTGAAGGATGTGTAAGTCTAACTGACTTGGCTTTACAATCAAGAAAAGCATTTTGTCTTGATAACCAATCCATACCAAGGATGACATCAATGTCTGAAGACTTGAGGGCTATGAATGAAGAAAGGAATACTAAACCCTCAATTGCAATTTGATTACCATGGCTTACTCTATTAGTTTGCCACTTGGAACTAGGAGTTTGCATAAGCATTGGGGTGAACATTTCATCCAAGGATATCTCATGCCGAAGTGCATAACTCTCTGACATGAATGAGTGAGATGCTCCTGGATCGAAAAGGACAGAAGTGGGAACATAATTGACTGGGAGCGTACCAAGAATGACGTCAGAAGTACCATCAGTTTCTTCAGTTGAGTTTTGGTTCACACGTCCAAGATTTGCGGAAGAAGCTGGCTTGACGGTGGAGAACTTCGGGGTGGCTTGGCACGAACATTGGGGTTCCCTTTGGCATGAGGTGGAGCATTCTGATTTATGGGGCACTCACGAGAATAGTGACTAGGCTGACCACATCTGAAGCAGGCTCCAAAGACAGTGCGGGGAGCTGGGTTGTTGGGTGAAGCAGTGGGAAATGGAGCTGGTGGACGAGGTGCCACAAAGGATGGCCTCGGTGGGTTGTTCTGGCGGAACATGCTATTGGGGATCCAGATCTTGCGCTTCTGAGGGCCTGAACTGAATGAACCATCGTCTCTAGGGTGCTTGCGGGAATCTTCGGGAGTGATCATATCATCCGCCTTTATGGCCTTGTTGACAAGGATCTGGAATGTGGCGAAGTCATGGAGATTCAACTCACGACGAAGTCAAGAATTGAGTCCGTTGCGGAACCTCTCTTGCTTCTTGGAGTCGGTGGAGACCTCCTCGGGAGCATAGCGGGCAAGAAGATTGAACTCCCGACTAAACTCATCAACGGAACTTCTTCCTTGGGTGAGATTGCAAAACTCCTCTCTCTTGCGGTCCATGAATCCCTTAGGAATGTGATGCTCGCGAAAAGCGTCACATAACTCATTCCATGAAGTCAACTGTCCAGCTGGACGCATGTTCAGAAAGTTCTCCCACCAAGAGCTAGCTGCACCCTCGAGGTGGTAGGTGGCATAGTTGACCCCGTCACCGTCTGCAACATGTCCAGAATGGAGCTTTCTCTCGATGTTGCGAAGCCAGTCATCGGCGTCAAGGGGCTCAGTGGAATAGCTGAAAACTGGGGGATGAAGCTAGATGAAGTCATTCAACGACACAAGCTCATTCCGCTACTGGGCAGTGTTCCGAGCAATGACCCCCAACAACTCATGAGAGTCCCTTCGGTTTCTTTCAGCCTCCATGAGAACTTGAGCTATCGTGGGTGATGGTGGAAGATTTCCTTCCTCCGGATCATCCCCACGGGCTTGGGCACGACCAAGGTGGCCATGGGTTCCTTGAGACATCCTGAAGGATAAGATCAATGTCAAACAGAGTTGAATGAGTTTGCAAATGCATCAGATTATGAAGATAACTGGAATGACTCGGACAGCATAACGGCTGTAACTGCAAGAGAAAACAATTTTCTTACAACATAGAAACAGCACTTACATACGATGTAAGAAATCAGGAAGCACAACAACCCTAGCAAACCGAACACAACTTTCCTACGGCTACAAGGAAGCAAACAACGAGATGTTCTAATAAGACATAGATGAGCCTAGTCCTATCTTCCCGTAGAAAAGATGAGGGTGACTCAGAACTCAGAACGATGAAGGTAAGGAGAAAAAAGAAGCCTTACGTTGTTCCCTTATATACCCAGAGTAACTATATAACTATAGAGTGCTAGACTCGACTTCGGCCAAGGCTGATAATCCTACAGTCAGTCCTGCTCTGATACCAAGTCTGTCGGGACCCGGGGTTAGCGTATGCAAGACTCTCTACAACACAATCATATGGAGAGCCGAGAACCGTACCCACTTGTCTAAGTAGACAAGGCCAAGCACAGAACGTTCAAGGAAAGCAACGAACGTGAGGGGCATCCCATCCAGGCCGGATGATCAACTGAAATGGGTCCTCATCGTCCGCACACAAGTCTAAACGATATGGGTGGTGAACTCCCATACTCATAGACAAGTCGCCTCAACCATACTATCGATTGTATACATAGACTTACTCCAGCCTGATCACTTAGTCGGGGTCTAGGGCAGGCTCGATCATACATCAAAGTGTGCACGTGAAGGAGTCACGAACAATCGCATCACGATGCCCCAAGCTGCGCACATCTAAGGGCCACTTGGTGTATAAAAGACCGCCAGCCAGATCACAACTAAGGTCTCGAAAACCCATACTAAGACATGCATGTTATAATCATACACGCAGCACACATGCCTTGTATGAACAGCAGGTATCATTGCAATTCTCTACAAAGTATACATTTTATTGATAACTCTCACAGAGTGCACACAGAGATCACGAGACCGTCATCCAACATTACAACAAGCACGCGGAAGCAAAGTAGGTCTGCGTACAGACAAGTTTAACAAATGGCTTAAGAAGCCTTATTTAAACACAAGCCCTTCCACGAGGGACCAGTCGTCTGACTGGGACTACACTAGCCTGATCAGTCGTCGAGCTCCAGGAAGAATCCACCTTCGGGGTCACTGGGTTCATCTAAATCATAGAATAAGAAAACGTGAGTACAAAGTCGTACTCAGCAAGACTTAGGTAGGAACTACACTACTCATGCACATGTATCAAGGTAAAGGGAGGTGGGGTTCAATTGCAGAAGTGCCAGCTTTGACTTGGCTAGTCCTGTACTACGAATACCAAACTTGAGGTAAGAAGCGTACACGAGTCCACTACATGTCTCCAACCAATTACACCACTATGGTGCCTTCCTCGACTTCCCCACGAGAAAGCACGCCATAGCACTCACGCTTATCTTGGCAAGTTTTATAAGTATCTAGTTCAAGTTGTCTAATAATCAAGCTAAGCTTTCCAAGCAGTCCCTTACCGCGGACGCGGCTATTCGAATAGTTTTGTTAACCCTGCAGGGGTGTACCGCTACACACACATGACCATCAGTTACCGCCTTTGGCCTCGACACCATTCAAGGGGTGTCGGCGAGGATGCTCACCACAACACTTCGCCCACAGCTCCGATCTAGTCCAGAGAGTCGCCTATCTGAGGGGGATCCGTATGGAAGTCCGGCTGAGGTTCCAGTACGGCCTCAAATGATGTGTTCAGGGTCCCAAGCCGGTCTTGAAAAGCCGTTCATCCACTTCGCAGACCGTGCCACAGCCCTACCAGAACTCCGAACTACTGCGACTTCTGGGGTTCGAACGGGGTGAGGTACTAGGTTGAGAGGGGTCAGTGAGCCCAATGTGTGGTTGCACTCTTCTTCTTGGATCACCACACAAGAACTCGGACTTAAGGTGGTGTTCAGCGAGACAACCCACTGTGTACTCCTACACAACCTCTCATCGTTCACCTTGTATTAGGGTAGATTCACCAACACATTTCCACCATCATCATCAACATGATCACTACCATCCCGACTCACAAAAGAGTAACCTCATTGTAACTCTAAGCATGCAATAAGAAGTAACAGTTGCAGGGGGCACATGATATCAACCAACTCCTACATTTACTAGGATTGTGGTTTGCTTACTACTGTGACAAAATGATAGGTCATGCAAAGGATTGGGTTCAACTATGCGGTAGAAACGATAACAAGGTGATCATCCTATTTCATGCATAAGCGAGACTGAGAGGGAAATGGGGTTTTATCGACATGATCAGTGGGGGTTTGCTTGCCTTGCTGACGAGGTTCAGTTACGGTGAAAGTGTCTTCAACAAAGGGGGTGGCCTCCGGTTCCGGCTCCACTTCTAACCTTACAAACAAAGCATGAAGTAGCAATCAATATGAATGCAATGCTCAAGCACATGATCAAATGTTATAACACGGTGTAAGGGGTGTTGATGTGTTGTCAATTCCATTTAAATGGAGTATATTGCAATTGAATTGCAAATTTAAACTCCATTTGATTTATCGATGAATTTCAAATGCATTTGAATCCATGAATATTCATTTGAAATGGTTGAGCATGAAGTGATGTTGTAAAGGTGAGGTAAAGTTTCAGATGTGTGGATGATTCCATCCAAAAGAAGGGTGTTGCAAAGTCATTTGCAAATTCACTCCAAATTTGAATTCAAAAGAATGCCATATACATGTTTGCTACTGTTAACCCATTTTAAAATGGTCAAACATAGAAACAAGTTGCATATTCACAATCCTTGTATTTTTCTGATAATTTTAGACATATTATTTGTCCAATTTGGAGTTAGTATGAATTTTCTATGAATTTCCAAAGTTTATTGCATTTTCTGGAATTTTCTGGATTTCTGGAATTAAATAAATCAATTATTCGATTTACTGTGTAGGCGTGACGTTAGGCTGACGTGTGGGTCCGGGCTGTCAGTGGAAGGGGTTAATTTAATATGTTGTTTAAATTAACCTGTGGTTAATTAGGGACCTGGGCCCACTGGTCAGTGGCCCAGGGTGAGGATTAGGAGGGGGATTAGCTCGGGGGTTAGGGTCTAATGGCGTCGCTGGATCGGGGCTCGCCGGGGTTCCGCCGGAGTTGCTGTTTCGGGCGCGGGAGGGGGAACGGAGAGCACGGGCATGCGCGGCGTGAACTCGCGCGTCTGCTGGTGCCATTGGGGTGCCACGGCGGGCTCTGTGGCGACGATGGCATCGACCATGGCGACGGCCGGGGCACTGTTCTCGCCGGACTTGGGTTAACGGCCACGAGAGAGGGAGTGGAGAGTACTGGCGAGTAGCTTGGGCTTGCGCGCGTCTGCTGGAGTGATCGGGGGGGTCAAGGGGGCGCTCGGGTGCGCGACTTTGACGAAGCCCGCGGAGGCCGGCTGCTGACCTAGACGAACACGACGACAGCGGCTGCGGGAAGAGCGTTGGGAGGAGGAAAACGACGCGCAGTGCTCACCAGAGCTCGATGGCGAGCATGGAGAGGCCGGAGGGGGCTCGGCGGCGTCCAATTTCTCACCGAAATCTTCTGCGGCCGGCGGTGATTTGGCGAGGCGAGCGTCGACTTCAGGGTGCCTCGGGGCCGATTGAAGCTCCAGCTCGGGGAAGACGACGTCGGGGAGCTTGATGGACAAGGTGGGGAAGCTCTTCGTCGTCGTTGGCCACGGTCTCGCACAACGGTGGCCGGCGACGATTTCTCGGGGCGGTTTGGAAACGAAGCAGAGAGAGGAGGAGGGCAAACGCGAGGAGAGGGGAAAGGTGCGGGAAAACGTTGCGCGTCTCCTGGCGAGGAGATGAGGTCCAGGGGGGCTGGAAGCCTCTCGGCGTCGAGGTGTCGCCGTGGCCACGCTCTGCCTCCACCGAGCAGCTTGGAGCTGCGGGGAGGTAGACGACAGGGCAAAAGGCGGCTGGGCCTGGGCTGGGCCAGAGGAGGTGGGCCTCGCCCATAGGCGTCTGGTAAGTGTTTCCCTTTCTTTCCTTTTTAATTTTTTTCTGCAATGTGTGTTTGGCTCTGCTAAAAATAGTTAGCCAATTTATTAAATGCTTAAACTTTTTATATGGCCTCACATAATAATAGGCTAGCCATTTGCAAAGTTTGGCACTTTTTAAAATTCAAATTATTTGAACTTTAATTCAAATAGGGGTTTAAATTTAAATCCAAGCTCCTATTTGAATATTTGAAAAATCCATGAGCATGGGTTTGAATCCAAATCACTTTATATGTGATCACACTCATTTATGAGACTAAAAATGCAAAAGGAATTTTTGGAGCAACTTTTTAACTGGCCATTTGAATTAAATTCATCTAGGGGTGTTCTCTCTCCCATTTTGATTTCTTTTGAAATTTTTAACATGATGCAATGTTACTTGCTAACCCTAGCACATACCTAACTTGGTGTTGTGACAGTAGGTCCACGTCGTCTGTAAGCGCCAGAGCAGCAGACACCTACTTGTAGCATTAGGAGTTCTATTGGAGACATAAACCTTGGTATATTTGCCGAGGAGTTCTATATCACTAACATCTCACTTGGGGTAACCAACGAGGGTGTGTGATATACACAATGAGTGTGCTAACCGAAATAGCGGCGACCTCCTTTAGATGCTATACAAGTTATAACGTGTTAATAGCATGCTATATTTAAAATAGCATTTGGAAAAAATATTAGATATAGCCCAAAAATAAAGGCAACAAGAATAAGGGATATCGTTCAATAATAAAGGACTTAATAATTTCAAGGTAGCCTAACATCAACAATCCATGGAGCGATAGTAGAACAAAAATTACTTATTCAGAATTAGTTATCATAGGAATCCCATTAATAAGTATTTATCTCTTCCCGACAAGCATGGAAGTACTCTAGCTAGCTAGGTAGTTAATAAAGTGATGATCAATCAGATGCAAGAAGTTACCGTAGATTACTTGCAAGTTTGCATCATAACCGAACCGAAAACAATAACATCTAGTAAACATTCTAATTGAACACACACATCACATATATATGGAAGCACAAAGAACTTATCAGATGCCTCATTTGTCGGTGGTGTAGGACATCGTGCCATCGCGAACAAAGGAAAATTATTAAGGAATGGTGGGAGGTCGGTCGAGTTTGAGGAAGCAACTGTCGCTACCGCATAGGAGCACGTTATCGGATGGAGAATGGAGAGGTAGGTAGTTTGAGACTGGGTGCGTTAGGTCAGGTGGAGGATTAGCGTGATATAGTGTGCTACGCGCTATCCTATTTTAACGTGGTAAAGCGTGCTATATCGCAAATAGCGTCATAGCGAGCAAAATCTCCAAAATTTAGTGTTGCATCTTCCCATATGCTATAGTGCACTATTAACGAAGAAATAGCGTGCTATTTTTTCATTGGATCTACACCGTCAAGAAATTTCTAGCGCCGCTGCTGGGGACTCAAAACTATAAGATAGGGGATTTGCACACTCACCTTTACCTTTGCATTTTTATCTTGCTAGTTAACTTTTTGTCTTTAGTCTTGTGTGCTTGTCTTATATCAAAAATCCAAAAAATACTTGTCTAGTTTCTAGTTTATTTTCTTGATTAGTTTGTTAGTAGTAAAAATGAGCACAAACGGTATTGAAATAGTGGAAAAAAAGGCCTAGGATTCTTACTTTCACTAGTGGAAACTCCCAACAACATTAACATAATTGAAACACATGATATTTCCTCAAAAACATGCAAGGAAGATGTAACTCGGAGATCATTCTTTTGTGGATCAAAAGAGGACGAGAATTGTGTAGGGCTACAAGAGCACACCTTAGAGTTTCTATTTCACATCTATGGATGTCCCAATGTCACCACGACCATCCAAAGATAGTACTAACAATCACCACAACGTATCTCAAGAGTAGTCTCTTTCTAGTATGACAAAGCACCCATCATGTCACCGAAACACTATGAAAACTATACTCAACACCAGCATTAAGAGACTCTCAGAGCCATGATTAAATCCAACAAGAAGAACAATCCCATGATCAATATCACCATAATAATGGAGTCCTACGCGTCACCGTGGAATCTGGAAATATCACCAAAGGAGCACATTATATCCAATACATAGAAGAAGGGGAAACATCATGGGATACAACTAGATTAACATAGCCAATAATCACAATCAAGATCACATCATGGGAGAGAGAGATAACCAGATAGATAATGTAGAAGACTTCAGCCCCGAGAAGGAACTACTCCTGTATCATCATGGGGAGGAAGCAACGTCGATGGAGATTGATCTGAGTGCACTTCCCCGTCCCGGAAGGGTACCATAACAGGAACTTCTGGTCCCCCGAAGCTTACTATAGATAGCGGCAGAGATCGGAAACCCTTATGGAAAAAGCGATTGAATATCCAGGATTTTTGCGTTCCGAGGAATAAATAGGTGCAAAGTAGGGCACCCGAGGTGGGGCCAGACACCCAGGCGACGCGGGCAAGGCCTGGCCGCGCCACCAGGTCACCTGGCCGAGTGGTGGCCCCCTCCGGGAGGTTCTAGCTCCTGGGGTCTTCCGGTGAATAAGAATTTTAGGAATTTTTCTGAGCACTTTGATTTTTCACCCTTTTTCTGCGATGAACAAATAAAAACAGAAACAAATTGGCACTGGGCACTAGGTTAATAGTTTAGTCCCAAATATGTTGTAAATGGAATGAAAGTGTAACAAAACATATAACAAAGTCACCAAAAAAAAGCATGGAACAAGAAAAAATTATAGATACGTTTTGGACGTATCAGCGACCAGGGGGCGCGGCCTAGCCCTGGCCGCGACAAGTCGCCTCGCTAGGGGATGCCCCCCTTTGGTCCCTGTTTGGACTTTCCAGTGTCTTCTAGAACTTTAGCATTTTAGGTTTTTTCTGGATTACGAGCATATTGATATTTCACCTTCTTCTGTGATGCACAGACATAAACTAGAATTGGACACGGGGTTAATAGTTAGTTCTCGATAATTTTGTAAAGGTACGAAAGTGCACCAGAAACATATAGCAATTCAAACAAATGAGCATGTAACAAGGAAAAATCTTCTATATCTAAATAGCTAGCCCCCACTAGCATATTTCTCTCAACATGCAAGCATGCCACCTCATTATTCAACATGCATGAGAAATGCCCACCTCAATATGCCATTATGCATTATAAAACTCACCCACATGCAACATGCATGCATAGAAGTTTTCATTCTATTATGATATTTATATTAAATTTATACATTAGTTCAAAATTTATTGTTTCAAATATTCATGTTTCATTTAACCAAATATTTCACTGAATTATATTGCAAAATTTTCTCGCAAACGTGCGGGGCATTGTCTAGTTATAGATACGTTTGAAACGTATCACATGCCAAGTTGCAAGAGTGATTAACCGATATCTATAATTTGCATTAATAAATTTCAAGAACACATCTTTATTTCGAAGAAGTGACTTGCGCATTATGTATGTAGAGTTCCATCTAACACGCATGTCTAAATTATACTTATGTAAAGTTACTTATATAGCAACATAATATCTCATATAGCTTATAAGCCATGGATTAGAATAAGTAAGATAAGAAATTACAGTTCAATTTTTTTAATGTGTGGTTTGCATCTCTTTAAATAATATTTAGTTATAAAATTAATTATATGAAAAATACAATGGCGATGCAGTAAAAAACAACATGTAAGGAAAATAGATGAATGAGTAAATTCATTGCAGCAATATTTGATGAAGTACTATCCAAAGCTACTGTATCTTGACGGTGGGACCCTACAACTCTAACTATAGTTCCAATAATATTATCACCAGTATGTGCTTCGTCAATTATTTCGAATCCTATAATTTTTCTTGTAGTTTCCACCTATAGTCAACATAATGAGCGACCACACTAATGTACTTCAATTTTGTCCGACCATTCTATATATTATGTGTAAAAGGTATGAAAAGGTGCATGTAGTAAATTCTTCTTTATTTTCGTAAGACCAATTTTGCATCACCTTTTCATATCCGTGGTTGTAGTTTGTCTAGAAACTGGACTTGAATTAGGAGTAAGTTGTAACAGCTCAGGATTTCCACCCAAATTGTAAAAATTGTTTATTGTTTTATTTTGTTGCTTGTTAGAATTGTTTGCAGTATGTGCTTCGCTGATTTATTAATCGGTGATTATTTTCTCCCCTCCTTTTTTTCTGTGCTAATGGGCTGAGCCCATTTCTGCTGTTGTAGATTATCGCCCGTGCGCTATATAGTTGTTATGTTGTGCCCGCCTGATTAGGCCCAGCAGCTTCTGTTTTGGCCCGAAGACGATTTATTAATTTCTGGAGTTATTTTTTTGGGCAGAATAATGTTGTATTTTGCGAGAGCCATATCTTTTCACCCGTTTGTCGGGTCGCGACGAGTTCTACATGTAACTTGTTTAGAATTTCGCTTAGATTAATAAAATATGCTTATTTGCCATGTTTGAACTTGTCTACACGTTGTTTACTGCTAATTACTGTTGCATGCCACCGTAAATGAAATAGGTCGTATATTTTCAACCGTTGCTTCGATTAAAATGTTCTTTACATGTAACTTGATTAGAATTGCGTGTAGATCATGTTTATACTATTGTTTGTTGTTGTTAACCAACCTAAAATATGGTTTAGGACAGAACCGTACCAAATACTTTAATTATCATGGGGTACTTAGTGATGTGCCATGCTTAGGGTGTTACCTCATTTTAATTGACTAGCATAGATAGTTTAGTTTATGCTTCACCTTTTGCCATGATTGTGTGATATGCCATGCTTGAGTGAGATGCCATGTTAACAACCTTTGCTCATGTTGTGTAGCTAAACAACTTGAACCATCGTAAATGTGTGGTATCGTCGTGTGTGACGAATACTCCACTTAACATGTTAGTAACCGCTCTCAACGGTAGACCCGTATCGTATCGCGTTGTCTCGTGTTGCCTTCTTGATGTTGCTTGCTCGTGATTGCTTCATAGTAATAGATGCTTGCTCGTTGATTGCTTTTCCAGTATTTCCTTCTTGTGTGCTTCTGCGGTACTCTCGGAGACGATGCGAGCTTGCGATGGACTACACCTTCGGTTTCGTCTTCTCATCAGGTAAGGGGGGGCATATATCATGATTATAACTTTCATCTCACTTGAGCCTAGGTATAGGATAGAACGATTGCTTGATCCTACCACTTCATATTTATGCCTCTCAAATAAACCCAAACAACCATGTCCCTCACATCCTAGCAAACCATTGTTTGGCCATGTACCTTGCTTTCTTAACCACTACTTAGTATGCATGCTTAGAGTGCTATCAATTATCATCCTGTTACTCTTTGGATTGGGCTATCACATTATTGTATTGTGGTGGATGATATGATTATTATAATGTTGACTATATTCGACGAAGGATGGAAGGTCTAGGCTATCCCGCCCCGACGCTTTGTTCCATTCGAGTCACCTAGGATCCGAGTTCTGGTATTGGTTATAAGACTGAGCGTGCCTAACCGCGTGTGGGATTTTATGGGGTCCCCTTTTCTTACCTACCTAGCTTCAAACATTTCTAGTGGTGGCCCAAGCTGATTTACCATTTGAAAACCGTGTGTGTGTCTGTCGGGTCGCTCTTAGCACATGTTCTTTAAAACAACTTGGGCCAGCGGAGACATGGTTTCTCTTGATTGGTCCACCCCAGGGAGCTAGGGGTTGCCCATATGGTTTGGGTAGCTAACCTGACCTCGTCTAGACGGTAGAGGCCAATTCGAGAGCGCGACCGGCTTTGAGTTGGATGTCGACTCGCCGGGGGCCACCCGGATTGTTCATTGTTAGTTAGAGGGACCTATCGTACCTGATCTCTCGGAACTAAATCATAAAATGTTTGCCTGTGATTGGTAGCAACTAAGAGAGATGGGCGTGTGTGCGAAGCCTTGTAATGGGAAGTTGGTACACCCCTGCGGGGTTAAATCTTTTCGAAAAGTCGTGTCCACAGCTATGGACAACTTGAGACCTACTCCTTGTTCATAGATAACAACAACTGAGATAATTTTAATAACTTGATCAACGTGTGTGTGCCTTGACTGCTTCTTCGTCTGGATGCGAATGGGGGAACAAGGATAGGATATGTATTATGTTTGCGTAAGTAGTTGATAGCAAGACTTGTTGGAGGCGATTCCTCATCGAATGCTTGGATCTCATCTTACTCTAAATAGATCGTACCACTTATATAATGCTAGTGCGGCTGCAACCACAATCACTACCCCCATCTTACCGTGAGAAGTTAGTTACAAGACTTGTTGATATAGCTCACCTCTTCTTTTCTCTTTTACGCATGTTATGCAAACGATCTTGGACTTCAGAGGAGCTCGACGACCCTTCTTCTGGACGCCTTCGCGGAGACTCGACGACGACTAGTTAGGCGATCCCGGCGGAGAGCCTGGACCCGTGTGGTTACGGAAATGGTGTGTTTTAATCTTTGCCAGTAGGCATTTGATTGTAGTATGTACTCAGACATGTATCTTCCGCTGATGTAATGTATTCAGACAGTTGTATGCCGATTGTATGAGATGTTGTATCCTTGTAGTTGTAATGTTGTGATATCATGTTGGAAATTCGGGGCATATGGCATTGTCATATGTCGCGGTGGGACCGATATGTGCTTCGTCCCTGATCTGGATGGAAACATCTAGATCTGGAACAGTACCGCATATCGGGCCTTACATAAGTATGAGCAGTTTGAATATATTTGGTAAAATTCTCTCACTCACCAAAAAGTAATGATAAATCATTAGAAGCAATTAAAAACAAATATTTTTTTCTCTGAACATTAGCATCATAGAAAATTACGTGTCAAACCATTGTGGTTGAATTTGGGTGAGCTATGTCTCGCTTGAGACTCTCCATGCTTCTTGATGTGGGAGTCTTTATGCCTCTTCGGGTGACCGATTCCTCCTTTATTCCTCGCGGTAAATAAATATTTGCATCTTTTGCATTTAGCTTTCATCTGGCGAATAACTTCCTCAATTATTTCTTCATCGAAGTATTTCCACACCTTTGAGGTCTTGCGACCGCCTTTTGTGCACTGATAGTAGTGATGGAAGTGCTAGTCCTAATGGAATGCGCACCGGATTGTGAAGGTGGTGAATCTTTGTTAAAAGGAGAATATGTGGGATTGTGGTTGTGGGCATTGGGGGTCGACATAGTCATGTATTTCAATATATGCACAATCCTTTTATAGCAAAAAATGTCAATTTTTAAACAATTTAACCCCATAATGGTAAAAACATATAGTTAAATTGACCTAAACAACTGTCGATCACCGTAACCCTCCCTAAACACTCGTATCTTTCCCAAACGGGTCACGCCCCCTGTCCTTCGAACTGTTGACACAACTACATGGCGGTCCAAATGTGCCGTGTCACACCAGACCGTGTTGTAAACATGTTGTGTGTGCCTTTCCGATTGCTAAACACGTGTTGTGTCGGATCGACACGCGAGCCTAGCCTCAAGGCTCATGCACAATCCCAACCTCCCAGGCATGTCATGTGCCAGCCATAGTTCATTTAGCCACCTAGCGAGCTAGTCCTATGATGTACCAAACATGTGTGTTTCACAGACTGGCACACGATCCGCATCCCACATGGTCAGGTTTGCATGCGAATAAATGAATGGTTTCTTCTTCCGTCTCGATTAGACTTTATAGGGATTTGACAAGGATTGAGGAGAATAAAATCCTTTGTAAATAAATTACTGTATAAAATTCTTGCTAATCCCTTCCAATCTTTTTGGAAAGTAGACCAACCGAAGAAAAAGTAAAAGGCCTAGGGTTTCGGCTTGGGGAGGAGCAAAAAATACCCGAAGCGTAACTTGGGCCCAGCCAACCGTGCGTGTTGTTGGCCCAACGGCAGTTTCCCGCACCAGCGAAATCCGACCGTTGCGCTCCCCGCTTTTTGCCTTCTTCCAACCCCCCACCGCGCCCCCGCAGACCCAAGTTTTCCCCCAATTCAATTCCCCCCAACAAGACAAGAAAGAAACACAAAAATCTTTCCCAAGAACAAGAAAGAAACACAAAAATCTTTCCCAAGAACAAGAAAGAAACACAAAAATCTTTCCCAAGAACAAGAAAGAAATCCCCTGCCCTCTCGAGCCCTGACCTACCAACCAGCGCGGCTCTAAATCTCTCCTGCCGCCGCCGCCATCGCCGTTCCCCTTCTCTCCTCGTCGTCGCATCGCGTTTCTGCGGTCTTTGTCCGTAGGGTTTCGAGGTAAGAGGCTTGCTTTCATCCAGCGATTCATGAGATCCCACTAACCTTACCTTCCTTCGCGATTTCTGGTGCACACCATCTAGATCCATCCATCCGGTTTGCGTCTTTCTTCTTCTTCTTCTTCTCATCTGCACGCACGCGTTTCAAATTTCATAGCTCTTGCCGTAAAATTCGTGTGAGATCTGGATTGCCTTTTTTTTCTTTCTTTCAAAACAACGTGGTCTCGTATTAAACCCTGTGCAAATTGAAATTTCTGTACAACAGGATAGGATCGGAAAGTTCTTGATTCATGTATTTGTGAGCGGAATCTTGGCTGCCTTCACAAAACAATGTGGTCTTGATGTTTTTTCTTAAAAAAAACTCACGCTGATTGCAAATTTCTTTACGGCATAATAGCGTTGGGAAGCCGTTAATATTGCTTCCATCGTCTGATTAATTTTCCCTTTGTACAACATTTAACTCCATCCAGGCTTTCGAAGTACAAGAAGAAAGTCTTCAGTTCTGCCATGGCTTTCCAAGCTCCAGCTGCTGTATTCCTTGATGAGAACCTGCCCATTCATAGAGGTCAGGCTTCTTTTGCTCAAATTAGTTCATGATATGCAAGTTTCCTGTTGAAAATGCCTGACATCCTTGTTCCTGGTGTGCAGGCAAAAGGGCTGATGGGCTGAATGCCAGGCCACTGAAACCATCAACTAAGCCATCAGCAAGGAAGGCCCTGCGTGATGTGTCCAACACCAGCAAGCCCCCGGTTCCCGGAAGCAGTTTGAAAGCTCCCGCCTTCAAGGACAGGTCCATTCTAAAGGACAAGTCTGCTCTGCGCAGCCAAGAAGCCATTAAGAAGAACCCACTGAACAAGACTACAATCTTTGCTGATGAGTCGACCAAAAAATGCCACGAATGGGCTAAGGGTGGGGTGGAGGGCGCCTACTTCACTGGAAATGATGCTCAGAAGTTGGACACTGACAAGCTAGACAAACGTGAGATTTTGCTTCGTCTAGTTGTTTCATTTGCCGGTTCATATGTGGACGTACCTTTTCAGTCAATATGTCAATGTGACTGGTTATATATCATCTATGCAGGTGTCAAGAAGAAAGTGGAAAAAATTATGTCAGCATTGCATGACTGGCCAGATGTGATATTTGATCCTCTGGTGCTTCCAGCTAAGGTAAGCCTCCCATATGCACTTTTATTTTGACCTCCTACAGGTTATTTCGAATGTCTACATAATTCTCTAGGCATTCTGCCAGTTCAAGCGTAAACATTTTGCAAGTATTGGTCTTTTGGTTCTACAAACTGCCAAATTTACATCGAGACATACTAATTGTGGTAACCTTATCAAACAGAAAGAATGTTTATCTCAGTATCAGTATGCCCTTATACATTATCTAGCCTATTGAACTAGCTATGTTTTTCTTATGACATAAACATAGAAGCGGAACTTACATGATTATTTGTTCCACTGTTTCTCTTAGCTAATGCGATGAATCAATCAATCAGAAGAGTTTGATGTATAATATGATCCTTTCATGCCCCTTGCATTTAGGAACTATGTCATGTTTTGTTTACCACAAACAGCATATTAGCATTATTGATTGCCAAGCTTGTCTTGTCATCTGTAGAAGCAATTAAGAAGTAGTAGGGTTTATGTATTTATCGATGTTTCTCTTGAATTCATATAATTCTCTGAAGTAGTAGGGTTTTCTCTTGAATTCATACAATTCTCTGTTGGATACTTCCCCTGCAACACTCTGACAACTAGCTAATAGTAATACCTTGTGGATGATACCTCATACCTCTGATAATTCCCAATCGGGTCTTTTCCTACAATATTTTCTTAAGCTCTGCACCACAGCGTGTTCTCTGGTTTTTAATAAATGTAAAAGTATATTGGAATCTTCAGTTTAGCTTATTGCTAGTGGCATTGAAGGAATTCATTTCCATTATGTATGCCGGTTTACTATGATTGAAAGAGTTCATTTCCGGTATGTATGCCGCTTTACTATATACGGGTGTCCTGTCCCGATGCTTTAGTTATTTATTTTGCATTTACCCATAATGATAATATGGTACTATCTCCGATCCATATTAATGGACTCAACTTTTTCTAGATTCGTATGTATCTAGTTAAGTATTTAGAATAGATGCATGTGTATCTAGACAAACTTAAGTCCATTAATATGGATCGGAGGGAGTACTAGTATTCATCGATGGTGCATATATTATTATTGTAGCATCTGTTTTATGACAAATATAAACCAACAGTTATTTCTCGGTCGTCTAGTATTCCTTAGTTTCTGTGGTATGTTCTTGTTATCGCTCTCTTTAATGCACTACTCTATATATTTGTTGACACCATGAATGCAATATCTGTTTGTTGATTCAGGCAGTTGCAATGTTTAATGAAGAAGTAAATCGGCTTGAACTGGAGCCTGAGATTCTTCCAGACATTAGTAGGTGTCTCTCAAGTTCAGGTATCTTTCTCCCTTGCACAATCATAGGACACCAGTTGCTTAACGTGTCACACATTACTTGGCAATCCTACAATTTTGTTGTACATTTTTCACCTCTGTACATTTGCATCCAGGTGATAAGGCAAAGCTGAGTGAAGATTATTCTTATGAAGTTGAGCTTGACAATTACCCCTTCCTGGATATCAAGCCTGTTGAGTTTCAGCTGAGAGACGAGATAAGTCCTGATCCATGGAGCCTGGAGTCAGTCAACTGAAGTCCACCTGAAAAGACTCCAAAACTCCACTGCCGTCACTGCCTTTGCAACACTGATTTGCTGAGGAGCAGTAGAGTGTAGAATTAGATTGTTAGATGCTGTGGTGATTGTGTGACCATGAATGTAACGTGGTATAAATGGTTTTAGGTGTTGTAGTGGAAGCAGCTTAGCTTCCTGTTTGTTTTGGCTGATATGCTCTTTTCAGTCAGCGTTCGCGTAAGATTCGTTTCGTCTATCGTGAACTGTGTGGGTCTGATTTTCAGCTTGCTCAATGGTTAACCGTGTGTATCTTCAATATGCATTGTAGTTTTGGAATAAAACTGTGTTGTGCTAAGCAAGCATTTGCTTCACTCGCAAAAGAAAGGAAACATTTTGCTTAGTGGATAACGAGTTCAACCTTCTTTAGTAAAAAAAGCATAAAGCACTAACAGGGACTGAACTTATTCCATGTCAAATGATGGCCCGCGTGGCCAAAATCTGTGTACCTAAATGTTTCTGTAGCTAGTGCTTTACCGTGCATGCAAAGGTAGAATTTCCAGGACCCTATGGAGTAAAGATAAGACATTAAAATTTTGTATGACCAATCTACATGATACGCTGGTTACATAAAATAAAACTTAATCTTGGAGTGTCAATCACGATCACACCGCGAATCAGCGCGGTGCCTTGTCATTCAACTCGGTGATGCAGGCCTTGACACTCACTCCAACCACTGCTTGTGCTTGATGTAGACCGGGGGTTTATACTAGTTTCCCCAAAGTCTCTTCGCCAACAACGCTATCTTGTATTCTTGTTTTAAAAAACCTGCCATCTTGGCACCATTATTACTTATAAATCGTACTTACACCATCAATCGGCAAGGAGCTAATAAAACTCCGAGGATCATCCACTCAAATGAAACTCTACGATTCACACTATTTGGTTCACCCTAAAAAAACACTCTTTGGCAAGAGAGTGAGATACTACTAAATTTGCTTCTCCAGGGCAATGGGAATAAGAAACTTCAACAAAAGAGTTAGCAGGTACACATATATCCTCATAGATCGGACCCGCCGTAGATGTTGTGAACCCTCCTTTCTGGAGTGTATCAATAACTTCTTTTTACAACAAAGACAAAAGGCTTGCCTCATTCATTGACAGTTTAGAGTACATAAAACCGGCTTCACAACATAGCCCGTCAGTTAACATACAAGGGTGAATTACTCTCGAGGCATGATGATGCTCAAGTGCCTAGTCCCAGCAGTGATACAAAGTTTGGCCTCCTCTTGGATAAGATTGAGTATGTAGAAGGGCGGCGTCGTTTCTCTTTGAAAACTCTAGTGTTTCTCTTGTTCCAGATGATCCAGCAAACTAGTATAGTGAGTGAAGCCATGACCTTTCGGTTTGCAGTATCTAGCTTTGACATCTTTGTCCACCAACTCTTGATGTTGCGCTCAGACCCCCATCGATTTATTTTGATAGCCCCTAAGCCTAACCAATCCTTGACCAATCTCCCAACCCACAGCGTGAACCGATATTTAAATATAAGGTGGGTGACTGTCTCGTTGGCCCTCTTGGAAAGGGTGCAGAGGCCACAATTTTCCTAACCCCCCTTCTCCAATCTATCTGCCATCCAAATCATGTTATGAAGTGCGAACCATGAGAATAACTTGACCTTGGGGGCGACCAAACCTTCCAAATGGTTTTGTCCATGGTAGTCGACGTGGAGCACAAAAATTGTACAGTGTAATCTGAAGCCGTGGAGTACTCTCCATTTGCCTCAATAACTTCATAACAAAGAAAACGAAAGTGTATCAATAACTTGTCGGAAATCAGATTGAGTCAACAACTTCTGGCAACCCAATTGGTTTCCTAAGTGAATTCTTCCATTCAAACAGGCTTGTGCCTCATCCATAGCAGCACCTACTGCTGTTATCGGATCCAAGCTGGCTTGTTTGGATGGAGTCCTGAGAGGCATATCATCTTCCAGGTAGCAATCCAAACCTTAGGCCTGTCAAATCCAACGCATGAGAATGATGCCTGAGCCAGACAACTTTTTGTGGAAGCCAACCAAACAGCTTGAATCTATTATGAATGACCATATGGAGGTACGACTATCATGTGTGCTTGGATCCCCTAGTAATGTGGTTGCTGCACATGTGGTTGTCAATCCCATTGTTGATTCTCAGTCAGCTGGTTTTACTTTCACTACTCCTAAAATTGCTATGCAGAGTGCCTCGAAGGGTACATGGGGAAGGTGGATAGTGAAGTGGAGGAGGAACAACATGCCAACAACAAGAATGTGTGTAATGTGGCTATACGAGGAAAAGGGGCAGGTAACAAGAGGAGCCCTCTACATGATATCCGTCCTACAAGGAGTTAGTATTTTCTTTTGAGGACGCGAACACGGATGGTGTTGAGTTCATGTTTTAGAGGTGTGGATGGTGTGGTCACTCATGTATCTAGGAAGGCAGAAGGGAGAGAAGAATAACATGTTGATCAGAATATGGTTTTGATAGCTTAAGAAAATGAAAAGGAGAATGTATCGACGGCTTCCGGTCTCAAGGACCGATGTGAGAAATGAAAAGCATAAGATGGAACTGTCGTGGGATGCTCTCTAACGCACCAGTTCATGAGTCTTGTAGATCTAAGGGCGGGTTTGTGCGGAGGTTGTTAATATCTGAATTCCATTTGAGTAAAATAAAAGCTGACGAGCTATGTTATAAGTTAGATTTTGATCGTATGTTTTTAGTTGAGAGTGATGATGTTGACACACGAACACGTCACGTGTACACTCGACACCGGGGGTGATGCACCGCAGCTCGCGCCGAAGGAGCCCCGACCGGAAGCACGATACGCAAGCAATCCGGCGGGTACTTTTGAAGACCCGAAACCCCACGCGCCCGGGAGAGACCCTGTCTAGACCCACGGCGGCTATGGGATGCCCTAGTTCGATTCGCTCGCCCTAGAGCTATGCAGATCGTTGCCCTGCAAGAACAAGAACAAACGAAGAATGAGGAACAAGAACGTGGAAAAGTAGACAAAAATTAGGGTTTTGATGTGTTTGTGATTGTGTGTTGTTTCAATCGGCCATCACCTCATCTATATATGAGGCGGCTAGGCTTTCCGTACAATAAAAGGACTCCAAATCCCGTCCAAATATTTCCAAACTTAACCGAACTCGGATTACCGGTGGCCCTGAGATAGCAGTTCGGTTTTTGTGATTTCCTGGTCACATACGACCTCGGATGAAAAACCTTTAAACACGAAAGTTGTATCCCTCGGAATTTCCAAGAACTTTCATGTTGAACATTTTTTTAATTTGAGGCCATCTTGAAGGTGCATTAACCCGATTTCTAACTCACGTCAGAGAAAAACGTGAATTTGAAAAATCTCGTCCCGATGTCCGGACCAAAATCGGGCGTCCGTCCTTAATCGGACGCCTGACCCGTCGGAAGTCTGATTTACTTTGAAAGTTTGTCCCGAAATCGGAGGCCTACTGACCTTTCCCTTCTAGGCTCAGCCGGACGTCCGATTTACATCGCATGTCCGAACTCCACTTGGAGGTTCTCTGACCTTTTCTGCAGTAGCGTACGGTTTTGGCCGTAACTTTTTCATACGATGTCCGATTTGGATGATTCAAATATAAAAATCGACCAGCTCGGCGAGAGCAAGACAGTTCATGTAGAACATTTTTCCATTTTAGGTTGTCTTGAAGGCCTAATTGGTAGAATAGTACCTCGATTGACAGGATCTTATTGCTTCAAACATAGTTTGGACCCTCAGATGACATCGGATGGCGATGACTCAAACTACAAAAATGTTCATATCAATAAAACCAAACCTTTTCATGTAGAGAACTTTTTCATTTAAGGTCATCTTATATATGTTCATTGACGTGCCAAAAACCGGTGTCAACAGATGGCAAGGCTAAAGATCTTGTAATTTTTGTTAATAAAAAAAGGAGTTAGTATTTTCTTGTTATATATATTGGTATCACATTATTGTGTATGTTGCTTAGCATAAGAGCCTGTTCGGTAACCCTCCACAGTCACAAACTCCCCAACTCCCCAGCCAACAGCTAGCAGCCAGCTTCTCGTAAAATAAACTCGGAGTCAGGCCTTCGGAAGCACTTATTTCTTCCGTCCATTTCCTGCCAGGCTACAAAATCATTTAAATGTTTTGGCCCAAACGTCTAAGTAGGTGGGATAACTAGCTCGTTGAAGCCCATGTACGCAGCCAGGAGAACTCCATCCATGCTCATCTAGCATCCCACGCACACAGATACGCTCGAACCGGTACGCGGTGGCTCACTTGGCAGTGGCAGGTGGGTAATTTCAGGCAACTCTTACTTCTTCATTTTGGTGGAGTTCGATTTTTCCAGCTTCTCAACTCCTCACAATTTGCACTGTAAAAATCTCCAGCTTCTCTCGAGCAACTCCAGGAGTTTTCCCATTTGTCCCAGCTCCAAACCTGCAGTCGAAGGAGTCGGGAACCAGAGAGATACCGAACAGGCCCTAAGTTGTTGGTGCACATAGTTAAGCCTAGCTTATTTAGGTTTTTTGCTTGACATATTATACGCTAGTTTTATTCTGCATTTGTTCAAGCCTAAACCATAAATTTTTGTAAACGTCTATTCACCCCCTCTAGGCAATATCCATGTTCTTTCACTTAGTATCTTATGTAACACTTGACGCTTGACACTATGGCGTGGAGATGGAGATCACCATGAGGAAAACCATACATGGAAATGGAGATCACCATGGGAGATTCGCGCATGTCGATATGGAGATCACCATGGGCTAGGAAAAGGGGCTATACCATATCACATTTGTATAAACTGCATGTGAAAGTTTATCCCTTTTGTGCACCCTTCTTTTACATGGTAGATGTTTTAAGTAGGGTGACCCCTGAAAGAATGTCAAGTAAAATTGCCTCCCCAATTGCTGCAACATCACATGTCATGTATATTTAGTGGTACGCCTATAAAATTAGGGTGCTGCTAGATT
This sequence comes from Bromus sterilis, assembly GCA_950022295.1. Taxonomy (NCBI): domain Eukaryota; kingdom Viridiplantae; phylum Streptophyta; class Magnoliopsida; order Poales; family Poaceae; genus Bromus; species Bromus sterilis. Next base: position 116,293,477 of record OX465599.1, read on the forward strand.
TCTTTGGCATGATGGGTTTGTGTCAGACACATGCATGCATAGAATTTGTTAACTTGTCGAGGCTATCAAAACAATTTTGGGACTATAGGCATAAGAGTTGGTGTGTATGTGATGCACATCAACAAACATGAGTCGTATGGTGATGCGATTAGCAAGGAGTTGCTTACCAGTAGGTCGAATCGGCTAGCAGTGATGCACTAGTCGGTTCATCCCACGCGGATCCTGAATCGTTAAGTGTCAATGAGAGGGATGTTGAAATTAGTGGGAGTGATTTCATTAAAGTGTTTAATATGAATTTCTCTTCATGAATACATGTCTTAGTGTTTTTGCATTTTTCTTTTGTAGATCAATAACACCACCAACTGCTCCCAGTTTTGCGTTGAAATCCATCCTTGAGAAAGATAAACTTAATGGAACAAACTTTACCACCTGGTATAGAAATCTGAGAATTGTTCTCAAGCATGATAAAAAGGAACATGTGATGTCTACGCACGCTTCTATTCTTATAGACTACGTTGGGCCTCCAAGCGCAGAGGTTTGTAGGACAGCAGCAATTTCCCTCAAGTGGATGACCTAAGGTTTATCGAACTCGGGGAAGTAGAGGTTGAAGATGGCCTCTCTCAAGCAACCCTGCAATTAAGATACAAGAAGCCTCTTGTGTCCCCAACACACCTAATACAACCAGGAGTTGTATAGGTGCACTAGTTCGGCGAAGAGATGGTAAAATATGGGTGATAGGTGTGGCAAAACAAAGTAATATAAATCTGTAATAAAAAGTGCATCAAGAAAACATGTGACAAAAGTGAGCACAAACGGTGTAACAATGGTGGAAACAAGGCCTAGGCTTCATACTTTCACTAGTGGAAATTCTCAACAACATTAACATAGTCTAATCACATGATATTTCCCATAAAACATGAAATGGAGACGCACTCGGAGGTCATTCCTTTGTGGTCAAGAGAGGACGAGAATTATGTAGAGCCACAAAAGCGCACCTCAAAGTTCGTAGTTCTCAATCTATGGATTTCCCAATGTCACCGCGGCCATCCAAAGAGAGTACCACAACATATCTCAAGGATAGTCAAAGACAAGCACCAAGAGACTCTCAATCTTCAATCAACACACAAAAGAGGAAATCACTCATGAAAATATTCTTCTAACCCATGTCCAATAGACCGCTGTCACCATGGTCTCGGGGATTATACTAGATAAGATCAAGTGAGTACATCAATCCAATACATAGAGGAAGGGGAAATATCATGGGATCACCCTAGATTAACATAGCCTATGATCACAACAAAGATCACATCATGGGAGAGAGAATTGAACACATAGCTACTGGTAGAAACCTCAGCCCCGAGGAGGGCTACTCCCGCATCATGGAGGGAGGAAGCAACGTCGATGGAGATGTATCCGGGGGCACTTCCCCGTCCCGGCAGGGTGCCGACACAGGAATTCTGGTCCCCCGAAGCTTGTCGGCGATGGAGGCGGAGATCGGAATTGCTTCTGGAGAAAAGGGGTCTGGAATCAGGGTTTTTGCGACGGGTGTATAAATAAGAGCCAAAGGGGGGCACCGGGGGGGGCACCAGTCGCCCACGAGGCCACCCGTGATACGTCCAAAACGTATCTATAATTTCTGCTTGCTCCATGCCTCTTTTGTGTGATATTGCTATCATATTGATGAACTTGCATACACTTTTGATCATATTTGGACTAACCTATTAACTCAGTGCACTCCAGTGCCAGTTCCTGTTTTCTGCTGTTTTTCTATTTCAGGTTTCCCCCGTATTAAAAGTGCTCCAAAAATTCGAGAAAAATCCAATAAAAAAATCAGCGATACGGAAGCAACGGGAATCACCAAGGGGGGGCCAGAGGGGACCCACCAGGGCCCCAGGCGCCCTCCCGGCGCGCCCTAGGGTGGGGCCGCGCCAGGGGGGCGCCTGGACCCCTGGTGGCCCCCCTGGCTTCCCCCCTTCGCCCATATATTCCCCGTGACGTGAAACCCCCATGACGGGAACCCATTTTCGCGATCTCTCCTCTGTTCCGCCACCGCGCTTCCAAGATCGGGAGCACCAGAAGACCTCTTCCCGGCACCCTGTCGGAGGGAGGAACCACCTCCGAGAGCTTCTCCACCACCATGGATGCTTCCCGGATGAACCGTGAGTAGTCCACCTTGGACCATGGGTCTATGATCAGTAGCTATGTGATGTTCTCCTCCCCTCTTTGTTCTTCATGGATTAGACCTCGTGAGCTTCCCTACATGATCGAGGCACATATGTAATCTTTCTCCTGTTGCTATGCTGAGTTTTCTGGGATCCGATGGATTATGAGATTATGTTCAGATTGTGTTTGAGTAATATATTTGATTCTCCTCTTTTATATTTATGTTCTAGAGTAATTCTTGCATGTTCTCCGTTGTTGTTTATTGCTTTGGCCAAGTAGTAGGTAGTGATTCCAAGAGGGAGCGTTATGCATGATTGTGGGTTCATGCCCCCCGATGACTAGCTTGAGTGACAGAAACATGAGTCTAGGGGATGTGTTGTTGCCACAAGGGAGAAAACAATGGTGCTTGTACTTGCGAGTGCAAGGATTGTTTACTTTACGCAAAGTTCTTTAATGCAGTTGTCCATTGCTTTGAGTTTACACTTTGGGTGGGATTCACAACTTAATACCAGTGAGGTGTTTTGGATAGATATCTCAAGGTGGATGATTGGTAGGTAGATGCAGATGGATTTCGGCCTACTTGATTTGGTGTACCGCACAAGCTTTTGAGCCTCTTCCTTTATTTGTAGCATAGTTAGCATTGGTTTACGCACATAATCCTGTCAATTGCCCAGCTGTGATTTGTTTACCTCGCATGGCTATTTTATCGTATTTTGGGAGAGAGACGTCACTAGTGAACATCATAGGACCCCGGTCCATATTTCCAATACTGTTTACACCCGCTATCAATTTACTGCTTTATTTACTTTTCCGTTGCTATCACTATCATTATTATCCCGTGCGTTTTATCCTTTGTAAACAACAAGGCCGGAGGAATTGACAACTCCTCTGTACTCGTTGGGAAGCAAAGTTATTTGCTGTGTGTGCAGGTCCAGGTGAATTAAGCAACCCTGAGTTGTGAACGGCGCCATTGTTCACTTCACCACCTTCTTGTATCTGTTGGAGTCCTATTGGTTCGACACTCAAACCTTAGCATCTTCGCTAAGGGAAATTGCCGCTACGCTACATCTCAAACTTCCACTTTGGGTAACCAATGAGGGGCGAGAAGTAAACTCTCGTGACATCAAAGAAATTTCTGGCGCCGTTGCCGGGGACTCCACTCTTCAAAATAGGGGAGTTGCACACTATCTTTTATCTTTGCTTTTTAGTCTTGTTAGTTTACCTTTCAGTTTTTGCTTTAGTGTCCTTTATCGAAAATAAAAAAAGTTATCTTGCTTGCTGCTACTATGGGTTCCTCCGAGAACACCAAGTTGTGTGACTTCACTAGTCATAACAACAGTGACTTTATCTGCACTCCTATTGCTACACCTGCTACTTCAGCACCTTCTTATGAGATTAAACCTGCTTTGCTGAACCTTGTTATGAAAGATCAATTCTCCGGTGCTGGAGATGATGTTGCTTTGCACTTAAATAATTTTATTGAGCTCTGTGATATGCAAAAGTACAAAGAAGTAGATGGTGATATTGTTAAGCTTAAGCTTTTTCCTTTCTCCTTGAGAGGAGGATCTAAAATCTGGTTTCAATCCTTACCTAGGAATATGATAGATTCTTGGGATAAGTGCAAGGATGCTTTATTGGGAAGTACTACCCCCTGCTAAGATTATCCAATTGAGGATTTATATTATGAATTTTAAGCAATTGGATAATGAACACGTTGCCCAAGCTTGGGAACACATGAAATCTCTTGTTAAGAATTGCCCTACGCATGGTTTGAATACTTGGATGGTTATCCAAACTTTTTATGCAGCCTTGAACTTTACCTCGCGGAACCTGCTAGATTCAACCGCGGGAGGAACCTTTATGTCAACTACACTTGGTGCTGCCACAAAACTTCTCGATGAGATGATGACCAACTATTCCCAATGGCACACCGAAAGAGCTCCAACAGGTAGGAAGGTAAACTCTGTCGAGGAGATCTCCTCCCTAAATGAAAAAGTTGACTTGATTATGTCTCTGCTTACCAAGAAATATCCTATTGATCCTCATGATGTTCCTTTAAATTCTTTAATTGCTCAAGATCAAGTAGATGTGAATTTTATCTCTAGAAACAACTTCAATAACAATGCTTATAGGAGTAATTTTGTTAGCAATCCTAGACCGTTCCCCTCCAACAACTATGGGAACAACAACACTTATCCTAGCACCAAAAACTCCACTTCTGAATTAGAGAGTATGCTTAAAGACTTTATCACTACCCAAAAATCCTTCAATAAGAGTGTAGAGGAAAAACTAGACAAATTAGATAATCTCTCGTCGAAGGTAGACAATTTAGCCCATGAAGTAGAATTTCTTAAAATTAGAACTTCTCCTCTTGAGGAGAGGAAGGTCACTCCTATGAATGCTATCCAAGTGCAAATTAATGAAAACATTAGGATGATGGCTAAACGGCTAAAATTAAAGAGAGATGGGTTAGAGAAAAGGAGGAAGAAGATAGAATTAAGAGCCTTCCTACACACCATATTGTTCCTACTATCCAAGTGGTTGAGGATATCCAAACTCTTAGCACCCAATGCACCCCTAGTCCCATAGGACCTATTAATGGTGATGCTATGACCTCAACCGTAGAAGAAGAAATTCCTATGACTATAGAAGCTACCAAACAAGTGAACCTAAAGGACACCACTACCACTCTACTTGATAGTAGTGACCTTGATTTTGATAATTGCACCCTTTCTGAAGTTATTCGTTTCCTTCACAAGATGTCTAGAGACCCCCACACTAGCACACTTAATCTTGCCTTCACGGAGCATATCACTAATGCTCTCATTAAAGCTAGGGGGGAGAAGCTTAGGGTAGAAGCCTCCATACCTAGAAAGCAATAAGATGGTTGGGATACTATGATTAAAATTAAGTTGAATAACTTCTCTTGCTATGCTTTATGTGATGTTGGAGCTAGTACCTCCGTTATGCCCAAAAGAATGTATGATATATTTGAATTGGAACCTTCTGATCCTTGTTATTTTGGTGTTCGTCTTGTTGATTCTTTCATAAAGAAACCTTTGGGGAAGATCGTGATGTTCTTATCATTGTCAATGACAATTATGTTCCCGTTGATTTTACTATTATGGACATTGAATGTGAACCATCATGTCCAATTATTTTGGGACGTACTTTTCTTCGCACCGTGGGTGCTATTATTGATATGAAAGAAGGGATTATAAAATTCCAATTCCCTCTCAAGAAAGGGATGGAACACTTCCCTAGGAAAAAGATTAAGTTGCCTTTTGAGTCCGTCACACGGGCTAGTTATTTTCTTGAAAAGACTTGATCTATTTGCATTAAGCCTTGCTAATGGCTTTAAAGAAGCGCTTTCGGGAGGCAGCCCGCAACGAATTTAGGATTTCCTTTTTGCTTTTCTTCTGTTTTTAGTGGTATTGATGATTGTTACTACTGTAGCAACATCATTGTATCTTTACTTTTCAAGCTTTGTGCCATTTATAGCCTCATATGACAAGGGAAGTGAAAGTTGTGACATGCTGTCCACAAAATAGATTATGTCCTCGTGACTAGAAAAATCACAGAAAAATCCCAGTTCACCTTTTTGAGCTGAAATTTTTACACAGCGTGCTCTATACAATTACGGAACTTTCGTATGTTCTGAGTTTTTTGATTTGAATTGCAGAAGTATCCCTAAAGAATTCTTTACTACCTGCTAGTCTGTTTTTCACAGATTCTGTCCTGTTTTGCCTCTTCTTCGTTTTGCAAACCTTAAGCTTGCTTTTTCTTTGCAAAAACTTTTTGGAAATCTTGAGAAACAGTATCTCTTCAAGATTATCCTTATTTCCAGTAGAGGAAAAATTATTTTATTATGGGTACTAACCTCGCTAATCAGATTATGATGAGTTATGTATGAAGGGAGTTTTCAAGTGTGCGAGGGAAGATGATGAAAGAAGATTCAGGAGTGTCAAGCGCTCAAGCTTGGGGATGCCCCCATGCATCCCCAAGAAATATTTAAGGAGACTCAACCGTCTAAGCTTGGGGATGCCCCCGTGCATCCCCTTCTCCATCAACAATTATCGGTTCGTCTCTCGTTTCACTATATTTTTATCACTTCATGCATTATGTGCTATTCTTGGAGCGTCTCGGTCTTAGGTTTTATTTTTAGTTTTCTTTAGCTTTGATTGCTGTTCATAACAAGTTAGAACCCAGATTTCTTTGTGTGGGAGAGAAACACGCTCCACTTTCAAAATCTAGAACACATCATAGGATTTTTTTCATGCCTATATCTTTGCTGTGATTGTTCTTTATCTTTTCCATAGCTACTGTCATGTTTAGCTCTTAGTTTTAATGCTTATATTTTTAAGAGATTTTGTTTAGTTTGTTGCTGGAACTCTCTTGAGTTTTCATGTTTATCTTGTTTAGAGAGTTTTCGTGTTGCACTTAGTTGTGTGTCTTGACTTGAAGTAGGTAATTGAGGTTGCTATTCTTTTGTAGTAGTAACTTGCAATAGTTTTGAGGTATTGTTTTGAGTAATGTTTGGACTTTTGGTGTCAAGAGCTTTAGCCTATTAGTGATAGATGTCGTATTTTGGGCAATCCGTGTTTATTTTAAAAACTTACAAATTAGTTGAGAACTTTAGCTACTAGATGGATCACTACTCTTTGGAGGAATCGAATATTAGAGTACACTCACGTACCATGAGTCGAGGATGCGCAAGGATAACCAAACCCCCATACACTCCTCCTCGGGGTACTTGTCTCTTTGTGAACCTCCTTATTAGATTGAGAGTTACCGATAATAAGTGCATGAGTTCTTCGGACTAATGTGAATATTCGAAAGTTGACACTTCCACCTTCCCATATTTTTCTAGCCTCTCATGTGCCGTGCATTGCTTTCTTCTCACTCCAAGAGTTGGCGTCCACCTTCGCCGGTACATCCAAACCCTTGGCATGATACACTCTGTCGTCATAAGCCTCCTTATATCCTTCCTCAAAACATCCACCATACCTACCTATCAAGGCATTTCCATAGCCTTTCCGAGATACATTGCCATGCAACATCCACCTTCTCATGACTTGATCTTCATGTCATACATGCTACTTGATTGATCGATGAGCCGCATGCTAGTTGGGCCTTGCCCTAATCATTTCTACATGACGCGCTAGTATCATTGCGTATCCTGCTACACTGGCAGAGGCATACATTTGCATACATCATGATAGTTACGTCTTCTTTATGATTTGAGTACTTTAGTAAAGTGTGAAAGATCTTCTATACTTTTTGTAATATATAGAGTGGTGCCCCTAAAGTGAGTAAAAGATCCCAAAGTGGACAAAATTAAAAGATCCCAAAGTGGACAAATTAAAAGATCCCAAAGAGGACAAATGAGAGAATTAGAAAGAGCCATTGAGGCCACCAAAAAATACAAAAAAATAGAAAAAAGAGAAAAAGAAATAGAAAGAGAGAAGGGGCACACTACTATTCCTTTTGAGAGATCCACACTCGTACTCCATCTTATATCTTGTACTCCATAGAGATTATCATTCATGCATATAGCTATGTGGGGACCTTCACATTATAGAACTTGGCTTGTATATTCCAATGATGAGCCTCCTCAAATGAGCTCTAGGTCTTCTCGAGAAAGCAAGTTGGATGAACCCCCACTAGTTCCATTGGAGAGCTTACCTTAGCTCACATGTGCATCTGTTGCATGGCAATCCCTACTCCTCACATCATATTTATCATTTGGCTTTCTCTCGCCTATGATTGTCCTCATTGATGTGAGTCTTTCACACCCTTTTTGTCTTCCTCCTCCACCATATTCTCTCTTTTCCATACTAAGTGTCAACTTTCTTGCTTACGCTCATCCATTGCATGAGTGCTCAAAATGTCGAAAAGGAGTGGATCATTTTGACTTGTACCTGGCTAGTGGTCTGGGGATGAGTCAAGATAAGATTCCAAAGAAGACCAAGTGTGAAACTTTAGTAGATTGAGTTCTCAACACAAAAATACTTTTTTCTCGTATATCCCTAACCCCTTTCTTGCACGCAAACACCATTTGGAGACATTCGAGTCACGGACAGCGAGAGCTCTTGCACCTTTATGTTCTTATGTTGCTTGTTTCAATGCTAAATATAGACTCTTTCTTGTTATGACTTGAATTGAATTACATGCCTTGATTGCTTTACTTAAAAGTTCTTATATGATTGTTAGCATGTCACCACAGAAATTATGCTTTTATCATTTACCTACTCGAGGACGAGCAGGAATTAAGCTTGGGGATGTTGATACGTCCAAAACGTATCTATAATTTCTGCTTGCTCCATGCCTCTTTTGTGAGATATTGCTATCATATTGATGAACTTCCATACACTTTTGATCATATTTGGACTAACCTATTAACTCAGTGCACCCCAGTGCCAGTTCCTGTTTTCTGTTGTTTTTCTATTTCAGGTTTCCCCCATATTAAAAGTGGTCCAAAAATTCGGGAAAATCCAATAAAAAATCAGCGATACGGAAGCTTCGGGAATCACCGAGGGGGTCCAGAGGGGACCCACTAGGGCCCCAGGCGCCCTCCCGGCGCGCCCTAGGGTGGGGTCGCACCAGGGGGCCGCCTGGACCCCTGGTGGCCCCCCTGGCTGCCCCCCTTCGCCCATATATTCCCCGTGACGTGAAACCCCCGTGACGGGAACCATTTTTCGCGATCTCTCCTCTGTTCCGCTGCCGCCGCGCTTCCAAGATCGGGAGCACCAGAAGACCTCTTCCCGGCACCCTGCTGGAGGGAGGAACCACTTCCGGGAGCTTCTCCACCACCATGGATGCTTTCCGGATGAACCGTGAGTAGTCCACCTTGGACCATGGGTCTATGATCAGTAGCTATGTGATGTTCTCCCCCCCCCCTCTTTTTTCTTCATGGATTAGACCTCGTGAGCTGCCCTACATGATCGAGGCACATATGTAATCTTTCTGCTGTTGCTATGCCGAGTTTGCTGGGATCCGATGGATTATGAGATTATGTTCAGATTGTGTTTGAGTAATATATTTGATTTTCCTCTTTTATATTTATGTTCTAGGGTAATTCTTGCATGTTCTTCGTTGATGTTTATTGCTTTGGCCAAGTAGTAGGTAGTGACTCCAAGAGGGAGCATTATGCATGATTGTGGGTTCATGCCCCCCCGATGACTAGCTTGAGTGACAGAAACATGAGTCTAGGGGATGTGCTATTTCCACAAGGGAGAAAACAACGATGCTTGTACTTGCGGGTGCAAGGATTGTTTACTTTACGCAAAGTTCTTTAATGCAGTTGTCCGTTGCTTTGAGTTTACACTTTGGGTGGCATTCGCAACTTAATACCAGTGAGATGTTCTGGATAGATATCTCAAGGTGGATGATTGGTAGTTAGATGCAGATGGATTTCGGTCTACTTGATTTGGCGTACCGCCCAAGCTTTTGAGCCTCTTCCTTTCTTTGTAGCATAGTTAGCATTGGTTTGCGCACATAATCCTGTCAGTTGACCAGTTGTGATTTGTTTACCTCGCATGGCTATTTTATCGTATTTTGGGAGAGAGACATCACTAGTGAACATCATAGGACCCCGGTCCATATTTCCAATAATGTTTACACCCGCTATCAATTTACTGCTTTATTTACTTTTCCGTTGCTATCACTATCATTATTATCCCGTGCGTTTTATCCTTTGTAAACAACAAGGCCGGAGGAATTGACAACTCCTCTGTACTCGTTGGGAAGCAAAGTTATTTGTTGTGTGTGCAGGTCCAGGTGAAGTAAGCAACCCTGAGTTGCGAACGGCGCCATTGTTCACTTCACCACCTTCTTGTATCTGTTGGAGTCCTATTGGTTCGACACTCAAAACTTAGCATCTTCGCTAAGGGAAATTGCCGCTACGCTACATCTCAACCTTCCACTTTGGGTAACCAACGAGGGGCGAGAAGTAAACTCTCGTGAAATCAACCCGGCGCGGCCAAGCCCTAGGCCGCGTGGCGTGGCCTCCTGGGCACCAGGTGGGGCCCCTCTGGCCCTTCTTCTGTGAATCCGGAAGCTTCCGAAACGCTGATTTTTTATCTGATTTTCCCGAATTTTTGGAGCACTTTTAATATGGGGGAAACCTAAAATAGAAAAACAGCAGAAAACAGGAACTAGCACTAGGGTGCACTGAGTTAATAAGTTAATCCAAATATGATCAAAAGTGTATGAAAGTGTATCTAGATCATAGCAATATCACACAAAACATACATGGAGCAAGCAAAAATTATAGATACGTTTGGGACGTATCAACATCCCCATGCTTAATTCTTGCTCGTCCTCGAGTAGGTAAATGATAACAAGCATAATTTCTGAGGTGACATGCTAGCAACCATATAAGAACTTTGAAAGTAAAGCAATCAAGATATGTGATCGAATTCAAGTCATAACAGGCAAGAGTCTATATTGGCATTGAAACAAGAAATGAAAGAACATTAGGTGCAAGAGCTCTTGCTGTCCGTGACTCGAGTGTCTCCAAATGGTGTTTGCGTGCAAGAAGGGGGAGACGGGAATACGAGAGAAAAATATATTTTTGTTGAGAACTCAATCTACTAAAGTTTCACACTTGGTCTTCTTTGGAATCTGATCTTGACTCGTCCCCAGACCACTAGCGAGGTACAAGTCAATTTGATCCACTCCTTTTCGATATTTTGAGCACTCATGCAATGGATGAGCGTAAGCACGAGAGTTGACACTTAGGATGGGAAAGAGAGAAATATGGTGGATGAGGAAGACAAAAATGGGTGAGAAAGGCTCACATCAATGAGGACAATCATAGGCGAGAAGGACAAATGATAGATATGATGTGAGGAGTAGGGATTGCCATGCAACGGATGCACATATGAGCTGAAAAGCTCTCCAATGGAACTAGTGGGGGTGCATCTAACTTGCTCGCTCATGAAGACCTAGAGCTCTTTTGAGGAGGCTCATCCTTGGAATATGCAAGCCAAGTTCTATAGTGTGAAGGTCCCCACATAGCTATATGCATGACCATCTCTATGGAGTACAAGGATAAGAGGGAGTACTAGTGTTGATCTTTCAAAAGGATAGTAGTGTTGCCCCTTTCTCTCTTTTTATTTTATTTTTCTCTTTTTTCTATTTTTTGTATATTTTTTTTGGTGGCCTCAATGGCTCTTTCTATTTAACTCTCATTTGTCCTCTTTGGGATCTTTTATTTTGTCCACTTTGGGATCTTTTCCTCACTTAAGGGCAACACTCTAATTTACAAGAGGGTATAGAAGATCTTTCACACTTTACAAGGTACTCAAATCATAAAGAAGATGTAGCTATCATGATGTATGCAATGTATGCCGTTGCCAGTGTAGCAGAAACATGTATGACATGAAGATCAAGTCATAAAGAGGTGGAAGTTGCATGGCAATATATCTCAGAAAGGCTATGGAAATGCCTTGATAGGTAGGTATGGTGGCTGTTTTGAGGAAGGATATAAGGAGGTTTATGATGACAGAGCGTATCATGCCAAGGGTTTGGATGTACCGACGAAGGTGGACGCCAACTCTCGGAGTGAGAAGGAGGCAATGCACGGCACAGGAGAGGCTAGCAAATATGAGGACGTAGAAGTGTCAACTTTCAATACTCACATTTGTCCGAAGAACTCATGCACTTATTATCAGTAACTCTTAATCTAATGAGGAGGTTCACTTGCGCATCCTCGACTCATGGTACGTGAGTGTACTCTAATATCCGACCCCTCAGAAGAGTAGTGATCCATCTAGTAGCTAGAGTTCTCAACTAATTTTGTAGGTTTTTGAAAATAAACATGGATTTCCCAAAATATGACACCTATCACTAATAGGCTAGAGCTCTTGACACCAAAAGTTCAAACATTACTCACATCAATACCTCAAAACTATTGCAAGTTACTACTAAAATTAAATAGCAACCTCAATTACCTACTCTCAAACAAGACATAACTCAGTGCAACAACCAACTCTCTTAACAAGATAAACATGAAAACTAAAGAGAGTTCCAGCAACAAACTAAACAAAAGCCAAAGCTCTTGCTAAAGACAAACTAAGACTAAAACTAAACATGGAAGTAGCTACGAAAAGATAAAGAACACACAACAGCAAAAAGATAGGCATGAAGAATCCTATGATGTGTTCTAGCTTTTGAAAGTGGAGCGTGTTTCTCTCCCACACAAATTAAGACGGGATCTAACTTGTTATGAACAGCAAGCAAAGCTAAAGAAAACAAAAAATAAAACCTAAGAGCGAGACGCTCTAAGCATAGCACATAATGCATGAAGTGATAAAAATATGAGTGCGGATTTTGTACATGTGTAAGCGGGCACATATGATATCTTATACGTGCTTGTTGTTTGAGATTTTTTTCCAAAAATTTATATATTATTTGCACTATGCGTTTATTTTTATTATAGCTTTCATAAGATTTAGTTATTTGAATACATACCATAACTTTCTACCAACATATATGAAATGGAACTTAAAATTGCTTCATTGTTTGTAGGATTCTAAAAATATAGTAGCAGGAAAAACATAAGACTAATATGCTATTATGTATTGGTTCCTATATGATTTGAAAATGCATGGTTCAATTCACTTGAAAAAGAAAGAATTTTCCTTATGGATTAGGACATTGCGCTGATTTTTATATAAAATATGCAATGTTCCTAGCACAACTTTTACGGATCTCAAAGCAATCTTTTAGCATTGTACAGATATGATATCACATGTACCCGCTTGTACATATACATATGCATTTCTGTAAAAATATAGTGAGACGAAGGGCGAACTGATGATTGTTGATGGAGAAGGGGATGCACAGGGGCATCCCCAAGCTTAGAGGCTTGAGTCTCCTTGAATATTTGTTGGAGATGCATGGGGACATCCCCAAGCTTGAGCGCTTGAGACTCCCGAATCTTCTTTCATCATCTTCCATCGCACACTTGAAAACTTCCTTCATACATAACTCATCATAAGCTGATTAGAGAGGTTAGTACCCTTAATAAATAATTATTTCCCCACTGGATATAAATATATTCTTGAAGAGCTACTGTTTCTCAAGATTTCCAAAAGGGTTTTGTAAATAAAAAGCAAGCTTAAGGTTTGCAAAAGTTAGGAGAGACAAAACGTGGCAGAATCTGCGAAAAACAGAACATCAGGTAGTAAAGATTTTTTTTAGGGGCACTTCTGCAACTCAAATCAAAAAAAATCAGAACATACGAAAGTTCTGTGATTGTATAGAGCACGCTGTGTAAAAAATTCAGCTCAAAAAGATGAACTGGTGATTTGTTCTGATTTTTCCCGTCACGAGGACAGAATCTGTTTTCTGGACAGCATGTCACAACTTTCACTTCCCTTGTCATATGAGGCTATAACTTGGCACAAAGCTTGAAAATAAAGATACAATGATGTTGCTACAGTAGTAACAATCATCAAGACCACTAAAAACATAAGTAAAAACTCAAACTAAAGATAATAAGGGTTGTCTCTCTAAAGCTCTTTCTTTATAGCCATAAAGATAGGCTTACGATTTTAATGATGCTCTCATAGGAATAAGGAATAAGAGTTGAAGAACAAAAGAGAGAAAATAACAAACACATTTAAGTCTAACATGCTTCCTATGCAAAGGGATCTTGTAAAGAAATAACTCATTGAAGCACAAAGCAATAAGCATAGGAAGGCAAAACAAGTGCAACTTCAAAAATTTCATCATAAAGAGAGGGAACTTGATATTATTGAAATATATATAAGCATATGTTCCCCTCTCATAATAATTTTCAGTGGGATCATGAATAAACTCAGCAATATAAGTATCACACAAAAAATTCTTATCATGATCCACAAGCATAGAAAATTTTAATCAAAATCCTTCTCATTAGTAATAGTGGGAGTAAACTCAAGAAAATAGGTATTACATGAATCATTCTTATCATGATACACTTACAAACATTCATTCTTCATAGAATAAGTGTCATCACAATAATCATCATAGATATGAGGCAAAGTATCATCAAAATAAATTGCCTCATCAAAACTTGGGGGGCTAAAAAGATCATCTTCGTAAAACGTAGCATCCCCAAGCTTATAGCTTTGCATAGCATTAGGATCAAAGGTATTCAAGGAAGACATACTAATAACATTGCTACTAACATGAGTGTTGTGCAAATAATGAAGCTCCATAGGATTTTTTTATTTTCTCTTCAAACACTTCATGTCCCAACTCAAGGTAGAGCTCATAAATCTCTCTCATAATATTTTTATTGTTTTCCATAAATCCTAACTAGTGAAAATAAAAAAAAGAAACAAAAAGAATTAATTGCAAGATCTAAAGATATACCTTCAACACTTACCTCCCAGGAAACGGCGCCAGAAATAGCTTGATGTCTACGCACGCTTCTATTCTTGTAGACTATGTTGGGCCTCCAAGCGCAGAGGTTTGTAGGACAGCAACAATTTCCCTCAAGTGGATGACCTAAGGTTTATCGAACTCAGGGAAGTAGAGGTTAAAGATGGTCTCTCTCAAGCAACCCTGCAATTAAGATACAAGAAGCCTCTCGTGTCCCCAACACACCTAATGACGAGGGGGTGACCCCACGACTCCTGCACGTAGGGCTACCTGGTGCGTATGAAGATAGAAGGCCCGCTGGGAAGCTACGACAAGCCCATGATTGGCCCAACCAAGCACCGACGTAGGAGTCCGCGACTAACATGGAAGGTGCAACTTGGCGTACAAGGCAAGACTAGAACTAGGAAACCATCCTTGTAACCTAATACGGACTCCCTGAGACCTAGCCTAGTATATAAAGGCTGGGAGGGGAGACGTCCGGATCAACTAAATATGCACCTACTCATCCTAGCCTTGCGAGAACTCGCCTTGTCCTCCACTGTAATCGCCTCCTCACGCAATAATATCGAGCAGGAAGTGCTTCTCCTGTTAGACGACGAACATCGTCCAACCTATGCCTATCTCTATGACTAACCCAGGGTCCCTGACCATGGGATTTGCCGGGGTTGATCCTCGTCAATTGGCGCCGTCTGTGGGAACTACGCAGGTTGGAATCATGATCTCAGCGGTCCCGCCCTCAGCAGACCAAGACTCGAGGTCTAGAACCAGATCTAGCCCGCTCGAAGAATTCAGGATCACCACAAGCTTCTCCATCATCTCGCCAAGATCATCTAGCCTGGAGCCAAACCAAGTCCAACACCTCGATGACTGTCAGATCCATCGACGACGGAAGAGAACTCGACGACTCAGAAGGCAAATGCGAGGACTCTACTCGAGAACCCCACTCGAAGAGTCGAAGCGCGTAGCACAAGACTCGTCCACCAGTCGACGAACCGCCGCCGCCTGGACCGCCACCACACGCCAAGACAGCGACTCTGAAACCCAGACCGGAGAGTACTACGACCCCGATCGAAGGCCAGACGAATTCTCCAACTTCATCCGAAGCCAATCACTCAGTGACGGGATAGAACTTGACCCAAGAGTCCACAGCCAAGCAGAAGACCACTCGCAGATCTTCCAAGTTTCAAGGAGAAGAAGGCACGCCGGCTCCAGCAAACTCACAGCTAAAGAGCAACTGGAAGGACCCTGCGTGATCCACTGTTTTGAAGACAGTCGAGGACATCTCAGAGCAAGCCACACCTTGGGAGATTGCCACCTATTCGCCAAACTCTCCAACAGCCTCAAGGAGGAGAAGCAGTGTGAAGCCAAACACACTCAAAGAAGCATGCAGTCACCCGCACCAAGTGCAGAGGAGCAATACCCCGCACCCTAGGGACGAATCTGCATGATCCAAGAAGGAAGACCTTCTAAAGCAAAGCAAGATGCCTACACCCTGCAAGCCGAAGCAGCAGAAGGCCTAAAGATAACCGAAACATACCAACTGAGCGGCGCCGAGATCAGCATCACTTTCACATAGAGCGACCATCCGCCCGCAGTCCCGAGGCCTGAGCATGCACCCCTGGTCCTCGAAGCTCAGATCGGAGGATACGACATGGACAGAGTTCATGGACAGAGGCAGGAGCATGTACATAATCTTCGCCAGCACCCTACGTAAGATGTTGATCCCACGATCAGTTTGGAAGAAATCAGACACCACAATATATGGCGTAGTTCCGGACGAAGCAGCCACTTCTATCGGAACAATACAGCTTGACGTGATCTTCGGCAGCAAGCGCAACTTCTCAAGGCAAGCACTCGAGTTCGAAGTGCTCGACTGGAAGTTGCAGTATCACGCCATACTTGGGCGACCAGCGTTCGCACAGTTCATGGTGGTTCCACACTACGCATATCTCAAGCTCAAGATGCCAGGACCCGCAGGAATCATCACAGTCAAGGGAAGCTTCACCAAATCAGACCAGTGCGACCGCGACTTCCACAAAGTCTCCGACACATTTGGAGCCCAACAACAGCTCAAAGAAATTGCCATGGTGACAGACAAAAGCGTGTTCCCACTGGCAAACCGAAGCGATACAAAGGAATTTGGCCGCGATTTTAGCATCGACAGCGATAGGATCACACACCAAGTACACCCAACAGACCCAGAAAAGACAGTCCGCGTATATGCACACCTTCCAGAAGAGCAAGCAACCGCCCTCATAACTTTCCTTTGCGAAGAGTGGAAATTTTTTGCCTGGTGCCCAGCCGACATGCCCGGGGTACCACGAGAATTCGCAGAACACGCGCTCCACATCAATCCAAACACCAAGCCTGTAAAGCAGGTGCTGCGACGATTCTCAGAGCCCAAGCGCAGAGCAATCGGAGAAGAAGTCAACCGACTACTCGACACACAGTTCATCCGAGAGACGAAGAAAGCAACATGGATAGCAAACCCAGCCCTAGTCCCTAAAAAGGACACCGAGGTACTGAGGATGTGCGTCGACTATGGGCCTATCAACAAGCACTGCCCAAAAGACCACTTCGCCCTGCCAAGAATCGATCAGATAATCGACTCCACAGCAGGATGCGACCTCCTCTCCTTCCTCGGCGCATACTCAGGGCACAATCAAATCAGGATGAAGGAACAAGACGAAGAGCACACCCCGTTCATCACCCCCTACGGCACATCCCGCCATCAAAAAATGCCCTTTTGTTTAAACAATGCCGGAGCAACATACCAGCGAATGATGCAAGCATACATGAGAAACCAGATTGGCGGAAACATCCAGGTCAACGTAGACGAGATCGCCATCACAGCCAAAGAACTCGCGCCAGAAGCAACCTTAGAGGATGACAACACAAGTGAACCAGCGCAAGTGGCAGCCACAAACCCAATCATTAATGAAGAAGCCAACAACGCAGTCGAGGAGGCAGCGCCAGCTGCACCCGAAGACCCAGCTTGGAAAGAACCGTTCCTCAGATTCCTAATACATGGCACTCTACCGCAAGACGTTGCAGAAGCCCGACGCATCAGTCGGCGATCTAAAGCATTCACGGTAATCAACAGGAAGCTCTACAAGCACAGCATCTCTCAGGTCCTCCAAAAGTGTATAGACGAAGAAGACGTCAAAGCCCTACTACTGGAAATTCACGAAGGCACCTGCGGGCATCATGCCAGCAGTCGAGCACTCGTGGCAAAATCTTTTCGGGCAGGATTCTACTGGCCGACCGCCATGATAAACGCAGAGGACATTGTACGGTGTTGCATCGCCTGCCAAAAATTCGCCAGCAGGCCCCACGCCCTAGCATCAGAACTCAAAACCATACCATTATCATGGCCATTTGCCACATGGGGACTCGACATGGTAGGCCCACTCAAGAAATCATCAAAAGGAGGACGAACACACCTACTAGTCGTAGTAGACAAGTTCACCAAATGGATCGAGGTAGCACCAATCACCAGCTCAACCGCCCTCACGGCAGTCAACTTCATCAAATCGGTCATCTTCAGATTCGGAGTACCACACAACATCATCACAGAAAATGGTACAAACTTCACATCGGCATAGTTCCAAAACTTCTGCCAGAAGCTGGGCATCAAAATAAACTACGCATCAGTCGCACACCCGCAGTCCAATGGCCAAGTGGAGAAAGCAAACGGCTTAGTGTGAGGAGGAATAAAGAAGCGACTCCTAGCACCACTCGAACAAGCCGTAGGAAACTGGATAGAGGAGCTCCCCGCGGTTCTATGGAGCCTGCGCACCACCCCAAACAGCTCGACCCAGTATACACCTTTCTTCTTGGTATACGGGGCAGAAGCAGCACTGCCGCACGACTTAAAATTCGGAGCACCCAGAATCTCAGGGTACGAAGAGGAAGAGGCAGAAGAAGCACTGCAGAACGACAAAGACATAGCAGACGAAGCACGAGACACAGCCATTACAAGATCTGAAGGATACCAGGACAAGCTGCGCACATATCAAAGCAGTTGCCTGCGGACCAGAACGTTCAACAAAGGAGCCCTCGTGCTACGGCTAATACAGGAAAAAGTGCACAAACTTGCCCCACAACGGGAAGGGTCGTTCATCATCTCGGAAGTCATAGGAGGAGGATCATACAGATTGAAGAATCCAAAGACCAATGAGGACGTGGGAAATCCATGGAACGTAGCGAACCTACGCCTGTTCTACCCATAGTTATCCAGGCATTATCAGAGACACCTGCAGCAGCACCGATCGGCAAGACATGTAAAATTCGAAGGAATAAAACAATGTTACCCAAAGCATCTTACTCAAAATCACTCGGGGGCTCGAGCCTAGAACTCCCCCCGAGAGACGCTATCCTCGCAAACGTGACTTTTACTTACAAGCACTCGGGGGGGCTCGAGCCTAGAACTCCCCCCAAGAGACGCTATCCTCGCAAACGCGACTTTTACTTACAAGCACTCGGGGGCTCGAGTCTAAAACTCCCCCGAAATACACTATCCTCCCTAAAAAATGCGACCTTATCTACAACCATCGGGAGCACAGAACACAAGACTCTCGTCAAAAACAAAAGCTCCGACAAAGAAATTCGCATCGAAAGATGCATGGTTCTTTAGTCTTCACCCGATCGCAAGCGATCACCTAAAGACTCGGGGGCTACTCCCATCGGGAGCGCTGACGTGCACCCGATCCAAACTTGTAAAAATTCAAAAACAACTACAAACCAGTGAGACAAAAGTTCACAAAGCCTACGCTTGATTTTGAAAATCAAGCGCAACCTCGGGGGCTACTCCCATCGGGAGCGCTGGTGCGCACCCGAGAAGACATTTTCATTACAAATGAGTCGAATACATTTTTCATTACAAAGGAGTCGAAGACACTTTCATTACAAGGTAATCGAAGACATTTTCATCACAAAAGAGTCGAAGACAATCACTTGATACAAAGAAGTCGAAACGACAGTTTGCCGCTGCTAAATGACATGTGGAACTACAAGACGGGTTACATTCAACTTCTACATGTGTGCTCATGCTGAGATAATTAGCACTTTCGTACCACAACCCGGCGGGCATCATCACACACAAAGTAGCAGCCCAGCTGGTGAAGAAGAAGCTCGTTGTCCTCCAGTTCTACAAGGTGCCTCGCCTACTGACGCTGTCGCTTGACGAATGGTTTGACGTCCAGTTCCTCCTCAGAACTAGAAGAGCAAACACCATCGCCCGAGGGATCAGCCGAAGATGAAGACACGGGAGAAGCAGGCGAACCACCACTCGAGCCGTCAGAACCGCTGTTGCTTGTTTCCTCACAGTATGGATCCAGACGGTTACCACCAGCAGGCGAAGATGGTCTCTCTCAAGCACCCCTGCAATTAAGATACAAGAATCATCTCGTGTCCCCAACACACCTAATACAACCAGGAGTTGTATAGGTGCACTAGTTCGGCGAAGAGATGGTAAAATATGGGTGATAGGTGTGGAAAAACAAAGTAATATAAATCTGTAATAAAAAGTGCAGCAAGCAAACATGTGACAAAAGTGAGCACAAACGGTGTAACAATGGTGGAAACAAGGCCTAGGCTTCATACTTTCACTAGTGGAAACTCTCAACAACATTAACATAGTCTAATCACATGATATTTCCCATAAAACATGCAATGGAGACGCACTCGGAGGTCATTCCTTTGTGGTCAAGAGAGGACGAGAATTATGTAGAGCCACAAAAGCGCACCTCAAAGTTTGTAGTTCTCAATCTATGGATTTCCCAATGTCACCGCGGCCATCCAAAGAGAGTACCACAACATATCTCAAGGATAGTCAAAGACAAGCACCAAGAGACTCTCAATCTTCAATCAACACACAATAGAGGAAATCACTAATGAAAATAATCTTCTAACCCATGTCCAATAGACCACTGTCACCATGGTCTCGGGGATTATACTAGATAAGATCAAGTGAGTACATAAATCCAATACATAGAGGAAGGGGAAATATCATGGGATCACCCTAGATTAACATAGCCTATGATCACAACAAAGATCACATCATGGGAGAGAGAATTGACCACATAGCTACTGGTAGAAACCTCAGCCCCGAGGAGGGACTACTCCCGCATCATGGAGGGAGGAAGCAACGTCGATGGAGATGTATCCGGGGGCACTTCCCCGTCCCGGCAGGGTGCCGACACAGGAATTCTGGTCCCCCGAAGCTTGTCGGCGATGGCGGCGGAGATCGGAATTGCTTCTGGAGAAAAGAGGTCTGGAATCAGGGTTTTTGCGACGGGTGTATAAATAAGAGCCAAAGGGGGCACAGGGGGGCCACCAGTCGCCCACGAGGCCACCCGGCGCGGCCAAGACCTAGGTCGCGCGGGGTGGCCGCCTGGGCACCAGGTGGGGGCCCTCTGGCCCTTCTTCGGTGAATTCGGAAGCTTCCGTAATGCTGATTTTTTATCTAATTTTCCCTAATTTTTGGAGCACTTTTAATATGGGGGAAACCTGAAATAGAAAAATAGCAGAAAACAGGAACTAGCACTGGGGTGCACTGAGTTAATAAGTTAGTCCAAATATGATCAAAAGTGTATGAAAGTGTATCTAGATCATAGAAATATCACAGAAAACATGCATGGAGCAAGCAGAAATTATAGATACGTTTGGGACGTATCAACATGTTCTAGAGGAACCACTTCCAGAGGAACTGACCGATAATGCCACCATTGCTGCTAAGAATGCCCATCAGACACCATGTGACGAGTCCACTGAAATCAGTTCTCATGTTGGGTTGTATGGATTCCGAACTGCAGGAAAAGTTCAAAGACATTGAGGCCTTTGATATGATCGAGAGTCTCAAAGGCATGTTTCAAGTTTAGGCCAGGACCAAAAGGTTGAACGTCTGGCGATCCCTGATGGATTGTAAGCTGGCAGAGGGTGATCCACTGAGCCTGTATGTCATCAAAATGATGGAGGTACATGCAAGCTCTGGATCGGTTAGGGCACCCATTGACTCCTGAGTCATCCACAAATACAATTTTGGGTTCCCTTCCGCCAAGCTATAACTCGTTCATTATGAACTTTCATATGCATGCCATGGAAAAGAAGCCCACTAAATTGCATGTGATGCTTAAGATAGCAGAGCGGTACATTAAGAAAGGCACGCATCAAGTGTTGATGGTGCAGCAAACGACCAAGTTCAAGAAAGGGTCATGGTCCAAGGAGAAGGTTAATGCAAAGGGAAATGAAGAGGATGGGGTCCCGACTCCAGCCCCGGTGCCCAAGCCTGGACCAGACGCCAAAACCATTTTATTTCATTGCAAGGAGACTGGTCATTGGAAGAGGAACTGCAGCAAGTGGCTTGCAAGAAAGGGCAAGAATAGTGGCCATGCACCTTAATTTACCTTCTGGATTTTTAGTGGAGCTTGATAATTGTTATTATGTTCCAGATTTAAGTCAAAACATTATTTTTTCCTCATGTTTGATGAGACGAGGTTATAAGTTCATTATTAAGGACAATGGTTGTTCTATATATTTGAATAATATGTTTTATGGCTTAACATCCATTGTGAATGGGTTATTCATTTTAAGTCTTGAAGGTGAATATATGTATAATATAAATTTCAAGAGGCCTAAGCCTAATGATCTGAATACGATTTACTTTTGGCACTGTCGTCTTGGTCACGTAAGTGTGAAGCGGATGAAGAAACTCCTTGATGATGGACTTCTGAATTCCTTTGATTTTGAATCATTTGAAACATGTGAATCCTGCCTACTCGGCGAGATGACCAAGACACCTTTTGCAAAGAGTTCGGAGAGAGTGTCCAACTTGTTGGAACACATACATACTAATGTTTGTGGGCCAATGAGCACGATTGCTAGAGGTGGTTACCAGTACTTCGTGACTTTCACCGATGATTTAAGCACATATGGATGTATCTACTTGATGAGGCACAAGTCGAAAATCTTTAAAAAGTTCAAGGAGTTTCAGAATGAAGTAGAGAATCAATTTTGCCAGACGGTCAAAATTTTGCGGTCAGATCATGGAGTTGTATCTGAGGCAAGAGTTTGATGATCATCTAAAGAATCGTGTAATTGTTCGATCGATAATGAGTCAGTCAGATCCATTGGTATTTTTGGGTTACTTGAATTAATACAGAGCATTTTTTGTTGAAAAGAAGAAGGGATTGTGCTCACGCGCACCAAATAACAGGAATCCCTGAGAACTCACCTATGGTGGGATGGTTAGGAGAACTGTGGTGTTTCCAACCCACCAAGGATCAAACCCAGGTTTGATGCTTTGGTGTCTCATTAAAGGAAAATATTCTTTCAGTGGGAAGAGACGTTCCCATCGACACCGAAGACACTTATGGTGGCTTCGTTAAATCTCAAGACTCGTCGAATCAAGATCACACTAGTAGAAAAAAACTTATCCCCAACTTTAATTGCTGGCGCGTCAAATCTAACCCTCGCCAGAGATTTTTTTTTCCAAATAGTGTTGGCGTCGTCTTTTTTGGTACGCCAGTTTTATGTGCTTACTGTTGGCATTGAAAATATAGACAACGCCATCAAAAGGTGGGCAAATTGGGCCAGACAAAAAAATTGTACTTACGTAGTAAAATACTAAACACCATAGAAAACAGACGTACTCCTATCGTTGGCCCAATAGCCCACGCCACCAAATTGTTTTTACTAATTGCCTTGCCTTACCTTCGTTCTCTCACTCACTCCACACACACTCGCGCACACATACCTAAAGCCATCGTCGCAGCCACCCCCGTCGTCGGCTCCAATGCTGTAACACCCTCAGTTTCTGTAACAGTAATCATCATCACTGTTGATCATCACTGTTGGATTATCACTGATTGATCTCCCTGGTCCTTGATAAAACTTTGTGATGCTAATGATCAAACCTTGCTGTGGTTGATCAACACCCCATGCACCATGTACTTGAGCCCTTGGGATCAAAACCCAAAGCCAAATGCACCTTGCTCATCTAACAAACCAAACCCTAGTTGAAACTTCTTTGGATGAAAAATAAAACAAAAGTGCTCAAATAAAGTTGTTCCAAAAATCATGAAACTATTTTTGTAAATTGCCTAAAATCATTATAATCA
The DNA here is from genome assembly GCA_950022295.1 of Bromus sterilis. Classification (NCBI taxonomy): domain Eukaryota; kingdom Viridiplantae; phylum Streptophyta; class Magnoliopsida; order Poales; family Poaceae; genus Bromus; species Bromus sterilis. Next base: position 116,317,134 of record OX465599.1, read on the forward strand.
TGTTGGACCAATTTTGGGTATTTATTAAGTTAAAAAAATCCAAACAATTCAAACAGTAGGTTAAAACCCTTACTTTGGGCATTTAATAAATACAAGAGATATCTAATGATTTTCTTTTGCTACAAAAACTTTTGTGGCACTGAAATATAATGTTATACTAATATTGGGACACCTAACACATTTTACAAAATTGCCTAGGCTTGGAAAACAATTACCAAAAGAGAAATACAGAAAAGAAAAGGCACAGAAAATTGGAAAATCATTAAAGCTCGCCTGGGGCGAGGCCCACCTCAGCCCAGCCCACCCCACCCTTGTCTTCTTCCTCCCCCACCTGCTCCCACCTGCTCCCGTACGGCGGCCGCCGTGGGCACGCCGCTGCCAGGCCGGCCCCGCCTCCACCTGCTCCCTCCCGGCGTCGACGCGATAAGGGCGACGCCCCCGACCCCCTGGACACCCTCTCCCTCTCCTTCCCCTCCTCCTCTTCTCCCACGCCGCGGGGAAAAGCAGCCGAGGGCCGTCGTCGCCATTGCCGTGGCCAAGCGCGGCCAACGTGCTCACGCCGCCTCGCCGTGTTGTCCAGGAGCCGCCTCGACGTCGACTACCTCACCCACCGCGAGGAATCGAGAGGTGGTGCCTCTCTGCGACGACTACGTCTTCGTCTTCAACCTCGGCTCCGGCGGGATCCGCGACCGACTCCGGCTACTCCACCTCGCCCCCGAGCCCACTCTCACGGCTACTAGTTCCTGGTGAGCACCCGCATCACCCCCACCCATCCGTGGTCGCCGCCATTGCCCGTGGACAAAAGCCCCAAATGGCCGAGCTCTGGCAGCCGCCATTGTTGACGATGCCGAGCTCACAGGGCCTCCTAGCGCGCGCTTTTGGCACCCTTGTACTCCCCGTGCATCGTAGGTTCGATTCCATCCGTTTGCGCGCTCGATTTCACCCCGTACCCCCGAATTCCATTTGACCCGAGCGTTGTCTCCGCCATTGTCGACGGCGAGCTTCACTCCGGCCACCCCCGACGTCGCCACCACCTGGAATCGACGTAGCGTTGTCTTCCCGTTCGAATGCACCAAAACCCGTGACGAACGGTGCCCCCTAGCCCAATTCCGACGCCCCTCCCGTGGCCTCCGCCGTGCTGGGCACGGCGGCGTCTCGCCGCCGGTGCCCCCCTGACGTGGCACCCCTGGCGGCAACCCCTGGGTCACTGCCAGTGGACCCCCTGGTCCTAGTTGACTGGGTTGACCAGTCAACTGTGCTGACTGGGCAACCCCAGTCACTGACAGGTGGGTCCCCTGGAAATAATTAAACTTAATACTTTTAGTTAATCTAATAATTAAAATTGAGTCACTGACATGTGGGTCCAGAGGCATTTCTGATTTAATAAAATGTTTTATAAATAAACAGAGGCTGACATGTGGGTCCCACATGTCAGGCACTGTTTTGGATAATGTTCTGGATAATGTTTAATAAATAATAAAAGAAAATCAGAAAATCATTTAAATTGGTTTAAACTTTGAAATTCTATAACTTTTAAACCGTAACTCGGATTCAAAAACTTTATACATAAAAATTGATCAGAAAAATATAACGAATACGAATACGCTATCCGTATGCCTATCACACCCCTCTAACACAACGAACATCGAACCGTTCCCCCTCCGGACCGGCAGTCCGATATATTGTCCGGTACTGTTAGAGTGCCCGGATGAATTTATTCCGAACACGAATGTTTCTCGGAATCGATCGGCTAGCACGGATACACCCCCCTTATGTTTGTCCGGTACCCACGACACCTCCGGCTTGATCCTTTCCCCTCCGGACACCCTGTCCGGTAGTCATCCGGAACCGGTAGCTCATCCTCAGATGAATTTCCGTTCCGCGCAATGTACATTGCACTGCGTTAGAATACCGTTAACACCTCATCTGTCATGTCATGCATCTGTTTGTATATGCTTGTTGTGTATTTACTGTTTTCTTCCCCCCCTTAATCTTCGGTAGACCCCGCTTCTGCCGTCGACTACACCGCTGCTGAGTACGACTACGTCGTCGACGACCCTACTACTACCGTCGAGCTTCCAGGCAAGCAGAGCCATTCTCTTCCCCAGATATCGCCTATCTTTCCGTACATTTCTTGCACTAGGCATTGTTACTGCTGCTGCTACGATTACAATCCTATTCAATTGCATAGCCTGATTTTGTCACCCCTTGATGTGCCTTCCTTTATCCTATGCTGCCTATTATTATTATGCATTATTCAGCAGTGAGCCCTACGCATTGTTAGCTAGGATTAGATAGAGGGCCGTGATCACTCAGGGGAGTGAACGCGGATATAAATATTATAACTGCACAGGTACGGTACAATGCAGACACCGTCTAAGGCCCCTATCTGGGTTATGCCTAGTCACCTCAAGTGTGAGCTATCAAGGAGTAATCCTTGTACTCCACTCGATGCTGACTTTGTCTTACCGCCATAGGGTCTTGAAGAACGGTTGTCCTTCAGGTGAGAAGTCGGGCGACCCAACGGTGCCCACGAGAGGTATTGCGACGGGACGACAGGGAGGGTACGACCAGTGTACCGGTGTGCTTGGCCCCTGATCGTTGGCCACGAGAGTTACTAAACCACGGAAGTCGAGCTCCCCCAGGAGCACACGCGAGACAAGGTAAGGATACGGTTCACCTTGTTGGTCACCGCAGTGACTTGGTGGGACGACAGGGCAGGCACCGATGTACTGGTGGTCCTGGCTGCTGTCGTTGTCCGCGGGTCAGTTAAGTCGAGGCAACGATAACGGTTGTCACGCAGGTTAATTAAAATGCTAAATGGTTCAGTGAATGTCTTGAGTTGGCTATATGCCATGTACGCACTACCTACCCGTGGGAATTACGAGTTTATGGGCTCCTCTGCTTCGTAGTGTCGTCCGAGGACTCTTCAGACGTCAGCAGTACTGCGGGCTGATTTCCGGGAAGTGCGCTGTCTTCTTTGCTCGAGCTGTGTTGTTTTTGTTACGGCTTCCCGGCCACCCACGCACCGTGCAGGAGTACGTCAGGGTTGGGGTCCAAGGCCCTGAGTACTTAGGATTTAGACCGGCGGATGGCCTCTCTGTTGAGTTTGAAAGATGGGCTATGAAGTGTCGGATAGCCTCGGTGGAGCGTTCCCTAACAAGGTTCCCGCCACCCTGGAGATCCGTGTGTGTAGCGTAACACCAGTGCACCCCTGCAGGGAAGATTAATCTATTCGAATAGCCGTGTCCACGGTAACAGGACGCTTTATGCTGAAGCTGGATCTTACCACTAGAAACTATTATTATTAAACTGTATGGTTCCGGGTTTTCTTCCTCGCGGGGATGTCGAGGAGGTGAACTCGGAGGCATTGTTAATTGTTACAACTTATTATTATACGATGCTGCAGCAACTTCTGCTGCATTGTTACTTTATGCTTTATATAAACTGTTGGCTGATTCTTACCTCATGCTGCAAGACATCATCGGAAGATGCTAGTCTCCGTTAGGCCTAGCTTCTTACCCTTGCTCTGGATTTCTGTCTTTCAGTCCACTATATACAGCCTCTTCTTTCCGTTGATACAATGCATAATGCTTAGTAGCGGACGTAAGACTCGCGGGTATACTAGATACTCACCTGCTTTATTTCCTTTACTGTTTTGCCTGATCGGCTGCTGCAGCCGACGTTGGAGCCCAGGAGCAGGAGTACCCCGGAGGCGCCTACTACGACGTCGAGTTCCCCGTTGACTAGGAGTAGTTCGGTGGATCCCAGGCAGGAGGCCTCGCCTTTTCGATCTGTATCTCTGATGTGATTTGTGCTAGCCTTCTTAAGGAAAAACTTGACTAACTATGTATGTACTCAGATATTGTGGTTTGTATAACTTAAGTATTCGGGTCCGCGTGACCCCCTTTATTGTAACATATTGGTTTATCCTTTTGTGTTTAGTGTTGTGCTGTGATATTCTCATCGTGGCACCCTAATCTCAGTCGTGTACCCTGCGTGTATGATTACTGTACACGGATTGATTTTGGGGGCGTCACAAATGCCTGGCCGTAGTCCCCAAACACCCCGTCGTCGTCTCAACCCCCGACCGTCTCCACCGCCTTATGAGAGATGATAATGGATTCTCGCCCCTCGTTGGTTACCCCAAGTGGAAGGTTGAGATGTAGCTAGCAGCAAATTTCCCTTACACGAAGACTGTAAGGTTTATCGAACCAGGAAGACTCCAAGATCTGCAAGTAGGTGTCAACGGCGCCAGAGATTAAGTTGCCTAAAGGAGATAAGGTTGACGTGGATCTGCACACAAAAACAAATAACTTTGCTCCCAACGAGTATAGAGAGGTTGTCAGTCTCTCTGGCCTTGTTGTTTACAGAGGAACAAACGCACGGTGAAAATAGTGATGATGATTGCAACGAAAAGGAAATAAAGCAGTAAAGAGTTGAGGTGTAAACAATGGTGTAAATATGGATCGGGGTCCCATGATGTTCACTAGTGATGTCTCTCTCCCAAAAGACGATAAAATGGCTAAGCTGGGTGAACAAATTACAGCTGGTCAATTGTCAGAATTATAAACGCACCACAATGTTAATTATGCCACAAGAAAGTTAGAGGCTCAAAAGTATGGGCAGTACGCCAAGATAAGTAGACCGTTTATCCATCAGCATCTACTCACTAATCATCCACCTTGAGATATCTATCCAGAACATCTCGCTGGTATTAAGTTGCGAGCCCCACCCAAAGTGTAAACCCAAAGCAATAGACAACTGCATTGACAAACTTTGCATAAAGTAAACAATCCTTGCAACCGCGGTTACAAGCACCGTTGTTTTCTCCCTGGTGGCAACAGCACATCCCCTAGTCTCATGTTTTTGTCACTCAAGCTAGACATCGGGGGACATGAACCCACAATCAAGCATAACGCTCCCTCTTGGAGTTGCTATCTACTGCTTGGTCAAAGCAATAAAAAGCAACGGAGAACATGCACGAATTACTCAATAACAAAATATAAAAGGAGAACCAAATATATAACTCATCACGATCTGAACATAATTTTATAATCCATCGGATCCCAGCAAACACAACATAGCAACAGCAGGAAAATTACATAAGTGCCTTGATCATGTAGGGCAGCTCACAAGGGCTAAGAATTGAAGCACAAGATTGAAGAGAAGACATCACATATCTACTGGTCATGGACCCATGGTCCGTGAATATTAAGTGTCGCGCTACTACAGCCCATCTACAGAAGGATTTGCGGTGTAGCACGGTAGTAATATCCAGTACTACCGCTAGCTCTGTACTACCGCCCTGGTTAAACCAAGGAGCCCTTGGCACAAGGCCAAATACCTCCAAAGCGCGGAGAGAAATATGTGGGTGCAGAAAGTGTGTATGTGTGATGATTCCACCCACCATTCCACAGCGGATCCCCTCCTAATAGTACGGTTTTTCTATGACTCAATTCACAAAAAATAAATCGCAAGGAAAACTCCGTCTTCACGCTCCATACACCGAGGAGAAAATAACCTTCTTGTGCTATGCATAATATTATCTGAAATGCTCATTAGACACGATTAATCCGCAAATGTGTTGTCGTCAATCACTAAAACCAACCAAGGGGAAATATGCCCTATCACTTGGCATGGTATTTTTTTCTTAGGGGTTGTTTGGTTTGTAACTAACTTTGTGTTACTTTAGGTGCTCATATGTTTTCTTAGGACGACACCCCTTTTATATGTACCATCTCATTGATATATTTAGTACTATTTATAGTGTGATTGATATGGTTACCGTACATTTGTGTTGGTTAAAATGCCTAAGAGTTTAGCTCACTCTTGTGGCATCGTGGAGGATGGTCTTGCTAGAGTACGCCATGGAGCAAGGGGTGCTCACCTGTGCCTACAAGGTGGACATGAACGGTCGCATTGTCTTAGGCGCGAAGGGCGGGTGGAAGGAATTCCTCGTTGAGGAGAATTTTCACATTTGACAAGTCATCCTTATCATTATCAGAAACACGATGCGCGCTGATTTGAGTATCATCATTGTCATTGGCACCCTCTAGGGTTGAGGCCATATTTAGTACGTAGCTAGTTCTAGTGTTAATTATAACATTATATGTTATTTCATATTTGTGCTTCTAGTAGTGTCGGTCTCTCGAAAGTGCTCATAGGGATAGGATATACGTGTATACATTTATATGGACGAGTGTGTGTACATAGTTGTAAGGGTTTGCCTCTGTACTATCTCCTCAAAAAAAAATCCCAACTAAAAAAATAAAAATAGCGAATCCCTCTATACGGATTTTGTTTTGAGAGCCATTGGGGGTAGGCCGGGACGATGACTACTTGACCGGATTGTTGATCTGCGGGGGAAGGCGGGACGAGCCAAACCCAAACGGAACCACCAACCGCCCCCTCCCCCACTCTCCACGCATCTTCTCCTCCATCTCCATGGGGTCCGAAGCCACCGCGATTGACCTGCTCCGCGCGGCGGCGCCCTTCCTGCCGGACGCCGACCTCCTCCTGACGCCCCGCACCGGCCTCGTCCTCGTCGACCTCGTCAACGGCTTCTGCACCGTCGGCGCCGGTAACCTCGTGAGTTGTGCCTGCTTCCCATCCTCTGTTTTTTTAATTTTTTATTATTATATTGGTGTAAGAGCCTTGGTGCGAGGTTGATCGGCTCTCGCGGGAGCTCGGCTGAAAGATTTGGAGTTTTGCTGGTTGCTGTAAGATGGGGACGCCACTGAATGGCTCTCGCAGCTTCATCCTAGTCCAGTACCTTGCTTATTTTGGCTCTTGTTCATCTTTTTCTCTTTCCCTTTTCTTATTCACATGGATATCAATCAGTCTGCATGAGGTACTACTGTTACTTACTTATTATCATATGGCGTTTGCAGGCCCCTGTTACCCCAAATAAGCAGATCGAAAAGATGCTGGAGGAATCTGCTAGGCTCGCCAAGGTGTTCTGCCAAAGGGATTGGCCGGTCTTTGCGTTTCTCGATACCCACTACCCTGATAAGCCAGAACCGCCTTTTCCGCCGCACTGTATCATCGGTTCTGGCGAAGAAAATTTTGTTCCAGGTTAACACACACTTCTCTTATTAAGACTATGGCAGCGTTATTCTAAGCGTGAGTGTAAAAAATGCTTATATTCTACACCCCTAATAACATTATATACAAAATTTAGTATTACCTCCGATCCATATTAATGGACTCAACTTTGTCTAGATTCGTATGTATCTAGTTAAGTATTTAGACTAGATGCATATGTATCTAGACAAACTTAAGTCCATTAATATGGATCGGAGGGAGTACGGTAAAACATTGCTCAAAACGTAGTAATTCTGAGATAAAAAAATTATGTTGTATTATTGACATGCTAAATAGATGGTTTTGGCAACCTGATATATGTATATATGGGAAAATAGCAACAAAATGCGTTCCTGGAAGGGTTTCTTACAAAGTTCATTCTGCCATATGCATGCAGCTCTGGAGTGGTTGGAAAACGATCCAAATGTGACAATGAGGCGCAAGGATTGTATTGATGGGTATCTTGCTGCATTTGAAAAGGATGGGTCCAATGTTTTCAGCGAATGGATCGCAAAGTTCCAGATCAAAACCGTAAGCGGTCCTTCCTGTTTGTGCGATCGGTAAAATAAGCAGTTGCGATTGCATTTATATTTATATGTGACTCGTGAGTTTGCTTGTTGCAGGTTTTAGTTGTAGGAATATGCACCGACTATTGTGTTTTGGACTTTGTGAGTTCAACTCTGGCTGCAAGAAACATTGGCCGAGTGCCCCCCTTGGAAGACGTTGTGATCTATTCTGAGGGATGTGCTACATTTGACCTCCCTGTCGAAGTAGCCAGGAGCATCAAAGGAGCTTTGGCCCATCCACAGGTATTCTGCCACTAAAATCTACTAGTACTATGAATGATCAATGAAACTCTATGTAGACTTCAGAAAAAAGAGAATGGATAACTTCCAAATTCTGGAGCATGTAATTTTAGCTATTAGGCTTTGTAAAAGATGCAGCATTTGCACAATTTCTCTGCTCAATGAAAGAGAGAAACATCAACACTGATGGTTAACCTTGTAATGATGCAGGATCTTATGCATCATATGGGACTTTACATGGCCAAATCAAGGGGTGCCAAGATTGTTGACAGAATAATTCTTGAAGAATAAGACAAGATCATTCATATAGACTGATAGTCTTGCTGGAAGGATCATGTTAGCTAGAGAACGTTCTATGTAGTCCTCCTGTTTATCCACTTTATGTAAAATAAAATAAGCAGATACTGTATCTATAGTAGGCCTGGTGCACCGATACTGTTCATTGTGCCATGCATGGTCATGTGTAGTTATCCGCCTATGCTCTCAAGATTACAATTACAATTCTTCAAAAGGAAGGATAATCTTCTTCTAATGGACCAAACCACACTGCACAAACGCGCAATCCTAAGTATGCTATAGCTAGCTAACCGTGCCATGGGGTAATGTTTTGCTTCCAACTATTTTCTGCTTAAAAGACAACAAACAAAAGAACTGAAAGAAAAACAGTACATACATGTCTTCAATTCGGGTTAATATATTATTACAACAGTTTGTACAACACTACAACAAGGTCAGGTCAGTCCGTTTACAGCACCCGGCATTACCCCTCGTAAACAAGATGGAAGACTGGGAGATGGTTATATACAAACGAACCATGATATTTGAGTGAAGCTGCTGGGGTACCGTCTGTTGACAGACAACCAGGACACAAAAAATTCTACTACCTTCTTCAATTTTGCTGCGCTTCCAATGCAGCAGTCTTCTATTTCCACCCTCTCGTTTCTTCCTGCCCTAGAGGCCAGTGCCTTCATGCGCCATGTACCTCTAGGCATGCACGGGACGGGGGATTCCAGTCCAATTGAACCCAAATCTTCAATGCTGGGCAACATCTACCGGTGCTGCTGATGGTCACAAACCTGGCAAGTCATAGCAGATCTAGGGTTTGCAAATGTGCACTGATCACACGCCCAGATATTGCTATCATCCATACCACGGGTTGAGCTGCCTGACTTCGAGGGTGCCTTGTTCTTGCCACTCTTGCTCTTACCGCCAAGGCTCTTGGAACTTACCGCCTTGCTACTTGCACCTTGTCCGCTATGAGGTCCAACATCATTTAATCCAGACTCCAATGCACGAACCAGGTTTTCAAAATAATTGCGAGTTACACTGTTAAATAAACAAAACAAAACATTGTTAAGCAGAGGTGGGTAAAAAGTACTCCCTCCGATCCATATTAATAGACTTAAATTTGTCTAGATACACATGCATCCAGTCTAAATACTTAACTAGATACATACGAATCTAAACGAAGTTGAGCCCATTAATATGGATCGGAGGTAATACTATATTACTGAATCATGAACAATCTGCAAGGTTTCTGCAGTTAGGCATAGGGAGAAAAGACCGCCACATTTACCACCGTGGAAACCAGTATCTTAAGAAGATCGTGGAAAATGTCATTTTGATGCACATATCTAAAGATGATGATGCCAGTTGGACAGAAACAACACTGATCAAAATGAATGCAGTAGAAATTTCAATACCTGGTCAACCCAGCCAACTTTGTACGGAAGTCATTGAAATCTTTAGATGGGCAGTCTGCATCAAGGTAGATCTGAAGTTCTTTCTCCGCACATTGATGAAGGCGTTCCAAACCAGATTCTGCTTCACCTGAATAAGTAATAGCAAAAGGATGCCCCCCCTTTCAGTGATAGATACTTCAAATGGAGTCTACAGTAGGAAAAATATGAACCTTGCAGGTATTCGAAGAACTGCCTTTTGGCATGTTCATGGTCTGGAAGGTAATAACCATATGCATAAGTCCATTTCAATACCCGCCTACATTCAACAATCTGCAAAATGAGGTCATACAGCCCGGGTGAGATACTCAGATAACTCAACAAAGTACTGGTGACACTTGGTGACTCGAGCATCATTCCATACCTGTAACCATGCTTCAATTATGAACTTAAGCTGTGACTCAGGTTGGCTTTGTATGTCACTTAGCTTTTCAAGCTGAAAGATTTACCAGACAAATAACAGTCAATAGATATAATTTTAGCATTAAATTCTGAATTCTCTCTAATGACACTATTCCCTGAATGACATTGCTTTGGTGCAAAATTGCTGTAACAGATAAAAGGAGGTGGCTGAAGGAAAATGCCAGCTACCTTATCATTCTGCAGACTCTGCAGATCCCCAAGCGCCTTTTGCCTCGACTACAAATCATGATGAAAATAGTGCGTAAATACCGTATGTTACATGTAAAATTGGAGTTGCTAGTACTGCATTAACTATTTCATCAACCAAATAAGAAAACGAAGCAACAAAAGATATATTTAGATCTTTATATTCCTTGATATGTTTTTTTGAAAATTAGCATCAATATGCTATTCCTTGACCCTATCACACTGAGATCTGAGCAACTTGAAATATCCTATATACAGCATTGCTTTCGACCGTAAATGAAGTCCTGGCAAGTTTGACAAGCAAAGAAACCACTACTCCAGTTAAGAACAGTATAGCAGTCATTCAAGCACTTGAACCTTCCAAGTTGACTCAGTCCTAACTTAGTACTGATATTTGTATAATGTGCACCCATGATAGTCAAGGTTCATCACATGTCACCACTACATTAATAAGAAATTATTCCATCAGTTGGATTGGGAGTTAAGAGGCCTATGCTATCTTGAGTGCATAGTATTGGTTCAGGAGTTTAGGTCACAATTTACCCACTTAAGACCATTAAAGGGATATCAATGCCGCTAACTGAGCTGCACATCACTTACTGACTGATTGGCTGCCCATCGCTCATAGTAATGTGTATATCTCTCGAGGGAGTTCTTTGCCATTTCTCTTCTCCTTTCAGAATCGTCGAACTATAACAGAATGTAAAAGGAATTAGCGTCAATAATTAAGTGATACTATAAACTTGATGCTCATGATTAGGTGAACCATTACCGCTCCCTCTTGCCTTGCTGCCTCATAACGATTACAAGCATAAAAACCACCTGTCCTCTCACCGTGATCTGACCATGGACCAAGACAGAGCCTGCATTCACAGCATAATGTGTTAACTATCTAAAATGACAAAAAAATTATAAACAGAAGTGTAGAAACAATGTGATTGTGTACCAGCAAAATTCAAATTTACATGGCGGTGTGCAGGTAATGTGCATGCAGCCCTGGTTTTTTTCAATAGGCCGCTTGCACTTGGGGCAAGGCTTCGAATTAGCTAGTATCCTGGAAAACAAAACAAACAGGTGGTGAAGAAAGGAAAAAGGTATAGTTGATAGTCAAAACAACTCAAAATAAAAACATTATATATCTGCACAGATGCATCGCTCAATGACTGAACCACCAACACCATGATGTTAGTAAAGAAATGGGAAAAGAATAGCACAGACTAAGCAAAAAACGTCAAGAGAGTGCCCATCAGACCCTCAAAGGACACATGTTAGAAAGAACACTACAGTGGGGGTGAAATGGAACAATTTACAGAAGACAAAAGTAGATATCTGAGATAAAGAAAATGTTTTGCAGTCAATTTTGTGGATCATGTAAGCAGGTATTTACAGCTAGCATTTTTGCGAAGGAACCCAATTTGGTCCAGTAAAGAAATATGGTAAGAAGAATGCCGTATCTACAGCGAGCATTTTTGTGATGAAACCCAATTTGGCCCAGTAAGGAAATATGTCAAGTAGTATTTCAAAAGAGCATTAAGGTAGTAACTGGTAAGCAATAGGGAAGTGGACAGTATGAGAAAATAGTTGGTAAGAGTAGCACAACTTGTTAGTCCCAAATGTGCATCTTATTCCATTAGCAATTAGATGTAGCAAAGAAGAGTGGTAAGGACCAGATGGGCCAGCATACATGTTACACAACACACTCATGTCAAAGCTTGGCACACATGGAGATCAGAAATAGTATACTTCATTGACATGACCATGCTTTTTGGACAGACAATGCCAATTTAGCACAAGTGATGACATACCAGTTCATATTCTCAGATTCCGCACTATTCTTGAGAATCCATTTGGAAACCGTGGAACAGTCTACAGGGCGATGAGCTTCCTCAGTGCACTGCAAAAGATTCGCTCAACTTCGTATTTCAAGTTCTACTGGACAAATATCACAAATAAGCTACAGCCAGAAATACTCACGTTCCAACAAAACCCATAAGAACAGCCACAAGAAACATCATAGCTGCCACCGCCAACGACAAATTCCACAGCATACTCACAGCCAGGAGCAGGACACCATTTTGTCTGTTCAACATAAATGACACACAATGAGAATTGAAGTATAGTAATAGTAGTCAGCAGTGAACTACACAAGGCATTTAACCATTTTGTTTGCAGTTATTAGCACTAATTACCAACAAGGAATGCTGACTATGTAAAACAAAATACAAAGAAGAGAATAGGAGCCAGAACATAGGATTGTGTGGTACAAAATTTTGAATACTTTGGCCTAGTGCTCTGGCAGTTCATTTAGAGAGGAGGGGGCGACCAGTGTTCGAGCCCAGGCGGGTGGGGTGGCCGTTGCCAACCTTCTCCAACTGAGCACATGGTGTTCGGAAAAGAAAATCAGAATTGAGATAAAACTCAGAAGGATATGGGCTTACTTTTCTATTATCTTCAATGTAAGATCTGCAAAGATATCGTTCATACTTTCCCTTATCCTCATCACTAGCTAATAAATTAACCATATCTTGTCCAACAGCAGCAGAACAGGATGGATCAGGACATCTCAACATCAAACATCCTGGACCATCGTTTATAGCTGTGCTAATATAGCCTGTAATGAAACCGAAAATTTAATCAATATCAACTGAACATAAAGCTCAAAACTCCGAACATTGCATTTAATGACAAGAAAAAAGTTACATTGAAAGATGGAAGATAAAATGAAATCATTCCATGAAACGATGGAAGATAAATTCAAATCACTCATGAAATGATGAAATTGAACACAGGGGCATAAAGATTATATGGTGCACAAAGTATGCAAAAGAACTACAAGGAACCAGATTGGAAGAGGATAATAACGATGTCATGGCTTTATAACGCTGGAAAACTGGTATATGTCTTCAGACATGACAATTGGTTTTGTAATGAATCATGCTAGATTTCAGTATCAAGTGATCAAGGAAAATTATAGTGTTAAGGTGGAAATCTATAGATTTTTATCTACTCAATTTCAAATGGTTCAAACAGGTAATATACTATCATATATAGAACCCTAAATGGCTAGATCCTAGAACATTCAAATAGAGCACATATGAGAATGCCATGTAAGAAGACCCAACAAGTGATATTATTGCATATGAGAAATGAGAACCACAACAAAAATGTTATCAATTTGGAGGTGCATGGCCAATGTTGTGATAGCAACAATAACACTGCAGGCTTGCGACCTCTCAGGAAAAAGTATAATAAATTCGTATGTGTTCAAGAATGACTAGAAATTGCCATCAATGCTTCTATCAGACAAAAATAAGATTCAAGACAGACACTCCAGTAAGACGCCCAAATGCTCCACTTTGATCGAGGAAGATATGCTCACATGCAGCTACAGTAAACATCTATGTGTTCAGCCACAAGAAAAATCAAGGGTAACTTCTAGAAGAGTTAGCCACACTTGGTCGCCACCAAGCGTAGACGTGAGACAATTATCTAGGCAAGGACAATGTAAAGTATGAGCATCGAAAGAAGGGGGATAAGAAAAGAACAACCTCTCCAACATACACCACAGAAAGGATGCCCACATGAAGCAGCACTCATTGACTCACGTGGACAACTTTCGAAGCAAATCCCACAGGTAAGCTGTTAAAGGAAGGACAAGCAATGTAAGAAGTGGAGTTTACACATGCCCTACAAGTGACGGGAATGTTTTTATTAGCATGTCTAGAACACAAAAAGGTGCAAGCCCATCCTTTGCCGCAAGCATTCAAAAAAGAACAAGCTTACTCTTCAACATTTTCTCCAGTAAAATACAGGTTACCAGGCAGGCCATACAAACTCCACGGGTGGATACGAAATATACAGGCAATCCAATAGTATAAATGTCAACTACAAGAATACTATATTGTCCAAAGGGGGGTATATGCTTGGGATTTTGGGCAACAAAGCAAACAAATTGAAATAGTGAGCATTACTTCTCTTTCGTTTGGCATTTCAATTTGCTTTTCCGGTAAACCAACGGCAGTACGAACTCGTGCTTCATCAACAAACCACTCATCATGCACCTTACTAACGCTCCTGCAAGAAGAAACTTTATATTGCCTTCACAGACAGGAAATATTGCGAGCAACATAAATCAAATATCACCACCTACAGAAGCTGTCACAATAAAAGAAGATACAAGCAGCCCTGCCATTGAAAAGGAAGGGCCAAAGAAGTATGATCTTAATATGGCAGTATCTCATTCACCTGCCTCTGTTTTGTGCTTGAACTTGTATAGAAGTAACTATTAAAGCATGCGATTACCATGCCAGATGTAATGATGGCTATTACCAGTTATAACTGCGAAGAAGGGCGCATGCTTCTGGTTTCGAAATTGAAAGAACAGTTGAAACCCGAGCCATGTCATCTGCTTGATGTTGCTTTATGTCCGCTTCGCTCAGTACACTGTAGTTTTGCTGGAATATAACAAGAAAATGGTAGTAAGATAAACATAGAAATAAGGTGAAATGAACACCCAAGAACCATAGAAAATTGAGTACTGCCAGTTCATCGCTAGAATAACTGGAGAGAAAGAAAGTTAAACTTGGTCAAAGAATCATGTAGTTACTAGATAAAACAATTTCTTTGGCAATAAAATCTAACTATTTAACAAGCGCATATGGCGAACAGCACAAACTCATGGACTACATAATGAGAAAAAATCTAGGCAAAAGACAAGAAAATAAACATTTTTTTGGTTGTAGTTTCCACATCCAGGAAGGAATTTGCTAAAACACTCACAATTTCCAGTATATTATTCAGCGTCAAAGAACACATGGGAGCATGCGCAGAGAGAGAGAGAGAGAGAGAGAGAGAGAGAGAGCACTGCGTCCACTAGAAAAAACATGATACCAGAAGCTTGGATTGACTTGCGATCGATGGTATGCACTTAGATGCTAATAGACCAAACATCGATACATTTGTCGGCCAACATGTACCCTGTACTTTATGTATCGTCACAAGAAAAAGAAAAAGGAAAGCAATATTGCTCCATATTTTCGGGGTGTTATATCTCCATTTGTGTGGCACAATACTGATGTATCTACAATTCTACAAATAAAGTAGACTTCTGAGCTCAAAAGCCACCTGGATTGCAACAATGATTAACCAAATTTAAGCATTGTGTCCACATTGGCACACTCAGTGAGGTGGGAAACCCAAGTGTAGTAAAATTTGGCTACAAATCAAACAACCTCAAATCTAGCTCTCGAGTTCTTTCACTTCTTTGCTAACTATATATTAAACTGGAGTCTGTAAGGAGGACACAAGGGAAGAAGAGTGGATACTTGAGGGAGGGGGGGGGGGGGGGGGGGGGGATGGTAGAGAAAGACGGAAATGAGAGCATTGAAAGATGGACATTTCATTTATCATAAAAACTTTCTAGAGGCTGGATTGGTTCAATTTTCATAAAGGATTTAATACTCCAAGTACAAAAAATTTATTCTTGTACTTGCTAGAATTTAACATCATCATGCAAGACGAATGCCTATGTAAGTTAAGTGTGCACTTCTAAACAATATTCCCCAGCCAGAAGACCAGAAGAGTAACTTGTCAGATTACTTGACTGTGTAAGCAAAGAAAATATCAGTCCTTTTGTAAACACTAAGTAGTAAGTAGACCCATGTATTCACCTAATTAGCATAAGCAAAATATGTAAAGTGCAGTGTGCATGATCTGCGAGTTAACCACCATCTCTCATCTAGAGCTATCACATCATACAAGTAAACACTGCCAGCACCAATCCAGCAAAGCTTCAGGAAACCTCTCCAAAATCAGATTCAGAAACATACCATTAGACTGGTATATCCTTGCATCAGAGTAGCGTATCAGTACATGTGGCCTAACTCTCCATTGTTTATTCCCCAGTTTAGTTGCATGATTTCCTACAGTCCTATTCTAAATAACGCGTCGTGATAATTTATTACCACTTACCAATAACCAAAACTGGAGTCGGAACCGACGTGCAAGGCGACACACCATGAATTTCAAGCTAAAACACGGAGTGAATGTGGCATGCCACGACACCAGTCACAGCTAGCACCTATCTGACAACCATAAGAGTATGTTTGTCAGATTACTTGATAGCACCTATCTGAACTATGCTCATCTCATACAAAAAAGACCTTCAACCATGCTCAGTGGAACCACCCAAGAGAGGCCAGCCGAGTTGAGCGATGCTGAGGCCGACCCAGCGAAAAATCTCTCCCCGACCCACTTTTCTAGAACGACCCCCTCTCCTTCTCGCGTAACTCCCTCCCCTGTGACCTAGCCGCCAGCCTCCCTCCCCCCTACGACCACGAACGCCACCCGCTAGCTACCCCGCCGGCGACCCCCTTCCTTCTTCAGCCTCGCCACCGCCTCGCCGCTCAACTCGCCGCCGCCTGTTCTCAGTCCACGCGCGGCCGGCCGTTCTAGCAGCACCACCATCCTTTGCCGCTGCCGGCGGCTATTCAATGGCGAGGAGCCGAAGTGCCGGCGCGTCATCCTCCTCGTCGGAAGAGGATCCACCGGGGAGCCTGTGAGGCACCAGGTTGGATCTCACGGAGGTAGTACAGGGAGGATACAGGAGTGGGGACGAGGGGGGGGGGGGGGGGGAGAAACGGGAGAGTTACAGAGAACAGAGAGAGGAAGTTGCGTTTGCGCTCGTATTCAGCTAAGCGAGTAATATTGCTTTGATGTGCAGATCTACTGGACTAGAGTAGTTTCTAGGGGCAGTTTGTTATGTAATACTAGTTGCTTGTCTGATAAAACATGTATACGCCCACTTGTGTACAATGAATCTATTATAACCAAACACAATCTCAACACAACATGTCTAATCAGACGCAGCCTGATAAGCAAGGTCTCAGTTCAACATGGTTCAGCAGCACATGCAAAGCTAGCAAACAACTGCAGTTGCATGAACTCAGCATGTATCAAAGGGGAACAACCATGCTAAGGTGAGAAGAGCTACCAAACACACCGTAAGTAATTTATCGGGAACGATCGGCTTGTCTTTTCCTAGCATAGGGCATAAACAGAACCACCCTCGAGTTTATATAAACACACAGACATTTCATCCATGGAAAAGACTCTTCTCTAGCTCTTGTGCACGTGAGGAAATCACACAGGCAACCGAAAGCAATATCTAGATCATCGAACCAGTGACATTTCGATCCACTATATGGTACTTGTAGTATACGTGGACGAGAGCATACAGATGGTTAATAAGGGACAAACAGAAGCAGCGATAGGATACATGGAATCTCCCATTCCGATTATGTTGAGTAAGCGATTTGTATAGTGCGACCGAGCGGGAGGCAATGGATGATCACCTGCTGCCTGTGGGAGATTAGGTCGTCGGAGTCGTCGGAGTCGCGGTCGGCGAAGTCGTAGTCTGCGTCCCCGTCGTCGCTGAGGGCGAGGCCCGCCTCGCCGCCGCTGTAGAAGTCCTCGTCGGCAGAGTCGCGTGTGTCGTCCTCTGAATCCATGGCCGCCGCCGCCGCGCGCGCGCCGGAGCCTCAGGGGTGACCCGGATCGAGCGGATCGGAGCGACGCGGCAGCGCTTGGACGGGACAACGGGGTCGGATTCGGAGGAGGGATGGCAGGGGAGGAAAGGGGTGGAGAGGAGGAAGACGTGGGGGAAACGGAGGAGAGGAGGAGGATGGGTGGGATTCGCTGGGCTGCAAGCTTTCTCCTTCCTTGATTTTTTCCGCACGTTTTCTTTCTCGGAATTTGCTATTTTCTTCCATCTTTTCCG
Organism: Bromus sterilis; assembly: GCA_950022295.1. Classification (NCBI taxonomy): domain Eukaryota; kingdom Viridiplantae; phylum Streptophyta; class Magnoliopsida; order Poales; family Poaceae; genus Bromus; species Bromus sterilis. The sequence goes on from OX465599.1 coordinate 116,335,151, forward strand.
AATGAACAGTGCTTTCCAGACAGAACCTTTTCCTTTCGGGGGAAGGAATCTCCACTGCACACCATTTGCAGAATGCAGAATCTTCGCTTCACAAACCGGAGTACGTCATACGCCGTGACCTAAACTAGATTTGATTTTTCATTTGTTTGGATCGGTTGTAGGTAAGGGTGAAATTGGATCAGATTGGAACGGATAATTCTTATATCGTATCCTACTTTATATTTATTTTTGAATTTAAAAGCAAATTAAATGCGGATTCAAATACCGGATGGATGGCAATTCAGAGCGAACATTCGCTCTATGGCAACCGTAGTTCACATGTGATGGTAATTGCAGTACACACGTATGACAACTCGTTGTGTTTCGAACTTTTTATGGATATCGCGTGCCAGATTTGTCGTCGCATATGTTGCGAGTTGTCAGACAACTCGTTCGCTCTTGCCATGTTCTGGAGTGAACGTTCGCTGTATATACTTACCGTACCGGATTATACGGAATCGAAGATCGGATTCGAAAGTGGTACGGTCAAAGAAATGATATCGGATCGAAAATGATCGTTGAATATATAAATGATATAAACTAAAATTATACATGAACAATGAATAAATATTAATACTTACATACTTTTAAAACACATAAAGCACTAGATAGTATTGAAACAAATCGAAAATACACTAACATGTACTATCTCTGTACCCAAATATGAGATATTTTATTGGCTCAATTGAACTGTAAAAACGTCTTATATTTTGATACGGAGAAAGTATATGCCTTGTCTCATAAGCAAAGATAGCATCCATGTAGTGTTATTTAATACTTCAAACTTTACTTATCAACCGAATTCGGGATTTAAAAGGACGGATTATTTGAGTAGAAAAATAGATTATCAAATTATATTGGATATTAGTAATATCATGGACTTGTCCCCGCAAAAAAAATCATGGACGTGGATAGAATGATAAGTGTAGATGATCTCGATATCTCAGGTGTTGGTTCGTGCTTTGCGATGAGTCCAGCTATTCAAGTTGTAATAGCATCGAGCTTTGCAAAAACGTGGAAAGACCGGAATGCCGCGCGTGAATAGTGGGATACGGAAGCAGACGACACGTGTCTGTTACAGAGCGAATAATGAACCGCTTAGGATTTTCTGCCCCATCTGTAATGGGAACAAGATGTTTGGGTCCCAAACGTTGACGCAAAAAAGGTATGTGGCCCTGAAAAGTGTGGTGTACGCAGGTTAATTCGTGGTTATTTAAGACGGCTGAATCCACATGATCTCATGCGGTGTGTATGCGAATGGGATGGTTACAGAAATCAGGAGGCCTGAATCTGGATTAGAAGCGAAGGGGAGAAGAGAAAAGGGCATCGGTGAATATACAAACCCGACTGAAGGTGATGTGTTTGTTGATCCACTGAGCTACCTTCTATGGAGGGTTGGATTGTGGAAGTCGGGTGCTCGTATATGAAGTAAGGGCAAGGTCAAGGGGTCAGTTGAGTGGAGCACACTGTATTATCATTGGTGGTTTCAGGTTTGGGTTGTCTCTCCTTTCAGATTGTAGTGCATGTTGGGTGTGTGCGGCAGACAAATGGTTACATGTGTATATGTATTCGAACATGCAATCGGCAAGTGGGTATGTCATTTCTGTTTTGGAATCAAAATTCAGACAAAATAGCAAGGCTCAAACATACATCTTTCTGTCAGCAAGCAAAACATATCTTGAACATGCTCATCGAGATTAAAAGGTAGGCTCCACTCGTTAGCCGGGTGATGGTTTGATTACATAGGTTACTTTTTATGGAGCTCCTTACATGAGGACTACAATACTGACATTACAATCCATGAACGGCAAAGTTGTAGTTACACTAACTTAGACAAACTCGTACATGATTAAGTGGCTAACTGAATGAAAAACTAATAGGCTGCGGACATACATAACTAGAAAAGATGATCCCCTTACATCGATTAACCTTTGGAGGTTATGCAATTGTTGTTAACGCCAAGAACTCAGAGGGTGGCCATAAGGTTGGCGCAGCCTACCAACAAGGTTGCGGAGGCCAGCAAGTGTGTCACCTAGACACTGATTCCGCCGGTGGGCGAACACACGTTCTTGGAAGGTGATGCTTGCTACCGGCGGGGTCCTCTGTGACTAGGTTGGCGACGATGGCAGGATTGAGCGGGGGTGTCCGCTGGGGAGTTGATGTGTTAACTGTTGGTGCGTCCACCATGGATACAACTTCAATGAAGAGTTGTTGGATCCAAGCCAAACGATTGGTGTACTTTTCCTGAAACTCAAAGAATGGACAGAATCCATCCTACATATCAACACAAGATATGAGTTGGAGATCAAATCAAAGTTGTAGCAGTGGAGTAGATCGATGGTTCATGTGGCACTTGCATCATAATCAACACATTTGTGATATCTGCTCCCCTGGCTGCTACCCCTTGTGTGCTATGCTGGTGGCAAGATTCTTACCGCAGAACGGGCAATCGATGAGGTGCAACAAAACCTGCAGCTGAGCGAAGGAGGAAGACGCGGACATGGTTTTAGCTGGATCGATGGCGGCTAGATGTGGGGGAGTGTAGAGGATTTAGGTCTATCTGGAAAAGGAGAAGATAGCGATGAGAGATTTTTTTTGAAACCTTAAAACTCCCTTCACTGAATAAATGTAGCATCTGTTACAATTAGGTGGACAATACCATCAGTTGGTGTGCTTAACCAAACTTGAGAATGTTGGTGCCTGGATAGCCTAGCTAGTCCGCCTGCTACATAATTGTTCTCCCTATTACAATGATTATAAGTTACATGATTGAAATTTAAAGCTTGCCACCGACGAAGAAGCTCCTTCCGTAAGCGCATCAATCACTTTTGAACTATCAGAGTCCACTTCTATCTTGGAACAGACCACCATCTTTGCAAGGTTTAGTCCAAATATGACCTCCATAGCTTCAGCCGTAAAGCTATCATAACATATGTCGATCTTCTCATTTGCACATGCAATAAAGGTTCCATTATGGTCATGAAGAACTGCTCCCACTGTCCCTCGAGGCATATCATGATCGAACCCAACATCGACATTGAGTTTCATATACCCATGTTTCGGCCGTTTCCATCCATCTTTCCTTAGCTTCGATTTCGGTTTGCATGCCACCTCGAAGTTTGCCGCGAGACTCCTGATCGCCAGACAGATTTGGGTCGGAGTTTGCATTCTCTCGTCCTGTGTTAGCTTACGCCTTTCAAACTAGAGAGACCAGGTTGTCATGGCAATGATTTCTACGAAGTTTCCTTGGCCAAGAACTGGGCATGATATACTTGGCAGACATAGGAGGAATTCCAGAATTGCCTCGCCTGCTCTGTCAACCACACATGCCTTTTGAATTTCTTCGTTCAACCCCAACAATTCCCACACTTCCTAGTCCAGTTTACACTCGAACAACATGTGTTTAATGGTATCTGCATCCTGATTACACGCCGGGCACTGGGCTTGGATTTTCAAGTGTTTTGCTGCTAACACAACCCGACACAGAACAACAGTACGAAGGGCTCTCCAAACAAAAAATTTGACCTTTGACAGGCATTTCAATCCCCAAACCATATCCCAGACGTACGAACCGGTTGAGGATTCAGATGGTGCATCCAACTTCTGGCCGCATTGGTGCTCTGATGACCCACAAGTCTAGGGGATCTATCGTAGTGTTTTCGATAAGTAAGAGTGTCGAACCCAACGAGGAGCAGAAGGTATTGACAAGTGACTTTGGATAAGGAATAACCGCAAGCACCAAAAGATAACTTTTTAGGGGGTTTCGGTATAAGCAACAAGAAGGTAAAACAAGCAAAGTAAAAAGGTGTTGAGAAGAAGCAAGTGGCCTAATCCTTTTGAGAAAAGGATAAGCCTAGCAACTGAACTTATAAAGACAAAAGCATTCTTGAGGACACACGTGAGAGATAGTCATGTGCTTTCTCCATATTCCATATCGATACAATGTTTTGTGTTGATAAGTGTTGAGTGGGTGGATCTACGCTAGTACACCTTCTAGACTAAGATAAGTGCACTCTTATGATTAAACACCTTGCAAGCATCCGCAAATACAAGGTAGAAATTAATGCAAAAGCCTAACCACAGTAATAAGATCAACGATCCATTATTCCCTTGTGCAAAAGTGTGCGAACTGGGTTCAGGTTTCTTTCACTCTGGCAACCCACCGTAAGCATTCTTTATACACAATGTATTCCCCTAGGTCCTTAACAAGGCGAAGTATTATGTGTTCGACTCACATAACACCATGTAACACCCTCAGTGTCTTGTAACAGTAATCATTTTGCTAATGAAAACTTACTGTTCTTGGAATTGCCTTGAACATATTTTCATCAAAACAAATTCAAATTGCCTTTGGTTGATATTAAAAACAAAGTGATAAATACAACTTTATCCAAAAATTATGGAACCAAATTTTTTAAATGCATAATAATCAGTGTATCATGTCCATTTGGTTGTGGAGGTTTATTGAACTTTAAAATGAATCAAACAATTCTAAACAGCGCCAATATAGCCCCAAATATCCATTGCATATTCAAAAAAATGAATTTCTTTTGCACCCAAACCTTTTGTGGCACTGTTATATGGTGTGACATTAATTTAGGAACACTTGGAACATTTTATAAAATTTATATACTAGCTAAACTAAATAAAATACAAACAAAAGAATACAGAAAAACAAAAAAATTGAAAAGCCCTATCTAACGCTCAGGGGCGAGGCCCCCTCCCCTCTTCACTAGGCCCAGCCCACCCAGGCGCCTCCTTCTTCAACCCCTGTTCATGGGGGTACTGTGGCGCCCATCCCGCGGCGGCCACGCCACGGCCGTCGCCGTGGCACGCATCCCACGGCCGTCGGCGGGGATAAGAACCCCGGGCCACCCGGCGTGAACCCTAACCCTAGCCGCGCCCTCCCCAACTCTCCCTCCCTCGCGCCGCTTCTTCTCTGGACGGGCTCGCCACCGCCGCCGTGGCCACGTCCTCATCGCCGGCGTGGCCAACGTCCTCCGCAGCCCGCTCCACCGTGTCCTGGAGCTCCGCCGGCCTCCTCTGGTTCACCCTCGGCATCGGGCTCGAGCTGGGAGGCCCTGCCCCGTCGGAATCTCCCCCGTTCTCCCGCCACGCCCGCCGGTGGACTCGCCCGAATTCGCCGCCCCTCGAGCCCCTCCGGCCACCCCGAGCTCTCCTCTGCCCCCCACTGTGAGCTCCCATGCTCGTTTCCCCCTTCCCCCTATGAATTTGGTCGTTGTGGCCTCCGTAGCAACCGCGCCCCGCCTTGCCTTGGCCACCCGCCGCGCGTGCCCTGGCCGCGCACGGCAATGCCCTGCGCGCGCCCTCGCCGCGCTAGCCACCACTCGCTGCACCCAGGCCGAGCCCGCATGCATGGCCCGCCTGCCCAGGCCGCGGTCGCCTCCGCCATTGCTCCCGCGCGCAACGGCCGTTCGCCCCTGCTCGCCGTGCCTCGGGCGCACCTACCGCCGCCGACCAGGCCTGCTCTTGGCCGCGCCGCCCGTCCTGCCCTGCAGAGTGCGGCCGAGCCTCGTCGGAACGCCCCCTCCCTCGCTGGCCATGCCTCGCCGCCGCGGTCCGGCTCGTCTCCGGCATGGTCTGGCCGTGCCCGTGGGCTAGCCAAGGGCTAACCCCACTGGCATGTGGAGCCCTCCTTAATTAAATTGATTAGTGATAATGAAAGTTCTGTTAGTAATATGTGTGTGTGACAAGTTGGCCACCCTGGTTAGATAACTAAATAAAACAAATTATAATACCCAGTGAATGACATATGGGTCCCATAGTTAATTGTTTAATTATAATGATTTATAAAATTCTCTGACTATGACATGTGGGCCTAGTGGCTATTTAATTTTAATAAAAATAATTATTAACACTGTGAGGTCCCATTGGTCAGGTTGGACCAGTCAACTAGTTGTGGATAATGTTGTTATTTTATTAATAAAAGAAAAAACTGAAATTCTTTTAAATTGATTTAAACATTGAACTTCAATATCTTTTAAACCGTAAGTCAGATGGAAAAACTTTATACATTAAAATTGATCAGAAAAATATAATGAATACGGATATGTCACCCGTATATCCACTGCATCCCTCTAACATACCGAACACGAGACATTCCCCCTCCGGTTGCACTGTCCGCTAATCGCCGGGAGCCGGTAAAATTGTCGGTTAAATTCCCGTTTCGTCTGCAACGTGTAGCACCGCGTTAGTTCACCCCTAACACCGCGTTTGCCATGCCTTGCTTTTGTATTGCTATTATTGCTGTGTATTTTTTTTCCTCTATTATTGTCCGGTAGTCTCGACGTCCGCTGCCGATGCCCCTGTGATCGACTACTTCGTCGACTACTATACGCCTACCGTCGAGCTTCCAGGCAAGCGGAGCCATTCTCTTCCCCAGATATCACCTATCTTTTCCGTACATTTCTTGCACTAGGCATTGTTGTTGCTGCTACGTTACAATCATATTTAATTGCATATCATGTCTTTGTCGCCCCTTGATGTACCTTCCTTTATCCTATGCTGCCTATAAATATATATGTTATTCAGCAGTGAACCCTGCGCATTGCTAGTCAACTAGGATTAGATATCGGGCCGTGATCACTCTGGGGAGTGAACGCGGAAAAATATATAACTGCACAGGTATAGTACAATGCAGACACCGCCACATCAAGTGTGAGCTATCGAGGAGTAATCCTTGTACTCCACTCGTTGCTGACCCTGTATAGCCGCCCTAGGGTCCTAAACAACGGTTGTCCTTAAAGGTAAGAGTCGGGCGACCCAACGGTGCCCGCGAGAGGTATTGCGACGGGACGACAGGGAGGTTACGACCGACATACTGGCGTGCTTGGACCCTGATCGCTGTCCGCGAGAGTTACCAAACCACGAAAGTCGAGCTCCTCCAGGAGCACACGCGAGACAAGGTAAGGAGTCGGTTCACCTTGTCGGTAACAGCGGAGCTTTGACAGGATGACATGGCAGGCCCCTACGTACTGGTGGTCCTACAGCTATTCGTTGTCCGTTGTGTTGTTAGTCAGGCAACGATAACGGTTGTCTACGAGATAATAATAAAATGCTTAATGGTTCAGGTGGATGACTTGAGAGGCCGCAAAGGCTTGTACGCACTACCTTCACGTGGGGTTACGGTGTGGGCCCTCCGCATTGTGGTCTCGTTCGAAAGCTCTGAAAGACGTCCAGTTTCAGCATTGTGGTTGGGTCGGATCGTGCTGCGGCACTGAATCCACTTGGCGCACAACGACCCGGAGTGTGAGAGGTGATGGCCCATGAAGCTCTTGCACTTAGGACTGTAGACGGCGGGGACCTCTCTGATGAGCCGTAGGATGGGCCTCGGCGTGTCGGATAGCCTCAGTGGGGCATTCCCCAACAAGGTGTACGCCACCCTGGAGAACCGAGCGTGCAGGCTGAACAGGAGTGCACCCCTGTAGGGAAGATGATCTATTCGAATAGTCGTGTCCACGGTAACAAGATGCTTTATGCTGAAGCCAGAGCCTACTACTACAAACTATTACTATTAAACTGTTGGTTTCAGTTTCTTTTCCTCGCAGGGAAGTCGAGGAAGGGATCTCAGAGGCATTTATAATTATTAATTATTACTCCCTCCAATCCATAATAAGTGTCGCTCATCTAGTACAAAGTTTATACTAGTTTAGTACAAAATGAGCGACACTTATTATGGATCGGAGGGAGTACAACTTACTATTATACAATGCTGCAGCAACTTCTGCTGCATTGTTACTTTATGCTTTATATGAACTGTTGGTTGTTCTTTTCTTGTGCTGCAAGACTCGTCGGAAGATGCTAGTCTTCGGTAGGCCTAGCTTCTCATCCTTATTCTGATTTCTACCTTGCAGTCCACTATATACAACCTCCCCATTCCATTTGATACAAATGCATAAATGCTTAGTAGCGGACGTAAGACTCGCGGGTATGCTAGATACTCACCCTTGCTTTATTTCCCCCTTTTTGTTTTGCCTGATCGGTCGCTGCAGTCGACGTTGGAGCCCAGGAGCAGGAGATTCCAAGAGGAGGATACTACGACGTCGAGTTCCCGTTGACCAGGAGTAGTTCGGTGGATCCCAGGCAGGAGGCCTCACCTTTTCGATCTGTATCTCTGATGTTATTTGTGCTAGCCTTCTTAAGGAAATATTTGACTAACTATGTCTGTACTCAGATATTATGGTTGTATGACTTATGTATTCGGTCTGTGCGACCCTCCCTTTTTGTAATACATTGGTTTATCCTTTTGTGTTTAGTGTTGTGCTGTGATATTATCATCGTGGCACCTTCATCTCGATCATGTACCCTGCGTGTATGATTATTGTACATGATCGTAAATCGAGGGCGTCACAAGTTGGTATCCGAGCGGACTACCTGTAGGAAGCCACCCACCCACTCCTCGGTCGAAGTTGAGTCTAGTCTTTGAAAAACTATTTTTCTAACTTACTATTTGGCTTACGTCGCAGATCGATATCACCCCGTCGTGATATCTATGGTATTAGGATCCTTTTCTCCGTACCTATGCTCTGGGACTCTGCTCTCTTATCCTTGCTGGTAAGTTTTATTAAATCTAACATTAGGATCACGAGCTTATTGATTCCTACCGGCGTTCTGCTGCATACCCCTCTATTGAGTCGTGTCGCAAGAGTTCTGACCCAGGTCCCGGACCGCGGATACCCTTTCTCATTCGGGGCAGTGATACATCCCAAACGTATCTATAATTTCTGCTTGCTCCATGCATGTTTTGTGTGATATCGTTATGCTTTTGATACACTTTCATATATTTTTATAACATATTTTGGAACTAACCTATTAATGGTTGCAAGATTGCACAAGTTCTTGTTTTTCTACTTTATGTGCAGGAATTACTTGGATAAAGGAAAAAATCACAAAAAGAAGCCTTGTAAGAGTTGGACTCTTAACTTTCCCGAAATCTGTCCCCACCAGACAGGTTTTAAAGATTGCCTCGTAAACGCTAGAAGACGGCCTCAAACGGAAAAACGTAAAACTACAAAGTTGTAGGGAATTTTTTTCGGTGGATCTAGACATAAAATTCGGCCCAATCGGAGTTTGGATGCTTCCTAGAGCACCGAAATACCGAAGACGTAATCTGGATGACGGGAATCCGAGAGTCTATATAAAGAGAGGAAAACTAGGTCAAAGGGCACCACGAAATTTTCTCCCCCTTGGCAGCCATCTTGAGGGGTAGATCAATCTCCACAACAGCACCATCTCCAAGGAAGAAGAAGGGGGCCAAGGGCAGCTGCCCCCAAGGGTCGTGGCCACCGCCGTAGCTGTGGGCGTCGCCGTCTTCTTCATTTCCTCCGGGCTGCACCTCTCTATCAACAACTCTCCCTCTCACCATGTCCATGTGTGAGTAGTTCCCCCTCGGGGCTAAGGCTTGTATCTTGATCTATGTGGTTTCTCTCTCTCTCCCATGATGTGATCTTTGTTGTGATCATTGGCTATGTTAATCTAGGGTGATCCCATGATGTTTCCCCTTCTTCTATGTATTGGATTTGATGTACTCACTTGATCTTATCTAGTATAATCCCCGAGACCATGGTGACAACGGTCTATTGGACATGGGTTAGAAGAATATTTTCATGAGTGATTTCCTCTTTTGTGTGTGGATTGAAGATTGAGAGTCTCTTGGTGCTTGTCTTTGACTATCCTTTAGATATGTTGTGGTGATTGTGGTACTCTCTTTGGATGGCCGCAGTGACATTGGGAAATCCATAGATGGGAACTACGAACTCTGAGGTGTGCTTTTGTAGCCCTACACAATTCTCGTCCTCGCTTGACCACAAAGGAATGACCTCCGAGTACGTCTCCATTGCATGTTTTATGGGAAATATCATGTGATTAGACTATGTTAATGTTGTTGAGAGTTGCCACTAGTGGAAGTATGAAGCCTAGGCCTTGTTTCCACCATTGTTACACCGTTTGTGCTCACTTTTGTCACATGTTTTCTTTCTGCACTTTTTATTACAGATTTATATTACCTTGCTTTGCCACACCTATCACCCATATTTTACCATCTCTTCGCCGAACTATTGCACCTATACAACTCCTAGTTGTATTAGGTGTGTTGGGGACACAAGAGACTTCTTGTATCTTAATTGCAGGGTTGCTTGAGAGAGACCATCTTCAACCTCTACTTCCCTGAGTTCGATAAACCTTAGGTCATCCACTTGAGGGAAATTGTTGCTGTCCTACAAACCTCTGCACTTGGAGGCCCAACATAGTCTACAAGAATAGAAGCGTGCGTAGACATCAGGCAGGCCGCGCGTTCTTTGGCACAAAGTCCTGTGGCCAACCGTTTTCTTGCGGCGTGATTGACATAGCGGAAGCTATGTCGCGTCGTGTATTCCTTACCGCGATCTGCGCGCCGCCTACTGAGTCCTTTTTCCTTAATTTCTATGACGTTACGCTGTCTGATTTTGACCGACTATGTGCAAAGATCTGTATGTCTATATGACTACTATTGTGTATCTACTGCACTTCTCGTTCATTGCTCGTACTGCATCATGTAGGACTTCTTATCCTTGAAAATGATTTGTCTGAACTAACCCCTACTATTCAGGCACGATGGTTGATGATCCCCCACCTCCATCTTATATGGTCGCAATACTGCAGCAGTTTGATTTGAACCGTCAGTTTATAGCCAGTGTAATGGCCCAACTTCCAACTCAGAATTCCCCAATAACACTGCAAGAGTTTGTGCGCCTCAGTCCATCCACCTTCCGCAGCTCCGCCAATCCTATGGATGCAGATGATTGGCTCCGTGATATCGCTTTTCAGATGGAGTCAGCTGCTGTTGCCCCTGCCAGTTACCTCATCTTTGCGACGTATCATCTGAGGGGTCCAGCTGCTCAGTGGTGGGAAAGCCATCGGCTTGCGTTGCTAGATGAAACTGTAACCACTTGGCAAGAATTCCAGTTAGCCTTCCATGCATGGCACCTTCCTGAAGGTCTGATGCACCAGAAGAAGGAGGATTTCCGCCAACTCCGTCAGGGCTAGACAACTGTTGATGAATATCATAGGAAATTCCTTGAGTTGTCCCGCTATGCTGAGAGAGACGTCGCCACCGACGCTCACAAGCAGGAGAAATTCCGAGAAGGACTACATCCTGATATAGAGCTCGCACTTGTCCTTCATGATTGTGCGGACTTTGCGACCCTTGTCAGCAAGGCTTTTCAAGTCGAAACCGCTCTGACTAAGCACCAGGAATCTCTCAAGCATGCTCGAGATGCTGGACCATCTTTGGGTCGGCCTGTTCAGAAACTTCGAGCGTGGCTCCCGCACAATGTTTTCCACCGCCGAGACAACTAACGATTCCGACTGGACAACCCAATAGTATGGCTCCTCCCCCTAATGATGGCTTATGCCGCCAGTGTGGACAACCAGGTCACCGTGCACCATGTCCTCCTGTTGAACGTAAGAGGAATTGTCGAAACCGTCGTACCAGAAAAGGTAATACCAAGCCGCCTCTTGTTGAACGTGGCTATGCCAATCATGTTGATGTTGAGAAGGCTAAGATGGATCTGACTATCGTGATGGGAACCCTCCTTGTTAATTCAGTACCAGATTCTGTTCTGTTTGATTCAGGAGCCTCACATTCCTTCATATCTGCAGCGTTTTCCCGTAAGCAAGACTTGTCGTTCGAAAACCTGTACCCTCCGCTGGTGGTTTATTCTCCAGGTTCCAGTTGGGATACCTCGATGATAGCCCACAAAAATCATACTGAAATTGGAGGATTAGTGTTTGCTGCTTCACTCATGGCCCTCAAGGTTTCTACCATTGACATTATTCTTGGTATGGATTGGTTGAAAGCGCATGATGCTCACATCCGATGTGGTACTAAAACAGTTCAGCTCACTCACTCGTCTGGCAAGAAGATTCTGTACTCTGCCCGAACAGCTCAGCATGCCGAAAGCCAGATATATGCTCTGAATGCACTAAATGCTTCCCCTCTTGAAGGAATTGAGAATGTTCCAATCATTCGCGATTTTCTCGACGTCTTCCCAGAAGAACTACCGAGAATACCCCCGATCAGAGAAGTCGAATTCGTAATCGACTTGAAGCCTGGCACCGTCCCTATTGCTAAGCGTCCTTATAAGATGCCGCCTCACCACCTCCTTGAACTGAAGAAGGAGATCGACATGGCACTCCACAAAGGCTTCATCCGTCCTAGTTCCTCTGCTTGGGAAGCACCTTCGCTCTTTGTCAAGAAGAGCGATGGAACGAACCGTTTGGTCCAAGATTACCGACCAATCAACCAGGCAACAATACAGAACAAGAATCCGCTTCCTCGGATCAACGATCTATATGATCAACTTGCTGGATCTACGGTTGATGTCTACAAACGCTTCTATTCTTGTAGACTATGTTGGGCCTCCAAGCGCAGAGGTTTGTAGGACAACAGCAATTTCCCTCAAGTGGATGACTGATACGTCTCAAACGTATCGATAATTTCTGCTCGCTCCATGCATGTTTTGTGTGATATTGCTATGATCTAGATACACTTTCATACATTTTTTTTATCATATTGGACTAACCTACTAACTCAGTGCACCCTAGTGCTCGTTCCTGTTTTCTGTTGTTTTTCTATTTCAGTTTTTCCCCATATAAAAAGTGCTCCAAAAATCCGGGAAAAATCAGATAAAAAATCAGCGTGTCGGAAGCCTCCAGAACCCCGAAGGAGGGCCAGGGGGCCACCAATAGGTGCCCAGGCGGCGGGCAACTTCCGAAGACAGAACCCTGGACCCCTGGCTGCCCCCTTCACCTATCTATCCTCCGCCTCGGGTAACTTCCGAAGACAGAACCCTATTTCACAATCTAGCCTCTGTTCCGCCACCGCCGCGCTTCCAAGATCGGGAGCATCGTCAGGACCCTTCCCGGCACCCTGCCGGAGGGAGGATCGACCTCCGGGAGCTTCTCCTCCACCATGGACGCTTCCCGGATGTGCCGTGAGTAGTCTAACTTGGACCATGGGTCCGTGATCAGTAGCTATGTGATGTTCTCCTCCCCTCTTTGGCTTAGTTCAACCGTATCAGTGGTTTGGATACAACAAAGAAGATATGGACAAGACTGTCAAAAGTTAATGAAGGAGTTTCTGCACAACGAGACTCTCGAGTTGATACACTTCGCAGTCTCTTCACCAGGTTCAAGAGGCTAGACAACGAGCATGTGCAACAAACTTTTGACAGACTCACTAACATATCCAATGAACTTCAAGCATTGGGTGCCACTGACATCACAGATCATGAGGTGGTGAAGAAACTAATGAGGTCTCTGGATGACTCATTTGAGTTCCTATCGTTGATGATTCAAGAAAGGCCTGATTTCAAGACTCTGGATCCTGCTGACATTCTCGAGCGCCTCAATGCTCATGAACTGCAGCTCTCTGAAAAACAAGACTTATACCGCTCCATGCCAAAAGTCCGTGCGCTAAAAGCTAAGGCACGAAAGGTGTTCTCTGATGAAGAGTCTGAGGCTGATTCTGATGATCCTGAAATCCTCAGCCGGGAACTTGCTCTCCTCACCAGAAAGTTCCAAAGATTCACGAAGAAGAATCGCTTCGGAAATTCCTCAAGATCTTCATCAAGAAGAAGCAAAGATGATGACTCTGTTGAGACAAGAAAGAGAGTCTACCACAAATGCAAGAAACCTGGGAATTACATCGCCGTGTGTCCTCTCTGGGAAAGGAAGCTAAACTGAAGAAGAAGAAGAAAGTCAATTCTGATGAAAAGACAAAGCAGAAATCCTCAAGATCCTCAAAGTTTGCTGATACAGGAACAACAACTCCCGTAAGGCTCGCGCATATCTCGGCAAAGAATTGGACTCTGAAGAATCTGGTTCCGTTCTAGATGCTGAGGAAGAAGAATCTGAAGAATCTGAGGGTGCGGCTGGTCTAGCTCTTGCCACGTCGCTTGTATGCAAGTAAATCTTCAGCACTGAGGAATCTGATCCATCACATGTTGATGATGAAGCTGAAGACACCACCCCTGCCTTCTGCTTCATGGCTAAGTCCTCCAAGGTATCTACTTACTCTTCATGTGATGATCCCTCAGATGAAGAACCTAATGAAAACTATGCTAAACTTGCTAAACCTGCATCTAAGCAACAACGTGCACTTGAAAAGATTCATACCTCACTAAACAAGAGTGATGATATATTGGTTGAGAAATGACGAAGACTCAAAAATTGACTGATGAATCAAAAATTCTTCAGCCAAAGTTTGATGACTTAATCAGCCGTCATGAGGCACTCCTCACCGATCATGAGAAGCTGTCTCACGAGTTCCTCATGAGAAAGCAAGAACTTGAGTGCGTGAGGATGTCTCATGATGATCTGAGTTAAGAAAATGATTCACTCCTCTCCCAGCAGATCATCATGCCACAAGAAGGATTTAATCCTCCCTGTTTGAAATGCATTGAACATGACCGTATCACTTTTGTACCTAGTTCTTCAATGTCTTCAGACTCTGTTATTTCAATTGCTTCTGTGGTATCTAACCCCTCATCTGAGGATACCATAGACATTGCTGAAGAAAATGGTAGGTTGAAGAGTCTACTGGAAACCGGTATGTTCAAGAGTCTGAAAGGGCATCAGATTCTTTGTGACATCCTCAAGAAACAGATCCTCAACAGGAATCCGAGGAAAGAAGGTGTCGGGTTCACTCGAAACCTCAACGCTAATGGGTCTTACTGGAAACCTGAACAATATCCAAAGACCACTTGGGTTTTGGCAAAGATGCCTCCTCCTGATCCCTATACTTTATCTGGTTATGATACTGTTTCCTCAGATGTGGTGATTGAGTCTTTTGACTCAAAACTATAAACTGTTTAAAGATGTCAATGGTGAGGTATTCAGCAGATACATTGGAACTAACTGCAGGAACGGTCCTCCAGTCAAGCAGATCTGGGTTCAGAAGGACCTCATCACTAACCTCCCTGTGAATGTAGATGCAAATGAGTTGAGGGTATCATCTGAGGACGATACCTCAAATGGAAATGATTATCATTATGTCTCAGCTAACCATTTGTTCCACATGTAAGCTCCTCATAAGAATGCTTATTCATTTGTTTATCCTGATACCACCATCTCACGTCCCATTAGGTCTCATCGTTCTCATCAGTCCTCATATACTTCAAAACCGCCCATTAAGATGTGGGTGGTAAAGAAGAACTGATCATCTTTGCAGGGACGTGTCCTGTGGCAATCATAAATTTTGCAGATCATATGCCCAAGACAGTATCATTTGGGTCAGTTGAAGGAGATTTATATCTTTTGGTTTCATAGAATCAATCCTGAGGAACATCCTGAGGAATTAATTCTGAGGAACCATAAATTCTTCAAACTGAGACTGGCTCATAACTTGCTGTATGAGATACTAATTCCTTTGCAGGGAAAGACTGAATGGGTGATGGACAGTGGATGCAAAAATCACATGACTGGTGACAGAAGCCTTCTCATGGAATCATCTCTGCGTCCTTCTTCAAAGAAAACCATCACCTTCGCTGATAAAGGTAAAAGTAAGGTATTTGGTCTCGGCAGAGTTGCTATCTCTCGAGACCAACACATTGACAAAGTCATGCTTGTTGAATCCCTCGGGTACAACCTGATGTCTGTCTCTATGCTATGTGATCTTGACCTCGTTGTTCTCTTCGGAAAATATGGTTGTGTAGTTTATATGGTTAACGATAACTCCATTCTCTTCAGTGGAGTTAGGAAAGGTGATATGTATATTGTAGATTTTTCTGAAGGTCCTCAGGTTTCCACGTGCCTCATGGCTCGAGCCTCAGAGTGCTGGCTATGGCATCGAAGACTCGGCCACGCCGGAATGAGGAACCTCCAGAAACTGGTTCTGAAGAAACATGTCCTCGGGATTGAGGAAATCGGATTCTCAAAGGACCGGTTATATGGCGCGTGTGAAGCTGGAAAGATGACCAAGGCCAAGCATCCAGCGAAGACCATCATGACGACTACAAGACCTCTGGAATTACTTCACATTGATCTATTCGGTCCTCCAAAGTATTCAAGCTTTGGAGGTAGTATGTATGGTCTTGTTATTGTTGATGACTTCTCACGGTACACTTGGGTGCATTTTCTTCTCTATAAGTCAGAAACCCCAGCTATCTTCAAGCGCTTCGCCCAGCGATTCATGAACAACTACAACCTGAAGATCAAGCACATTCAAAGCGACAACGACACTGAGTTCAAGAACATCGGTGTGGAAGAATTCCTCGACGACTTGGGAATCACTCATGAGTTCTCAGCGCCTTACACTCCTCAGCAAAATGGAGTTGTTGAGAGGAAGAACCGAACCCTCATCGAAATGGCTCGAACGATGCTGGCTGAGTACAACACACCACTCATTTGGTCTACTTATTTTGGCGTACTGCCCATGCTTATGAGCCTCTTCCTTTATTTTGTAGCATAGTTAGCATTGCGGTGCGTTTATAATCGTGTCAATTGCCCATCTGTAATTTGTTTACCTCGCATAGCAGTTTTATCATCTTTTGGGAGAGAGACATCACTGGTGAACATCACGGGACCCCGGTCCATATTCTCATCACTGTTTACAAGCTTATTTCCTTTTCGGCATTTATTTTCAGTTGCTATCATTATCATCATCCCTTGTGTGATTGACCCTTTGTAAACAACAAGAGCGGAGAGATTCACAACCTCTCTGAACTTCGTTGGGAGCAAAGTTAATTGTGTTGTGTGCAGGACCGCGTCAGGTGCGTCGCTGACACCTACTTATCATCGCCGGAGTCCTACGAGAGATAAACCCTATCCTCTACATAGGGGAAATTTGCTGCTATCCTACATCTCACCTTCCACTTAGGGTAACCAACGAAGGGCGAGAAGCCATTACCACTTCCACGTCATGAAGCAAATTTCTGGCGCCGTTGCCGGGGACTCCGAGTGATAAGATAGGGGAGTTTCCCACTATCTTTTACCTTTACTTTTTAGTCTCGTTAGTTTACCTTTCTGTTTTTATCTTTGTGTCTTATTTCGAAAATTACAAAAAAAATCTGCCACACTTGCTGCTACTATGGGTTCCACTGAAAACACCAAGCTGTGTGGCTTCACCAGTCACAACAACAAAGACTTTATCTGCACTCCTATTGCCACACCTGCCACCTCAGCTACCTCTTATGAAATTAAACCTGATTTGCTAAACCTTATTATGAGAGATCAATTCTCTGGTGCTGGAGATGCTGCTGCTTTACACTTGAATAATTTTGTTGAATTATATGATATGCAAAAGTATAAAGAAGTAGAAGGTGATGTTGTTAAGCTCAAGCTTTTTTCCTTTCTCTTTGAGGGACGAAGCTAAAATCTGGTTTCATTCTTTGCCTAGGAATAACATAGATTCTTGGGATAAGTGCAAATATGCTTTTATTGAGAAGTACTACCCACCTGAAATTTTTTATCCAATTGAGGAGTAACATTATGAATTTTAGAAAATTGTATAATGAACACCGTTGCCCAAGCTTGGGAACGTATGAAATCTCTTGTTAAGAAATGCTCTACACATGGTTTGACTTCCTGGATGGTTATCCAGACTTTTTATGCAGGCATGAACTTTACCTCGCGGAACCTGTTAGATTCGGCCGCGGGAGGAACCTTTATGTCAACTACACTTGGTGCTGCCACAAAACTCCTCGATGAGATGATGACCAGCTGTTCCCAATGGCACACCGAACGTGCTCCAACAGGTAAGAAGGTAAATTCTGTCGAGGAAATTACCTCCCTAAATGATAAAGTTGATTTAATTATGTCTCTACTTACCAAGAAACCCTCTATTGATCCTCATGATGTTCCTTTAAATTCTTTGGTTGCTCAGGAACAAGTAGACGTGAACTTCATTGCTAGAAACCACTTTAATAATAATGCTTATAGGGGCAACTTTGCTAGTAATCCTAGACCGTTTCCATCCACTTATGGGAAGAACAACACTTACCCTAGCAACTCCTATCCTACTTACAAGGAAAGAGACCTACCTAGCTATGAGAAATTAATAGAAATAGAGAAGGCTACTAAGAATTATATGCATACCCAGTTTGAACAAAACAAACCCTTCTCTAAGAAAATAGGCGAGCACACTGCCATTCTGCAAAACATTAGTGAACAACTTGAGAGCCTGAACAGTGAGATCTCTAATCTCCAAACTATACTTACCGCCACTGAAACCATTGTTTCGAATATGTCCCACACCCAATCTACTTTGATAAATCAAATGGAAGCGAAAACAGGAGTTATCCCTATGGAAGATGATAGAATTAAGAGCCTTCCTACACACCACACAGTGTCCACTATCCAAATTGTTGAGGACACCGAAACTATTAGAACCCAATGCACTCCTGGTCCCATTGGACCTATTAATGGTGATGCTAATACCTCAACCGTAGAAGAATAAACCCCTATGAACATAGAGGGTTTCAAACAAGTGAGCCTAGATGACACTACTACCACCTTTGATAGTAGTGATATTGATTTTGATAGTTGCACACTCTCAGAAGTTATTAGCTTATTACACAAGATGTCTAGAGACCCCCACACTAGCACACTTAATCTTGCCTTCACGGAGTATATCACAAATGCTCTCATTAAAGCTAGGGAGGAGAAGCTTAGGATAGAAGCCTCCATACCTAGGAAGCTAGATGATGGTTGGGACCCTATGATCAAAATTAAATTAAATAACTTCTCTTGCTATGCTTTATGTGACGTTGGAGCTAGTACCTCCGTCATGCCCAAAAGAATGTATGATATGTTTGAATTGAAACCTTTTGATTCTTGTTCTTTTGGTGTTTGTCATATCGATTCTTTCGTAAAGAAACCTTTGGGGAAGATTGACGATGTTCTTATCATTGTCAATGACAACTATGTTCCCGTTGATTTTATTATTATGGATATAGAGTGTGAACCTTTATGTCCAATTATTTTGGGACGTACTATTCTTCGCACCGTTGGTGCAATCATTGACATGAAAGAGGGGAATATAAAATTTCAATTCCCTCTCAAAAATGGGATGGAACACTTACCTAGAAATAAAATTAAGTTACCTTTGGAGTCCGTTACACGGGCTAGCTATTCTCTTTCTCTTGATAAAACTTGATTCTTCTTTTGCCTTATGCCTAGCTTAAAGGCGTAAAAGAAAGCGCTTGTTGGGAGGCAACCCAAGATGTTTTTTACTTCTGTTTTTAGTGGTCTTGATGATTGTTGCTACTATAACAACATCATTGTATCTTTATTTTCAAGCTTTGTGCCAAGTTATAGCCTCATATGACAAGGGAAGTGAAAGTTGTGACATGCTGTCCAGAAAACAGATTCTGTCCTCGTGGCGGGAAAAATCAGATCAAATCCCCAGTTAATCTTTTTGAACTGAATTGTTTACACAACGTTCTCTATACAATCACGAAACTTTCATATGTTCTAAGTTTTTTCATTTGAGTTGTAGAAGTGCCCCTAAAAAATTCTTTACTACCTGCTGTTCTGTTTTTCACAGATTCTGCCACGTTTTGTCTCTCCTAACTTTTGCAAACCTTAAGCTTGCTTTTTCTTTGCAAAACCCTTTTTGAAATCTTGAGAAATAGTAGCTCCTCAAGAATATCATTATATCCAGTAGGGAAAAATTATTTATTAAGGGTACTAACCTCTCTAATCAGCTTATGATGAGTTATGTATGAAGGGAGTTTTCAAGTGTGCGATGGAAGACGATGAAAGAACATTCGGGAGTGTTAAGCACTCAAGCTTGGGTATGCCACCATGCAAACCCAATAAATATTCAAGGAGACTCAAGCTTCTAAGCTTGGGGATGCCCCCGTGCATCCCCTTCTCCATCAACAATCATCAGTTCGTCCTTCGTCTCACTATATTTTTATCACTTCATGCGTTATGTGCTATGCTTGGAGCGTCTCGCTCTTAGGTTTTATTTTTTATTTTTAGTTTTATTTATCTTTTCTTGCTGTTCATAACAAGTTAGACCCCGTCTTACTTTGTGTGGGAGAGAAATACGCTCCACTTTCAAAATTTAGAACACATCATAGGATTTTTCATGCCTATCTTTTTGCTGTTGTGTGTTCTTTATCTTTTCGTAGCTACTGTCATGTTTAGTTTTAGTCTGAGTTTGTCTTTAGCAAGAGCCATGGCTTTTCTTAGTTTGTTGTTGGAACTCTCTTTAGTTTTCATGTTTATCTTGTTAAGAGAGTTGGTTGTTGCACTGAGTTGAGTCTTGTCTTGAGAGTAGGTAATTGAGGTTGCTATTTAATTTTAGTAGTAACTTGCAATGGTTTTGAGGTATTGATGTGAGTAATGTTTGAACTTTTGGTGTCAAGAGATGTAGCTTATTAGTGATAGGTGTCGTATTTTGGGCAATCCGTGTTTATTTTCAAAACCTACAAACCTAGTTGAGAACTCTAGCTACTAGATGGATCGTTAATCTTTGGAGGGATCGAATATTAGAGTACACTCATGTACCATGAGTCGAGGATGCGCAAGGATAACCAAACCCCCATACACTCCTCCTCGGGGTACTTGTCTCTTTGTGAACCTCCTTATTAGATTGAGAGTTACCGATGATAAGTGCATGAGTTCCTCGGACTAATGTAAGTATTAAAAGTTGACACTTCCACCTCCTCATATTTACTAGCCTGTCATGTGCCGTGCATTGCCTTCTTCTCATTCCGAGAGTTGGCGTCCACCTTCGTCGGTGCATCCAAACCCTTGGCATGATACACTCTGTCATCATAAACCTCCTTATATCTTTCCTCAAAATAGCCACCATACCTACCTATCAAGGCATTTCCATAGCCTTTCCGAGATATATTGCCATGCAACATCCACCTCTTCATGACTTGATCTTCATGTCATACATGTTCCTGCTACATTGGCAGCGGCATACATTGCATACATCATGATAGCTACATCTTCTTTATGATTTGAGTACCTTGTAAAGTGTGAAAGATCTTCTATACCCTCTTGTAAATTAGAGTGTTGCCCTTAAGTGAGGAAAAGATCCCAAAGTGGACAAAATAAAATATCCCAAAGAGGACAAATGAGAGTTAAATAGAAAGAGCCATTGAGGCCACCAAAAAAATACAAAAAAGAGAAAAAAGAGAAAAAGAAAATAAAAAGAGAGAAAGGGGCAACACTACTATCCTTTTGAAAGATTCACACTAGTACTCCCTCTTATCCTTGTACTCCATAGAGATGATCATTAATGCATATAACTATGTGGGGACCTTCACACTATAGAACTTGGCTTGCATATTCCAAGGATGAGCCTCCTCAAAAGAGATCTAGGTTTTCCTGAGCGAGCAAGTTAGCTGCACCCCCACTAGTTCCATTGGAGAGCTTTTCAGCTCATTTGTGCATCTGTTGCATGGCAATCCCTCCTCCTCGCATCATATCTATCATTTGGCTTTCTCGCCTATGATTATCCTCATTGATGTGAGCCTTTCTCACCTTTTTGTATTCCTCCTCCAACATATTTCTCTTTTTGCCATCCTAAGTGTCAACTCTCGTGCTTACGCTCATCCATTGCATGAGTGCTCGAAATATTGAAAAGGAGTGGATCAAATTGACTTGTACCTGGCTAGTGGTTTCGGGACGAGTCAAGATAAGATTCCAAAGAAGACCAAGTGTGAAACTTTAGTAGATTGGGTTCTCAACAAAAATACTTTTTTCTTCTCGTATTCCCTATCCCCCTTCTTGCACGCAAACACCATTTGGAGACATTCGGGTCACGGACAGCGAGAGCTCTTGCACCTAATGGTCTTTCATTGCTTGTTTCAATGCTAATATATACTCTTGCATGTTATGACTTGAATTGAATCACATACCTTAATTGCTTTACGTTTCAAAGTTCTTATATGGTTGCTAGCATGTCACCACAGAAATTATGCATGTTATCATTTACCTACTCGAGGACGAGCGGGAATTAAGCTTTGGGATGTTGATACGTCTCAAATGTATCGATAATTTCTGCTCACTCCATGCATGTTTTGTGTGATATTGCTATGACCTTGATACACTTTCGTACATTTTTATCATATTTGGACTAACCTACTAACTCAGTGCACCCCAGTGCCAGTTCCTGTTTTCTGCTGTTTTTCTATTTCAATTTTCCCCATATAAAAAGTGCTCCAAAAATGCGGGAAAAATCAGATAAAAAATCAGCGTGTCGTAAGCCTCCAGAACCCCGAAGGAGGGCCAGGGGGCCACCACCAGGTGCCTAGGCGGCCACCTCGCACGGCCAGGGGGGCGCCTGGACCCCTGGTGGCCCCACTGTTTGCCCCCTTCGCCTATTTATTCTCCGCCTCGGGAAACTTCCGAAGACAGAACCCTATTTCGCAATCTCGCTTCTGTTCCGCCGCCGGCGCGCTTCGAAGATCGGGAGCACCATCAGGACCCTTCCCGGCACCCTGCCGGAGGGAGGATCGACCTCCGGGAGCTTCTCCTCCACCATGGACGCTTTCCCGGATGTACCGTGAGTAATCTACCTTGAACCATGGGTCCGTGATCAGTAGCTATGTGATATTCTCCTCCCCTCTTTGTTCTTCATGGTTTAGACCTCGTGAGTTGCCCTACATGATCGAGGCACATATGTAATTCTTCTGCTGTTGCTATGCTGAGTTTGCTGAGATCTCATGGATTATGAGATTATGTTCAGATCGTGATAGAGTAATATATTTGGTTTTTATCTCTTATATTTTTGTTACTAAGTAATTCTTGCATGTTCTCCGTTGCTGTTTATTGCTTTCGCCAAGTGGTAGGTAGTAACTCCAAGAGGGAATGTTATGCTCGATTGTGCGTACATGCCCCCTGATGACACGCTTGAGTGACAGAAACATGAGTCTAGGGGATGTGCTGTGGCCACAAGGGGGAAAACAACGGTGCTTGTAACCGCGGTTGCAAGGATTGTTTACTTTACGCAAAGTTATTTTTAATGCAGTTGTCTGTTGCTTTGGGTTTACACTTTTGGTGGGGATCACAACTTAATACCAGCGAGATGTTCTGGATAGATATCTCAAGGTGGATGCTTAGTAGTAGATGCAGATGGATTTCGGTCTACTTATTTTGGCGTACTAGCCATGCTTATGAGCCTCTTTCTTTCTTTTGTAGCATAGTTAGCATTGCGGTGCGTTTATAATCCTGTCAATTGCCCATCTGTAATTTGTTTACCTCGCATAGCAGTTTTATCGTCTTTTGGGAGAGAGACATCACTAGTGAACATCATGGGACCCTGGTCCATATTCTCATCACCGTTTACAAGCTTATTTCCTTTTCAGCATTTACTTTCAATTGCTATCATTATCATTATCCCTTGTGTGTTTGACTCTTTGTAAATAATAAGACCGGAGAGATTGACAACCTCTCTGAACTTCGTTGGGAGCAATGTTAATTGTGTTGTGTGCAGGTCCGCGTCAGGTGCGCCGCTGACACCTACTTATCATCGCCGGAGTCCTACGGGAGACAAACCCTATCCTCTACATAGGGGAAATTTGCTGCTATTCTACATCTCACCTTCCACTTGGGGCAACCAACGAAGGGCGAGAAGCCATTACCACTTCCACGCTATCAATGACCTAAGGTTTATCGAACTCAGGGAAGTAGAGGTTGAAGATGGTCTCTCTCAAGCAACCCTGCAATTAAGATACAAGAAGTTTCTTGTGTCCCCAACACACCTAATACAACTAGGAGTTGTATAGGTGCACTAGTTCTGCGAAGAGATGGTAAAATACGAGTGATAGGTGTGGCAAAGCAAGGTAATATAAATCTGTAATAAAAAGTGCAGCAAGCAAACATGTGACAAAAGTGAGCACAAACGGTGTAACAATGGTGGAAACAAGGCCTAAGCTTCATACTTTCACCAGTGGCAACTCCCAACAACATTAACATAGTCTAATCACATGATATTTCCCATAAAACATGGAATGGAGACGTACTCAGAGGTCATTCCTTTGTGGTCAAGAGAGGACGAGAATTATGTAGGGCTACAGAAGCACACCTCAGAGTTCGTAGTTCTCAATCTATGGATTCCCAATGTCACCGCGGCCATCCAAAGAGAGTACCACAATCACCACAACATATTTCATGGATAGTCAAAGACAAGCACCAAGAGACTCTCAATCTTCAATCAACACACAAAAGAGGAAATCACTCATGATAATATTCTTCTAACCCATGTCCAATAGACCGCTGTCACCATGGTCTCGGGGATTATACTAGATAAGATCAAGTGAGTACATCAATCCAATACATAGAGGAAGGGGAAATATCATGGGATCACCCTAGATAAACATAGCCTATGATCACAACGACTATCACATCATGGGAGAGAGAATTGACCACATAGCTACTAGTAGATACCTCAGCCCCGAGGAGGGACTACTCCCGCATCATGGAGGGAGGAAACAACGGCGATGGAGATGAATCTGGGGCACTTCCCCGTCCCGGAAGGTGCAGGCACAGGAACTCTGGTCCCCCGAAGCTTGTTGGCGATGACGGCGGAGATCAGAATTGCTTCTAGAGAAAAGGGGTCTGGAATCAGGGTTTTCGCGACGGGAGAATAAATAGGAGCCAAAGGGGGCATCGGGGGGACACCAGGAGTCCAGGCGGCCTCCCGGTGCATCCCCACCCTAGGCCGTGCCACCTGGCCTCCTGGGCATCAGGTGGGGCCCCTTTGGCCCTTCTTCGGTGAATCCGGAAGTTTCTGGAACACTGATTTTTTATCCGATTTTTGGAGCACTTTTAATATGGGGGAAACCTGAAATAGAAAAACAGCAGAAAACAGGAACTGGCACTGGGGTGCACTCAGTTAATAAGTTAGTCCAAATATGATCAAAAGTGTATGAAAGTGTATCTAGATCATAGCAATATCACACAAAACTTTCATGGAGCAAGCAGAAATTATAGATACGTTTGGGACATATCAACGGTGTTCTCGAAACTCAACTTGAGGTTGGGTTACCATCAGATCTGGGTCCGCGAATAGGACATTCCGAAGACTGCTTTCATTACTCGCTATGGTTCATACGAGTACATGATGGCGTGGAAGTGATAATGGCTTCTCGCCCTTTGTTGGTTATCCCAAGTGGAAGGTGAGATGTAGGATAGCAGTAAATTCCCCTATTTAGAGGATAGGGTTTGTCTCCCGTAGGAATCAGGCGATGATAAGTAGGTGTCAGCGACGCACCTGACGCGGACCTGCACACAACACAATTAACTTTACTCCCAACGAAGTTCAGAGAGGTTGTCAATCTCTCCGGTCTTGTTGTTTACAAAGGATCAAACACAAGAGATAATGATAATGATAATGATAGCAACTGAAAGTAAATACTGAAAAGGAAATAAGCTTGTAAACAGTGATGAGAATATGGACCGGGGTCCCGTGATGTTCACTAGTGATGTCTCTCTCCCAAAAGACGATAAAACTGCTATGCGAGGTTAACAAATTACAGATGGGCAATTGACAGGATTATAAACGCACCGCAATGCTAACTATGCTACAAAAGAAAGGAAGAGGCTCATAATCATGGGCAGTACGCCAAAATAAGTAGACCGAAATCCATCTGCATCTACTACTAATCATCCACCTTGAGATACCTATCCAGAACATCTCGCTGGTATTAAGTTGATAGCCCCACCCAAAGTGTAAACCCAAAGCAACAGACAACTGCATTAAAAATAACTTTGCGTAAAGTAAACAATCCTTGCAACCACGGTTACAAGCACCGTTGTTTTCCCCCTTGTGGCCACAACACATCCCCTAGACTCATGTTTCTGTCACTCAAGCGTGTCATCAGGGGGCATGTACCCACAATCGAGCATAACGTTCCCTCTTGGAGTCACTACCTACTACTTGGCCAAATCAATAAATAACAATGGAGAACATGCAAGAATTACTTAGGAACAAAAATATAAGAGATAAAAACCAAATATATTACTCTATCACGATCTGAACATAATCTCATAATCCATCAGATCCCATCAAACTCAGCATAGCAATAGCAGAAGAATTACATATGTGCCTCGATCATGTAGGGCAGCTCACGAGGTCTAAACCATGAAGAACAAAGAGGGGAGGAGAACATCACATAACTACTGATCACGGACCCATGGTCCAAAGAAAACTACTCACGGCACTTCCGGGAAGTGTCCATGGTGGAGGAGAAGCTCCCGGAGGTCGATCCTCCCTCCGGCAGGGTGCCGGGAAGGGTCTTGACGGTGCTCCCGATCTTGGAAGCGCGCGGCGGCGGAACAGAGGCGAGTTTGTGAAATAGGGTTCTGTCTTCTGAGTTTCCCCGTGACGGAGAATAAATAGGCGAAGAGGGGAAGCCAGGGGGGCACCAGGGGTCCAAGCGCCCCCCTGGCGCGGCCAGGCCCTTGGCCGCGCCAGGTGGCCGACTGGGCACCTGGTGGTGGCCCCCTGGCCCTCCTTTGGGGTTCAGGAAGCTTCCGACATGCTGATTTTTTATCCGATTTTCCCGGATTTTTGGAGTACTTTTTATATGGGGAAAAATTCAAATAGAAAAACAGCAGAAAACAGGGACTAGCACTGGGGTGCACTGAGTTAGTAGGTTAGTCCAAATATGATAAAAAATGTATGAAAGTGTATCTAGATCATAGCAATATCACACAAAACATGCATGGAACGAGCAGAAATTATCGATACGTTTGAGACGTATCAACATCCCCAAGTTTAATTCCTGCTCGTCCTCGAGTAGGTAAATGATAATAAACATAATTTCTGTGGTGACATGCTAGCAACCATATAAGAACTTTGAAAAGTAAAGCAATCAAGGTATGTGATTCAATTCAAGTCATAACATGAAGAGTCTATATTAGCATTGAAACAAGCAACGGAAGAACATTAGGTGCAAGAGATCTCGCTATCCGTGAATCGAATGTCTCCAAATGGTGTTTGCATGCAAGAAGAGGGATAGGTCATACGAGAAAAAAAATATTTTTGTTGAGTACTCAATCTACTAAAGTTTCACACTTGGTCTTCTTTGGAATCTTATCTTGACTTGTCCCCAGACCACTAGCCAGGTACAAGTCAATTTGATCCACTCCTTTTCGATATTTTGAGCACTCATGCGATGGATGGGCGTAAGCACGAGAGTTGACACTTAGGATGGCAAAGAGAGAATATGGTGGAGGAGGAAGACAAAAAGGTGAGAAAGGCTCACATCATTGAGGACAATCATAGGCGAGAAGGCCAAATGATAGATATGATGTGAGGAGTAGGGATTGCCATGCAACAGATGCACATATGAGCTGAAAAGCTCTCCAATGGAACTAGTGGGGGTGCATCTAACTTGCTCGCTCATGAAGACCTAGAGCTCTTTTGAGGAGGCTCATCCTTGGAATATGCAAGCCAAGTTCTATAGTGTGAAGGTCCCCACATAGCTATATGCATGATCATCTCTATGGAGTACAAGGATAAGAGCGAGTACTAGTGTGGATCTTTCAAAAGGATAGTATTGTTGCCCCTTTCTCTCTTTTTATTTCTTTTTTCTATTTTTTGTATTTTTTGGTGGCCTCAATGGCTCTTTCTATTTAACTCTCATTTGTCCTCTTTGGGATCTTTTATTTTGTCCACTTTGGGATCTTTTCCTCACTTAAGGGTGTAAGTGCATCTAGTGCCCCCTTTGATGTTTTGGAGTATTTGATGACAAAACGGTTAAGGGACTGATGTGTTTGTGATCATACACAGGAGAACAGTCACTGAAGAATAGGTTAACCACCGTTGTCGACCCCCCAAAATGTTGAGGAACATTGAAGAAATTGAGGTGTTTTTTTGAAGACTGGCGAGGCGCGAAATCCTGAAGACACATGATCCTAAAGCATTCTGCTGAAGCTGAAGCAGTACAAGATCCTGAGGAAGTTCGCGCTGAAGACGAAGTTGAAGCACAATCTTCGCTAAGACTTTTTATACATCTTGAGTCGTAGGAAAACATCACACTGTTGGAGGGGTTGAGGAAAATGCGTTCTGTATTTATGAGGAAGTGCTCAATTAGAAATCCTGAAGAAAACCCAGAGAAATGTCCTGCAGTAGAAGTACAATTCCTCGGGTGTCTGAGACGACGTTCTTCAGGACACTGAGGAATTTGTCTTCAATTGAGGAGTCAGGAAACTGCCAGTGCAGTTCGCCTGAAGAAAGAGAGAGAGTGTTCCGACTGTGCCACGTGTAACATGGAGAGTGCTGGTACCGATCCAGCCAACGGTCCGAAGGGTGGGCATGGAAGTAATTTCATGCATGGGCATTTATGTCCTTTCACCTGGGGTTGCTCCCCGGCTATAAATAGCCGCCCCCAGCCCCATTTGTGGGTTGGATGCTCCGAGAGAAAACTGACACTTGTCATTTGAGAGCAACCCACCTCTGAAGAAACTGAAGAACCTAAGTGAGGAAAACCACCAGCCTGAGTAGTTGTGCATTTCTGAGGAAGCCGGTTCGAGTGATCCGAAGCTTTTTACTCTTGAAGACTGTGATCTTCCAGCCGGTGTAGAAGTCATCAGTCTGAGGAAGTCAAGATGCAATTTTGACTTCCCCGAGTGAACTGAGTCTGTGAAGGTTTCGGGAGTCTACCTTGAAGACTCACCTGAGTTATTGGACGGAGTCTGAGGACTTTAGTTCAAGGAGAATAATGTGAAGACTATGTCTTCTGAGTTCAATTTCAGCCTCTCCAACCAGATGTAGAGTTGTCACAACAACTCAAACTGGTTCATCAAGTCTATGTCTTCAGTGCCCTGGTGCTATTTCTTCAACCTCAGCTTTTATGTTTATGCACTGATGACTCATCCTGATGCCTTTATTTCTGAGTTTACTCTGGTCTCATTCCTCAGTTCTCACATCGATCTTACCTTTGCTCTGAAATAGGTTGATTTACATTCAGGCCTACGTTTTAGAATCACCTATGTGCTTCCTCAGGTTTTAGTTTCCTCAATTCGTATTGGCTCAGTCCCGAGGAAATCGAAAGTCCTTAAGATAATTGAAAATCTCCCATTCACCCCCCTCTGGTCGATATACTGCACTTTCAATTGGTAGCAGAGCAAGGTACTCCCTTGTTCTGTGTGATTCGGTTTAACCACCTAGAGTTTTAGTTATGTCGACCTCAGGTACAATGAGCGTTGCCTCAAACTGCCCCATCTTCGACGGGATAGACTACCCGTACTGGAAGAACAAGATGAGGATGCATCTTGAAGCCATTGACAAGGACCTGTGGGATATTGTTGATCAAGGCATTCCTGAAGCTAATCTGATGACTGCTCCTGAAGTTGTCAAGAAGAACTGGCAGCTTGATGCAAAAGCTCGAAGCATTATTGGCGGCCACCTCAATAAGGCTCAGTTCAACCGTATCAGTGGTCTGGATACAACAAAGAAGATATGGACAAGAGTGTCAAAAGTTAATGAAGGAGTTTCTGCACAACGAGACTCTCAAGTTGATACACTTCGCAGTCTCTTCAACAGGTTCAAGAGGCTAGAAAACGAGCATGTGCAGCAAACCTTTGACAGACTCACTGACATATCCAATGAACTTCAAGCACTGGGTGCCGCTGACATCACAGATCATGAGGTGGTGAAGAAACTACTGAGGTCTCTGGATGACTCGTTTGAGTTCCTATCGTTGATGATTCAAGAAAGGCCCGATTTCAAGACTCTGGATCCTGCTGACATTCTCAAGCGCCTCAATGCACATGAACTGGAGCTCTCTGAAAAACGAGACTTATACAGCTCCACGCCAAAAGTCCGCGCGCTATAAGCTAAGGCACGAAAGGTGTTCTCTGATAAAGAGTCTGAGGCTGATTCTGATGATCCTGAAATCCTCAGCCGGGAACTTGCTCTCCTCACCAGAAAGTTCCAAAGATTCACAAAGAAGAATCGCTTCAGAAATTCCTCAAGATCTTCCTCAAGAAGAAGCAAAGATGATGACTCTGTTGAGACAAGAAAGAGAGTCTGCCACAAATGCAAGAAACCTGGGCATTACATCGCCGAGTGTCCTCTCTGGGAAAAGAAAGCTAAACTGAAGAAGAAGAAAAAAGGGAAAGATGACAGTTCTGATGAAAAGACAAAGAAGAAATCCTCAAGATCCTCAAAGTCTGATGGATACAGGAACAACAACTCCCGTAAGGCTCGCGCATATCTCGGCAAAGAATTGGACTCTGAAGAATTTGGTTCCGATCCTGATGCTGAGGAAGAAGAATATGAAGAATCTGAGGGTGCGGCTGGTCTAGCTCTTTCCATG
The DNA here is from genome assembly GCA_950022295.1 of Bromus sterilis. Classification (NCBI taxonomy): domain Eukaryota; kingdom Viridiplantae; phylum Streptophyta; class Magnoliopsida; order Poales; family Poaceae; genus Bromus; species Bromus sterilis. The sequence continues at coordinate 116,365,477 of OX465599.1, forward strand.
TCGCTTGTCTTCAAGTCAATCTTCAGCGCTGAGGAATCTAATCCATGACATGTTGATGATGAAGCTGAAGACACCACCCCTGACTTCTGCTTCATGGCTAAGTTCTCCAAGGTATCTACTTACTCTTCATGTGATGATCCCTCAGATGAAGAACCTCATGAAAACTATGCTAAACTTGCTAAACTTGCATCTAAGCAACAACGTGCACTTGAAAAGATTCAGACCTCACTAAACAAGAGTGATGATATGTTGGTTGAGGAAATGACGAAGACTAAAAAATTGACTGATGAATCAAAAATTCTTCAGTCAAAGTTTGATGACTTAATCAGTCGTCATGAGGCACTCCTCAACGATCATGAGAAGCTGGCTCATGAGTTCCTCATGAGAAAGCAAGAACTTGAGCGCGTGAGGATGTCTCCTGACGATCTGAGGAAAGAAAATGATTTGCTCCTCTCCCAACAGATCATCATGCCACAAGAAGGATTAGTGTTTGCTGCTTCACTCATGGCCCTCAAGGTTTCTACCATTGACATTATTCTTGGTATGGATTGGTTGAAAGCGCATGATGCTCACATCCGATGTGGTACTAAAACAGTTCAGCTCACTCACTCGTCTGGCAAGAAGATTCTGTACTCTGCCCGAACAGCTCAGCATGCCGAAAGCCAGATATATGCTCTGAATGCACTAAATGCTTCCCCTCTTGAAGGAATTGAGAATGTTCCAATCATTCACGATTTTCTCGACGTCTTCCCAGAAGAACTACCGAGAATACCCCCGATCAGAGAAGTCGAATTCGTAATCGACTTGAAGCCTGGCACCGTCCCTATTGCTAAGCGTCCTTATAAGATGCCGCCTCACCACCTCCTTGAACTGAAGAAGGAGATCGACATGGCACTCCACAAAGGCTTCATCCGTCCTAGTTCCTCTGATTGAGGAGCACCTTCGCTCTTTGTCAAGAAGAGCGATGGAACGAACCGTTTGGTCCAAGATTACCGACCAATCAACCAGGCAACAATACAGAACAAGAATCCGCTTCCTCGGATCAACGATCTATATGATCAACTTGCTGGATCTACGGTTGATGTCTACAAACGCTTCTATTCTTGTAGACTATGTTGGGCCTCCAAGCGCAGAGGTTTGTAGGACAACAGCAATTTTCCTCAAGTGGATGACTGATACGTCTCAAACGTATCGATAATTTCTGCTCGCTCCATGCATGTTTTGTGTGATATTGCTATGATCTAGATACACTTTCATACATTTTTTTATCATATTGGACTAACCTACTAACTCAGTGCACCCTAGTGCTCGTTCCTGTTTTCTGTTGTTTTTCTAGTTCAGGTTTTCCCCATATAAAAAGTGCTCCAAAAATCCGGGAAAAATCAGATAAAAAATCAGCGTGTCGGAAGCCTCCAGAACCCCGAAGGAGGGCCAGGGGGCCACCACCAGGTGCTCAGGCGGCGGGCAACTTCCGAAGACAGAACCCTGGACCCCCGGCTGCCCCCTTCACCTATCTATCCTCCGCCTCGGGTAACTTCCGAAGACAGAACCCTATTTCACAATCTCGCCTCTGTTCCGCCACCGCCGCGCTTCCAAGATCGGGAGCATCGTCAGGACCCTTCCCGGCACCCTGCCGGAGGGAGGATCGACCTCCGGGAGCTTCTCCTCCACCATGGACGCTTCCCGGATGTGCCGTGAGCAGTCTAACTTGGACCTTGGGTCCTTGATCAGTAGCTATGTGATGTTCTCCTCCCCTCTTTGGCTTAGTTCAACCGTATCAGTGGTTTGGATACAACAAAGAAGATATGGACAAGACTGTCAAAAGTTAATGAAGGAGTTTCTGCACAACGAGACTCTCGAGTTGATACACTTCGCAGTCTCTTCACCAGGTTCAAGAGGCTAGACAACGAGCATGTGCAACAAACTTTTGACAGACTCACTAACATATCCAATGAACTTCAAGCATTGGGTGCCGCTGACATCACAGATCATGAGGTGGTGAAGAAACTACTGAGGTCTCTGGATGACTCATTTGAGTTCCTATCGTTGATGATTCAAGAAAGGCCTGATTTCAAGACTCTGGATCCTACTGACATTCTCGAGCGCCTCAATGCTCATGAACTGCAGCTCTCTGAAAAACGAGACTTATACCGCTCCATGCGAAAAGTCCGTGCGCTAAAAGCTAAGGCACGAAAGGTGTTCTCCGATGAAGAGTCTGAGGCTGATTCTGATGATCCTGAAATCCTCAGCCGGGAACTTGCTCTCCTCACCAGAAAGTTCCAAAGATTCACGAAGAAGAATCGCTTTGGAAATTCCTCAAGATCTTCCTCAAGAAGAAGCAAAGATGATGACTCTGTTGAGACAAGAAAGAGAGTCTACCACAAATGCAAGAAACCTGGGAATTACATCGCCGAGTGTCCTCTCTGGGAAAGGAAGCTAAACTGAAGAAGAAGAAGAAAGTCAGTTCTGATGAAAAGACAAAGCAGAAATCCTCAAGATCCTCAAAGTTTGCTGATACAGGAACAACAACTCCCGTAAGGCTCGCGCATATCTCGGCAAAGAATTGGACTCTGAAGAATCTGGTTCCGTTCCAGATGCTGAGGAAGAAGAATCTGAAGAATCTGAGGGTGCGGCTGGTCTAGCTCTTGCCACGTCGCTTGTATGCAAGTAAATCTTCAGCACTGAGGAATCTGATCCATCACATGTTGATGATGAAGCTGAAGACACCACCCCTGCCTTCTGCTTCATGGCTAAGTCCTCCAAGGTATCTACTTACTCTTCATGTGATGATCCCTCAGATGAAGAACCTAATGAAAAATATGCTAAACTTGCTAAACCTGCATCTAAGCAACAACGTGCACTTGAAAAGATTCATACCTCACTAAACAAGAGTGATGATATATTGGTTGAGAAATGACGAAGACTCAAAAATTGACTAATGAATCAAAAATTCTTCAGCCAAAGTTTGATGACTTAATCAGCCGTCATGAGGCACTCCTCACCGATCATGAGAAGTTGTCTCACGAGTTCCTCATGAGAAAGCAAGAACTTGAGTGCGTGAGGATGTCTCATGACGATCTGAGGAAAGAAAATGATTCACTCCTCTCCCAGCAGATCATCATGCCACAAGAAGGATTTAATCCTCCCTGTTTGAAATGCATTGAACATGACCGTATCACTTTTGTACCTAGTTCTTCAATGTCTTCAGACTCTGTTATTTCAATTGCTTCTGTGGTATCTAACCCCTCATCTGAGGATACCATAGACATTTCTGAAGAAAATGGTAGGTTGAAGAGTCTACTGGAAACCGGTATGTTCAAGAGTCTGAAAGGGCATCAGATTCTTTGTGACATCCTCAAGAAACAGATCCTCAACAGGAATCCGAGGAAAGAAGGTGTCGGGTTCACTCGAAACCTCAACGCTAATGGGTCTTACTGGAAACCTGAACAATATCCAAAGACCACTTGGGTTTTGGCAAAGATGCCTCCTCCTGATCCCTATACTTTATCTGGTTATGATACTGTTTCCTCAGATGTGGTGATTGAGTCTTTTGACTCAAAACTATAAACTGTTTAAAGATGTCAATGGTGAGGTATTCACCAGATACATTGGAACTAACTGCAGGAACGGTCCTCCAGTCAAGCAGATCTGGGTTCAGAAGGACCTCATCACTAACCTCCCTGTGAATGTAGATGCAAATGAGTTGAGGGTATCATCTGAGGACGATACCTCAAATGGAAATGATTATCATTATGTCTCAGCTAACCATTTGTTCCACATGTAAGCTCCTCATAAGAATGCTTATTCATTTGTTTATCCTGATACCACCATCTCACGTCCCATTAGGTCTCATCGTTCTCATCAGTCCTCATATACTTCAAAACCGCCCATTAAGATGTGGGTGGTAAAGAAGAACTGATCATCTTTGCAGGGACGTGTCCTGTGGCAATCATAAATTTTGCAGATCATATGCCCAAGACAGTATCATTTGGGTCAGTTGAAGGAGATTTATATCTTTTGGTTTCATAGAATCAATCCTGAGGAACATCCTGAGGAATTAATTCTGAGGAACCATAAATTCTTCAAACTGAGACTGGCTCATAACTTGCTGTATGAGATACTAATTCCTTTGCAGGGAAAGACTGAATGGGTGATGGACAGTGGATGCAAAAATCACATGACTGGTGACAGAAGCCTTCTCATGGAATCATCTCTGCGTCCTTCTTCAAAGAAAACCATCACCTTCGCTGATAAAGGTAAAAGTAAGGTATTTGGTCTCGGCAGAGTTGCTATCTCTCGAGACCAACACATTGACAAAGTCATGCTTGTTGAATCCCTCGGGTACAACCTGATGTCTGTCTCTATGCTATGTGATCTTGACCTCGTTGTTCTCTTCGGAAAATATGGTTGTGTAGTTTATATGGTTAACGATAACTCCATTCTCTTCAGTGGAGTTAGGAAAGGTGATATGTATATTGTAGATTTTTCTGAAGGTCCTCAGGTTTCCACGTGCCTCATGGCTCGAGCCTCAGAGTGCTGGCTATGGCATCGAAGACTCGGCCACGCCGGAATGAGGAACCTCCAGAAACTGGTTCTGAAGAAACATGTCCTCGGGATTGAGGAAATCGGATTCTCAAAGGACCGGTTATATGGCGCGTGTGAAGCTGGAAAGATGACCAAGGCCAAGCATCCAGCGAAGACCATCATGACGACTACAAGACCTCTGGAATTACTTCACATTGATCTATTCGGTCCTCCAAAGTATTCAAGCTTTGGAGGTAGTATGTATGGTCTTGTTATTGTTGATGACTTCTCACGATACACTTGGGTGCATTTTCTTCTCTATAAGTCAGAAACCCCAGCTATCTTCAAGCGCTTCGCCCAGCGATTCATGAACAACTACAACCTGAAGATCAAGCACATTCAAAGCGACAACGACACTGAGTTCAAGAACATCGGTGTGGAAGAATTCCTCGACGACTTGGGAATCACTCATGAGTTCTCAGCGCCTTACACTCCTCAGCAAAATGGAGTTGTTGAGAGGAAGAACCGAACCCTCATCGAAATGGCTCGAACGATGCTGGCTGAGTACAACACACCACTCATTTGGTCTACTTATTTTGGCGTACTGCCCATGCTTATGAGCCTCTTCCTTTATTTTGTAGCATAGTTAGCATTGCGGTGCGTTTATAATCGTGTCAATTGCCCATCTGTAATTTGTTTACCTCGCATAGCAGTTTTATCATCTTTTGGGAGAGAGACATCACTGGTGAACATCACGGGACCCCGGTCCATATTCTCATCACTGTTTACAAGCTTATTTCCTTTTCGGCATTTATTTTCAGTTGCTATCATTATCATCATCCCTTGTGTGATTGACCCTTTGTAAACAACAAGAGCGGAGAGATTCACAACCTCTCTGAACTTCGTTGGGAGCAAAGTTAATTGTGTTGTGTGCAGGACCGCGTCAGGTGCGTCGCTGACACCTACTTATCATCGCCGGAGTCCTACGAGAGATAAACCCTATCCTCTACATAGGGGAAATTTGCTGCTATCCTACATCTCACCTTCCACTTAGGGTAACCAACGAAGGGCGAGAAGCCATTACCACTTCCACGTCATGAAGCAAATTTCTGGCGCCGTTGCCGGGGACTCCGAGTGATAAGATAGGGGAGTTTCCCACTATCTTTTACCTTTACTTTTTAGTCTCGTTAGTTTACCTTTCTGTTTTTATCTTTGTGTCTTATTTCGAAAATTACAAAAAAAATCTGCCACACTTGCTGCTACTATGGGTTCCACTGAAAACACCAAGCTGTGTGGCTTCACCAGTCACAACAACAAAGACTTTATCTGCACTCCTATTGCCACACCTGCCACCTCAGCTACCTCTTATGAAATTAAACCTGATTTGCTAAACCTTATTATGAGAGATCAATTCTCTGGTGCTGGAGATGCTGCTGCTTTACACTTGAATAATTTTGTTGAATTATATGATATGCAAAAGTATAAAGAAGTAGAAGGTGATGTTGTTAAGCTCAAGCTTTTTTCCTTTCTCTTTGAGGGACGAAGCTAAAATCTGGTTTCATTCTTTGCCTAGGAATAACATAGATTCTTGGGATAAGTGCAAATATGCTTTTATTGAGAAGTACTACCCACCTGAAATTTTTTATCCAATTGAGGAGTAACATTATGAATTTTAGAAAATTGTATAATGAACACCGTTGCCCAAGCTTGGGAACGTATGAAATCTCTTGTTAAGAAATGCTCTACACATGGTTTGACTTCCTGGATGGTTATCCAGACTTTTTATGCAGGCATGAACTTTACCTCGCGGAACCTGTTAGATTCGGCCGCGGGAGGAACCTTTATGTCAACTACACTTGGTGCTGCCACAAAACTCCTCGATGAGATGATGACCAGCTGTTCCCAATGGCACACCGAACGTGCTCCAACAGGTAAGAAGGTAAATTCTGTCGAGGAAATTACCTCCCTAAATGATAAAGTTGATTTAATTATGTCTCTACTTACCAAGAAACCCTCTATTGATCCTCATGATGTTCCTTTAAATTCTTTGGTTGCTCAAGAACAAGTAGACGTGAACTTCATTGCTAGAAACCACTTTAATAATAATGCTTATAGGGGCAACTTTGCTAGTAATCCTAGACCGTTTCCATCCACTTATGGGAAGAACAACACTTACCCTAGCAACTCCTATCCTACTTACAAGGAAAGAGACCTACCTAGCTATGAGAAATTAATAGAAATAGAGAAGGCTACTAAGAATTATATGCATACCCAGTTTGAACAAAACAAACCCTTCTCTAAGAAAATAGGCGAGCACACTGCCATTCTGCAAAACATTAGTGAACAACTTGAGAGCCTGAACAGTGAGATCTCTAATCTCCAAACTATACTTACCGCCACTGAAACCATTGTTTCGAATATGTCCCACACCCAATCTACTTTGATAAATCAAATGGAAGCGAAAACAGGAGTTATCCCTATGGAAGATGATAGAATTAAGAGCCTTCCTACACACCACACAGTGTCCACTATCCAAATTGTTGAGGACACCGAAACTATTAGAACCCAATGCACTCCTGGTCCCATTGGACCTATTAATGGTGATGCTAATACCTCAACCGTAGAAGAATAAACCCCTATGAACATAGAGGGTTTCAAACAAGTGAGCCTAGATGACACTACTACCACCTTTGATAGTAGTGATATTGATTTTGATAGTTGCACCCTCTCAGAAGTTATTAGCTTATTACACAAGATGTCTAGAGACCCCCACACTAGCACACTTAATCTTGCCTTCACGGAGTATATCACAAATGCTCTCATTAAAGCTAGGGAGGAGAAGCTTAGGATAGAAGCCTCCATACCTAGGAAGCTAGATGATGGTTGGGACCCTATGATCAAAATTAAATTAAATAACTTCTCTTGCTATGCTTTATGTGACGTTGGAGCTAGTACCTCCGTCATGCCCAAAAGAATGTATGATATGTTTGAATTGAAACCTTTTTATTCTTGTTCTTTTGGTGTTTGTCATATCGATTCTTCCGTAAAGAAACCTTTGGGGAAGATTGACGAAGTTCTTATCATTGTCAATGACAACTATGTTCCCGTTGATTTTATTATTATGGATATAGAGTGTGAACCTTTATGTCCAATTATTTTGGGACGTACTATTCTTCGCACCGTTGGTGCAATCATTGACATGAAAGAGGGGAATATAAAATTTCAATTCCCTCTCAAAAATGGGATGGAACACTTACCTAGAAATAAAATTAAGTTACCTTTGGAGTCCGTTACACGGGCTAGCTATTCTCTTTCTCTTGATAAAACTTGATTCTTCTTTTGCCTTATGCCTAGCTTAAAGGCGTAAAAGAAAGCGCTTGTTGGGAGGCAACCCAAGATGTTTTTTACTTCTGTTTTTAGTGGTCTTGATGATTGTTGCTACTATAACAACATCATTGTATCTTTATTTTCAAGCTTTGTGCCAAGTTATAGCCTCATATGACAAGGGAAGTGAAAGTTGTGACATGCTGTCCAGAAAACAGATTCTGTCCTCGTGACGGGAAAAATCAGATCAAATCCCCAGTTAATCTTTTTGAACTGAATTGTTTACACAACGTTCTCTATACAATCACGAAACTTTCATATGTTCTAAGTTTTTTCATTTGAGTTGTAGAAGTGCCCCTAAAAAATTCTTTACTACCTGCTGTTCTGTTTTTCACAGATTCTGCCACGTTTTGTCTCTCCTAACTTTTGCAAACCTTAAGCTTGCTTTTTCTTTGCAAAACCCTTTTTGAAATCTTGAGAAATAGTAGCTCCTCAAGAATATCGTTATATCCAGTAGGGAAAAATTATTTATTAAGGGTACTAACCTCTCTAATCAGCTTATGATGAGTTATGTATGAAGGGAGTTTTCAAGTGTGCGATGGAAGACGATGAAAGAACATTCGGGAGTGTTAAGCACTCAAGCTTGGGTATGCCACCATGCAAACCCAATAAATATTCAAGGAGACTCAAGCTTCTAAGCTTGGGGATGCCCCCGTGCATCCCCTTCTCCATCAACAATCATCAGTTCGTCCTTCGTCTCACTATATTTTTATCACTTCATGCGTTATGTGCTATGCTTGGAGCGTCTCGCTCTTAGGTTTTATTTTTTATTTTTAGTTTTCTTTATCTTTTCTTGCTGTTCATAACAAGTTAGACCCCGTCTTACTTTGTGTGGGAGAGAAATACGCTCCACTTTCAAAATTTAGAACACATCATAGGATTTTTCATGCCTATCTTTTTGCTGTTGTGTGTTCTTTATCTTTTCATAGCTACTGCCATGTTTAGTTTTAGTCTGAGTTTGTCTTTAGCAAGAGCCATGGCTTTTTTTAGTTTGTTGTTGGAACTCTCTTTAGTTTTCATGTTTATCTTGTTAAGAGAGTTGGTTGTTGCACTGAGTTGAGTCTTGTCTTGAGAGTAGGTAATTGAGGTTGCTATTAAATTTTAGTAGTAACTTGCAATGGTTTTGAGGTATTGATGTGAGTAATGTTTGAACTTTTGGTGTCAAGAGATATAGCTTATTAGTGATAGGTGTCGTATTTTGGGCAATCCGTGTTTATTTTCAAAACCTACAAACCTAGTTGAGAACTCTAGCTACTAGATGGATCGTTAATCTTTGGAGGGATCGAATATTAGAGTACACTCATGTACCATGAGTCGAGGATGCGCAAGGATAACCAAACCCCCATACACTCCTCCTCGGGGTACTTGTCTCTTTGTGAACCTCCTTATTAGATTGAGAGTTACCGATGATAAGTGCATGAGTTCCTCGGACTAATGTAAGTATTAAAAGTTGACACTTCCACCTCCTCATATTTACTAGCCTGTCATGTGCCGTGCATTGCCTTCTGCTCATTCCGAGAGTTGGCGTCCACCTTCGTCGGTGCATCCAAACCCTTGGCATGATACACTCTGTCATCATAAACCTCCTTATATCTTTCCTCAAAACAGCCACCATACCTACCTATCAAGGCATTTGGCTCGAAATGGCTCGAACGATGCTGGCTGAGTACAACACACCACTCATTTGGTGGGCTGAAGCAATCAACACTGCATGCCACATCGTCAATCGAGTGTATCTTCACAAGTTCTTCAAGAAAACATCATATGAGCTAATGGTCGGTAAGAAACCCAATGTGAGTTACTTTAAAGTATTCGGTGCACCATGCTGGATTCGTGATCCTCATCACCAGTCCAAATTTGCACCCAAAGCATGTGAGGGTTTCATGCTTGGTTATGGTATCAACTCACACACCTACAGAGTCTACAATATTAGTTATCATAAAATTGTTGAGACTGTAGATGTGCGGTTTGATGAATCTGACGGCTCGCAAAGAGAGCACCTGCCACCTGATCTAAATGAAGCCCCACCTGAAGAACAGATCAAGAAAATGGGTGCTGGTGATATCATACCAGTGGATCATCCTGAAGAAACGCACATACCTCCTGCTCCTGAAGAACATCCAAATCCTGATGCAAATGATCCTGATGACGATCCTGATCCTGAGGCTCCTGAGACCCCTGAAGCTCCTGAAGCACCTGAAGCTGATGCTAATGAATCTGATGACAGTGAAAACGATGCGCCTCAAGATCATCAACCTCGTCTTCCTCGCGTGGCGAATGAAGTTCAAGTGGGCAGAATCCTCGCCGGCGTCAATCTACCATGTCCTCTCACTCGTGCAGGAGCTAATCGTATAGCTAACTTTTGTGGGCATTTCTCGTTTGTATCAATTTCAGAGCCCACCAAAGTCACTGAGGCATTCCAAGAAGCGGAATGGATTCAGGCGATGCAAGACGAACTCCTTCAGTTCAAACTGAAAGATGTTTGGGAACTAGTCAAACGACTTGATCCTCGAGTTCACGATGTCATCGGCATGAAGTGGATCTACCGCAACAAACTCGATGAAGATGGACAAGTCATCAGAAAAAAAGATCGTCTCGTAGCACAAGGATACACACAAGTCAAGGGGATTGACTTCGGTGAAAACTTCGCTCCTGTTGCTAGACTTGAGTCCATTTGTATTATGCTTGCATTTGCTAATCATCATAATATCAAGTTATATCAAATGGATGTGAAAAGTGCATTCATCAATGGTAATATCGAGGAAGAAGTATATGTTGCTCAACCCCCAGGTTTTGAAGACTCGAAGAATCCTGATATGGTGTACAGACTGAAGAAAGCCCTATATGGACTGAAGCAAGCCCCTCGGACTTGGTATGACACACTAAGGGACTTACTCATCAGCAAGGGCTTCAAATCTGGTTCCCTCGATCCAACTCTTTTCACTAAACGATATGATGATGCATTATTGATATGTCAAATCTATGTTGATGACATTATATTTGGATGCACTAACAAGAAATACAGTGAATAATTTGCATTGTTGATGAGTGAACAGTATCAGATGTCCATGATGGGCGAACTGAAGTTAATTTTAGGGCTTCAAATTCATCAAGAACGCAACGACATCTTCATCTCTCAGGAGAAGTACCTGAAGAAATTCGGGATGCAAGATTGCAATGGTATCAAGACACCTATGCCTACAAAGGGGCAACTCGGCCCTGATGAAAATGGCAAGGACTACGATCAAAAGGTATACCGCTCCATGATAGGTTCTCTGCTATATCTATGTGCATCTAGGCCTGATATAATGTTGAGCGTTTGCATGTGTTCCCGATTCCAAGTGGCACCTAAGGAATCGCATCACCAAGCAGTGAAACGAATTCTTCGATATTTGGCTCACACCCCGTTTGTAAGGCCCGATATGCGGTACTGTTCTAGATCTAGATGTTTCCATCCAGATCCGGGGACGAAGCACATATCGGTCCCACCGCGACATATGACAATGCCATATGCCCCGGGTTTCCAACATGATATCACAACATTACAGATACCAGGATACAACATCTCATACAATCGGCATACAATTGCCTTAATACAATACAACAACGGAAGATACATGTCTGAGTACAGACTACAAGCAAATGCCTAGTGGCAAAGAGAAAAACATCGATCCCCATAACCACACGGTTCCAGGCCCTCCACCGGGATCCGCCTAACTAGTCGTCGTCGAGTCTCCACGTGAAACGTCGATCACCGTACCTGTTGTCGATCAAGAACCCTGAAAAGAGTTTGTGGGTAGTATCATGAGTACAGAGGTACTCAACATCCAACTGTAGTGGTCAACTGACCCAGCAAGGACTTCACCACTCGTCATTCTAGGACAACTAGTAGTTTACGGTAAGGAAGGGGTAAGTGGTGAGGTTGCTGCCGCACTAGCATTCATGAAGTGGCTAACGATCTAGAGAGTAAGGTAAGAAGCCAAGCATTCGATGAGGAATTGCCTCCAACAAGTCTTGCTATCAACTACTTATGCAATCATAACACCTATCCTATCCTTGTCCTCCTCTTCGCATCCCAACGAAGAAGAAGAAATCAAGACACACACACGTTGATCAAGTTATATTAAGATTATCATCAGTTGTTGTTGTCTATGAACAAGGAGTAGGTCTCAAGTCGTCCATAACCGTGGACACAACTTCTCGAAAAGATTTAACCCTGCAGGGGTGTACCAACTGCCCATTATGAGGCTCCGCCCGCACGCCCATATCTCTCAGTTGCTACCCATCACAGGCAACCATTTTATGATTTAGTTCCAAGAGATCCGAAACGACAGGTCCCTCTAGCTAACAACGAACAAATCCGGGTGGCCCCCGGCGAGTCGACATCCATCTCAGGAGACGGCCGCTCTCTCGCTCTGGTCTCTACCATCTGTCGCAGGTTTGGATAGCCGGTTAATCACACATGGGAAACCGGGTCCTCAGCCGGACAAAGTGGGCCAGCAAGGGAACTATGTCCTCACTGGTCCGGGCTGGTTGAAAAAATACTGGCGGCCGACCAGCACACACACGGTTTCAAATGGTAAATCATCTTGGGCCACCACTAGAAATGTTTGAAGCTAGGTAGGTAAGAAAAGGGGACCCCATAAAATCCCACACGCGGTTAGGCACGCTCTTCAAGAGACACAATACCCGGAACTCGGGTCCTAGGTGACTCGAATGGAACAAAGCGTCGGGGCATGATAGCCTAGACCTTCCATCCTTCGTCGAATATAGTCAACATTTATAATAATCAATATCATCAACAACAATATAATAATGTGATAGCCCAACCCAAGGAGTAACAGGGTAACATCGTAGCATCCTAAGCATGCATACTAAGCAGGGGCTGAGCAACGAGCAATAGTAACATAGCAGTACAAGGTTTGCTGGGAGGGGACATGGCTGTATCAGTTCGAAAGAGGCTGTAAACATGTGGTAGGATCAAAGATCGAACCTAACCTAGACTAGCATGCAAACCGCTGGTTGAAATAGAATGGATCATAAGTAATGTATAGTCCTTGCATGTTGATAAGTCGGGTTCCGAAGGTGTAGTTGATCGCAAGCTCGCATCGTCTCCGAGAGGTACCCGCGCAATCACACAAGAGGATAAACACTGGAAAGCAATCAACGAGCAAGAATCTATTACTACGAAGCAAACACGAGCAAGCATCAACAAGAAGGCAACACGAGACATCGCACCTACCTTCGAGAGCGGTTACTAACAGGTTAAGTGGAGTACTCGTCACACACGACGATACTGCACATTTAGAAAAGTTCAAGTTGTTTAGCTACAGGTGATCAACAAAGGTTGTTAAGATGGCATCTCACTCAAGCATGGCATAGCACACAAACATGACAAGAGGTGAAGCATAAAGTAAACTATCTATGCTAGTCAATTTAAGTGAGGCACAAGCCTAAACATGTCATATCACTAAGTGTCTCACGATGATTAAAGGATTTGGTACTGTTCTGTCCTAAACCATATTTTAGGTTGGTTAACAACAGCAAACAATAGCATAAACACAAATTAAACTAAAAACTAATCAAGTTACATATAAAGAACACCCCAAACGGAGTTACGGTTAAAAAGATACAAGCAAAACAAGTTTGGAACACAAACTGCCAACATCAGGAAGCACACTTTAGCACAAAGAAACTATTAACTAATGATTGCTAACATGTATCAAAATGATATGGAACTCAAGTAGACATGGTAGGCAAGGCATAGCAAAAGGAATCATGCAAAAAGGCATCACAGATCAAAAGATATTAAGCATGCAACATGGCATCAGAACGTTACAGACTTAGAGAAAAACAGAGGTGGCTGTCAACAACAGCAGCATAACAACTTTGGAGCTCAATAACTAGATGACCAGCAAGCATATCATGACAATTCAATACATATAATGGAAGTATACATGATGCTTAACAACATGCAAAAAGAATCAATGCAATAGGCCTCATGGATGTGTCACAATCATCATGCAAACTTGCAATAAAATAACAACAGCAGCACATAACAACATTTAGTAGCAGTTAATGGCCTGATGCCCACTTCAACACAGATTAACAACATCAAGATGGCCTCAAATCAAAATTCTCAAAAAATATGGATTGAATTACACACAATTCTAAGCAATTTTCCTTTTGGGCGCAACGTGATCCGGGCTACGGTTTACTCGCCAACGCTAGCGCAAAACAGATACAACACACAGTTTACCAGAGACTTAGAAAAAAAGGCAGCAGGGTAAAAAAGAAAGAAAAAAAGAAGGAAAAAAAGAAAAAGAAAATAACGGGGCTCACCCCTAGTGGGCTTGGCCCATTGTCCGGCCTGGAGGCGGTTGGTGGCTTCTGGGCCAGGGAGTTGGGCCGCGGATGGCTGGAAGGGGCGCGCCGGCCCAGGAGGCGGCCCAGCCGGCGGGGTGGCGTCTCCCTCGTCCGGATCAGCACGGGCGGCGGCTGGCGGCGCCGTCGGCGAGCCTGTTGCCTCCGGCGATGCGTCTTCGGAGGCGGGAACGACGAGGGGTGGTGTATCCGGCCACCAGGCACTGGATCTGGTCGGTGGCGGCTCCTGACGGTGGTCCGACGAGGGGTTCGCGGCCCCACAAGCTCGAGATCGACCCTCCATGGCGGCCCGCGGCGGAGGGGCGGCGTGGCTCAACCTGCATGCAGAGGGGAGAGGGGGAAGGGGTGAGGGAAGAAGAGGAGGAGGGCGGCACGACAGCGGGGAGCTGCTCACCGTGGCAGAACGAGGCGCGGCGGCGGCCGGCCGGATCGGGCGGCGGCGGCTGTGTGATTCCACGGCGGTTGCGGTGTCCATGAGAGAGAGGAGAGTTGGGTGACGGCTGGGTGGATCAGGGCCGTTGGATCGGGCGATCCGACGGTCCAGATCTGAGGATGGCTAGGGTTGCGAAAATTGGGGGTCTATTGGGCAGATTTGGGGCAAAAACAGGGGGGTGGCTGCAATTTTTGGCTAGGGAAACCCTAGAAGGAGGTGGGAGTGTGGTGGTATTTATATAGCCCAGGTGGCTGGCGGTTTGCAAAAACATCCCCGGTTTTTCTCTCTCGCGCGCGGTGTTTACGTTTCTGACCGCCGGGGGTCCGCAGGACCGGACCTCCGATTCGGGTAAAACTTCGAACTGCGCGACCAGCACGTCGAGCCGGCGGCGTTCACCTTGCGCTGGAACCGTTCTGAGAACACTTTCCGGTGCGCTATAAAAATATCTCGTTTAATTATTAAACAAGGTTTTTCGTTCCGTTGGCTTCGGTTGGTCTCGTGCGGTTTTCGCGACGGTGATCGGCTGAAACCCGATGTCGCAAAGGTCGAGTGTCAGGGTGGCAAGGGTCGGTCTCCATCCGGTACGAGATAAGAGGGGGGAAAATAATCGCCGATCGATAAATCGGGGATGAAAACACCGCAAACAAATCAGACAATCAAACAATTCACACCGAAAACAAAATTTTTAATTTTTGTGAAATCTGGGTTGTTACACCGTTGCTAGGCTTATGGTATCCAAAAGGCACACAGCTGGATCTCGTTGGGTACTCAGACTCAGATTATGCTGGATATCTAGTGTGACGGGGATCAGCCCCGGCAAATCCCATGGTCAGGGACCCTGGGTTAGTCATAGAGAAGGCACAGGTTGGACGATACTCGTCGGCTATTAGGAGAAGCACTTCCTGCTCGATATTATTGCGTGAGGAGGCGATTACAGAGGAGGCCAGGAGAGTTCTCACAAGACCAGGTGAGTAGATGTGTATTGGATTGATCTGGACGTCTCCCTTCCTAGCCTTTATATACTAGGCTAGGTCTCGGGGAGTCCGTACTAGGTTACAACGATAGTTTCCTAGTTCTAGTCTTGCCTTGTACGCCAAGTTTATGACTTCCATATTAGTCGCGGACTCCTACGTCGGTGCTTGGTCGGGCCAGTCGTGGGCCTGTTGTGGCTTCCTAGCGGGTTTTTTGTCTTCGTATACACCGGGTATCCTCATACGCAGGAGTCGTGGGGTCACCCCCTCGTCAGTAGCCCCCGAGTGCCTGGGGGTCTCGAAGAGTCGCGCAGGGACTCGAATTCGTCCACGCTTTATCGTTTGTAGGCGCGGCATCGCCGCGGTTCGCTGACAGTTTTGAGCCATGACAATATCTGTTTCGAGGGATTGCTAAGCTGAAAGGGCCCAAGGAGTCGACTGTTCGAGCCTTGGTGAATTGCGCTAGTGGCAAATGCCGCAGTAGCCCAATCAAGCTCACGTCCCTCAACATGAACTTGGAACGACCGGTGTCAAGCAAAGTCATGCCGCTGCAGGTCTTATAGGATCAATTGCTGCCAGTCTAAGCAAATAGCCTAAGCGCGTCCGCTTGGCTCTTTCTATCATTCGAGCGCATGTAAAAGGTCGGGAGTGAAATCGCTCTGCGGCAAGTCCCGGCCCGGCCGATTTGCGCAGCGGGGTCTTACCTACACGCTAAGCTTGCATGGCATCTGGGTACACGTAGCCCAGACATAATTGCTTTTGTAGAGGCACGGAGCCTGGTTAGCGATGCACCCACTTGGAATAAACGATCAAGTGAGCTATTTAGCAGTCACTCGCGGTGTTTGTAACGAACTCAGGCGAGGAAAATAGAAAGCACACACTCGGAATGTCGTCGAGTGTGCGAGTAAGTCATATTGTTGAGTTGCTAAGTCTTTTTTGCGAGTAGTCACTCGAATGCTTTACTGTCTTCAGGGTGAGGGAGCACCCGAACTCTGAAAGTACGTATTTTTTGCTGGTGCGAGTGATCACTCGAGCACATCTTTTCCTTCCGGGTGAGGGATCACCCGAGCTCGAAATGAGGTACTCCCAATGGGAGTAAAAGACTTTTGGATTAATATAAAAAAGTTTGTGAGGAGAAAAATGCTGACCGAAGATGCGTGCTGGAGACGCGTTGCTGGGATGTGATGTTTGCTGGCCCGCCTGACATGTTCGGTCTTCGTGTTATGTGAAAATGAAGTGACTTGACGCCTACTGCCCGATAATTTCGCGATGCGCGATGATGGCCCTCGTTTTTCGCGCGCAGTGGGCGGTATGGTTATTGCACCGGTTGAGTTTTCCATGTTTCTCAGCTATCTTGGGATCGCGCCACGTCTGCTGGATTCCAAGATGAGCGGTGATGATTTGCTTGCTCCGACTGCTGGTTAAATACCGGGGGGTCTGCTTTGTTTAGGTTTTCACCCAGCTATTGCCTTCTCCTGCCTCTTTTCCTTCTTCCTTCTTCATTCTTTGTCTCCTGCCTGTCTTTTCGTGCGGTTTGCTTGTTAAGATCCATGTCCAAGCGTCCTCGCAGTGCAGCACAGGAGTCGGCGAGGATGACCGGCAGATGGGAGCGGTCTGCTTTTGGAACTGCAGATCTGGATGAGTTGGTGGCGGATGGCGTGGTGGCGCATGGTGCCGCCCGGATTCCTGGGGATGAGGTGGTTCCTGCGCCCCGTCTAGATGAATGGGTATGCTTTCAGAGCTTCTTCCTTCGTGGTTTTGCGCTTCCCATTCATCCTTTTTTCCGGGGGTTGCTTTGCGCCTATCAATTGCAACTGCATGATTTGACTCCCAATGGGATTCTGGATATTGCCTGCTTCATTACGCTCTGTGAGGTTTTTTTTGGGGATCTATCCCCATTGGGGCCTCTGGAAATGTCTCTTCAATGTGAAGAGGACAAATTCTGAATATGCCATTGGGGGCGTGGGTATTTCCATTAAGGAGAAGTCTGCCTATTTTGATCTGGAGAAGCTGGACTCCGTCTTTTCGTGGTGGAGGAGTTGGTTTTATCTGAAGGACCAGTGCACTGAAGGTCACCGGTTTGGTGTGGCCCCTTTCGATCCCGCTGCTCGGTCGGTTAAGCGGTCTTCGTGGGCACATCCTTTGTCTGCTCGAGAGGTGTCTCTCGTGGAGCCGTTTGTGCAAAAGATTACTGCTTTGAAAGATGAATTGACTAGCGGCCAGCTTATCTCCGTGTTTGTCAAGAGACGCGTGCGACCGCTTCAGCATCGGATGCGTCCCATGTGGCAGTACACTGGGTCTGATGACTCGACCAGGTGTTCGCCCGAGGAGTTTTCTGATGACGACTGATGGCGGAGAAGTTGATAGGTTTAGTTGGGTCGCCTTCCCTGTCAACCGCACCAATAAACAATTCTTGATAACCCACAAGTCTAGGGGATCAGTTGTAGCTTTTCGATAAATAAGGATGTCGATCTCAACGAGGAGCAGAAGGTGCTGATAAGTGACACTGGATAAGGAAAGGCTGCACACACTCAAAGGTAAATATTTAGGGGTTTTTGGTTTAAGCAACAAAGAAGTAAAAGACAAGCAAAGTAAATAGGGTAACTGAGGAGTAGCAAGTGGCCCAATCCTTTTACAAGGATAAGCCTAGGAACTGAACTTATAAAAGCTAAAACGTTCTCGAGAGCACACGGGAGAGATAGCCAAGTTACTTTCACCATACTCCGCCAAGTAATATGTATTGTGTTAATAAGTGTCGGTGGGTGGATCAATGCAAGTACACCTTCTAGACTAAGATAAGTGTACTCTTATGATTACACACCTTGCAAGCATCCGCAAATATAAGGTAGTAATTAAGGCATAAGCCTAACCACAGCATTACGATCAACGATCCATAACTCCCTTGTGCAAAAGTGTGCAAACTGGGGTTCAGGTTTCTGTCACTCCGGCAACCCACCATAAGCATCCTTTGTGCACAATGTATTCCTCTAGGCCCATGAAAGGTGAAGTGTTAAGTGTTCGACTCACATAACACCACTAGAGAAATAACAACACAACTTAAGTATCAAACAACACATAACACTTCAACATCATATGACCACTAACAACTAGACTTCTCCCATGTTCTCAAGAACTAAAGTAACTACTCACAAGACATAAAAGAGATCATGATCAGAGGTGATAGATGGGTGGCAAACAATCTGGACACAATAATATTTCTCCAACAAAACTCAATAGCATTCACCACAAAGTAGTAATCAACACCAACAGAGTGAGAGGATAGATAGAACGGATTACAACACAAGTTGCAATTGTGAGATGAGATGGGATGGAGATGGAGATGTTGCTGTTGTTGGGGATGATGTTGATGATGATCTCGATGATGATGATGGCGACGATCTCCCCTTCCGGGAGGTGATCTCCCCGGCGGAATCTGCCCGCCGGAGATGGCTTTTCTCCTCTGTAGGTTTCCGCCCCGTGGCGGCGGTGAAACACGGAAACTCTTATCTTCTTTAGGGTTTTCACCCCAGGGGGGTCTTATAGGCGAGAGGGGGCACCGAGGGGGGCCACCAGACATCCAAGAGGGTGCCTGGCGCGACCAGGAGGGGGGCCGCGCCAGGCACCCTTCTGGCTGCCTGGTGGGTCCCCTCACCTCCATCCTCGGTGATCCCCAGTCAATCTTCATAAAAACTCTCCCCGTAAATTTTCATCGCATTTGGACTTGATCTGATTCAGCAACTTGGTGTCCACTTTTCACCGCTGAATTCTGGTTCTGCTGCTTCGGCACCGGAAAGTTGTAAACTGTGTAAAACAAGCCAAAACAACATAAGAACAATACTTTAAAGTGGAATATATCAATGAATAGGTGGAAATTACAATATAAAATAGTGATGCATTTTGGACGTATCAACTCCCCCAAGCTTAGACCTCGCGTGTCCCCAAGCGATTGCTGAGCTCGGTAAACCTGTCCACAAGTTTAGAGAGTGAAGCGTCGATAAAAGAATACGGACAAGAAGCATCAAGATTTCTCACCAAACTGAAGCATCCTCAACAGCAACCTCAACTCATAAGGTCCTTATGAGAAAGTAGTAACAATTATAACAAAGTAGGACCTGGAAAACTCATCAAATCATGGCAAACATAGCCTTGGTCAAGGAACAACTAATAAATTTTACTTTTGTTCTTTCACTTATAAAGGAACAGTTGAAGCTTTGGAAAGAACATGTTATTAGTCAAGAAGTGCACAAGTTAACACAAAGGAAGATGTTTACTACGCATAAGATTTTGCAAACAACTCACTTATCAAAAGATAATGTCAACAAAGATGTAACATGCTAACTTTCAATGGAGCTTTGTATGCAAGAATCTATATTTACATCAAGTGTCTGTTCTCTCTCAACAAGGAAGGAAGTAGGAAGGACTAACTCAGCACAAAATAAAGGATAAACCCCGTGCAAAAGGGTAAGCAGGGAAAACTCATGTGCCATCTCTAGATCAAACAGAATAAAAACAGACTTTTGGGAGGTGCATGATCCGTCAACGACTGCTGATGGATAACTCACTCACTTCATGATTTGGACAAGTTTCGAGGAACGGCTCCCGTGTGGGGACGATCACATCCCCTTAAATTCCTTTTTCATAAATGGGCGAAGGAACTTGTGCGTTAGTATTTATCTTTTACGAGCTGGGCACTCATGCCAGTCCCTTCTCGTATTAGGGGTTTGCAGATTAGGCATGCAATCCCAAGATAAAACTTGTCCAAATTAAGAAGATCATGGGTTACCCACCACTTCCTCATGAGCTGAATCAGTGGCACAAAACAGAAGATTTTGAACATCTAGAGATAGATCATAAATTATATACTTTAGGAGTGGTAGTGGAATACCACAAATAGGAAGGTATGGTGGACTCAAGTGGAAGATGTTGGTTTCAGGGTATGGAAGTACAAGCAGAATTCCGCTTAGTACAGAGTTTTGGCTAGCAAGGCTTTGAGAGACTAGACAATTGATGACAACTTAGATGCAAGCAATACAAAACATAAACATTAAAACTAGCATGAAACATCAAGTTGTCTTCCTTGTCAACATAACACTTCAAGCATAATAACACAAAGGTTTTGGCTATGTCGCTACTTTGAGAAAAAACATGCTTGTTGTTATGACCAAAGCTATACTTGCCAAGATTTAAATAAAGTTTTCGAAGCCATACCTGATATAAGGTCAATACTCCCCATAAGAATCAGCTCATAATGTCGATTGCGTGAAGGCAATACCGAGTGCAGCGAAGAAACCAATAGACTTCTAATTAATATTCCTTCATAGACGACCCCACACTCACGGATACAAAGGTCTCCACAAAAGGAGTGATAGACCTCAAAGCAACACCTATTTCATAAAGTAACTTCCCTAGACATGATACGACTCTACTTGACTCTTAAAGACAAAGATAAATATAAAGATACCGGGCACTCCCCCAAGCTTGGAACAAGCTGAGGGGGTGCCATTACGCGAGGAGATTTACTCCTCATTCTTTGTCTTGTTGGTCACGTACTCCTTGGCGAAGCGCTTCCATGGCAGCTGTTCTCCAGTCTCAAAGGACATTCCCGTCTCCAGGATCCTGCACTCAGCACCCAAACCCATGCGTAGAAACTTTAGTTCATACTCACAGTTCTGGCTCTGCAGATCATAGATCTGTGCTTGGAGTTCATAAACTTTTTCTTCTAGTGCGGCCAAACTTGACCACATCTCCTTCATCTCCTTCTTGTGGGAAGCCTCTATCTCGTTCATGATGTCGAAGTTAGCTTCAACACCACACTCCACCATCTTCTTGAACTTGAAGACCTCATGTTCCATCTCCTTCAGCCGCTCCTCGGTGCTCCCCTCCTTGATTGGTCCCTTCAGATCTTCCTTGTGGAGAACACCGTCCTCCACATGAAGGACCTGGGGGTGCTTCTTCACCTCAGCGAGGTAAGGGTTGATGACGTTGACGACGAACTTGTCCTTGGGGGAACTTTGGGAAGCCATGGCACCTAGGTCTAGCTAAAAGATTTTCTGGCAGAAACAGATCGAAAAGAAAACACACGAAATCGCGAGATATGTTGCCAGAACAATTCGGGCAAATATATAGCAAAAATGTCTGCAACAGAAGGAAGGTTTCAAGCCTAGGTGGAGTCGGAGTCGGAGTACAGGGCACCCAGGAGGGGGGCCGCGCCAGGAGGCCTCTTGGGCCCCCTGGAGCTCCTCTCCGTCTCCACTCGGGCTTGGAATTTTCCTAATTTTGCAAAAACTTTGAAAAGTAAACTTTTATTGACGTTCGCGGTGTTTTCTTACCATAATTCATACCTTTTCTTATTCTTCTCCTGCCGGGGTCTGAAACTGGCTGCAACATGTTCTTCGTGAGTCTTTGTATATATCATGTTTGCATCCACATTGATTGGATCACCTACCATATAATGTTTGAGTCTTTGTCCCTTCACAACTTGAGGTTTGGTGCCTTCGAAATTATTGATCTTGATTGCACCAGACCGATATACTTCTTCGATATGAAAAGGTCCTTCCCATCTGGAAAGTAGTTTACCTGGAGAAAACCTGAAACGAGATCTAAACAATAAAACTTTATCACCAATATTAAATTTACGTTTCAGAATTCTTTTATCGTGCCACTTCTTTACCTTTTCCTTGAAAATTTTAGCACTCTCGTCAGCTTCACTCCTCCACTCATCTAGAGAAGTCAAGTTCATGAGACCCTTTTCACCAGCTAACTTTGGGTCAGCATTTAGCTCTCTGACAGCCCAGAAAGCCTTGTGCTCTAACTCTAATGGTAAATGGCAAGCCTTGCCATAGACCATTTTATACGGAGACATGCCCATGGGGTTTTTGTAAGAAGTTCTATACGCCCACAAAGCATCTCCTAACTTCTTTGACCAGTCCTTTCTAGAACTGTTTACTACCTTCTGTAAGATCAACTTGATCTCCCTATTGGTGAGCTCAACTTGCCCACTAGTTTGAGGGTGGTACGATGATGCAATCCTATGATTGACATCGTACTTGGCTAGAGCTTTCCTAAAAGCTCTATGCGTGAAGTGTGACCCTCCATCTGTCATGAGGTACCTTGGTACTGCAAACCTAGGAAAAGTTACATCCTTGAGCATTTTCAAAGATGTCTTGTGATCAGCACTCTTAGTGGGGATTGCTTCAACCCACTTGGTTACATAATCAACAGCAACTAAGATGTGTGTGTACTTGTGTGAAGGAGGAAAAGGACCCATGAAATCAAAACCCCAGCAATCGAAAGGTTCGATCACTAGTGAGTAATTCATAGGCATATCATTTCTCCTGCTAATGTTACCAAATCTCTGACACTTATCACAAGATAGAACGTACCTTCGGGCGTCCTTAAAAATAGTAGGCCAATAAAAACCTGATTGTAAAACTTTATGTGCGGTCCTTTCACCGACATGATGTCCTCCATAGGGACTATCGTGACATTGTCGAAGAATGTCCTGCTGCTCGTGCTCCGGTATACACCTTCTTACGATATCGTCCGCACCTTCTTTGTAAAGATGTGGATCATCCCAAAAGTAGTGCCTCAAATCCGTGAAGAATTTCTTCCTCTGCTGAAATATAAAACCTGGAGGCAAAAACTATGCAACGATAAAATTAGCATAATCTGCAAACCAAGGGTCGGAATGAGATTGTACTTTTACAACAACAAGCTGTTCATCTGGGAAACTGTCGTTGACTGGAATAGGATCGTGCGGGATATTTTCCATCCTTGAAAGATTATCCGCCACGAGATTGTCTTCTCCTTTTCTATCGACAATCTGCAAATCAAATTCTGGAAGGAGTACCCATCTAATGAATCTTGGTTTGGCGTCCTTTTTCTGCATTAGATACTTAATGGCAGCATGATCAGTATGAATAATAACTTTAGAATCAACAATATACTGCCTAAACTCATCACAAGAAAACACCACTGCCAAGAATTCCTTCTCGGTAGTAGCATAATTCTTTTGAGCACTATCAAGTGTCTTGCTGGCATAGTGGATGACATTCAACTTCTTGTCAACCCTTTGTCCTAAAACAGCTCCAACAGCAAAATCACTAGCATCACACATAATTTCAAAGGGCAACTTCCAGTCAGGTGGTTGTACTATAGGAGCGGTTATCAAAGCTTTCTTAAGAACTTCAAAAGCTTCCTTACAATCTTCATCAAATACAAAAGGAGAATCCTTCTGGAGAAGATTGGTAAGGGGTCTCGAGGTCTTAGAAAAGTCCTTGATAAATCTTTTATAGAAACCAGCATGACCTAGAAAACTACGAATACCTTTGATGTCCCTTGGATAGGGCATCCTTTCAATAGCTTCAATCTTTGCCTTGTCCACTTCAATTCCCCTTTCGGAAATCTTGTGTCCAAGAACTATCCCTTCGTTAACCATGAAATGGCACTTCTCCCAATTGAGCACCAAATTCGTTTCTTCACATCTCTGCAAACTTTATTAAGATTGTGGAGACAGTGGTCAAAGGAGTTTCCATAGACGGAAAAGTCGTCCATGAAAACTTCTGCAATCTCCTCACAGAAACCATGAAATATTGCAGACATACACCTCTGAAAAGTAGCAGGTGCATTACACAAACGAAAAGGCATACGCCTATAAACATAAGTACCGTATGGACACGTAAATGTGGTCTTCTCTTGATCCGCGGTGTTAACGTGAATCTGGGAGAAGCCAGAATACCCAGCAAGATAGCATAAGTGGGTGTTTTTAGACAGCCTCTCGAGCATCTGATCAATAAAGGGCAGAGGATAGTGGTCCTTCCTGGTGGCCTTGTTCAACTTCCTGAAATCAATACACATTCTATATCCAATAATAGTCCTTTGAGGTATTAGTTCATTTTTATCATTAGGAACAACAGTCATACCACCTTTCTTAGGAACACAATGAACGGGACTTACCCACTTACTATCAGCTATAGGATAGATGATACCCGTGGCTAGAAGTTTGAGAACCTCCGTCCTAACCACGTCCTTCATCTTTGGGTTCAACCGTCGTTGATGATCAACAACTGGTTTAGCATCGGGCTCGAGATTGATAGTATGTTGGCAAATGGATGGACTAATACCCTTGAGATCATCAAGAGTATAGCCAATAGCACCTCGGTGTCTACGGAGTGTCTCCAATAATCGCTCTTCTTCATACCCTGAAAGGTTAGAATTGATAATAACAGGATATACTTTCTTTTAATCTAAATAAGCATACTTGAGCGTATCGGGTAGTGGTTTTAGATCAAACATCGGGTCTTCTTTTGGTTGCGAGAGGATTCCTAAAGGTTCAAGCGGGAGGTTGTGCTTCAGGATAGGAGTTTTTCTTAAAAATATGTCTTCTAGTTCATCCCTCTCCTGCATATATATTTAATTCTCGTGGTCTTCCATAAATTGCCGCAAAGTATCATCAGGAGGAATAGCAATAGAAGCAATTTCTTCAATAATTTTGTCTTTACTTGACAAGTCAGTACCACGAGGCTGCTTAGATAACTTAGAAAAATTAAATTCATACGGCTCACCGTTGAAATCAACAGAAACTTTACCTTTCTTGCAGTCTATTATAGCTCCACAAGTGCTGAGGAAGGGCCTACCAAAGATAATAGGGAAAAAACTATCTTGCACTGAACCAAGTACAAGAAAGTCAGTAGGATATTTTACCTTCCCGCAGAGTACTTTAACATCTCTCACAATCCCAACTGGAGAGGTTGTTTGTTTATTTGCAAGATGAATCGTGACATCAATGTCCTCGATCTCACACGGCTGAATCTCGTGCATGATCTCTTGATAAAGTGTGAAGGGAATAGCGCTGACGCTAGATCCCAAATCACATAGCCCATAGTAATTATGATCTCCTATTTTGACAGATACAACTGGTGTACTTGAAATTGGGCCTTTGTTCTTGGCTGTGACAATGTTAGTGGAAACAACACAAAAACTAATAGTGGATTCTTCAATATCACTGGTTACCAGATCCTTGACCATTGCAACTTGAGGCTTGACCTTGATCATGTCCTCAGGTTCGTCAGTGGTCCTTCCGTTTTTTAGAATACCTGTAACAAAAGAGTGCTCCTTTATCCTTGAGGGATAAGGAGGCTGTTCATACACAACTGCAGGTAAAACAGGATTAGTAACATTAATCTCAATAGGTGACTCCTTGAAAGGTTTATGATGTTGACTCTCTTTCTTCTTAGAAGAATCAATATGAGAAGCAAAGTCCTTTATCAATTTCCCAGTCTTCAGTGTTCTTCTGGATCCTTTCTATAAGATCCCATTTTCTTCCATACTTCTGGTCTAGAATACCCCGCTAGAGGAGGCATCCAACATCTCCCTGTCCTGACGAGAAAGCCTGGCATAAAAATTTGTAAGTATAATTTCCTTGGGGAGCTCATGGTTTGGGCATTTGAGCATCAGGGACTTCAGTCTCCCCCAAGCTTGAGCGATGCTCTCTCCATCGCGAGACCAAAAGTTATAGATGTAGTTCCTATCTTGGTGAATTTCACGAAGAGGATAAAACTTTGCATAAAATAGAGACATAAGCTCTGGCCATTCAAGCAGATCAGAGTTATCGAGTAGCTTATACCAATCTGAAGCTTTATCTTTGAGTGATACGGAGAATAGTTTCTTCATGACGAACTCCATTGTTACACCTGCAAGCTTAAATAAAGAACATAATTGTGATAAATATAGCAGGTGTTCTCCCGGATATCCTTCTCCTGTATAACGATTAGCCAAGACATAATCAATAATACCAGATGGTATTTTATAGGGCACAATTTCAGTAGGGGTAGGAGTGACCACCACAGTCGTGGGGCGGCTCCTTACCAACAACGAACCAACAGTAGAAGAGTCCATAAGGGCTGAAGGTAACAACATAAAATAAAGGTTTCCTTACCGGCTTCACTTACCAATAGCGCTACACTCCCCGGCAACGACGCCAGAAAAGCTCGTTGATGGCGGAGAAGTTGATAGGTTTAGTTGGGTTGCCTTCCCTGTCAACCGCGCCAATAAACGATTCTTGATAACCCACAAGTCTAGGGGATCATTTGTAGCTTTTCGATAAATAAGGATGTCGATCCCAACGAGGAGCAGAAGGTGCTGATAAGTGGCACTGGATAAGGAAAGGCTGCATACACTCAAAGGTAAATATTTAGGGTTTTTTGGTTTAAGCAACAGAAAAGTAAAAGACAAGCAAAGTAAACAGGGTAACTGAGGAGTAGCAAGTGGCCCAATCCTTTCACAAGGGTAAGCCTAGGAACTGAACTTATAAAAGCTAAAACGTTCTCGAGAACACACGGGAGAGATAGCCAAGTTACTTTCACCATACTCCGCCAAGTAATATGTATTGTGTTAATAAGTGTCGATGGGTGGATCAATGCTAGTACACCTTCTAGACTAAGATAAGTGTACTCTTATGATTACACACTTGTAAGCATCCGCAAATACAAGGTAGTAATTAAGGCATAAGCCTAACCACAACATTACGATCAAGGATCCATAACTCCCTTGTGCAAAAGTGTGCGAACTGGGGTTCAGGTTTCTGTCACTCCGGCAACCCACCATAAGCATCCTTTGTGCAAAATGTATTCCTCTAGGCCCATGAAAGGTGAACTGTTAAGTGTTCGACTCACATAACACCACTAGAGAAATAACAACACAACTTAAGTATCAAACAACACATAACACTTGAACATCATATGACTATTAACAACTAGACTTCTTCCATGTTCTCAAGAACTAAAGTAACTACTCACAAGACATAAAAGAGATCATGATCAGAGGTGATAGATGGATGGCAAACAATCTGGACACAATAATATTTCTCCAACAAAACTCAATAGCATTCACCACAAAGTAGTAATCAACACCAACAGAGTAGAGAGGATAGATAGTACGGATTACAATACAAGTTGCAATTGTGAAATGAGATGGGATGGAGATGGAGATGGTGCTGATGTTGGGGATGATGTTGATGATGATCTCGATGATGCCCGTGACGATGATGATGATGGCGACGATCTCCCCTTCCGGGAGGTGATCTCCCCGGCGGAATCTGCCCGCCGGAGATGGATTTTATCCTCCGTAGGTTTCCGCCCCGTGGCGGCGGCGAAACACGGAACCTCTTCTCTTCTTTAGGGTTTTCACCCCAGGGGGGTCTTATAGGCGAGAGGGGGAACCGAGGAGGGCCACTAGGCATCCAGGAGGGTGCCTGGCGCGGCCAGGAGGGGGGCCGCACCAGGCACCCTTATGGATGCCTGGTGGGTCCCCTCACCTCCATCCTCGGTGATCCCCAGTCAATCTTCATAAAAACGCTCCTCGTAAATTTTCATCGCATTTGGACTTGATCTGATTAAGCAACTTGGTGTCCAATTTTCACCGCTGAATTCTGGTTCTACTGCTTCGGCACCGGGAAGTTGTAAACTGTGTAAAACAAGCCAAAACAACATAAGAACAATACTTTAAAGTGGAATATATCAATGAATAGGATGAAATTACAATATAAAATAGTGATGCATTTTGGACGTATCAACGACCTCTTGGCCCGGGTTCATCAAGTCACAAAGTGCACGAGCATTGGGGAAGAGAGCCTTGTTCGTCCTTACTCTGCTGACTTGCCTGTTCCTCAGGTACTTTGTCTTTGAATTATTTATTTGTAATTTTGACTTGTTTCTGTTGATTGCTGATGCTGCTTTAATCTGTAGGGTCACAACCCTTTGTTGAACAATCCGCCGCAGCCTGAAGATGCGATATACTCGATGAGCCTGGTGCTGCTGATGCTGATCCTGGGCCTGCGAGTGATGGGGGTGCTTCTGGCGCTTCAGGTGCTGGTGCTGTCGAGTCCACGGGTGGTCCACCGTCAAATGCGGATGACTCTGGGGATTCGAGTCCTCTGCGTGTCAAACACACTCGCCCTTTGAGTGCGAGTGGTCGTGATGCGGCGGGTGACAGTGATGACTTGCCAACGGTCATGCAACCTGCTATGCCGTGTCCTCCCTCATCTGCCCGAAGAAACGCAAGTTCGGTATATTGCTGCGTCCGGGCGCTGCGCCTGCTGGGTTAGCATAACTTTCCACTTTGTCGTTTCTGGTGTTCATTGCTTTGACTGGTGTTCTGAAGATAAGTTGTTTGTAGGAATGCTCCTGCTCCTGCTGCTTCCTCTGCGAGTGCTGGTGCTGTTGGTGCTCGTTCGACTGATTCTGGTGCGGCGCCTGATCGGCTGGCTAGTTCTTCTACTCCTGTGGCTTCTGGTGCGGGGACGAACCCTGTGACTGCAGGCGCGGAGGGAACTTCTGCGACTGCTCCATCTGGGGGGTCTGCTGCGGCTGTTGCGACTCCTGAAGGGGACTTACCTCCAAATGTTAAACCAGTCATCCCTGAGGAGCACTTCTTGGAGAGGCGGGAACTCTCTACTGAAGATCCTTGGGAATGTGGTGCTCACGGAAGGAAGTGCAGAATTCCTCCCAAGATGTAGGCGGTCCAACGGGACGCATGTTCAGAAAGTTGTCCCACCAAGAGCTAGCTGCACCTTCAAGGTGATAAGTGGCATAGCTGACCTTGTCGCCATCTGCAACATGGCCTGCTTGGAGCTTCCTCTCGATGCTGCGAAGCCAGTCATCGGCGTCAAGGGGCTCGGTGGAATAACTAAAACCGGGGGATGAAGTCGGATGAAGTCGTTCAGGGACACCAACTCATTGCGCTGCTGAGTGGTGTTGCGTGCAATGACTTCCAGCAGGTGGTGAGAGTCTCGACGGTTCCTCTCGACCTCCATCAGAACCTGAGCCATCGTGGGTGGGGGTGGAAGGTTGCCTTCCTCCTGATCATTCCCACGACCCTGGTTACGACCAATCTGGCCACGGGTTCCTTGAGACATCCTGAAGGTGAAAAACCAAAGTAAAACAGAGTTGATTGGGAGAGTCTAAACAAGGTATTGAAGTACTGGAAGGATTACAGAGCAAAGGAAGTAATCATCTTGACAACATGGTGATAAAGCATACAAGCCATATATTCACAAGCTGTCATACAAACCATACATCGTTTTAGTACAAGCACCAAGCTAATACAAACGTGATGAAGATGATACATCCTTCAGAGGCACTCTGACTTCCTATACATTATTTATCTAAGCCTCTGGAACTTAGACCCTTGCGTACAATACACTAAGATACTACTACATCCTCACTAAGTAAGACCACAGGCGGTCTCACTCATCTCCATCTCCATAGTAGTCCTCATAAAAGTTACCCGCATATCCCGGTAGCTGGAGGTGACCATCGGAAAACACGGAGGCCTGTGGACCCTGATATCCATTTGGGCAAGGATGGGGCCTAGGTCCAGCGTAGGGTGGAAGCAAAGGACCACGGGGTGGAAAAATGCCTCCAATCTCGGGCCAAGCAACTCAAGAAGGCATCTGAGTCCTCACTGGATATATAGCATCATGCTCAACTGATCCAACGCTCACAAAGGGTGCCAAGAGTGTCAGTGCTCGATACAGACGAACACGGGTGGCGTGGAGCTCGAAACGGAGAGCGCGTGCATCACGATCTCGATCACTAGCAAACCTAGCAGTCACCTGAAGTGCTGGATCCTCTGCAGAGTGATCTGAGTAGAGTCCGGTGTAATATCCCTCTTCTCCTGGAAGTGCAGCAGGGATATAGCGGAAAAAGGTCTCTCTCAGCAAAGTGTGCTCCTCTCTCAGCAGGGTCATACATGAATATGCAGCATCCTGCATAGCCATGTTCTCAGTCATGCCAATGCCATGTCCAAAGTGGATAGGCTGAGTGACTCCAACGTGGTGCGGGTAGATCCTGACGATGCAGTGGAACTGCGTCTGGTTGAAGTCGTGAAACTGCTCTTCGACGGTGTACTTAGGGTACCACTGATATCCCACATAGGACATCATCTCGATCAACGTGGCGGGATGGCCACGCACACCGAGGCACCTGGTCAAACGAACAATCTGCCGTGGGGGAAGATCGGCCATCTGAAACAGAAAGGAGTTTGCAAATGCATCAGATTATGAGATAAACCTGGAATGACTCGGACAGCATAACGGCTGTAATTGTAAGAAATGACAATTTCTTCCAATCATGAAAAACATCACTTACATAATACGATGTACGAAATCGGCATTACAACAATGCTAGGAAAACCGGACACAACTTTCCTATGGCTATAAGGAAGCAAACAACGAGATATGCTAATCAGATAGAGGAGAGCCTAGTCCTATCTTCCCGTAGAACAAGATGAGGGTGACTCAGAACTCAGAACGAAGGGGTAAGGAGAAAAAGAAGCCTTACGTTGTTCCCTTATATACCCAGAGTAACTATATAACTATAGCAAGCTAGACTCAACTTCGGCCAAGGCTACTAGTCCTACAGTCAGTCCTGCTCTGATACCAAGTCTGTCGGGACCCGGGGTTAGCGTATGCAAGTCCAGCTAAGACATAGTCATATGGAGAGCCGAGAACCGTACCCACTTGTCTAAGCAGACAAGGCCAAGCACAGAACGTTCTCGGAAAGCATCGTACGTGAGGGGCATCCCATCCAGGCCGGATGATCAACTGAGATGGGTCCTCATCGTCCGCACACAAGTCTAATGATATGGGTGATGAACTCCCATATTCAAAGACAAGTCGCCTCAACCATACTATCGACTATCTCATAACTCTTACATATACTTACTCCAGCCCGATCACTTAGTCGGGGTCTAGGGCGGGCTCGATCATACCACAAAGTGTGCACGAGACGGAGTCTCGAACAATCGCATCGCGATGCCCCAAGCTGCGCACATCTAAGGGCCACTTGGTGTATGAAAGACCGCCAGCCAGATCACAACTAAGGTCTCGAAAACCCATACAAAGACATGCATGTTATAAACATACACGCAGCACACATGCCTTGTATGAACAGTAGGTATCATTGCAATTCTCTACAAAGTATACATTTTTATTGATAACTCTTATAGAGTGCAAACAGAGATCACAACCATGTGATCCAACATTACAACACAAATGGAAGCAAATTATGTCTGAGTACAGACAAGTTTAACAAATGGCTTAAGAAGCCTTATTTAAACACAAGCCCTCTACGAGGAAACCAGTCGTCTGACTGGGACTAGACTAGTTGATCTTCAGTCGTCCAGCTCGATGAAGAAGCCACCTTCGGGGTCAGTGGCATCATCTAAAACATAGATTAAGCAAACGTGAGTACAAAGTTGTACTCAACAAGACTTACATAGGAGCTATACTACTCATGCACATGTATCAAGGTAAAGGGAGGTGGGGTTTCACTTGCAGAAGTGCCAGCTTTGACTTGGCTAGTCCTGAACTACGAGTACCAGAGTTTGAGGTAAGAAGCGTACACGAGTCCACTACTTTCTCCAACCAATACACCACTATGGTTACTTCCTCGACTTCCCCACGAGGAAGCACGCCATAGCACTCACACTTATCTTGGTGTATTTTAGAAGTATCCAGTTCAAGTTGTCTAATAATCAAGCTAAGCTTTCCAAGCAGTCCATAACCGCGGACGCGGCTATTCGAATAGTTTTGTTAACCCTGCAGGGGTGTACCGCTACACACACATGATCATCATTTACCGCCTTTGATCTCGACACCATTCAAGGGGTGCCAGCGAGGATTCTCACCACAACTGTTACCTCATAGCCTATCTAGTCCAAGAAAGCCGCCTACTTGGGTTGGCTACCACAATCATGACCCCGGCCGGTTTACCGAAGTGGACCCAAGTGATGTGTGCGTGGTGCATAAGCCGGTCTCGGATGAGCCGTTCTCTCACTTAGCAGCCAGGCCACAGACCTACCAGAACTCCAAACTATTGCGACATCTGGACATCGAAAGGGATGAGTTAATTGGTTGAGAGGGGTCAGTGAGCCCAATGTGTGGTTGTACTCTTCATCTTGGATCACCACACAAGAACTCGGACTTAGGGCGGTGTTCAACGAGACAACCCACCGTGTACTCCTACACAGCCTCTCATCGTTCACCTTGTATTAGGATCGATTCACCAACACTTTTCTACCAACATCAACATGATCACTACCATCCCGACTCACATCACAGTAACATCATGGTATCATACTAAGCATGCAATAAGCGATAATCATTTGCAGGGGCCACATGATATCAATCAACTCCTACATTTGCTAGGATTGTGGTTTGCTTACTACTGTGACAAAATGATAGGTCATGCAAAGGAATGGGTTCATCTATGCGGTAGAAACATAGCATGGTAATCATCCTAAACAATGCATAAGCGAGACATGAGAGGGAAGTGGGATTTTATCGACATGATCAATGGGGGTTTGCTTGCCTTGCTGACGAGGTTCGGGTTCTGGGTCTTCAGCGAAGGGGGCAACCTCCTGCTCCGGTTCCACCTCTACTCGACAAACAACAAGCAAAGTAGTAAAGTAAATACAATGCACAATCACATGATGGAGGGTTGAAACTTGATGTATATGCTTTGATGTGTGAAGCAATTCCATTTAAATGGAGTATATTGCAAATTGAATTGCAAATTCAAACTCCAATTTGAATTCAAACTTGACCAAGTTACATGTGACATGGTTTGATCATTTTGAACCTTTTGGAAATGTGTATGATATGCCTCTGAAGTGTGGTTGAAATATAGCATAATTCCATGGTTCAAGTTGCAAAATCATTTGGATTGAATTTGAATTAATTCCAAATAAATCAAATGACATATGCTACTGGTCCCATTTTAAGATCAACTCAAACATAGTTGAAAGTTGCATTTTTGGATAGCTTATTTTCTCCTGATCATTTTTCATATATTATTTGTCCAATTTGGAGTTAATATGAATTTTCTATGAATTTCCAAAGATGGGGTATTTTCTGGAATTTCTGGAATTTCTTTAATTCTTTTAATTTCTGGAAAAAGGTTTACTACGTCAGCATGAGGTCATGCTGGCGTCAGGGGGCCTCTGACCACTGGGACCCACATGTAAGTGACTCTGTTGTTTAATTACACTGATTAACTTTGATTTAAACTTAATAGGGGGTTAGCAGGGGGACTGGCCCACATGTCATGGTCACTGGCAGGTGGGGCCAGGGGGGTTAAGCACTGGGTTAAGCCCTAATGGCGTCGACGGCGGTACTGTTCGCCGGAGAACTCGTCGGAGTTGCAAATCGGGCACGGGAGGGGAAAAGGAGTGCACCATCTTGCTCAGCATCGTCGTCCGCATCGAATGGACCCGTCCAGAGCTTCAGGGGGTCACTGGAGCGTCGCCGGCGTCGACGACGGCGGAAGCAGAAGCTAGGGCTGCGCCGGGAAGGGGGAAAACGGGCACCATTTGGGGTGGCGAGTGGCGCGTTGTGAAGCTAGCGCACGCATGAGCCATACGCACGCTCTGGGGCATCGACAGGGGCACGGGAGCAAGGGGGGCATCGTCCATGGCGGCGACCTTCCTCTGCTCTCATGGTGGAATCGGCTAGGGGGGGATTGAGGAGCCGCAAGGTTGGGGGTTCTGCTCACCAGGAGGTGGTGAACGCAACGACACAGTCGGTGGAGGCGGAGAGGCTTCAACGACGACGAATTCGGCGGAGTTGGCTTGCGGGTCCGGCAGCGACGTGGAGATGATTCCGGCGGCTACAGAGCGTCCGAGCTCGATTACTTCTGCACGGAGACGAAGTCGAGGATGGCGAGGAGGATGGACAACACGACGCAGCTCGGGAACGATGTTGGCCACGCGGGCTTCAAGCCATGGCGACGGCGGCGTCCTGTTCTTCGCGGGGCTCAGCGAGAGAGAGGAGGATAGGCACTGGGGAGGGGGGGAATGGACGCACGACGTCTCCAGCGTCTCCGTGGCGTGGCTAGAAGGCGCGGGAGGGGCAGGTGGCGTCTGGAGAGGCGGCGACGTGCACGGCTAGCACGGTGGCATTCCACCGAGCAGCTTGGAGGCGCGGGATCGGGGAAGAAGACCCCTGTGCCCTTTTGGGCCGGCTGGGCTGGATGGGCCGGCTTCGCCTGGGCGTCTGGTAAGTCTTTCTGATTCCTTTTCTGTTTTTCTTTTCTGACATTTGTTGTGCTGTGCTAAAATAAATAGCTAGGCATTTTATTAAATGCTGAAATTTTTTATATGGCTTCATAATAATATAGACTAGCCACTTATAAAGTTTCAACATTTTTAAAATTCAAATAATTTGAATCTTAACTCAAATAGGGTTATTTGATTAATTCCAAGGCACTGTTTGAATATTTGAAAAATCTATGAGCATGGGGTGGGTCCCACATCACTTGATATGTGATCACACTCATTTATAAGACTTTTCAAAAATCTAACATGAATTTTTTGGAGAAGATTTTTATCTGGCCTTTTGAATTAATTCATCTGGGGGGGGGGGTTCCTTCTCCCATTTTTCTTTTGAAATTGATTTCAAGGATTTCTTTTGAAATTTTGACATGATGCAAGAGTACTGGCTAACCCTAGCACATTACCTAACAGAGGGTTCTGACAGAGAGGGTACCACGGGCTCTTGAGTACTGTTGCAGAGTGTTTGGCAGGATCTTTGCAGAGTTTTATCCTTTGGATCCTGTCCCGTGTTCTCTTGAAAAGCTTTGTCGGGTATTCTCTCAGCCTGCGGATCTTCGGCGTGTAGTTAATCACCAAATATATACAGGGGCTCGCTGTGCTTTTCCCTTTGTCCATAGTCATTGGCCGGGGGTGGACACATGGTGGTCGAGCTCAGCCGATGGACGACCATTACACTGTGGCGGACAAACCTGCAAGTCAAGTTTTGAAGTGGGTGGTTGAGGATAATGACCGTCGGTTGGGTGCTCTGTGCAAAGTGAAATCAGAGCCTGGAGATTAGTCCCTGCTTGGCGCTGGTTCCTTTGTTGGGCAACGTGTGTTGATGTTCCCATTTTGCTTTACTTTGTTCATTGTAAGTCAATCCTGTGTGGTGCAGGTTGGTCTTGTTCGGTGACAAGTTTTTTGGGCGA
This sequence comes from Bromus sterilis, assembly GCA_950022295.1. Lineage (NCBI taxonomy): Eukaryota > Viridiplantae > Streptophyta > Magnoliopsida > Poales > Poaceae > Bromus > Bromus sterilis. Next base: position 116,401,191 of record OX465599.1, read on the forward strand.
GGAGTCCCGCGTACTGTTTTTAGAGTCGCGTAAGCGAAGAACGCCTCGGGGGGGGGGGGGGGGTGGCTACTGCGGCGAGCCCCCGAGTGCCAATTTTTAGGTCGCATAAGCGAAGAACGCCTCGGGGGGTGGCTGCTGCGGCGAGCCCCCGAGTGCCAATTTTTAGGTCGCGTAAGCAAAGGACGCCTCGGGGGGTGGCTGCGGTGGCGAGCCCTCGAGTGCCAATTTTTAGGTCGCTTAAGCTAAGAACGCCTCGGGGGGGTGGCTGCTATGGCGAGCCCCCGAGTGCCAATTTTTAGGTCGCGTAAGCGAAGAACGCCTCGGGGGGGGGGGGGGTGGCTGCTGCGGTGAGCCCCCGAGTGCTAATGAGCAAAAATAATTTTCTGGAAGAATATTTTCAATATTTTTCCTTTTGTTTCTTACACGAGGCGGGGGTTGTTTGAAGACAGCCCCTTTATTTGGATCGATGGCTTAGTAGCCCTAAGAACGGTAGATTGCTGTGGCTCTGTTTTTCTTCTATGGTAGGGCCTCTTCCTCTGGTGCTGTGGCTCCGCTGGCTTGGTGTGCTCCGAAGGTTTCTGATATCTTGTGGAACTCTTTGTCGCAGCGGTCGGATCTGACAAAGCTACCGTTGACTGTGATCACTCCTCGCGGGCCTGGCATTTTCAGCTTGAGGTAGGCGTAGTGTGGGACTGCCATGAAACGCGCGAAGGCTGGGCGTCCTAGGATGACATGGTACTGTGATTTCCAGTTGACCACTTCGAAATCCAGTGTCTCTTTGCGGAAGTTGCTCGTGCTGCCAAAAACTACCTCGAGACTTATTTTTCCGAGGGGTAGACTGCTTTCCCTGGCACGATTCCATGAAACGTTGTGCCTGAGGTTTTCAGCGCTGAGTTTTGGATGAGCATTTCATCCAGGGTTCTGGTGAATATGATGTTGATTCCACTTCCGCCGTCCATGAATACTCGTGACATGTCGTAGTTTCCGATTATTGCTTCGAGTACTAATGCGGCGTGTCCTGGGCGCGGGATGGCTGGTGGGTGGTCTTCTCGGGAGAAGGTGATTTCAGTCTCGGACCCGCGCAAGTATTCTGGGACAGCAGGGTGCGAGGAGAATGCGAGGAAAACTTGTCTGGTGACCTGCTTCTGCTGCCTGTTTGGCGGTCTTCCTTCTTGTATCATGTAGATCCGGACGTGCGCTTCTGGGTACTTTTGTTCTTCCTCTGGTGTCGTGCTCCGTTCTTGGATTACTGCTACTTGCCCCGCTGGTATTGTAGGTGCTGGTGGTGCGTTGTGGGCGATGGTCCCTACAGCTACGCTTGCAAGAGGGTGTGCTGCTGTTATTGTAGATCGAATTTTTTCTTCTGAGAGCTCGATGAAGCGTCTGCAGTTTCTGAGGGTGTGTCCTGATCTGAGCTCTCCGCATTCGTTTCTGAACCCGTGTAGTGTGCATGGTCCATCGAGATGTTCTTTGGCCGAGCGATATGCTCGAGCATCATCTCGCGGCTGCCTTATCCTCCAATCCCGTTTCTGAGCTTGGGGTGCTTCTTCTTGGTTGTCCCTGCGTTGCATTATTCTGTCGTCGCGGTGTCTGCCTTCTCTGTCGTCTGGGAAGCCGGCCGCGACAATATCAGGTCCTCTGTCGTCGTAGAAGTTACGCCTTGGGCGCTTTCTCCTTCTGTCGAATCCTCTGTCGCTGGTGTGGTAGTCGTAGTTGCGTTCTGAGCGCGCTATTTGGATCTCTCATTTGTTTCGTACGGAGTCTTCTCCGTCTTCCCAGTTGTTGGCTTGCTCTAGCAACCATGCGATTGTTCGGACCTTTCCCGAGTTGCTCCTTGAAGTCGATGTGTTGCAAGCCTCTCCTGAATGCGTCGATTGCGCTTTCGTCTGATATGTCCTCGGCTGAGTTTTTGAGTATGGTCCATCGCTGGATGTATGCTCGCAGGGACTCTCTGGATCCTTGTTTGCAGGCCCTCAGCTCCTCGAGTGATGCCGGTCGTTTGTAGGTGGACTTGAAGTTCTCGATGAAGACGCTGCGGAACTACTTCTAGGAACTGATTGATCCTCGCGGTAGGTTCTTCAGCCAGTGTCGCGCCGAGCTCTCGAGCATGAGTTGTACGTACTGCATTGCTGTGATATTGGTTCCACGCTGGAATTTGACGGCCGTTAGGTAGTCGTCGAGCCATGCTTCTGGTTCTTCCAACCCGTCGTACTTGTGTGTTGTGGAGTTTAGCTTGAAACCTTTTAGCATTCTTGTTTCCCGTATGGATCGTGTGAAGCACAGTGCTCCGCATGGTTCTATGTCCTCGTCGGAAGCTTGCTTGTCCGAGTACTCTTCGCGGGCTGCTCGTCTTCGCCTTTCACGGTTGACTTTGTTTTGTGTTATGTCGTCGCGTGCGTCTCGCCGATTGCTGTTGCATCTATTGCTGTTGCCGTCGCTGTCATGGTTTTTGTTTTTGTTTGGGCGCTTGCGCCAGTCGTCGCTGCTGCTGTCGTCGGGTGAACTGGGGTCCCTGTCCGGGGTCTGCTCGCGGGGGACTCGTCTTGCGCCTTCTTTCTTGGGGGCTGAGATGGCGTCTTTCATTATTTTGAGTGCCATCGTCGTGTTGTGATCTAAACTGCCCTTCTTGCCTTTCTGAGCACGGAATAGGTACTCTTGAGCAGTTATAAGGGCTTCGGCTGGGTGAGTTGTTCTTCCTCGTCGTCGTCATCTTCTAGCTTGAAGTCGTCATCTAGCTTGCGGGCCACCTTCTTCTTGTCCGTGTGTTTCAGATTGCTGAATCTAGATCTGACTCGGATGGGGGAGTCGTAGTTGGAGGAGTCGCTTCTGGGAGATGGCATGCGGTTGGTCCTTAGGTTGATGGCAGTTTTTCCTTGCTTCTCTAATTCTAAGCGTTGTTGTCTTGTTCTCTTGGTGACGCCAATTTCCAGCTTGTTGTATGCTCTGAGCTCGTCTCGTGTTGCGTTCTTCGGGAGTAGTTTGCCGTGTTTCACTGCGTCCCTTACTCTGGCGATTGCTTCCTTGGACAGGTAGATTTTTTCTACGTGATGGTCCTCTTTCGCCATGCCCGGGGTCTGGTGCTTGCTGATTTCTGGCTCGTCGCTCCTATGATTGCTATGCTCCGTTCCTTTGTATATTTTCTTTGGTATGGTTCCTGGTTCTCCAAGTGTGACGGTGACCTGGCCGGTGTTGTCGGGATCATTGTTTTTGCTGTTCGAGCGAGTGTCTCGGCGACTTCTCGGGTCGTCATCTTGGCTTTTGTCATCTGCGGTTGACTCGTGAACGTCTGCCATGAACACTTGGGGCAGTGTCTTGACTGTCGTCTTGCTTGCGCGCATGTTGCGCTTCTTCCATGGACCACTCGAGTAGTCGGGTTGGGAGCCATGGTTGACTCGCAGAGTCGCCACGCAGGCGGGTGCTGCTTCGATCGCTGGTGTAGGATCTATTGCTGCGGGTGCTCGAGCGCGATCCGTGAGACGGAGGACTCCCCAACGGTTGATGTAAATTTGGTATGCTCCGAAGATCAGGTTGACACCGGTGCGCAGGTCGGCGAAGGCCGGTCGAAAGGCCGAGAGGTGAGCCATGAAACCGAGGGATCCGAATAGATCGGAGTCTGCTCGGGCCGTGGAGTCGATGAGTGCTGATGGAGTCGCTACTTTAACGAATGCCGGTGATGAGGCCGCCGAGATCGCGATTCCAACCTGCGAAGTTCCCACAGACGGTGCCAATTGACGGGGATCAGCCCCGGCAAATCCCATGGTCAGGGACCCTGGGTTAGTCATAGAGAAGGCACAGGTTGGACGATACTCATCGGCTAACAGGAGAAGCACTTCCTGCTTGATATTATTGTGTGAGGAGGCGATTATAGAGGAGGCCAGGCGAGTTCTCGCAAGACCAGGTGAGTAGATGTGTATTGGATTGATCTGGACGTCTCCCCTCCTAGACTTTATATACTAGGCTAGGTCTCGGGGAGTCCGTACTAGGTTACAAAGATAGTTTCCTAGTTCTAGTCTTGCCTTGTACGCCAAGTTTATGACTTCCATATTAGTCGCGGACTCCTACGTCGGTGCTTGGTCGGGCCAGTCGTGGGCCTGTTGTGACTTCCTAGCGGGCCTTCTGTCTTCGTATACACCGGGTATCCTCATACGCAGGAGTCGTGGGGTCACCCCCTCGTCAAAGTGGATCAGAAGTCTACCTCAGGAACATGTCATTTCCTTGGACGCTCTCTGGTGTGCTGGTCATCGAAGAAGCAGAACTGTGTCTCCCTCTCCACTGCTGAAGCTGAATACATCGCTGCTGGTGCAAGCTGCTCACAGCTCCTCTGGATGAAGAAAACTCTGAAGGACTACGACATCAACCTGAAGAAAGTGCCACTACTGTGTGACAATGATAGCGCCATCAAGATCTCTCAGAATCCGGTACAACACTTGAGGACGAAGCACATTGAGATTCGGTATCACTTTCTTCCGGATCATGTATTGAAGGAAGACATCGTCATCAGCCACGTGAAGACCGAAGACCAACTTGCTGATATATTCACTAAACCTTTGGATGAGAAGCGTTTTAGCACTCTGAGGTGTGAGCTAAATATCGTAGATTCCTCAAACGTCCAGTGAATGGACACACATCCTAACGCTTAAACAATATTGAAGAATCCTGATGTACAACACACGATGTGTCGTACTCCTCAACTCATGAGGAACTACCTTGCTAAGTGTGAAGAAATTAACGTGGAATTGACTCAAGATCCATACGACAATTGTGTGGCATCAAGCGTCTCATTACCTATAAGGTGGGTAGCGCCACCGCCCAAATTCCTCAGGATTTCTTGATCCTTAGTTTCCTCATTTGAAGTCTTCATCCTGATGATTACCGTTTTTGTACTCAACAGCGTTCACCTATAGTTATCGTTCTTCAGCATTTGCGTCTTTATCTAGGTGAACGTGATCGGACCCGTCCCTCTGTGCTTACTTATCCATTCTATCTATCTCATATGCGTTCATTTGGGATTCCTGTATTCCTCAACCTGAGGCTCTTGTTTTTTCTCTCAATATTTTTAACTGTCCTCAGTTTTCCAAAATTAAGGATTATCGGTTACGATTCTTTCACTTAATTGTTGAGATTTTACCGGACGTTGTGCTTATCCATCATCATGATAACCACTGAATCCGAACCGTCAGGGGCAATCTCGTCCACAAAAATCACAACCCCTCAGCTTTTACCCCTCTATAGATAGCCACCCACCCCCCGGTCATTTTCCCCCACATCTCCTCAAGCTCTCGCGCGCCGCCGTTGAGCTCCTCAAGCTCTCGTGCCATCGTCGCCGGGGAGGACTGACTCGTGGTTACTCAGCATTTGCCTCGGTTCTGGTATGCTTGTGTCTCAGTTCCTTGTTCCTCAGTACTGTTGCTTCTTCAATATTCTTCCTGTTTCTTCATGCCCCTACATTCCTCAACAGTATTGCCTATATCTGAGACCTATATCTATGCCTCATTGATTTACTTTCTGTTGACACACGAACACGTCATGTGTACCCTCGACGCCGGGGGTGATGCACCGCAACTCACGTCGAAGGAGATCCGTCCGGTTGCGCGATACGCAAGACAACCGGTGGACGCTTTTGAGCACCCGAAACCCCACACGCCCGGGAGGGACCCCGTCTGGGCGCACGGCGGCTATGGGCTGCCCTAGGTCGACCTTATCGTCCCTAGAGCTCTCGCGGATCGTTGCCCTGCAAGAACAAGAATAAACGAAGAACGAGGGAGAAGATACGTGGAAAAGTAGACGAAATTAGGGTTTAGATGTGTTTGCGATTCTGTGTTGTTTCAATCGGCCGTCACCTCATCTATTTATGAGGGGGTTGGGCTTCCCTTGCAAGAAAAGGACTCAAATCCACGTCAAAACTGCCAAAATCGCGATCAAACTCGGACTCGGATCGGGGGGTCGGACGTCCGGACTGCAGGGTCGGACGGTCCGGCTTCAAGGTCGGACAGTCCGAGCTAGAGCTCAAAATCCTTCTGTAATTGGGGTTCTCAAGTCGGACGATCCGACTTCGAGGTCGGACCGTCCGGGCTAAGGTCGGATCGTCCGACTTCGAAGTCGGACCGTCCGACGTGGGCCAAAATTCTTCAGTAAACGGAGGTCTTATTCCGGACGGTCCAACTTCCATCCCGGATGGTCCGACCTGGTTTTTCAGTGCTGCACTATTTTGGCCTTAACTTTTTTCATACGAACTCGGATTTGGACGTTTAAAATATCAAAATTGACCGGATCACGAGCCAAAGCTGCCCCATGTAGAACACGTTTCCATTTGTCGATGTCTTGAATACCTTATTGGAAGAATAGTACTTCGAATGCCAGGATCTTTTCACTTCCAACATAGTTTCGGCCTCCAAGATGGATTCGGATGACGATGACTCGAACTACAAAGATGTTCATATCGACGATGCCAAAATTTTTCATGTAGAACAATATTTCACTTGAATCCATCTTGTATATGCAAATAATCGTGCCAAAAACTGGTGTCAACACATGCCCCCCTGTTTTTCGGCAAAACTTGCGTGCCGAAAAATAATTTGTATCACATAAGGTCTAAGGGCGATGTCAACACTCCATCGGCCATGTGTATTCTTAGGGCAATAAACATATATTGGCCATGTTTTGTTCATAGGGAGATAATCACATATCGACCATTGCCTATTCAGGCTTCTTGCCACACACTTGGGTGGTATTTCTTCAAATACTGGCCATTGAGAGCTTTAGGCAGCAGCGTTCCTTGTATGGATTCCACCAAATACGAGTTTCCAGGAACTATTCTTATAATTTTGAAAGGACCTTCCCAGCTTGGTGACCACTTCCCGAATTTTCTGTCCTTTGAACCAATTGGTAGAATCACCTTCCACACAAGATCTCCAATCTGAAAATTCTTCAACTTTACTTTCTTATTGTAAGCTCTTGCAACTCTCAACTTGTCCTTTTCTATGGCCTTTAATGCAGCCAAACGCTTATCAGTGACCTCATCAATATTATCCATCATCAAATTATAAAAGTCCACCGCCGATAAATCATTTTGTTTGGCTATTCTCAAGGCATTCAAATTAACTTCCACGGGTAAAGCAACTTCTTGACCATATACGAGCTCATATGGAGTTACCTTTGTAGCACCATGCTTTGAAATCCTATGTGCCCACAAAGCTTCAGACAATAGCTCATGCCATCTCCTTGGATTATCTTCAATCTTCTTCTTGATGAGCTTGATTAATATCTTATTACTAGACTTAGCTTGTCCATTAGCTTGGGCATAATATGGGGAGGAATTGAGCAACTTTATATTATAGGATTCGGCAAATTCTCTAACTTGATGTGCCATGAAAGGCGAACCTTGATCTGTAGTTAATGTTTGAGGGATACCGAATCTATGAATAATATGCTCGGTTATGAATTTAAGTACCTCCAGATGTGTCATATTCCTGAGAGGTACTGCTTCAGACCATTTGGTGAAATAATCAGTTGCCACCAACACAAACCGATGCCCCTTTAAAGAAGAAGGATGAATTTGTCCCATGAAGTCTAATACCCATCCTCTAAAAGGCCACGGCTTAACAATAGGATGTAACATAGCAGCAAGGGCCAATTGAATATCACAAAACTTTTGACAAGCTTCACACCCTTTGTAATACTTGAAGCAATCATTAGTCATCGTTGGCCAATAAAATCCAGCACGTCGCAATAACCACTTCATCTTCGGAGCCGACTGATGAGTACCACATATTCCTTCATGCACCTCTCCCATTGCAACTCTCGCTTGATCTTCATCCAAGCACTTTAAAGAAACATCATCAACCGTTCGGCGATAAAGATCATCATCCCTCAATTCATACTTAAAAGCTATACACCGAACAGTCCTGTCCACCCTTTTACTAGGATCACACAAATAATCAATAATGGGCTTCCTCCAGTCTTGATTCTTACATGCACTAGATTTTCCATTAGTGGCCGAAGTAGTAAGTTCTAATTCGGCCTCTTCCATATCGGCAATACAAGACATCGGTTCTTGAGAAATATGAAACATGCCACGATCAACATGGTAACCAGATGCTTGTTGTGCCAATTCATTTTCCTTCCAATTTTCATGTCTGGGTATATGAGCAATGCTAAAATGATCTAAAGTAGAAATTACATCTAGACATTTATCAAGATAAACATTGAGTGATTCAGCAAAGCACTTAAACACTCTAGAAACTTGCTGCACTACCAATAATGAATCACCAAAAGCCTCAATATGTGTAGCACCTATATCGAGCAACATCTTTAAGACGAATAACAATGCTTCATATTCGGCCTGATTATTGGTGCAAAAGTATTCTAATCGGCATGAGGCCTAAAAAACAGCACCATGAGGAGATACATAAACCATACCAACACCCTGGCCATTGCTACAAACTGAACCATCAAAATATAATCTCCATGGTACTAATGAAACAAGGTTTATATCAATATCATGCTTACTATCAATCTGATGTTCTACTATAAAATCAGCAACAATTTGGCCTTTCATAGATTTCAAGGATTCATAAGCCAAATCATACTCAATTAAAGCATAAGCCCACTTGCCAATTCTACCACTAAGAATTGGCCTATGCAACATGTATTTAATGACATCGGTTTGACAAGCTACTATGCGATTGCTACGCACTAGAATATATCTTAATTTCGTGCAAGCAAATAGAAACATAAGAATATTTTCTCAATGAAGGTATACCTTGTTTCGGCATCCAAAAGGCGCTGGCTCAAATAAGTAATAGCATGTTCCTTCCCTTCGGTTTCTTGAGTCAAAATAGCACCAATGACACCTTCCTCTACCGCAATATAAAGCCTAAAGGGCTCTCCATGATTAGGAGCTTTCAATACCGGAGGAGTGTATAAGTATTTCTTAATCATATCAAATGCTTCTTGCTGTTTTGCCCCCCAAGTAAAATCAACGTCATTCTTCAACCGAAGTATAGGAGTAAATGCATCAACCTTCCCTGACAAATTAGCAATGAATCTCCTCAAGTAATTAACCTTGCCAAGGAATTTCTGCATATCTCTCTTGCACACCGGAGCTTCCACCTTTTGTATAGCTTCTATTTTCTTGGGATCAATCTCTATACCGTCCTCATGAATAATGAAACCCAAGAACTTGCCAGCCGATACACCAAAAGCACACTTCAAAGGATTCATCTTTAGTCCATATTTCTTCATCCTCTCAAAAGCTAAACGCAAATCGGCTAAGTGAGATTCAAAAGCATCCGATTTGACAACAATATCATCAATGTAGACCTCGAGTATAACACCAAGCAAATCATGGAATATTAAGTTCATAGCCCTTTGATATGTGGCACCGGCATTCTTCAAACCAAAAGTCATTACCACCCATTCAAATAAGCCAACGAAACCTGGGCACCGAAAAGCAGTTTTGTAGATATCCTCTTCGGCCATAAAAATCTGGTTATATCCCGCATTACCATCCAAAAAGCTAATAACTTTGTGTCCAGAAGCTTCATTAATAAGCATATCGGCTATTGGCATGGGATACTCATCTTTGGGCGTAGCTCTATTCAAATCTCTGAAATCAATACACGCCCTCACCTTGTTGGACCCTTTCTTCTCCACAGGCACAATATTAGAAATTCATTCAACATACCTGCAAGGTCTAATAAAATTTGCTTTAAGCAATCGACCGATCTCTTCCTTGATGCGGTCATATATTTTAGGATTAAACTTTCTAGTTGTTTGCTTATAAGGTCTAAAACCATTCTTTATAGGCAACCGATGTTCAACTAGCTCTCGGTTTAAGCCTGGCATCTCATGATACTCCCATGCAAAACAACAAATATATTCTTTCAACAGCTCGATTATTTTAACTTTACAATCGGCTTCCAGATTTTTGTTCACAAATGTCGGCCTCGGAATTGAACCATCCCCTATGTCTATCTCTTGTAATGGATCAGCCGACGCGAAACCTTGTCCTAGTTTATCCATGTCTTCCAACTCTTCTATAGATTCAAACATATCGTTCCCATTGGACCAATAGTCTTCAAGATGCTTATGTAACCAATCGGAGTTAGAATCCATTTAAACATACTCCTTGGAACCGATTATCACCAATCGGCTTTAACACCACGGGCAAGAACCCATTCTTGGTAGCGCTGAGAAAATCAAACTGCGTCAAGTCGCGCCCCGTTAAGCAAGTAACATTGGGGTGTTGCCTATCCAGCGATGACTCGGCCATAGCGACACAGACCGAGTTGTCAGCATGAATGACCTCCACCTCGTCATCAACCCACTGTATCAGAAATTGGTGCATAGTAGATGGAACGCATTGGTTTGCATGAACCCAATCATGGCCTAGTATCACATTGTAGTTTCCTTGCACCTCCGCAACAAAGAAGGCAGTAGCCAAAGTCTTGCTTCCCACGGTAAGCTCCACATATATCACACCTTTGGCTTCAGTTTTCTCTTTGCCTTCAAATCCATTGAGCACCATATTCGTCTTTATCATCCAAACCCAATTTCTTGAAGACCGAATATGGTATGATATTAACAACAGCTCCACCATCAACAAGCATCCGAGAAAGAGGCGCCCCATTAATATGGCCTTTGAGGTACAATGGCCTCAAGTGCGTCACCGGTTCCTTTGGCTTCTCGAAGATAGCATTCTTGGGACCAAAGTCTAACTGAGCCACTTCTCCTTCTTCATCTGTAGCACGGAATTCAGCAGGTAAGTAAAACACCATGTTGATATCCATAACTTCATGAACTGGTGAAGGCTCATAGTCCAGCATCTCGTCCTCATCTTCAAGTGTTTCCACTAGCTCCTTTGCATCTCCGAGTGAAGAGGAATCAATGAGTGTCGTGGACGAAGCAATAACATTGGCATCGTCCTCCTTTGGTGGTGTAGGCGTTGTTGTTTTAGATGTAGAGACCACTATATCTTCTGTCTGCTTCGGCCTCCACATCTTCTTTGTAACTGTCATGGGACGCGTCTCATTGAACCACTCGTCCCTTTGTTCCTCCGCTTTTTGTTCTGCCTTCTCGCGGTTCCTCATGCGTTGCAACTTCCTTTTCTGCGTCTTGGTTATGCCGAGAGGACACCATCTAGGTTGTGTATACTTGGAATCCCTTGGCTTGGCGTTGCTTGTGCTAGCTTCAGGATCATTAGCCATAGGACCTTGCGGGACAGCCACCAAACCATCACTTGAAATAGCCGGATCATCAATAACAATCGGCTCTTTAAGTTTTAGCACCTCGGTGCCCACCATAACGGTTTTGACACCAAGCTCATCTTCCTTCGGCGTAGCGGAATCTGGAATTATATCACTTGGCGACTTTGCACGCCACATTTTCTTGCTAGCTTCCTTTGGATAACTTTGCATTGACCGATCGGCACCATAACTGAAACGGTCTTGTATGGGGTAAGAAATCCTTTCGTGCACGGATCTCCTAGGCGTTGCCCAACCCGGATGAAAAGAATAAGGAGCCATTGGGGGCTGTTCCCATCTACCATCAAAGCCTCCTCCACAGTATGGCGCATAAGGAGGTGGCGCATAAGGGGATGGCGCCATCCATGGAGCTGGCGCCCATGACCCGTATGGCCTTGTTTGACGCTGAAATTCCTGCTTGGGAGGTGACCTTGAACGTTTCAGACGTGATGACCGGTTAGAGCTAGAACCGGGCGCTTGGTTGGCATAGTGGGACAACAACATATAAAAAGTTGGCTCGATTTTCTTCCGTAGCACTTTAGCTTCATTTGTCTTCCACCTGCCAACTTATGGACTCTTGGGCTTAACAAATCTGACACGAGTATTCTCGTGCCCTTGCGGTTTCCCCCCCAGGTGTAGGATTCTTGATGGTGATCTTAATAATCTCTCCACTACCGGGTTTCTTGTCAAGCACCACTTGCCTCTCCGAGACCTTGCTGCCATCTTTGCTTTTCCTGGATTCACCAATGACAACATTGTCCTTGTTAGCTGATTCGGCTATGTCAGGCCGAATTAACATCTTCCTCCCCTCCAAATCCATAGTGTTCATGGGGAATGGCTGCTTATCAACTTGCATCTCAGAAAAATTCAATCGTCCGTCATTAATGGCCGGTTGTATCTGTCGTCGAAAAACATTGCAATCATTACTAGCATGAGAAAAAGAATTATGATACTTGCAATATGCACGCCGTTTTAGCTCCTCAAACGATGGTAAAGTATGAGACATCTTGATAATTTTAGCTTGTAGCAAAGCATAAAAAATCCTATCACATTTAGCAATGTTAAAAGTGAATTTCATGTCATCATCACGATTCCTATGAATCGGCTTTAAATCTTGACAAGTAAAAGGGTTGGCCTTGGAGGGCAAAACAAACTCAGCGGTATAGACATTAGCTTCATCATCCGAGCAATCACTATCATATTCAATCATATTTACTTTAGGATGATCAACCTTATATCTATGCACTTCCTTGCTTTCTTTGCCTCGGCTCTCTTGAACCAAAGCTCTCTCCTGAACTTGTCCGACACTCATGAAATCGTGTCCCTCCAATTTCTCTTTCAAGTGGGGCCTTAAACCATTGAGGACTAAGTCGGCCATATCACGCTCTGTCATCACTAAATTGAAACATCGGTTTCGCGTGTTTCTAAACCTTTTGATATAATCGGATACCGATTCATCAGGCTTTTGCTTAACCGATGTAAGATGAGATAGTTTTAACTCGACTTCTCCATTAAAAAAGTGCTCATGGAATTTCTGCTCTAAGTGAAACCAAGTAGGTATAGAATTAGGAGCTAAAGCTGAAAACCATGCAAAAGCAGTACCCGTCAAAGATAATGAGAACAAGCGCACTTTATGATGTTCATGAGTAGCCTCACCTAACTGAGCCAAATACTGACTAATATGTTCCCATGTGGATTTATTATCCATCCCATTGAATTTAGAAAACTCAGGCACTCGATAACCGGGAGGATACGGCTGTAAATCAAAATAGTCAGGGTAGGGTTTGGTGTAAGTCCTAGGTTTTGGCATAAACACAAATCTATCATAAGCCATCTGGTCTAATTCTTTCCTAAATTTGGCTACCATATCATCCATGGTGGACGATTGGGCTGGAACAATTGAAGAATTATCTATAGGCTCAGATTGCACCCAAGGCGCCGAATCTTGATTCGGTGTTGAAATGTTTCCTACACCAGCTGCCTGATTTGGTGGTCTCATGGAATAAGGCTTGCTTCTAATAGGAGTTGGACATGGTATTACGGATGCAAGCTGACTGTGGCTCACCGGTTGTGTATCCGATGCCCGGCTTGGAGGTGTGTTTGCTCTAGCCTTATCTTGTTCCGTCATAAGCTCATAGACATTGTTAGTGTTGTACTGTTTTGGCCTTAACTTTTTCATACAAACTCGGATTTGGACGTTTCAAATATCAAAATCGACCGTATCGACGAGACAAAGCCGCCCCATGTAGAACACCTTTCCATTTGACGATGTCTTGAATACCTTATTGGAAGAATAGTACTTCGAATGCAAGGATCTTTTCACTTCCAACATAGTTTCGGCCTCCAAGATGGAGTCGGATGACGATGACTCGAACTACAAAGATGTTCATATCGACGATGCCAAACTTTTTCATGTAGAACAATTTTTAATTTGAAGTCATATTGTATATGAAAATAGTCGTGCCAAAAACTGGTGTCAACACTTTCCTCAGCCTATTCCTCATGAATGCATATAACCGTACCCCACTTCCCCCGCAACTAATTCTGTCACGGGTACATGTCTGCTGAGGAATCTTATGGTTCTCATAGTCTCACTTCATTTGCAGCTCAGCTCGACCGAACCATTCCTCAGTCTCCACCGCTGAAGAAAATGGCTCCTGGTCGCAAGCACACTGATACCGCTAAACATTTTCCTCCAGCGCTCTATGCCAAACTGAAGACTCCCGAGCGAGAAAACGCAAGCTACGGGTTCAGAAGATCATGAGGGAATGGGCTAAGCGATGGGCTGCATATCAATGGATTATACCTCATCATGAAGAAATGTTTGCATGCAATCCGCCCTTGAAGACATTGGACATCAAGACTCGTCCTCCTCCTGAACCAGGGGTCACTCCTGATCCTACAACCTTGAAGACTCCTGATGACTTTCCTGAAGCTTATCAGCAATACCTCAAGAGAATTGCACATCGTGCAAAGAGTCTGGCACGTGATTTGGCTGTCTGAGTGCAAATTCCACCTTAGGATGATGCTCCGCCTCAGCCACAACCTCAGTCTCGGCAGCCTCGCAGAAAATCTCCTGGTATCAAACCATCCAAGAAGTCCTCTGCAAAGTCTGATGCTCTAGGCTCCTCATGCCAACGAACAACCGGTGCTTCTCCTGCTTCAAGATTTCGCACTGATGAATCTGGCAGTGCCCCTGAGGCGTCAACCACAATGCCTCAGCCTCAGCCGAAGACCAAAACTGTCCTTCAACGCGGCCCACGGCCATTACCAAAGAAGACAGCCATGCGTGGTGCCATTCATCAGACTAACTTCAGTTCTGATGATGAAGATGAGTTTGAAGATTTGGCAGGCTTTGTCGCCACTGAAGAACAAACGATTGAGTATGTACGTGCTGCAGCTAGACGCAAAGCTGAGGCCACGGGTTCTGAAATTCCACTCCTGCTTGGTCCCAAGAAGATCTTGGAATATATTGAAATTTGGTCTGTCAAGCCTGATACTCCTCTTGATGATTTGGATATACCCAAAGACATCAAGTTCTACATTTAACAGTTCCTCATCAATGAGATGCATCAGCGCGATCTTCAGAAACAGTTGAAGGCTCAACTGAAGAAAGTCCACAGTGAATTTAAAAAGAAACATGTCATTGATGTTACTCCTTAGGAGTTCATCGAGCATCAATGTGAGGTTCATCGCCTCAACACTGAATATGCCGCCAAATGTGCCTATATTGGCAAATCCAAGGAACGGATGTCTCGGAAAATGTATAATTTGATGATGCGTCGACAACCAGCATCTTCAATACCTCCTGCTGCCTCAGTTCACTCTGATGCAGTGCCTGAGGATCCCACCCATGGCCTCAAGCGCATGCCCGATGCCCCACCCTCAACTCCACCAGCTGCGAAGAGGCCCACACTGGAACACACAGTTGAGGACCCCATTGATGCGACGCCGCTCTCATCTGCTCCTCCGGCATCAAGGGCAGCTGATACCACAGTTCCACCCACTGCTGCTTCAACCCCACCTACCAATACTCAGCGCAGCATCATCGTATTCACCCCACCATCAAAGGAACTTGCCTCAGCCGCTGCTACACCCATTGTTCCAACGCCTCAGTGTCCACCTCCAACGATCATCACTGAAATTGAAGACATGGATGTTGATATTGATGATCATGGAACTCCTCGTGTGATGGATGAGGAATACGAGCTGGCGAACTCCCCCACTGATACGTCCAAAACGTATCTATAATTTCTGCTTGCTCCATGCCTCTTTTGTGTGATATTGCTATGATATTGATGAACTTCCATACACTTTTGATCATATTTGGACTAACCTATTAACTCAGTGCACCCTAGTGCCAGTTCCTGTTTTCTGCTGTTTTTCTATTTCAGGTTTCCCCCTTATTTAAAGTACCAGAAAAATTCCAGGAACAATATAGGAAAAATCAGCGTACGGGAACCTTCCAGAAGAGCCAAAGTGGGGGCCGAGGGGGGCCAGGGGGGCCCAGGCGGCCAGAGGGCGCGGCCCCACCCCTGGCCGCGCCAGGGGGCGCCTGGAGCTCTTGGCCCACCTCTGGCTGCCCCCCTTCGCCTATTTATTCCCCGTGACGAGAAACCCTCGGGGATAGACCCCTTTTTCGCGATCTCTCCTCTGTTCTGCCGCCGCCGCGCTTCCAAGATCGGGAGCACCAGAAGACCTCTTCCCGGCACCCTGCCGGAGGGAGGAATCACCTCCGAGAGCTTCTCCACCACCATGGATGCTTCCCGGATGAACCGTGAGTAGTCCACCTTGGACCATGGGTCTGTGATCAAGAGCTATGTGATGTTCTCCTTCCCTCTTTGTTCTTAATGGATTAGACCTCGTGAGCTGCCCTACATGATCGAGGCACTTATGTAATCTTTCTGCTGTTGATATGCTGAGTTTGCTGGGATCCGATGGATTATGAGATTATATTCAGATTGTGATTGAGTTATATATTTGATTATCTTCTTTTATATTTATGTTCTTGAGTAATTCTTGCATGTTCTCCGTTGCTGTTTATTGCTTTGGCCAAGTAGTAGGTAGTGACTCCAAGAGGGAGCGTTATGCATGATTGTGGGTTCATGCCCCCCGATGACTATCTTGAGTGACAGAAACATGAGTCTAGGGGATGTGCTGTTTCCACAAGGGGGAAAACAACGGTGCTTGTACTTGCTGGGTGCAAGGATTGTTTACTTTACACAAAGTTCTTTAATGCAGTTGTATGTTGCTTTGAGTTTACACTTTGGGTGGGATTCGCAACTTAATACCAGCGAGATGTTCTGGATAGATATCTCAAGGTGTATGATTAGTAGGTAGATGCAGATGGATTTCGGTCTACTTGTCTTGGTGTACCGCCCATGCTTTTGAGCCTCTTCCTTTCTTTATAGCATAATTAGCATTGGTTTGCGCACATAATCCTGTCAATTACCCAGCTGTAATTTGTTTACCTCGCATGGCTATTTTATCGTCTTTTGGGAGAGAGACATCACTAGTGAACATCATAGGACCCCAGTCCATATTTCCAATACTGTTTACACCTTCAATTTACTTTCAGTATTTACTTTTCCGTAGCTATCACTATCATTATTATCCCGTGCGTTTTATCCTTTGTAAACAACAAGGCCGGAGGAATTGACAACTCCTCTGTACTCGTTGGGAGCAAAGCTATCTGTTGTGTGTGCAGGTCCAGGTGAAGTTAGCAACCTAGGTTGTAAACGGCGCCATTGTTCACTTCACCACCTACTTGTCGATCTTGGAGTCCTACTGGAGAAAATCTAAACCTTAGCATCTTCGCTAAGGGAAATTTTCCGCTACGCTACATCTCACCTTCCACTTGGGGTAACCAACGAGGGGCGAGTATTATCTCGTGTATCAAGCAAATTTCTGGCGCCATTGCCGGGGACTCCGCACTTCAAGATAGGGGAGTTGCACACTGTCTTTTATCTTTGATTTTTATTCTTGTTTGTTTATCTTTCAGTTTTTGCTTTAGAGTCCTTTACCAAAAATCAATTTTTTATAGTATGTCTAGTTCCTTACTTGCCAATCAATGTCTGACTTCTTTGAAACCAGATCTTATTGGCATGGAGGATTCACCGAGGATCAACAAAAGTGGTACAAGGAACACTGCTTGTCTCAAAAGGGGATACACTTATGGAAACAAATACACCAGTTGTATGACAATGCTAGGAGCTTGTGCTCAATATATAATATATCTTTCTGTAGGGATGAATCTTGTTGCTTTATGAGGTACAAACACCTTGCTTTCCAATGTGAGTACAATGATGATGAAACCTTAGCTTCTTATGCTAAGAGAAATTATGATATTGATGATGCAGAGCAAATAGAAGAATTTGTTGCTTATAAGGTTGCCTATGAAATTACTTCTCTTCTTAAAAATATTGATGATGCCCCTTACAAATCTGAGAGTCTTGCTATACTTAACTATTGTTTGGAAAAGTACGATGCAAATTATTATATTACTGATCATCTTGAGAGAATCTCTCCCCCAAAGGAAGAGACTAATGTTTTGCAGGACTCTATGGAAGAAGAAATTGTTGAACCTGAAAGCTCCTTGGATGAAAAAGAGGAGGAGAGTGACGAACAAAAGGAGGAAGAATGGATCCATCCATGTCTACCTTCTAATGAGAGTAACTCTTTGAATCTTACCTTATATGAGTTTTATGATCCTATGGATTCTTTTGAAATATCCCTTTTTGATGAAGTTGATGCCTTCTATGCTTATGGCCGTGATACCCTGAGCGTGATGGTGGAGTCGGGGAGGCCGGAGGAAGCTCAGTGGCGGCGCAATTCGAGCTTTGCTCGTCGGCGGCCTGCGGTGAAGAAGATGATGCCCGCGTCGTCTGCGTTGCTCCTCGGTTTCTATTGGCTTGGGGATTCGGAGGAGACGGCGGCTGCGCGTCGATTAGACAAGCTGGGGCTCTCCGGTGTGCTCAGTGGACACGTCGGAGCAGCGTCGCGGTCGGCTAGGGTTTCGGTGGTGTCGTGATTTCTTCGCTGGGAGGAGAAGCAGAGGGCGGGGATGGGGAAAGTGGAGTGCGGGGCGTCTCTGGGCGTTGCGTAGCGCCGAGGAGAGGCAGAGGGAAGGCAGGGGAGCTGCCACGGCGACAGGGGCGGAATGCCGGGCACGCAGCTGTGTGCTCGTGCCCGGGGAAGACGACATAGCGGCCTGGTGGGCTGGGCCGGCTGGGCCTTTGCCTGGGGCGACAGGTAAGTGGTTCTGTTTCCTTTTTCTATTTTTCTTTTTTTGACATTTGTTTTTCCCATTTAAATAAAATAGTTAGGAATTTTTATAAATGTTAAAACTTTTTATATGGCCTCATATTATATTAGACTAGCCACTTATAAAGTTTGGCACTTTTTAAAATTCAAATAATTTGAACTTTAATTCAAATAGGGGTTTAAATTTAATTCCAAGCTCCTGTTTGAATATTTGAAAAATCTATGAGCATGGGTTTGAATCCAAATCACTTTATATGTGATCACACTCATTTATGAGACTTTTCAAAAATACAAAAGGAATTTTTGGAGCAAATTTTTATCTAGCCATTTGAATTAAATTCATCTGGGGGGGTTCCTTCTCCCATTTTTCATTTGAATTTGATTTCAATGATTTCTTTTGGAATTTTTAACATGCTGCAAAGTGACTTGCTAATCTAGCACATACCTAACTTGGGGTTGTGACAACTCGCCCCCACTCAAAAGAATCTCGTCCCGAGATTCAGAAGTCTGCGGGAGGAAGGAGGGGTACTCGGCATTGAGACGGTCTTCTCTTTCCCACGTGGCTTCTTTCTCAGAGTGGTGTGACCATTGAACTTTGAGAAACTTGATCTTCTTTCGGCGAGTGACACGCTCTGCGGAATCAAGAATACGAACAGGGTATTCTCGATAAGAAAGGTCATCTTGCAGATCAAGCGTTTCATGGTCGACTTCGCGGATGGGGTCCTTGAAGCAACGCCTGAGTTGTGACACATGGAATACATCATGTACTCGGGAAAGGTGCGGGGGTAGTTCAAGTTGGTAGGCAACTTCTCCATGTTTAGCAAGAATGCGAAAAGGTCCGATGTAACGTGGGGCCAACTTGCCTTTGATACCGAATCGTTGGGTTCCCTTCGGAGGAGTAACCCGAACGTAAGCCTTCTCATCCAGATTGTAGCTCTCTTGCCTATGATGACGATCAAAGTATCTTTTTTACGAGACTGGGCTGCTTTCAATTGATCACGAACAATGCGAACTTGCTCTTCTGCTTCCATGATCATATCCGGTCCAAAGAATTGTCTTTCACCGGTTTCTGACCAGTTAAGGGGTGTTCGACATCGTCGTCCATATAGGAGTTCAAAAGGAGCCATGTTCAGACTAGATTGAAAACTATTGTTATAAGCAAATTCGGCGAATGGAAGAGACTTCTCCCAATTCTTTCCGAATGAGATAACACAAGCTCTGAGCATGTCTTCGAGAATTTGGTTAACGCTTTCAACTTGACCGCTAGACTGAGGATGGAAAGCTGTACTAAAGGAGAGATGAGTTCCCATAGCATTCTGAAAGCTTCCCCAAAATCTAGAGGTGAAAAGGCTACCACGATCAGAATTGATTTCCAAAGGAACACCATGAAGAGACACAATTCTAGAGACATACAAGTCCGCTAACTGGCTAGCAGTTATAGACTCGCGAACGGGCAGGAAGTGAGCAACTTTGGAAAGTCTATCTACCAAAACGAAGATGGCATCATTTCCTTTCTGGGTTTTTGGAAAGCCGGTGATGAAGTCCATACCGACTTTATCCCATTTCCACTCAGGGATAGGCAATGGTTGAAGAGTGCCAGCATGTCTTTGGTGCTCAGCCTTAATGCGACGACAAACATCACATTCGGAAATGAACTTAGCAATTTCTCTCTTCATCCTAGTCCACCAAAATCTCTGGCGTAGGTCTCGGTACATCTTTGTGCTACCAGGATGAATTGAAAGGGGAGTGTCATGAGATTCTTTGAGGATTAGCCTCCTAAGATTGTGTTTTCGTGGTACAACCAATCGAGTGCCATAGAAAACGACACCTTGATCATTTATGGAGAAACATTTAGTAACTCCGCTAGCAATGTTCTTCTTGATCTCTCGAATACCACTATCACGTTTCTGGGTGGCTATAATTTTATCCTCAAGGGTTGGTTTCGCCACCAAGGTAGAAAGATAGACATGAGGAACAATCTCAAGATTGAGCTTGCAAAATTCCTCATGAAGAAGTGGTTGATACTGTTGTAACATGAGGTTGTTACAATACGACTTACGACTTAGTGCATCAGCCATGACATTGGATTTTCCTGGGGTGTAAGAAATTCCTAAGTCATAATCTTTTATCAACTCAATCCAGCGTCTTTGCCTGAGATTAAGATCTGGCTGGGTGAATATATATTTGAGGCTTTGGTGGTCGGAAAAGATCTCGCAACGATTACCAAGGAGGTAATGTCGCCAAGTTGTTAGGGCATGAACTACGGCAGCGAGTTCAAGATCATGGGTAGGATAGTTCTCTTCATGTGGACGCAACTGGCGTGAAGCATAAGCTACCACATGTCTATTTTGCATAAGTATGCATCCTAACCCTTGCCGTGAGGCGTCACAAAAGATCTCGAAATCCTTTTTGGTGTCTGGAGGCGCAAGTACGGGTGCAGAAGTCAATCTTCTTTTTAGCTCTTGAAAGCTTTCCTCGCATTTGGGAGTCCATTGGAATTTCTTATCTTTCTTGAGGAGTTCAGTTAGAGGCTTTGCAACTTTAGAAAAGTTCTCGATGAAGCGACGACAATAGCTGGTTAGGCCAAGAAAACTCCTAACTTGCTTAACCGATTCAGGTGGAGTCTAGTCAAGGACGGCCTGAACTCTCTCGGGATTCACAGCAATGCCTTTTGCAGAAATCACGTGGCCTAAGTAGGTCACTTCTGGTAGCCAAAATTCACACTTGGAGAATTTAGCATACAGACGATGCTCTCTAAGTTTCATCAATACCAGCCTTAGGTGTTCTGCATGTTCTTCTTTGTTCTTCGAGTAGATGAGAATGTCATCAAGATAAACCACAACAAAATTATCTACGTACTCCATGAAGATCGAATTCATCATGCGCGAGAAAGTGGCGGGGGCATTGGTTAAACCGAAGGACATGACGGTGTACTCGTAAAGACCATAACGAGTAGTGAAAGCCGTTTTTGGAATGTCCTCGTTTCGGATTTTGATTTGATTATAGCCTAATCTCAAATCCATCTTGGAGAAGACAGAGGATCCAGCAAGTTGATCATAAAGATCATTGATCCTGGGCAGTGGGTACTTGTTCTTTATCGTCTCTAGATTTAGCGGGCGATAGTCTACGCACATCCTTTCTGTTCCATCTTTCTTCGTTACGAACAGAACGGGGCAACCCCATGGCGATGAGCTAGGGCGGATGAAGCCTTTTGCCAACAAAGCTTCAAGTTGGGTTTTAAGCTCAACTAACTCACGTGGGGCCATTTTGTATGGGCGTCTGGAAGTTGGTGCGGTTCCTGGCATAAGATCCACTATGAACTCTACACATCGGTCGGGTGGCATTCCCGGCAGCTCTTCAGGAAAGACATCCGGGAAGTCACGAACCACCGGAACATCTTCAAGGTCGGGAAGGGGAAGCACATTCAAAGAATGCACCCGGGTTCTTGTTCTGGGTGAGGTGTAGTTGATTGTCTTTCCTGAAGAATGTGTAAGTCTAACTGACTTGGATTTATAATCAAGAAAATCATTTTGTCTTGATAACCAATCCATACCAAGGATGACATCAATGTCTGAAGACTTGAGGGCTATGAGTGAAGCAAGGAATACTAAACCCTCAATTGCAATTTGATTGCCATGGCTTACTCTATTAGTCTGCCACTTGGAACCAGGAGTTTGAATAATCATTGGGGTGAACATTTCATCAAAGGATATCTCATGTCGAAGTGCATAACTCTCCACATGAATGAGTGAGATGCTCCTGGATCGAAAAGGACAGAAGTGGGAACAAAATTGACTGGGAGCGTACCAAGAATGACGCCAGAAGTACCATCAGTTTCCTCAGCTGAGATTTGGTTCACACGTCCAAGATTTGCGGAAGTGGAAGGCTTGGCGGTAGAAACCTTCGGGGGTGGCTTGGAACGAACATTGGGGGTTCCTTTGGCATGGGGTGGAGCATTTTGATTGACGGGGCACTCACGAGAATAGTGACCATGCTGGCCACATCTAAAGCAGGCTCCAAAGATAGTGCGGGGAGCTGGGTTGTTTGGTGGAGCTGGTGGACGAGGCGGCACAAGGGATGGCCTCGGTGGATTGTTTTGGTGGATCAAAATGTTAGGAATCCAGATCATGCACTTCTGAGGGCGTGAACTGGAAGAAGGGGCAAGCTCAAGAGCATGCTTGCGAGACTTCTCGAAAACTTCATTGCCATGCTCAGCTCTGAAGGATCTGTTGACTAAATCCTCAAAGGTGTCAAACTCAAGGAGGTTGAGATCATGACGAAGGATGGGGCTAAGTCCCTTGCGGAACCTTGCCTGCTTTCTGGCATCGGTGGTGATCTCATCTTGGGCATAACGAGCAAGACGGTTGAACTCCCTCACATACTCATGAATGGACATCTCTCCTTGATTCAGATTGCAGAACTCTTCCTTCTTGCGCTCCATCAACTCATCCAGAATGTGGTACCCTCGAAAGGCAACACAGAACTCCTGCCAAGTCACTACGTGACCATCTGGCTGCATAGCAACATAGTTCTCCCACCATTGAAGAGCAGCACCTTCCAGGAAGTATACCGCGAAAATAACTCGGTCATCGGGAGCAACATGTGCTGTATCAAGCTTACGCTCGATGGAACGGAGCCAATCATCAGCTTCGAGGGGCTCAGAAGAACATCGGAATACCCGTGGCTTGAGGAAGATGAAGTCCTGAATGCTGACCACCACATTACGATGGTGGGCGGTATTCTGCTTGATGAGCTCCAGAAGGCGTGTTTGATCACGTCTATTCCGCTCAGCTTCCATCATGATTTCCGCCGCAGAAGGCGGTGGTGGAGGTTCATCATCATTTCGATTCCGATCACGGTCTCGATTCAGAAGAACAACACTACGAGTTCCACCTGACATCCTATGTGATAAAAATCAACAATCAGAACAGGTTGTATGATGGAGGCAAGCATAAAAGGATATGATGAAGAAGGAAAAGATTATAATGCGAAGGCAATGACTCAAAGAAACACGGAACAAATCCGGCAGCATAACGGCTACACTGGGATGGAAAATGAAACAACCTCGAAGAAACAGAACATAACTTCTTCAAGGAACTCAAAACACGGAGACTCTGGACAACCACAACCATCCTACGACTATAAGGAGGCAATCAACGAGATGTTCTAGTCAGACATAGATGAGCCTAGTCCTATCATCCCGTAGAAAAGATAAGGGTGACTCAGAACTCAGAACGATGAAGGTAAGGAGAAAAAAAGAAGCCTTACGTTGTTCCCTTATATACCCAAAGTAACTATATAACTATAGAAGGCTAGACTCGACTTCGGCCAAGGCTGATAATCCTACAGTCAGTCCTGCTCTGATACCAAGTCTGTCGGGACCCGGGGTTAGCGTATGCAAGTCCCGCTATGACATAGTCATATGGAGAGCCGAGAACCGTACCCACTTGTCTAAGCAGACAAGGCCAAGCATATAACGTTCTCGGGAAGCATCGTACGTGAGGGGCATCCCATCCAGGCCGGATGATCAACTGAGATGGGTCCTCATCGTCCGCACACAAGTCTAAAGATATGGGTGATGAACTCCCATATTCACAGACAAGTCGCCTCAACCATACTATCGACTATCTCATAACTCTTACATAGACTTACTCCAGCCCGATCACTTAGTCGGGGTCTAGGGCGGGCTCGATCATACCAAAAAGTGTGCACGAGACAGAGTCTCGAGCAATCGCATCGCGATGCCCCAAGCTGCGCACATCTAAGGGCCACTTGGTGTATGAAAGACCGCCAGCCAGATCACAACTAAGGTCTCGAAAACCCATACAAAGACATGCATGTTATAAACATACACGCAGCACACATGCCTTGTATGAACAACAGGTATCATTGCAATCCTCTACAAAGTATACATTTTATTGATAACTCTTACAGAGTGCACACAGAGATCACAAGTCTGTGATCCAACATTACATCAAACATGCGGAAGCAAAGTAGGTCTGAGTACAGACAAGTTTAACAAATGGCTTAGAGAAGCCTTATCTATAAACAAGCCCTTCCACGAGGGACCAGTCGTCTGAGTGGGACTACACTAGCTTGATCAGTCGTCGAGCTCCAGGAAGAATCCACCTTCGGGGTCAGGGGGGTTCATCTAAAACATAGAATAAGCAAACGTGAGTAAAAAGTCGTACTCAGCAAGACTTACGTAGGAACTATACTAATCATGCACATGTATCAAGGTAAAGGGAGGTGGGGTTCAAAAGCAGAAGTGCCAACTTTGACTTGGCTAGCCCTGAACTACGAGTACCAGAATTGAGGTAAGAAGCGTACACGAGTCCACTACTTGTCTCCAACCAATTACACCACTATGGTGCCTTACTCGACTTCCCCATGAGAAAGCACACCATAGCACTCACGCTTATCTTGGCAAGTTTTATAAGTATCCAGTTCAAGTTGTCTAATAATCGAGCACAGCTTTCCAAGTAGCCCCTTACCGCGGACGCGGCTATTCGAATAGTTTATTAACCCTGCAGGGGTGTACTTCTACACACATGAAACTATCAGTTACCGCCTTTGTACTCGACACCGTTCTAGAGGTGCCGGCGAGGATAATTCCGACAACTTTTACCTCACAGCCAACTCAAATCCAATGGAGACGCCTATGTGGGCTGGAATCCACATCGTGAACCCGACCGGTTTACCGATGTGGTCCCAGAAGATGTGTGCAGGGTCCCAAGCCGGTATGAATAGCCGTTCTTCCACTTCGCAGACCTTGCCACAGACCTACCAGAACTCCGAACTAATGCGACTCATTGAACTGAGAAGGGGTGAGTTAGTAGGTTGAGCGGGGGTCCATGTGCCCAACATGTGGTAGTACTCTTCGTCTTGGATCACCACACAAGAACTCGGGCTTAAGGCGGTGTTCAACGAGACAACCCACTGTGTACTCCTACACAACCTCTCATCGTTCACCTTGTATTAGGGTAGATTCACCAACACAGTTTCACCTTCTTCAACATGATTGCTACCATCCCGACTCACAGATCAAAGTATCCTCATTGTAAACTCTAAGCATGCAATAAGCAGTAACAGTTGCAGGGGCTACATGATATCAACCAACTCCTACATTTGCTAGGATTGTGGTTTGCTTACTACTGTGACAAATGATAGGTCATGCAAAGGAATGGGTTCATCTATGCGGTAGAAACGTAGCATGGTAATCATCCTATACAATGCATAAGCGAGACATGAGAGGTAAGTGGGATTTTATCGACATGATCAATGGGGGTTTGCTTGCCTTGTTGACGAGGTTCAGTCTCGGGATCTTCAACGAAGGGGGTAGCCTCCTGTTCCGGTTCCACTTCTACTCGACAAACAAAGCATGAAGTAGCAATCAATATGAATGCAATGCTCAAGCACATGATCAAATGCTATAAAATGGGTAAGGGTGCTGATGTGTTGCCAATTCCATTTAAATGGAGTGTATTGCATTTGAAATGCAAATTCAAACTCCATTTGATTTATCGATGAATTTCAAATGCATGAAAGTTCATTTGAAATGGTTGATCATGAATTGATGTTGTAAAGGTGAGGTAAAGTCTCTTATGTGTGGATGAAACTATTTAAAAGAAGTGTGTTGCAAAGTCATTTGCAAAATCACTCCAATTTTGAATTTGAAAATGATCCATATGCACATATGCCACGGTTCACCCATTTTAAAATGGTGAAACATGAAAACAAAGTCCATATTCAGAATCCTTGATTTTTTCTGCTAATTTTAGACTTATTATTTGCTATATTTGGAGTTAGGATGAATTTTCTATGAATTTTCAAAGTTTGGGGTATTTTCTGCCATTTTCGGGATTAAAATAAATCATTTAGCAATTACTGCATCATGCTTGCGTCATCATGACGCCAGGGGGGCCACTGACAAGGGGGACCCACCTGTCTGTCTCTGCTGGGTTAATTAAATTGATTTAAACTGTTTTAACTTAAACAGAGAGATTAGTGTGGGGCTAGGCCCACAGGGCAGTGTCACTGGGGTGGGGATTAAGCTTAATGACCTTGGGCCCACATGGCAGAGAGAGAGGGGAGGGGTTAATGGCATAGCTCGCCGGCGGCAGCACTGTAGACGCCGGAGACTCGTCGGACTCGCGGTTTAGGGCACGGGGGAGAGGGCTGCGCGCACTGGGAGGCTCAACGCGAAGCCGCGCGTCTGCTGGAGCAGTCGGGGGCCAAAGGCGTGGCCTGTGGCGACGGCTAGCTCAACCAAGGCGGCGGTCCGAGCTCGGGCTTCGCCGGAATCACGTTCTGGAGCACGGGGAAAGGCGGGAGAGGTGGAAATCGAACAAGACGCTCACCCTGAGCGTGATGGTGGAGTCGGGGAGGCCGGAGGAAGCTCAGTGGCGGCGCAATTCGAGCTTTGCTCGTCAGCGGCTGGCGGTGAAGAAGACGATGCCCACGTCGTCTGCGTTGCTCCTCAGCTTCTATTGGCTTGGGGATTCAGAGGAGACGGCGGCTGCGCATCGATTAGACAAGATGGGGCTCTCCGGTGTGCTCAGTGGCCACGCCGGAGCAGCGTCGCAGCCGGCTAGGGTTTCGGTGGCGTCGCGATTTCTTCGCTGGGAGGAGAAGCAGAGGGCGGGGATGGGGAAAGTGGAGTGCGGGGCGTCTCTGGGCGTTGCGTGGCGCCGGGGAGAGGCAGAGGGAAGGCAGGTGAGCTGCCACGGCGACAGGAGCGGCATGCCGGGCACGCAGCTCTGTGCTCGTGCCCGGGTAAGACGACAGAGCGGCCTGGTGGGCTGGGCCGGCTGGGCCTTCGCCTGGGGCGACAGGTAAGTGGTTCTGTTTCCTTTTTCTATTTTTCTTTTTCTGACATTTGTTTTGCCCATTTAAATAAAATAGTTAGGCATTTTTATAAATGTTGAAACTTTTTATATGGCCTCATATTATATTAGACTAGCCACTTATAAAGTTTGGCACTTTTTAAAATTCAAATAATTTGAACTTTAATTCAAATAGGGGTTTAAATTTAATTCCAAGCTCCTATTTGAATATTTGAAAAATCTATGAGCATGGGTTTGAATCCAAATCACTTTATATGTGATCACACTCATTTATGAGACTTTTCAAAAATACAAAAGGAATTTTTGGAGCAACTTTTTATCTGGCCATTTGAATTAAATTCATCTGGGGGGTTCCTTCTCCCATTTTTCATTTGAATTTGATTTCAATGATTTCTTTTGGAATTTTTAACATGATGCAAAGTGACTTTCTAATCTAGCACATACCTAACTTGGGGTTGTGACACGGGGTCTAACTTGTTATGCACAGAAAGCAAACCTAAAGAAAACTAATAATAAAACCTAAGAGCGAGACGCTCCAAGCATAGCACATAACGCATGAAGTGATAAAAATATAGTGAGACGATGGACGAACTGATGATTGTTGATGGAGAAGGGGATGGACGGGGGCATCCCCAAGCTTAGACGCTTGAGTCTCTTTGAATATTTATTAGGGATGCATGGGGGCATCCCCAAGCTTGAGCGCTTGACACTCCCGAATCTTCTTTCATCATCTTCCGTCGCACACTTGAAAACTCCCTTCATACATAACTCATCATAAGCTGATTAGAGAGGTTAGTACCCTTGATAAATAATTTTTTCCCACTCGATATAAAGATATTCTTTAAGAGCTACTGTTTCTCAAGATTGCCAAAAGGTTTTTGCAAAGAAAAAGCAAGCTTAAGGTTTGCAAAAGTTAGGAGAGACAAAACATGGCAGAATCTGTGAAAAACAGAACAACAGGTAGTAAAGAATTTTTAGGGGTACTTATGCAACTCAAATAAAAAAACTCAGAACATAAGAAAGTTCTGTCATTGTATAGAGCACACTGTGTAAAAAATTCAGCTAAAAAAGATGAACTGATGATTTGATACGATTTTTCCCGTCACAAAGACAGAATCTGTTTTCTTGACAACATGTCACAACTTTCACTTCCCTTGTCATATGAGGCTATAACTTCGCACAAAGCTTGAAAATAAAGATACAATGATGTTGCTACAGTAGTAACAATAATCAAGACCACTAAAAACATAAGTAAAAACATCGTGGGTTGCCTCCTAACAAGCGCTTTCTTTTACTCCTTTAAGCTAGGCATAAGGAAAAATAAGAATAAAGTTTTATCAAGAGAAAGAGAATAGCTATCCCGTGTAATTGACTCAAAAGTTAACTTGATTTTCTTTCTAGGGAAGTGTTCCATCCTCTTTTTGAGAGGGAATTGAAATTTTATATTCCCCTCTTTCATGTCAATGATAGCACCAACGGTGCGGAGAAAAGGACGTCCCAAAATAATTGTACATAAAGGTTCACACTCTATATCCATAATAATAAAATCAACGGGAACATAGTTCTCATTGACAATGATAGGAACATCGTCGATCTTTCCCAAAGGTTTCTTTACGGAAGAGTCGACAAGATGAACACCAAAAGAACAAGAATCAAAAGGTTTCAATTCAAACATATCGTTCATTCTTTTGGGCATGACGGATGTACTAGCTCCAACGTCACATAAAGCATAGCAAGAGAAATTATTTAATTTAATTTTGATCATAGGGTCTGATAACCCACAAGTGTATGGGATCTCAACAGTCTTCGCGGGTAAGAGTAACCCAATTTATTGATTCGACACAAGAGGAGCCAAAGAATACTTACAAGCCTTAGTAGTTGAGTTGTCAATTCAACCACACCTGAAAAAGCACTAGACAAGATGCAAGTAGCAACAGTGTGTTGACGGGTGTAGCCTTTAAGACTTTTGTCGTGGGAAAGTCATGGAAGATGTCCGTAGAGTTGGACTTATCATGGGACCTTTTCTGTGAGGCGGATTCGAGGAGAGAGTCGACATAGACACGGGACTTGGCGGTTTACCCAGGTTCGGCCCCGTCGACGCGGTAAAGACCTACTCCTGCTTCTTGACTATTGTGGGATCGACTCCTCAATAGGAAGAGCCGATCTTATCGATTAAAATGATGATGTTTCGCAACCTTAGTCTCGTGGAGATCTAGGTTATAGCGCGAGTTGTCTAGTCCCGGATTGAGGTAAGTTCTGGCTTTGGCTCCCGTGGACCTCAGCTTATAAAGGTGCCAGGTCCAGGGATTCCGAGAGTCCGACTCCTACACGATGTGGAGTTCTATTCTACTTTACAAGTTTGATAAGTTCTATACAAGGTAAGTCGAATTCCTTCTAGGGATTCAATCTTCACGCTTGGCACATCAGACTCCTGGCCGGGTCTTCTTTGTGGGCCTTCATTTGTAAGTCGGCCCAGAGGTTTCTAATGCCGGGTCTATGGGCCTGATCCATCCCCCCGACATTAGCCCCCAGGATTGTTGTGATGCTTTAGTCTTCACAGCAATCTTCTTTATTTTCTTCATTGCCGCCGGCTCTTCATGGATCAAGGGCCGATTTTATGCTTGAAGTTGATTGGGAGTCGGAGTCGTCTCTCTTCAATCTTGCTTCGATTCCTTTATATCCATGAAGTCGACTCTTCTGGTTGAGTCAACTATCATTTGATGCTTGCTAGGAGTCGACGCCAACTCTTTTTAGCTTCACATCTCCTTTTATTTGAAGATTTTTCTTTTGACCTTTGGTCAAAGATCCGGTTTGGTTTTTATGATCACACTTCCCGAAACGCCGGTTGGAGGCATTTGATGTTTGTAATGGGAATCGAGGAGTCTTTCCATAAATGCTATCTACCACGGGTAGTTATCCCGTATCATTTATAGTATTAATTGATCCTCTCCATGAATCTACTATAAATATTCCTTGGGTAGTTTGATCCTTCAAGCGCATCCATCTTCTTCTTCCTCTTCCTGTTTTCCCCATGGCACCTAAACTAGAAGCCTCTTCTCCTTTGGCATCCAACGAGCCCGATCCCTGTGAAAGTGCTCGAGGTCGCGGCCGTGGTCGTGGTCGAGGTAGTGGCCGTGGTAGAGTTAGAGGAAGAAGTATTCGTGCTGCCTCTCCTTCCGAATCTCCCTCTTCTTCTCCTGAGAGGAGTGAGTTCTTAGTTCATATCCGGAAGATTCATCGCTGGATCAAACTTCCTGAGTCTTTTACTCAACTTGTGATTGACTCAACGCCTTTGGGTCTTTGGCTCCGATCTGATGGATGTCCTCATGGGCCTGTCTGGGTGACGGTTAGATTTTCTAGCCATGGTACCATGTTTTTTGAGAAGGGTTGGAAAACTTTTCTTCGATCTAGGAATATCTCAAGAGGAGACACCATTGTCTTCAGATTTGATGGTGAAGACACTTTGTGGGCTCGGATCTTTGACTCGGATGGAGACCGAGCCTGCTGTTGTATGGAGAGCTCCAGCGATGAAGAACTACTTAGTGAAGAAGAAGCTTCAACGGAAGATGAAGCCGACTCTGAAGAAGATGTCTGAAGCTGTGGACTTTTCTTCTTAGTAGTATTTTCCCGAGTTTGGCTTTTGCTTGTAAGGTTGCCTCCTTTGATGTAAGACCCAGTTGGTTTGATGAATGAAAATTATGAATTTTTATTGAGTCCATGAGTTGGTTTTATTCCTCACTTTGAATATTTTTCAAAATATATGAGAGCCGATTATTTATGATAGTGTATGTATCTGTAGCCCCCTGAGTCGATTCAGAATAGTTGTGTATCGGTAATCGACTCATAGGATAGATCGACTTGTAGCCCCCATGAGATGTTTGGTCATGTTTACGTGCCGTACCGGGTCACCAAAGAAGTGTTGCTTCTCAAGAGTTGGTATGATTATCATGGCGTTTGAGCCGATTCATCAAAGAAGAAGTTGTTCGAAGTGTTACTTCCCAACAATCGGTATATGCATCTGGGTGCTGTTCTGAGTCTTTGTTTGAGAAGAAATTGTTTCGAAGTGTAGTCCCCATGAGTCGGTGTGAGCATCTTTTTGTGTCACACCGAGTTATAGAGAATTTTTTGAGATATAGTCCCCATGAGTCAATATGAGCATCTTTTGTGTCATACCGAGTCATAGAGAATTTTTTGAGCTATAGTCCCCATGAGTCAGTATGAGCATCTTTTGTGTCATACCGAGTCACACAGGTTAATGCTCAAGGTGCATCTTTTGGATGACATATAAAATGAAAAAAAATGTGATGATGCTAATGTATGCAAAAAGAAAGTATGAAGGCTCATATAGAAGTCGACTCTGGATTCAACATGCCTCATCTTCTCGTGTTTGGGATAGATTATTGGGTTATCCAGGAGTCAGAACTTCTCTGTAAGCCGGATACATATGACTAGTGCTCCCTATACTTTAAGACTAAACTTGGTAGGCGTTGCTGTCAGCCCCCAAGGTTTTTAGGCTAAGCCGGGTACACGTAGATCGTATGAGCTTGAGCTATACATGCCAAGACTAAGGCGTGGTTTAGCCAGTTCATGTATATGCCGGGATTTCTTCGGATAAGAGTCTATGAGTGACATCGAGCTCCCCTACTGCCCCTGAATAAGCGTATACACATGTGATTTTTAAATATATATGCCGAGTTTTCGGATAAAGAGTCAATGATTGTCATCGAGCTCCCCGATTCCCCTGAATAAGCAATATACATGCTCAGTACCAATAGAGGGGTTGATAAAGCCCCTAGGTCTCTCAGATATAATAATGCAAAATATGCAATGTATGATGCAAAAATAAATAACATGAAACAAAAAGGTAAATAGGAGTCGATATGGCGAGAGCCGGTGCGACAAAAGTCGACTTATGTATATTTTGATGGCGAAAGCCGGCGCGACGAATATCGGCTTATATATATGTTAATATGGCGAAATCCGGTGCGACGTGTGTTGACTTAGATAAATGTACAGTAATGTTCCTTCTCTACTCAAGTGTAATATGGACGGAGTTGTGCGATGTTCCACGGCCTGGGAGTCTCCTCCATGCATGTGTGCGTGTCTGCCTTCTCGCGTATATCAACTAGGTAGTAAGATCCATTGTACAGGTTCTTGCTGACCACGAACGGTCCTTCCCAATGAGAGGATAACTTGTGCATTCCATCTCTTTTCTGTATGAGTCGGAGCACTAAATCACCTTCCTGGAAAGTCCGACTTCTGATGCGGCGGCTATGGTAGCGTCGCAGATCTTGTTGGTAAATAGCCGACTGAGCTTCAGCCAAATCTCGTTTTTCATCGAGAATATCCAAGGCATCTTGTCATGCTTTCTCGTTTTCGGCTTCTACATAGGCAGTGACTCGTGGTGAGTCATGGCGTATGTCCTTGGGAGGACGGCTTCCGCTCCATAGACTAGGAAGAAGGGCGTATAGCTTGTCGACCTGTTGGGAGTCGTCCTGATGCTCCATAATACTGAGGGTAACTCCTCCTCCCAACAACCCGGCGTCCTTTTCAAGGGGACAACGCGTCGGGGTTTGATCCCTCGAATCAACCCTTGGTTGGCTCTCTCGGCTTGTCCGTTGGACTGTGGGTGAGCCACTGATGCAAGGTCGAGTTGGATGTGATCGTTCTGGCAGAATCGTTGCATAACCCCTTCCGATAGGTTAGAACCATTATCAGTGAGGATGCTGTGGGGGTAGCCGAATCTGTATATGATGTTTTTCAAGAATTTCAGTGCTGTCGCAGCGTCACATTTGCTGACCGGCTCGGCCTCGACCCATTTGGTAAACTTATCCACTGCCACTAATATGTGGGTATTTTTGTTGGCTGACCTTTTGAAAGGTCCC
This sequence comes from Bromus sterilis, assembly GCA_950022295.1. Lineage (NCBI taxonomy): Eukaryota > Viridiplantae > Streptophyta > Magnoliopsida > Poales > Poaceae > Bromus > Bromus sterilis. Next base: position 116,434,428 of record OX465599.1, read on the forward strand.
ACCATATCAAGCCCCCATACTGCAAAGGGCCAAGTGATAGGTATCATCCTGAGTTCTTGAGCCGGCACGTGAGCTTGTTTTGCATAGCGCTGACATCCATCACATTTCTTGACTATGTCCTCTGCATCCGCATGAGCTGTGAGCCAGTAGAAGCCATGTCGAAAGGCTTTAGCTACAAGCGAACGAGAGCCGGCACAGTGCCCGCAATCTCTAGAGAATATTTCGTTGAGGATGGCTCTACCTTCTTCTAGTGAGACACATATCTGAAAAACATCTGCGGCACTCCGCCGATGTAACTCACCATTGATGAGTACAAAGGATTGGCTTATCCTGACGATTTGTCTGGCCAACATCTCATCTTGAGGAAGGATTCCCCAAGTTTTGTAATCCAAGTAAGGTACGACCCATGAGGGCGTAGCATGAATTGTAGCGACCAAAGACGGCTCTGGATCCGGCTCTGCTATGTCTTGCTCTGTTCGTGGTTGTACAGACGGCTTTGTTAGAACATTCAGGAATACGTTTGGAGGGTTCGGCTTTCGCTGAGAGCCGAGTCGGGACAGAGCATCTGCTGCTTCGTTTTCCCTACGGTCCACATGATCTACGTGGTATCCAACGAAAAATCCGGCTTGTCTTTGCACTTCTCGTCGATAAGCTGCCATTATGGGATTCTTGGAATCCCATTTTCCTGACACTTGTTGAGAACGAGATTAGAGTCGCCATAGCATTGGATCCAACTTATGTTCATCTCACGAGCCAGCCATAGCCCATGAAGCAAGGCTTCATACTCTGCTGCATTGTTGGTGCGGGTGAACTGCAGATGCAGAACATAGCAGAATTTCTCCCCTTTAGGTGAGGTAAGAACGACGCCGACTCCTGACCCTTGGAGTTGCCGACTTCCATCGAAGTGCATCGCCCAATATTTGGTAACTGGCTTCTCCGGAGATGTTTGGATTTCCGTCCAGTCATTGATGAAGTCAGCTAACGCCTGGGATTTGATGGTCGTTCGAGGTTTATATTTGATGTGATAAGCCCCCAACTCTATGGCCCACTTTGCAATCCTTCCCGTGGCTTCCCGGTTTTGGATGATATATGCAAGTGGTGCTGAGCTGGCTACAGTTATGGGGTGCTCCTGAAAGTAGTGTTTAAGTTTCTGACTCGCCATGAATACACCAAGAACCAATTTCTGCCAGTGAGGGTAACGTTTCTTCGATAAAGTCAAAACCTCACTGACGTAATAAACTGGCCTTTGCAGGGGGTGCTCTTTGCCGGCTTCCATATGCTCAACAACAGCCACATCGCTGACTGCTCGATTGTTGGCTGCGATATAAAGTAACATAGGTTCCTTTGGCTTGGGAGCCGCCAAGATTGGAGCCTGGGATAGCTGCTTCTTCAATGACTCTAGGGCCTGATCGGCTTCATCATCCCAGACAAATGTTTCTGATTTCCTCAGAAGTCGATACAGGGGGATTGCCTTTTCACTGAACCGGCTTATAAACCGACTCAGAGCGGCTTCGCGTCCTGTGAGTCGTTGGACTCCCTTTACTGAGGACGGATTCGGAAGAGTCATGATAGCGTTGATTTTCTCTGGGTTTGCCTCGATACCTCTCTCTGATACTATGTATCCAAGGATCTTACGTGCAGGTACCCCAAAGGTGCATTTGGCCGGGTTTAGCTTCATCTGGTACTTGCGTAGATTTTTGAAGGTTTCTCATAAGTCACCGATGAGTGAGTCGGCCAATTTGGATTTGATCACTATATAATCCACATAAGCATGCACGTTGCACCCAATCTGATCTTTGAGGTAACTCTGCACCGTTCGCTGATATGTGGCTCCCGCATTCTTAAGGCCAAAAGGCATAGAAGTGTAACAGTAGAACCCGAAGGGAGTGATGAAAGCCATTTTTTCTTGATCCTCGAGGGCCATCTTGATCTGGTGATAACCAGAGTAGGCGTCCAGGAAACATAGGAGCTCACATCCCGCAGTCGAGTCTATGATCTGGTCAATACGAGGCAGCGCGAAGTGATCCTTCGGGCAGGCCTTGTTTAAGTCTGTGTAGTCGATGCACATGCGCCAGGTCCCGTTCTTTTTCAAAAAGAGGACCGGGTTTGCAAGCCATTCTGCATAGAAGACTTCCATGATGAACCCGGCGGCAAGGAGCCGGGCTATCTCTTCCCCAACAGCGTTTCTCCTTTCGTCGTTGAAACAACGAAGGAATTGCTTCACCGGCTTCAGTTTTGGATCTATGTTTAGGTGGTGCTCAGCGAGTTCCCTCGGGACACCTGGCATATCAGAGGGTTTCCATGCAAAGACGTCCCGATTCTCACGGAGGAACTCGATGAACACGCTTTCCTATTTATCAGATAATTCTGTCCCAATCATGAACTGCTGAGAAGAGTCACCAGGGACAAAGTCAACTTTCTTTGTATCCTGAGCCGGTTGGAACTTGGGGTTGTTGTCGGCAGTCGGTTTCTTCAGGATTGTGGGGTTTGCCGGGTCTACCTTTTCTTGGTATACTGACAAGGCCTCTTTGGCGCGTGTCGACTCGGCAAATTTGACGTGCTGTTCGTCACACTCCACTGCACTGGACCGACTTCCATCCACTGTGATTGGGCCATTAGGGCCCAACATCTTTAGTTTTAAGTATACATAACATGGCCGGGCCATGAATTTGGCGTAAGCCGGTCTGTCTAAAATGGCGTGATATGGGCTCTCGAGTGTTACCACTTCAAAGGGTATGAGCTCGGAGCAGAAATTCTCGGCATTTCCAAAAGCCGTCTCTAGGTAGATCTTGCCTATCGGACGTGCTGACTTGCCTGGGACTATTTCGTGGAAAATAGTGTTGGAGGGTTGCAGCTTTTTTTGGGTCAGCCCCATCCTGCGGAAAGTTTCGTAGTAAAGGATGTTGATGCTGCTTCCTCCGTCCATGAGCACTTTGTCAAGTGTATATCCTCCAATTTGTGGAGAGACTACTAGAGCTAGGGCCCCGGGTTATCCAACACCGGGGGGTGATCATCCCTTGTCCAAGTGATTGGCTGTTCTGACCAATTAAGCCACCTAGGCAAAGCCGGCTCTGCAGTCACAACCATAGTGGCTCTCCGTTGCAGCTTCCTATCCCGCCCGCAAATGCTGGTGGTGAAAACGTGATATGCTGCATGGTCATGGAGTTGTTTCGGGTTTGCTTGGAATCCAGCAAGCCCTGACTGATTTTGCTGTCCCCCTCCTCCGGGTCCTTGGTGTTGAGGCATTGCACCGACTCCTTGGTAGCCAGGATTTTGGTTGTTACCGTTCTGGCCGGCTCCCCCACCTGACCCGGGAGGTCCCTGGTTCCCACGCCGTGCAAATTCTTTCATGAAATTGCAATCTTCCCAGGTGTGGTTGGCTGGGCGACCAGGTTTACTATTGGTCGGGCAAGGACTCTTCATAGCTGCTTCAAAGCTGTTTGGGCGAAAATTTCCTTCCGGCTTGCGGTAGTTGTTTCCCCCCTGCTACTGTCTTTGGAGCCGACGTTTGTGTTGGCTACCAAGTCAGAAGTGGTCTGATCAAGTCGCCGCTTGGTTTGCTGACTCTGATTCTAGGATTTTTTTACCGCTGTTTTTGTTCTGGCCAGCGTTATCCTGTTGAGGTTCAGTATCCTTGGTTTTGTCAGACTCGGCATATTTGATAACCGCGTTCATGAGTTCTCCTATATCCTTGACCGTCCGTTTGAGTCGGCCAAGCTTGTGTACTAGGGGCTCGAACTTGCAGTTCCTTTCCAAGATAATGACGGTTGTTTGGGCAGTGATAGTGTCCGAGGAGTGGATTATTTCTGCTACTCGTCGTGCCCAACTCAGGGTCGACTCTCCTTCCTTCTGGATACAATGCTCCAAGTCAACAATTGTGGTGGCTCGCCGACATGTGCCTTGGAAGTTCTTGATGAAATTTTCCTTGAGATCCGCCCAGGAGGTGACAGAATTCTCTGGGAGGTTTTTGAACCATGTGCGATGTAAGGCCCGATATGCGGTACTATTCCAGATCTAGATGTTTCCATCCAGATCCGGGGACGAAGCACATATCGGTCCCACCGCGACATATGACAAAGTCATATCCTCGGATTTCCAACATGATATCACAACATTACAGATACAAAGATACAACATCTCATACAATTGGCATACAACTGCATCAAATACAATACAACAACGGAAGATACATGTCTGAGTACAGAATACAATCAAAAGCCTACTGGCAAAGAGAAAAACATCGATCCCATAATCACACGGGTCCAGGCCCTCCGCCGGGATCCGCCTAACTAGTCGTCGTCGAGTCTCCACGTGAAACGTCGATCACCGTACCTGTTGTCGATCAGAACCCTGAAAAGAGTTTGGGGGTAGTATCATGAGTACAGAGGTACTCAGCATCCAACTGTAGTGGTCATCTGACCCAGCAAGGACTTCATCACTCGTCATTCTAGGACAACTAGTAGTTTACGGTAAGGAAGGGGTAAGTGGTGAGGTTGCTGCCGCACTAGCATTTATGAAGTGGCTAACGATCTAGAGAGTAAGGTAAGAAGCCAAGCATTCGATGAGGAATCGCCTCCAACAAGTCTTGCTATCAACTACTTATGCAAGCATAACACCTATCCTATCCTTGTCCTCCTCTTCGCATCCCGACGAAGAAGAAGCAATCAAGGCACGCACACACGTTGATCAAATTATATTAAGATTATCTCAGTTGTTGTTGTCTATGAACAAGGAGTAGGTCTCAAGTCGTCCATACCCGTGGACACGACTTCTCGAAAAGATTTGACCCTGCAGGGGTGTACCAACTGCCCATTACGAGGCTCCGCACGCACGTCCATCTCTCTCAGTTGCTACCCATTATAGGAAACCATTTTATGATTTAGTTCCAAGAGATCCGAAATGACAGGTCCCTCTAACTAACAACGAACAAATCAGGGTGGCCCTCGGTGAGTCGACATCCATCTCAAGAGCCGGCCGCGCTCTCGATCTGGTCTCAACCGTCTGTCGCAGGTTTGGATAGCCGGTTAATCACACATGGGACACCGGGTCCTCAGCCGGACAAGGTGGGCCAGCAAGGGAACTAAGTCCTCACTGGTCCAGGTTGGTTTGTAAACAACTGGCGGCCGACCAGCACACACACGGTTTCAAATGGTAAATCAGCTTGGGCCACCACTAGAAATGTTTGAAGCTAGGTAGGTAAGAAAAGGGGACCCCATAAAATCCCACAAGCGGTTAGGCACGCTCAGTCTTAAAACCAATACCCGGAACTCGGATCCTAGGTGACTCGAATGGAACAAAGCGTCGGGGCGGGATAGCCTAGACCTTCCATCCTTCGTCGAATATAGTCAACATTATAATAATCATATCATCAACAACAACAATAATAATAATGATATCCCAAACCAAAGAGTAACAGGGTAACATCGTAGCATCTTAAGCATGCATACTAAGCAGGGGCTGAGCAACGAGCAATAGTTAGATAGCAGTACAAGGTTTGCTGGGAGGGGACATGGCTGTATTGGTTTGAAAGAGGCTGTAAACATGTGGTAGGATCAAATATCGATCCTATCCTATACTAGCATGCAAACCGCTGGTTGAAATAGAATGGATCATAAGTAATGTATAGTCCTTGCCTATTGATAAGTCGGGTTCCGAAGGTGTAGTTGATTGCAAGCTCGCATCCTCTCCGAGAAGTACCCGCGGAAGCACACAAGACGGTAAACACTGGAAAGAAATCAACGAGCAAGCAACTATTTACGAAGCAAACACGAGCAAGCATCAACAAGAAGGCAACGCGAGACATCGCACCTACCGTCGAGAGCGGTTACTAACAAGTTAAGTGGAGTACTCGTCACACATGACGATACCGCACATTTACGGTGGTTCGAGTTGTTTAGCTACAGGTGATCAACAAAGGTTGTTAACATGGCATCTCACTCAAGCATGGCATAGCACACAAACATGGCAAGAGGTGAAGCACAAAGTAAACTATCTAATCTAGTCATTTTAAGTGGGGGTAAAACCTACACATGGCAGCTATTACGGACCCCATGATTGTTATTGCATTTGGTACTGTTTTACCCTAAACAATATTTTATTATTTTATTTAGCAAGCAAGAACAGCAAAAACACAATCTACATGCAATTCTAGTCAAGTTACATATAAAGAAAATTTAAAACAGAGCAACGGTTAAAAAGTTATAGCAATTACGGTTTACAGTGGCAAGCAGTTGTAATTAGCAGGTAAACAACATGTAAACAAGGTCAAACATGGGAACAAGCAACTTTTTAATAATCTACTCGCAAAACGGAGCAACTTTCATGTAAAAAGCGTCTCCGTCGGAGCTACCGGTGAAAAGATACGGGCACCGCAAAATTACAACACAATCTGCCTAAATTAACAAATAAAACCTAGCAAAAAAAAAACTATACGGGCCGAAACTAGTGCTATTGGGCCCAACAGAAAAAAAACAGAACTAATACAAAAAATAAAAAAGGGGGGCAGCCTCACCTCTTGGGCCGAGGCCCAAGTGGAGCGGGCGGCCTGGGCTGGCTGGCGCTGGCTGGTGCTGGGCCTTGGGGGCGCGCCGGCCCAGCTCGGCGTCCACGCGCAGGAGTGAGCGAGCGGGGGCTCGAGCTCGTCCCGAGCGAGGAGGGGCGTCGGCGGACGGGCTCCCGGCAAGGAGGTGCGGTGCAGGGGTTGGCCGGAGGCGGTTAAAGCGGGCGAGGGTGGTTGGGCGCTGGATCCGGTGGCCGGCGGCGGGCGCGTGGCCGCGGCGGCTCGGGGCGAAGCTTGGTGAGCTCCATGGCGGCAGCCGTGGTCAGCCATGGCTGCGGGCTCCTGCTGCGAGCTGCAAGGAAGAAGGAGGCGGGGTGAGAAGAGGAGAAGGAGGGAAGGGGGCGCAGGGAGAGGGAGGAGAGGAGGAGCCGGCGGGGGCGCGTGGTGGCCGGAGGCGAGCACGGCGGCGGCGGTTGCCCACGGGCAGGAGGCGGCTGCGTGGAGGAGGAAGACGAGAGAGGAGGCTGGGTGCTCCCTGGGCCGTCGGATCGCGAGATCTGACGGTCCAGATCGCATGGACGAAAAATCTCAGATCTGGAGCTAGGTTGGACGAAAAATGGGGTATTTTGTGCCAGATCTGGGGCTGGTGGCTGCCTAGTTGCTTAGGCGAAACTCTAAGTGGGGTGGCGGTCTTTATATAGCCCAGGTGGCTGGCAGTTTGCAAAAACATCCCCGGTTTTTCTCTCGCGCTCGCGGTGCTCACGTTTCTGACCGCCGGGGGTCCGCAGTACCTCCGATTCGGGTAAAACTTCGAACTGCGCGATCAGCGTGTCGGGCCGACGGCATTCACCTCGTGCTGGAACCGTTTCGAGAACACTTTCCGGCGCGCTATAAAAATATACCGTTTAATTATTAAACGGGGTTTTTCGTTCCGTTGGTTGCGGCTGGTCTCGTGCAGTTTTCGTTACGGTGATCGGGTGAAACCCGGTGTTGCAAAGATCGAGTGTCAGGGTGGAAAGGGTCGGTCTCCGTCCGATACAAGATAAGAGGGGGAATAAGAATCGCCGATCAATAAATCGGGGATGCAAACACCGCAAACAAATCAGACAATCAAACAATTCACACCGAAAACAAATTTTTTAATTTTTTTGAAAATTGGGCTGTTACAATACAACACCACCAACAAGGGATCTCGTCCCGAGATCCAGGACGATCCGGGGGAGAGGGGGGAGAGAGAAAAGGGAGACGACGATCTTCAACACCACCAACAAGGGACTCTGCTCCATGTCGACGTCGAACTTCCGTCAAGATAAATTTCCGCAGGGATACGACATCGTCGAAAATACGAAGTCATCGGTGTCAAGAGGAGGAACGACTACGATAACCGGATCAAAGGATAGTGTTTTCGACGCAAATCGTGAAAACACTGGGCAAAAGGATGGATGGGAACGGCTGACCAAGATGCAAACCAGAGTTGGAAGAACTAAAGGTACTACAGGATTTCCGACCTGAGCTCGGAATCGGGACAATACGCTGCAAGCAAGCCATTGTAACGATTCCGATACTCCACACACTCGAGATCCTAGAGTTTGAAAGGGGATAAGGCGAGAATAAAACACTTACGACACTTGTCCTAACCAGAGCAAGGGTAAGGAGTAAAAAGATTCCTACTCTCCGATAACTAACTTAGTAACTACAAAATAGTTTTTGTCTAGACTCGACTTCGGCCAGAGAGGCGATCCTACGGTCGGTAAGGCTCTGATACCAAGTTGTAAGGTCCGATATGCGGTACTGTTCCAGATCTAGATGTTTCCATCCAGATCCGGGGACGAAGCACATATCGGTCCCACCGCGACATATGACAAAGTCATATGCCTCGGATTTCCAACATGATATCACAACATTACAGATACAAAGATACAACATCTCATACAATCAGCATACAACTGCCTCAAATACAATACAACATCGGAAGATACATGTCTGAGTACAGACTACAATCAAAAGCCTACTGGCAAAGAGAAAAACATCGATCCCATAACCACACGGGTCCAGGCCCTCCGCCGGGATCCGCCTAACTAGTCGTCGTCGAGTCTCCACGTGAAACGTCGATCACCGTACCTGTTGTCGATCAGAACCTTGAAAAGAGTTTGGGGGTAGTATCATGAGTACAGAGGTACTCAGCATCCAACTGTAGTGGTCATCTGACCCAGCAAGGACTTCATCACTCGTCATTCTAGGACAACTTGTAGTTTACGGTAAGGAAGGGGTAAGTGGTGAGGTTGCTGCCGCACTAGCATTTATGAAGTGGCTAACGATCTAGAGAGTAAGGTAAGAAGCCAAGCATTCGATGAGGAATCGCCTCCAATAAGTCTTGCTATCAACTACTTACGCAAGCATAACACCTATCTATCCTTGTCCTCCTCTTCGTATCCCGACGAAGAAGAAGCAATCAAGGCACGCACACACGTTGATCAAATTATATTAAGATTATCTCAGTTGTTGTTGTCTATGAACAAGGAGTAGGTCTCAAGTCGTCCATAACCGTGGACACGGCTTCTCGAAAAGATTTGACCCTGCAGGGGTGTACCAACTGCCCATTACGAGGCTCCGCACGCACGTCCATCTCTCTCAGTTGCTACCCATTATAGGAAACCATTTTATGATTTAGTTCCAAGAGATCCGAAACGACAGGTCCCTCTAACTAACAACGAACAAATCCGGGTGGCCCCCGGTGAGTCGACATCCATCTCAGGAGCCGGCCGCGCTCTCGATCTGGTCTCAACCGTGTGTTGCAGGTTTGGATAGCCGGTTAATCACACATGGGATACCGGGTCCTCAGCCGGACAAGGTGGGCCAGCAAGGGAAGTAAGTCCTCACTGGTCCAGGTTGGTTTGTAAACAACTAGCGGCCGACCAGCACACACACGGTTTCAAATTGTAAATCAGCTTGGGCCACCACTAGAAATGTTTGAAGCTAGGTAGGTAAGAAAAGGGGACCCCATAAAATCCCACAAGCGGTTAGGCACGCTCAGTCTTAAAACCAATACCCGGAACTCGGATCCTAGGTGACTCGAATGGAACAAAGCGTCGTGGCGGGATAGCCTAGACCTTCCATCCTTCGTCGAATATAGTCAACATTATAATAATCATATCATCAACAACAATAATAATAATAATGATATCCCAAACCAAAGAGTAACAGGGTAACATCGTAGCATCCTAAGCATGCATACTAAGCAGGGGCTGAGCAACGAGCAATAGTAACATAGCAGTACAAGGTTTGCTGGGAGGGGACATGGCTGTATCGGTTTGAATGAGGCTGTAAACATGTGGTAGGATCAAACATCGATCCTATCCTATAATAGCACAATCTGACTAAATTAACAAATAAAACCTAGAAAAAAAACTATACGGGCCGAAACTAGTGCTATTGGGCCCAACAGAAAAAAAACAGAACTAATAAAATAAAAATAAAAAAGGGGCGCAACATCACCTCTTGGGCCGAGGTAATGCTGCCCCCCTTGGGCTGGCTGCTGGCTGGCGCTGGCTGGGCTGGGCTGGCTGGCGGACTGGGCTGGCTGGCGCTGGCTGCTGCTGGGCCTTGGGGGCGCGCCGGCCCAGCTCGGCGTCCACGCGCAGGAGCGAGCGAGCGGGGGCTCGAGCTCGTCCCGAGCGAGGATGGGCGGCGGCGGACGGGCTCCCGGCGAGGAGGCGCGGTGCAGGGGTTGGCCGGAGGCGGTTGAAGCGGGCGAGGGTGGTTGAGCGCTGGATCCGGTGGCCGACGGAGGGCGCGTGGCCGCGGCGGCTCGGGGCGGAGCTTGGCGAGCTCCATGGCGGCAGCCGTGGTCAGCCATGTGTAACGCCCTCAGATCTTGTAACAGTAATCACTGTTGGTGAAACAGTAATCACCTTGTTTTAATTAGATTACTGTGTTTGAACATCACCTTGATCATCTTTGAATTCCTAAATCAGTTTCAAATGCTCCTTTGATTGAAATTAAAACCAATGTGCCATCTATGCCTTGATCATCATGGTTCGGATGAAAATCCAGAATTCCTTTTTCTTGATATTAAATACAATGGGCAAAATAAACCTTGTCCAAAAATCTTGCAACCACTTTTATAAAATGGATAATAATTTGTAGTTCATGGGATTGTGTGCTTGGAAAATTATTGGACCCCAAAATAATTCAAACAATAAAAACCAAAGCCTAGATGGTCCAATTTGGTAGTTTAATATTTAAATAAAATATTAAGTGAGTTTATTATAACCCAAAACATTTTGTGGCTCTAATACCAAGTGAAGCACTAATATATAAAACATTAGTACATTTTATAAAAAGGTTTAAGCAATTAAAATAAATACTAAAATGAAAATACAGAAAAAAATGGAGGCTATCTATCGCCTATGGGGGCAAAACCCCCCCTCCTCCCACCCAGCCCAAAGTCCCCCCCACGGGGTCAACTACCCCACCCCCCCACTCTCCTCTCTCTCCCCACGACAGAGCACCCCGCTCCCCTCGATCCGATCTGGAGCGCCCCTCCCCCTGACTGCTGCTGCCGCCGGTGGCTGCTCCGGCCGTCGCCGAGCTGCCCCGCCCGGCTGCCTCCCCCGGCCTCGGCCTCCTCTCCTTGAGCCCGGAACCGGCGCCGAACTGCGTCGCCCCCCACTCCGCCTCGGCCTCACCAGCGGCCGGCGCCCCGCACAGCCTCGCCGCGCCAGGACCTCGTCGTCGTTCCTCACCACCGGCCGCGACGACCCCTCCTCCCTGTGAGCTGGCCGTGAGCGCCGCCCCCTCTGCCCCCCGTTCCCTTGCACCTCTGCCCGCCGTGGCCATGGCTTCGGCCACCCCCCCCCCCCCGCGCGGCCCCGTTCTCCGGCGTGCGCCGCCGCCCCAAACCACTGGCGCGCGTGCCCCCAGTCCCCAGCCACCCCCGTGTAAGCCCCCTCCCCACCCAATCCTCCCCTCGCCGCCGGGCTCCCCTGCCTCCCCGGCGAGCTCGCGCCACGGGCAGAATGCCCCCTGTTAGATGGGGGCTAACCCCCTAATTAGGCTTAATGAAACCCCCTAATCTAAATTGGTTAAAAAAAATGTTAGGATGACCTGTGGACCCCTGTTAGATTAGTTAGATAAAAAAACTGTTAAATTAGAAGTGCCAATAACACATGGGCCCCCTCTATTGTTTAACTAGTTCAATTAAAATGGTAGTTAATCTGGCAATGACATGTGGGGCCACCCCCTATTAATTAAGTAAATTAATTAAATTAAATTAATTTGTTTAATAAGTGGCTGACTAGTGGGACTGACTCAGTATTTAAAGTTGATTATTAGTTGTATTAATTAAATAATAAAAGAAATAGAAAATGATTTAATGGATTTAAAATCGAATAAAACTTGTTTAATTAATATCTTTTAATCCGTAACTCGGATTAAAATAATTTATACATGAAAATTTATCAGAAAAATTCAACGATCACGAATACGCTACCCGCATACCCACCACACCCCTCTAACATACCGAACATCAAACGGCCCCCCCTCTGGACCGTTTGTCCGATAATTGTCCGGTACTGTAAAAGTACCCGGGTGAATTTATTCCGAACACGAAAGTTATTCAGAATAGTTCAACTAACCCGGATACACCACCCACACGTGTGTCGGATGCCCACGACACCTCCGGCATGATCCCCCCCCCTCCGGACACCTTGTCCGGTAATCACCCGGAACTGGCCGTTCATCCCCGGATGAATTTCCGCTCCGAGCAACGTGCCTTGCACTGCATTAGAACACCGTTAACATTTCTTCTGTCATGTCATGCATCTGTTTGTATATGCTTCCTGTGTATTTACTGTTTCTTCCCCCCCTTAATCTCCGGTAGACCCCACTACTGCCATCGACTACACCGCTGCTGAGTACGACTACTTTGTCGACGACCCTACTTCTACCGTCGAGCTTCCAGGCAAGCAGAGCCATTCTCTTCCCCAGATATCTCCTATCTTTCCGTACTTTTCTTGCACTAGGCATTGTTACTGCTGCTGCTACGTTACAATCCTATTTAATTGCATAGCCTGTTTTTTCGCCCCTTGATGTACCTTCCTTGACCCTATGCTGCCTTTTATATACATTATATTCAGCAGTAAACCCTGCGCATTGTTAGTCATAGGATTAGATAGCGGGCCGTGTTCACTCTAGGAGTGAATGCGGATGCGTTACATTTCAACTACTACAGGTACGGTTCATAGCAGACACCGCTTCAGGCCCCTACTCCGGCTCTGCCGAGCCACCTCAAGTGTGAGCTATCGAGGAGTAATCCTTGTACTCCACTCGTTGCTGACTCTATATAGCCGTCCTAGGGTACTGAACCCCGGTTGTCCTTACAGGTAAGGAGTCGGGTGACCCCACGGTGCCCGCGCAGGGTATCTTAGCGGAACGACAGGCCAGGTGTATTCCACCGGTGTGCGGCGGGCCTGGTACTGTTCGTGGCCGACAGGTATCCTGTTGTACGAAAGTCGAGCTCTTCGGAGCAAACGCGAGACAAGGTAAGGAGACGGTTCACCTTGTTGGTAACCGCACGAGTTGGTGGGACGTCAGAGGAGGCACCGATGTTACTGGTGGTCCTGAGTGCTGTCGTTGTCCGCGACTCATTCAATAAGGGCAACGATAACGGTTGTTTCGACAGAAAATTAATAAAATGCTTAACGGGTTCGGCGGATGACTTGAGTAGCCTTTTGGCTTGTACGCACTACCTATACGTGGGATTACGGTGTGGGCCCTCCGCGTTGTGGTCTCGTTCGAAAGCTCTAAAAGACGTCCAGTTCAGCATTGTGGCGCGGTCGGATCCGCATCCATGATAGAGTTGCGTGGTATCCACCGTCCTCACAACGACACGGAGAGCGAGGGGTGATAGGCCCATGACCCCCTTGCACTTAGGGCTGTAGACCGGTGGGGACCTCTCTGATGAGACGTAGGATGGGCCTCGGCGTGTCGGATAGCCTCGGTGGGGTGCACCCTAACCAGGTGTACGCCACCCTGGAGATCCGAGCGTGTAGTGTCACACTAGTGCACCCCTGCAGGGAAGATTGATCTATCGATAGCCGTGTCCACGGTAACAGGACGCTTTATGCTGAAGCCAGACTCTACCACTACAAACTACTACTATTAAACTGTTGGTTCCGAGTTTTCTTCCTCGCGGGGATGCCGAGGAGGGGAACTCGGAGGCATTGCTAAGTATTACAACTTATTGTTATACAATGTTGCAGCAACTTCTGCTGTATTGTTACTATATGCTTTATGTTAACTGTTGGTTGATTCTTACCTCATGCTGCAAGACTCTTCGGAAGATGCTAGTCTTCGATAGGCCTAGCTTCTTACCCTTATTCTGATTTCTATCTTGCAGTACACTATATACAGCCTCTTCTTTCCGTTGATACAATGCATAATGCTTAGTAGCGGACGTAAGACTCGCGGGTATGCTTGATACTCACCTTTGCTTTATTTCCCCCTTTTCGCTTTGCCTGATCGGCCGCTGCAGTCGACGTTGGAGCCCAAGAGCAGGAGTACCCCGGAGGCGACTACTACGACGTCGAGTTCCCCGTTGTCCAGGAGTAGTTCGGTGGATCCCAGGCAGGAGGCCTCGCCTTTTCGATCTGTACCTCTGATGTTATTTGTGCTAGCCTTCTTAAGGCAAAACTTGACTAACTATGTCTGTATTCAGATATTATGATTGTTTAACTTATGTATTCGGATCCTCGTGATCCCTGGCATTGTATCATATTGGTTTATCTTTTTGTGTTTAGTGTTGTGCTGTGATATTCTCACCGTGGCACCCTAATCTCAGCCGTGTACCCTGCGTGTATGATTACTATACACGAATTGATTTTGGGGGCGTCACAAGTTGGTATCAGAGCCGACTGCCTGTAGGAAGCCACCCCACCACTACTTGGTCGAAGTTGAGTCTAGACTTTGAAAAACTATTTTTGCTAACTTCATATTTGGCTTACGGGCCCACATCGATGTCTTTATGTTTGATATCTATGGTATTAGGATCCTTTTCTCCTTACCTATGCTCTGGGAATCTGCTCTCTTATCCTTGCTGGTAAGTTTTACAAAATCTGACATTAGGATCACGTTCTCTTGATTCCACCCGACATTCTGGTGCTACCCCATTGATTGAGTTGTGTCGCAGGAGTTCTACCCCAGGTCCCGGACCGCGGATACCATTCTCATTCTGGGCAGGCCGCGCGTCCTCTAGCATTAACTCCTGTGGCCAACAGTTTTCTTGCGGCGTGATTGACATAGTGGAATCTATGTCGCGTCGTGTAATCCTTACCGCGGTCTGCGCGCCGCCTACTGAGTCCTTTTTCCTTAATTTCTACGACGTTACGCTGTCCGATTTTGACCGACTGTGTGCAATGATTTGTATGTCTTTATGACTACTATTGTGTATCTACCGCACTTCTCGTTCATTGCTCGTACTGCATCGAGTATGACTCCTTATCCTTGCATATACTTTGTCTGAACTAACCCTTGCTGTTCAGGCAGGATGGCAGACGATCCCCCACCTCCGCCTTATTTGGCCGCAATGATGCAACAGTTTGAACTGAACCGTGAGAAGTTTGATCTGAACCGTCAGTTCATGGCCAGATTAATGGCCCGGTTTCCAAACCAGAATGCCCCAATAACACTGCTAGAGTTCGTACGCCTCAACCCGTCTGTTTTCCGCAACTCTACCAATCCGATGGATGCCGATGATTGGCTCTGTGACATCCTTTTTGAGATGGAGTCAGCTAAGGTTGCCCCGACCAGTTATGTTACGTTTGCGGCATTTCATCTGAAGGGTTCAGCCGCTCAATGGTGGGAAAGCCACAGGCGTGTGCTGCCTACTGGGACTGTGACCACTTGGCAAGAATTCCAGTTAGCCTTCCATGCATGGCACATTCCTCGAGGTCTAATGGACCAGAAGAAGGAGGATTTTCTCAAACTTAGACAAGGCACGACAACTATTGTTGAATATCATAGGAGATTCCTTGAACTATCTCACTATGCCGAGGATTACATCGACACCGACGCTCGCAAGCAGCAGAAATTCCGTGAAGGATTGCATCCCAATATGAAGCTCGCACTAGCTGCTAATGATTTCGCAGACTTTGCGACGCTCGTCAGCAAGGACTTCCAAATTGAAACTGCTCTGGCTGATCACCAGGAATCCCTCAAGCGTACTCGGGATGTTGGCCCATCCTCGGAAAGACCCACTCAGAAATTTCGAGTCTATATCCCACACAATGTCCACCAGTGCCCTGCCCCAGCGCCAAGGCCGTCTTATATTGCACCTCGTCTGCCTCCGCCTCCAAGCCAGCTAACGTTTCCAAGGGAACAACCCAATATTATGGATCCTCCCCAGAATAATGGCCTATGCCACAAGTGTGGACAACCAGGTCACCGTGCTGTCAACTGTCGCCCGGTTCAGCCTCAGAATGCACCATGTCCCCCTGGTAGTCGTAAGAAGAGCGGTCGAAATCGTCGTTTCAGGGACTGTAAGGACAAGACGTCTGCTGTTAGTTGTGCTCACGTCACCCATGCCAAGATGGAAGAAGCTCGTGAGTCCCCAAGAATGGTAGTGGGTACCCTTCTCGTCAATTCAGTGCCAGCTTCTGTTCTCTTTGATTCCAGCGCCTCGCATTCATTTATGTCCCAACCGTTTGCTCAACTGCATGGGTTAGCTATGGAACCCTTGGCCACTCCTTTAGCGGTAAATGCCGTTGGATCTCAGAGTCGTGCCACCCTGATGAGCCCCGATACCACCATTGCAATTTTGGGTCTGTTGTTCCCGGCTTCTCTTATTATCCTCATGTCGTCCAACATTGATGTCATCCTCGGTATGGATTGGTTAGGGGCACATGATGCCCATATCCACTTTGCCAATAAGATAGTTCAGCTCACGCACCCTTCTGGCAAGAAGATTCTGTACTCGGCCCGAACAGCTCAACATGCCGAAGGCCAGATATATGCTTTGAATGCTTTGAATACCTCACCTCTTGAAGGGATCGAGAACGTTCCAGTTGTTCACGATTTTCTCGACGTCTTCCCAGAAGAACTGCCGGGAATACCCCCGATCAGAGATGTCGAATTCGTCATCGACTTGAAGCCTGGCACTGTCCCAATTGCTAAGCGCCTTTATAAGATGCCGCCTCACCACCTCCTTGAACTGAAGAAGGAGATCGACATGGCACTCCACAAAGGTTTCATTCGTCCTAGTTCCTCTGCTTGGGGAGCACCTTCGCTCTTTGTCAAGAAGAGCGATGGAATGAACCGTTTGGTCCAAGATTACCGACCTATCAACCAGGCCACAATACGGAACAAGTATCCACTTCCTCGGATCAACGATCTGTACGATCAACTTGCTGGATCTACGGTGTTTTCGAAACTCGAATTGAGGTTGGGTTACCATCAGATCCGGGTCCGCGAAGAAGACATCCCGAAGACCGCTTTCATTACTCGCTATGGTTCATACGAGTACACCGTCATGTCCTTTGGCCTGACCAACGCTCCAGCCACCTTCTCACGATTGATGAACTATATATTCATGGAATACCTTGACAAGTTTGTCGTGGTTTATCTGGATGATATCTTGGTATACTCCAAGAATGAAGAGGAACATGCATAACATCTTCGTCTTATACTGGAAAAGCTTCGAGAACACAAACTCTATGCCAAGTATTCCAAGTGTGAGTTCTGGCTTCCCGAAGTAACCTACCTTGGTCATGTGATTTCCAAGGATGGCGTTGCCGTCACCCCAGAACGTATCCAGGATATTCTTGACTGGACTCCTCCCCAGACCGTCAAGCAAGTCAGAAGTTTCCTCGGCCTCGCTAGCTATTGCCGCCGTTTCGTCGAGAAATTCTCCAAGATTGCCAAGCCTCTGACTAGTCTTCTTCACAATGGCGTCAAGTTTGAGTGGACAGATAAATGTCAAGAAAGTTTTCAAGCTCTCAAGGACAAGCTCACTTCTCCACCAGTGCTTGCTCCGCCTGATACTCAGAAGGACTTCGTGATATATTGTGACGCGTCTCGTCAAGGATTAGGCTGTGTCCTAATGCAAGAGCGCCGCGTGATTGCTTATGGATCTCGTCAGTTGCGATCTCATGAAGATAATTATCCCACCCATGATCTCGAATTGGCAGCAGTAATTTATCCATTGAAGCTATGGCGACATTACCTCGTTGGTAATCGTTGCGAGATCTACACCGATCACGAAAGCCTGAAGTACTTGTTTACTCAGCCAGACCTGAATCTCCGCCAACAAAGATGGCTCGAGACAATAGCCGACTTCAACATGGATATTCATTACACCCCTGGCAAGGCTAATGTGATGGCCGATGCTTTGAGCCGTAAAGTTTACTGTAGTGAACTTGAGGTTCAACTAGAACAACCACCTCTGTATGAAGAGGTTCAAAAGCTGAACCTCGAGATTGTTCCTCAAGGTTATGTAAATAACCTGGTTATCGAACCGGATCTCGTCAAATCCGTCAAGGGTATACAGTTTTATGATGATTTCATACACAAGATTAAGCGCGATATCGCCAATGGGAGACCCTCACCCTTCACTATTGATAGCAAAGGTGCAGCGTTCTACCAGAACCGTTTAGTGGTTACTCACAGCAAGGGAAGGCATGAGAACCTGGATATGACCCCGAAGGTCATGAAAGCGGCTCACGATACCCCGTTGTCCATTCATCCTGGAAGCAAAAAGATGTACCAAGACATTCGTCAGCAATTCTGGTGGCCTAACATGAAGCAAGACATTGCTCGATATGTTTCTGAATGTGATGTTTGCCGTCGCGTCAAGGGTGAACATCAAAAACCCGCTGGAACTCTACAACCACCTGAAAATTCCTGTATGGAAGTGGGACAAAGTTCAGATGGACTTCGTCACCGGTTTTCCCCGGTCACAGAAAGGTAACGATGCTATCTTTGTCGTCATCGACTGGTTCTCCAAGGTTGCTCACTTTATACCAGTCAAGGAGAAGATCACGGCTGCTCAGTTAGCGGAATTGTATATCGCCCAAATCGTGTCGCTCCACGGTATTCCGTTGGAGATCAGTTCAGATCGTGGCAGCCTTTTCACCTCAAGATATTGGCGGAGTTTCCAAGAAGCTTTCGGGACTATTCTGCATCTCAGCACCGCCTATCACCCCCAGTCACAAGGCCAAGTTGAACGAGTCAATCAAGTGTTGGAAGACATGCTTCGAGCTTGCGTTATTTCCTTCGGTAAGAAATGGGAGGAATCTCTTCCGTTGGTCGAGTTCTCGTATAACAATAGCTACCACGCTAGTCTGAAGATGACACCCTATGAAGTTCTCTATGGGCGTAAGTGTCGGACCCCTCTGAGTTGGTCAGAAACTGGGGAACGTGCACTCATTGGCCCGGATATTATTCAGCAAGCTGAAGATCAAGTTCACGTCATCCGTGAACATTTGAAGGCCGCTCAGTCCCGCCAGAAGAGCAACTATGACCGCAAACACCGGGAAATGGAGTATCAACCTGGTGAATACGCTTACCTTCGTGTCACTCCCATGAGGGGCACTCATCGCTTCGGTATCAAGGGCAAGTTGGCTCCTCGCTACGTTGGCCCGTTCCGTATCCTTTCCAGGAGTGGACCCGTGGCATACCGGTTGGAATTGCCGCCGAACCTCTCCCAAGTCCACGATGTCTTCCACGTGTCGCAACTCCGTCGCTGCTTCAAGGACCCTATTCGTGAAGTGGAACATGATATGATTGAGATGCAGCAGGATTTGACTTATCAAGAACATCCGAGCCGCATTCTCGACCAGTCTGAACGTCGAACCCGCAACAAGACCGTCAAGTTCCTCAAAGTTCAGTGGTCGAATCATTCTGAAGATGAAGCCACCTGGGAACGCGAAGATCGTCTTCGTGAAGAATACCCCGATCTTTTTCCCTCTACCACTTAAATTCTCGGGACGAGAATTCTTGTAGTGGGGGAGATTTGTAACGCCCTCAGATCTTGTAACAGTAATCACTGTTGGTGAAACAGTAATCACCTTGTTTTAATTAGATTACTATGTTTGAACATCACCTTGATCATCTTTGAATTCCTAAGTCAGTTTCAAATGCTCCTTTGATTGAACAAAACTTTCTCACGAGGTATGAGAAAGACGAAGGCTGAAATTCCACCAAGGTTAACCCGGAAGTCGAAAGCTAGGTGCTACTGGAATCCCCAAACCGAGATAATCCGAATCCAAGATAATAATCTGCTAGCGAGCACCCAACAATATATATACGAGCGGTTGGAAACCTGAACAATGAGACATCTGCCCTGAGCGGCCCGCCATCACGGTCGTCCATAGGGGAAAAGACACCACATCCATATTACCATAGGATGCCCGCCAATCCTGTATGGACATTTCACTTGGGGTACGCCGTAAGCGAGGTAGAGCAGTCAACCCCAAGTGGCGGCTCAGTGGTCTCAAAGACGCCAACACATCTCGTCGCTAGCAAAAAATTATAGAGGAATCAGAGCCTCATGTAAACGAGAACCTAGATTTGTTTTTGAAAGGGGATAAGTTGCAGGGAAAAAAAGAACGTTTCAGTTCCTCACGGAAAAGGGGTGGGAGGGTGGGGTAAGAAGAAAAAGAAAGAGTTCTTACTCTCCGATTTTTCCTTAGTAACTACAAAATAGTTTCTAGACTCAACTTCGGCTAGTAAGGGGTCCTACAGTCAGTCCTGCTCTGATACCAAGTTGTAAGGCCCCCGATGCGGTGCTAACTCAAGTTAGTCGCTTTCGCGGCCCGCTCAAGTTAGTAGCGCATAAAGAGCCACCGACTCACGACACTCGCACTCGTGTCGCTGCCGGTTTCTCAACAACAAGTATAAGAACAAGAACTTTAACTAAGACATAAATATAAAGTCCAAGGCATACATCGCCATTGGTTAATTATTACATCATCTCAGAGGTCCATGGACCCAACAGTACATCACGCGACAAGCGGAAGACAAACACGACCGAGTACGGTCAAAAGCAAAATTGCCCTAGAGAGGGCTGCACATAAAGAGTCCACCCACGGATCATCGAAGCCCAACTATAGGATCTACTGAACGAGTTCGTACTCATCGTCATCCTCCGGAGGCACCTCCACGAAGTATTGTCCAGAGCTCGGGTCAAGAAAGTACTCCACTGCAGCGGCCGATCAGGCAAACAGTAAAGGCACAAAAGTAAAACGGGGTGAGATTATATCATTACAGGATAACTGACTTCCTACGGTAAGACAAAGTAAAGGTAAAGGTTGCAGCCGCACTAGCATTTATGGTGGCTATCGTTCTATTAGATAGAGGTAAGATCCAAGAATAGCACGTGACATCGTGTCATAAGCCTACTATCCACCTACTTACGTCAAGCATAACACAACCTGGATCTTCTCTCAGTCCCCCTGGACGAAGAAAAGATACCAAGGCACTCACACAGTAGGCAAGTTTTAATTATGATTCAGATTGATGTCATTCTATGAACAAGGAGTAGGTCTCAAATCGTCCATAACCGTGGACACGGCTTTTCGAAAAGATTTAACCCTGCAGGGGTGTACCAACTGCCCATCATAGGCTTCGCATGTACACCCGGTTTCCACTTGGCTAAGTAAGCGCCTGAAACTCCGGAACGTCAGAGTCCCTCTAACTAACAACGCACAACTCCGGGTGGCCCCCGGTGAGTCGACATCCAACTCAAAAGCTGGCCACGCTCTCGAATTGGTCTCTACCGTATAACTCGAGTTTGGATAGCCGGTTAAATTCTCATATGAGACCGGGTCCTGAGCCGGTCAGAGTGGGCCAGCCAAGGCAGAAGTCCTCCTGGCGCAAGGTGGTTTGTAAACAACTGGGGTACCACCAGCACACACACATTGCAAATAGTAAATCAGCTCGGGCCACCACTAGAATTGTACGAAGCTAGGTAGGTAAGACAAGGGGACCCCATAGGATCCCACACACGATTAGGCACGCTCGTCAAGAAACACAATACCCAGAACTCGGGACCTAGGTGACTCAAATGGAACAAAACACCTGGCGGAACAGCCCAGTCTCCCATCTTTCGTCATGTATAAATTAACATCATAATTATAATAAATATCAACCAACTTCTTTAAGTAACATGATATCCCAAACCATAGCAATAGGGTAAGCAGCAAGTTTTCCTACTCATACTAAGCAATGGCTGAGCAGCGGTAACTTAGCAATACAATGTTTTGCTGGGATGTGGGGATCATGGCTGTTTGGGTTTTGAAGGTGGCATACTCAAAGTGGATAGGATCAAACAAACGCTCTAGGCTACAGCTAGGCAGGTAGGCAGAAAGGTATCAAGTAATGGTATAAATCTTCCCCTTGCCTGGGTAATCGGTCGTCGAAGCAGACGCTGCAGGGTCCTCGGGATCGGTGTTGGAAATCTCCACGTAAGTCTCCTCGGCGGTCTCAGGTGCTAACGTAAGGTACCGGCAAGGAAAAGCACACAAGTAGGGAACGGTACAATGCACAGGCAAGGATGAAATGTTCAAGTTTATTTGGTATGACATGACCCTGTCTAGTCAAATTTAAATGAAGGTGATGACGACACGTCATCAACTTCATATGCATTTATTTACATTATGATGGCTTTGGTCTAAGCCTTAATTTAGGTGTAAGTAACATGTCAACATGGCATGGCATGGAACAAAAACAACCATTTAACAGTAGTAAACATCGTGAAAGAAATATCGATTCCGGAGACGGAGAAGTGCCGACGAAGGTTGACACCGGATAAGTTTCAAGATGCAAAGGTGAAAGGAATCGCAAAACTTGAGGCAGAAGGATCTGCTACCAGGCGACAACATGACAGGGAGGCATGATTGGACGAGATCAACGAGAAAGGAAAATGAGTCGACATGCAAAGATTTTTGAGGACGAAGGTCAGTGGTGTCACACGTGATAATTGTATCATATCCCCTTTTGCACTTGCTAAAAATACAAAATGGACAACACCATAATAAACCTTGCATGTCTCTGCCTCAAAACATGTATAACACGTGGGCAAAGTGCAATATTCAAACAGAATTGAATTTGCAATGACAAGTAAAAGCAACCAAAAGGAAAAAGGGCAGCAGAAAAAAAAGAAAAGAAGAGGCTCCTGCTGGGCTGATTTCGGCAGCATCGAGCCCAGCTCGGCTAGCAGTCGGGCCAGCTTGGCTGCTGGCTGCCCCCTGGCGTCCACGGCGACGGAGGGAAAATGGGCCGAGCCCACTAGCACGCTGCTGCCCGGGAAAAGATGGAAAAAAAACAAACAAAAGGGGGAAGATGCAGGAGGGGGGCTCGACCCCAAGACCTCTCGGCAGCTTCCCAAGTCGCTTTCCACTGTGCTACACTGGCGACGCTCGACAACAGAGGGTCAAAGCCCTAGCTAAGCAGTGTTTCGATGCTCGTCAATGAAGAAAGCGACCCTGAACTCTGAACCTGTCACTAACGAAACTGATCCTGATGCAGGCGCTCGTCGGGGCATTTTCCGGCGACAACAGCGCCGACTACTGCACTCCGACGACTCGGACAAGCGCTCCTACTCGCAGCTGGGTCAACCCAGGTTCCAAACGCACAGATCGGGCGACTAGGCCGCAAAGGGCACGCCTTTGCCTTGCCGGCGAACTCACGGCGGAGAGCCACACGGGCAGGATTCAGAAGAGACTCGGGAAGGCCGCGACTTGCGCAGGCATCCGCTACTAAACACGGGCATGCTCTCGGCTTGCTGGAACGTGCGCGTGCAAAGCCTGGGTGTGCCACGGGCTCAACGGCCGGCGCGGCAGCGATAACTATGCGACGACGAAACAGAACTCAGCGTCGGAAGCAAAACAGAGGACTTGAGAACCACGTCGGCAAGCTATGAGAGAAGAGGAGGTCGCAGCTCACCTAGATGGGGGTGAGAAATCGCTCGAACACGATGAAGGGCAAGTGGGCGATGTGGCCGACCGTCGGGAAGAAGAATCCTGCAGCGGCGTCGACCGGCTCGGGAACGACTCACGGCGGCTATCTCGGACCTGCGAGGCGAGGATGGTGAGATTGAGCCGCAGGAAGGCGCAACCGAACGCATGCTCAAAGGCACCGCGAGACGACTACAGGAAAAATCGGGCTCCTCACCGACGTCCATGGTAGGAACAGGGGAGGAGGGTGAGGTCGCAGGCGGCGGCGAGGAGAAAAATTGGAGGGGGGAATGAGTTCCTAGGGTTCCAGGGCATCTCCGGCACGGCTTAAAAGGGGAGGGGAGCCTCTCGCTGGCTCCAGGGCTCCACCGTCGCCGTGGCAGCGCTGTGAGAGGGAAAGAGGGGAAAAGGGAGCTGCCCCGCTGGAAAGGAGGAGGAAGAAGGGGGGGTCGTACCCCTTCGTCCCGGTTGGGCTGAGGAAGGCAGCTCAGATGGGCCTAGCCCGGCTGGAAGAGAAGAAGAAGGAGACCAAGGCCTTTTCCCAAAACAGAAAAACAACAGGGAAAAAGAAAAAGGACAGAAGGAAAAGGGAGAAAAATATATAAAAATATATTTGAAACCCCTTGAGGCATACTTGATCACCCAAAAATGGGTTGGGCAATTTTGAATGCAAGGAAAAATTGCCATAGAAAAACAGTACCATTTCTTATTTAAAATTAAATAGAAAAGGTGCATTGGGAATTTTTGAGAAGAAAACACAAAGAGAAAAATTCCATGAGCTCAAAAATCTTAACCCTTGCATTAATCTGGAGTTTTCAAAAATGGTTTGACCAATTTTGGCAACCACAAAAATGTGAGCTCTTTTTGAAATTCAAAACCACTTTGAACTAGAGCCCCCATTTTTGGTGATGGCAAAAATTAATTGGGGTTTTTAAAACCCTTGCCAAGGCAAAGGAAAAAGGTTGTGCCAAGTTGGGATTCAGGGGAGATCAAACATAAATGGAAAAAAATCACCCAACATGCTCCTTTAACCATTTTGTTTGAATTCAAAAGAAAATCAAATGAGCTCAAAACTTAATGCCATTTGGAATCATCACATGGAATTACATCAACTAGCATCATGCCAAGTTGCAAAGTCATCAGACAAAGTGAAATTCCATTATGGATTACAATTATTGCAAATGGGCTGTTACAATCATCTTTGAATTCCTAAGTCAGTTTCAAATGCTCCTTTGATTGAAATTAAAACCAATGTGCCATCTATGCCTTGATCATCATGGGTCGCATGAAAATCCAGAATTCCTTTTTCTTGATATTAAATACAATGGGAAAAATAAACCTTGTCCAAAAATCTTGCAACCACTTTTATAAAATGGATAATAATTTGTAATTCATGGGATTGTGTGCTTGGAAAATTATTGGACCCCAAAATAATTCAAACAATAAAAACCAAAGCCTAGATGGTCCAATTTGGTAGTTTAATATTTAAATAAAATATTAAATGAGTTTATTATAACCCAAAACATTTTGTGGCTCTAATACCAAGTGAAGCACTAATATATAAAACATTAGTACATTTTATAAAAAGGTTTAAGCAATTAAAATAAATACTAAAAGGAAAATACAGAAAAAAATGGAGGCTATCTATCGCCTACAGGGGCAAAACCCCCCCTCCTCCCACCCAGCCCAAAGTCCCCCCCACGGGGTCAACTACCCCCACCCCCCACTCTCCTCTCTCTCCCCACGACAGAGTACCCCGCCCCCCTCGATCCGATCTGGAGCGCCCCTCCCCCAGACCGCTGCCGCCGCCGGTGGCTGCTCCGGCCGTCGCCGAGCCGCCCTGCCCAGCTGCCTCCCCTGGCCTCGGCCTCCTCTCCTTGAGCCCGGAACCGGCGCCGAACCGCGTTGCCCCCCACTCGCCTCAGCCTCACCAGCGGCCGGCGCCCCGCACAGCCTCGCCGCGCCACGGCCTCATCGTCGTTCCTCACCACCGGCCGCAACGACTCCTCCCTGTGAGCCGGCCGTGAGCGCCGCCCCACTCTGCCCCCCCCCCCCCGTTCCCTTGCACCTCTGCCCGCCGTGGCCATGGCTTCGGCCACCCCCCCCATGGCCCCGTTCTCCGGCGTGCGCCGCCGCCCCAAACCCCTGGCGCGAGCCCCCAGTCCCCAGCCACCCCCTGTAAGCCCCCTCCCCACCCAATCCTCCCCTCGCCGCTGGGCTCCCCTGCCTCCCGGCGAGCTCGCGCCATGGGCAGAATGCCCCGCTGGGCTAACCCCTTAATTAGGCTTAATGAAACCCCCCTAATCTAAATTGGTTAAAAAAATGTTAGGCTGACCAGTGGACCCCTGTTAGATTAGTTAGTTAAAAAAACTATTAAATTAGAAGTGCCAATAACACATGGGCCCCCTCTATTGTTTAAATAGTTCAATTAAAATCATAGTTAATCTGGCAATGACATGTGGGGCCACCCCCTATTAATTAAGTAAATTAATTAAATTAAATTAATTTGTTTAATAAGTGGCTGACTAGTGGGACCCACTAGTCAGTATTTAAAGTTGATTATTAGTTGTATTAATTAAATAATGAAAGAAATAGAAAATGATTTAATGGATTTAAAATCGAATAAAACTTGTTTAATTAATATCTTTTAATCCGTAACTCGGATTAAAATAATTTATACATGAAAATTTATCAAAAAAATTCAACGATCACGAATACGCTACCCGCATACCCACCACACCCCTCTAACATACCGAACATCAAACGGCCCCCCCTCCGGACCGTTTGTCCGATAATTGTCCGGTACTGTAAAAGTACTCGGGTGAATTTATTCCGAACACGAAAGTTATTCAGAATAGTTCAACTAACCCGGATACACCACCCACACGTGTGTCGGATGCCCACGACACCTCCGGCATGATCCCCTCCCCTCCGGACACCTTGTCCGGTAATCACCCGGAACTGGCAGTTCATCCCCGGATGAATTTCCGCTCCGAGCAACGTGCATTGCACTGCGTTAGAACACCATTAACATTTCTTCTGTCATGTCATGCATCTGTTTGTATATGCTTGTTGTGTATTTACTGTTTCTTCCCCCCCTTAATCTCCGGTAGACCCCGCTGCTGCCGTCGACTACACCGCTGCTGAGTACGACTACTTCGTCGACGACCCTACTTCTACCGTCGAGCTTCCAGGCAAGCAGAGCCATTCTCTTCCCCAGATATCTCCTATCTTTCCGTACTTTTCTTGCACTAGGCATTGTTACTTCTGCTGCTACGTTACAATCCTATTCAATTGCATAGCCTGTTTTGTCGCCCCTTGATGTACCTTCCTTGACCCTATGCTGCATTTTATATACATTATATTCAGCAGTAAACCCTGCGCATTGTTAGTCATAGGATTAGATAGAGGGCCGTGTCCACTCTGGGAGTGAATGCGGATGCGTTACATTTCAACTGCTACAGGTACTGTTCATAGCAGACACCGCTTCAGGCCCCTACTCCGGCTCTGCCGAGCCACCTCAAGTGTGAGCTATCGAGGAGTAATCCTTGTACTCCACTCGTTGCTGACTCTATATAGCCGTCCTAGGGTACTGAACCCCGGTTGTCCTTACAGGTAAGGAGTCGGGTGACCCCACGGTGCCCGCGCAGGGTATCTTAGCGGAACGACAGGCCAGGCGTATTCCACCGGTGTGCGGCGGGCCTGGTACTGTTCGTGGCCGACAGGTATCCTGTTGTACGAAAGTCGAGCTCTTCGGAGCAAACGCGAGACAAGGTAAGGAGACGGTTCACCTTGTTAGTAACCGCACGAGTTGGTGGAACGTCAGGGCAGGCACCGATGTTACTGGTGGTCCTGACTGCTGCCGTTGTCCGCGACTCATTCAATAAGGGGCAACGATAACGGTTGTCTCGACAGAAAATTAATAAAATGCTTAATGGGTTCGGCGGATGACTTGAATAGCCGTTTCGCTTGTACGCACTACCTATATGTGGGATTACGGTGTGGGCCCTCCGCGTTGTGGTCTCGTTCGAAAGCTCTGAAAGACGTCCAGTTCAGCATTGTGTCGCGATCGGATCCGCATCCATGATAGAGTTGCGTGGTATCCACCGTCCTCACAACGACCCGGAGAGCGAGGGGTGATAGGGCCATGACCCCCTTGCACTTAGGGCTGTAGACCGGCGGGGACCTCTCTGATGAGCCGTAGGATGGGACTCGGCGTGTCGGATAGCCTCGATGGGGTGCACCCTAACCAGGTGTACGCCACCCTGGAGATCCGAGCGTGTAGTGTCACACTAGTGCACCCCTGCAGGGAAGATTGATCTATTGATAGTCGTGTCCACGGTAACAGGACGCTTTATGCTGAAGCCAGACTCTACCACTACAAACTACTACTATTAAACTGTTGGTTCCGGGTTTTCTTCCTCGCGGGGATACCGAGGAGGGGAACTCGGAGGCATTGCTAAGTATTACAACTTATTATTATACAATGCTGCAGCAACTTCTGCTGTATTGTTACTATATGCTTTATGTTAACTGTTGGTTGATTCTTACCTCATGCTACAAGACTCGTCGGAAGATGCTAGTCTTCGATAGGCCTAGCTTCATACCCTTATTCTGATTTCTATTTTGGAGTCCACTATATACAGCCTCTTCTTTCCGTTGATACAATGCATAATGCTTAGTAGCGGACGTAAGACTCGCGGGTATGCTAGATACTCACCTTTGCTTTATTTCCCCCTTTTCGCTTTGCCTGATCGGCCGCTGCAGCCGACGTTGGAGCCCAGGAGCAGGAGTACCCCGGAGGCGACTACTACGACGTCGAGTTCCCCGTTGTCCAGGAGTAGTTTGGTGGATCCCAGGAAGGAGGCCTCGCCTTTTCGATCTGTACCTCTGATGTTATTTGTGCTAGCCTTCTTAAGGCAAAACTTGACTAACTATGTCTGTACTCAGATATTATGATTGTTTAACTTATGTATTCGGATCCTCGTGATCCCTGGCATTGTATCATATTGGTTTATCTTTTTGTGTTTAGTGTTGTGCTGTGATATTCTCACCGTGGCACCCTAATCTCAGCCGTGTACCCTGCGTGTATGATTAATGTACACAGATTGATTTTGGGGGCGTCACACCATGGCTGCGGGCTCCTGCTGCGAGCTGCAAGGAAGAAGGAGGCGGGGTGAGAAGAGGAGAAGGAGGGAAGGGGGCACAGGGAGAGGGAGGAGAGGAGGAGCCGGCGGGGGCGCGTGGTGGCCGGAGGCGAGCACGGCGGCGGCGGTTGCCCACGGGCAGGAGGCGGCTGCGCGGAGGAGGAAGAGGAGAGAGGAGGCTGGGTGCTCCCTGGGCCGCCGGATCGCGAGATCTGACGGTCCAGATCGCATGGACGAAAAATCTCAGATCTGGAGCTAGGTTGGACGAAAAATGGGGTATTTTGTGCCAGATCTGGGGTTGGTGGCTGCCTAGGTGCTTAGGGGAAACCCTACGTGGGGTGGTGGTCTTTATATAGCCCAGGTGGCTGGCAGTTTGAAAAAACATCCCCGGTTTTTCTCTCGCGCGCGCGGTGTTGACGTTTTTGACCGCCGGGGGTCCGCAGTACCTCCGATTCGGGTAAAACTTCGAACTGCGCGATCAGCGTGTCGGTCCGGCGGCGTTCACCTCGCGCTGGAACCGTTCTGAGAACACTTTCCGGCGCGCTATAAAAATATACCGTTTAATTATTAAACGGGTTTTTTTCGTTCCGTTGGTTGCGGCTGGTCTCGTGCGGTTTTCGCGACGATGATCGGGTGAAACCTGGTGTCGCAAAGGTCGAGTGTCAGGGTGGCAAGGGTCGGTCTCCGTCCGATACGAGATAAGAGGGGGAAAAATAATCGCCGATCGATAAATTGGGGATGAAAACACCGCAAACAAATCAGACAATCAAACAATTCACACCGAAAACAAATATTTTATTTTTTGTGAAAACTGGGCTGTTACATGCGAGCCGGCCCTTCCAACATCATTGTGAGGTAACGGGCACAAACTCCTTCGCTGGCTTGTAACATGTCCATGGCTAGGTCATAACTTTCGATCCAAACTGCCGAGTCCATGTCAGCTGTATAGTTCGCGATCTTACGTGGGCCCTTGAAATATTATGTCAAGCGTGTATTTGGCAGAGCCGGCACCAGGCATTGGTTTCCCACGGATCTGCTGGTGAACTCGGTGTATTGATCTTGGGGTGGAGGTTGGGACATCTGCTCTACACGATGTTCGGGATTGAAGCTGGCCGGTAGGTCTTGGATCCTTATTGCCCCCTGGGGGTCCAGAGGTGGTGGAGCTCTGCGCTGGTGATGGCTGCTCGAGCCGGTTGGAGCCGATGAATCCGCTTGCCGGCTCGTACTTTTATATGGGGTCTCATGTAAGTATTGGAATCCCTGTGAGTACTGAGCCTGCTGTTTGATTGCAGTCTTAAGCAGATCTATTGCCCCTCGAGTGGCCTGGTCCACCGGAGTGTCTCCGTGCGCAGGCACGCTGGCGAGGAAACGCATCGCTGCCACCACATTTTCCATGGGGTTATTGAATTGATCGGGAGGTGTATGGAACCGTTCCTGCCGTGGCGAGGGGGCAGGTTGCCTTGGTGGCGTGTACCCTGGGGAGTCGACTGATGCGTATCCTAGAATAGTCTCCTTGCCTGGAGATCAGCGGGGATCCGGCTCACGGGCTCTGCGGGGCATGCGTTGGCGAGACTTAGTTTCTGAGCTTCTATCAACTCCGACTCGTGTCGTAAGATCCTGGTTTCTTGGGTGACTTGGGTTTCTCTTTCCACCATTTGTGCGTTCTGGGAGTTAATTTCCCTCCGTAAACTTATTAGCTGGGCCTTGAGTCCATTGACCTTGGTTCTCCAGGCCACCTGATTTTCCATGGTCATTGGTGCGACTAAGGCTTCTTCCAGGGCGTTTAAGGTATCAGTGAGGGCTTCTGCTCCCGTGAGAACTTCTGGCTGCTCCCTATCTGGATTAGGGGCTGCGTTATGAGCCGTCTCTACGTTCCGATTCTGCGCCGCGCCTTGAGCCGGCTGACTTCCCTATTCTTCGGTGCCTGCCATGAATACTGTAACGCAGTATGGAGGCTCGTACTGCGGGAAGTCGGGGTCGTATTCTGCTGTTCCTGGGCCGAGTCTGTTGCTCCCGGCGGATCGGATGGAGCCGGTATCTGAAAATCTTGTTTCACTAGGATGCGAGTTAGCGTCAGATGTTTCTTCCGAGGCGTCGGGTGTCAGGGACTCGACAGAGCGCGCCGACTCTGGAGATCCAGCGATGAACCCAACAAAAGTGTGCCTTGAGCCGGCATGTCGCCGACTCGAGATTTCCAGGGGGACTTCAGGATACGGCTCTGGCTTAGATCCGTCTGTCTTCCCAATGAAGATATGAATAGACCCAATCGGGACCCGATAACCGGGTTCGACGGAATCAGCGTCAGGGCCCCAAGTCGAGTCATCGATGGAGAGCTTTCCACGTCGGCTCCTGGTGATTCGCCCGACCACGAATCCTTCCATACCTTGCAGAGCTCCCCCTAGAATCTCAACACCTGCGAGCGCAGGCCCCACAGTGGGCGCCAAATGTCGTGGGAAAGTCATGGCAGATGTCCGTAGAGTCGGACTTATCATGGGACCTTTGCTGCGAGGCGAATTCGAGGAGTGAGTCGACATAGACACGGGACTCGGCGGTTTACCCAGGTTCGGCCCCGTAGATGCGGTAAAGACCTACTCCTGCTTCTTGAATATTATGGGATCGACTCCTTAATAGGAAGAGCCGATCTTATCGATTACAGTGATGATGTTTCACAACCTTAGTCTCATGGAGATCTTGTTTATAGCGCGAGTTGTCTAGTACTAGATTGAGGTAAGTTCTGGCTCTAGCTCACGTGGACCTCAACTTATAAAGGTGTCGGGTCCCGGGATTCCGAGAGTCCGACTCCTACACGATGTGGAGTTCTATTCTACTCCCTCCGTTCCAAATTAGATGACTTCCATTTGTATACATGTCTATACGAATGGGAGTCATCTAATTTGGAACGGAGGGAGTACTTTACAAGTTTGCTAAGTGCTATACAAGGTAAGTTGAATTCCTTCTAGGGCTTCAATCTTCACGCTTGGCACGTCAGACTCCTGGCCGAGTCTTCTTTGTGGGCCTTCATTTGTAAGTCGGCCCAGAGGTTTCTAATGCCGGGTCTATGGGCCTGATCCATCCCCCCGACAACTTCCCTAATCACCAACACCATAAAGTAGTAACCAAGTAGTAGGAGCAGAGAAAGTAAAAATAACAACGAAGGCAATAAAGATGAAAGATGGACCGGGGTTCAAGGTTTCACTAGTGGTATCTCTCAAGCAAAAGAACAAGGTGTTGAGTGCAAAAATTACAGTTGGGAAATTGACATAATTGCACTAACTCTAGCCAAAGAAAAAACTAGAGCATCCTAGTCTAATAACCAAATGTAGGCATGTGTCCCGTATGTAGGTGTATGTGCTTGCAATAAGAACTTTGCACAACATATTTTGTCCTACCATCCCGCTACGAACGGGGCCACTTAAGGAACTTATGGAGAGTAAGGTGCTCCTGTCAAAGAGCACCGGAACAAAGCATTAACACTCTATGAACACATGTGATCCTCAAATTATAGCCCATCCCCTTTGGTGTCCCAAGCTGTCACCATTGGGATCGCCGGTTCCAGACTATAATAGGTGCATACAACCATAGATAAGATCTAGAACAAAAATTATAATCATGCAACCATAACGTGCTCAGATCTGAGATCATGCTACTCGTGCACTAGTAACAAGCATTAAGAACAACAAATTGCAGCAACAATAATTCATAAACCTCTTAGGACTGAACAAGGTACCAATTCATCGGATCCCAACAAACACAACACCAATTACATCATATGGATCTCAATCATGTAGGGCATCTCATGAGAACTTTGTATTGAAGATCTAGGGGGAGAGAACACCACATAGCTACTGCCAAGAACCCGTAGTCCAAGGAGGAACTACTCAAGAAGCATCATGGGGGGAAGAAGAGTTGATGAAGATGGCCCTGGAGGGCAAGGCCCTCTCCGGCAGGATGCCGGAGCAGGATCCTGGTGACCCCCGAAGCTAGGTTTCGATGGCGGCGGAGATCGTAATCGCTTCTGGAAAAAGTCCCCGGCAGAGGAAAGGGTTGTAGGTGATGGCGCGTTCTGCTTCGATATTAGGGATTTCCTCCGCGGGGGCTAAATATAGGCCAAAGGAGGGGGCTAGGGGGCCACCACGACTCCAGAAGGGTCTATGGCGCGGCCTAGGGGGGACCCTTGCCGGGTACCCTCCTGGCCCTCCTGCCATGTCTTGGTTATTCCGGAAGCTTCCGGGACGCTGATTTTTTATATAATTTTTCCGAATTTTTTGGAGCACTTTTAATGGCCGGAAAACCTGAAATAGAAAAATAGTAGAAAACAGGAACTGGCACTGAGGTGCACTGAGTTAATAGGTTAGTCCAAATATGATCAAAAGTGTATGAAAGTTCAAGCAAAACATGGCAAATTCACACAAATCATGCATGGAGCAAGCAGAAATTATAAATACGTTTGGGACGTATTAGGGTCCCAACCATCATCTAGCTTCCTAGGTATGGAGGCTTGTATCCTAAGCTTCTCCTCCCTAGCTTTGATGAGAGCATTTATGATATGCTCCGTGAAGACAAGATTAAGTGTGCTAGTGTGGGGTTCTCTAGACATTTTCTGTAGTAAGCTAATAACTTCTGAGATTGTGCAACTATCAAAATCAATATCACTACTATCAAAGGTGGTAGTAGTGTCATCTAGGCTCACTTGTTTGAAACTCTCTATGTTCATAGGAGTTTCTTCTTCTACGGTTGAGGTATTAGCATCACCATTAATAGGTCCAATGTTACCAGGAGTGCATTGGGTGCTAATAGTTTCGGTATCCTCAAAAATTTGGATAGTGGAAACTATGTGGTGTGTAGGAAGGCTCTTAATTCTATACTCTTCCTCTTTTTCTCTAGCCCATCTTTCTTTAAGTTTAGCCATCATCCTAATATTTTCATTAATTTGTAATTGGATAGCATTAATAGGAGTGACCTTGCTCTCCTCAAGGGGAGAGGTTCTAATTTTTAACATCTCAACATCAAGGTCTAAGCTATCTACCTTCAAACAAAGATTATCTAATTTAGCTAGCTTTTCTTCCACATTCTTGTTGAAGGCTTTTTGGGTAGTGATAAAGTCTCTAAGCATGTTTTCTATTTCAGAAGTGGGGTTCTTGTTTCTAGGGTAAGTTTTGTTTTTCCCATAAGTGGATGGAAACGGTCTAGGATTACTAGCAAAGTTGCCCCTATAAGCATTATTATTAAACTTGATTCTAGCAATGAAGTTCACATCTACTTGTTCCTGAGCAACCAAAGAATTTAAAGGAACATCATGAGGATCAATATAGGGTTGTGTCAGGGGGATGGATCAGGCCCATAGACACGGCATTAAAAACCTCTGGGTCGACTTACCTGCGAAGGCCCACAAAGAAGACCCGGCCAGGAGTCGGACGTGCCAAGTGTGAAGATTGAAGTCCTAGAAGGAATTCGACTTAACTTGTATAGCACATAGTAAATTTGTAAAGTAGAATAGAACTCCACCTCGTGTAGGAGTCGGACTCGCGGAATCCCGGGACCCGGTACCTTTATAAGCCGAGGTCCACGGGAGCAAGAGCGTGAACTTACCTCAAGCCAGGACTAGACAACTTGCGATACAACCTAGATCTCCACGAGACTAAGGTTGCGAAACATCACCACTGTAATCGATAAGGTCGGCTCTTCCTATTGAGGAGTCGATCCCACCATAATCAAGATGCAGGAGTAGGTCTTTACCGCACCGACGGGGTCGAACCTGGGTAAACCGCCAAGCCCCGTGTCTATGTCGACTCTCTCCTCGAATTCGCCTCGCAGCAAAGGTCCCATGATAAGTCCGAGTCCGCGGACATCTGCCGTGACTTCCCCACGACAGTTGGCACCTACCGTGGGGCCTGCGCTCACAAATGTTGAGATTCTAGGAGGAGCTCTGCAAGGTATGGAAGGACTCGTTGTTGGGCGAATCACCAGAAGCCGGAGCGGGATGCTCTACATCGACGATGCCACCTGGGGTCTGATGGCTTCTCGCCCCTCGTTGGTTACCCCAAGTGGAAGGTTTGAGATGCAGTGCAACAGAAGTTTCCCTTGGTGAAGATACCAAGGTTATCGAACCAGTAGGACTCGGGAGATACAAGTAGGTGGCAACGTCGCTAGAAATTACTTCCTGACTAGGGTGTTGTCGTGGACCTGCACACAAAAACAAATAACTTAGCTCCCAACGAGTATAGAGGAGTTGTCAATTCCTCCGGCCTTGCCGTTTACAAAGGATCAACGCAAGAGATAGAAGGTGCAAAGGAAAGTAAAAGCTGAAAGTAAATTTAGGGTGTGAACAATAATATGAAGATGGACCGGGGTCCCGTGATTTTCACTAGTGATGCCTCTCTCCCAAAAGACGATAAAAGTGCTAGCGAGGTAAACAAATCACAGTTGGACAATTGACAGGATTATGAAGGCACCGCAATGCTAACTATGCTGCAAAGAAAGGAAGGGCTCAAAAGCAATGGGAAGTACTCCAAGGTAAGTAAACCGAAATCCATCTGCATCTACTACAAATCATCCACCTTGAGATATCTATCCAGAA
Source organism: Bromus sterilis (assembly GCA_950022295.1). NCBI lineage: Eukaryota > Viridiplantae > Streptophyta > Magnoliopsida > Poales > Poaceae > Bromus > Bromus sterilis. Next base: position 116,469,600 of record OX465599.1, read on the forward strand.
CATCTCGCTGGTATTAAGTTGCGAATCCCACCCAAAGTGTAAACTCGAAGCAACAGACAACTGAATTAAAAGAACTTTGCGTAAAGTAAACAATCCTTGCACCCGCAGGTACAAGCACCGTTGTTTTATCCCTGGTGGCAACAACACATCCCCTAGTCTCATGTTTCTGTCACTCAAGCTAGACATCAAGGGGCTGAACCCACAATCGAGCATAACACTCTCTCTTGGAGTTGCAAATAAAATACTTGGCCAAAGCAAATACCGCAACGGAGAACATGCAAGAATTTACTCAAGAACAAAATATAAAAGAGAAGAACCAAATATATTACTCATCACAATCTGAACATAGTTTCATAACCCATCAGATCCCAACAAACTCAGCATAGCAACAGCAGAAATTACATAGATGCCTCGATCATGTGAGGCAGCTCACGAGGACTCGAAAGTGGAAGAACAAAAGGGGAAGAGATTCATCACATACCTACTGGTCATGGAACCATGGTCCAAGGGAAACTACTCACGGTACATACGGGAGGCGTCCATGGCTATGGATGGTCTCCCGGAGGGGGTTCCTCCTTCCGGCAAGGTGCCGGGGAAGCTTCTCCAGGAAGCCCCGATCTTGAAACGGCGGCGGCAGCGGTACAGAGGGGAGTTCGCGAGAAAGAGATCGATATTAGGGGTTTCCACGCCGAGGGGTAAATATAGGCGAAGGGGGCATCGAGGGGACCCACGAGGCAGTCAGGAGGGTCCCTGGCGCGGCCCAGGGTGGGGCCGCGCCACCTGCCCTCCTGGCTGCCTGGTGGTGGCCCCTCTTCCCTCTCTTGGTGATCCCGGAAGGTTCTGCTGCACTCATTTTTTATATATTTTTCCCGGAATTTTTAGAGCACTTTTAATGGCCGGAAAACCTGAAATACAAAAACAGCAGAAAACAGAAACTGGCAACTGGGTGCACTGAGTTAATAGGTTAGTCCAAATAGGTTCAAAAGTGTATGAAAGTTCAAGCAAAACATGGCAAAGTCACACAAAACATGCATAGAGCAAGCAGAAATTATAGATACGTTTGGGACGTATCAGGGTCCTGAAGCCGATTTCATTGAGTCGGGATATCAGACCCCAGTCGGCTCCATCCATCTCTTCATCGGTGGATTGAACGGATCGGAGCCGGATTCGAATCATTATGCCCCTAATGAAGCTGAAAGTCGGCTACTTGCCGGCTCCGATCGCGCCTTTATCGGATTCATCAACGAACCCCCGAAGTTGGCACACTCTGTCGAGACCTTGATGGATGATGACCCAACGGAACTCCCTGAACAGGATGAAGTCCATGTGGAAACACCGAGACAGCCACCAATTAGGCTATACAGCCTGAAAAATGCAGGAGCCACCTACTGGCAGGTAGGGCAGAGCTACTTTGAAAAGAAGATAAGTCAAAACACGCATATTTGTGCGGACGATATGTTCAGATCCCAGTTAACTAACTCACTTATCAGTGACCTACAAGTTCCTCTCGAAGAGACAAGTCGGCCTGATACTGCCTTCCATCACGCCTTCGTCGGGTTTATTGGTGAGTTCCCAGAACAGGAGCGTTCTGACGGAACCACAAACCACGATAAGGATGGTTTCTCCGACGCCGACTCATATCAAGAAGAAGACAAATACTCAGATAAAGGATCAATTCGATCCATCAGGGAAGGCAGATTCGGATCCGATCCAGAAGAATACGACCCAGACTCTCCCTACTTCGACAATTTGGCTCATGAGACACATGGAAATGCCGACGCCACCCAAAATCCATCAAAAAACGAAAACAGCTCAGAACTACGAACCACCAATGTGTGGCAGCGACTGAGCCGGAACAGAGCTGACCTGGAATTAGAAGAAAAGCAGAAAAAGGCCATGATGCTACAAGAAGAGATAGCCTGGGAGCATAAAAGTCTCACAGAGGCACAAGACCGACTTCCACAGGAGATACGGCATGACAGGGTTCAGGAGTCGATAGGCCTTCGACTTACACCTATAACCAACGCGCTAAGACGCATAAAGGAGGTAGCCGAGGACCTAAAAGGACTTGTGGATGTTGTCGCCAGATATGCCGAGTCCAGTGAAGCCAAATATGAGGAATCCTAACTTCAATTTCGGATCCACCACAGAAAAAGCAGGTACAACCTGACCTCACAGGAATACGGTAGCAACCACTCCCAGAGACACGGACGGCCACCAAGGAAAGAAAAAAAGGCATCGGGATTGTGAAAAAGCTATGAAAGAAGCTTGCCCAAAGCATTCCAGACCGGGTCGCCTCGCTAACCACACCTGGGATTAGTGCTACTTCATACAAGAGTACATACGCCAAGTCGAGAAAAACATTCTAGAGGCAAGTCAGTACGATGACGGCCCAACCGTCTCACACGGCCGCAAGAGGTTAAGAACATGGACTCGTCCACAATAGAGAGCCGAGCCGGGTTATCAAACCCAGGAAACAGGCCAAGGGACGAGACACCCCAACACCTCATTACAGTAAAGTATAAATACTGCTCATTAAAGCCTACCGACTCATGAAGCAAACGAAGAAGCCGACAGCCCATGTACTTATCACCAAGTAAAAAAACATGCGATATCGTCCAACTCCGTCTCTACTACATCTAGTGTCATAAAAAAAATGGGTCGACACTCGTCGCACCGGCTCTCGCCATATAAACATAAGTCGACACTCGTCGCACCGGCTCTCGCCATATAAACATAAGTCAACATTCGTCGCACCGGCTCTCGCCACCATAATAAATATAAGTCGGCATTCATCGCATCGGCTATCGCCGCACTTCAAAAGCCGACTCAGGTCGCATTAGGCCATCACCGTTTACAATATAAGTTGATTTTCATCGCACACCATACTATAGACAATCGACTCTCATCATACCGGCTCTCGCCGCATACAAGGAATAAGTTGATTGCAGGTTGCATCGGCTGTCGCTACAGAAATTCTCGTCGTTGACTGCGGTCACGACGACTCCTTCATGCATTACATCCTATGCTTTGCATGCAGTTACTTTCTCATCATCTTTGGATCATACATACTTTGCATTATTATATCTCAGAGACCTGGGGGCTTGATCAACCCTTCTATTAGTACTGAGCATGTATATCGCTTATTCAGAGGAATCGGGGAGCTCGATGACATCCGTCGACTCTAATCTGAGAACTCGGCATATATATGTAAAATTCAGCATGTATATGGCTTATTCAGGGGAAGTAGGGGAGTTTGATAGCACCCATCGACTCTTATCCGAAGAAATCCCGGCATATACATGAACTGGCTAAACACGCCTTAACCTTGGCCTGTATAGCTCAAGCTCATACGACCTACGTGTACCCGGCTTAGTCTAAATACCTTGGGGGCTTACAGCAATGCCTACCGAGTTTAGTCTTAAGTACAGGGAACGCTAGTCATATGTTGCTGGCTTATAGAGAAGTACCGACTCACAGATAACCCAGTAATCTATCTCAACGAGAAGATAAGGTGTGTTAAAACTGGAGTCTACTTCTATATGAGCCTTTGCACTTTATTTTTTGCATGCATCATAGCATTTTTTCTTTTGCTACTATTTTTTTCCTAACAATCTTATGACATACAGGCCGACTTCAAAAAAGCATATGACTCGGCTGTAACCATGGCAAGCTAGCACGAATACTATCTTTCTTCAAAGTGTCTTTTACAACACTAGCTTTGCCACTGGAAACACCGACATATCGCAAGATGAGCGTTAACCTGTGTGACTCGGTATAACACAAAGATGTTCATACCGACTCATGGGGACTACAGTTCGACTCTCTCTGTGAGTCGGCATGACGCAATGATGATCATACCGACTCATGAGGATTATACTTTGAAACTATCTATGGTTCGGCAAAACTTGTCGATTCACATATAACAAAGGTGATCAGACTATTCATAAAGTCGGCCTCTGAGAACCTTCCCCTAAGAAGCTAGCCGACTCCCAGAAGTTACACTAGTTCGGATGAAAATTATACTTTCTTAACTTATTTGGTAAACAGGGTAAAGCCGGAACACGGCTCGCTTCTACAACTCATATCAGAAGGAAAAGCTTCTTCAAGCAAGCGAAAAATAAGTCAAAGGCAAAGCCAGATGGCATCACAAAGATTGGCATTCAAAAAGCCAAAAGGAAAATTTCAGATGAAACACCATAAAAGTATCTGACCACATGCTGGTCACAAGCCATGGGACATGTTTCCCAATATTACAAAATCGGCACTACAGCCGCACAAATATTTCAAAAGTTTTTCTCCCTCCAAAGGCTTACGCTTGGACGTTGGCTAGGCTCTGAGATGAGGACCCGACAACATTTGCAGGTGGCAAGATTTCATTGCAACTTTCCACTAAGTCCACGTCAGAAATGTCATCCATCATCAACTCGTCCTCTTCTCCTGCTGGAAACGGCTCCACAGGATTCTCCAGCTCTGAAGTCTTCTTTGGAGTAGGAAGAAGAGAGAATTCGACGGGAGTCGAAAGATTGATCCGTCGCCTCTTGCTGTGCTCATCATAGCCAGTTTCTAAATGATTTAGCTCCATGTCGTCAGCAATCTTGGTGGCAAAAGGACGAGTCTCTTTATGCACCTTGACGTAATCCTCCTTGGAAAAATTGGACTCTTCTGCCTTTAGCTCCGGGAAGCCGGCAGCAAGACGATCCAGCTTCAACCCAGGATGATATGCCTTAGCAAGCTCTAAGCCACCCATCACCCCCATACAGCAAGCCGATCGCTTCCCCAGCCTTACCCATTCAGGTACGACTGAGAAAGGACCCATTATATCAGTGATCCTCTTCATGTTTGGGGGCTTGGGCTGAGTCGCACATATCGCTTTACACGCACCCTCAAAAAATTGTTTGACCAGGGCAAACGTGCAAGTGAGCTTCATAGCAGGCGTCTCACCTAGAATATCATGATCTTTGCCTATCACAAAGACAAAAAAAAGATAAAGTCAGCAAGGAATAAAGAAAATTGGAACACCCAGATTCAAAAAGCACCTTTGCCGACTCACCAAAGATGGGTGATACAAGTCGGTGAAGACTATCCTTGAGTATCTCCAGCTTCTTTTGTGGCGACTTTAATTTTCGCTCTGCTGTATCACGCTGGGCCGTTGCGTCATTTACGGCTCTGGTCAGAACATTTTTTTGCCTCAGACATATCAGCTTTGACGACTTCCAGTTCTTTGTCCTTTTTCTCCAGCTTATCACAGAGTCAACCAATTTCTTCATCAGCTTCTTTCAGCTTTGCTGTCTCCACAGTGAGTCGTTCCTCCATCTGACGCCTGGATTGCCCAACATCCATGGAAACAACCTACAACAACAAAATATCACTAAGTATTTACTTAGACCTAATGCCTAACCAGTCACATGGGGGCTACAACTCAAAAAACTATGATGAATCGGCATACCACAAGATTGTATATCGATTCATGGGGGCTAGAGTTCAAACTTATTATAACTCGGCATACCACAAGATAGGTATACCGACTCATGGCAGATACAATTTGTTTTTCTTATAACCCAACATGTCACTCAATCACCAAGCAGGCTTATGGGGGCTACATATATATGTCATCAAGGATAGTGCAGGAAAATAAAAATACATACCTCATAACGCCGCCGAAGTTGGAGGAATATGTCATGCTGCTCCGAAGAAAAAGCTAATGACCGCTTGAACAATTCCTCAAGGAATGTCTTCTCAGATATCGACTCATCAGGTCGACCTACCACCTGATTCTTATCGTCCAAAACCTTCATCACGGTTGTACAAGCAGGTGGGTCACCCTTCTGAGTCCCGGTGATCATAACTTCATCTTCAACAACTGCCTTTTCCTTGGAAGGAGTCGGCATTGAACTTGGAGCAACTTCCACCTTTTGAGAATGAGTTATCGGCTTATAAAAACCGGCTTCAGGAGAATTATCCTTGTATATTCCTGACGGGCTTGACTCATTCAAACCAGCCTTCTTCCAAGCTTCAGAAACTGAAGTTTCTGGCAATTTTTCAGATATAATAGCCGACTCCTTAGCAAAAGAAGAGTCGGCTAGATCCTTGTGATCAATTCGAGCACTGCTCAAAGAAAAAAATAGGATTTATCAAAAATCATGCATATAAAAGACAAGTTACCATTTTAAGAAAGGAGTACTCACCCACGGTTGATCGGGAAGGGCGATATCTGGACAGAAGATCCCTCAGAGGAAGGGGTACCAGCTCCAGAGTCACCTCCTTGATGTTGTCCCTCAGAAACCCCTGTCGACTGACGAGAAGGAGTCGCGATGATAGTCGGCTTCTGTTGGGTCTTTCGAGGTTCATCACCCAAAATCACAAGAGGGTCCGCCGAGTCGGAACTACGGGTATGCCTCTTGCGACTTTGTACCTATAAACAAGAACATAAGACACAAGCTTGTCTAAAATCATCATGAAGAGCCGGAAAAGACATTACCGATGGATTGGCAACTTTGCTCTCTTTATGAGAGCTGGCCCTAACAGGGGGAACTTCCTCCTGTTCTTCTTCGTCTTCATCATCACTTTGCTCCGATTCATCCTATAAGAACAAAAAAGGGTAAGAAGAAGATATCACAAAAGAAGCAATCAAGTGAATCTTACCGTATGACTCGGACTTTTAGCATCAACTTCTTCTTCCATACGGAGGTCTTGACTCACGTTCCACCATGGGTCATTTTCCTGGAAGTAAGAAGTCGGAAGATCAAAATCTTTGAACAAATATTGCGTCAAGGAAGAATGACCTAAAAACATACTTGAAGAGACGGATTGGCTTTACAAAACGGGAGAAGGCCGACTTTCTTGATGTCTTCTATGCGCTCAGCAAGAAATTTCTTACAAGCCGTCACTAGAACTCCTGTAGAAATCTCCTTCTTTGCGAAACACATGGGGTCGTCCGGACCCGAATACTCACACATGAGTCGATCCCTCACGCTGAGAGGCTGGATTTTCCAACCTATCCAACATTTGATCAGGTCCATTCCGGCAAGACCGTGAGACAACAAGGCCTTTATCAGAGCCATAATCGGCTCATGCTTTTTCTTATGAGTATCCGTAGGAAAAAGGTTCAAGCCATCATGAAACTCAAGTTAATTCTCACGAAAGCCGGGCAGAGGATGTTCCTTCTCGGAAGTCACAACGGTGCAGTAAAAGAAGGATTTTTGCCATGTTTTCACATGGGAGCTTAGCTTGAGTGATGGGTAAATTGACTTGGCACGCTTCTGGATAGTAACTCCACCACATTCCAAAGCTGGACCTCCACTATATTCAGTGTGCCTATTGCAATAGTATAACTCGTCAAACAGAGCCAGAGTCGGCTTAATCTGCAGATAAGCCTCACAGAACACTTGAAAGTGACAGATATTAAGTATCGAGTTAGCACTTAGATCCTGAGGATGAAATTTGTAGCAGTGCAGCACACTGCTAAAAAATTTAGAGTTGGGAGGACGGAATCCCCTGGTGATATGGTCGGCAAAGACGACGACTTCGCCTGTTTGAGGCCGAGTCCGGGTCTCCTCTCTAGGGGCCCGCCACTCAATTTCAGATTGGGGAGGCAGAATCCCCTCTATCACCATCTCCTTCAAAGAAGCATCAGTAACCCAGCTCTTTGACCAGTTGGCCTCTAAGGTCGACTTCTGAACTGGTGGTCTAGCCCTGCCGGCTGTCTTTTTTGCTTTTGTCCGCGACGACTTCTTTCTTGCCTTTATCGGCAGCGGTTTTCCGACCCATGGTGCATAAGTCAGATCTAGTAAAAGGAAATTTGGAGTCGGTCATAAACCGACTTACAAGAAACTACATAAACAGTTTTCACAAATCACAGTGAGACAATTGGATCTAACAAGCTTGAGAAATAGGAGAAAAATGATGAACAGATCTATGGCTTGCGAAAACTGGGCACAATTGCAAGATAAAAACGGATCTGTAAATACGATTGTTCGACAAAAAATCACTCCCTGAGCTATCCATCACTGATCCTAGCCTATCTACCAACATGCACGGCGCATCTTCCATGGACTGTATCAATCTGCTAATACAGTAGAGCTCGAAGCTCACGACAATGGCGATGAGTAAAAGATTGCGGTACAATGGAGGAGATGAGAAGCTCACCTTAAATGACGTACGGGAATGATACGACCTCAGGCCGTCTTGTGCGAACGATGGAGGAGGAACGGCTTGAAACAGAGACGGAGACAGAGTCCTTGTAATCCGGTGCGCGAGGAAGGAGACGGGAATATGGGAATGGGACGAGGAGAATAGATGGGAATGGGGGTCTATTTATGAAAGGACCTCTGCTCGAAACCCGAGGCGCCGCCCACCGCCAGCTAAACGGCAGGAAATCCCTCGATTTTCGTGAATAATCTAGACAACATTAATTGTGCCACCGAAATCGAGGTAAACCGTTCAGATTTCCTCAAGAAACATTGGGAGGTCAGATTCATTACTGCCTACGACAGAAAGTCGGCATCAACTCTGAAAATATTAGTCGACTCAACCAGGAGAGTCGGTATCATAAATATTGAGGAACCGAAGCAAGATTGAAGAGAGACGACTCTGACTCCCAATCAACGCCAAGCATGAAGTCGACCTTTGACTCATGAAGAGCCGGCGGCAATGAAGAACATGAAGAAGATTGCTATGAAGACTAAAGCATCACAACAATCCTGGGGACTAATGTCGGGGGGATGGATCAGGCCCATAGACCCGGCATTAAAATCCTCTGGGTCGACTTACCTGCGAAGGCCCACAAAGAAGACCCGGCCAGGAGTCGGACGTGCCCAGCGTGAAGATTGAAGCCCTAGAAGGAATTCGACTTACCTTGTATAGCACATAGTAAATTTGTAAAGTAGAATAGAACTCCACCTTGTGTAGGAGTCGGACTCGCGGAATCCCGGGACCCGGTACCTTTATAAGCCGAGGGCCACGGGAGCCAGAGCGAGAACTTACCTCAAGCCAGGACTAGACAACTCGCGATACAACCTAGATGTCCACGAGACTAAGGTTGCGAAACATTACCACTGTAATCGATAAGGTCGGCTCTTCTTATAGAGGAGTCGATCCCACAATAATCAAGAAGCAGGAGTAGGTCTTTACCGCACCGACGGGGCCGAACCTGGGTAAACCGCTGAGTCCCGTGTCTATGTCGACTCTCTCCTCGAATTCGCCTCGCAGCAAAGGTCCCATGATAAGTCCGACTCCGCGGGCATCTGTCATGACTTCCCCACAACAGGTTGCTTGGTAAGTAGAGACATAATTAAATCAACTTTATCATTTAGGGAGGTAATTTCCTCGACAGAATTTACCTTCCTACCTGTTGGAGCGCGTTCGGTGTGCCATTGGGAATAGTTGGTCATCATCTCATCTTGGAGTTTTGTGGCAGCACCGACTGTAGTTAACATAAAGGTTCTTCCCGCGGCCGAATCTAACAGGTTCCGCGAGGTAAAGTTCAAGCCTGCATAAAAAGTCTGGATAACCATCCAGGTAGTCAAACCATGTGTAGGGCATTTCTTAACAAGAGATTTCATACATTCCCAAGCTTGGGCAACGTGCTCATTATCCAATTGCCTAAAATTCATAATGTTACTCCTCAATAGGATAATTTCAGCAGGTGGTTAGTACTTCCCAATAAAAGCATCTTTGCACTTATCCTAAGAATCTATGCTATTCCTAGGCAAATATTGAAACCAGATTTTATCTTCTCCTCTCAGAGAGAAAGGAAAAAGCTTGAGCTTAACAACATCACCTTCTACTTCTTTATACTTTTGCATATCACATAATTCAACAAAATTATTGAAGTGTAAGGCAGCATCATCTCCAGCACCAGAGAATTTATCTCTCATAACAAGGTTTAGTAAAGTAGGTTTAATTTCATAAGAGGTAGCTGAAGTGGACGGTGTGGAAATATGAGTGCAGATGAAGTCTTTCTTGTTGTGACTGGTGAAGTCACACAACTTGGTGTTTTCAATGGAACCCATAGTAGCAGCAAGTGTGGCAGTTTTTTTGTAATTTTTGATATAAGACACAAGATAAAAACAGAAAGGTAAACTAACAAGACTAAAAAGTAAAGGTAAAAGGTAGTGGGCAACTCCCCTATCTTATCACTTGGAGTCCCCGACAACGGCGCCAGAAATTTGCTTGATGGCGTGGAAGTGATAATGTCTTCTCGCCCTTCGTTGGTTACCCCAAGTGGAAGGTGAGATGTAGGATAGCAGCAAATTCCCCCTATGTAGAGGATAGGGTTTGTCTCCCGTAGGACTCCAGCGATGATAAGTAGGTGTCCGCGGCGCACTTGATGCGGACCTTCACACAACACAATTAACTTTGCTCCCAACGAAGTTCAGAGAGGTTGTCAATCTCTCCGGTCTTGTTGTTTACAAAGGGTCAAACACAAGAGATAATGATAATGATAGCAACTGAAAGTAAATACTGAAAATGAAATAAGCTTGTAAACAGTGATGAGAATATGGATCGGGGTCCCGTGATGTTCACTAGTGATGTCTCTCTCCCAAAAGACGATAAAACTGCTATGCGAGGTAAACTAATTACAGATGGGCAATTGACAAGATTATAAATGCACCGCAATGCTAACTATGCTACAAAATAAATGAAGAGGCTCATAAGCATGGGCAGTTCGCCAAAATAAGTAGACCGAAATCCATCTGTATCTACTACTAACCATCCACCTTGAAATATCTATCCAAAACATCTCGCTGGTATTAAGTTGCGAGCCCCACCCAAAGTGTAAACCCAAAACAACAGACAACTGCATTAAAAAGAACTTTGCGTAAAGTAAACAATCCTTGCAACCGCGGTTACAAGCATCGTTGTTTTCCCCCTTGTGGCCACAACACATCCCCTAGACTCCTGTTTCTGTCACTCAAGCGTGTCATCAGGGGGCATGTACCCACAATCGAGCTTAACGTTCCCTCTTGGAGTCACTACCTACTACTTGGCCAAAGCAATAAACAACAACGGAGAACATGCAAGAATTACTTAGGAACAAAAATATAAGAGATAAAAACCAAATATATTACTCTATCACGATCTGAACATAATCTCATAATCCATCAGATCCCATCAAACTCAGCATAGCAACAACAGAAGAATTACATATGTGCCTCGATCATGTAGGGCAGCTCACGAGGTCTAAACCATGAAGAACAAAGAGGGGAGGAGAACATCACATAGCTACTAATCACGGACCCATGGTCCAAAGGAAACTACTCATGACACATCCGGGAAGCGTCCATGGTGGAGGAGAAGCTCCCGGAGGTCGATCCTCCCTCCGGCAGGGTGCCAGGAAGGGTCCTGACGGTGCTCCCGATCTTGGAAGCGCGACGGCGGCGGAACAGAGGCGAGTTTGAGAAATAGGGTTCTGTCATCTGAGTTTCCGCGTGACGGAGAATAAATAGGCGAAGGGGGGCAGCCAGGGCGGCCACCAGGGGTCCAAGCGCCCCCCTGGTGCGGCCAGGCCCCTGGCCATGCCAGGTGGCCGCCTGGGCACCTGGTGGTGGCCCCCTGGCCCTCCTTCGGGGTTCGGGAAGCTTTCGGCACGCTGATTTTTTATTTGAGTTTTCCCGGATTTTTGGAGCACTTTTTATATGGGGAAAAACTAAAATAGAAAAACAGCAGAAAACAGGGACTCGCATTGGGGTGCACTGAGTTAGTAGGTTAGTGCAAATATGATAAAAAAATGTATGAAAGTGTATCTAGATCATAGCAATATCACACAAAACATGCATGGAACGAGAAGAAATATCGATACGTTTGAGACGTATCAGTACACCGTCATATCTTTTGGCCTGACCAATGCCCCGGCCACCTTCTCTCGATTGATGAACTATATATTCATGGAATACCTCGACAAGTTCGTCGTGGTTTATCTAGATGATATCTTGGTATACTCCAAGAATGAAGAGGAACATGCTGAACACCTTCGTCTTATACTGGAAAAGCTTCGAGAACACAAACTCTTGCTAAAGACAAACTAAGACTAAAACTAGACATGGCAGTAGCTACGAAAAGATAAAGAACACACAACAGCAAAAAGATAGGCATGAATAATCCTATGATGTGTTCTAGATTTTGAAAGTGGAGCGTGTTTCTCTCCCAGACAAAGTAAGACAGGGTCTAACTTGTTATGAACAGAAAGCAAAGCTAAAGAAAACTAAAAATAAAACCTAAGAGCGAGACGCTCCAAGCATAGCACATAACGCATGAAGTGATAAAAATATAGTGAGACGAAGGACGAGCTGATGATTGTTGATGGAGAAGGGGATGCATGGGGGAATCCTCAAGCTTAGACGCTTGAGTCTCCTTGAATATTTGTTGGGGATGCATGGGGGCATCCCCAAGCTTGAGGGCTTGACACTCCCGAATCTTCTTTCATCATCTTCCATCGCACACTTGAAAACTTCCTTCATACATAACTCATCATAAGCTGATTAGAGAGGTTAGTACCCTTAATAAAATAATTTTTCCCCACTGGATATAAAGATATTCTTGAAGAGCTACTCTTTCTAAAGATTGACAAAAGGTTTTTGGAAAGAAAAAGCAAGCTTAAGGTTTGCAAAAGTTAGGAGAGACAAAACGTGGCAGAATCTGTGAAAAACAGGACAACAGGTAGTAAATAATTTTTTAGGGGCACTTGTGCAACTCAAATAAAAAAATCAGAACATACGAAAGTTCCGTGATTGTATAGAGAACGTTGTGTAAAAAATTCAGCTAAAAATATGAACTGGTGATTTGATCCGATTTTTCACGTCACGAGGACAGAATCTTTTTTCTGGACAGCATGTCACAACTTTCGCTTCCCTTGTCATATGAGGCTATAACTTGGCACAAAGCTTGAAAATAAAGATACAATGATGTTGCTACAGTAGTAACAATCATCAAGACCACTAAAAATATAAGTAAAAATATTTTTGGTTGCCTCCCAACAAGCGCTTTCTTTTACGCCTTTAAGCTAGGCACAAGGCAAAAGAAGAGTCAAAGGTCTCCAAGATCGTCGGAATCATAAAAACCTTCAAATTGATTTTCAATAAGCTCATTCTTCTTCTTCCTAGGAAATAGGTACTTACCTTTCACCTTACCTCGTAAGCGTATGAATCCGTTACCAATATCAATGAAGCCTTTCATGGCTCCGAGGAAGTTCCTTCCAAGCACAATGTTGCTTTGGTTTGGCTCCATGACGAAGAAATCCATCGGTGCAATCCTATGAAGGAATGTAACTTGGAATTCTTTTACCTTTCCTTTAACCTCTGAAATATCTCCATTAGCATGTTCATGATAAGATGACAATTTATCCATATCTAGTTTCAAAGAATCATAAACTAATTTTGGCATAGTAGAAACCATGGATCCAATATCAGAAAAAGCAAGGAAGTCTTGGTTAGAGATGCTAATCCTAAGAAAGGGCTCCCAATCTCATCTATCTCCAACATCTCTTTCTTGTTGGTCTCTACTTTTCTTAAATCTAGAGCATCCATCCTGTTTTCAATAGCGGCAAGTCCATCTATAACAGTATCAACACTACGATCATAAACAAAATAACTGGATAGACCATGCAAAATATCAATAGCTCTAGCTTCATCACACTCTAAAAAGTCTCCTTCAGCTATAATATCAAGAGAGTGTTTGCACCATTTAAAAATACCATGGTAAAAATTTCTAAGCATAATTTTTATAGGTATCCAAGGCATAATTCTTTTGTGTGCTTCAGAAATTCTGTCCCATGCCTTCTTCATATTTTCTCCATACCTTTGACGTAAATCGAGAACTTCTGATTCCCGCAAAGCACCAAGTCCTAACATGTTCATCTAAACAAGGAGGACAACTAACAAAAAGATAAATTTTTTTTTTGTGATTTTTGATATAAGACACAAAGATAAAAACAGAAAGGTAAACTAACAAGAGTAAAAAGTAAAGGTAAAAGGTAGTGGGAACTCAACTATCTTATCACTCGGATTCCCCGGCAAAGGCGCCAGAAATTTGCTTGATACGCGAGAGAGGATAATTTCTTCTCGCCCTTCTTTGGTTACCCCAAGTGGAAGGTGAGATGCAGCGTAGCGGAAAGTTTCCCTCGGTGAAGATACCGAGGTTGAGAACGACCAGTAGGACTCCGACAATGATAAGTAGGTGGTTCGGCAAGTGACGCACTGTTTATGATAATCACTTGCTTCTCCTGGACCTGCACACGATACAAATAACTTTGCTCCCAATGAAATTCAGAGAGGTTGTCAATCTCTCTGGTCTTGTTGTTTACAAAGGATAAAAAACACAGGATAATGATAATGATAGCAACTGAAAGTAATACTGAAAAGGAAATAAGCTTGTATATAGTGATGAGAATATGGACCGGGGTCCCGTGATGTTCACTAGTGATGTCTCTCTCCCAAAAGACGATAAAACTGCTATGCGAGGTAAACAAATTACAGATGGGCAATTGACAGGATTATAAACGCACTGCAATTCTAACTATGCTACAAAAGAAAGGAAGAGGCTCATAAGCAGTGGCAGTACACCAAAATAAGTAGACCAAAATCCATCTGCAACTACTACTAATCATCCACCTTGAAATATCTATCCAGAACATCTCGCTGGTATTAAGTTGCGAGCCCCACCCAAAGTGTAAACCCAAAGCAACAGACAACTACATTAAAAAGAACTTTGCGTAAAGTAAACAATCCTTGCAACCGCGGTTACAAGCACCGTTGTTTTCCCACTTGCGGCCACAGCACATCCCCTAGACTCATGTTTCTGTCACTCAAGCGTATCATCAGGCGGCATGTACCCACAATCGAGCATAACGTTCCCTCTTGGAATCACTACCTACTACTTGGCCAAAGCAATAAACAACAACGGAGATCATGCAAGAATTACTTAGGAACAAAAATATAAGAGATAAAAACCAAATATATTACTCTATCACAATCTGAACATAATCTCATAATCCATCAGATCCCATCAAACTGAGCATAGCAACAACAGAAGAATTACATATGTGCCTCGATCATGTAGGGCAGCTCACGAGGTCTAAACCATGAAGAACAAAGAGGGGAGGAGAACATCACATAGCTACTGATCACGGACCCATGGTCCAAGGTAGACTACTCACGATACATCCGGGAAGCGTCCCTGGTGGAGGAGAAGCTCCCGGAGGTCGATCCTCCCTCCGGCAGGGTGCCGGGAGGGGTCCTAACGGTGCTCCCAATCTTGGAAGTGCGACGGAGGCGGAACAGAGGCGAGTTTGTGAAATAGGGTTCTGTCTTTGGAGTTTGCCCGTGAGGGAGATTAAATAGGCGAAGGGGGGCAGCCAGGGGGCCCACCAGGGGTCCAGGCGCCCCCCTGGCGCGGCTAGGCCCCTGGCCGTGCCAGGTGGCCGCCTAGGCACCTGGTGGTGGCCCCCTGGCCCTCCTTCAGGGTTCGGGAAGCTTCCAACACGCTAATTTTTCATCTAATTTTTTCCGGATTTTTGGAGCACTTTTTATATGGGGGAAAACTTAAATAGAAAAACAACAGAAAATAGGGACTAGCACTGGGGTGGACTGAGTTAGTAGGTTAGTCCAAATATAATCAAAACTGTATGAAAGTTTATCTAGATCATAGCAATATCACATAAAACATGCATGGAACAAGCAGAAATTATCGATACGTTTGGGACGTATCAGTGTACCGTGGCGCCCATCCCGCGGCGGCCACGCCACGGCCGTCGCCGTGGCACGCATCCCGCGGCCGCCGGCGGGGATAAGAACCCCGGGCCACCCTGCGCCCCCCGGCATGAACCCTAACCCGAGCCACGCCCTTCCCAACTGTCCCTCCCTCGCACCGCTTCCTCTATGGACGGGCTCAGCAACGCCGGCGTGGCCACGTCCTCATCGTCGGCATGGCCAATGTCCTCCGCAGCCCGCTCCACCGTGTCCTGGAGCTCCGCCAGCCTCCTCTGTTTCACCCTCGTCCTCGGGCTCGAGCTGGGAGGCCCTGCCCCGCCGGAATTTCCCCCGTTCTCCCGCCACAGCCGCCGGTGGACTCTCCCGAATTCGCCTCCCCTCGAGCCCCTCCGGCCACCCGAGCTCTCCTCTGCCTCCCACTGCGATCTCCCACGCTCGTTTTCCCCTCCCCCCTATCAATTTTGTCGCTGTGGCCTCCGTAGCAACCGCGCCCCGCCTTGCCTTGGCCGCGCACGGCCACGCCTTGCGTGCGCCCTCTCCTCGCTAGACACCACCCGCCGCGCGTGGCCTGGCCGCACACGGCCACGCCCTGCGCGTGCCCTCGCCGCGCTAGACACCACTCGCTGCACCCAGGCCGCGCCCGCATGCATGCTCCGCCTGCCGAGGCCGCGGTCGCCTCTGCCACTGCTCCCGCGCGCAACGGCTGTTCGCCCCTGCTCGCCGTGCCCCGGGCGCACCTGCCGCCGCCGATCAGGCCTGCTCCTGGCCGCGCCGCCCGTCCTCCCCTGCACAGTGCGGCCGAGCCTCGTCGAAACGCCCCCTCCTTCGTTGGACATGCCTCGCCACCGTGGTCCGGCTCATCTCTGGTGTGGTCTGGCCGTGGCCGTGGGCTAGGCAGGGCCTAACCCCACTGGCATGTGGAGCCCTCCTTAATTAAATTGATTAGTGATAATGAAAGTTTTGTTAGTAATATGCGTGTGTGACAAGTTGGCCACCCTGGTTAGATAACTAAATAAAACAAATTATAATACCCAGTGAATGACATATGGGTCCCACCGTTAATTGTTTAATCATAATGATTTATAAAATTCTATGTCTATGACATGTGGGCCTAGTGTCTATTTAATTTTACTAAAAAGAATTATTAACACTGTCCCATTGGTCAGGTTTGACCAGTCAACTAGTTGTGTATAATGTTGCTATTTTATTATTAAAATAAAATTCAGAAATTCTTTTAAATCGATTTAAAATTGAAATTCAATATTTTTTAAACCATAAGTCAGATGAAAAAACTTTATACATGAAAATTGATCAGAAAAATATAATGAATATGGATACGTCACCCGTATACCCACCGCACCCCTCTAACATACCGAACACGAGACATTCCCCCTCCGGTTGCACTTCCGCTAATCGTCGGGAGCCGGTAAAATTGCCGGTTAAATTCCCGTTTCGTCTGCAACGTGTAGCACCGCGTTAGTTCGTCCCTAACACTGTGTTTGCCATGTCTTGCTTTTGTATTGCTATTATTGCCGTGTATTTATATTTTCTTCCCCCTCTCTTTTTGTCTGGTAGTCTCGACGTCCACTGCCGATGCCCCTGTGATCGACTACTTCGTCGACGACCGTACCCCTACAGTCGAGCTTCCAGATAAGCAGAGCCATTCTCTTCCCCAGATATCGCCTACCTTTTCCGTACATGTCTTGCACTAGGCATTGCTGCTGCTGCTACGTTACAATCCTATTCAATTGCATATCCTGTCTTTGTCGCCCCTTGATGTACCTTTCTTTATCCTATGTTGCCTATAAATATATATGTTATTCAACAGTGAACCCTGCGCATTGCTAGTCAACTAGGATTATATACCGGGCCGTGATCACTCTGGGGAGTGAACGCGGAAACAAATATATATAACTGCACATGTACAGTACAATGCAGACACCGCCTAAGGCCCCTACCTCGGCTCCGCCGAGCCACATAAAGTGTGAGCTATCGAAGAGTAATCCTTGTACTCCACTCGTTGCTGACTCTGTATAGCTGCCCTAGGGTCCTGAACAACGATTGTCCTTAAAGGTAAGAGTCGGGTGACCCAACGGTGCCCGCGAGAGGTATTGTGATGGGACGACAGGGAGGTTACGACCGACATACGGGCGTGCTTGGATGTAAGGCCCGATATGCGGCACTGTTCCAGATCTATATGTTTCCATCCAGATCCGGGGATGAAGCACATATCGGTCCCACCGCGACATATGACGAAGTCATATGCCCCGGATTTCCAACATGATATCACAACATTACATATACAAGGATACAACATCTCATACAATCGGCATACAACTGCCTTAATACAATACAACAGCGGAAGATACATGTCTGAGTACAGACTACAATCAAATGCCTACTGGCAAAGAGAAAAACATCGATCCCATAACCAGACGGGTACAGGCCCTCCGCCGGGTTCCGCCTAACTAGTCGTCGTCAAGTCTCCACGTGAAACGTCGATCACCGTACCTGTTGTCGATCAAGAACCCTGAAAAGAGTTTGTGGGTAGTATCATGAGTACAGAGGTACTCAGCATCCAACTGTAGTGGTCAACTGACCCAGCAAGGACTTCATCACTCGTCATTCTAGGACAACTAGTAGTTTACGGTAAGGATGAGGTAAGTGGTGAGGTTGCTGCCGCAGTAGCATTTAAGAAGTGGCTAACGATCTAGAGAGTAAGTTAAGAAGCCAAGCATTCGATGATGAATCGCCTCCAACAAGTCTTGCTATAAAATACTTACGCAAACATAACACCTATCCTATCCTTTTCCTCCTCTTCGCATCCCGACGAAGAAGAAGCAATCAAGGCACACACACGTTGATCAAGTTATATGAGTATCTCAGTTTTTGTTGTTGTCTATGAACAAGGAGTAGGTCTCAAGTCGTCCATAACCGTGGACACGGCTTCTCGAAAAGATTTCACCCTGCAGGGGTGTACCAACTGCCCATTACAAGGCTCCGCACACACGCCCATATCTCTTAGTTGCTACCCATCACAGACAACAATTTTATGATTTAGTTCCAAGAGATCCGAAACGACAGGTCCCTCTAGCTAACAACGAACAAATCCGGGTGGCCCCCGGGGAGTCGACACCCAATCCAAAAGCTGGCCATGCTCTCGGATCGGACTCTTCCGTCTGGCCAAGGTCGGGTTTAGTCTCACCTATATAACAGGGACTTCCCTAGCTCACCAGTGTGGACCAACAGAGAAACCATGTCTCCGCTGGCCCGGGTTGTTTAAAAACTGCGAGGGGATCCACCAAGCACACACACGGGGTTTCAAATGGTAAATCAGCTCGGGCCACCATTAGAAATGTTTGAAGCTACATAGGTAAGAAAAGGGGACCCCATAAAATCCGACACGCGGTTAGGCACGCTAGGTCTTAAAACCAATACCCGGAACTCGGGTCCTAGGTGACTCGAATGGAACAAAGCGTCGGGGCGGGATAGCCTAGACCTTCCATCTTTCGTCGAATATAGTCAACATTATAATAATCATATCATCAACAAAAATATAATAATGTGATATCCCGAACCAGGGAGTAACATGGTAACATCGTAGCATCCTAAGCATGCATACTAAGCAAGGGCTGAGCAACGAGCAATAGTAACATAGCAGTACATGGTTTGTTGGGAGGGGACATGGCTGTATCGGTTTGAAAGAGGTTGTAAACATGTGGTAGGATCAAACATCGAACCTATCCTAGACTAGCATGCAAACCGCTGGTTGAAATAGAATGGATCATAAGTAATGTATAGTACTTGCCTGTTCATAAGTCGGGTTCTGAAGGTGTAGTTGATCGCAAGCTCGGATCGTCTCCGAAGGTACCCACGGGAGCACACAAGAATTAAACACTAGAAAAGGCAATCAACGAGCAACATCTATTACTACGGAGTAAACACGAGCAAGCATCAACAACAAGGCAACATGAGACATCGCACCTACCGTCGAGAGCGGTTACTAACAGGTTAAGTGGAGTACTCGTCACGCACGACGATACCGCACGTTTAGAATCGGTTCAAGTTGTTTAGCTACAGGTGATCAACAAAGTTTGTTAACATGGAATCTCACTCAAGCACGGAATAACACACAAACATGTCAAGAGGTGAAGCACAAAGTAAACTATCTAAGCTAGTCAATTTAAGTGGGGTGAAATCCTAGACATGGCAAACTATTGCGGACCCCACGATAAAAATGGAATTTGGTACTGTTCTTCCCTAAACATAATTTTATTATTTTTATTAGCGAGCAAGAGAAGCATAAACACAATCTACATGCAATTCTAGTCAAGTTACATATAAGAAACATTTTATCGGAGCAACGGATAAAAAGTTATTGCAATTACAGTTTACAGTGGCATGGCATGTAATTAGCAGGTAAACAACATGTAAAAAAAGTCAAACATGGCAACAAAGCACAATTTATTAAACTAGACAAAATTCTAAGCAAGTTTCATGTTGAAAGCGTCGCGATCCGAGCTACCATTAAAAAGTTATACCACTCGCAAAATTATGCACAATCTGCCAAATATAATAAAAAAACCTAGCAGAAAAAAACTAAACTGGCCGAATCCGTGCCACTGGGCCTTGACAGGGGCGGGTGCGAAATAATAAAAGGCGCCCATGGGCGCTACATTGCACAGACACCGGCCCAATAGGAAAAAAAAGAAAAAAAAAGCAAAAGGCGGGGGGCTCACCCTCTAGTGGGCTCGGCCCACTAGCCGCTGGAGAGGGTTCGGGGCGACTGGGCTGGAGGCCGGCTGGGCCGCAAGGGGCGCGCTGGGCCGTGGGCTTGGCTGCTTGCGGCCCACCTGGCGGCAGCTGGCTCGGAGGAGGCCGTCGGGAGGCCAGCCACGATTGGCGGCGCGGCGACTGTTGGGTCGGCGCCGGCGAGCGGCACGACGGCCTGGAGCGGCGCAGAGGACTGCGGCGCGACAGAGGAGGGGCGCGGATGGCTGGGCTGGCCAGATCGGGTGCCGGCGGCGATGCAGCACGGTGCGGGGTTCAGCTCCCCTCGGGCTTTCGCCTGGGGCTGCTGGAGGGGCGGCGTGGCTGCATCTGGAGCGTCCAGATGCAGATCCAACGGCAGGAAAAGCTTGAGATTAGGGTTTTTTGGATCTGGGGCTATTTTGGAGCAAATCTGAGAGTTAGGAAGGGGGTGGCTGCAAAATTTGGTTAGGGAAACCCTAGAAAGGGGTGGGAGTGTGGTGGTCTTTATATAGCCCAGGTGGCTGGCAGTTTGCAAAAAAATCCCAGTTTTTCTCTCGCGCGCGCGGTGTTTACTTTTCTGACCGCCGGGGGTCCGCAGGACCTCCGATTCGGGTAAAACTTTGAACTACGCGATAAGCGCGTTGAGCCGGAGGCGTTCACCTCGCGCTGGAACCGTTCCGAGAACTCTTTCCGGCGCGCTATAAAAGTATCCCGTTTAATTATTAAACGGGGGTTTCGTTCCGTTGGCTGCGGCTGGTCTTGTGCGGTTTTTGCGACGGTTATCGGGTGAAACCCGGTGTCGCAAAGGTCGAGTTTCAGGGTGGCAAAGGTCGGTCTCCGTCCGGTACGAGATAAGAGGGGGAAAAATAATCGCCGATCGATAAATCGGGGATGCAAACACCGCAAACAAATCAGGCAATCAATCAATTCACACCGAAAATAAATTTTTTTATTTTTGTGAAATCTGGGCTGTTACATTGGACCCTGATCGTTGTCCGCGAGAGTTACCAAACCACGAAATTCGAGCTCCTCCAGGAGCACACGCAAGACAAGGTAAGGAGTCGGTTCACCTTGTCGGTAACCGCGGAGCTTTGACGGAACGATAGGGAAGGCCCCCACGTACTGGTGTTCCTGGTTGTTGTTCGTTGTCTGTTGTGTTGTTAGTCTGGCAACGATAACGATTGCATGCGAGATAATAATAAAATGCTTAATCGTTTAGGTGGATGACTGATACGTCCAAAACGTATCTATAATTTCTGCTTGATCCATGCCTCTTTTGTGTGATATTGCTATGATATTGATGAACTTCCATACACTTTTGATCATATTTGGACTCACCTATTAACTCAGTGCACCCCAGTGCCAGTTCCTGTTTTCTGCTATTTTTCTATTTCAGGTTTCCCCCGTATTAAAAGTGCTCCAAAAATTCGGGAAAAATCCAATGAAAAATCAGCGTACAGGAAGCTTCCGGAATCACGGAGGGGGGGGGGGGGCAGAGGGGACCCACCAGGGCCCCAGGCGCCCTCCCGGCGTGCCCCAGGGTGGGGCCACGCCAAGGGGGCACCTGGACCCCTGGTGGCCTCCCTTGCTGCCCGCCTTCGCCTATTTATTCCCCGTGACGCAAAAACCCCGAGACGGGAACCCTTTTTCGCGATCTCTCCTCTGTTCCGCCGCCGCCTCGCTTCCAATATCGGGAGCACCAGAAGACCTCTTCCCGGCACACTGCCGGAGGGAGGAACCACCTCCGAGTGCTTCTCCACCACCATTGATGCTTCCCGGATGAACCGTGAGTAGTCCACCTTGGACCATGGGTCTATGATTAGTAGCTATGTGATGTTCTCCTCCCCTCTTTGTTCTTCATGGATTAGACCTCCTGAGCTGCCCTACATGATCGAGGCACATATGTAATATTTCTGCTGTTGCTATGCTGAGCTTGCTGGGATCCGATGGATTATGACATTATGTTCAGATTGTGTTTGAGTAATATATTTGATTCTCCTCTTTTATATTTATGTTCTTGAGTAATTCTTGCATGTTCTCCGTTGCTGTTTATTGCTTTGGCCAAGTAGTAGGTAGTGACTCCAAGAGGGAGTGTTATGCATGATTGTGGGTTCATGCCCCCCGATGAATATCTTGAGTGAGAGAAACATGAGTCTAGGGGATGTGTTATTGCCACAAGGGGGAAAACAACGGTGCTTGTACTTGCGGGTGCAAGGATTGTTTACTTTATGCAAAGTTCTTTAATGCAGTTGTCCGTTGCTTTGAGTTTACACTTTTGGTGGGATTCGCAACTTAATACCAGTGAGATGTTCTGGATAGATATCTCAAGGTGGATGATTAGTAGGTAGATGCAGATGGATTTCGGTCTACTTGTCTTGGCGTACCGCCCAAGCTTTTGAGCCTCTTCCTTTCTTTATAGCATAACTAGCATTGGTTTGCGCACATATAAATGAGTGTGATCACATATCAAGTGATGTGGGACCCACCCCATGCTCATGGATTTTTCAAATACTCAAACAGTGCCTTGGAATTAATCAAATACCCCTATTTGATTTAAAGTTCAAATTATTTGAATTTTAAAAATGTTCAAATTTTATAAGTGGCTAGTATATTATTTTGTGAGGCCATATAAAAATTATGAGCATTTAATAAAATGGTTTGCTATTTATTTTAGCTAGCCAAAACAAATGACAAAAAAGAAAAACAGAAAAGGAAAAAGAAAAACCTTACCTGTCGCCCAGGCGAGAGCAGCCCAGCCGGCCCACCAGGGGCAGTAGGGTCTTCTTCCCCGATCCCACGCCTCCAAGCTGCTCGGTGGAATGCCACCGAGCTAGCCGTGCACGTCGTCGCCTCTCCAGACGCCACCTGCCCCTCCCGCGCCTTCTAGCCACGCCTGGAGACGCCTCTCGGCCGTCCCGATCCATTCCCCCCCCCTCCAGAGCTTCTCCCCTTCCTCTCCCGCTCGATTCCATCGCCTCCCGTGAGCAACCGTGGAACACGCCGCCGTCTTCACGTGGCCACCGTCGACGAGAGGACGCACCGTCAAGTCCATCCGCTCCGCCGTCGTCTTCAAACCCACCGTGCAGAAGGAATCGAAGCCAGGCGCCCCCACGAGCTCGCTAACTTCATCGTCTTCGTCTTCGGCCGCCGCGAGTCGTCTTCGAATTCCGGCAGCACCAGGGCCTCCCCAAGCACGCCGTCTGCACCGTTGATCTCAGGGTGAGCTTCTCACCGTTTTCCCCAACATAGCACCGCCCCATTCATCCTCTATGCTGCTCCACCATGCGAGCAGAAGCTCGCCGCCGCCATGGATGATGGCGAGGAGGTTCCCGTGCCCCTCCGTTCCTTTCGTGTGGTCCATCGTGTTCCTCGACCTCCCAGGGGCACGACGCACTTACTCCTGCATCTGTACGGGCTCTGCAGCGACGACCGCGTCAAGGCCGTGGCTCCGCCGCCGCTAGGGCTCGTCGCCGACATGCCTACGATGCCTTCCAGTGGCGCTACTCTGCAACACTCGACGCGCGCCATCTCCAGCTCTCCAACGCAACCAGCCGTGCCCCTTTTGGTCGCCGGAATCGCCCGGACGAGCAGCTCCGCCGTGTACTTCTCACGCCGGCGACATGCCGCCGGTGACCTGCCGACGTGGCCATGGTTAGGGGCTTAACCCCACCTGGGTTAAGTGACCCTGGGTCACTGCCAGTGGGCCCTGGCCCCCCTAATCCCCTGGTTAGTTTAAACTAATCGGGATTTTAAACAGAGAGGCTGACCACTAGACCCCACACGTCAGACCCCCCCACGTCACCCTTGCGCAAGCATGACGCAATAAAAGAATTTCCAGATTAAAAGAAAATCAGAAAAATCCAGAAAATAGCCCAAACTTTGGAAATTCATAGAAAATTCATATTAACTCCAAATTTAACAAATTATATATGAAAAATGATCAGGAGAAAATAAGCTATCCAAATATCCAACTTTCAACTATGTTTGAGTTGAATTTAAATTGGGACCAGTAGCATTTCCTATTTGGTTTAAATGGAATTGAATCAAATTCATTTCAAATGCTTTTGCATTTTGAACCATAGCAACATACCACATTATACTTGAACTTCAGAGGCTTATCATACACATTTCAAAATGATTTAATTTGATCAAACAATGTCATGTGCAACTTGGCTAAATTGAATTAAAATTGGAGTTTGAATTTTCAATTCAATTTGCAATATACTCCATTTAAATGGAATTGCTTCACACATCAAAGCATATACATCAAGTTTCAACCTTCAACCATGTGATTGTGCATTGTATTTACTTTGCTACCTTGTTTTTTGTTTGTCGAGTAGAGGTGGAACAGGAACAGGAGGCTGCCCCCATCGTTGAAGACCCCGAACCCGAACCTCGTCAGCAAGGCAAGCAAACCCCCATTGATCATGTCGATAAAATCCCACTTCCCTCTCATGTATCGCTTATGCATTGTATAGGATGATTACCAAGCTACGTTTCTACCGCATAGATGAACCCATTCCTTTGCATGACCTATCTTTTGTCATAGTAGTAAGCAAACCACAATCCTAGCAAATGTAGGAGTTGATTGATATCATGTGGCCCCTGCAATTGTTACTGCTTATTGCATGCTTAGAGTGATACAATGATGTTACTGTTATGTGAGTCGGGATGGTAGTGATCATGGTGATGATGGTGGAAATGTGTTGGTGAATCTACCCTAATACAAGGTGAACGATGAGAGGCTGTGTAGGAGTACACAGTGGGTTGTCTCGTTGAATACCGCCTTAAGTCCGAGTTCTTGTGTGGTGATCCAAGATGAAGAGTACAACCACACATTGGGCTCACTGACCCCTCTCAACCTATTAACTCATCCCTTTCGATGTCCAGATGTCGCAGTAGTTCAGAGTTCTGGTAGGCTTGTGGCCTGGCTGCTAAGTGAGAGAACGGCCCAACCGAGACAGGCTTATGCACCACGCACACATCACCTGGGTCCACTTCGGTAAACCGGTCGGGTTCACGACAGTGGTAGCCAACCCAGGTAGGTGGATTTCTCGGATTAGATAGGCTATGAGGCAACAGTTGTGGTGAGCATCCTCGCCGACACTTCTTGAACGGTGTCGAGTACAAAGGCGGTAACTGATGATCATGTCTGTGTAGCGGTACACCCCTACAGGGTTAACAAAACTGCTTGGAAAGCTTAGCTTGATTATTAGACAACTTGAACTGGATACTTCTAAAACACACCAAGATAAGTGTGAGTGCTATGGCGTGCTTTCTCGTGGGGAAGTCGAGGAAGGCACCATAGTGGTGTAATTGGTTGGAGAAAGTAGTGGACTCGTGTACGCTTCTTACCTCAAAGTCTGGTACTCGTAGTTCAGGACTAGCCAAGTCAAAGCTGGCACTTCTGCAAGTGAACCCCACCTCCCTTTAACTTGATACATGTGCATGAGTAGTATAGCTCCTATGTAAGTCTTGCTGAGTACGACTTTGTACTCACGTTTGCTTATTCTATGTTTTAGATGAACCCACTGACCCCGAAGGTGGCTTCTTCATCGAGCTCGACGACTGAAGATCAAGCTACTCTAGTCCCAGTCAGACGACTGGTTCCCTTGTGGAGGGCTTGTGTTTAAACAAGGCTTCTTAAGCCATTTGTTAAACTTGTCTGTACTCAGACATACTTTGCTTCCGCTTGTCTGTTGTAATGTTGGATCACATACTTGTGATCTCTGTGTGCACTCTGTGAGAGTTATCAATAAAATGTATACTTTGTAGAGAATTGCAATGATACCTGCTGTTCATACAAGGCATGTGTGCTGCGTGTATGTTTATAACATGCATGTCTTTGTATGGGTTTTCGAGACCTTAGTTGTGATCTGACTGGCGGTCTTTCATACACCAAGTGGCCCTTAGATGTGCGCAGCTTGGTGCATCGCGATGCGATTGCTCGAGACTCCGTCTCGTGCACACTTTGTGGTATGATCGAGCCCGTCCTAGACCCCGACTAAGTGATCGGGCTGGAGTAAGTCTATGTAAGAGTTATGAGATAGTAAATAGTATGGTTGAGGCGACTTGTCTTTGAATATGGGAGTTCATCACTCATATCATTAGACTTGTGTGCGGGCGATGAGGACCCATCTCAGTTGATCATCCGGCCTGGATGGGATACCCCTCACGGACGATGCTTTCCGAGAACGTTCTGTGCTTGGCCTTGTCTGCTTAGACAAGTGGGTACGGTTCTCGGCTCTCCATATGACTATGTCGTAGCGGGACTTGCATACGCTAACCCCGGGTCCCGACAGACTTGGTATTAGAGCAGGACTGACTGTAGGACTAGCAGCCTTGGCCGAAGTCGAGTCTAGCTTGCTATAGTTGTATAGTTACTCTGGGTATATAAGGGAACAACGTAAGGCTTATTTTTTTCTCCTTACCCCCTTCGTTCTGAGTTCTGAGTCACCCTCATCTTATTCTACGGGAAGATAGGACTAGGCTCACCTCTGTCTGATTAGAACATCTCGTTGTTTGCTTCCTTGTAGCCGTAGGAAGGTGGTGTTCGGTTCGTTAGAGTTGTTGTGCTTCCTGATTTCTTACATCGTATGTAAGTGATGTTTCCATGTTGTAAGAACTTGTCTTTTTCTTGCAATTACAGCCGTTATGCTGTCCGAGTCATTCCAGGTTTCTTCATAATCTGATGCATTTGCAAACTCCTTCTTTCTGTTTCAGATGGCAGATCTTCCCCCTCGGCAGATTGTTCGTTTGACCAGGTGCCTCGGTGTGCGTGGCCATCCCGCCATGCTGATCGAGATGATGTCCTACATTGGATACCGATGGTACCCTGAGTACACAGTTGAGGAGCAGTTCCTTGACTTCAACCAGACCCAGTTCCACTGCATTGTCAAGATCTACCCGCACCACAATGGAGTCACTCAGCCTATCCACTTTGGACATGGCATTGGCATGACTGAGAACATGGCTGTGTAGGATGCTGCTTACTCATGTATTACCCTGCTGGGAGAGGAGCACACTATGCTGAGAGAGACCTCGTTCCGCTATATCCCTGCTGCACTTCCAGGAGAAGAGGGGTATTACACCGGACTCTACTCAGATCACTCTGCAGAGGATCCAGTACTTCAGATGACTGCTAGGTTTTCTAGTGATCGAGATCGTGATGCACGCGCTCTCCGTTTTGAGCTTCACACCACCCGTGTTCGTCTGTATCGAGCACTGACACTCTTGGCACCCTTCGTGAGTGTTGGATCAGTCGAGTATGATGCTATCTACCCTGTCAAGATTCAGATGCCTTCTCGAGTTGCTTGGCCCGAGATTGGAGGCATTTTTCCACCCCGTGGTCCTCTGCTTCCACCCTACGCTGGACCTAGGCCTCATCCTTGCCCAAATGGATATCAGGGTCACCTTTAGCTACCGGGATACGCGTGTAACTTTTACGAGGACTACTATGGAGATGGAGATGAGTGAGACCGCCTCTGGTCTTACTTAGTGAGGATGTAGTAGTATCTTAGTATATTGTACGCAAGGTGTTCTAAGTTCCAGAGGCTTAGATAAATAATGTATAGGAAGTCAGAGTGCCTCTGAAGGATGTATCATCTTCATCACGTTCGTATTAGCTTGGTGCTTGTACTAAAACGATGTATGGTTTGTATGACAGCTTGTGAATATATGGCTTGTATGCTTTTATCACCATGTTGTCAAGATGATTACTTCCTTTGCTCTGTAATCCTTCCAGTACTCCAATACCTTGTTTAGACTCTTCCATTCAACTCTGTCTGACTTTGTTTTTCACCTTCAGGATGTCTCAAGGAACCCGTGGCCAGCTTGGTCATGCCCAGGGTCGTGGGAATGAACAGGAGGAAGGCAACCTTCCACCCCCACCCATGATGGCTCAGGTTCTGATGGAGGTTGAGAGGAACCGCCGAGACTCTCACAATTTTCTGGAGGTCACTGCCCGCAACACCACTCAGCAGCGCAACGAGTTGGTTTCTTTGAACGACTTCATCCCCCGGTTTTCAGTTACTCCATCGAGCCCCTTGACGCCGATGACTGGCTTCGCAGCATCGAAGGAAGCTCCAGGCAGGCCATGTTGCAGATGGCGACCGGTTCATCTATGCCACCTATCACCTTGAAGGTGCAGCTAGCTCTTGGTGGGATAACTTCCTGAACATGCGTCTCGTTGGACCGCCCGCATCTTGGGATGAATTTTTCACTTCCTTCCGCGAGCACCACATTCCAAAGGGTCTCATGGACCGCAAGCGTGAGGAGTTCTGCAACCTCACCCAAGGCAGAAGGACCGTTGACGAGTTTAGTCGTGAGTTCAACCGACTGGCTCGCTATGCTACTGAAGAGGTCTCCACCGACGCAAAGAAGCAAGAGAGGTTCCGTCGTGAACTCAATTCTGGACTCCGTCGTGAACTCAACCTACATGACTTTGCCACCTTCCAGGTCCTTGTCAAAAAGGCCATTAAGGCAAAGGACATGATCACCCCCAATGACTTCCGCAAACACCCTAGAGACGATGGTTCATCCAGTTCAGGCTCCCAGAAGCGCAAGATCTGGATCCCTAACAGTATGTTCCGCCAGAACAACCCACCGAGGCCATCCTATGTGGCGCCTCGTCCACCAACTCAGTTCCACCCCGCTCCACCAAACAACCCAGCTCCACGCACTGTCTTTGGAGCCTGTTACAAGTGTGGTCAGGCAGGCCACTACTCCCACGAGTGTCCCCAGAACCAGCTCCAGAATCAGCATGCTCCACCCCGTGCCGGAGGAAACAACAATGGTCATGGCAAGCCCCCCCAGAAGGTCTACACCACCAAACCCGCTCCTCCCGCCACTCGTGGACGGGTGAACCAGATTGCCGCCGAAGAGACTGACGACACCACTGACGTCATTCTTGGTACGCTCCCAGTCAATTATGTTCCTACTTCCGTTCTTTTCGACCCAGGAGCATCTCATTCATTCATGTCGGAAAGTTATGCACTTCGTCATGAGTTATCTTTTGTTGAATTGTCCACCCCAATGATTATTCAAACTCCAGGGTCAAGATGGCAAACTAATAGAGTAAGCCATGGTAATCAAATTGCAATTGAGGGTTTAGTATTCCTTGCTTCACTCATAGCCCTCAAGTCTTCAGACATTGATGTCATCCTTGGCATGGATTCGCTATCAAGACAGAATGCCTACCTTGATTGCAAAGGCAAATCAGTGAAACTCACCCACCCTTCAGGCAAGACTGTCAACTACATCTCACCCAGAACAAGAACCCAGGTGCATTCTTTGAATGTACTTCCCCTTCCCGACCTTGAAGATGTTCCGGTGGTTCGTGACTTCCCGGATGTCTTTCCTAAAGAGCTGTCGGGCATGCCACCCGACAGATGTGTAGAGTTCATAGTAGATCTTATGCCAGGAACCGCACCAATTTCTAGACGTCCATACAAAATGGCCCCACGTGAGTTAGCTGAGCTTAAAACCCAACTGGAAGCTTTGTTGGAAAAAGGCTTCATCCGCCCTAGCTCATCGCCATGGGGTTGCCCCGTTCTGTTCGTAACGAAGAAAGATGGAACAGAAAGGATGTGCTTAGACTATTGCCCGCTAAATTTAGCGACGATAAAGAACAAGTACCCATTGCCCAGGATCAATGATCTTTATGATAAACTTGCAGGATCCTCTGTCTTCTCCAAGATGGATTTGAGATTAGGTTATCATCAAATCAAAATCCGAAACGAGGACATTCCCAAAACGGCTTTTACTACTCGTTATGGTCTTTACGAGTACACCGTCATGTCCTTTGGTTTAACCAATGCCCCCGCCACTTTCTCACGCATGATGAATTCGATCTTCATGGAGTACTTAGATAAATTTGTTGTAGTTTATCTCGATGACATTCTCATCTACTCGAAGAACGAAGAAGAACATGCCGAACACCTAAGGCTGGTATTGATGAAACTTAGAGAGCATTGCCTGTATGCTAAATTCTCCAAGTGTGAATTTTGGCTACCAGAAGTGACCTACTTAGGCCACGTAATTTCTGCAAAAGGCATTGCTGTGAATCCCGAGAGAGTTCAGGCCGTCCTTGACTGGACTCCACCTAAATCGGTTAAGCAAGTTAGGAGTTTTCTTGGCCTAGCCAGCTATTGCCTCCGCTTCGTCGAGAACTTTTCTAAAGTTGCAAAGCCTCAAACTGAACTCCTCAAGAAAGATAAGAAATTCCTATGGACTCCCAAGTGCGAGGAAAGCTTTTAAGAGCTAAAAAGAAGACTGACTTCTGCACCCGTACTACCTCCAAACACTAAAAAGGAGTTCGAGATCTATTGTGACGCATCACGGCAAGGGTTAGGATGCATACTTCTGCAAGATAGACATGTGGTAGCTTATGCTTCACGCCAGTTGCGGCCACATGAAGAGAACTATCCTTCCCATGACCTTGAACTTGCTGCCGTAGTTCATGCCCTAGCAACTTGGCAACATTACCTCCTTGGTAATCGTTGTGAGATCTATTCCGACCACCAAAGCCTCAAATTCATTTTCACCCAGCCAGATCTTAATATCAGGCAATGACGCTGGATTGAGTTGATAAAAGATTACGACGTAGGAATTTCTTACACCCCAGGCAAAGCCAATGTCATGGCGGATGCACTAAGTCATAATTCGTATTGTAACAACCTCATGTTACAACAGTATCAACCACTTCCTCATGAGGAATTTCGCAAGCTCAATCTTGAGATTGTTCCTCATGGCTATCTTTCTACCTTGGTGGCGAAACCAACTCTTGAGGATCAAATAATAGTTGCCCAAAGGCGTGCACGAGGTGTTCGCCGGATCAAGGAGAACATTGCTAGCGGAGTTGCTAAATGTTTCTCCACAGATAGCAAGGGAACGATATTCTTTGGAAATCGTTTGGTAGTACCTAAGAATAGGGAACTAAGGCAACTCATCCTCAAAGAAGCCCATGACACACCCCTCTCGATTCATCCCGGTAGCACAAAAATGTACCGAGATCTACGCCAGAGATTTTGGTGGACTAGGATGAAGAGATACATTGCTCAATTTGTTGCCGAATGTGATGTTCTTTGTCGCATTAAGGCATAACATCAAATACCTGCTGGTACACTTCAACCTTTGCCTATTCCAGAGTGGAAATGGGACAAAGTCGGTATGGACTTCATCACCGGCTTTCCAAAAACCCAGAAAGGAAACGATGCCATCTTCGTTGTCATAGATAGGCTTTCCAAAGTTGCTCACTTCCTTCCAGTTCGCGAGTCTATAACCGCTAGCCAGTTAGCGGACTTGTACGTCTCTAGAATTGTATCCCTTCACGGTGTTCCTTTGGAAATCAATTCTGATCGCGGTAGCCTTTTCACCTCTAGATTCTGGGGAAGCTTTCAGAATGCTATGGGAACTCATCTCTCCTTTAGTACAGCTTTCCATCCTCAGTCTAGCGGTCAAGTCGAAAGGGTTATCTCATTCGGAAAGAATTGGGAGAAGTCTCTGCCATTTGCCGAATTTGCTTATAACAATAGTTTTCAATCTAGTCTGAACATGGCTCCTTTTGAACTCCTTTATGGACGACGATGTCGAACACCCCTAAACTGGTCAGAAACCGGTGAAAGACAATTCTTTGGACCGGATATGATCAAGGAAGCAGAAGAGCAAGTTCGCATTGTTCGTGATCAATTGAAAGCAGCCGAGTCTCGTCAGAAAAGCTACTATGATCGTCATCATAGTCAAGAGAGCTACAATCTGGATGAGAAGGCTTACCTCCGGGTTACTCCTCTGAAGGGAACCCAATGTTTCGGTATCAAAGGCAAGTTGGCCCCACGTTACATCGGACCTTTCCGCATTCTTGCTAAACCTGGAGAAGTTGCCTAACAACTTGAACTACCCCCGCACCTTTCCCGAGTACATGATGTATTCCATGTGTCCCAACTCAGGCGTTGCTTCAAGGACCCCATCTGCGAAGTCGATCATCAAACGCTTGATCTCCAAGATGACCTTTCTTATCGAGAATACCCCGTTCGTATTCTTGATTCCGCAGAGCGTGTCACTCGTCGTCAGAAGATTAGGTTTCTGAAAGTGTAATGGTCACACCACTCTGAGAGAGAAACTACGTGGGAAAGAGAAGACCGTCTCAGTACCGAGTACCCCACCTTCCTCCCGCAGGCTTCTGAATCTCGGGACGAGATTCTTTTAAGTGGGGGCGAGTTGTCAGAACCCTCTGTTAGGTAATGTGCTAGGATCAAAGTCATCTTGCATCATGTTAAATTTTTTCAAAAGAAGTCATTGAAATCAAATTCAAAAGCAAAATGGGAGAAGGAAACCCCCCAGATGAATTAATTCAAAAGGCCAGATAAAAATCTTCTCCAAAAATTCATGTTAGATTTTTGAAAAGTCTTATAAATGAGTGTGATCACATATCAAGTGATGTGGGACCCACCCCATGCTCATGGATTTTTCAAATACTCAAACAGTGCCTTGGAATTAATCAAATACCCCTATTTGATTTAAAGTTCAAATTATTTGAATTTAAAAAATGTTCAAAATTTATAAGTGGCTAGTATATTATTTTGTGAGGCCATATAAAAATTATGAGCATTTAATAAAATGGTTTGCTATTTATTTTAGCTAGCCAAAACAAATGACAGAAAAGAAAAACAGAAAAGGAAAAGGAAAAACCTTACCTGTCGCCCAGGCGAGAGCAGCCCAGCCAGCCCAGCCGGCCTTCCAGGGGTAGCAGGGTCTTCTTCCCCGATCCCGCGCCTCCAAGCTGCTCGGTGGAATGCCATCGAGCTAGCCGTGCACGTCGCCGCCTCTCCAGACGCCACCTTCCCCTCCCGCGCCTTCTAGCCACGCCTGGAGATGCCTCTCGGCCGTCCCGATCCATTCCCCCCCTCCAGAGCTTCTCCCCTTCCTCTCCCGCTCGATTCCATCGCCGCCCATGAGCAACCGTGGAACACGCCGCCAACTTCACGCGGCCACCGTCGACGAGAGGACGCACCGTCAAGTCCATCCGCTCCGCCGTCGTCTTCAACCCAACCGTGCAGAAGGAATCGAAGCCAGGCGCCCCCACGAACTCGCTAACTTCATCGTCTTCGTCTCCGGCCGCCGCTAGTCGTCTTCGAATTCCGACAGCACCAGGGCCTCCCGAAGCACGCCTTCTGCACCGTTGAGCTCAGGGTGATCTTCTCACTGTTTTCCCCAACCTAGCACCGCCCCATTCATCCTCTATGCTGCTCCACCATGCGAGCAGAAGCTCGCCGCCGCCATGGACGACGGCGAGGAGGTTCCCGTGCCCCTCCGTTCCTTTCGTGTGGTCCATCGTGTTCCTCGACCTCCCAAGGGCACGACGCACTTACTCCTGCGTCTGGAAGGCTCTGCAGAGACGACTGCGTCAAGGCCGTGTCTCCGCCGCCGCTAGGGCTCGTCGCCGACGTGCCTACGATACCTTCCAGTGGTGCTGCTCTGCACCACTCGACGCGCGCCATCTCCAGCTCTCCAACGCAACCAGCCGCGCCCCTTTTGGTCGCTGGAATCGCCCGGATGAGCAGCTCCGCCGTGTACTGCTCACGCCGGCGACATGCCGCCGGTGACCCGCCGACGTGGCCATGGTTAGGGGCTTAACCCCACCTGGGTTAAGTGACCCTGGGTCACTGCCAGTGGGCCCTGGCCCCCCTAATCGCCTGGTTAGTGTAAACTAACCGGGATTTAAAACAGAGAGGCTAACCACTGGACCCCACACGTCAGACCCCCCCCCACGTCACCCTTGCGCAAGCATGACGCAATAAAAGAATTTCCAGATTAAAAGAAAATCAGAAAAATCCAGAAAATCCAGAAAATAGCCCAAACATAGGAAATTCATAGAAAATTCATATTAACTCCAAATTTAACAAATAATATATGAAAAATGATCAGGAGAAAATAAGATATCCAAATATCGAACTTTCAACTATGTTTGAGTTGAATTTAAATTGGGACCAGTAGCATTTTCTATTTGGTTTAAATGGAATTGAATCAAACTCATTTCAAATTCTTTTGCATTTTGAACCATAGCAACATACCACATTATACTTGAACTTCATAGGCTTATCATACACATTTCAAAATGACTTTACTTGATCAAACAATGTCATGTGCAACTTGGCTAAATTGAATTAAAATTGGAGTTTGAATTTGCAATTCAATTTGACATATACTCCATTTAAATGGAATTGCTTCACACATCAAAGCATATACATCAAGTTTCAACCTTCAACCATGTGATTGTGCATTGTATTTACTTTGCTACCTTGTTTGTTGTTTGTTGAGTAGAGGTGGAACCGGAACAAGAAGCTGCCCCCTTCGTTGAAGACCCCGAACTCGAACCTCGTCAGCAAGGCAAGCAAACCCCCATTGATCATGTCGATAAAATCCCACTTCCCTCTCATGTCTCGCTTATGCATTGTATAGGATGATTACCATGCTACGTTTCTACCGCATAGATGAACCCATTCCTTTGCATGACCTATCATTTGTCATAGTAGTAAGCAAACCACAATCCTAGCAAATGTAGGAGTTGATTGATATCATGTGGCCCCTGCAATTGTTACTTCTTATTGCATGCTTAGAGTGATACAATGATGTTACTGTTATGTGAGTCGGGATGGTAGTGATGATGGTGATGATGGTGGAAATGTGTTGGTGAATCTACCCTAATACAAGGTGAACGATGAGAGGATGTGTAGGAGTACACAGTGGGTTGTCTCGTTGAACACCGCCTTAAGTCCGAGTTCTTGTGTGGTGATCCAAGATGAAGAGTACAACCACACATTGGGCTCACTGACCCCTCTCAACCTATTAACTCATCCCTTTCGATGTCCAGATGTCGTAGTAGTTCGGAGTTCTGGTAGGCTTGTGGCCTGGCTGCTAAGTGAGAGAACGGCTCAACCGAGACCGGCTTATGCACCACGCACACATCACCTGGGTCCACTTCGGTAAACCGGCCGGGTTCACAATAGTGGTAGCCAACCCAGGTAGGCGGCTTTCTCGGACTAGATAGGCTATGAGGTAACAGTTGTGGTGAGCATCCTCGCCGACACTTCTTGAACGGTGTCGAGTACAAAGGCGGTAACTGATGATCATGTGTGTGTAGCCGTACACCCCTTCAGGGTTAACAAAACTATTCGAATAGCCGCGTCCGCGGTTAAGGATTGCTTGGAAAGCTTAGCTTGATTATTAGACAACTTGAACTGGATACTTCTAAAACACACCAAGATAAGTGTGAGTGCTATGGCGTGCTTTCTCGTGGGGAAGTCGAGGAAGGCACCATAGTGGTGTAATTGGTTGGAGATGGTAGTGGACTCGTGTACGCTTCTTACCTCAAAGTCTGGTACTCGTAGTTCAGGACTAGCCAAGTCAAAGCTGGCACTTCTGCAAGTGAACCCCACCTCCCTTTACCTTGATACATGTGCATGAGTAGTATAGCTCCTATGTAAGTCTTGCTGAGTACGACTTTGTACTCATGTTTGCTTATTCTATGTTTTAGATGAACCCACTGACCCCGAAGTTGGCTTCTTCATCGAGCTTGACGACTGAAGATCAAGCTAGTCTAGTCCCAGTCAGACGAATGGTTCCCTCGTGGAGGGCATGTGTTTAAACAAGGCTTCTTAAGCCATTTGTTAAACTTGTCTGTACTCAGACATACTTTGCTTCCGCTTGTCTGTTGTAATGTTGGATCACATACTTGTAATCTCTGTGTGCACTCTGTGAGAGTTATCAATAAAATGTATACTTTGTAGAGAATTTCAATGATACCTGTTGTTCATACAAGGCATGTGTGCTGCGTGTATGTTTATAACATGCATGTCTTTGTATGGGTTTTCGAGACCTTAGTTGTGATCTGGCTGGCGGTCTTTCATACACCAAGTGGCCCTTAGATGTGCGCAGCTTGGGGCATCGCGATGCGATTGCTCGAGACTCCGTCTCGTGCACACTTTCTGGTATGATCGAGCCCGCCCTAGACCCCGACTAAGTGATCGGGCTGGAGTAAGTCTATGTAAGAGTTATGAGATAGTAAATAGTATGGTTGAGGCGACTTGTCTTTGAATATGGGAGTTCATCACTCATATCATTAGACTTGTGTGCGGGCGATGAGGACCCATCTCAGTTGATCATCCGGCCTGGATGGGATGCCCCTCACGTACGATGCTTTCCGAGAACGTTCTGTGCTTGGCCTTGTCTGCTTAGACAAGTGGGTACGGTTCTCGGCTCTCCATATGACTATGTCGTAGCGGGACTTGCATACGATAACCCCGGGTCCCGACAAGGACCCCGGTCCATATTTCCAATACTGTTTACACTCGCTATCAATTTACTACTTTATTTACTTTTCTGTTGCTATCACTATCATTATTATCCCGTGCGTTTTATCCTTTGTAAACAACAAGACCGGAGGAATTGACAACTCTTCTGTACTCGTTGGGAAGCAAAGCTATCTGTTGTGTGTGCAGGTCCATGTAAAGTAAGCAACCTCGGTTGTAAACGACGCCATTGTTCACTTCACCACCTTCTTGTATCTGTTGGAGTCCTACTGGTCGACACTCAACCTTAGCATCTTTGCTAAGGGAAACTTGCTGCTGTCTACATCTCAACCTTCCACTTTGGGTAACCAACGAGGGGCGAGAAGTAAACTCTCGTGACATCAAAGAAATTTCTGGCTCCGTTGCCGGGGACTCCACTCTTCAAGATAGGGGAGTTGCACACTATCTTTTATCTTTGCTTTTTAGTCTTGTTTTTTTACCTTTCAGTTTTTGCTTTAGTGTCCTTTATAGAAAATCAAAAAAATAGTTATCTTGCTTTTAATTATCCTTTCTGTTTAGTCAAGCATGTTAGAATTTGGTGCCTTAAGGGAGTCGGAGGTCTTAGATTTCCATCAAAGGGATGGAGAAAATATGAAGAAGGCATGGGACAGAATTTCTGATGCACATAGGAGAATTATGCCTGGGATACCTATAAAAATTGTGCTTAGAAATTTTTACCATGGTCTTTTTAGATGGTGCAAACACTCTCTTGATATTATAGCCGAAGGGGATTTCTTAGCTTGTAATGAAGCTAGAGCTCTTGAAATTATACATGGTCTATCTAGTTACTTTGTTTATGATCATAATTTTTACAAATTATCATCCAATCGTGAGCATGCTAATGGAGATATTTTTGAGATCCATGGAAGGATAAAAGATGTACCAGTGACATTCCTTAAAGGGATTGCAATGGTTGATTTCTTCGTCATGAAGCCAAACCGAAGAAACATAGTGCTTGGGAGGGATTTCCTCCGGGCCGTAAAAGGCTTCATTGATATAGGTAAGGGACAAATATGCCTATGCGGGAAGGCAAAAGGTATTTACCCATTTCCTAAAAGAAACAAGGATGGACTTATTGAGGAACCATTTGAATCGATTTACAACTCCGATTATTATGATGATCTTTGATTCCTTCTATTTGCATTAAGCCTAGCTAATGGCTTTAAAGAAGCGCTTTCGGGAGGCAGCCCGCAACGAATTTAGGTTTTCATTTTTGTTTTTCTTATGTTTTTACTGGTCTTGATGATTTTTACTACGGTAGCAACATCATTGTATCTTTACTTTTCAAGCTTTGTGCCTTTTACAGCCTCATATGACAAGGGGAGTGAAAGTTGTGACATGCTGTCCAGAAAACAGATTCTGTCCTCGTGACTAGAAATATCAGAGAAAAATCCCAGTTCCACTTTTTGAGCTGACTTTTGTACACAGCATGCTCTATACAATTACGAAACTTTCGTATGTTCTGAGTTTTTTGATTTGAGTTGCAGAAGTATCCCTAAAAAATTCTTTACTACCTGCTGGTCTGTTTTTCATAGATTCTGTCCTGTTTTGCCTTTTCTTCGTTTTGCGAACCTTAAGCTTGCTTTTTCTTTGAAAAAACTTTTTGGAAATCTTGAGAAACAGTAGCTCTTCAAGAATATCTTTATTTCCAGTAGAGGAAAAATTATTTTATTATGGGTACTAACCTCGCTAATAAGATTATGATGAGTTATGTATGAAGGGAGTTTTCAAGTGTGTGAGGGAAGATGATGAAAGAAGATTCAGGAGTGTCAAGCTCTCAAGCTTGGGGATGCCCCCATGAATCCCCAAGAAATATTCAAGGAGACTCAAGCGTCTAAGCTTGGGGATGCCCCCGTGCATCCCCTTCTCCATCAACAATTATCAGTTCGTCTCTCGTTTCAATATATTTTTATCACTTCATGCATTATGTCCTATGCTTGGAGCGTCTCTCTCTTAGGTTTTATTTTTAGTTTTCTTTATCTTTGCTTGCTGTTCATAACAAGTTAGAACCCAACTTTCTTTGTGTGGGAGAGAAACACGCTCCACTTTCAAAATCTAGAACACAACATAGGATTTTTTTTTATGTTTATCTTTGCTGTGTGTGTTCTTTCTCTTTTTCATAGCTACTGTCATGTTTTGCTCTTAGTTTTCATGCTTATCTTTTTAAAGAGCTTTTGTTTAGTTTGTTGCTAGAACTCTCTTGAGTTTTCATGTTTATCTTGTTTAGAGAGTTTTCCTGTTGCACTGAGTTTTGTGTCTTGACTTGAAGTAGGTAATTGAGGTTGCTATTCTTTTGTAGTAGTAACTTGCAATAGTTTTGAGGTGTTGTTTTGAGTAATGTTTGGAATTTTGGTGTCCAAAGCTTTAGCCTCTTAGTGATAGATGTTTTATTTTGGGCAATCCGTGTTTATTTTCAAAACTTACAAAATTAGTTGAGAACTTTAGCTACTAGATGGATTACTACTCTTCTAAGGGGTCGAATATTAGAGTACACTCACGTACCATGAGTCGAGGATGCGCAAGGATAACCAAACCCCCATACACTCCTCCTCGGGGTACTTGTCTCTTTTTGAAACTTCCTTATTAGATTGAGAGTTACCAATAATAAGTGCATGAGTTCTTCGGACTAATGTGAGTATTCGAAAGTTGACACTTCCACCTTCCCATACTTTTCTAGCCTCTCCTGTGCAGTGCATTTTTTTATTCTCACTCCGAGAGTTGGCGTCCACCTTCGCCGGTACATCCAAATCCTTGGCACGATACGCTCTGCCATCATAAACCTCCTTATATCCTTCCTCAAAACAGCCACCATACCTACCTATCAAGGCATTTCCATAGCCTTTCCGAGATACATTGCCATGCAACATCCATCTTCTCATGACTTGATCTTCATGTCATAGATGCTACTTGCTTGATCGATGAGACGCATGCTAGTTGGGCCTTGCCCTAATCATTGCTACATGACGCTCTAGTATCATTGCATATCCTTCTACACTGGCAGAGGCATACATTTGCATACATAATGATATTTACATTTTCTTTATGATTTGAGTACTTTGTAAAGTGTGAAAGACCTTCTATACTTCTTGTAATATATAGAGTGTTGCCCCTAAAGTGAGGAAAAGATACCAAAGTGGAAAAATTAAAAGATCCCAAAGAGGAAAAATGCGAGAGAAATAGAAAGAGCCATTGAGGCCACCAAAACAAATACAAAAAAATAGAAAAAAGAGAAAAATAAATAAAAAGAGAGAAGGGGGCACACTACTATTCCTTTTGAGAGATCCACACTCGTAATCCTTCTTATATCTTGTACTCCATAGAGATTATCATTCATGCATATAGCTATGTGGGGACCTTCACACTATAGAACTTGGCTTGTATATTCCAATGATGAGCCTCCTTAAGTGAGCTCTAGGTCTTCTTGAGAAAGCAAGTTGGATGCACCCCCACTAATTCCATTGGAGAGCTTACCTTAGCTCATATGTGCATCCGTTGCATGGCAATCCCTACTCCTCACATCATAACTATCATTTGGCTTTCTCTCGCCTATGATTGTCCTCATTGATGTGAGCCTTTCACACCTTTTTGTCTTCCTCCACCATATTCTCTCTTTGCCATCCTAAGTGTCAACTTTCTTGCTTACGCTCAACCATTGCATGAGTGCTCAAAATGTTGAAAAGGAGTGGATCATTTTGACTTGTACCTTGCTAGTGGTCTGGGGATGAGTCAAGATAAGATTCCAAAGAAGACCAAGTGTGAAACTTTAGTAGATTTAGTTTTCAACATAAAAATACATTTTCTCGTATATCCCTATGCCCTTTCTTGCACGCAAACACCATTTGGAGACATTCGAGTCACGGACAGCGAGAGCTCTTGCACGTTTATGTTCTTATGTTGCTTATTTCAATGCTAAATATAGACTCTTGCCTGTTATGACTTGAATTGAATTACATGCCTTGATTGCTTTACTTAAAAGTTCTTACATGGTTTTTAGCATGTCACCACACAAATTATGCTTTTATCATTTACCTACTCGAGGACGAGCAGGAATTAAGCTTGGGGATATTGATACGTCCAAAACGTATCTATAATTTCTGCTTGCTCCATGCCTCTTTTGGGTGATATTGCTATGATATTGATGAACTTCCATACACTTTTGATCATATTTGGACTAACCTATTAACTCGGTGCACCCTACTGCCAGTTCCTATTTTCTGCTGTTTTTCTATTTCAGGTTTCCCCCATATTAAAAGTGCTCCAAAATTTTGGGAAAATTCCAATAAAAAATCAGCGTACACGAAGCTTCCGGAATCACTGGGGGGGGGGGGCGGCAGAGGGGACCCTCCAGTGCCCCAAGCGCCCTCCCTGCGCGCCCCAGGGTGCGGCCGCGCCAGGGAGCCGCCTGGACCCCTGGTGTCCCCCCTGGCTGCCCCCTTCGCCTATTTATTCCCCGTGACGCAAAAACCCCGAGACGGGAACCCTTTTTCGCGATCTCTCCTCTGTTCCGCCGCCGCCGCCCTTCCAAGATCGGGACGGAGGAACCACCTCCGGGAGCTTCTCCACCACCATGGACGCTTCCCGGATGAACCGTGAGTAGTCCACCTTAGACCATGGGTCTATGATCAGTAGCTATGTGATTTTCTCCTCCCCTCTTTGTTCTTCATGGATTAGACCTCGTGAGCTGCCCTACATGATCGAGGCACATATGTAATATTTCTGCTGTTGCTATGCTGAGTTTGCTGGGATCGGATGGATTATGAGATTATGTTCACATTGTGTTTGAGTAATATATTTGATTCTCCTCTTTTGTATTTATGTTCTTGAGTAATTCTTGCATGTTCTCCGTTGATATTTATTGCTTTGGCCAAGTAGTAGGTAGTGACTCCAAGAGGGAGCGTTATGCATGATTGTGGGTTCAGTCCCCCCGATGACTAGCTTGAGTGACAGATACATGAGTCTAGGGGATGTGTTGTTGCCACAAGGGGGAAAACAACTGTGTTTGTACTTGCGGGTGCAAGGATTGTTTACTTTACGCAAAGTTCTTTAATGCAGTTGTCCGTTGCTTTGCGTTTGCACTTTGGGTGGGATTATCAACTTAATACCAGCGAGATGTTCTGGATAGATATCTCAAGGTGGATGATTAGTAGGTAGATGCAGATGGATTTCGCAGTTGTCCGTTGCTTTGACTTTACACTTTGGGTGGGATTACCAACTTAATACCAGCGAGATGTTCTGGATAGATATCTCAAGATGATTAGTAGGTACATGCAGATGGATTTCGGTCTACTTGTCTTGGCGTACCGCCCAAGCTTTTTAGCCTCTTCCTTTCTTTATAGCATAATTAGCATTGGTTTGCGCACATAATCCTGTCAATTGCCCAGCTGTAATTTGTTTACCTCGCATGGCTATTTTATCGTATTTTGGGAGAGAGACATCACTAGTGAACATCATAGGACCCCGGTCCATATTTCCAATACTGTTTACCCTCGCTATCAATTTACTACTTTATTTAATTTTCCGTTGCTACCACTATCATTATTAACCCGTGCGTTTTATCCTTTGTAAACAACAAGGCCGGAGGAATTGACAACTCCTCTGTACTCGTTGGGAAGCAAAGCTATCTGTTGTGTGTGCAGGTACAGGTAAAGTAAGCAACCTCGGTTGTAAACGGCGCCATTGTTCACTTCAC
Source organism: Bromus sterilis (assembly GCA_950022295.1). Classification (NCBI taxonomy): domain Eukaryota; kingdom Viridiplantae; phylum Streptophyta; class Magnoliopsida; order Poales; family Poaceae; genus Bromus; species Bromus sterilis. The sequence goes on from OX465599.1 coordinate 116,512,094, forward strand.
CACCTTCTTGTATCTGTTGGAGTCCTACTGGTCGACACTCAACCTTAGCATCTTCGCTAAGGGAAACTTGCTGCTGTCTACATCTCAACCTTCCACTTTGGGTAACCAACGAGGGGCAAGAAGTAAACTCTCGCGACATCAATGACTTGAGAGGCAGCAAAGGCTTGTACACACTACTTTCACGTGGGGTTACGGTGTGGGACCTCCGCGTTGTGGTCTCGTTCGAAATCTCTAAAAGACGTCCAGTTTCTGCATTGTGGTTGGGTCAGATCGTTCTGCGGCACTGGATCCACTTGACGCACAACGACCCGGAGTGCGAGAGGTGATGGCCCATGATGCTCTTGCGCTTAGGACTGTAGACCGGCGGGGACCTCTCTGATGAGACGTAGGATGGGCCTCGGCGTGTTGGATAGCCTCGGTGGGGCATTCCCTAACAAGTTGTACGCCACCCTGGAGATCCGAGCGTGCAGGCTGAACAGTAGTGCACCCCTGCAGGGAAGATGATCTATTCGAATAGTCATGTCCACGGTAATAGGACGCTTTATGCTGAGGCCAAATCCTACTAATACAAACTATTACTATTAAACTGTTGATTTCGGTTTCTTTTCCTCGCAGGTAAGTCGAGGAAGGGATCTTGGATGCATTTATAATTATTAATTATTACAACTTACTATTATACAATGCTCCAGCAACTTATGCTCCATTGTTACTTTATGCTTTATATGAAATGTTGGCTTTTCTTTTCTTGTGCTGCAAGACTCGTCGGAAGATGCTAGTCTTCGATAGGCCTAGCTTCTCATCCTTATTCTGATTTCTACCTTGCAGTCCACTATATACAGCCTCCCATTTCCATTTGATACAAATGCATAAATGCTTAGTAGCAGACGTAAGACTCGCGGGTATGCTAGATACTCACCCTTGCTTTATTTCCCCTTTTTGTTTTGCCTGATTGGCCGCTGCAGTCGACGTTGGAGCCCAGGAGCAGGAGATCCCACGAGGAGGATACTACAACGTCGAGTTACCGTTGACCAGGAGTAGTTCGGTGGATCCCAGGCAGGAGGCCTCGCCTTTTCGATCTGTATCTCTGATGTTATTTGTGCTAGCCTTCTTAAGGCAAAACTTGACTAACTATGTACTTAGATATTATGGTTGTATGACTTATGTATTCGGGTCTGTGCGACCCTCCCTTTTTGTAATATATTGGTTTATCCTTTTGTGTTTAGTGTTGTGCTGTGATATTCTGATCGTGGCACCTTGATCTCGATCATGTACCCTGCGTGTATGATTACTGTACATGATCATAAATTGAGGGCATCACACACCACTAGAAGAATAACGACACAACTTAAATATCAAAAAACACATATTACTTCAACATCATATGACTACTAACAACAAGACTTCTCCCATGTCCTCAAGAACGAAAGTAACAACTCACAAGACATAAAAGAGATCATGATCAGTGGTGATAAATATATGATAAACAATCTGGACATAACAATAATTCTCCAACCAAACTCAATAGCATTCACCACAAAGGAGTAATCAACACCGATAAAGTAGAGGGGATGAATAGTGCGAGTTATAACACAAGTTGCAATGGTGAGATGAGATGGGATGAAGATGGAGATGGTGCTGATGATGGGGATGATGTTGATGATGATCTCAATGATTCCCGTGACGATGGAGATGATCTCCCCTTCCAGGAATTGTTGTCCCCGGTGGAATCTGCCCGCCGGAGAGCCATTTTTCTTCTCTGTAGGTTACTTCCACGGAGCATCGGCGGAGCTCTGTAAATTCTCCTCTTTTTAGGGTTTTCGAGTAACGAGGGATATATGCCAGAGGGGGGACCCTAGGGTGGCCCCAGGAGTCCATGCAGCCTCCCGACGCGGCCATGGGGGCACCTGGTGCCCCCTCTGGCTCCTGTTTTGCGTGGCTCCATCATTCTTCCGATAATGCCCTCTGTCGATTTTCAGCTCATTTGGAGGTCTTTTGATTCAGCAACTCTATGTCCACTTTTCTCCGCTGAATCCTGCGTCTGCTGTTTCGGCACCAGAAAGTTGGAAATTGTGTAAAACAAGCCAAAACAACATCATAATGCGGAATATATCCATGAATAGGGGTGAATTACAATATACAATAGTGATGAATTTTTGACGTATCAAGTCCCCCAAGCTTAGACCTCTCTTGTCCCCAAGCGAATAGTGAGCTCGGTAAACCCGTCCACAAGTTTGGAGAGTGAAGTGTCCATAAATATAATATGAAAAAGAAGCATCATGATTTCTTCACCAAACTCAAGCATCCCCAACTTCAGTCTCAACTCATAAGGCCCTTATGGAAGAGTGATAACAATTATAATCAAAATTAGGGCTAAGGAAACTCATCAAATCATGGCAAACATATCCTTGGTCAGAGGACAACTAATAACTTTTACTTTTTCTCTTCCACATTATAATGAAACACTTTGAAGATTTTGAAAGAACATGCTATTAGTCATGAAGTGAAAATGCTAACACAAAGGAAGATGTTTTCTTGGCCTAAGTTTTGCAAACAACTTACTTATCAAATGATAATGTCACCAAGGACGTGGCATGACAAATCTTAATGCAGCATTATATGAATGACTCCTTGTCAACATCAAGTGTCTGTTCTCTCTAAGAATAGAAGGAAGTAGGAAGAACTAACTCAACATAAAAGTAAAGGACAGGCCCTGCTCTAGGGAAGTAGGGAAAACTCATGTGTCATCCTTAAATCAAATAGAATGAAACAAGCTTTGGGAGGTGCCTTATTTGTCAACGGTTGCTAATAGATAGATCAATTACTTCTCAAGCTGGACAAGTTTCGAGCAACGACTCCCAAGTGGCGACAATCACCCCATAATCTCCTTTTTTTATCACTTCCAAAGTTTCTGATTTCTCATAGACCAAGCGTGAAGGAGGGTTTGTTTGTTGTATTATTTTATGAGCTGGGCGCTGATACATCCCAAACGTATCGATAATTTCTTCTCGTTCCATGCATGTTTTGTGTGATATTGCTATGATCTAGATACACTTTCATACACTTTCGATCATATTTGGACTAACCTACTAACTCAGTGCACCCCAGTGCCAGTTCCAGTTTTCTGTTGTTTTTCTAATTCACCTTTCCCCCATATAAAAAGTGCTCCAAAAATCCAGGAAAAAACAGATAAAAAATCAGCGTACCGGAAGCTTCCTGAACCCCGAAGGAGGGCCAGGGGGCCACCACCAGGTGCCCAGGCGGCCACCTGGTGTGGCCAGGGGCCTGGCCGGCCCAGGAGGGACGCCTGGACACCTGGTGGCCCCCATGGATACCCCCCTTTTCCTATTTAATCTCCGTCACGGGGAAACTCCGAAGACATAACCCTATTTCGCAAACTCGCCTTTGTTCCGCCGCCGCCGTGCTTCCAAGATCGGGAGCACCGTCAGGACCCTTCCTGGCACCCTACCGGAGGGAGGATTGACCTACGAGAGCTTCTCCTCCACCATGGACGCTTCCCGGATGTGTCGTGAGTACTCTACCTTGGACCATGGGTCCGTGATAAGTAGCTATGTGATGTTCTCCTCCCCTCTTTGTTCTTCATGGTTTAGACCTCGTGAGCTTCCCTACATGATCGAGGCACATATGTAATTTTTCCGCTGTTGCTATGTTGAGTTTGATGGGATCTGATGGATTATGAGATTATGTTGAGATTGTGATAGAGTAATATATTTGGTTTTTATCGCCCATATTTTGTTCCTAAGTAATCCTTGCATGTTCTCCGTTGTTGTTTATTGCTTTGTCCAAGTAGTAGGTAGTACTCCAAGAGGGAACGTTATGCTCGATTGTGGGTACATGCCCCCTGATGACACACTTGAGTGACAGAAACATGAGTCTAGGGGATGTGTTGTGGCCACAAGGGGGAAAACAACGGTGCTTGTAACCGCAGTCGCAAGGATTGTTTACTTTACACAAAGTTATTTTTAATGTAGTTGTCTATTGCTTTGGGTTTACACTTTGGGTGGGGCTCGGAACTTAATACCAGCGAGATGTTTTGGATATATATCTCAAGGTGGATGATTAGTAGTAGATGCAGATGGATTTCGGTCTACTTATTTTGGCGTATTGCCCATGCTTATGAGCCTCTTCCTTTCTTTTGTAGCATAGTTAGCATTGCGGTGCATTTATAATCCTGTCAATTTCCCTTCTGTAATTTGTTTACCTCGCATAGCAGTTTTATCGTATTTTGGGAGAGAGACATCACTAGTGAACATCACGGGACCCCGGTCCATATTCTCATCATTGTTTACAAGATTATTTCCTTTTTAGTATTTACTTTTAGTTGCTATCATTATCATTATCCCTTGTGTTATTGATCCTTTGTAAACAACAAGACCGGAGAGATTGACAACCTCTCTGAACTTCGTTGGGAGCAAAGTTATTTGTGTTGTGTGCAGGTCCAAGAGAAGCAAGTGATTCTTTTCAGATGGCGCATCACTTGCCGAACCACCTAATTATCATTGTCGGAGTCCTACTGGTCGATACTCTCAACCTTGGTATCTTCACCAAAGGAAACTTGCCGCTACGCTGCATCTCACCTTCCACTTGGGGTAACCAACGAAGGGCGAGAAGAAATTATCCTCTCTCGCGTATCAGGCGCACTTATACCAGTTCCTCCTCGTATTAGGGGTTTGCAGATTAGACATGCAATCCCGGGGTAAAACTTGTCCAACTTAAGAAGATAATGAATTACCTACTACTTCCTCATGAGCTAAACTAGAGGCACAAAACAGAAGATTTTGAACATTTAAGGATAACACATAAATTCTATACTTTTAGGAGTGGTAGTGAAATACCACGAATAGGAAGGTCTGGTGGACTCATATGGAAGATATTGGTTTCAGGGTATGAATGCACAAGAAGAACAAACAATTGATGATGACTTTGAGAGTTTGGCTAGCAAAGGCTTTGAGAGAACAAACAATTGATGATGACTTGGATGAAAATCAATATAAAGCATAAACATTTAAATAAGCATAACACATCAAGTTGAATTCCTTGTCAACATAACACTTCAAGCATAATAACATAAAGGTTTTGGCTATGTTGCTACTTGAGAAAATCATGTTTGTTGTTATGACCAAAGCTATGTTTGCCAAAATCTAAATAAAGTTTTCAAAGCCATACCTGATATAAGGTCAATACTCCCATAAAAGAATCATCATATAAGGTAGATTGTATGGAGAGAATACCGAGTGCAACGAAGAAACCAATAGACTTCTCATTAATATTCCATCATAGACGACTCCACACTCACGGATACAAGACTCTCCACAAAGGGGTAATAGACCTCAATGCAAACACCTATTTCATAAGATAACTTCCCTTGACATGATACGACTCTACTTGACTCTAAAAGACAAAGATAAAGATAAAAATACCAGGCACTCCCCCAAGCTTGGAACAAGCTAAGGGGATGCCATTACCCAAGGAGATTTCACTCCTCATTCTTGTTCTTGTTGATCACGTAGTCTTTGGCGAATGGTTTCCATGGAAGGGGTTCTCCAGTCTCGTATGAGGCTTCAGTCTCCAAGATTCTTCTTTCAGCACCTAAACCCATGCGCGAAAACTTTAGTTCATACTCATAGTTCTGGTTCTGCAGATCATAAATCTGCCCTAGAACCTCGAACACTTTTTCTTCTAGTCCGGTCAGGCTTGACCACATCTCCTTCTTGTAGTGTGCCTTTAGATCGTTGATGATGTCGAAGTTGGCTTCAACACCACGCTCGACCATCTTCTTGTACTTGAAGACTTCATGCTCCACTTCTTCCAGCATGGCCTGGATGCTCCCCTCCTGGACAGGTCCCTCCAGATCTTCTTGGTGGAGGACACCATCCTCCACCCGGACAGATTAAGGGTGCTTCTTCACCTTAGCGAGGTAAGGGTTGATGACGTTGATGACGAACTTGTCCTTGGGGGAACTTGGGGAAGACATTGCACCTAGGTCTAGCTGAAAGATTTCCTGGCAGAAACAACTCGAAAAGAAAAAACACGAAATCGCGAGATACGTTGCCGGGACGTTAACAAGCCAAAGTGGGGTCGGAGACGGACTCCGGGGTTCCCAGGCGGTCTCCCTGCGCGGCCAGGAGGTAGGTCGCGCCGGGGGGGGGGTGCTGGGCCCCTGGAGATCCTCTCCGGCTCCACTTAGGATTCAAATTTTCCTAATTTTGCAAAAACTCATAATATGGAACTTTCATGGATGTTCGCGATGTTCCCTTACCGTAATACATACCTTTTCTTATTCCGCTTTTGCTGGTGTCAGAAACAGGGTTGCAACATATTCTTCATGAGTTGTTGTGTGTATCAAATTCACATCAACATTGACAGGGTCTCCTGCCATGTAATGCTTGAGCCTATGCCCATTCACAACTTGAGGTTTGGTGCCTTCAAAATTGTTAATCTTAATTGCACCGGAGCGGTAGACTTCTTCGATATGAAATGACCCTTCCCATATGGAAAGTAGTTTACCTAGAGAAAACCTGAAACGAGATCTAAACAACAAAACTTTATCACCAAAATTAAATTCACGTTTCATAATCCTCCTATCATGCCACTTCTTTACCTTTTCCTTGAACATTTTAGCACTCTCGTAAGCTTCACTTATGCACTCATCTAGATAAGTCAAGTTCATGAGATGCTTTTCACCAGCTAATTTTGGGTCAACATTAAGCTCTCTAACAACCCAGAAATCTTTGTGTTCTAACTCTAATGGAAAATGGCAAGCCTTTCCATATACCATCTTATAGGGAGACATGCCCATGGGGTTTTTGTAAGCAGTTCTATACGCCCACAAAGCATTTCCTAACTTGTTTGACTAGTCCTTTCTAGAACAGTAAACTATCTTTTGTAAGATCAACTTGATCTCTCTATTGTTGAGCTCAACTTGCCCACTAGTTTGAGGATGGTACGGTGAAGCAATTCTATGATTGCCATCGTACTTGGCTAAATCTTTCCTAAAAGCTCCATGTGTGAAGTGTGATCCTCCATCGGTCATGAGGTATCTTGGTACACCAAACCTAGGAAAAATTACATCCTTGAGCATTTTCAAAGATGTCCTGTGATCAACACTTTCAGTGGGGATTGCTTCAACCCACTTGGTTACATAATCAACAACTACTAAAATGTGAGTGTACTTGTGTGAGGGAGGAAAAGGACCCATAAAATAAAAACCCTAGTAATCAAAAGGCTCAATCACTAGAGAATAATTCATAGGCATCTCATTCCTCCTACTAATGTTACCAACTCTCTGACACTTATCACAAGATAAAACATAATTTCTAGCATCCTTAAAGAGAGTAGGCCAATAAAAACCTGATTGTAGAACCTTATGTGCGGTCCTCTCACCGGTATGATGTCCTCCGTAGGGACTATCGTGACATTGTTTGAGAATGTCCTTCTACTCGTGATCCGGTATGCATCTTCTTACGATCCCATACGGACCTTCTATAAAAAGATGTGGGTCATCCCAAAAGTAATGCCTAACTTTGCAACGATAAAATTAGCATAATCTGCAAACCAAGGATCGGAGAGAGATTGTACTTTTACAACAACTGGTTGTTCATCTAGAAAACTGTCATTGACTGGAATGGGATCATGCGGTATATCTTCCATCCTTGAAAGATTATCCGCCACCAGATTTTCTGCTCCTTTCCTATCGACAATCTTCAAATCAAATTATTGAAGGAGTACCCATCTGATGAGTCTTGGTTTGGCATCCATCTTCTCCATAAGATACTTAATGGCAGCATGGTCAGTATGAATAATAATTTTAGAATCAACAATATACTGCCTAAACTTATCACAAGCAAACACTACTGCTAAGAATTCCTTCTCAGTAGAAGCATAATTCTTTTGAGAACTATCAAGGGTTTTGCTAGCATAATGTATAATATTCAACTTCTTATCAACCCTTTGTCCTAAAACACCTCCAACAGCAAAATCACTAGCATCACACATAATTGCAAAGGGCAAATTCTAGTCAGGTGGTTGTACTATAGGAGCGGTTATCAAAGCTTTCTTAAGAACTTCGAAGGCCTCCTTACAATCTTCATCAAATAAAAAAGGAACATCCTTCTGGAGAAGATTAGTAAGGGGTCTCGAAGTCTTATAAAAGTCTTTAATAAATCTTCTATAGAAACCATCATGATCGAGAAAACTACGAATACCTTTGATGTCCCTTGTATAGGGCATCCTTTCAATAGCTTCAATCTCCGCCTTGTCCACTTCAATCCCCCTCTCGGAAATCTTGTGACCATGAACGAGCCCTTCGTTAACCATGAAGTGGCACTTCTCCCAATTTAGCACCTAATTTGTTTCTTGGCATCTCTGCAAAACTTTATTAAGATTGTGGAGACAGTGGTCAAAGGAAGTTCCATAGACGGAGAAATCGTCCATGAAGACTTCCACAATCTCCTCATAGAAACCATGAAAAATAGCAGACATACATCTCTGAAAAATAGCAGGGGCATTACATAAACCAAAAGGCATACGCCTATAAGCATAAGTACCGTAAGGACACGCGAAAGTGGTCTTCTCTTGATCGACAATATTAACATGCATTTGAGAGAAGCTAGAGTACCCATCAAGATAGAAAAAGTGGGTGTTTTTAGACAACCTCTCAAGCATCTGATCGATAAAGGGCAGGGGGTAATGGTCCTTCCTGGTTTCCTTTTTCAAATTCCTGTAATCAATACACATTCTATATCCAATGACAACTCTTTGAGGTATTAGTTCATTTTCATCATTAGGAACAACAGTCATACCTCCTTTCTTAGGAACACAATGAACAGGACTTACCCACCTACTATCAACTATATGATAGATGATACCTGCGGCTAGAAGCTTGAGAATCTCAGACCTAACCATGTCCTTCATCCTTGGTTTCAGCCGTCGTTGATGATCAACACGATGTTTACGAAGTGTATCCAATAATTTCTCTTCTTCAAATCCTGAAAGGTTAGCATCGATAATAACATGATAAATTTTATTTTCATCTAAATAAGCATATGTGAGCGTATCGGGAAGTGGTTTGAGATCAAACACTGGGTCTTCTTTTGGTTGTGCACGGATTCCTAAAGGTTCAACCGGAAGGTTGTGCTTCAGGATAACATGTTGCCTTAAGAATATGTGATACGTCCCAAACGTATCTATAATTTCTGCTTGCTCCATGCATGATTTGTGTGACTTTGCCATGTTTTGCTTGAACTTTCATACACTTTTTATCATATTTGGACTAACCTATTAACTCAGTGCACCCAGTTTCTAGTTCTTGTTTTCTGCTGTTTTTGTATTTCAGGTTTTCCGTCCATTAAAAGTGCCAAATACATCCCAGAAAAATTATATAAAAAATCAGCGTCGCGGAAGCTTCTAGAAGAACCAAGGAAGGAAGGGAGTGGACTCACCAGGGCCCCAGGAGGGTCCCTGGCGTGGCCACACCCTAGGGCGCCCCAGGAGACCTCCTGGCTGCCCTGTGACTCCCTCGGTGCCCCCTTCGTCCTATATTTAGTCCCCGCGGAGAAAACCCCTAATATCGATATGCTATTCCCGTTCTCCTCTCTGTACCGTCGCCGCCACCGTTTCGAGATCGGGGCTGCCAGGAGAAGCATCCCCGGCACCCTGCCGGAAGGAGGAATCCCCTCCGGGAGACCATCCATCACCATGGACGCCTCCCGGATGTCTTGTGAGTAGTCCCCCTTGGACCATGGTCCATGACCAGTAGCTATGTGATGTTCTCCTCCCCTCTTTGTGCTTCCACTTTCGAGACCTAGTGAGATGCCTAACATGATCGAGGCACCTATGTAATTTTCTATGTTGCTATGCTGAGTTTGCTGGGATCTGATGGATTATGAGACAATGTTCAGATTGTGATGAGTAATATATTTGGTTCTCTTTTATATTTATGTTCTTTAGTTAATTCTTGCATGTTCTCCGTTGTCGTATTTTTATTTGGCCAAGTGATTTGTTGCACCCCCAAGAGGGAGCGTTATGCTTGATTGTGGGTTCATCCCCCTGATGTCTAGCTTGAGTGACAGAAACATGAGACTAGGGGATGTGTTGTTGCCACCAGGGATAAAACAACGGTGCTTGTACCTGCGGGTGGAAGGATTGTTTAATTTACGCATAGTTCTTTTAATGTAGTTGTCTGTTGCTTTGATTTTACACTTTGGGTGGGATTCACAACTTAATACCAGCGAGATGTTCTAGATAGATATCTCAAGGTGGATGATTCGTAGTAGATGCAGATGGATTTCGGTCTACTTACCTTGGCGTACTGCCCATTTCTTTTGAGCCTCTTCCTCTCTTTTGTAGCATAGTTAGTATTGCAATGCGTTTATAATCCTGTCAATTGCCCAGCTGTGATTTTTTTACCTCGCTAGCACTTTTATCGTCTTTTGGGAGAGAGACATCACTTGAACGTCATGGGACTCCGGTCCATATTTCCACCATTGTTTACACCCTCAATTTACTTTCAGTCTTTACTTTCCGTTTCCACTATTATTATCTCTTGCATTAATCCTTTGTAAACAACAAGGCCAGAGGAATTGACAATTACTCTGTACTCTTTGGGAGCAAAGTTATTTGCTGTGTGTGCAGGTCCAGGTGAAGTAAGCAATCTTTAGGTTGTGAACGGCACCATTGTTCACTTTACCACCTTCTTGTATCTCTTGGAGTCCTACTGGTTTGATAACCTTGGTATCTTTACCGAGGGAAATTTGCTTCTACGCTACATCTCACCTTCCACTTGGGGTAACCAACGAGAAGTGAGAGAACTATATTCCTCACTGTATCAATATGTCATCTAGCTCATTTCTTTCCTTCATATGCATATCATTCTCGTGGTCCTCCATATATTGTTGCAAAGGATCGTTAGGAGGAATAGCAATAGAAGCAATTTCTTCAATAGTTTTATCACTACGAGACAAATCAGTACCACGAGTTTCTTAGTGAACTTAGAAAAATTAAATTCATATGGCTCACCATTGAATCCAATAGAAAATTTACCTTTCTGGCAATCTATTATAGCTCCACAAGTTCTGAGGAAAGGCCTACCAAAGATAATAGGGCAAAAACTATCTTGCACTGAACAAAGTACTATAAAGTCGGTAGGATACTTTACCTTTCCACATAGAACTTCAACATCCTCACTATCCCAACTGGAGAGATAGTTTCTTTGTTTGCTAGATAAATAGTAACATCAATCTCTTCAAGTTCACAAGGTGAAATCTCACCCATGATCTCCTGATAGAGTGAATAAGGAATAGCGCTAGCACTCGATCCCAAATCACATAGCCCATAATAATTATGATCTCCTATTTTAACAGATACAACTGGTGTACCTGAAACTGGGCCTTAATTCTTGGATGTAACAATGTTAGTTGAAACTGCACAAGAATTATATTGAAATCTAAAATATCATCAATAACAAGATCTTTAACCAATGCAACTTGAGGCTTGACCTTAATCAGGTCCTCAGGCTCATCAGTTGTTCTTTCACTTTTATTTATTATACCTGTAACAAAAGAGTGCTCCTTTATCCTTTTGGTAAAAGGGGGCTGCTCGTATATAATTGTAGGTAATATAGGGTCAGCAACATTAATAGCAATTTAATTCTTTAAAGTCCTTACAAAAATCAATCATTAGCTGGGAATCAAGACCAATCTTAGATAAAAAGGTATTAAAGTAATCATTTTTCACATAGCTCTCAATATAATCATGCTCATAATTTATAATGGGTTCAATACCTTTATCAATTTCCCAGTCTTCAGTGTTCTTCTGAATCCTCTCAATGAGATCCCATCTTTCTTAAATGCTTCTCGTCTGAAATACCCCACTAGAGGAGGCATCCAACATCTCCTTGTCTCGACGAGGAAGCCTGGCATAAAAATTTGTAAGTATAATTTCCTTGGGGAGCTCATGAATAGGACATTTGAGCATTAGGGACTTTAGTCTCCCCCAAGCTTGATCGATGCTTTCTCCGTCATGAGACCAAAAGTTATAGATATAATTCATGTCTCGATGAATTTCATGAAGAGGATAAAACTTTGTATAAAAGAGAGACATAAGCTCTTGCCAATTAAGCAAAAGCGAGTTATCGAGAAGCTTATAACACTCTGAAGCTTTATCTGTAAGTGATACGGAGAATAGTTTCCTCATGACAAATTCCATTGATACACCTGCAAGCTTAAATAATGAACATAGTTGTCACAAATATAACAAGTTTTCACCGGGATGTCTGTCTCCTGCATAACAATTAGCCAAAACATAATCGATAATACCATTTGGTATTTATAGGGCACAATTTCAGTAGGGGTGGGAGCAACCACCGCTGTAGTGGGGCGTTTCCCCAAAAGAAACGAACCAAGAGTAGAGTTGTCCATAAGGACAGAGAGTAGAAACAGCGAATTAAAAACAGAAATATAAAGGTTTCCTTACCAGCTTCACTTACCAATAGCGCTACACTCCCCGACAACAACGCCAAAAAACAGTTCTCGATGACCCATAAGTCTAGGGGATCTATCGTAGTGTTTTCGATAAGTAAGAGCGTTGAACCCAACGAGGAGCAGAAGGTATTGACAAGTGACTTTTGACCAGGAATAACTGCAAGCACTAAAAGATAACTTTTTAGGGGTTTTCAGTATAAGCAACAAGAAGGTAAAACAAGAAAAGTAAAAAGGTGCTAAGGAGCAGCAAGTGGCCCAATCCTTTTGAGCAAAGGAACTGAACTTATAAATACTAAAACGTTCTTGAGGACACACGGGAGAGGTAGTCATCTGCTTTCGCCATATTCCGTATCGATACTATGTTTTGTGTTGATAAGTGTTGAGTGGGTGGATCTACGCTAGTACAATTTCTAGACAAAGATAAGTGCACACTTATGATTAAACACCTTGCAAGCATCCGCAAATAGAAGGTAGAAATTAACGCAAAAGCCTAACCACAGCAATAAGATCAAGGATCCATTATTCCCTTGTGCAAAAGTGTGCGAACTGGGGTTTAGGTTTCTGTCACTCCAGCAACCCATCATAAGCATTCTTTATACACAATGTATTCCCCTAGGTCCTTAACAAGGCGAAGTGTTATGTGTTCGACTCACATACCACTAGAAGAATAACAACACAACTTAAATATCAAACAACACATATTACTTCAACATCATATGACTACTAACAACAAGACTTCTCCCATGTCCTCAAGAACTAAAGTAACTACTCACAAGACATAAAAGAGATCATGATCAGTGGTGATAAATATATGATAAAAAATCTGGAGATAACAATAATTCTCCAACAAAACTCAATAGCATTCACCACAAAGGAGTAATCAACACCGATAAAGTAGAGGGGATGAATAGTGCGAGTTACAACACAAGTTGCAATGGTGAGATGAGATGGGATGAAGATGGAGATGGTGCTGATGATGGGGATGATGTTGATGATGATCTCGATGATGCTTGTGACGATGGTGATGACAATGGAAATGATCTCCCCTTCCGGGAAGTGTTCTCCCGGGTGGAATCTTCCCGCCGGAGAGCCCTTTTCTTCTCTGTAGGTTTCCGCCACGGAGCAGCGACGGAACTCTGTAAATTCTCCTCCTTTTAGGGTTTTCGAGTGATGAGGGATATATATGCCAGAGGGGGGGACCCTGGGGTGGCCCTAGGAGTCCAGGCGGCCTCCTAGCGCGTCCAGGGGGCGCCTGGGAACCTGGTGGCCCCTCTTTGGCTCCTGTTTTGCGTGGCTCCGTCATTCTTCCGAAAAATGCCCTCTGTCAATTTTCAGCTCATTTGGAGGTCTTCTGATTCAACAACTCTATGTCCACTTTTCTCTGTTGAATCCTGCGTCTGCTGTTTCAGCACTGGATATTTTTATAGCGCGTCGGAAAGTGTTCTCGAAACGGTTCCAGTGCGATGTGAACGGCGCCGGCTCGATGCGCCGATCGTGCAGTTCGAAGTTTTACCCAAATCAGAGGTACTGCGGACCCCCGGCGGTCAGAAACGTGGACACCGCGCGCGCGAGAGAAAACCCGGGGATGTTTTTGCAAACTGCCAACCACCTGGGCTATATAAAGACACCACACTCCCACCCCTTTATAGAGTTTCCCTAGCCACAAAATTGCAGCCACCCCCCTGTTTTTTCCCCAAATCTGCCCAACTAAGCCCCAAATCCCTAAACCCTAGATCCAAATTAACCCTGGCCGTCAGATCTCGAATTGGAGGGCCAGATGAGTGCCACGTCGCCCACAGCCTCCTCCAACTAGCTCCACCACGATGAGTGCCCCGCAAGGCCCTCGATCTCGCCGCCGGGCCCGCCAGGCCCATCTGTCCATGGAGCTGCCGTGGCCTCGCCGTGCCGCCGCCGGCAGCCGGAGTAGCCATCGCGGCCGCAGCTCTGGTGAGCCGTTCCTCTGCCTCGCGCCACCCTTCCCTCCTCCTCCTCCTCTCTTCTCCTCCTTCCCCTCTCTCCCTCCTAACCCTCCTCTCTCCCTGGTTTTTGCAAGCCCTCCGCGCCATAGCCATGATTCGAGGTCGCCAGGAGCTCGCGCCGCACCTCGACCTCGTCGGCGACCGGGTCTAGCGAATCCGATGGCCCCGCACCTCCTCCAGCCTTCCTCGTCACCCGTTCCGGCCTCCTCCCGTGGCCCTCTGGCGAGGGAGCCGCCTGCAACCGCCGTCGTCGGCCTTTCATCGGCAGGAGCTCGTCCAGCCTGAGACCGACGCCCCGCTCGCTCGCCAGCTGTGGGCCGGCGTGCCCTAGGCAACCCAGTCGGCCTGCTCCAGTGCGGCCCGTCTCCCCCTTGCGCTATCCATCGCCCGCAGGCGCAGCTCCTCTAAGCTCCGCCCACCCCTGCGAGTTGGGCCAGGCCCGAGGTGAGCGTTCCGTTTTTTTTCTTTTTCCTATTTTACTGTTGGGCTTGGCCCAGTTAGCTTGCTACTGCTATGTAACGCTCGTGTGCGTAGTATAGTGCGCTGTTTAACTCGTTTTGTTGCTGTTGCACTGTTGGGCCCAGTAGCTTTCGGCCCGTTGCCCTGTTTTTTTCCCTCGTCAGTTTCATTTTGCAGATTATTGTTAATTTTTGCGTTGCCCGTATCTTTTAGCTCGTAGCTCGGATCGCGACGCTTTAAACATGAAACTTGCTTAGTTTTTTGCGTAGATTAATAAAATGTGCTCTTTTTCCATGTTTGAATTTGTTTACATGTTGTTTGACTGCTAATTACATCGCATGCCACCGAAAATTATTTCTTTAATAACTTTTTAACCGTTGCTCCGATTAAAATGTTCTTTATATGTAACTTGACTAGAATTGCATGTACATTGTGTTCATGCTGCTCTTGCTTTCTAATAAAAATAATAAAATATGTTAAAGGAAAAACAGTACCAAATGTTATAATTTTCGTGGGGTAAATAGTGATAAGCATGTTTAGGAGTTTGCCCCACTTAAACTGACTAGCTTAGATAGCTTACTTATGCTTCACCTCTTTCCATGTTTGTGTGCTATGCCATGCTTGAGTGAGATGCCATGTTAACAACATTTGCTCATGTTGTGTAGCTAAACAACTTGAACCAAAATAAATGTGCGGTATCGTCATGTGTGACGAGTACTCCACTTAACCCGTTAGTCACCGCTCTCGACGGTAGGTGCGATGTCTCGTGTTGCCTTCTTGTTGATGCTTGCTTGTGTTTGCTTCGTAGTAATAGATGCTTGCTCGTTGATTGATTTCCAGTGTTTACCTCTTGTGTGCTTCCGCTGGTACCTGTCGGAGACGATGCGAGCTTGCGATCAACTACACCTTTGGAATATGACTTATCAACAGGCAAGGACTATGCATTAATTATGATCCATTCTATTTCAACCAGCGGTTTGCATGCTAGTCTAGGTTAGGTTCGATGTTTGATCCTACCACATGTTTACAGCCTCTCTTAAACCGATACAGCCATGTCCCCTCCCAGGAAACCTTGTACTGTTATGTCACTATGTCTCGTTGCTCAGCCCCTGCTTAGTATGCATGCTTAGGATGCTACGATGTTACCCTGTTACTCCTTGGTTTGGGATATCAAATTATTATATTGTTGTGGTTGATATGATTATTATAATGTTGACTATATTTGACGAAGGATGGAAGGTCTAGGCTATCCCGCCCCGACGCTTTGTTCTATTCGAGTCACCTAGGATCCGAGTTCCGGGTATTGGTTTTAAGACTGAGCGTGCCTAACCGCGTGTGGGATGCTATGGGGTCCCATTGTATTACCTAGCTAGCTTCAAACATTTCTAGTGGTGGCCCAAGCTGATTTTACCATTTAAAAACCGCATGCATAACTGGTCTGCAGCCAGTGGATTTAAAATAAACCGGCCCAGTGGGATGGTATATCCTGTTGGTCCACACCTGGAAGCTAGGGAGCCTGCCCGGGCAAGGGTAGGTTATCCCTATCTCGTCCAGACGGTAGAGACCGATTCGAGAGCGCGACCGGCTTTTGAGTTGGATGTCGACTCACCGGGGGCCACCCGGATTTGTGCGTTGTTAGTTAGAGGGACCTATCGTTCCGGATCTCTTGGGACTAAATCATAAAATGGTTGCCTATCATGGGTAGCAACTGAGAGAGATGGGCGTGCGTGCGGAGCCTTGTAATGGGCAGTTGGTACACCCCTGCAGGGTTAAATCTTTTCGAGAAGCCGTGTCCACGGTTATGGACGACTTGAGACCTACTCCTTGTTCATAGACAACAACAACTGAGATAATCTTAATGAAACTTGATCAACGTGTGTGTGCCTTGACTGCTTCTTCTTCGTCGGGATGCGAAGAGGAGGGCAAGGATAGGATAGGTGTTATGCTTGCGTAAGTAGTTCATCGCAAGAATTGTTGGAGGCGATTCCTCATCGAATTATTGGCTTGTTATCTTACTCTCTAGATCGTTAGCCACTTCATAAATGCTAGTGCGGCAGCAACCTCACCACTTACCCCATGCTTACCATAAACTACTAGTTGTACTAGAATGAGGAGTGATGAAGTCCTTGCTGGGTCAGTTGACCACTACAGTTGGATGCTGAGTACCTCGGTACTCATGATACTACCCCCAAACTCTTTTCAGGGTTCTTGATCGACAACAGGTATGGTGATCGACGTTTCCTCTTTGCTAGTAGGCATTTGATTGTAGTCTGTACTCAGACATGTATCTTCCACTGATGTATTGTATTAAGGCAGTTTTATGCCGATTGTATGAGATGTTGTATCCTTGTATCTGTAATGTTGTGATATCATGTTGGAAATCCGGGGAATATGACTTCGTCATATGTCGCAGTGGGACCGATATGTGCTTCGTCCCCGGATCTGGATGGAAACATCTAGATCTGGAGCAGTACCGCATATCGGGCCTTACAACTTGGTACAAGAGCCTTACCGACCGTAGGATCCCTTTTCTGGCCGAAGTCAAGTCTACACAAACTATTTTGTAGGTACTAAGTTAGCTATTGGAGAGTAGGGTTCTTTTTACTCATTACCCTTGCTCTGGTCAGGACAAGTTTCGTAAGTATTTTATTCTCGACTTATCCCCTTTCAAACTTTAGGATCTCGCGTGTGTGGAGTTTCAGAATAGTTACAATGCCTTGCTTGAAGTGTATTGTCTCGATTCCGATCTCAAGTTTGGGAATTCCTGTAGTACCTTTAGCTTCTCCGGTTTCAGATATCATCTGGGTCATCCATTGCCATCCCTCCTTTTACCGGTGTTTTTACGACTTGCGTCGAAAATCACTATCCCTTGATCTGGTTTTCGCGATCGTTCTTCCTTTTGTCACTGACGGTTTCATTTTTCCGACGATGTCGTCTCTCTGCGGAAAGTTTCTCGACGGAGGTTCGCCATTCGACATGGAGCAGAGTCCCTTGTTGGTGGTGTTTAAGATCGTCGACGCTCCTTTTCCCCCTTCCCTCTCCCCCGGATCGTCCTAGATCTCGGGACGAGATCCTTTGTTGGTGGTGTTGTATTGTAACAACCCCAGATTTCACAAAAATTAAATTTTTTTGTTTTCGGTGTGAATTGTTTGATTGTCTGATTTGTCTGCGGTGTTTGCATCCCCGATTTATCGATCGGCGATTATTTTCCCCCTCTTATCTCGTACCAGACGGAGACTGACCCTTGCCACCCTGACACTCGACCTTTGCGACACCGGGTTTCACCCGATCATCGTCGCGAAAACCGCACGAGACCAGCCGCAGCAAACGGAATGAAAAACCCCGTTTAATAATTAAACGGGATATTTTTATAGCGCGCCGGAAAGTGTTCTCGAAAAAGTTCGAGCGCGAGGTGAACGCCGTCGGCTCGACGCGCCGATCGCGCAGCTCAAAGTTATACCCGAATCGGAGGTACTGCGGACCCCCGGCGGTCAGAAACGTAGACACCGCGCGCGCGAGAGAAAAACCGGGGATGTTTTTGCAAACTGCTAACCACCTGGGCTATATAAAGACCACCACACTCCCACGCCTTTCTAGAGTTTCCCTAGCCACAAAATTGCAGCCACCCCCCTGTTTTTGCCCCAAATCTGCCCAATTAAGACCCAAATCCCGAAACCCTAGATCCAAATTAACCCTGGCCGTCAGATCTCAAATTGGAGGGCCAGATGAGTGCCACGTCGCCCACAGCCTCCTCCCAGCCAGCTCCACCACGATTACGGCCCCGCTGGGGCCTAGATCTCGCCGCCGGGCCCACCAGGCCCATCTGGCCATGGAGCTGCCGTGGCCTCGCCGTGCCGCCGCTGGCAGCCGGAGTAGCCGCCGCGGCCGCAGCTCCGGTGAGTTGTTCCTCCGCCTCGCGCCTCCCTTCCCTCCTCCTCCTCCTCCTCCTCCTCCTCTGTTCTCCTCCTTCCCCTCTCTCCCTCCTAACCCTCCTCTCTCCCTGGTTTTTGCAAGCCCACCGCGCCATGGCCATGATTTGAAGTCTCCAGGAGCTCGCACCGCACCTGGACCTCGTCAGCGACCGGGTCTGGCGAATCCGGTGGCCCCACACCTCCTCCAGCCTTCCTTGTCACCCGTTCCGGCCTCCTCCCGTGGCCCTCCGGCGAGGGAGCCGCTTGCAACCGCCGTCGTTGTCCTTTCATCGGCAGGAGCTCGTCCAGCCTGAGACCGACGCCCCGCTCGCTCGCCAGCTGTGGGCCGGCGTTCCCTAGGCGGCCCAGTCGACCTATTCCAGCGCGGCCCGTCTCCCCCTTGCGCTATGCATCGCCCACAGGCGCTGCTCCTCGAAGCTCTGCCCACCCCTGCGAGTTGAGCCAGGCCCGAGGTGAGCGCTCCGTTTTTTTTCTTTTTCCTATTTTACTGTTGGTCTTGGCCCAGTTAGCTTGCTACTGCTATGTAACGCTCGTGTGCATAGTATAGTGCGCTGTTTAACCCATTTTGCTGTTGTTGCTGTAACAGCCCAGTTTTCACAAAAATTAAAAATTTTGTTTTCCGTGTGAATTGTTTGATCGTCTAATTTGTTTGCGGTGTTTGCATCCCCGATTTATGGGTCGGCGATTATTTTTCCCCTCTTATCTCGTACCGGACGGAGACCGACCCTTGCCACCCTGACACTCGACCTTTGCGACACCGGGTTTCACCCGATCACCGTCGCGAAAACCGCACAAGACCAGGCGCAGCCAACGGAATGAAAACCCCAATTAATAATTAAACGGGATATTTTTATAGCGCACCGGAAAGTGTTCTCAGAATGGTTCCAGCACGAGGTGAACGCCTTCGGCTCGACGCGCTGATCGCGCAGTTCGAAATTTTACCCAAATCGGAGGTCCTGCGGACCCCCGGCGGTCAGAAACGTGAGCACCGCGCACGCGAGAGAAAAACTGGGGAAGTTTTTGCAAACTGCCAGCCACCCGGGCTATAAATAGACCACCCCACCACTTAGGGTTTCCCCTAAGCACCTAGGCAGCCACCAGCCCCTAGATCTGAGATATTTTACCCCATTTTCGCACAATTTAGCCCCATTTCCAGCAAACCCTAGATCTAAGATATCCTGGACCGTCCGATCTACGAATCGAAGGGCTCAGGATGTGCCACGTCATCGCCTAGCCCCCACCACTCCATCTCTCTCCTCACCTCCTCTCCCCTCCCGTGGAGGCACCGCGCGCCGCCGGGCCCGAGGCCGCCGCCGCCGAGCCGCAGCAGCCGCGGCCACCCTTCTCTCCCTCTCCTCTCCGTTCCTCCCTCTCCTCCTCTAGCTCTCACCCCGCGTCCCCATCTCTCTGCTGCAGGTCGCCGACCAGAGTTGCCATGGATGCTCGAGCCGAGCTCGGCTGCCGCCCTCCACGAGTTTGCCCCGGCGCCCTGCAGCGCGCAGCCGGCCAAGAACCGGCGTGGAGCCGCCAGATCCCCTGCTCCCGCGCCCCGTTCCCCTCCTCCGCCGGCCCCTGTTCTCGGCGTGGAAGCCGCCGGCGCCACCAGGTCCATCGGGAACGACGAGCACGCCTGCCCGCTCGCCCGTGTTGTGGGCCAGGCGCCCATCCAAGGCCCAGCAAGGTGGCCCAGCCGGCGCAGCCCAGCGGCCCACTACCCAGCTAGCGCCCCAGGCCGCCAACCACCTCCTCTGCCTCATGGGCTCGGCCCAGTTGGCGTGAGCCAGCCCGGCCGCCCTATTTTTTTCCCTTAAGCGTTTTTCTTTTATTTTTTTCTATTAAGTGCTGAATAATTGCTGTTGTGATCTGTTTTGCGAGTAGTTTTGCGACTAATCCGTAGCTCCGATGAACGTGCCCCCAAAACGAAAGTTGCTCAGTTTTGCGTGCTCTAGCATTTGTATGTAGAAAGTTTTTCCGTTTGAGGGTGTCTAGATAGTTTAATTCTGCGTCGAAGTGGGCATCAGGCCGTTAACTGCTAATCTTGCCTGTTAAGTGTTGTTGTTATTATTTTATTGCAACTTCGGACGACGGTTGCTTCGCAACCGTACGTCGGAATTGATTGATTCCTTTTGCATCCTGTTAATCATTGTTTCTACTTCAGTTTCATGCATTCACATGCCATAATTGCTAAGTATCATGTCTACTTCCGTTATAGGTACTGCTATGTCATGTTGGTGCACTTTTGCATATAGATTTACCCCTGTTTATACATCATGTGTGCATAGCTTGTCTTGCTTATATCTTTTTAACCATAACTCCGTTTGGGGTGTTCTTTATATGTAACTTGATTATTTTTTCGTGTACTTTGTGTTTATGCTATTGTTTTCTGTTGCTAACCAACCTAAAATATGGTTTAGGATAGAACAGTACCAAATGTTTTAATCATCGTGCGGCACTTAGTGTTATGCCATGTTTAGGATGTGCCTCACTTAAATTGACTAGGATAGATAGTTTACTTTGTGCTTCACCTCTTGACATGTTTGTGTGCTATGCCATGCTTGCTTGAGTTGCCATGTTAATAACCGTTGGTTGATCACCTGTAGCTAAGCATCTTGAACCACCGTAAACGTGCGGTATTCGTCGTGTGTGACCGATACCCCACTTAAACTGTTAGTAACCGCTCTCGACGGTAGGCGCGATGTCTCGTGTTTCCTTTTGTTGATGCTTGCTCGTGTTTGCCTCGTAGTAATAGATGCTTGCTCATTGATTGCTTTCCAGTGTTTGTCGTCTTGTGTGCTTCCACGGGTACCTTCGGAGACGGTGCGAGCTTGCGATCAACCTTCAGAACCCGACTTATCAACAGGCAAGGACTATACATTACTTATGATCCATTCTATTTCAACCAGCGGTTTGCATGCTAGTCTAGGTTAGGTTCGATGTTTGATCCTACCACATGTTTACAACCTCTTTCAAACCGATACAGCCATGTCCCTTCCCAGCAAACCTTGTACTGCTATGTTACTATTTCTCGTTGCTCAGCCCCTGCTTAGTATGCATGCTTAGGATGCTACGATGTTACCCTGTTACTCCTTGGTTTGGGATATCACATTATTATATTGTTATGGTTGATATGATTATTATAATGTTGACTATATTTGACGAAGGATGGAAGGTCTAGGCTATCCCGCCCCGACGCTTTGTTCCATTTGAGTCACCTAGGATCTGAGTTCCGGGTATTGGTTTTAAGACTGAGCGTGCCTAACCGCGTGTGGGATTTTATGGGGTCCCCTTTTCTTACCTACCTAGCTTCAAGCATTTCTAGAGGTGGCCCAAGCTGATTTACCATTTGAAACCGTGTGTGTGCTGGTCAGCTGCCAGTATTTTCAAACAACTCGGGCCAGTGGAGACATAGTTCCTCTGTTGGTCCACCCGATCAGCTAGGACCCGGTTTCCCATGTGTGATTAACAGGCAATCCGACCTGCGTCATACGGAAGAGTCCGATCCGAGAGCGTGGCCATCTTTTGGATTGGGTGTCGACTCCCCGGGGATCACCCAGATTTGTTTGTTGTTAGCTAGAGGGACCTGTCGTTTCGGATCTCTTGGAACTAAATCATAAAATGGTTGCCTGTGATGGGTAGCAACTGAGAGATATGGGCGTGCGTGCGGAGCCTTGTAATGGGCAGTTGGTACACCCCTGCAGGGTTAAATCTTGTCGAGAAGCCGTGTCCACGGTTATGGACGACTTGAGACCTACTCCTTGTTCATAGACAACAACAACTGAGATAATCTTAATACAACTTGATCAACGTGTGTGTGTGCCTTGGCTGCTTCTTCTTCGTCGGGATGCGAAGAGGAGGACAAGTTTAGGATAGGTGTTATGTTTGCGTAAGTAGTTAATAGCAAGACTTGTTGGAGGCGATTCCTCATCGAATGCTTGGCTTCTTACCTTACTCTCTAGATCGTTAGCCACTTCATAAATGCTAGTGCGGCAGCAACCTCACCACCTACCCCATCCTTACCGTAAACTACAAGTTGTCCTAGAATGACGAGTGATGAAGTCCTTGCTGGGTCAGATGACCACTAAAGTTGGATGCTGAGTACTTCTGTACGCATGATACTACCCCCAAACTCTTTTCAGGGTTCGTGATCGACAACAGGTATGGTGACCGACGTTTCACGTGGAGACTCGACGGCGACTAGTTAGGCGGATCCCGGCGGAGGGCCTGGACCCGTGTGGTTATGGGATCGATGTTTTTCTCTTTGCCACTAGGCAGTTTCTTGTACTCTGTACTCAAACATGTAACTTCCGCTGTTGTATTATATTTGAGGCTGTTGTATGCCGATTGTATGAGATGTTGTAGCCTTGTATCTGTAATGTTGTGATATCATGTTGGAAATCCGCGGCATATGGCTTTGTCATATGTCGCGGTGGGACCGATATGTGCTTCGTCCCCGGATCTGGATGGAAACACCTAGATATGGAACAGTACCGCATATCGGCCTTACAGTTGCACTGTTGGGCCCAGTAGCTTTCGTCCCGTTGCCCTGTTTTTTTCCCCTGGGCAGTTTAATTTTGCAGATTATTGTTAATTTTTGCGTTGCCCGTATCTTTTAGCTCGTAGCTCGGATCGCGACGCTTTAAACATGAAACTTGCTTAGTTTTTTGCGTAGATTAATAAAATTTGATCTTTTTCCATGTTTGACTCTGTTTACATGTTGTTTGACTGCTAATTACATCACATGCCACCGTAAATTGTTTCTTTAACAACTTTTTAACCGTTGCTCCGATTAAAATGTTCTTCATATGTAACTTGACTAGAATTGCATGTACATTGTGTTTATGCTGCTATTTCTTGCTAATAAAAATAATATAATATGTTTAGGGAAAAACAGTACCAAATGTTATAATTTTCGTGGGGTAAATAGTGATAAGCATGTTTAGGTGTTTGCCCCACTTAAACTGACTAGCTTAGATAGCTTACTTATGCTTCACCTCTTGCCATGTTTGTGTGTTATGCCATGCTTGAGTGAGATGCCATGTTAACAACATTTGCTCATGTTGTGTAGCTAAACTACTTGAACCAAAATAAATGTGCGGTATCGTCATGTGTGACGAGTACTCCACTTCTTGTTGATGGTAGGTGCGATGTCTCGTGTTGCCTTCTTGTTGATGCTTGCTCGTGTTTGCTTAGTAGTAATAGATGCTTGCTGGTTGATTGCTTTCCGGTGTTTACCTCTTGTGTGCTTCCGCGGGTACCTCTCGGAGACGATGCGAGCTTGCGATCAACTACACCTTCGGAATCCGACTTATCAACAGGCAAGGACTATGCATTACTTATGATCCATTCTATTTCAACCAGCGGTTTGCATGCTAGTATAGGTTAGGTTCGATGTTTGATCCTACCACATGTTTACAACCTCTCTTAAACCGATACACCCATGTCCCCTCCCAGCAAACCTTGTACTGCTATGTCACTATTGCTCGTTGCTCAGCCCCTGCTTAGTATGCATGCTTAGGATGCTACGATGTTACCCTATTACTCCTTGGTTTGGGATATCACATTATTATATTGTTATGGTTGATATGATTATTATAATTTGATTATATTTGACGAAGCATGGAAGGTCTAGGCTATCCCGCCCCGACGCTTTGTTCCATTTGAGTAACCTAGGATCCGAGTTCCGGGTATTGGTTTTAAGACTGAGCGTGCCTAACCGCGTGTGGGATGCTATGGGGTCCCATTGTATTACCTAGCTAGCTTCAAACATTTCTAGTGGTGGCCCAAGCTGATTTTACCATTTAAAAACCGCATGCATAACTGGTCTGCAGCCAGTGGATTTAAAATAAATCGGGCCAGTGGGATGGTATATCCTGTTGGTCCACACCTGGAAGCTAGGGAGCCTGCCCGGGCGAGGGTAGGTTATCCTGACCTCGTCCAGACGGTAGATACCGATTCGAGAGCGCGACCGGCTTTTGAGTTAGATGTCGACTCACCGGGGGCCACCCGGATTTGTGCATTGTTAGTTAGAGGGACCTATCGTTCCGGATCTCTTGGGACTAAATCATAAAATGGTTGCCTATCATGGGTAGCAACTAAGAGAGATGGGCGTGCGTGCGGAGCCTTGTAATGGGCAGTTGGTACACCCCTGCAGGGATAAATATTTTTGAGAAGCCGTGTCCACGGTTATGGACGACTTGAGACCTACTCCTTGTTCATAGACAACAACAACTGAGATAATCTTAATGAAACTTGATCAACGTGTGTGTGCCTTGACTGCTTCTTCTTCGTCAGGATGCGAAGAGGAGGATAAGGATAGGATAGGTGTTATGCTTGCGTAAGTAGTTGATAGCAAGAATGGTTGGAGGCGATTCCTCATTGAATGTTTGGCTTCTTATCTTACTCTCTAGATCGTTAGCCACTTCATAAATGCTAGTGCGACAGCAACCTCACCACTTACCCCATCCTTACCGTAAACTACTAGTTATCCTAGAATGACGAGTGATGAAGTCCTTGCTGGGTCAGTTGACCACTACAGTTGGATGCTGAGTACCTCTGTACTCATGATACTACCCCCAAACTCTTTTCAGGGTTCTTGATCGACAACAGGTATGGTGATCGACGTTTCACGTGGAGACTCGACGACGACTAGTTAGGCGGATCCCGGCGGAGGGCCTGGACCCATGTGGTTACGGGGACCGATGTTTTCTCTTTGCCAGTAGGCATTTGATTGTAGTCTGTACTCAGACATGTATCTTCCGCTGATGTATTGTTTTAAGGCAGTTGTATGCTGATTGTATGAGATGTTGTATCCTTGTATCTGTAATGTTGTGATATCATGTTGGAAATCCGGGGCATATGACTTCGTCATATGTCGCGGTGGGACCGATATGTGTTTCATCCCCGGATCTGGATGGAAACATCTAGATCTGGAACAGTACCGGATATCAGGCCTTACAGAACATGCAAGAATTACTCAAGAACAAAAATATAGAAGATAAGAACCAAATATATTACTCAATCACAATCTGAACATAGTCTCATAATCCATCAGATCACAGCAAACTCAACATGGAAACAGCAGAAAATTACATTTGTGCCTTGATCATGTAGGGAAGCTAACAAGGTCTAATCCATGAACAACAAAGAGGGGAGGAGAACAACACATAGCTACTGTTATTGGACCCATGGTCCAAGGTGGACTACTCATGGATCATTCGGGAAGCGTACATGGTGGTGGAGAAGTTCTCGGAGGTCGATCCTCCCTCTGGAAGGGTGCCGGGAAGAGGTCTTCTGGTGCTCCGAATCTTGGAAGCGCGACGGCGGCGGAACAGAGACGAGATCGCGAAAAAGGGTTCTGTCTTCGAGGGTTTCGGGTCAAGAGATATTTATAGGCGAAGGGGCAGCCAGGGGCCCACCAGGGGTCCAGGCGGCCCCCTGGCACGGTCCCATTCTAGGGCGCGCCGGGAGGGCGCCTTAGTCCCTGGTGCTACCCTCCGGCCCCACTTTGGGACTCTGTAAGCTTCCGAAGCGCTGATTTTTTATTGAATTTTCCCAGAAATTTTGGAGATTTTTTAATACGGGGGAAACCTGAAATAAGAAAAACAACAGAAAACAGGAACTGGCACTGGGGTGCACTGCATTTATAGGTTAGTCCAAATAGGATTAAAAGTGTATCAAAGTGTATCTAAAACATAGCAATATTAGACAAAACATGCATGTAGCAAGAAGAAATTATAGATACGTTTGGGACGTATCAACATCCCCAAGCTTAATTCCACCTCGTCCTCAAGTAGGTAAATGTTAACAAGCAAAATTTCTGAGGTGACATGCTATAAACCATATAAGAACTTTTATGCAAAGCAATCAAGGCATGTAATTTAATTCAAGTCATAACACGCAAGAGTCTATATTAGCATTGAAACAAGCAACATAAGATCATTAAGGTGCAAGAGCTCTCACTTTCCGTGACTCGAATGTCTCCAGATGGTGTTTGCGTGCAAGAAGTGGGGGATGGGAATACGAGAGAGAAAATATTTATTTGTTGAGAACTCAATCTACTAAAGTTTCACATGGGTGCCAAACTTCTCTCCTCTGACTTTTTCATATATTGCAAAGCAAAGGGAATGGTACATGACTAAACATAATGGTTCACTCGAAGTTTCTTCGTGTATGTGCGGGAGTTAACATGGGTGTCCATGGCTCCGCTGTTGATTATTGGCTATTGACAAAAGGCTATTGACCTATGTCCGGAAGATGTTCTGATTCATGTCCGCATAATACCGAACCTATTGGGTCACACACTTAACGAGAAGTAGTCTATTAAAATACTGGAATGGTAGAAGGTCTAGTGGAAGCAAACCAGAATAGTTCATACGGGCACCGGAAATAGTTCCGAGTATTTATGGAATTGTTCATAAGGGCACCAGAAGTAGTTCTGGGTATTTAAGGATATGTACAGATCACTTTGGAATAGTCCCAGGTGGTTCCGGAACATATGAGATTGGTACTAGGGAAGTCCTGGATCGACCGGAATAGTTTCCGGTTAATCGGTGGACGTCCCGACAAACTTACACGGTCATCGGATTTCTTAGACTGTAACTCGGATGGTCTCGGAACCTATCCAGATAGTTCCAAAACGTTCGAAAACGGCCCCAAAAGGTCTTGGAAGTGTTCCCGAAGGTTCCAGAATGTCCCAAAACAATCCCGGAAGGTCCCGGAATGGCCGAGAATGGTCTTGCAGGGTCTTGGAAGGTCTTGGAAGGTTCCGGAAGCTTCTGGAAGGTTCCAAAAGTCTTCTCACAATACCATATGTGCCCCACCACCCTTAGCCTTGGGGTCCAAGGCACCCCAAGGGGGCTGGCCGAAATTAGGTGGTGGGGGTGCCCTACTTAGGGAGGAGTCCTCCTTGGACTTAGACTCCACACCCCCTAGGTCGGCCAGGAAAGCCCCCTGGCCAACTATATAATGTGGGCGAGGGGTGGGGGGTTCAATACAACTAAACCCTAGCCCCCCTTGCGCCACCCACCCTCCTCTAAACCCCGTTGCTCCACAATTAGACCCCGGTTTAGATGTCGTTCTAGATCGGAATCCGTTAGGGTTTTCTTCCTCTAGTTTTCTCAGTGACGTTCTTCTCTGGACGGCGGAGCGCTGCTGGATTGCTTCTACGGGATGTTTTGATACTAATGGAGGGGTTGTGCCTTCGACCCTTCTTCGAGGAGCTTGTTCATGGGACTTGTCCGCGGGACGGTTCGAGGGATCGATATCCTCGCGGTTGGGAGGTCATTGAAATTCCTAGCTGCGGGGATCTGCATTGACAGTCTTCACCAACTCTACTTCTGCTACATCGGTTGGTGAGCCATGACCTAATACCTTGTATTAAATCTTTATAGATGATCTTGGGTGATTGCTACGTAGTCTGAAAATTTTGTTTTCTACTGCGTTTCCCAACAGTGGTATCATGAGCGATCTATGAGTAGATGCATGTTTAGGTCCAGATCATATGTGTGATATGAGGCATTGATTTTCTTGTTGCTTCCTTATTATGTGATTTTTTTTGTGCTTGATGGCAAGTTGAGGTTTTGCTACAAGGATTGAGTTTTCCATCGATCGCTCTATGCTGCTTTCAGTATGCTGGTTGCCTTGATCATGGTCTATATCAAAATCCTTGGATCTCATCTTAATCTCACAATAGAGGATTTAACATGGAGGGGCTTGTGGATTTTATGAACTCAAATCCACACGGGGGTCACGCGTTGAACGAATTTTGGCTTGTGGCATTAGTTGCTAAACGCACCGCGAACGTTAAACTAGCAACATTGAAGTATCGTGTTTGGTTTGTATATGGAACAACGTTTTCATGTCACCTGCTAATCAACCACG
Organism: Bromus sterilis; assembly: GCA_950022295.1. Taxonomy (NCBI): domain Eukaryota; kingdom Viridiplantae; phylum Streptophyta; class Magnoliopsida; order Poales; family Poaceae; genus Bromus; species Bromus sterilis. The sequence goes on from OX465599.1 coordinate 116,540,840, forward strand.
ATAAAATTTGCAACAACCCGTGTAGATGGCGATCTAACTTGTTTTTGCAGAGTAAGCATGTGATGTGGTATAGCCTTCAAGATTTGCAATGTGTTTGTATGAGATGCTATATGTTATGTAATATTTATTCGCGGCCTGCGTGTCGTGGTACGTGATACGTCCAAAACGTATCTATAATTTCTGCTTGCTCCATGCCTCTTTTGTGTGATATTGCTATGATATTGATGAACTTCCATACACTTTTGATCATATTTGGACTAACCTATTAACTCAGTGCACCCCAGTGCCAGTTCTTGTTTTCAGCTGTTTTTCTATTTCAGGTTTCCCCCTTATTTAAAGTACCAGAAAAATTCCGGGAAAAATATAGGAAAAATCAGCGTACGGGAACCTTCCAGAAGAGCCAAAGTGGGGGCCGAGGGGGGCCAGGGGGGCCCAGGCGGCACTACTGGAATTCATCAGTTTGCCATGGGTGAACCTCTTTACCGTCTGTTTTTCATCGGGGCGGACGGCAAAGAGGCTGTATGCCGTCTGGTAACCTAAATACAAACGGCAACTAAATAACTCATGGCAACCATGTGGTTTTCCGTCAGCTTCCACATAGTCGGACGGCAAACAGAACTTTGCCGTCTAAGGGCAGACGACAAAGGAGCTGGGAGGTCCACCAGGTCCTTCCGACCAGCCTGGCTAACGGCCCCGTGTTATGCCGTCTGCCAGCAGACGGCGAAGGGTGCTATGCCGTCTGCTGGCAGACGACATAGCACGGGGACCGTTAACTGCCCGTCGTCTCTCCTATCTCTCCACTCTCTCCACTACTCTCTCCCGTGCCCTCTCTTCTCTCTCCCCCACGTACGCCGCCGCCGACGCGCCCTCACCATCGCCGCCGCCGCACCCTCGCCCTCGCCGTCGCCGGATCCCACCCGCCCCGCTCCCACCGCCTCGGCCCGCCCCTCCCTCGCCCCACGGCCGTCGTCTCCAGCTCCGGCGCCGCTGCCCTCCTCCACCACCCGCCGTCAAGACGCCGCCCACCTCTTCCACCTCCACCCCCACTCCGGCCGGTGAGCCCCCTCCTCTCCCTCTCTTTTTTTTGTTTTTTTTGTTTTCTCTGTTATATATAGTATTACTGTTATGCATTGTTAGATTTGTTAGTATTAGTGTTGTTCCTATTATAGTTTATTGTTAGGTTAGTCATATTTTAGATTAGTAAATTTAGTTAGGTTCGTATTGTTGTTGTTTTTAATTGCTACTGTTTTTAACATAAGTTAGTTAGTTTTTAATTGCTACTGTTTTTAATAGATTTTAGATTAGTAAATTTTTGTATTGTATTTAGTTATTCTATTGTAGTTAGTTAGTTTTATTTAGTTTTACTTATTAGTTGTAGTTAGTTTTTTTAGTTAAATTTAATAAGAAGAGGAAAAGAATTAGAAAATAAAACTAATTAGAAAAGGAGAAGGAAGAAGAAGAAGAAGAAGAAGAGAAGAAGAATAGGAGAAATAGAAGAGGAAGAAAAAGAAGAAGAGGAGAAAGAAGAATAAGAAGAAGAGGAGAAGGAAGAAGAAGAAGAAGAAGAAGAAGAAGAAGAATAGGAGAAAGAACAATAAGAAGAAGAGGAGAAGGAAGATTTAGAAAAGGAAAAGAAAATAAATAGTTAGTTAGGTTAGAAGAAAAATAATAATTAAAAGAAGAGGAAAAAGATAAAGAAGAGAAAAAGTAATTAGATGTTACTGTTACTTAGCTCAATTACCAGTAGTAGTGTTTGTGTTGATTTTCTAAAATTAAATGTGCAGTTGTTTCCCCTTTACCTCGAGCATCGCCGTCGACGAGGGTCTCGTGTCGACGATCGCCCCTACGTCCGAGGGTGAGTAAAAAATGTCCTCTATCATCCCCCCCCCTTCATTTGCTTTGTTCCGGCCTTCGTGTCGATGACACTAGTAGTTAGGTAAATACAGTCGCGTAACCAGTATGCGTCTCCCATTCGAAAGGGTTACAGTTATAAATATGCATTAATGTGCATATTTATAATAGTGATTCTTTTGAATTGTCCAACGTTATCCATGGACAGCCCGAGTATGTATGTAGATTGGGTTGGTTTCCCATGCTTTGGTCCCGATCCGAAGCGGTATTTCGTCAGCGCCTCCCTGTTGTTCTGCGGATACACAACCTCTCGGCTTGTTGTCGAGATGTGTATTAGGAGAACAGCGGGGAGGTGCTGCCGAAATACCGCGTCGGATCGGGACCAAAGCATGGGAAACCGACCCAATCTACATACATACTCGGGTGGGATTAGGACCTATCTTTACCTATTAGTGTGTAGGTTAATTGCATATGCCGTAGCTATGTATGATAAAAGCAATAAAAAGTGGACGTAATAAAATGGTATATTTGTTGTTTAGTAGCTAGCTGTAGTGACAAGATGATCGATGATCGTGCGTGGATGTACACTGGTCGCCCTAATCAGAAAGAGATCAGCAATGAATGGGCAATGAAAACCAAGGAGTTTCTGAGAGCGGCGTTTGCAAATGGGCAGAGAAAAACCTGGTGCCCCTGCGTTAGGTGCGACAATTATAAACAGGTGACAGAGGTGGATATGGGTAAACACTTGCAGAAGTGGGGTTATAAGCCTGGTTATACGGTGTGGAGCTTCCATGGCGAGTCTAGCGGACGACTGAGAGAGGAGGTGGTCCGTCAGCGCACGGATGAGTACGAAACCGCGATCGAAGACATGGTGCAGGACTTTGACGATTCGCGGGATGAGGACGTTGAGATGGAGGAATCTGCGAAGGCCTTCTATGAGATGTTGGAGTCTTCGAAACGTCCGCTGCACGCTCACACTGAGCTTTGTCGGCTCGATGCCATCGCACAGTTGATGTATTTGAAGGCACAATTCAACTTGGGCACAGATTGCTACAATGCGATCACGACCCTAATTGGGCAGTTTCTACCAAAAGATCATGTTATGCCTGGAAACCTGTACCAATCGTATAAAATCCTCAAGGAACTTAAGATTCCCTATGAGCAGATACATGCTTGTGAAAATGGATGTGCTTTATTTAGGAAAGAGTATGCGGACGAAGACTATTGTCCCAAATGCAAGTCATCCAGGTATGTTGTGGTAGACAATGGTCAAGGTGAGAAGACGCAGACCAAAATACCCATAAATGTTCTTCGGTATCTTCCAGTGATACCAAGAATTCAACGCCTTTACATGATGGAAGAGACAGCCAGACAGATGACATGGCACAAACATGGGAAGGGAACAGAATTTGATGCAGATGGGAAGCCGATGTTGACTCACCCATCGGATGGTTCAGCATGGAAGCACTTTGATGAAAAACATTCGGAAAAAGCTAAGGAGCCAAGGCATTGCCGAATCGCCATCGGCACAGATGGGTTCAATCCTTTCGTTCTGATGGAAGCCTCATACAGTTGTTGGCCTGTATTTGTCATGCCACTCAATCTCCCCCCCCTCAGAGATTATGAAAAGGAAAAGCATTTTCCTGACGTTGATAATACCAGGGCCCAAATACGATTGCAACAAGCTTGGGACGAAGGGTTGAAGACATACGATGCAGCTAGCAAAAAGACCTTCAAAATGCATGTTTGGTACCAGTACTCGATGCATGACCTGCCGGCGTATGCGCTTTTCGCTGGCTTCTGTGTTCATGGAAAGTTCGGGTGCCCAACATGCAAGGCTGCTCTTTAGTTTCATTGGCTGAAGGCGGGTGGCAAGTATTCCTGCTTCGACTTGCTCCAGATGACCTGTCCATGCTTGACCGTTTACATAAAGGCCTTCCAAATGTTGGTGTTGTTGAACCTGATGAGGCCGTCATTATCGACGACACGCGTGATAGTGATGACGATCCTTTAATTGATCGCGGAGAAGATACCGATGATCCCGACTATTGTTAGTTGTATGCATCTCAACTTTAATTATATATATATTATCATTATTGCAGTAATTACTTTTGTATTATTAATTCTTTTTCTCATTGTACTAATTATTTTATTTTAATTCTTGGCAGGTTCGTGACAGATATGGAGGGCGATACCTCAGGATCGCGAGGGAGGGGTCATGCGCTCCCACCTCTGGCTCTACGGAGGTCTTTGCTCGGGAGTATTTCCTCGCCTCCTCCTTCTACTGATGAGGTGCCCAGGGGGAGAGGAGGTCGGAAGAAGACCGGGAGAGGCAAAGCAGGTGGTGTTCGCGGGAAAGGGAGACGGAAACCTGCTGCTGCTTCCTCGCTGCCACCTCCGGCTGATTCACCAGAGCACTGCAGGGTGGATCCCTCCTCGGACACTCCGATCCACCAGCCTGAGGTGGAGGAGGAGGCTACGTCCACCCGCACGACTTGGAGTCCCTGGCCGGACCAGCCGGAGCAGCACACGCCTGAGGGGGAGGCTGGTGCCGAGCTGGACACTACGGATGAGGAGGAGGTGGCTGAGGGTACCACTGTGTACCAGCGTGGGGGTACACGGCTCCCGTCCGTGCCGGTGACTCCCGCCCATAAGTGGTTGATTACGTCTAATGCAGAGACGTAAGTGCACTTATACTCTCTTCCGGTACCTTCTATACTTATGTCTATCTGATGGCTTTGTCTTTTTATACTGCAGGGGTTGGATATACGGCAATGGTGTCCGCAATCCCAACTCCATCCTTGGTGTGCTCGTCAGGGAGAACTTCCCGGGGCTGGTTCAATTGCCCGGACCTGATGAGGTTCTGCAGCCTGGACTCAAATGGGAGCACTATTGTGCTGCCCCGGCCCCGCCGGATATGACCATCAACGGGGTCGAATGCCACACCAGAGCCGACATGGTGATCAACGGCTTTTGGGTAATTTCTGTTTCACACAATAAAATCTTGACAATAGCTAGTTGGTGCACTCATCAGTGTTGTCTCGTTCTATTGCAGGTCTACTACAAGGTCGATGAGTCCAAGGAGCAGGAGGCGGAGGACGTGATAGTTGCAGAGGCCACGCGCCTCTTGCAGAACACAAGGCACGAGATGCGAGTGCAGGCGGTCCGTGACTACTACGCCAAGCAAGGGCGCAAGCGTAGTAAGAAGGACTGCCGCAAGACGTTTCTGACCAGGGCCCAGTACATGACGGTAACCCTTCTTAAGTCTTGAATAGTTTGCTTGATTTGATTCCTATCTAGGCTACTTATTAGTTTCCTTGTTTACTAACTTAGGCGCCGCCGAGATTGTGTGCGGACAAGATGGATTGTTGGGAGGTCATTGTGGACCACTGGTGCTCAGATGCCTGGTTGGCCATCCACAACTATGCCAAGGACCGGCGCGCCCAAATGGTTGGTGTGCCACACCATCAAGGCAGCCGTAACTTAGCTGGTTACGGGCATAAATGGGTACGTGCAAATTCTACTTTTCTTTGTCTTTTAGGCACCCACTTACTAATATCATGCTTTGCTTTGTCTTTTAGGCGGAGCATAATAAAACGGAGGTGCCTCAGGTGTTCTACATGTATGGAATGTCCCATAGAGCATCGTACAAGAAGGCCAAGGCGCTCTCAGAGTCGGATCTCGCCACTCCTTCGACTTTCACCAACATTGCCGCCAATAGTAAGCTCAAGGCTTATACTGAGGTGGCGAAGGAGAAGCACGGGGAGGCTTACACCCCGATTGGGAAGCCTATTGACCCGGAGCTAGTGATGATCTCTGGTGGCGGAAGGCGCCATGGCGCCATGGCCATTGGAGATAAGTTGATTAGGTGTGATAAGATTCTTCCTGAGATCAAGGCGCGCCAAACGGGTTCTTCTTCTGCTATAAGGACTCGTCCGCGGCCAGTCGACCTCTCTATCCAGGTTATCCATAAGGACTCTTGCATTCTTGTTTTCTCTCATCGAATATTACAATGCTAACTAGAGGAGTGGGGTTGCAGGAAGCTCTTGAGAAAGAGCGACAGAACACCCAGCGGCTACTGGAGGAGAAGGAGCGGTTGGCAGAGGAGAAGGCAGCGGAGAGCTAGCGGCTGGCGGAGGAGAGGACGGCGAAGGCTCTCGAGGAGGCCGCGGCACGACACGATGCATCGAACCGGGCCTTGTATGAGCTCTTCGTGGTAAGTCACTTGTTCATATTCACCCAAAGAATTCATGTTATAATTTTTGTTTATATTAGTAACTAATATGATTGACTCATGAAAAACAAATGTGCAGACTATGTGCGAGAAGACTGGTCAGGCCGCTCTACCGATGCCGATCATTTCTCCTGTGGGGACGGTGAGTATCTTTCGATGATCATCAATACCATATTGAGTGGCGTCGTGCTAACCTCTAGTTGATCTTTTCGTGCAGCATAACTCTCGGGCTGCGTCCCATGACCCTTCTCCACCGTCAACATTAGCCAACCCGACGGATGCTTCTCAGCCACCTCAGCCTTGAAGGCTCCACTCCTGTAAGTTTGAAAATGCTTAGTTAGTTTGAAAATGCATATTTAGCTTCCGAAATCCTATATTTAATCGAAAAATGTCATACTTTGCATATTTTGCACAAAAAATAGATAATTAACTTAGTTAGTTCAAAAACTGACCTAGTCAACTTAGTTTGCTCACAAAATGCTAAAGCTAGCTTAATTGGGTCAAAAATGCTAAAGCTAGCTTAAATTGGCTCAACAATTGCTAAAGTTTGCTTAGTTTCTCAAAAATGCTAAATTTAGCTCAATTTCCTGAAAATATGCTAACTCTAGCTTTATTTGATCACCATTGCTTATGTTAGCTTTGTTTGCTCAAAAGAAGAAGAAAATAGAAGAAGGAGATGATCTTTTTTCTTCTCCTTCTTCTTCTTCTTCTTCTTCTCCTTCTTCTCATTCTTCTTATTCTTCTACTTGTTCTTCTTGTAATTTTCTTAGCTTCATTTTGCAGATTTGCTTCGAGGGGAGCCATGCTATGATGGAGTGCTGCATTTGGACTTGTAGTTTAGTTTCATAAACTGTTTTGGTCACTATGTGCTTTGTATTTGCCATGTATATATGTGAAACAATGAAATGCTTGTTGGAACCTTGTTCACATGTGAATCTTGTATGCAAACCTTGTTGGAGACTATTTATTCTTTGTTGGTCACTATAATGTTTCTTGAATACTATATATTGAGATGATATATATATATATTTGTCAAAATGGAGGGATTTAAAAGAAAACAGATAAAACAGAAGGAATGCATCCACTTTGCCGTCTGCTGGCTGTCGGCAAAGGCCTTTGCCGTCTGCTTGCAGTTGGCAAAGAGGACACGTGGCGCCAAACTGTGCAATCTGGCAACAGCTAGGTGACCATTTGGTCATTATACCGTCTGCCTCCGGCAAGACAGAAGGCAAAGTTGGGAGGTTTGCCGTCTGTCAGTAGACGGCATTAACGGCCTGACGGAGCCGGCCGGCCAGCCGGCTAGTTTTGAGGCAGACGGCAAAGTTTGCCGTCTGTCAGTAGACGGCAAACCCCGCCGTTAACGTCCTGACGGAGAAGGCTGGCAAAGGTTCGCCGTCACGCCCGCTCTGTCGTCTGCTTGCACAAATGCGCACGGCAAAGGTGGTTTTCCGTCCGTCGATTTCCTGCAGATGGCAAAGCACCTCTTTGCCGAAGAAATAGCTGACGGGTGCTTTGCCGTGCGGCACACAAACGGCAACGGACTTTGCCGTCCGCCATATAGGTGTTTGCCGTCCGCCGAGGCAGACGGCAAATAGGTGAATTCCAGTAGTGCGGCCAGAGGGCGCGGCCCCACCCCTGGACGCGCCAGGGGGGCGCCTGGAGCCCCTGGCTGTAACAGCCCAGTTTTTGCAAAAATTAAAAATTTTGTTTTTGGCGTGAATTGTTTGATTGCCTGATTTGTTTGCGGTGTTTGCATCCCCGATTTATCAATCGGCGATTATTTTCCCCCTCTTATCTCGTATCGGACGGAGACCGACCCTTGCCACCCTGACACTCGACCTTTGCGACACCGGGTTTCACCCGATCACCGTCGCGAAAACCGCACGAGACCAGCCGCAGCCAACGGAACGAAAAAACCCCGTTTAATAATTAAACGGGATATTTTTATAGTGCGCCGGAAAGTGTTTTCGGAATGGTCCCAGCGCGAGGTGAAAGCCTCCAGCTCGACGCACTGATCGCGCAGTTCGAGGTTTTACCCGAATCGGAGGTACCGCGGACCCCCGGTGGTCAGAAACGTGAGCACCGCATGACCGAGAGAAAAACCGATGATGTTTTTGCAAACTGCCAGCCACCCATGCTATATAAAGACCACCACACTCCCACCCCTTTCTAGGGTTTCCCCTAGCCAATTTTGAAGCCACCCCCCTGATATGTCTCAGATATGCCGCCATTTTTGCCCCAAATCCCGAAACCCTAGATCTGGGGTGCCCGGAGCCGTCGGATCGCAGATCGGACGCGCCCGGTTGCGCCACGTCGTCAGCCCTGCCTCTCTCCTCTCTCTCTCCAACGCGTGCCCCTGCCCATGGCGCCGTCTCCTCCCGTGGACTCCCGCAGCCACGGCGCCGCCTCCGGCCACCCGCCGGCTGCAGCCCTGCCGGACCTCTCCTCTCCTCCTTCTCTTCCTCCCTCCCCTTTCCCTCTCCTCCCGCGCTCACCCACCTCTCCTCCTCGTCCTCCGCGCAGGTCGCCGCTGAAGCTAGCCGCCGTGGCCGGTCGAGCGGAGCTCGGGCCACCATGGAATCGACGGGAGGTGCTCGCGCCCCCGGCCCTCTCCAGCGACGAAGACCGCCGCCTCCTGCGCCGTTCCCCGCCTCCAGCCTCTCCTCGTCGCGCGCCCTCGCCGGAGGCAGCCGGCGCTGTCGCCATGGCTGCTCGGGAGGAGCACGACGGCCCCTCCAGCGCCCGCTCGGGAAGAGGCTCCCGAACGCGCCCGCGGGTGGGCCGGCCTGCTCGCGCCCCCACGGCCCAGGCCAGGCCGCCGCAGATGGGCCTCAGCCCAGGGTGAGGCGCCTAGCCCCTTTTCTTTTATTTATTTATTTAGTTCTGTTTTTTTTGTTGGGCCCAAATAGGACTAGATTTCGGCCCAGTTAGTTTTTTTTTCTGTTAGTTGTTTTTATTTTTTTGGGCAGATTGTGTTATATTTTTGCGGTGCTCGTACCTTTTCAACCGTAGCGACGATTGCGACGATTTAAATATGAAACTTTCTTAGAATTGTGTCTAGTTTAATAATTTGTGCTCCTTTGCCATGTTTGACTTTGTTTACATGCTGTTTGACTGCTAATTACACTGCTTGCCACTGTAACTGTAAATGCTATAACTTTTTATCTGTTGCTCTGTTTGAAATGTTCTTTATATGTAACTTGACTAGAATTGCATGTAGATTGTGTTTTTGCTGATCTTGCTTGCTAATAAAAATAATAAATATTGTTTAGGTAAAACAGTACGAAATGCAATATTTATCGTGGGGTCCGCAATAGTTTACATGTCTAGTATTTCACCCCACTTAAATTGACTAGCCCAGGTAGTTTATTTTGCTACACCTCTTGACTTGTTGTGTGCTATGCCATGCTTGCTTGTGTTGCCATGTTAACAACCTTTGTTGGTCACCTGTAGCTAAACAACTTGAACCACCGTAAATGTGCGGTATCGTCGTGTGTGACGAGTACTCCACTTAAATCGTTAGTAACCGCTCTCGACGGTAGGTGCGATGTTTCGTGTTACTTCTTGTTGATGCTTGCTCTTGTATTGCTCCGTAGTAATAGTGGTGCACCGTTGATTGCTTTCCAGTGTTTACTTCTTGTGTGCTCCCGCGGGTACCTCTCGGAGACAATGCGAGCGTGCGATCGACTACACCTTCGGAACCCGACTTATCAACAGGCAAGGACTATACATTACTTATGATCCATTCTATTTCAACCAGCGGTTTGCATGCTAGTCTCGGTTAGGTTCGATGTTTGATCCTACCACATGTTTACAGCCTCTTTCAAACCGATACAGCCATGTCCCTTCCCAGCAAACCTTGTACTGCTATGTTACTATTGCTCGTTGCTCAGCCCCTGCTTAGTATGCATGCTTAGGATGCTACGATGTTACCCTGTTACTCTTTGGGTTGGGATATCACCTGATTATTATATTGTTGTTGATGATATTATTATTAATGTTGACTATATTCGACGAAGGATGGAAGGTCTAGGCTATCCCGCCCCGACGCTTTGTTCCATTCGAGTCACGTAGGATCCGAGTTCCGGGTATTGGTTTTAAGACTGAGCGTGCCTAACCGCGTGTGGGATTTTATGGGGTCCCCTTTTCTTACCTATCTAGCTTCAAACACTTCTAGTGGTGGCCCAAGCTGATTTACCATTTGAAAACATGCATATATATCTTGTCGGGTCGCTCCTAGCAGATATCTTTTAAAAATAACCCGGGCCAGTGGAGACATAGTTCCTCTGTTGGTCCACACCTGGTGAGCTAGAGGCCTGCCCACATGTGAGGGGATCAGTTTCCTCGACCTTAGCCAGACGGAAGAGTCCGATCCGAGAGCGTGGCCAACTTTTGGATTGGGTGTCGACTCCCCGGGGGCCACCCGGATTTGTTCGTTGTTAGCTAGAGGGACCTGTCGTTTCGGATCTCTTGGAACTAAATCATAAAATGGTTGCCTATGATGGGTAGCAACTGAGAGTGATGGACGTCCGTGCGGAGCCTCGTAATGGGCAGTTGGTACACCCCTGCAGGGTTAAATCTTTTCGAGAAGCCGTGTCCACGGTTATGGACGACTTGAGACCTACTCCTTGTTCATAGACAACAACTGAGATAATCTTAATACAACTTGATCAACGCGTGTGTGTGCCTTGACTGCTTCTTCTTCGTCGGGATACGAAGAGGAGGACAAGGATAGGATAGGTGTTATGTTTGCGTAGTAGGTGGATAGCAAGACTTGTTGGAGGCGATTCCGCATCGGATGCTTGGCTTCTTATCTTATTCTCTAGATTGTTAGCCACTTCATACATGCTAGTGCGGCAGCAACCTCACCACTTACCACATCCTTACCGTAAACTACTAGTTGTCCTAGAATGACGAGTGATGAAGTCCTTGCTGGGTCAGATGACCACTACAGTTGGATGCTGAGTACCTCTGTACTCATGATACTACCCCCAAACTCTTTCCAGGGTTCTGATCGACAACAGGTATGGTGATCGACGTTTCACGTGGAGACTCGACGACGTCTAGTTAGGCGGCTCCCGGCGGAGGGCCTGGACCCGTGTGGTTATGGGGATCGATGCTTTTCTCTTTGCCAGTAGGCATTTGCTTGTAGTATCTATTCAGACATGTATCTTCCGCTGTTGTATTGTATTTGAGGCAGTTGTATGCCGATTGTATGAGATGTTGTATCCTGTATCTGTAATGTTGTGATATCATGTTGGAAATCCGGGGCATATGGCTTTGTCATATGTCGCGGTGGGACCGATATGTGCTTCGTCCCCGGATCTGGGTGGAAACACCTAGATCTGGAACAGTACCGTATATCGGGCCTTACAACTTGGTATCAGAGCCTTACCGACCGTAGGATCCCCTCTCTGGCCGAAGTCGAGTCTAGACAAAAATTATTTTGTAGTTACTAAGTTAGTTATCGGAGAGTAGGAATCTTTTTACTCCTTACCCTTGCTCTGGTCAGGACAAGTGTCGTAAGTGTTTTACTCTTGCCTTATCCCAAACTTTAGGATCTCGAGTGTGTGGAGTATCGGAACCGTTACAATGCCTTGCTCGCAGTGTATTGTCTCAATTCCGAGCTCAGGTGGGAATTCCTGTAGTACCTTTAGCTTCTTCGGTTTCGGATATCATCTGGGTCATCCGTTGCCATCCCTCCTTTTACCGGTGTTTTCACGACTTGCGTTGAAAAGCACTATCCTTTGATCCGGTTTTCGTGATCGTTCTTCCTCTTGACACTGACGGTTTCGTCTTTCCGACGATGTCGTCTCTCTGCGGAAAATTATCTCGACCGAAGTTCGACGTCGACATGGAGCAGAGTCCCTTGTTGGTGGTGTTGAAGATCGTCGTCTCTCTTTTCTCTCCCCCCTCTCCCCCGGATCGTCCTGGATCTCGGGACGAGATCCCTTGTTGGTGGTGTTGCCTGTAACAGCCCAGTTTTTGCAAAATTAAAAATTTTGTTTTCGGCATGAATTGTTTGATTGCCTGATTTGTTTGCGGTGTTTGCATCCCCGATTTATCAATCAGCGATTATTTTCCCCCTCTTATCTCGTATCGGACGGAGATCGACCCTTGCCACCCTGACACTCGACCTTTGCGACACCGGGTTTCACCCGATCACCGTCGCGAAAACCGCACGAGACGAGCCGCAGCCAACGGAACGAAAAACCCCGTTTAATAATTAAACGGGATATTTTTATAGCGCGCCGGAAAGTGTTTTCGGAATGGTTCCAGCGCGAGGTGAAAGCCTCCGGCTCGACGCACTGATCGCGCAGTTCGAGGTTTTACCCGAATCGGAGGTACCGCGGACCCCCGGCGGTCAGAAACGTGAGCACCGCACGCCCGAGAGAAAAACCGATGATGTTTTTGCAAACTGCCAGCCACCCATGCTATATAAAGACCACCACACTCCCACCCCTTTCTAGGGTTTCCCCTAGCCAATTTTGAAGCCACCCCCCTTGATCTGTCTCAGATCTGCCGCCATTTTTGCCCCAAATCCCGAAACCCTAGATCTGGGGTGCCCGGAGCCGTCGGATTGCAGATCGGACGCGCCCGGTTGCGCCACGTCGTCAGCCCTGCCTCTCTCCTCTCTCTCTCCAACGCGTGCCCCTGCCCATGGCGCCGTCTCCTCCCATGGACTCCCGCAGCCACGGCGCCGCCTCCGGCAAGCCGCCGGCTGCAGCCCTGCCGGACCTCTCCTCTCCTCCTTCTCTTCCTCCCTCCCCTTTCCCTCTCCTCCCGCGCTCACCCACCTCTCCTCCTCGTCCTCCGCGCAGGTCGCCGCTGAAGCTAGCCGCCGTGGCTGGTCGAGCGGAGCTCGGGCCGCCATGGAATCGACGGGAGGTGCTCGCGACCCCGGCCCTCTCCAGCGACGAAGACCGCCGCCTCCTGCGCCGTTCCCCGCCTCCAGCCTCTCCTCGCCCCGCGCCCTCGACGGAGGCAGCCGGCGCTGCCGCCATGGCTGCTCGGGAGGAGCACGACGACCCCTCCAGCGCCCGCTCGGGACGAGGCTCCCGCACGCGCCCGCGGGTGGGCCGGCCTGCTCGCGCCCCCACGGCCCAGGCCAGGCCGCCGCAGATGGGCCTCAGCCCAGGGTGAGGCGCCTAGCCCCTTTTCTTTTATTTATTTATTTAGTTCTGTTTTTTTTGTTGGGCCCAAATAGGACTAGATTTCGGCCCATTTAGTTTTTTTTTCTGTTAGTTGTTTTTATTTATTTGGGCAGATTGTGTTATATTTTTGCGGTGCTCGTACCTTTTCAACCGTAGCTCCGATTGCGACGATTTAAATATGAAACTTGCTTAGTATTGTGTCTAGTTTAATAATTTGTGCTCCTTTGCCATGTTTGACTTTGTTTACATGTTGTTTGACTGCTAATTACACTGCTTGCCACTATAACTGTAAATGCTATAACTTTTTATCTGTTGCTCTGTTTGAAATGTTCTTTATATGTAACTTGACTAGAATTGCATGTAGATTGTGTTTTTGCTGCTCTTTCTTGCTAATAAAAATAATAAAATATTGTTTAGGTAAAACAGCAACAAATGCAATATTTATCGTGGGGTCCGCAATAGTTTACATGTCTAGTATTTCACCCCACTTAAATTGACTAGCCCAGGTAGTTTATTTTGCTACACCTCTTGACTTGTTGTGTGCTATGCCATGCTTGCTTGTGTTGCCATGTTAACAACCTTTGTTGGTCACCTGTAGCTAAACAACTTGAACCACCGTAAATGTGCGGTATCGTCGTGTGTGACGAGTACTCCACTTAAATCGTTAGTAACCGCTCTCGACGGTAGGTGCGATGTTTCGTGTTACTTCTTGTTGATGCTTGCTCTTGTATTGCTCCATAGTAATAGTGGTGCACCGTTGATTGCTTTCCAGTGTTTACTTCTTGTGTGCTCCCGCGGGTACCTCTCGGAGACAATGCGAGCGTGCGATCGACTACACCTTCGGAACCCGACTTATCAACAGGCAAGGACTATACATTACTTATGATCCATTCTATTTCAACCAGAGGTTTGCATGCTAGTCTAGGTTAGGTTCGATGTTTGATCCTACCACATGTTTACAGCCTCTTTCAAAACGATACAACCATGTCCCTTCCCAGCAAACCTTGTACTGCTATGTTACTATTGCTCGTTGCTCAGCCCCTGCTTAGTATGCATGCTTAGGATGCTACGATGTTACCCTGTTACTCTTTGGGTTGGGATATCACCTGATTATTATATTGTTGTTGATGATATTATTATTAATGTTGACTATATTCGACGAAGGATGGAAGGTCTAGGCTATCCCGCCCCGACGCTTTGTTCCATTCGAGTCACCTAGGATCCGAGTTCCGGGTATTGGTTTTAAGACTGAGCGTGCCTAACCGCATGTGCGATTTTATGGGGTCCCCTTTTCTTACCTATCTAGCTTCAAACACTTCTAGTGGTGGCCCAAGCTGATTTACCATTTGAAAACATGCATATATATCTTGTCGGGTCGCTCCTAGCAGATATCTTTTAAAAATAACCCGGGCCAGTGGAGACATAGTTCCTCTGTTGGTCCACACCTGGTGAGCTAGAGGCCTGCCCACATGTGAGGGGATCAGTTACCTCAACCTTAGCCAGACGGAAGAGTCCGATCCAAGAGCGTGGCCAGCTTTTGGATTGGGTGTTGACTCCCCGGGGGCCACCCGGATTTGTTCGTTGTTAGCTAGAGGGACCTGTCGTTTCGGATCTCTTGGAACTAAATCATAAAATGGTTGCCTATGATGGGTAGCAACTAAGAGTGATGGACGTGCGTGCGGAGCCTCGTAATGGGCAGTTGGTACACCCCTGCAGGGTTAAATCTTTTCGAGAAGCCGTGTCCACAGTTATGGACGACTTGAGACCTACTCCGTGTTCATAGACAACAACTGAGATAATCTTAATACAACTTGATCAACGCGTGTGTGTGCCTTGACTGCTTCTTCTTCGTCGGGATACGAAGAGGAGGACAAGGATAGGATAGGTGTTATGTTTGCGTAGTAGGTGGATAGCAAGACTTGTTGGAGGCGATTCCTCATCGAATGCTTGGCTTCTTATCTTATTCTCTAGATCGTTAGCCACTTCATACATGCTAGTGCGGCAGCAACCTCACCACTTACCATATCCTTACCGTAAACTACTAGTTGTCCTAGAATGACGAGTGATGAAGTCCTTGCTGGGTCAGATGACCACTACAGTTGGATGCTGAGTACCTCTGTACTCATGATACTACCCCCAAACTCTTTTCAGGGTTCTGATCGACAACAGGTATGGTGATCGACGTTTCACGTGGAGATTCGACGACGTCTAGTTAGGCGGATCCCGGCGGAGGGCCTGGACCCGTGTGGTTATGGGGATCGATGCTTTGCTCTTTGCCAGTAGGCATTTGCTTGTAGTCTGTATTCAGACATGTATCTTCCGCTGTTGTATTGTATTTGAGGCAATTGTATGCCGATTGTATGAGATGTTGTATCCTGTATCTGTAATGTTGTGATATCATGTTGGAAATCCGGGGCATATGGCTTTGTCATATGTCGCGGTGGGACCGATATGTGCTTCGTCCCCGGATCTGGGTGGAAACACCTAGATCTGGAAGAGTACCGCATATCGGGCCTTACACTGGCCCACCTCTGCCTGCCCCCCTTCGCCTATTTATTCCCTGTGACGAGAAACCCCCGGGGACGGAACCCTTTTTCGCGATCTCTCCTCTGTTCTGCCGCCTTCACGCTTCCAAGATCGGGAGCACCAGAAGACCTCTTCCCGGCACCCTGCCGGAGGGAGGAGTCACCTCCGCGAGCTTCTCCACCACCATGGATGCTTCCCGGATGAACCGTGAGTAGTCCACCTTGGACCATGGGTCTATGATCAGTATCTATGTGATGTCCTCCTCCCCTCTTTGTTCTTCATGGATTAGACCTCGTGAGCTGCCCTACATGATCGAGGCACTTATGTAATCTTTCTGCTGTTGCTATGCTGAGTTTGCTGGGATCCGATGGATTATGAGATTATGTTCAGATTGTGATTGAGTTATATATTTGATTCTCTTCTTTTATATTTATGTTCTTGACTAATTCTTGCATGTTCTCCATTGCTGTTTATTGCTTTGGCCAAGTAGTAGGTAGTGACTCCAAGAGGGAGCGTTATGCATGATTGTGGGTTCATGCCCCCCGATGACTAGCTTGAGTGACATAAACATGAGTCTAGGGGATGTGTTGTTGCCACAAGGGAGAAAACAACGGTGCTTGTACTTGCGGGTGCAAGGATTGTTTACTTTATGCAAAGTTCTTTAAAGCAGTTGTCTGTTGCTTTGAGTTTACACTTTGGGTGGGATTCGCAACTTAATACCAGCGAGATGTTCTGGATAGATATCTCAAGGTGGATGACTAGTAGGTAGATGTAGATGAATTTCGGTCTACATGTCTTGGCGTACCGCCCATGCTTTTGAACCTCTTCCTTTCTTTATAGATTAGCATTGGTTTGGGATCATAATCCTGTCAATTGCCAAGCTGTAATTTGTTTACCTCGCATGGATATTTTATCGTCTTTTGGGAGAGAGACATCACTAGTGAACATCATAGGACCCCGGTCCATATTTCCAATACTGTTTACATCTTCAATTTACTTTTAGTATTTACTTTTCCGTAGCTATCACTATCATTATTATCCCGTGCGTTTTATCCTTTGTAAACAACAAGGCTGGAGGAATTGACAACTCCTTTGTACTCGTTGGGAGCAAAGCTATCTGTTGTGTGTGCAAGTCCAGGTGAAGTTAGCAACCTAGGTTGTAAACGGCGCCATTGTTCACTTCACCACCTACTTGTCGATCTTGGAGTCCTACTGGAGACAATCTAAACCTTAGCATCTTCGCTAAGGGAAATTTGCCGCTACGCTACATCTCACCTTCCACTTGGGTGCACACGGTGTGACGCATAAAATGCGGGTGTGTTAAGAACATACTGCAATTACACTTGGTTGTCTTGAAGGTTTGGATAAAAGTTTGCTACCGGAACATGCCCATCGAAAGATGAACAAGAATTACCTTTGGAGTGATTGGCAAGTTGGCATACTGGTCCAGTCTAAGTCATCAGTGATGTCACATCAATAGCGGACGATTGGGTTGGATCTTGAATCACTCCCGCCTCAATTACGAGATATATTGATCTGAGTGGGAGCACACTTAGTAATTAAATTGATTAATCACAAGTCAACTTAATTATGAAAAAAGTCTAAGTATTTTCATTATCGTTGTAGAATAATGGCTCGCGTTACCACCTTCCCATTGATTTTGATTAACTGTATTATCTGGTAAAAACTTTACGATTGGTACCGTATTGTGAGGACTATCCTCAATATTGCCGAGAAGGACCATGTCCTATCACAAATTTTTGATGCTCTTCCGCTAATGCTATGGATGATGTGACTTACGTCCATCAATCCAAAAGGCTAGAATTCCACAACAACTAATTGTATTGTCTTCATCACCATGAAACCCGAACTTCAAAACGTTTGGATAGTTATGTTATATTCATGGAACTGGAAAATTGTTTTCGGTGATAAGACATTTGATGTAGGATATAAGATATCTAGTACAATGTATGATTGTAAGCATTAGTGAAAATGTTCATTGTGCTCGAAGAAAACTGATAAGTGTGGGATCCAGAAGAACACTGATCATATGATGATGAGAATTAAGGGAAAGGAAGTTCCATAGGGTGTTAGTAAGACTTACACGCCGGATAGTCCATGGTCTGCGCCACCTGATACGTCCCAAACGTATCTATAATTTCTTCTTGCTCCATGCATGTTTTGTGTGACTTTGCCATGTTTTTCTTGAACTTTCATACACTTTTGAACCTATTTGGATTAACCTATTAACTCAGTGCACCCAGTTGCCAGTTTCTGTTTTCTGTTGTTTTTGTATTTCAGGTTTCCCGGCCATTAAAAGTGCTTCAAAAATTCCGGGAAAATATATAAAAAATCAGCGCAACAGAAGCTTCCGGAATCACCAAGAGAGGGAAGAGGGGCCACCACCAGGCGGCCAGGAGGGCAGGTGGCGCGGCCCTACCCTAGGCCGCGCCAGGGACCCTCCTGACTGCCTCGTGGGTCCCCTCGACACCCCCCTTCGCCTATATTTACCCCTCGGGTGGAAACCCCTAATACGGACTCCTCTTTCGCGATCTCGCCTCTGTTCCACCGCCGCCGCCGTTTCTAGATCAGGGCTGCCTGGAGAAGATGCTCCGGCACCCTGCCGGGAGAAGCTACCCCCTCCGGGAGACCCTCCATAGCCATGGACTCCTCCCGTATGTACCGTGAGTAGTTTCCCTTGGACCATGGGTCCGTGACCAGTAGCTATGTGATCTATCTCTCCCCCTTTTGTGCTTCCACTTTCGAGTCCTCGTGAGCTGCCTCACATGATCGAGGCATCTATTGAATTTCTGCTGTTGCTATGCTGAGTTTGTTGGGATCTGATGGATTATGAGACTATGTTAAGATTGTGATGAGTAATATATTTGGTTCTTCTCTTTTATATTTTGTTCTTGAGTAAATTCTTGCATGTTCTCCGTTGCGGTATTTGCTTTGGCCAAGTATTTTATTTGCAACTCCAAGAGAGAGCGTTATGCTCGATTGTGGGTTCAGCCCCTTGATGTCTAGCTTGAGTGACAGAAACATGAGACTAGGGGATGTGCTCTTGCCACCAGGGATAAAACCACGGTGCTTGTACCTGCGGGTGCAAGGATTGTTTACTTTACGCAAAGTTCTTTTAATGCAGTTGTCTGTTGCTTTGAGTTTACACTTTGGGTGGGATTCGCAACTTAATACCAGCGAAATGTTCTGGATAGATATCTCAAGGTGGATGATTCGTAGTAGATGAAGATCGATTTCGGTCTACTTACCTTGGCGTACTGCCCATTGCTCTTGAGCCCTTCCTTTCTTTGCAGCATAGTTAGCATTGTGGTGCCTTCATAATCCTGTCAATTGCCCAACTGTGATTTGTTTACCTCGCTAGCACTTTTATCGTCTTTTGGGAGAGAGACATCACTAGTGAAAATCATGGGACCCTGGTCCATCTTCACATTATTGTTCACACCCTCAATTTACTTTCAGCTTTTACTTTCCTTTGCACCTTTTATCTCTTGCGTTGATCCTTTGTAAACGACAAGGCCGGAGGAATTGACAACTCCTCTGTACTCGTTGGGAGCAAAGTTATTTGTTGCTGTGTGCAGGTCCACGACAACACCCTAGTCAGGAAGCAATTTTTGGCGACGTTGCCACCTACTTGTATCTCCTGAGTACTACTAGTTCGATAACCTTGGTATCTTCACCGAGGGAAACTTTCTGCTGCACTGCATCTCAAACCTTCCACTTGGGTTAACCAACGAGGGGCGAGAATCCATCAAGAAAATTTCTGGCGCCGTTGCCGGGGACTCAAGTCTACAAGATAGGGGAGTTGCACACTATCTTTTACCTTTGCTTTTTAGTCTTGTTAGTTTACCTTTCAGTTTTTACTTTTGTGTCCCTAATCAAAAATACCAAAAATACCTGTTGCTACTATGGTTTCCAATGAAAACACTAAGTTGTGTGACTTCACTAGTCACAACAACAGTGACTTTATCTGCACTCCTATTGCTCCACCTGCCACTTCAGCACCTTCTTATGATATTAAACCTTCTCTGCTTAACCTTGTTATGATAGATCAATTCTCAGGAGCAGGAGAAGATGCTTCCTTGCACCTAAACAACTTTATCGAGCTCTACGACATGCACAAATACAAGAAAGTGGATGGAGACATCGTCAAGCTGAAGCTTTTTCCTTTCTCTTTGAGAGGAAGAGCCAAGGAGTCGCTACAATCTTTGCCCAAGAACAGTATCAATTCTTGGAGTAAATGCAAAGACGCTTTTATAGGGAAGTACTATCCCCCTGCTAAAATTATTCAACTGCGGAGTAACATTATGAATTTCAGGCAATTGGATAATGAACACGTTGCCCAGGCTTGGGAACGTATGAAGACGCTTGTCAAGAACTGCCCCACACATGGACTGACTACCTGGATGGTTATCCAGACTTTTTATGCAGGCTTGAACTTCACCTCGCGGAACCTGTTAGATTCGGCTGCGGGAGGAACTTTTATGTCAACCACGCTTGGTGCTGCCACAAAGCTACTTGATGAGATGATGCTGAACTACTCGCAATGGCACACCGAGAGATCTCCAACCGGTAAGAAGGTAAACTCTGTCGAGGATATCTCCTCTTTAAATGAAAAGTTTGACCTTATCATGTCTCTACTTACCAAGCAACCCTCTATTGATCCTCAAGATGTTCCTTTAAATTGTTTGGTTGCTCAGGAGCAAGTAGATGTCAATTTTGTCTCTAGAAACAACTTCAACAATAATGCTTATAGGAGTAACTTTGGTAGCAACAATCCTAGGCCTTTCCCATCCAACAACTATGGGAACAACACATATCCTACCACCAGAAACTCCACTTCAGAACTAGAGACCTTGATCAAAGACTTTATAACTACCCAGAAAGCCTTCAACAAGAGTGTGGAGGAGAAATTAGATAAATTAGATAATCTTTGTTTGAAGGTAGACAACTTAGCCCTTGATGTTGAGATGTTAAAAATTAGAACCCCTCCCCTTGAGGAGAGTAAGGTCACTCCTATTAATGCTATCCAGTTACAAATCAATGAAAATATTAGGATGATGGCTAAACTGAAAGAGAGATGGGCTAGAGAAAAGGAGGAAGAAGAGAGAATTAAGAGCCTTACTACCTACCACACAGTAGCTACTATCCAAGTAGTTGAGGATGTCCAAATTGTTAGCACCCATCACACCCCTAGTCCCACTGGACCTATCAATGGTGATGCTACCACCTCAACCATAGAAGAGGAAACCTCTATGAACGTAGAGGCTTTCAAACAAGTGAACCTAAATGATATCACTACCTCCTTGATAGATAGTAGTTATCTAGACTTTGACAACTGCACTTTACCTGAAGTTATTGGTTTCCTACACAAGATGTCTAGAGACCCCCACACTAGCACACTCAATCTTGCCTTCACAGAACATATCACCAATGCTCTAATCAAAGTTAGGGAGGAGAAGCTTCGACTAGAAGCCTCCATACCTAGGAATCTAGAAGATGGTTGGGATCCTATGATAAAAATTAAATTGAATAACTTCTCTTGTTATGCTCTTTATGATGTTGGAGAAAGTACCTCTGTTATGCCCAAAAGAATGTATGATATGCTTGAATTGAAACCTTTTGATCCTTGTTCTTTTGGTGTTCTTCTTGTTGATTCTTCCGTAAAGAAACCTTTGGGGAAGATCGACGATGTTCTTATCATTGTCAATGAAAATTATGTTCACGTTGATTTTAATATTATGGACATTGAATGTGAACCTTCTTTTCCAATTATTTTGGGACGTCCTTTTCTTCGCACAGTTGGTGCTATCAGTGACATGAAAGAGGGAACTATCAAATTCCAATTCCCTCTCAAGAAACGGATGCAAATTTTTCCTAGGAAAAAGATTAATTTACCTTTTGAGTCCGTCACACGGGCTAGTTATTATCTTGAAAAGACTTGATCTTCTGCTTTAAGCCTAGCTAATGGCTCTAAAGAAGCGCTTTCGGGATGCGGCCCGCAACGAATTTAGTTTTTTATTTTTTATTTTGTTCTGTTCTTAGTGGTCTTGATGATTGTTACTACTGTAGAAACATCATTGTATATTTACTTTTCAAGATTTGTGCCAAGTTTAGCCTCATACGGCAAGGGAAGTAAAAGTTGTGACATGTTGTCCAGAAAACAGATTCTGTCCTCGTGACTAGAAAAATCAGAGAAAAATCCCAGTTCATCTTTTTGAGCTGAATTTTTTACACAGCGTGATCTATACAATTACGAAACTTCCGTATGTTCTGAGTTTTTTTATTTGAGTTGCAGAAGTACCCCTAAATTTTTTTTTCTCTCTGCTGTTCTGTTTTTCACAGATTCTGCCACGTTTTGTCTCTCTTCACTTTTGCAAACCTTAAGCTTGCTTTTTCTTTGCAAAAAACTTTTTGCAATCTTGGGAAACAGTAGATCTTCCTGGAAATCTGTATTTTCAGTAGATGAAAATTATTTTATTAGGGTACTAACCTCTCTAATCTGTCTACAATGAGTTATGTATGAAGGGAGTTTTCAAGTGCGCGATGGAACGTGATGAAAGAAGATTCAGGAGTATCAAACTCTCAAGCTTGGGGATGCCCATGTGCACCCCCAATAAATATTCAAGGAGACTCAAGCGTCTAAGCTTGGGGATGCCCCCGTGCATCCCCTTCTTCATCAACAATTATCAGTTCGTCTCTCGTTGCACTATATTTTTATCACTTCATGCATTATGTGCTATTCTTGGAGCGTCTCGCTCTTAGGTTTTGTTTTTAGTTTTCTTTTTCTTTTTTTGCTGTAGTAACAAGTTAGACCCCAACTTACTCTTTTGTGTGGGAGAGATTCACGCTCCGCTTGAACTAGAACTCCTCATAGGATTTGCATGCTTATTCTTTTAGCTGTGAGCTGTTCTTTTTCTTTTCTTAGTTGCTGTTCTGTTTAGTTGTAGTGCTTTAGTTTTTTCTAGAGCTCTTCTTTTTGTCTTAGGTTGAACTTTCTATAGGTTGCATGTTTTATCTTGTTAGAGAGTTTGCCTGTTGCACTGAGTTCTGTGTCTTGGCTGAAAGTAGGTAGTTAAAGTTGTTGTTCTCTTTGTAGTAGTAACTTGCAATAGTTTTGAGGTACTGACTAGAGTAATGTTTGACCTTATGGTGTCAAGAGCTCTTGCCTATTAGTGATAGATGTCGTATTTTGGGCAATCCGTGTGTTTTTGGAAAACCAAAAACCCCTGTTGAGAACTCTAGATAATAGATGGATCACTAACCTCTGGAGGGTTCGAATATTAGAGTACACTAACGTACCATGAGTCGAGGATGCGCAAGGATAACCAAACCCCCATACACTCCTCCTCGGGGTACCTGCCTCTTTGTGAACCTCCTGATTAGATTGAGAGTTACCGATAATAAGTGAATGAGTTCTTCGGACTAATGTGAGTATTCGGAAGTTGATACTTCCACCCACCTATACTTTTTCTAGCCTCTTCAGTACCGTGCATTGCCCTTTCTCACCTCAAGAGTTGGCGCATACTTCGCCGGTGCATCCAAACCCTTGGCACGATACGCTCTGTCATTATAAGCCTCCTTATATCTTTCCTCAAAACAGCCACCATACCTACCTACAAGGCATTTCCATAGCCTTTCCGAGATACATTTCCATGCAACATCCACCTTCTCATGACTTGATCTTCATGTCATACATGCTACTTGCTTGATCGATGAGCCGCATGCTAGTTGGGCCTTGCCCTAATCATTGCTACATGAAGCGCTAGTATCATTGCATATCCTGCTATCCTGGCAGAAGCATACATTTGCATCATGATAGTTACATTTTCTTCATGTGAGTACCTTTGTAAAGTGTGAAAAATCTCCTATATTCTTGTAAAATATAGAGTATTGCCCCTAAAGTGAGGAAAAGATCCCAAAGAGGAAAAAATCAAAAGATCCCAAAGAGGACAAATGAGAGTTAAATAGAAAGAGCCATTGAGGCCACCAAAAAAATGAAAAAAAAGAGAAAAAGAGAAAACAAAATAAAAAGAGAGAAGGGGGCATACTACTATTCCTTTTGAGAGATCCACAGTAGTACTTCATCTCCTATCCCTTGTACTCCATAGAGATCATCATCATGCATATAGCTATGTGGGGACCCTTCACACTATAGAACTTGGCTTGTATATTCCAATGATGAGCCTCCTCAAACGAGCTCTAGGTCTTCTTGAGAAAGCAAGTTAGATGCACCCCCACTATTTCCCTTGGAGAGCTTTTAGCTCACATGTGCATCCTTTGTATGGCAATCCCTACTCCTCAAATCATATCTATAATATGGCCTTCTCTTGCCTATGATTGTCCTCATTGATGTGAGCCTTTCACACCTTTTTTGTCTTCCTCCTCCACCTTCTTTCTGTTCCGCCTTTTAGGTGTCAACTTTCTTGCTCACGCTCATGCATTGCATGAGTGCTCAAATTATCGAAAGGGAGTGGATCCGTTTGACTTGTACCTGGCTAGTGGTCTAGGGACGAGTCCAGATAAGAATCCAAAGGAGACCAAGTGTGAAACTTTAGTAGATAGTTGTTCTCAACAACCTTATTTTTTTCTCTCGTATTTCCCTATCCCTTGCTTGCACGCAAACACCATCTGGAGACATTCGAGTCACGGACAGCAAGAGCTCTTGCACCTTTTGTTCTTTTGTTGCTTGTGTCAATGCTAATATAGACTCTTGCTTGTTAAGACTTGAATTGAATTGCATGATTTGATTGCTTTACTTAAAAAGTCCTTCTATGGTTGTGTGGCATGTCACCACAGAAATTTTGCTTGTTATCATTTACCTACTCGAGGACGAGCAGGAATTAAGCTTGGGGATGTTCATACGTCCCAAACGTATCTATAATTTCTGCTTGCTCCATGCATGTTTTGTGTGACTTTGCCATGTTTTGCTTCAAATTTCATACACCTTTGAACCTATTTGTACTAACCTATTAACTCAGTGCACCCATTTGCCAGTTTCTGTTTTCTGCTGTTTTTGTATTTCAGGTTTTCTGGCCATTAAAAGTGCTCCAAAAATTCCGGGAAAAATATATAAAAAATCAGCGCAACAGAAGCTTCCGGAATCACCAAGAGAGGGAAGGGGGGCCACCACCAGGCAGCCAGGAGGGAAGGTGGCGCGGCCCCACCCTAGGCCGCGCCAGGGACCCTCCTGACTGCCTCGTGGGTCCCCTCGACGCCCCCCTTCGCCTATATTTACCCTCGGGGTGGAAACCCCTAATACAGACTCCTCTTTCGCGATCTCGCCTCTATTCTGCCGCCGCCGCCGTTTCTAGATCGGGGTTGCCTGGAGAAGATGCTCTGGCACCCTTCCGGGAGAAGCTACCCCCTCCGGGAGACCCTCCATAGCCATGGACTCCTCCCGTATGTATCGTGAGTAGTTTCCCTTGGACCATGGGTCCGTGACCAGTAGCTATGTGATCTATCTCTCCCCCTTTTGTGCTTCCACTTTCGAGTCCTCGTGAGATGCCTCACATGATCGAGGCATCTATGTAATTTCTGCTGTTGCTATGCTGCGTTTGTTGGGATCTGATGGATTATGAGACTATGTTCAGATTGTGATGAGTAATATATTTGGTTCTTCTCTTTTATATTTTGTTCTTGAGTAAATTCTTGCATGTTCTCCGTTGCGGTATTTGCTTTGGCCAAGTATTTTATTTGCAACTCCAAGAGAGAGCGTTATGCTCGATTGTGGGTTCAGCCCCTTGATGTCTAGCTTGAGTGACAGAAACATTAGACTAGGGGATGTGCTGTTGCCACCAGGGATAAAACAACGGTGCTTGTACCTGCGGGTGCAAGGATTGTTTACTTTACGCAAAGTTCTTTTAATGCAGTTGTCTGTTGCTTTGAGTTTACACTTTGGGTGGGATTCGCAACTTAATACCAGCGAGATGTTCTGGATAGATATCTCAAGGTGGATGATTCGTAGTAGATGCAGATGGATTTCGGTCTACTTACCTTGGTGTACTGCCCATTTCTTTTGAGCCCTTCCTTTCTTTGCAGCATAGTTAGCATTGCGGTGCCTTCATAATCCTGTCAATTGCCCAACTGTGATTTTTTTACCTCGCTAGCACGTTTATCGTCTTTTTGGAGAGAGACATCACTAGTGAAAATCACGGGACCCTGGTCCATATTCACATTATTGTTCACACCCTCAATTTACTTTCAGCTTTTACTTTCCTTTGCACCTTTTATCTCTTGCGTTGATCCTTTGTAAACGACAAGGCCGGAGGAATTGACAACTCCTCTGTACTCGTTGGGAGAAAAGTTATTTGTTGCTGTGTGCAGGTCCACGACAACACCCTAGTCAGGAAGCAATTTGTAGCAACGTTGCCACCTACTTGTATCTCCTGAGTCCTACTGGTTCGATAACCTTGGTATCTTCACCAAGGGAAACTTGCTGCTGCACTGCATCTCAAACCTTCCACTTGGGGTAACCAACGAGGGGCGAGAAGCCATCACCACCCTTGATCATGTGTGAACTTCTGTGAGTAGGAGTGACATTGGAAATAGAACTATGATACGTATAAAGGCAAAACGAAAGAAGACTGGAATATCCAGCTCAGAAATGAAAGTCATGCGAAGTTATAGATGAATTCATTACTGGTCAAAAGATGTAATTCTTGGGAATCATGATTAAGTAGTTAATCTTAATTCTAGGGTATTGTGATTAAACTGTTGATCACTAGAATATCACTTCGATTGCATATTGTTGCAAGTCGATGCAAGAAATACTATGGCCTTTATGACTAGTTAATGATGAGTTTTGACACACACGGGGATACGGTAAAAGGTTTACTATACTGTGTGTTGACTCTATGATTATCTTCATAATTCATTTTAGAGTTGAGTAAATTGTTACTATACTTTAGCCTCGTTGCAAAACATCATTTTGAATCATGTTTGATTCAAGAAAGTTGTTCAAAGTTATGAATAATATAAAGTTCATACTTCCATATGAATAGGTTGTATGTTATGAATCTTGATAATAATACTAAACATCCATAACACTGACACTAAAGGTCGCAAGACTGAAAGAAATATCACACAGGTGTGGCACTGCAGTTTGTCACAAGTGACATAACATGCATGAAGAATTTCCATAAGTGATGGACTTTCAAGTCATATGATTATGAATAACTTGACGCTTGCGAACTTTGTCTTGAAGTAATGTGACTAAAACATCGTTGATAGGCCAAACATGAACGGGCAACTAAACTATTGGAAATCATACATGATGATGTGTGTAGTTCAAGACGTGTAGTTGTGTGCAGTGGATTTTCTATCTTCAGTCATGAGTTGAAGTAGATATGTGGATATCTGTTCAATGGAGACATACTTCTGGAATCTTTGAAAACGTTCAAGGAATTTTAGAGTGAAATACAAATTCATTGTAACAAGAAAATAGAAATTTATATTTGAGTTACAAATTTAGTGAACGTCTGATGAGTTGTGAAGAAGTATCATAACTTGCACCTCCCGAAACACCACTAATGAGTAAAGTGTTCGAGAGACGTAATCAAGCCATGTATGACACAGTAAGATCAAATATGAAGTTTATCAATTTTCCATTATACTTATTAAAGTTATGCGTTAGAGACTACGACTTTTACACTGAAAAGAGCACCATCAAATCTGTTGAAATGACACCATATGATATGTGGTATGGAATGTTAAAAACCATATTGTATTTTCTTAAAATTTGGGTATATGAGACATATGTTTGACATACTCAAAGTGCCAAATCAGATAAGTGATATTTTGTTAAGGTTATTCCAAAAGGTTTGGTATTCATCTATCACTACACAAAAGCAAAATTGTTTGTTGTTACGAACGGTGTGTTTTGAAGAAAATAGTTTCTTGCAAAAGAGTGAGTGGGAGGACAGTGCAACTTGTCTAGATTGTTGAATCTTCAGAGAAGTGCGCAGCTGAACCGCACAGGTTAAGCAAAACTCATACAAACATTTATGATATGTAAAACGAGCTGATGTTGTTCGACAATGATAAACCTGTGATATACAAAGAAGCATTGATGGGCCCTGACTCCGGGATTTGGCTAAATGCCAAATAAATTGAGATAGTATCCATGGAAGTAAGTCAAGTTTTGAACTTGGTAGACCCTCCGAAAGACTTAGAGTCTAAATAATCAATAAATGGATCTATAACTTATTCGGATGAAATTGTTTTATCCATAAAGCTCAACTCGTTGGAAAGATGTTTTCTGGCAAGTTCAAAGGTTGACTAAGGAGAACTAGTTTCGATTGTATATATGCTTTAATAATTTCGGTTTATACTAGCAATTAGTACATATCTCATTTATAGGATATGGTAGAATGAACGTCAAAACAAAGTTCCTACACGTAAATATAACAAAAGAAGTATATCTGATACGACCGAAATGTTTTGACAATTCAATGGATGCTGGAATAGATGCAAGCCTCGGATATCTAGTAACGGACTGAAGCTAGCATAATGGAGTTGGAATTTTCATTGTGATGAAATTGCCAAAAGAGTTTGTTTTCATCAGGAATAACGAAGATGCTTGAATATTCAAGAAAGTAAGTGGGAGCTGAATGATATTTCTAAAACCTTATGTAGATGACATATTTGTTGATTAGAAATGATATAAATTTCTTGACACGAATAAGGACCTCATTGGAAATAGTTTTCAGCTGAAGTACTTGGGCTAATATAGCATTAGTATTGAGCACAATTATCTATGCAGATAGTAAGTGCCTGATCATGCTAAAGCCAACGTTACATGTTGACATGACACTAAAGTAGTTTAGTATGAAAACGGCAAGAAGGATGTTATTGCCGAGGTCACGGTGAAAAGTTGTTTGCAGAAATCAATGTTCATGAACACAGATAAGAAAAAACCACGTGAATTGAATTCCACTCACCTATGTGTTTGGATTAATCATGTACACCGTAATATGTAAAACGACCAGATATGTCCACTTCTCCAAAAGGTTGTGAGCAAGATACCAAAGTGATCAATATGTTGATTATTGGAAAAAACAGTGAAAAGTTAAACTTATGATAGATAAGATATATTTCTTGGAAAATGGAGATAATGAAGAGCTCGTTGTAATAAGTTACACCAGCTGAATTTTGATGTAAACAGTTACACCAATTCCGTGTTCATACTTACTCCGACCGATTTTTTGATTTTAATTGGGATTATGTGTTTCACACATAAAGGTGGTGCAGTATGGAGGAACTGTATCAAAATTAGATACTGTGGCGAATTCTATAACAGAGGCTAAGTATATAGTTGCTTAAAGAAGTAACAAGGAGGGTATTTTGAATCATAAGTTCATTTATGAACATGGTATGGTTTCCTAGATGCTTGAAGCTCATGGAACATTGATGAATGATTTTGTGACTTAATCTAAGGAACCAAGGTCCTACCAAATGATTCAAACATATACTAAGCTAAAATGATAAATTTGCGAATTTTATGATAGCGTGAAAATGCGAAAATATGAAAGATACAAACAGGCCTGAAACGTTAGATCCGAAGATGATACGTCCCAAACGTATCTATAATTTATGCTTGCTCCATGCATGTTTTGGGTGTTATTGCTATATGTTTGCTACACTTTCATATCTTTTTATAACATATTTTTGAACTAACCTATTAATGGTTGAAAAAGTGCGCAAGTTCTTGTTTTTTTCCTTTATGTGTAGGAATTATTTGGATAAAGGAAAAATCACAAAAAGGAGACTTGTAGGAGTTGGACTCTAACTTTCCCGAAATCTGTCCCCACCAGACAGGTTTTAAATATCGCCTCGGAAACGCTAGAATACGGCCTCAAAAGGAAAAACTTAAAACTAAAAAGTTCTAGGGAATTTATTTCCAGTGGATCTAGACATAAAATTCGGCCCAATCGGAGTTCATATGATCCCTGGAGCCCCGAAATACCGAAGACGTAATCTAGATGACGGGAATCTGAGAGTCTATATAAAGAGAGGAAACTTAGGTCAAAGGAAACCACGAAATTTCCTCCCCCTTGGCAGCCGTCTTGAGGGGGATATCAATCTCCACAGCAGCAACATCTCCAGGTAAGAAGAAGGGGGCCAAGGGCTGTGGCCACTGTCGTGGCCGTGGGCGTCGCTGTCGCCGCCGCCGCCGCCGTCTCGTTCATCTCCTCCGGTCTGCACCTCTCCATCAACAACTCTCTCTCTCTCTCTCACCATGTCCATATGTGATTAGTTCCCCTCGGGGCTAAGGTTTCTACATTAGATATGTGGTCAATTCTCTCTCCCATGATGTGATCTTCGTTGTGATCATATGCTATGTTAATCTTGGATGATCCCATGATATTTCCCCTACCTCTATGTATTAGATTGGTGTACTCACTTGATATTATCTAGTATAATCCCCGAGACCATGGTGACCGCGGTCTATTGGACATGGGTTAGAAGAATATTTTCATGAGTGATTTCCTGTTTTGTGTGTTGATTTAAGATTGAGAGTCTCTTGGTGCTTTATTTAACTATCCTTGAGATATGTTGTGCTGATTGTGGTACTCTCTTTGGATGGCCGCGGTGACATTAGGAAATCCATAGATTGAGAACTATGAACTTTGAGGTGTGCTTTTGTAGCCCTACATAATTCTCGTCCTCTCTTGACCACAAAGGAATGACCTCCGAGTGCGTCTCCATTGCATGTTTTAAGGGAAATATCATGTGATTAGACTATGTTAATGTTGTTGGGAGTTGCCACTAGTGAAAGTATGAAGCCTAGGCCTTGTTTCCACCATTGCAATACCATTTGTGCTCACGTTTACCACTTTTTTCCTTGCTGCACTTTTTATTACATATTTATATTACTTTGTTTTGCCACACCTATCACCCATATTTTACCATCTCTTCCCCGAACTAGTGCACCTATACAACTCCTAGTTGTATTAGGTATGTTGGGGACACAAGAGACTTCTTGTATCTTAATTGCAGGGTTGCTTGAGAGAGACCATCTTCAACCTCTACTTCCTTGAGTTTGAAAAACCTTAGGTCATCCACTTGAGGGAAATTGCTGCTATCCTACAAACCTCTGCGCTTGGAGGCCCAACATAGTCTACAAGAATAGAAGCGTGCGTAGACATCAGAAGTCTATACCACAAATGAAGCATGCATTACACCGGTATGCCATAGGTGTAAAGTGCTCAAGCACTAACAATATTATTGACTTTAGTGCAAGTGGGAGACTATTGGAAATATGCCCTAGAGGCAATAATAAAATGTTATTATATATATATTTCCATGTTCATAATTAATGTTTATATTGCAATGACCCTGACTGTGAGATTCAGAAGAAAACTCATTTGCATGCGTGGAAATGTAAAGACCAAGAGTTCCTGGTTTAGCCTCTAAGACCAGCTCATGTGATAACTGATGATTACGTTTTCTTAATCATGGACATTGTTCTTGTAACAAGGATGTCAGTAGCAATGAGAACATATTGTTAGCAGAAAAATGATGTTGAACCGACCCTAGTATTGAATGATATACTTAGAGATCACATCGTAACAACGTTATAAGTCATATCATGAAATGTTATCATATACGTAATTCCTTAGACCATGAGAGTATCGAGTTGCTTCACGCAGGAAGATGTACTTTGGTTCTTAGATGAATCTTCCCGTTACTGGGAAGTAGTAATATAAGTTCTGGGTACATCGGATAGTGTGTCTAGTAATTGCGATAGTTCAAGACTGGGATTTTCTCCTTCACGATGAAGAACATATTCACTTCGGGCCCACTTGGTATGACGGTACCCATTATAGTCTGTCTAGACGCATTGTGATTTAGTCACGGGGATACCGGAATATGATAACGAGAAAAGGGACAAACGAGCAAAGAGGATAACGAGTGGCTTGTGTTCAAGAAGTAGTTACACATGGGTTCCAAACTTCTCTCCTCCGACTTTGTCATGTATCACGAAGCAAAGGGAATGGTACATGACTATACATAATGGTTCACTCGAAGTTTCTTCGTGTATGTGCGTGAGTCAAGGTGTCCATGGCTCCGCTGTTGATTATTGGCTATTGACCAAAGGCTGTTGACCTATGTCCGGAAGATGTTCTGAGTCATGTCCGCATAATACCGAACCTATTGGGTCACACACTTAACGAGCAGTAGTCTGTTAGAATACTGGAATGGTAGAAGGTCTAGTGGAAGCAAAACAAAATAGTTCATACGGGCACCGAAAGTAGATCCGGGTATTTATGGAATTGTTCATAAGGGCACCAGAAGTAGTTCTGGGTATTTAAGGATATGTCCGGATCACTCTGGATTAGTCCCAGGTGTTTCCGGAACATATGAGATTGGTACTGGGGAAGTCCTGGATCGAACGGAATAGTTTCCGTTTAATCGGTGGACGTCCCGACAAACTTACGTGGTCATCGAATTTCTTAAATTGTAACTTGGATGGTCTCGGAACCTATCCAGATAGTTCCGGAACGTCTGAAAACGGTTCCGGAAGGTCTTGGAAGTGTTCCAGAAGGTTCCGAAATGTCCCAAAACCACCCCGAAAGGTCCTGGAATAGCCGAGAATGGTCCTGGAGGGTCCTCGAAGGTTCCACAAGTTTCCGGACAGTACCATATGCGCCCCACCACCCTTATACTTGGGGGCCAAGGCACCCCAAGGGGGCTGGCCAAAATTAGGTGGTGGGGGCGCCCGCCTTGGGGAGGAGTCCTCCTTGGACTCAGACTCCCCTGTGGGAAAGTCTCCCTTTGGGAGTAGGAGTCCCAGGGGGACTCCACACCCCCTAGGTCGGCCAGGACAGTGTAACACCCTCAGTTGCTGTAACAGTAATCATCATCACTGTTGATCAACACTGTTGGATTATCACTGTTTGATCCCCCTTGTACCTGATAAAACTTTGTGATGCTCTTGATCAAACACCCCATGCACCATGTACTTGAGCCCTTGGGATCAAATCCCAAAGCCAAATGCACCTTGCTCATCTAACAAACCAAACCCTAGTTGAAACTACTTTAAATAGGAATTAAAACAAAAGTGCTCTAATAAAGTTGTTCCAAAAATCATGGAACTATTTTTGTAAATTGCCTAAAATCATTATAATCATGTTGGAACAACTTTGGTAATTTTTGGAGTTATAGAAAATTACAAACAATTCAAACAGTAGGGTAAAACCCTTACTTGGGGCATTTAATATTTAAAATAAATATCTAATGATTTTATTTTGCTTCAAAAACTTTTGTGGCACTGATATATAATGTTATATTAATATTAGGACACCTAACACATTTTACTAAATGCCATGGTGATCAAGATAAATGCCATTAGAAAATATCAGAAAAGAAAAATGGAAAAAAAAACCTAGTTAACCCCCACATGGGCGAAGCCCATCCCCCTGGGCCACCAGCCGGCCCACCCGGCCCCCCCCTTCATCCCTTACCTGCCCCCCGTCCCCTCCCTCCCCTGTTCCACTGACGCCATGGATGGGGGCAGAGGACACGCACGCCATGCCCCCACCTCACCTGCTCCCCCCTCTCTCCACCTGCTCCCCCTCTCCTCTCTGTGGATAAGGAGACCACGCCCCCCCCCTTGCGGCCACGCCCCCATTCCCTCCCCTTCCTCTCCCTCTCCTCTCCCGCAGAGCACCCGAGACCGCCATAGACGCCGCCTCGAGCCCGCGCGGCCACTGAGCTCCCCCGACCCCGCGTCGTGTCCATCGTGTGCGCCGGCTTCGTCTACGTCATCTCGCTAGAGGAATCGAAGACTGGAGCCCGGAGTGGAGCGCACGCGGTCGTTCCCTTTCTTCCACGCAGGCGAACTTCTCAAATCCCGGCCGCCGCACGTCGTCCCCGAGCCCACTGCCTCCCCCTACGAGCTCAACGTGAGCATACGAATATTTCCCCTCTCCCCGCTTCCGTTTTCGCGCGCTGGTTCGCCGTCTTCACCACGGCCGAACTCCGGCCACCGTCATGGCCGGTCCTGACCGCGCTCGTCGTGGCGTGCACGGGCTCACGCGCTTGTGGCCGCTCTTTGACCACGCTCGCGTGCGCTTGCTGCGGCCCGTGCGCTCACTCGCCGTGGCCTGCTCGCCCCTGGCCCCGCCCGTCGCTGCCACCTCACGGCAACCGCCGCGCTCGTCGTAGCCATTGCTCCGGCGAGCCCCCGGCCACCCCGAGCCCACCCAGCGATGCGTCTCCTCCTCCTCGTTCGAACGAGCCAAACCACCCCCCCTCCCGTGGCCTGAGTCGGCCGGACGACCAACTCCGGCGAGCCATGCCGTACGCCGGCGTGGCAGTGGCTAACCACCAGCCCGGGTGGCTCACTGACATGTGGGCCCCCCAGCTAATCCCTAATTAAGCTAATATCCACTGATTATTAAAACAGAGTTAAAAACCCCTGAGACTTACATGTGGGCCAGCCCCACTTAACCCCCTGGTTATTAGATAAATAAATGAAGTTTTAAAACAACAGAGTATGACACCTGGGCCCCACCTGTAATTAAGCTAATTAAAATGAATTAGTCAATTAACTAGTGTATGACAAGTGGGTCCAGAGGCATTTCCTAATTTAGTTAAATGATTTATAAATAACAGAGGCTGACATGTGGGTCCCACATGTCAGCACTGTTCTGGATAATGTTGTGGATAATGTTTTGGATAATGTTTAATAAATAATAAAAGAAATCCAGAAAATCATTTAAATTGATTTAAACTTTGAAATTCAATAACTTTCAAACCGTAACTCGGATTCAAAAACTTTATACATGAAAATTGATCAGAAAAATATAACGAATACGAATACGCTATCCGTATGTCTAGCACACCCCCCTAACACAACGAACATCGAACATTCCCCCTCCGGACCGTCTGTCCGATAAATTGTTCGGTACTGTTAGAATGCCCGGATGAATTTATTCCGAACACGAAAGTTGCCCGGAATGGTTCAACTAACACGGATACACCCCCCTTATGTTGTTCCGGTAACCACGACTCCTCCGGCTTGATCCTTCCCCCTCCGGACACCCTGTCCGGTAATCACCCGGAGCCGGTAGTTCATCCCCAGATGAATTCCCGCTCCGAGCAACGGGCATTGCACTGCGTTAGAATACCGTTAACATTTCATCTATCATGTCATGCATCTATTTGTATATGCTTGCTGTGTATTTACTGTTTCTTCCCCCCTTAATCTCCGGTAGACCCCGCTGCTGCCGTCGACTACACCGCTGCTGAGTACGACTACGCCGTCGACGACCCTACTACTACCGCCGAGCTTGCAGGCAAGCAGAGCCATTCTCTTCCCCAGATATCGCCTATCTTTCCGTACATTTCTTGCACTAGGCATTGCTACTGCTGCTGCTACGATTACAATCCTATTCAATTGCATAGCCTGTTTTTGTCGCCCCTTGATGTGCCTCCCTTTATCCTATGCTGCCTATTATTATTATTATGCATTATTCAGTAGTGAGCCCTACGCATTGTTAGCTAGGATTAGATAGAGGGTCGTGATCACTCGGGGGAGTGGACGCGGATACTTATATTATAACTGCACAGGTACGGTACAATGCAGACACCGTCTAAGGCCCCTATCTGGGTTATGCCTAGTCACCTCAAGTGTGAGCTATCAAGGAGTAATCCTTGTACTCCACTCGAGGCTGACTTTGTCTTGCCGCCATAGGGTCCTGTAAACGGTTGTCCTTCAGGTAAGAAGTCGGGCGACCCAACGGTGCCCGTGAGAGGTATTGCGACGGGACGACAGGGAGGGTACGACCAGTGTACCGGTGTGCTTGGCCCCTGATCGTTGGCCGCGAGAGTTACCAACCCCCAAAAGTCGAGCTCCTCCAGGAGCACACGCGAGACAAGGTAAGGAGACGGTTCACCTTGTTGGTAACCGCAGTGACTTGGTGGGACGATAGGGCGGGCACCGATGTAATGGTGGTCCTGGCTGCTGTCGTTGTCCGCGGGTCGGTTAAGTCGAGGCAACGATAATGGTTGTCACGCAGGTTAATTAAAATGCTAAATGGTTCAGTGAATGTCTTGAGTTGGCTATATTCCATGTACGCACTACCTACCCGTGGGAACTACGAGTTATGGGCTCCCCCGCTTTTTAGTGTCGTCCGAGGACTCTTCAGACGTCAGCAGTACCGCGGCCTGCGCCGGGAAGTGGTGTTGTCTTATTTGCTCGAGCGGTGGTGTCTTCTTTGGATTTGCTTCAACTTCGCCGGCCAGCCACGCACCGTGCAGGAGTACGTTCGGGTTGGGGTCCAAGGCCCGTCGTACTTAGGATTTAGACCAGCGGATGACATCTCTGTTGAGTTTGAAAGATGGGCTATGAAGTGTCGGATAGCCTCGGTGGAGCGTTCCCTAACAAGGTTCCCGCCACCCTGGAGATCCGTGCGTGTAGCGTAACACAAGTGCAGCCCTGCAGGGAAGATTAATCTATTCGAACAGCCGTGTCCACGGTAACAGGACGCTTTATGCTGAAGCTGGATCTTACCACTAGAAACTATTATTAAACTGTATGGTTCCGGGTTTTCTTCCTCGCGGGGATGTCGAGGAGGTGAACTCGGAGGCATTGTTAATTATTACAACTTATTATTATTATTCAATGTTGCAGCAACTTCTGCTTCATTGTTACTTTACTGCTTTATATAAACTGTTGGCTGATTCTTACCTCATGCTGCAAGACACCGTTGGAAGATGCTAGTCTTCGATAGGCCTAGCTTCTTACCCTTGCTCTGGATTTCTGTCTTTCAGTCCACTATATACAGCCTCTTCATTTTGTTGATATAATGCATAATGCTTAGTAGCGGACGTAAGACTCGCGGGTATACTAGATACTCACCTGCTTTATTTCCTTTACTGTTTTGCCTGATCGGCCGCTGCAGCCGACGTTGGAGCTCAAGAGCAGGAGTACCCCGGAGGCGCCTACTGCGACGTCGAGTTCCCCGTTGACCAGGAGTAGTTCGATGGATCCCAGGCAGGAGGCCTCGCCTTTTCGTTCCGTATCTCTGATGTGATTTGTGCTAGCCTTCTTAAGGCAAAACTGGACTAACTATGTCTGTACTCAGATATTATGGCTTGTATGACTTATATATTAGGGTCCGCGTGACCCCCTCTATTGTAATATATTTGTTTATCCTTTTGTGTTTAGTGTTGTGCTGTGATATTATCACCGTGGCACCCTAATCTCAGTCGTGTACCCTGTGTGTATGATTACTGTACACGGTCTGATTTTGGGGGCGTCACAAGTTGGTGTCAGAGCTGACTGCCTGTAGGAAGCCACCCCACCACTACCTGGTCGAAGTTGAGTCTAGACTTTGAAAAAACTATTTTCCTAACTTAATATTTGGCTTACGAGCCCACATCGATGTCACTACGTGTGATATCTGTGGTATTAGGATCCTTTTCTCCTTACCTATGCTCTGGGAATCTGCTCTCTTATCCTTGCTGGTAAGTTTTACAAAAGCTGACATTAGGATCACGTTCTCTTGATTCCACCCGGCGTTTTTGGTGCTTCCCCCCATTGATTGAGTCGTGTCGCAGGCGTCGTACGCCAGATCCCAGACCGCGGATCCCATTCCCTTTCTGGGCAGGCCGCGCGTTCTCTGGCATCAACTCCTGTGGCCAACAGTTTTCTTGCGGCGTGATTGACATAGTGGAATCTATGTCGCGTCGTGTAATCCTTACCGCGGTCTGCGCGCCGCCTAGAGAGTCCTTTTTCCTTAATTTCTACGACGTTACGCTGCCCGATTTTTGATTGATTCTGTGTGCGTATGTGTATGTCTTATATGACTACCCCTTTATATATCTGCGCCTCCTTTACGTTGTCGTTTTACTTCAGGCTTGATTCCGGTATCTCGTTAAATTTTCATCGCTGAAATACCCCTGTTAAATTCTAGCAGGATGGCTGGTCGTGGTCGTGGTCGTGCTGCCAACGACCCACCTCCGCCGCCGGATTACATGGCCGCGATGATGCAGCAGTTCAAGATGAATCGTCAGTTCATGCAGAACATCATGGCTCAGTTCCCCCAGCCGAATCAGAATGGACACCACCATCAGCATGCCACCGTGACTCTGCACGACTTCACCCGCCTCAACCCCACTATGTTCCGCAACACTGTTCAGCCGCTGGATGCTGATGACTGGCTTCGCGACATCACTCACGAGCTGGAGTCTGCTAATGTCGATCCAGCCGACTATGTGAACTTTGCGTCTTATCATCTGAAAGGCGCCGCTGCTCAGTGGTGGAGCACCCACAAGCGTTCCCTGCCAGTTGAAGAAGTCATCACTTGGGATGAATTTCAGTCTGCTTTCCGCGCCCGCTACATTCCTCAGGGGATCATGGATCGTAAGGCGGAAGAATTCCGTAACCTCACTCAGGGCGATATGACTGTTGAAGCCTATCAGCGCGAGTTCCTCAACCTCTCTCGCTATGCGGAAGGAGAGATCACCACTGATGCTCGCAGGCAGCAGAAGTTCCGTCGAGGCCTCAACCCAGAACTCAGGCTCGCTCTTGCCGTTCATGATTTCGCCAACTTCGCCACCATGGTGAACAAGGCTATCACCGTCGAGACTTTCCAGATGGAGCACAAGAACTCTCTGAAGCGTTATCGGGACGTTGGCTCATCTTCGGGCGCAACGCAGAAGCGTCGTATCTGGCTCCCTACCAGTGTGACCCATGCAGCTGTCCCTGCTCCAAGGCCGTCTTATGCTGCACCCCGTCTGCCTCCACCACCGCAGATGCCAAGAGCTCTGCCTGCACCACCCAATGCTACCCCACTTCGTCCTCAGGATGGATTATGCTTCACGTGCCGCCAACCGGGGCATTTTTCCAGGGAGTGCCCCCAGAAACAGAAGCAACTGGTAATTCACCCCGCTGGCCGTGGAAATGGTCGTGGCAACAATAGGA
Source organism: Bromus sterilis (assembly GCA_950022295.1). Taxonomy (NCBI): domain Eukaryota; kingdom Viridiplantae; phylum Streptophyta; class Magnoliopsida; order Poales; family Poaceae; genus Bromus; species Bromus sterilis. Next base: position 116,579,559 of record OX465599.1, read on the forward strand.
CCCCCAACTATAATACTGGGTCTGCCGCTTATGCTCGTGGACATGCTAACCACGTCAATGTTGAAGAAGCTCAGCAACAACCCGCTACCGTGATGGGTACCCTTCTCGTTAATTCCGTACCTGCTACTGTTTTATTTGATACCGGAGCATCACATTCATTCATGTCGGAAGCATTTGCATTGTCGCATAACTTCGTATTGGAAAAGATGGAACCACCGATGGTTGTCCGCACCCCGATAGGCCAATGCCGAACCACCAAGATCGTGCCCGAAACCATCGTTGAAATTGAAGGAATTGAATTCCATGCTTCCCCCATAATCCTGATGTCTTCCACCATAGACCTAATTCTGGGGATGGACTGGTTGAAATTCCACGATGCCGCACTTTATTGTGGCACCAAGTCTGTCCAACTTTTTCACCCCTCCGGTGAGATTGTTAACCACACCACCCGAGTTACCCGTAATGCTGAAACACATATATTTATGATGAATGCTTTGAATGTCGCCCCCCTCGAAGGCATCGAGAACGTTTCGGTCGTTCGCGACTTTCCCGACGTCTTCCCTGAAGAACTGCCGGGAATACCCCCGATCAGAGAAGTTGAATTCGTCATCGACTTGAAGCCGGGAAATGTTCCTATTGCCAAGCGTCCTTACAAGATGCCTCCACATGAACTCCTTGAACTTAAGGAGGAAATCGACAAGGCACTTTAGAAAGGATTCATTCGCCCCAGCTCCTCAGCTTGGGGAGCACCTTCGCTCTTTGTCAAGAAGAGCGATGGGACAAACCGATTGGTCCAAGATTATCGGCCCATTAACCAAGCCACCATCCAGAACAAATACCCACTTCCCCGGATCAATGATCTGTATGATCAACTTGCCGGATCCAAGGTGTTTTCTAAACTCGACTTGAGGTTGGGTTATCACCAAATCCGAGTCCGTGATGAGGACATTCCGAAGATTGCCTTCATTACTCGCTATGGTTCATACGAGTACACTGTCATGTCCTTTGGCTTAACCAATGCTCCAGCCACCTTCTCCAGATTGATGAATTATAGTTTCATGGAGTACCTCGACCAGTTCGTCGTGGTTTATCTGGATGATATATTGATATATTCCAAGAATGAAGAAGAACATGCTGAACATCTTCGTCTTATACTGGAGAAGCTTCGAGAACACAAACTCTACGCTAAGTTTTCTAAGTGTGAGTTCTGGCTTCCCGAAGTAACCTACCTTGGACATGTGATTTCCAAGGATGGCATTGCCGTCACCCCAGAACGTATCCAGGCTATTCTTGACTAGACTCCTCCCAAGACCGTCAAGCAAGTCCGCAGTTTTCTCGGACTCGCTAGCTATTGCCGCCATTTCGTCGAGAATTTCTCCAAGATTGCCAGGCCTCTGACTAATCTGCTTCACAAAGGCGTCAAGTTTGAGTGGACAGATAAATGTCAAGAAAGTTTTCTAGCACTCAAGGACAAGCTAACTTCTCCCCCAGTGCTCGCTCCCCCTGATACTCAGAAGGACTTCGTGATATATTGCGACACGTCACGTCAGGGATTAGGCTGTGTCCTATTGCAAGGACGCAAGGTGATTGCTTATGGCTCTCGTCAGTTGCGTGCTCACGAAGACAAATACCCAACGCATGATCTCGAATTGGCAGCAGTAATTTATGCATTGAAGCTGTGGCGACATTACCTCGTCGGTAATTGTTGCGAGGTCTACACCGACCACCAAAGTCTGAAGTACCTGTTTACTCAGCCAGACCTGAATCTTCGTCAACAACGATGGCTCGAGACAATAGCCGACTTCAACATGGATATTTCGTATACCCCGGGCAAGGCTAATGTGATGGCCGATGCCTTGAGCCGCAAAGCTTACTGTTCTGAACTTGAGGTTCAGGTGCAACAACCACTTCTGTATGAAGAGTTTCGCAAGTTGAATCTCGAAATCGTTCCTCAAGGTTACGTCAATAATCTGGTTCTCGAGTCAAAACTCGACGCCCTCATCAAGAGTAGACAATCTCTGGCCCCGGACATTGTGAAGATCAAACAGGATATCGCTGAAGGAAAGCCCTCCTCTTTTACCATTGATGCTAATGATGGTGATACTGTGTACTTCAAGGGCCGCTTAGTAGTTACTGTGAGCCCGGTCCCCATTAACTGTGGTCCTGATATCATGGAAGAAGCCCATAATTCTCCCTTGTCAATCCACCCTGGCAGTACCAAGATGTATAAAGACCTTCGTCAACGGTACTGGTGGCCTTACATGAAACAAGACATCGCCCGCTATGTTTCTCAATGTGACGTTTGCAGTCGCGTCCAAGCCGGACATCAGAAACCTGCTGGTTGGTTGCGACCACTCCCTCCTCCTGATTGGAAGTGGGACAAAGTCGAGATGGACTTCGTCACCGGTTTTCCTAAGTCACAGAAAGGTAACGATGTCGTCTTTGTCGTCATCGACCGATTCTCCAAGATTGCACACTTCCTGCCGGTCAAGGAGACGATCACTGCTAGTCAGTTGGCACACTTGTATATCTCCCGAATTGTGTCACTCCACGGTATTCCGATGGAGATCAGTTCAGACCGTGGCAGCATTTTCACCTCACGATACTGGAATAGTTTCATGGAAGCTTTCGGGACTCGTCTAAATCTCAGCACCGCTTATCACCCCCAGTCGCAAGGCCAAGTTGAACGAGTCAATCAAGTGCTGGAAGACATGCTTCGCGCTTGTGTCCTTTCTTTCGGCATGAAATGGGAGGATGCCCTCCCGTACGCGGAATTCTCGTACAACAATAGCTATCAGGCTAGCTTGAAGATGGCCCCCTTCGAAGTTCTATACGGACGTAAATGTCGAACCCCCCTGAATTGGTCAGGAACTGGGGAACGACCCTACTTCGGACCGGATCTTGTCCAAGAAGCTGAAGAACAAGTTCGCATTGTGCAGGAAAATCTCAAGGCTGCACAGTCTCGTCAGAAGAGCAACTATGACCGTAAACACCGTGAAATGGAGTATCAGCCTGGTGAATACGCATACCTCCGTGTCACTCCCATGAGGGGCACTCATCGTTTCGGTATCAAGGGCAAGTTGGCCCCTCGCTACATTGGCCCGTTCCGTATCCTTTCCAGGAGTGGACCCGTGGCATACCGTTTGGAATTGCCGCCAAACCTCTCCCAAGTCCATGATGTCTTCCATGTGTCGCAACTCCGTCGCTGCTTCAAGGATCCTATCCGAGAAGTGGAACATGATATGATCGAGATGCAACAAGACTTAACTTATCGAGAACATCCGAGCCGCATTCTCGATCAGTCTGAGCGTCGAACCCGCAACAAGACCGTCAAGTTCCTCAAGGTCCAGTGGTCGAATCATTCCGAAGATGAAGCCACGTGGGAACGCGAAGATCGCCTTCGCGATGAATACCCCGATCTTTTCCTCGCTACCACTTAAATTCTCGGGACGAGAATTCTTGTAGTGGGGGAGATTTGTAACACCCTCAGTTGCTGTAACAGTAATCATCATCACTATTGATCAACACTGTTGGATTATCACTGTTTGATCCCCCTTGTACCTGATAAAACTTTGTGATGCTCTTGATCAAACACCCCATGCACCATGTACTTGAGCCCTTGGGATCAAATCCCAAAGCCAAATGCACCTTGCTCATCTAACAAACCAAACCCTAGTTGAAACTAATTTAAATAGGAATTAAAACAAAAGTGCTCTAATAAAGTTGTTCCAAAAATCATGGAACTATTTTTGTAAATTGCCTAAAATCATTATAATCATGTTGGAACAACTTTGGTAATTTTTGGAGTTATAGAAAATTAAAAACAATTAGAACAGTAGGGTAAAACCCTTACTTGGGGCATTTAATATTTAAAATAAATATCTAATGATTTTATTTTGCTTCAAAAACTTTTGTGGCACTGATATATAATGTTATATTAATATTAGGACACCTAACACATTTTACTAAATGCCATGGTGATCAAGATAAATGCCAACAGAAAATATCAGAAAAGAAAAATGGAAAAAAAAACCTAGCTAACCCCCCCATGGGCGAAGCCCATCCCCCTGGGCCACCAGCCGACCCACCCGGGCCCCCCCCCCTTCATCCCTTACCTGCCCCCCCGTCCCCTCCCTCCCCTGTTCCACTGACGCCATGGATGAGGGCAGAGGACACGGACGCCATGCCCCCACCTCACCTGCTCCCCCCTCTCTCCACCTGCTCCCCCTCTCCTCTCTGTGGATAAGGAGACCACGCCCCCCCTTGCGGCCACGCCCCCATTCCCTCCCCTGCCTCTCCCTCTCCTCTCCCGCAGAGCACCCGAGACCGCCATGGACGCCGCCTCGAGCCCGCGCGGCCACTGAGCTCCCCCGACCCCGCCGTCGTGTCCATCGTGTGCGCCGGCTTCGTCTACGTCATCTCGCTAGAGGAATCGAAGACTGGAGCCCGGAGTGGAGCGCACGCGGTCGTTCCCTTTCTTCCACGCCGGCGGCGAACTTCTCAAATCCCGGCCGCCGCACGTCGTCCCCGAGCCCACTGCCTCCCCCTACGAGCTCAACGTGAGCATACAAATATTTCCCCTCTTCCCGCTTCCGTTTTCGCGCGCTGGTTCGCCGTCTTCACCACGGCCGAACTCCGGCCACCGTCATGGCCGGTCCTGACCGCGCTCGTCGTGGCGTGCACGGGCTCACGCGCTTGTGGCCGCTCTTTGACCACGCTCGCGTGCGCTTGCTGCGGACCGTGCGCTCACTCGCCGTGGCCTGCTCGCCCCTGGCTCCGCCCGTCGCTGCCACCTCACGGCAAGCCGCCGCGCTCGTCGTAGCCATTGCTCCGGCGAGCCCCCGGCCACCCCGAGCCCACCCAGCGATGCGTCTCCTCCTCCTCGTTCGAACGAGCCAAACCACCCCCCCTCCCGTGGCCTGAGTCGGCCGGACGACCAACTCGGGCGAACCCTGCCGTACGCCGGCGTGGCAGTGGCTAACCACCAGCCCGGGTGGCTCACTGACATGTGGGCCCCCCCAGCTAATCCCTAATTAATCTAATATCCACTGATTATTAAAACAGAGTTAAAAACCCCTGAGACTTACATGTGGGCCAGCCCCACTTAACCCCCTGGTTATTAGATAAATAAATGAAGTTTTAAAACAACAGAGTATGACACCTGGGCCCCACCTGTAATTAAGCTAATTAAAATGAATTAGTCAATTAACTAGTGTATGACATGTGGGTCCAGAGGCATTTCCTAATTTAGTTAAATGATTTATAAATAACAGAGGCTGACATGTGGATCCCACATGTCAGCACTATTCTGGATAATGTTGTGGATAATGTTTTGGATAATGTTTAATAAATAATAAAAGAAATCCAGAAAATCATTTAAATTGATTTAAACTTTGAAATTCAATAACTTTTAAACCGTAACTCGGATTCAAAAACTTTATACATGAAAATTGATCAGAAAAATATAATGAATACGAATACGCTATCTGTATGTCTACCACACCCCCCTAACGCAACGAACATCGAACATTCCCCCTCCGGACCGTCTGTCCGATAAATTGTCCGGTACTATTAGAATGCCCGGATGAATTTATTCCGAACACGAAAGTTGCCCGGAATGGTTCAACTAACACGGATACACCCCCCTTATGTTGTTCCGGTAACCACGACACCTCCGGCTTGATCCTTCCCCCTCCGGACACCCTGTCCGGTAATCACCCGGAGCCGGTACTTCATCCCCAGATGAATTCCCGCTCCGAGCAACAGGCATTGCACTGCGTTAGAATACCGTTAACATTTCATCTATCATGTCATGCATCTGTTTGTATATGCTTGCTGTGTATTTACTGTTTCTTCCCCCCTTAATCTCCGGTAGACCCCGCTGCTGCCGTCGACTACACCGCTGCTGAGTACGACTACGCCGTCGACGACCCTACTACTACCGTCGAGCTTGCAGGCAAGCAGAGCCATTCTCTTCCCCAGATATCGCCTATCTTTCCGTACATTTCTTGCACTAGGCATTGCTACTACTGCTGCTACGATTACAATCCTATTCAATTGCATAGCCTGTTTTTGTCGCCCCTTGATGTGCCTCCCTTTATCCTATGCTGCCTATTATTATTATTATGCATTATACAGCAGTGAGCCCTCCGCATTGTTAGCTAGGATTAGATAGAGGGCCGTGATCACTCGGGGGAGTGGACGCGGATATTTATATTATAACTGCACAGGTACGGTACAATGCAGACACCGTCTAAGGCCCCTATCTGGGTTATGCCTAGTCACCTCAAGTGTGAGCTATCAAGGAGTAATCCTTGTACTCCACTCGAGGCTGACTTTGTCTTGCCACCATAGGGTCCTGTAAACGGTTGTCCTTCAGGTAAGAAGTCGGGCGACCCAACGGTGCCCGCGAGAGGTATTGCGACGGGACGACAGGGAGGGTACGACCAGTGTACCGGTGTGCTTGGCCCCTGATCGTTGGCCGCGAGAGTTACCAACCCCCAAAAGTCGAGCTCCTCCAGGAGCACACGCGAGACAAGGTAAGGAGACGGTTCACCTTGTTGGTAACCGCAGTGACTTGGTGGGACGACAGGGCGGGCACCGATGTAATGGTGGTCCTGGCTGCTGTCGTTGTCCGCGGGTCGGTTAAGTCGAGGCAACGATAATGGTTGTCACGCAGGTTAATTAAAATGCTAAATGGTTCAGTGAATGTCTTGAGTTGGCTATATGCCATGTACGCACTACCTACCCGTGGGAACTACGAGTTATGGGCTCCCCCGCTTCTTAGTGTCGTCCGAGGACTCTTCAGACGTCAGCAGTACCGCGGCCTGTGCCGGGAAGTGGTGTTGTCTTATTTGCTCGAGCGGTGGTGTCTTCTTTGGATTTGCTTCAACTTCGCCGGCCAGCCACGCACCGTGCAGGAGTACGTTCGGGTTGGGGTCCAAGGCCCGTCGTACTTAGGATTTAGACCGGCGGATGACCTCTCTGTTGAGTTTGAAAGATGGGCTTTGGAATGTCGGATAGCCTCGGTGGAGCGTTCCCTAACAAGGTTCCCGCCACCCTGGAGATCCGTGCGTGTAGCGTAACACAAGTGCACCCCTGCAGGGAAGATTAATCTATTCGAATAGCCGTGTCCACGGTAACAGGACGCTTTATGCTGAAGCTGGATCTTACCACTAGAAACTATTATTAAACTGTATGGTTCCGGGTTTTCTTCCTCACGGGGATGTCGAGGCGGTGAACTCGGAGGCATTGTTAATTATTACAACTTATTATTATTATTCAATGTTGCAGCAACTTCTGCTTCATTGTTACTTTACTGCTTTATATAAACTGTTGGCTGATTCTTACCTCAAGCTGCAAGACACCGTCGGAAGATGCTAGTCTTCGATAGGCCTAGCTTCTTACCCTTGCTCTGGATTTCTGTCTTTCAGTCCACTATATACAGCCTCTTCATTCTATTGATACAATGCATAATGCTTAGTAGCGGACGTAAGACTCGCGGGTATACTAGATACTCACCTGCTTTATTTCCTTTACTGTTTTGCCTGATCGGCCGCTGCAGCCGACGTTGGAGCCCAGGAGCAGGAGTACCCCGGAGGCGCCTACTACGACGTCGAGTTCCCCGTTGACCAGGAGTAGTTCGATGGATCCCAGGCAGGAGGCCTCGCCTTTTCGTTCCGTATCTCTGATGTGATTTGTGCTAGCCTTCTTAAGGCAAAACTGGACTAACTATGTCTGTACTCAGATATTATGGCTTGTATGACTTATATATTAGGGTCCGCGTGACCCCCTCTATTGTAATATATTTGTTTATCCTTTTGTGTTTAGTGTTGTGCTGTGATATTATCACCGTGGCACCCTAATCTCAGTCGTGTACCCTGTGTGTATGATTACTGTACACGGTCTGATTTTGGGGGCGTCACAAACAGCCCCCCTGGCCACCTATATAATGTGGGGGAGGGGTGGGGGCGCAATACAACTAAACCCTAGCCCCCCTGTGCCACACTCCCTCCTCTAAACCCCGTTGCTCCAAAATTAGACCCCGGTTTAGACGTTGTTCTAGATCGGAATCCGTTAGGGTTTTCTTCCTCTAGTTTTCTCGGTGATGTTCTTCTCTGGATGGCGGAGTGCTGCTGGATTGCTGCTACGGGATGTGTGGATACTAATGGAGGGGTTGTGCCTTCGACCCTTCTTCGAGGAGCTTGTTCATGGGACTTGTCCGCGGGACTAGATCGGGGGACGGTTCGAGGGATCGATATCCTCGCGGGTGGAAGGTCATTAAAATTCCTAGCTGCGGGGATATGCACTAACGGTCTTCACCAATTCTCCTTCTGCTAAATCGGTTGGTGAGCCATGAACTAAAACCTTGTATGCAATCTTCATAGATGATCTTGGGTGATTGCTACGTAGGCCAAAAATTTTGTTTTCTACTGCGTTTCCCAACAAGTTGACACTTAGGATGGCAAAGAGAGAGATACGGTGGAGGAGGAAGACAAAAAAGGTGTGAAAGGCTCACATCAATGAGGAAAATCTAGGCGAGAGAAGGTAAAATGATAGATATGATGTGATGAGTAGGGATTGCCATGCAACAGATGCACATATGAGCTAAGAAAAGCTCTCCAATGGAACTAGTGGGCGTGCATCCAACTTGCTCGCTCAAGCAGACCTAGAGCTCATTTGAGGAGGCTCATCATTGGAATATACAAGCCAAGTTCTATAGTGTGAAGGTCCCCACATAGCTTTATGCATATATCATCATCTGTATGGAGTACAAGGTATAAGAGGGAGTACGAGTGTTGATCTTTCAAAATGAATAGTAGTGTTGCCCCCTTCTCTTTCTTTTTTTTTCTTTTTTTTTTGGTGGCCTCAATGGCTCTTTCTATTTAACTCTCATTTGTCCTCTTTGGGATCTCTTAAATTTGTCCACTTTGGGATCTTTTCCTCACTTAAGGGCAACACTCTATTTTACAAGAAGTATTGAAGATCTTTCACACTTTAGAAGGTACTCAACATAAAGAAGATGTAGCTATCATTATGTATGTAAATGTATGCCTCTGCTAGTGTAGCAGGAACATGTATGACATGAAGATCAAGTCATGAGGAGGTGGATGTTGCATGTCAATATATCTCTGAAATGCTATGTAAATGCCTTGATAGGTAGGTATGGTGGCTGTTTTGAGGAAAGATATAAGGAGGTTTATGATGACATAGCGTATCATTCCAAGGGTTTGGATGCACCGGCAGGTAGGCGCCAACTCTCAGAATGAGAAGAGGGCAATGCACGGTACCGAAGAGGCTAGCAAATATGAGGAGGTGGAAGTGTCAACTTTCAGTACTTACATTAGTCTGAAGAACTGATGCACTTATTATCGGTAACTCTCAATCTAATCAAGAGGTTCACAAAGATACAAGTACCCCGAGGAGGAGTGTATGGGGGTTTTGTTATCCTTGCGCATCCTCGACTCAAGGTACGTGAGTCTACTATAATATCCGATCCCTCAAAAGATTAGTGATCCATCTAGTAGCTAGAGTTCTCAACTAGTTTTTGTAGTTTTTTAAAATAAACACGGATTGCCCAAAATACGACACCTATCACTAATAGTCTAGAGCTCTTGACACCAAAAGTTCAAACATTACTCACAACAATACCTCAAAACTATTGCAAGTTACTACTACAATTCAATAGCAACCTCAATTACCTACTTAAAGTCAAGACACAACTTAGTGCAACAACCAACTCTCTTAACAAAAGAAACATGAAAACTAAACAAAGTTCCAGGAACAAACTGAACTAAAGCTCTTGAAAAATATAAACATGAAAACTAAGAGCTAAACATGACATCAGCTAAGAAAAGATAAAGAACACACAACAAAAGGAAGATAAGAATGAAAATCCTATGATGTGTTCTATTTTGAAATGGAGCGTGTTTCTCTCCCACACAAAAGAAAGCTGGGTTCGAACTTGTTATGATCAGCAAACAAAGCTAAAGAAAACTAAAAGGTAAACTAAAGAGGGAGACGCTCCAAGCATAGCACATAACGCATGAAGTGATAATAATATAGTGAGACGAGAGACGAACTGATGATTGTTGATGAAGAAGGGTATGCATAGGGGCATCCCCAAGCTTAGACACTCGAGTCTCCTTGAATATTAATTGGAGATGCATGGGGGCATCCCCAAGCTTGAGAGTTTGACACTCCCGGATCTTCTTTCATCATCTCCCCTCGCACACTTGAAAACTCCCTTCATACATAAATCATCATAAGCTGATTAGAGAGGTTAGTAACCTTAATAAAATAATTTGCCTCTACTGGAAATAAAGATTTTCTTGAAGGGCTACTGTTTCTCAAGATTGCCAAAAAGTTTTTTCAAAGAAAAAGCTAGCGCAAGACTTGCAAAAGTGAGGAAAGATAAAACATGGCAGAATCTGTGAAAAAACAGACAAGTAGGTAGTAAATAATTTTTTGGGGTACTTATGAAACTCAAATAAAAAAACTCAGAACAGATGCTCGAAAGGCAATTGTATAGAGCACGCTGTAAAAAAAATTAGATCAAAAAGATGATCTGGTGATTTACTGTGAATTGTTCCGTCCAAGGATAGAATCTGTTTTCTAGACAACATGTCACAACTTTTGAACTTTCTTGCAATCGGAGGCTAAACTTGGCACAAAGCTTGAAAATAAAGATACAATGATGTTGTTATAGTAGTAACAATCATCAAGACCACTAAAAACAGAAGTAAAAACATCTTGGGTTGCCTCCCAATAAGCGCTTTATTTTACACCTTTAAGATAGGCTAGAAGCAAAAAAAATAATCAAAGGTCTCCCAACAATGTTGCTTTGGTTTGGCTCCATGATGAAGAAATCCACCATTGCAACCCTTTTAAGGAATATAACTTGGTCTTCTTTTACCTTTCCCTGGATCTTAGAAATATCCCCATTAGTATGTTCATGATAAGATGACATATTATCCATGTTTAGTTTCGAAGAACCGTAAACTATTTTTGGCATTGTAGAAACCATGGATCCAATGTCACAAAAAGTGAGGAAGTCTTGGTTAGAGATGCTAATCCTATCAAAAGGCTCCCAATCATCATCTATCTCCAACATTTCTTTCTTGTTGGGCTTAAGTTCCTCTACCTTCCTCAAGTCTATAACATCCGTTCTCTTTTCAATAATAGCAAGTCTATCTATAACAGTATCAAAACTACGATCATAAACAAAATAACTAGATAGACCATGTAAAATATCAAGAGCTCTAGCTTCATCACACTCTAAGAAGTCTTCTTCAGCTATAATATCAAGAGAGTGTTTACACCACTTAAAAAGATCATGGTAGAAATATCTAAGCACAATTTTTATAGGTATCCAAGGCATAATTCTTCTATGTGCTTCAGAAATTTTGTCCCATGCCTTCTTCATATTCTCTCCATCCCTTTGATGGAAATCTAGAACTTCTGATTCCCTCAAAGAACCAAGGCCTAACATTCTTAACTTAACAAGAAGGACTACTAAAAGCAAGGTAAATAATTTTTTGTGGTTTTTGATAAAGGACACTAAAGCAAGAACTGAAAGGTAAACTAACAAGACTAAAAAGAAAAGGTAAAAGATAGTGTGCAACTCCCCTATCTTGAAGATTGGAGTCCCCGGCAACGGCGCCAGAAATTAGCTTGATGGCACTGAAGTAGTGCTCCTTGTTGGTTACCCCAAGTGGAAGGTTGGATGTAGCCTAGCAACAAATTTCCTTGGCAAGATACCAAGGTTTAGAGTGTCTCCTGTAGGACTGCAAGGTCGACAAGTTGGTGGTTCGGCAAGTGATGCGCCATCTGAAAAGAATCGCTTGCTTAACCTCGACCTGCACACACAACAAATAATTTTGCTCCCAATGAGTACAGAGAGGTTGTTAATCTCTTCGGCATTGCCGTTTACAAAGGGTCAAATGCAACAGATAATGATAGTGATAGTGATTACAACTAGAAAGTAAAAGCAGGAAGTAAATAGAGGATGTAAACAGTGGTGGAAATATGGTACAGGGTCCAATGATGTTCACTAGTGATGTCTCTCTCCCAAAAGAAGATAAAACTGCTATGCGAGGTAAACAAATCACAGCTGGGCAATTGACAGGATAAAAAATGCACCGCAATGCTAACTATGCTACAAAGAAAAGAAGAGGCTCAAAATCATGGGCGATACGCCAAAATAAGTAGACCGAAATCCATCTGCATCTACTACTAGTCATCCATCTTGAGATATATATCTAGAACATCTCGCTGGTATTAAGTTGCGAGCCCCACCCAAAGTGTAAAGCCAAAGCAATAGACAACAACATTAAAAGAACTTTGCGTAAAGTAAACAATCCTTGCAACCGCGGTTACAACCATCGTTGTTTTCCCCCTTGTGTCAACAACACATCCCCTAGACTCATGTTTCTGTCACTCAAGCTAGTCATCAGGGGGCATGAACCCACAATCAAGCATAACACTCCCTCTTGGAGTCACTACCTACTACTTGGCCAAAGCAATAAACAACAACGGAGACATGCAAGAATTACTCAAGAAAAAAAATATAAAAGATAAGAACCAAATATATTACTCAATCACAATATGAACATAGTCTAATAATCCATCAGATCCCAGCAAACTCAGCGTCGCAACAGCAGAAAGAATTACATATGTGCCTTGATCATGTAGGGAAGCTCACAAGGTCTAATCCATGAAGAACAAAGAGGGGAGCAGAACATCACATAGCTACTGATCATGGACCCATGGTCCAAGGTGGACTACTCACGGGTCATCCAGGAAGCATCCATGATGGTGGAGAAGCTTCAGGAGGTCGATCCTCCCTCCGGCAGGGTGCCGAGAAGAGGTCTTCTGGTGCTCCTGATCTTTGAAGTGCGGCGCCGGCAGAACAGAGGCGAGATCACGAAAAAGGGTTTTGTCTTCGGAGGTTTCGGGTCGAGAGATAAATATAGGCGAAGGGGGGAAGCCAGGGGGGCCACCAGGGGTCCAAGCGGCCCTCTGCCGCGGCCCCACCCAAGGGCGCGCTAGGATGGCGCCTGGGGACCTGGTGGGTCTCCTTCGGCCCCCCTTCGGGACTTTGGAAGCTTCCGACGCACTGATTTTTTATTGGATTTTCGTGAATTTTTTGGAGCATTTTTAATGCGGGGGAAACCTGAAATAAGAAAAACAGCAGAAAACAAGAACTTGCACTCGGGTGCAGTGAGTTAGTAGGTTAGTCCAAATATGATCAAAAGTGTATGAAAGTGTATCTAAAACATAGTAATATCACACTAAACATGCATGGAGCAAGCATAAATTATAGATACGTTTGGGACGTATCAACCGCCTGGGTGGGTCCTCCCCCCTTTGGTGCCCTACCTTGGCCCCTATTTATTCATGTCGCGAGGAAACCCAGAACAGAAGTCATTTTCCCAGTTTCCATCGCGGAGCCGCCGCCACCTTCTATTCTTCTTCGGGAGGGCTAATCGTTAGGCTGTTTTGGCCTCCGGTGAGGGGAGATCATCGCCATCATCATCATTATCACCACTCCATCATGCCTCCATGACTTCTCCTCTCATGTGTGAGTAATTCTCTTCTGTAGGAAAATGGGATGGTAGGGATTGGATGAGTTAGATCATGTATTAGTTCGTCAGATTGTTGGGGGCATGTTGCCTATGATCTACTTTGGTGTTTATCATCTTTTCTATAACTTGTTGCTCTTAATGCTTGTCACTTTGGGCCCGAGTGCCATGTTTTCAGATCTGAACCACTTGTGTTTCATGAGTTTATTTGTGTTCTTGATCCTATCTATGAGTTTTATGCATATATTATGGTCCGGAACCGGTGATCCAAAAAGTGACAGCTTGGGACACCAAAGGGGATGGACTATAATTTGAGGATTTCATGTATCGATTGAGTGCTAATGCTTTGTTTCGGTGCTCTTTGACAGGATCACCTTAATCTCCATAAGTCCCTTTTGTCCCTGTTCATAGCGGGATGGTAGGACAAAAGACGTTCCGCAAGTTCTTATTGCAAGCACGCACAACTACCTACGGGATACATGCCTAATGTTTGATATTTTCCTAGATGATCCTTGATTTTCTGTGTGCCTTGTCCTGTGTTAAAATCTATTGCATGTTCACTCTCATCCAAGCAGCGCCCAACCATCCATCCCCCTATCCTACCGTGTTTTAATCCTGCTGGTTACTAGTTGTTTACTTTTGTTGTTTTACTTTCGTTGTTACCACTATCACTTTCATATCATCGTTGCTATTAATATTTCGTTTCAAGCAAGTATATTTCAGGTGCGGTTGAATTGACAACTCAACTGTTAAAGCTTATAAATATTCTTTGGCTCCCATTGTGTCGAATCATTAAATTGAGTTATCTTACCTGCGAAGACTTTCTTGATACCCTACATTTGAGGGTCATAACTTCATTGTGATCTCTTCATATGTCGGCCACAATTTGGCGGACCTTGTCTTGAACAACATCGATATTGTCCTTCTGAATTTTTCTCGACTCAGCATGTGTAGCGAGCTTGGACTTGAAGATTTTCTTGACTCAACATCTCCAGTCTCTTCTTGAAGTTGATTTGTATAAATTTTTTCTTATTGACGATCCTTTCGGTCTTGGGGTCAAATACTTGTCCCAGCGGACCATGTATCTATACACTCGATCTTGAATTTCCTTCAGAACAAAGTCCTCGGGAGTCACATGCTTGGGAGAGGTGGCCATCTTCATAAGAACACTAGTGATCTCAATAGCATTCCACTCGGCTAAATTGGAAGAATTTCCTTCGTTTGAGCTCTCTTCATGTGCTCGAGAGCCTGGCACAACAGGTACATCTGGGGCAGCAGGTGCCGGAGCAGCAGCAGGTGCATGAGCACCACGAGGAGTTTGAGAAGCCTGAGGTTTCTTCTCGGCCTCCTTGGCTTTCTTCTCGGCCTCCTTGGTGGCCTTGGCAGTAGCAACTGGTTTTGGTACGGCACTTGGGGCCACAACCTTCTCCTTCGAGGCATGAGCAGCCTCTACGTTTTTCTTCGCAACGCTAGTGGCTGCAATCTTTTCCTTCGTGAAGGTGTGAGTCACAAATTTCTCGGTGGCACTAGGAGTCACGTCTTTTTCTGTTGTTGCACTAGGGGAAGAATTATTCTCGAGCTGAATTCGATACTTATCAGAGACCAAGTGCAATATGTTTTATTTCTTGGCAACCTCAGCTTTCTTTTCCTCGGTCTGGCCATAAAAGTTCATCGATTTGGCCTTCTCCAAATCCTTTTCCTCAAGTTCCTTTTGCTAGGTTAGTCCAGCCTTTCTCTTGCTCAAAGGTTCTTTATCCTCGTTCACAGCAGCTTGCTTTCCCTTTGCCTTAGTAGAGGGTTTTGCTGGCCGAGGGTTTACTGGAGCAGCAAATGCAAGGGGAGGATCGGTGACCAGATTGGTCATGTCAATACTTCCTCAAGGAGCCGTTGCAGCTGGCTCCTGGATCCTCACGCCCTTGTGCCCAGGTTTCTTCTTCGGTGCGGGAGGAGGATGATCGGCTTCGACATCTTCCTTAGTACCTTGATCATGTTGCTCGGTACTGGCTTCTTCATCATCTGATGTTGCCTCAGGTGGCGAAACAACATCGATTCTTTTCTGGCGCTTCGCAAATTTCTTGCTAGTTTTGGGCTTGGTACTTGGACCAACCTCTTCGGAACCTTCCTCGGTGCCAGCAGAAGCAACAGCAGCAGCCTTTCGGGCTTTGTCTTGCTTCCTCTTTTCTGCTCATTCAACTCGAGCAGTAACCAACTCCTGGAAATCCGCTGGAGTTTTTCAGAGTAGATGGGTGAGCGTTATCTGGTAGAGGAGGTCTATTTGCTCGTGTCCATTCTGGCATTAAGGCTGTGACATCAGACCATGATTTCTTTAGGGCAAATAGTCTTTCCCATCGAGGAATAATGGCCTTGTACTCATACCAACAAAGAGCTTGAAGTCTTCGAATCTCTTGCAGTCTATTGTCTCTTGTTCTGGCATCTTCAACAGAACCTTCTGGCATTCTCAAATTTTTCTCGATGATGACATCTTCAGACAAGCCTTCTGAATTGTTGGTTATCTTAGTTCTGCCTCCAGCACGTCTGGGATGCCTGACATTTTCTGCGTTCTTAGACATTTTCCTGCGAAAAAGATAGGTACGAGGGAAAAAATAGGCAAGATATAAACATGTACCAGAATTTTTCGAAGAAAATCAGTTTGAACGCAGCAATCATATAGATGGATTTACCTTTGAGACATATTTTCATACGAGTGCTAGGCTAGATTTCCATCGGGTGCAAGTCTAACGAAGAACTTGTATGAATAAAGTCCTCAAGGAGTAAATCTGTCGATATGAATATGAGGGATTTTTCCTAAGTGAGAAATTCCACGGGACGAGTGATTTCTTACCTAGATCCGATGGGAATTCGAGTGGAAACGCTAGAAACTGATTTCCCAAAGTGCAAAGATCCAAATGGATCAAATAGACCTAATAAAATAAAAGAAAATCAAGAACAAATCTCAAATCGATGAACGGAACAGAGGGAAGTCGAGTTCAGTGCCTCACATACCCTAACTTGGTTATGTGCGGTAGCTACGGCGACGCGGATGAAGATCTGCGTCGACGGGAATGCCTCTGGCGACTTCCTTCTGGAAGCAAAGTGGCGAGGGAATCAACAGTGACGAAATAGGCATGGCGGCGCGCAAAAACTTGGGGGAGAGAACAAGAGAGAGACTAAGTCAAGGGAATGTGAGGTCTATGCCGGTGGGGTGGATCAGTATTTATAAGGGGACGACTGACATAACTGTCACATACGATCCAACGACGCAGATCTCGCGTCTCTTCGTATTCAACGGACGGATTTTGTGCCGGAGATCGCGGGAAAATCCCAACGAACCGAAAGATATGTACTCCACGTCCGAGAACAAACTCATGGAACATCGAGTGTAAAATTAGATAAAGATTCGACAAATTTTCTTTCAGAATCAATGACATTCGAAGGGAATCTAATCGAGTACAAATGTACATGTTCATGAGAGAAAAGCATAGAGAGGGTAGGGAGAGAATAGAGGAAAACAGGGTCCGACACTTAATCAATCCGAGGGAAAACAAACAATAGAAAACTTGGAGTGACAAGTGTATAGGACAAGCACCAAATGATCAAATAACACAACATAAACGAAAAGAAACACCAACGAAAGTAAACTACTGGAATTAAGTATACATATAATACAGAGCATAAATGGGTTTTATCTTACTGCACGTTGCGTGAGTCCAATATGTTTAACTCACACCTTAGTGCACAGAACCTTTTCTCATCCAGTGGCTTCGTAAAGATATCAGCCAATTGATCTTCGGTACGGACATGGATGATAACAATATCTTCTCGCTGAACGTAATCTCGAAGAAAGTGATGACGAATATCAATATGCGTCGTTCGAGAGTGTTGAAGAGGATTATGAGCGATTTGGATAACACTCTCGTTATCACATAGAAGAGGAATTTTCTTCACAAGAATACCATAATCTTTGAGCATTTTCTTAAGCCACAGAATTTGAATGCAGCATGAACCAGCAGCAATATACTCGCTTCAACCGTAGAAATTGATATACAATTCTGTTTTACGAAGCCCAACAGACAAGAGATCTACCGAGAAAATGAAATGTGCCTGATGTAGATTTCTGGTCGACACGATCGCCAGCCGAGTCAGAATCAGAATATCCAACGAGATCAAACTGGGCACCTTTGGGATACCAAAGTCCCAAGGTAGGTGTATGAGCAAGATATCGAAGAATTCTCTTGACAGCAATATGATGTGATTCTTTAGGATTTGTGTCAGAACCCTCTGTTAGGTAATGTGCTAGGATCAAAGTCTTCTTGCATCATGTTAAAAATTTCAAAAGAAGTCATTGAAATCAAATTCAAAAGCAAATGGGAGAATGAACCCCCCCAGATGAATTAATTCAAAAGGCCAGAAATAAATCTTCTCCAAAAATTCATGTTAGATTTTTGAAAAGTCATATAAATGAGTGTGATCACATATCAAGTGATGTGGGACCCACCCCATGCTCATGGATTTTTCAAATATTCAAACAGGACCTTGGAATTAATCAAAAAACCCTATTTGATTTAAAGTTCAAATAATTTGAATTTTAAAAATGCTCAAACTTGACAAGTGGCTAGCCTAGTATATTGTGATGCCACATAAAAAGTTTCAGAATTTAATAAAATGGTTTGCTATTTATTTTAGCTAGCCAAAACAAATGTCAGAAGAAAACAGAAAAGAAAAATAAGAAAAAGAGGCAGAGAACACTTACCTGGCGCCCAGGCGAGAGTAGCCCAGCCAGCCCAGCCGGACCACCAGGGGCAGCAGGGTCTTCTTGCCCGTCCCGTGCACCCAAGCTGCTCGGTGGAAAGCCACCGAGCCAGCCGTGGACGCCACGTCGACGCCGAGGACCTTCCAGGCCTCCCCGTGCCTTCTTCCTTCGCCTGGAGACGCCCTGGAGCACGCCTCCTCCATTCCTCCCCTCCAGCGCGACTCCTTCCTCCTCCCTCGCCGATTTCTTCCTCCACCCGAGAGCGCCGCCGTTCGTCGTCGTGTCCACGCGTGGCCAGTGAGCCTTTCAAGCTACGCCGCCGTGTCCTTCAAGCTCCTCGTCGTCGACTACTCCGAGCTGCAGAAGGAATCGAGCCGGGAAGCTCCACCAATGACGTCCCCTTCAAGCTCTCGCCGCCGGCCGCCGTGAAGGTCTCCGTTAAATTCCCCGCCGCTGTGACCTCCCCGACTCCAACGACTACCTCGTCATGCTCCCTGTGATCTGGTGAGCATTTCCCCCAAGCTCTCAGAGCCCCGCAACCTCTCTAGCTGGATTCGCCATGAGAGAAGGAGCTCGCCGCCGCCATGGTCGCCGGTGGGGCTGCTCTCTTGCTAGTTTGTCCTCGCCGTGCTGTCCATCGCATAGCTGGCGTTCCCAGGAGGCCGTCCAGCTAGCGCATGGCCAAGCACGGGCAGCACAGCGTCGACTGCGTCAAGACCGTGGCTCCGCTGCCGCTAGGGCTCGTCGCCGACGTGCCTCCGATGCCTTCTGGTGGCGTTGCTCTGCACCAATCGACGCGCGCAAGGGAGGGCTTCAAGATGGAGGTCTCAGCGCTTCATTTGGACGCCGGAATCGTCCTCCCGTGCAGCGCCACCGCGTCTGGTGACGCCGGCGTTTAGCCGCCGGCAGCCCGCCAACATGGCCGTGGTTAGGGGCTTAACCCCACCTAGGTTAAGTGACCCTGGGTCACTGACAGTGGGCCCTGCCCCCCCATTAATCCCCTGGTTAGTTTTAACTAACCGGGTTAATTAACAGAGAGGATGACACCCCTGGCCCACCAGTCAGGCCCCCCCCTTGAAATCACTGTGACATAAGGCTGACGCATTAAAAGGAATTTCTAATTACAGAATAATCCAGAAATTCCAGAAAAGGGCTGAAAATTTGGAAATTCATAGAAAATTCATATTAACTCCAAATTTAACAAATTATATATGAAAAATGATCAGGAGCAAATTATCTATCCAAATATCCAACTTTCAGCCATGTTTGAGTTGAAAATAAAAGGTGACCAGTAGCATTTGCTATTTGGTTTAAATGGAATTAAATCAAATTCATTTCAAATGCTTTTGCAATTTGAACCATAGCAACATACCACATTATACTTGAACTTCAGAGGCATATAATACACATTTCAAAATGGTTTAACTTGATCAAACAATGTCATATGCAACTTGGCTAAATTGGAGATCATATATGGAGTTTAAATTTGCAAATTCAATTGCAAATACCCCATTTAAGTGGAATTGCTTCACACATCAAAGCATATACATCAAGTTTCAACCTTCAACCATGTGATTGTGCATTGTATTTACTTTGCTACCTTGTTTGTTGTTTGTCGAGTAGAGGTGGAACCGGAACAGGAGGCAGCCCCCTTCGTTGAAGACCCTGAACCCGAACCTCGTTAGCAAGGCAAGCAAACCCCCTTTGATAATGTCGATAAAATCCCACTTCCCTCTCATGTCTCGCTTATGCATTATATAGGATGATTACCATGCTACGTTTCTACCGCATAGATGAATCCATTCCTTTGCATGACCTATCATTTGTCACAGTAGTAAGCAAACCACAATCCTAGAAAATGTAGGAGTTGATTGATATCATGTGGCCCCTGCAATTGTTACTGCTTATTGCATGCTTAGAGTGATACAATGATGGTATTGTTATGTGAGTCGGGATGGTAGTGATCATGTTGATGATGGTGGAAAGGTGTTGGTGAATCTACCCTAATACAAGGTGAACGATGAGAGGCTGTGTAGGAGTACACGGTGGGTTGTCTCGTTGAACACCGCCCTAAGTCCGAGTTCTTGTGTGGTGATCCAAGGTGAAGAGTACAACCACACATTGGTCTCACTGACCCCTCTCAACCTATTAACTCATCCCTTTCGATGTCCAGATGTCGCAGTAGTTCGGAGTTCTGGTAGGCTTGTGGCCTGGCTGCTAAGTGAGAGAACGGATCAACCGAGACCGGCTCATGCACCACGCACACATCATCTGAGTCCACTTCGGTAAACCGGCCTGGTTCACGATAGTGGTAGCCAACCCAGGTAGGCGGCTTTCTTGGACTAGATCGGCTATGAGGTAACAGTTGTGGTGAGCATCCTCGCCGACACTTCTTGAACGGTGTCGAGTACAAAGGCGGTAACTGATGATCATGTGTGTGTAGCGGTACACCCCTGCAGGGTTAACAAAACTATTCGAATAGCCGCGTCCGCGGTTAAGGACTGCTTGGAAAGATTAGCTTGATTATTAGACAACTTGAACTGGATACTTCTAAAATACACCAAGATAAGTGTGTGTGCTATGGCGTGCTTTCTCGTGGGGAAGTCGAGGAAGGCACCATAGTGGTGTAATTGGTTGCAGAAAGTAGTGGACTCGTGTACGCTTCTTACCTCAAAGTCTGGTACTCGTAGTTCAGGACTAGCCAAGTCAAAGCTGGCACTTCTGCAATTGAACCCCACCTCCCTTTACCTTGATACATGTGCATGAGTAGTATAGCTCCTATGTAAGTCTTGTTGAGTACGACTTTGTACTCACGTTTTCTTATTCTATGTTTTAGATGAACCCACTGACCCCGAAGGTGGCTTCTTCATCGAGCTCGACGACTGAAGACCAAGCTAGTATAGTCCCAGTCAGACGACTGGTTCCCTCGTGGAGGGCTTGTGTTTAAATAAGGCTTCTTAAGCCATTTGTTAAACTTTTCTGTACTCAGACCTACTTTGCTTCCGCTTGTCTGTTGTAATGTTGGATCACATGCTTGTGATCTCTGCGTGCACTCTGTGAGAGTTATCAATAAAATGTATACTTTGTAGAGAATTGCAATGATACCTGATGTTCATACAAGGCATGTGTGCTGCGTGTATGTTTATAACATGCATGTCTTTGTATGGGTTTTCGAGACCTTAGTTGTGATCTGGCTGGCGGTCTTTTATACACCAAGTGGCCCTTAGATGTGCGCAGCTTGGGGCATCGCGATGCGATTGTTCGAAAATCTGTCTCGAGGACACTTTGATGTATGATCGAGCCCGCCCTAGACCCCGACTAAGTGATCGGGCTGGAGTAAGTCTATGTAAGAGTTATGAGATAGTCGATAGTATGGTTGAGGCGACTTGTCTTTGAATATGGGAGTTCATCACCCATATCATTAGACTTGTTTGCGGACGATGAGGACCCATCTCAGTTGATCATCCGGCCTGGATGGGATGCCCCTCACGTACGATGCTTTCCGAGGACGTTCTGTGCTTGGCCTTGTCTGCTTAGACAAGTGGGTATGGTTCTCGGCTCTCCATATGACTATGTAGTAGAGGGACTTGCATACGCTAACCCCGGGTACCGACAATTTGCCTAAAAACGAGCACACATACAAACTGTAACAACCCAAAATTTCCCAAATTTTGGAATGTTAATTAAGTAAATTATATTAGTGTTTGTTTGCTTGATATGTTCGACTTTTACTGGGACCTGAAACTTTTTATTTTAATTGAATAATAAAATAAGAGGAAATAAAATGATTTTCCCTATTATTCATTGTTAGTGTTTTGGTAGTTATTGTTTAAAACAAATCCAACAAAATAAAAGGAGAGAAGGTAATATGACTCCTTCGATATAAAAGAAAGTTGGAGATGTTTTAATATCTTTTTGATTTAATTGGAGTTATTTAAATAATTATCTTTTCCAATATAATAATAACTTGAGAGGAGATAAAATGACTTCTTCAGAAACATAGATTGGAATTTATTAAAATAATTTTGTAGTAGTTTTTACTGATTTTAAAAACATTTCATAGCTAAATAAATTCATTGAAAAAATGTCATTTTATTTTATTTATTTTTATGGATATTCTGTTCATGGCATTCTGAAGATTATTTGATGAATTTAGAAATTTATTTTGTATTTTTCGGATGTACGATTGATTTTATAAAATTGTTTGAAGGTTGGATTTATTTAAAAAAATGAAAAAAAAACTGTAGCGCGCCGGCCCGTGTTATTTGTCGCCGCAGGACGATTGGAGCCCGACACGGACACAATTTAATTTTTCGGTCTATATTTTTTTGTTTTTTAGAAACCCTAATTCGCCCAGCGGGACCTACATCTCGATTTCCGCACCGACGCCGGGAACCTCGATATCCGTGGCCGGCGAACCTCGATTTCCGTGCCCGGCGAACCTTGATTTCCTTGTCGCCGGCGAAGCTCGGTTTGTTTGTCGTCGCCACGTCAGCAATTTTGCCCTGTAGCAAAAAGGACCTGTTTGCGACATAAACTTTTATTTTATTCGTGAATAGGCCTTTTTTCACAGATTTCACCCTAGAATGGGTTAGGCTATATCTTTTAAACCTTATATCCATTTTAGGTGATTCTTTTGTATTTGTGATCTTTATGAAAAATAGAATACATTAGACTATAATTTTCACACTTTTCAACTTTCTGAATTTGAAATTTTTACAGATTCAAATTTAAACTTCCGGTGATCGTATTTTGCAAACGGTGTACCCGTTTTCGGTTATTCCAGTTACGTTGGGATTCTAGTGACTTGTAGATAATGTTTGGCTACTGTTTAATGGTTTTACTTGCTGTTCATTTGAATATTTTACTATTGCATTATTTATGTGTGAAGTGTGATGTTGATTGTTATACTGTTGATCGTGTAGATTGTCTGGAGTGCAGAAAGGATCAGAAATAAGTGTTAGAGTACTTCAACATCGTTCAAGGAAAGTTTCACTTTTGGTTATGCACATACTATGTTTATATGCATGTGAAATATTACTACCTTATGCTGAAACCTGGTAGGATAGCCACATGTTTTGATTGATCATTATATCCAACGTTGTTATGTTTTAGTATTTCTTGTGTTATGTGATTATATGCTTACTGTTGCAATGATAATCATGGGGGGAATTATTTTATTTTTCAAGTGTTGTGACAACATTATTATTAGTAAATAGTAACTTGCAATTAAGGTACTGTAGAGTGGTATTGCATCCTGAGGGCTCTGTAATATTCACATACGATTGTTTGTGTGGCATTGCACCCTGAGGGCTCTGCAATGTTCACTTTGTGTCTAGGTAGTGGCACTGTATCCTGAGGGCTCTACAGTGTTCACGATAGGGTGATGTTGCATCCTGAGGGCTCTGTAACAGTCACGAATGTTTTTGTAGTGGCATCGTATCCTGAGGGCTCTATGATGTTCACGAATAGGAGGTACGTGTGCTATTGTATCCTGAGGGCTCTACAATACTCACGAAACCATGATCCCGAGGGCTCTCATAGTTGATAGGGTGATGTTGCATCCTGAGGGCTCTGTAACAGTCACGAATGTGTTTGTAGTGGCATCGTATCCTGAGGGCTCACTACAAGAAATATGCTCATACATGACGTTCTTTAAAAGGTCGTGGCTGAATCCGTCATAAATCTATGACGATTTCACCTGAGATGGTCGTAAACCGTTTGAGGGGATCAAATCCATATATAAATTACGACGATGTGAGTCAAAAAGGTCATAAACGCATAAGCTGAGATCGTCATAAACTAAGCCACACAGCTTACGGAGCTATTTTTAGTTGATTACGACCTATTTAGATCGTCATAACATTGACGACGATTATAATAACGTCGTAACCTGTTCTAACTATGCTTACATGTCACTCGTGGGGTCCATTCGATCCCACCTCATCCATCTATTTGATGTTCGTAGCTAGGTCTTTATTCTTGACAAACTTTTGGTAGATTTATGATATATTATCTACTTGTTTTCCTATAAGTTATTTTTTGATAAATAAAGAGCAAACTATCTAGCACTTGTAGTTTAAATTTGACCCAGTTCGAGCTGAATCTGCAGAATTTTGTCTTATTTATGAGATGTGTATGAAAAACATTTTACATCCAACTATTTCGTGAATTATACATAAAATATGGTATAATATTTTCCAAAATTGGTTTGGTACAATTTTGCAATAAAGATCTGGTAGGTTCTTCATAAAAAATAGCCAATAATGATCACCACTAAAACTTAGCAATAATTAATCATTTCCTAAATAAATTATTGCTTGTGTAATTATGTATTATTTAAATAGATGAAATCACCTCTATAGTAGAAGTTATTTTGTTATAATATTAAAAAGGGAAAACATAACTAATTGTTATTAAGATAATAGTAATAATAACATTACCTAAATAAAGCTAAATAAAAACGCAAATAGATTATTATAATAATTATATAATATTTAAAATTATTGGATTGATTGTACATAAAATATGTTTACTATTTTTGTAAAAGTTTTCTACAATTTGTTAACATATATTTGGTAGTTTTTCACAAAAAACCTTATTTTCGATACTCAGAAAAAATGTTTTTTTGTGGAAAGAAAATGAAAGCTTCCTGAAACAACATTGTTCACTATCCCAAGCTCCACACTTGTGTATAATATTGGCACATTTCAAAAAACTATGCCACAAGTGTGGCCATAACATTTGTCTTTGGACGTAGAAATTAAATACCTAATTTTATGCATGTGTTTGTCATTCATATGCCAATCGATTCAGAATAGCTAGCCTCACATCAGTTGAACTAGTGACGATCAACATGTGCCTAGTAGTAAAGTGTATCAGAAACAAACTGCACACACCATTTTAGGTGTAAAAGCCAAGGGAGATTAAATATGATATTATCAAGTAGTTGATGGCGAGACATAATGACAAAACATGGCGAATTTGCAAGAATAATAGGCAAAGATTAGCTTGTAAAGATCAGGTATGTTAGGAAAACACATGTTAATGCTCACGACGAGGTTTACGGCAGGTGGAGCACGGAAGATGCCTATGCACTTGCTGGTAGCCCATCTCAACAAGGACATACTCCAGATCTTGAGGTGGCGGCACACAAAGGCCACAACACGAGGGGGCATAGGAGAGGGCGCTGACCCATAGCCATGTCTTGCATGAATCTCCTGTTTCACAATAAGTTGCTGCAACAGGGATTGCGGTCACGTAGAACTTGCACCGACCACTAAGGAGGGCGCACCCATAGTGAGACGACGTAGTGGGGGATGACCGCGTTATGGGGTCATGGGAACGCAACACGCCTTGTAGGACAAACGAAGATGTGGAAAGAAATATTGACATAATGATGTTCCCTCTGCTTCATTAATATCCTCGCTGATTATTATGGTGGGTCAAAGATAGTTAATTTGGTACATACGATTTTTTGGAAGTTGGACGAAAGGAGAACGGACGACAGAACGCTACGTTCGTTTTAGTTAGGAAATATTCATGCTACTTTATTTTTAGTACGATTTTAATCATTATTTCTACAAAATTTTACTTTATATTCCTACGAAACCCCTAAGTACTTATTGAAACCCAAAAAAATACACTTTGCCGCTTTAGTTTTTTTTAGAAAATTTTGCCGCTCCGGTGCTCCAATCTCTCCCGCCCAATGCCGATTTCCCCACCTCTTTATACCGGATGGAAACCCGGAGTAACTATTATTTGTATAAAATTTATTTATATTTCTACAAACCTCTAAATATTTTTCAAACCCAAAAATAAACTTTAGAG
The DNA here is from genome assembly GCA_950022295.1 of Bromus sterilis. Lineage (NCBI taxonomy): Eukaryota > Viridiplantae > Streptophyta > Magnoliopsida > Poales > Poaceae > Bromus > Bromus sterilis. The sequence goes on from OX465599.1 coordinate 116,605,722, forward strand.
CTCTTTCTATGCACCAAACTCTATCATTCCCAAAAATTTCTCCCACCCGAGCCGCATCCCGCCCTTTTATCCCGCCTCTGTTATCCCCAAAACCAGTCCAAACCCTAGCTTCCCTCCCTCGCGTCGCCAACCCCACACTCCTTCATCGAGTGCAGATCTGAAACTCATCGTCCTCCTCTCATCTTTCCCCACCGCATCCCCTCCCCGTTAGAACCTTATCCCACAGCCACCGCACACCACCCTCCTCTCATCTCTCCCCACATCACAGCGAGATCCCCACTGCTCACGCCGCGAACCCCACCGCTCACGCCACGAACGTCCACCCCCTCCTCATCACCCGGTGGTGGATCTGCGTTACGGGGTCCCGGAGGTGGATCCCTTGGTGGTTGTGCAGGATGCGAGGGAGCTGTACCGAGCCGGCGAGAAGCGGATGGGGACAGATGAGCGGGCCTTTATCCGTGTCTTCACCGAGCGCTTCAGCACCACGCGGATTCGAGCCCCACGCCGCCGCCGTTTCCCTCGCCGGCCACGTCGGTTCCCCAGCACCACACCGAAGGTACGACTCTTGGTTCTGTTGTTTGCGAGCACTTCAGCGGTAGGGTTTCTAGGTATCCGTTTCACTTTGGGGATTTGTTCGCTGTGTCAGGCGAGGACGTGGTGCCGACCACCGAGGAGGCGGTCAAGGAACAGCCGGCGGTTGACGAGTCTGATGCTGCAGGAGTAGAAGGGGAGGCTCTCCGCAGTTTCTTGGAGGTGGGATATTTTGGGCTCTTCGCTCAGATCTGGCGAATATCTTAGCTCCGAACGTTTATGAGATCCTGAGGGTTCCTTCCTTTATACGCAGCCCATTGTTAGTGTTCTTTGCTAACGATTTATAGATTTCTTCTTGCAGGAATTCGAGGATCAAGCAGATGATTATATCATCTCATCTCCACGGCTGAAGAGGATCGCAACTTCTGACCTCCCTACTGCCCTCAATTTTCTAGGTAGATAGTCAAGCATCATATGCACCTTGCTGAAGGATGGATACTACTTCATCCGTGTCAAGACAATTGTACTGCTAATTTTCTTCCTGTTTGTAGGGAGGTAGTTCTTCCCCAGTTTGGCAAATATTATTCCATATCATTATGAACAAGGTAAAGGAACCAAGTAATGTCCAGACTTACACATACATACTAGGCAGACCAGTACACAAATTCATACATGCAGACTAGATAAATGTTGTCATATGTAATTCTCCTGATACAAGATTATTACCTAGCTACAAGCTTGATTTGATTTGATAGGCAGACCATTAGACAAATTCAGACATGGAGAAAGTAATAACTCACCACCACAAAAAATCTATTTAGATTTGATTTGTTAGCACCTTAGTACCTACAAGCTAGCAACTCTGCTACCATAAAAAATAGAATTAATAATATATAACTAGCTGGGTCACCCGCGCATTTGCGCGGCTAGATTTGGTAGGTTGATGAGTATGCGTTCACAGAATATTGTCTAGTTATGCCAATCTGACTCATGTTTCTGTCACTCAAGCGTGTCATCAAGGGGCATGTACCCACAATCGGGCATAACGTTCCCTCTTGGAGTCACTACCTACTACTTGGCCAGAGAAGTAAACAACAACGGAGAACAAGCAATAATTACTTAGTAAGAAAAATATAAGAGATAAAAACCAAATATATTACTCTATCAAAATCTGAACATAATCTCATAGTCCATCAGATTCCATCAAACTCAGCATAACAAGAAGAAGAAAGATTACATATGTGCCTCGATCATGTAGGGCAGCTCACGAGGTCTAAACCATGAAGAACAAAGAGGGGAGGAGAACATCACATAGCTACTGATCACGGACCCATGGTCCAAAGGAAATTACTCACGGCACATCCGGGAAGCGTCCATGGTGGAGGGGAAGCTCCTGGAGGTCAATCCTCCCTCCGGAAGGTGCCAGGAAGGGTCCTGGCGATGCTACCGATCTTGGAAGCGCGGCGGCGGCGGAACAGAGGCGAGATCGCGAAATAGGGTTCTTTCTTTGGAAGTTTCCCGTGGCGAAGAATATATAGGCGAAGGGGGAAGCTAGGGGGGCCACCAGGGGTCCAGGCGCCCCCCTGGCGCGCCCAGGCCCCTGGCCGCGCCAGCTAGGCGCCTGGGGCCCTGGTGGGTCCCACCTGGCCCCCCCTTCGGGAATCCGGAAGTTTCCTTCACTCTGATTTTTTATCTGATTTTCCCGAATTTTTTGAGCACTTTTAATATGGAGGAAAACTGAAATAGAAAAACAGCAGAAAACAGAAACTGGCACTGAGGTGCACTGAGTTAATAGGTTAGTCCAAATATGATCGAAAGTGTATGAAAGTGTATCTAGATCATAGCAATATCACACAAAACATGCATGGAGCCAGCAGAAATTATCGATACGTTTGGTACGTATCAACATCCCTAAGCTTAATTCCTGCTCGTCCTCGAGTAGCTAAATGATAACAAGCATAATTTATGTGGTGACATGCTAACAACCATATAATAACTTTAAAAAGTAAAGTAATCAAGGTATGTGATTCAAGCCAAGTCATAACATGCAAGAGTCTATATTAGCATTGAAACAAGTAACAAAAGAACACTAGGTGCAAGAGCTCTCGCTGTTCGTGACTCGAATGTCTCCAAATGGTGTTTCCGTGCAAGAAGAGGGATAGGGAATACGAGAAAAAGTATTTTTTATGTTGAGAACTCAATCTACTAAAGTTTCACACTTGGTCTTCTTTGGAATCTTATCTTGACTCGTCCCCAGACCACTAGCCAGGTACAAGTCAATTTGATCCACTCCTTTTCGATATTTTGAGCACTCATACAATGGATGAGCGTAAGCACGAAAGTTGACACTTAGGATGGCAAAGAGAGAAATATGGTGGAGGAGGAAGACAAAAAGGTGAGATAGACTCACATCAATGAGGACAATCATAGGCGAGAAGGCCAAATGATAGATATGATGTGAAGAGTAGGGATTGCCATGCAACAGATGCACACATGAGTTAGAAAGCTCTCCAATGGAACTAGTGGGGGTGCATCCAACTTGCTCGCTCATGAAGATCTAGAGCTCGTTTGAGGAGGCTCATCCTTGGAATATGCAAGCCAAGTTCTATAGTGTGAAGGTCCCCACATAGCTATATGCATGAATGATCATCTCTATGGAGTACAAGGATAAGAGGGAGTACTAGTGTGGATCTTTCAAAAGGATAGTAGTGTTCACCCTTTCTCTCTTTTTATTTTTTTCTCTTTTTTCTCTTTTTGAATTTTTTGGTGGCCCCAATGGCTCTTTATATTTAACTCTCATTTGTCCTCTTTGGGATCTTTTATTTTGTCCACTTTGGGATCTTTTCCTCACTTAAGGGCAACACTCTAATTTACAAGAGGGTATAGAAGATCTTTCACACTTTACAAGGTACTCAAATCATAAAGAAGATGTAGCTATCATGATGTATGCAATGTATGCCGCTGCCAGTGTAGCAGGAACATGTATGAAATGAACATCAAGTAATGAAGAGGTGGATGTTGCATGGAAATATATCTCGGAAAGGCTATGGAAATGCCTTGATAGGTAGGTATGGTGGCTGTTTTGAGGAAAGATATAAGGAGGTTTATGATGACATAGCGTATCATGCCAAGGGTTTGGATGTACCGGCAAAGGTGGACGCCAACTCTCGGAGTGAGAAGAAGGCAATGCACGGCACGGGAGAGGCTAGCAAATATGAGGAGGGGGAAGTGTCAACTTTCAATACTCACATTAGTCCGAAGAACTCATGCACTTATTACCGGTAACTCTCAATCTAATAAGGAGGTTCAAAAAGAGACAAGTACCCCGAGGAGGAGTGTATGGGGGTTTGGTTATCCTTGCGCATCCTCGACTAATGGTACGTGAGTGTACTCTAATATTCGATCCCTCCAAATATTAGAGATCCATCTAGTAGCTAGAATTCTCAACTAGTTTTGTAGGTTTTGAAAATAAACACGGATTTCCCAAAATACGACACCTATCACTAATAGGCTAGAGATCTTGACACCAAAAGTTCAAACATTAGTCACATCAATGCCTCAAAACTATTGCAAGTTACTACTAAAATTAAATAGCAACCTACATTACCTACTTTCAAGACAAGATACAACTCAGTGCAACAACCAAATCTCTGAACAAGATAAACATGAAAACTAAAGAGAGTTCCAGCATCAAACTAAACAAAAGCCAAGGCTCTTGCTAAAGACAAACTAAAACTAAAACTAAACATGGCAGTAGCTATGAAAAGATAAAGAACACACAGCAGCAAAAAGTTCGGCATGAAGAATCCTATGATGTGTTCTAGATTTTGAAAGTGTAGCATGTTTCTCTCCGACACAAAGTAAGACGGGGTCTAAATTGTTATGAATAGCAAGCAAAGCTAAAGAAAAACTAAAAATAAAACCTAAGATCGGGACGCTCCAAGCATAGCACATAACGCATGAAGTGATAAAAATATAGTGAGACGAAGGACGAACTGATGATTGTTGATGGAGAAGGGGATGCACGGGGGCATCCCCAAGATTAGATTCTTGATTATCCTTGAATATTTATTGGGGATGCATGGGGGCATCCCCAATCTTGAGCGCTTGACACTCCCGAATCTTCTTTCATCATCTTCCATCGCACACTTGAAAACTCCCTTCATACATAACTCATCATAAGCTGATTAGAGAGGTTAGTACCCATAATAAAATAATTTTTTCCCACTGGATATAAAGATATTATTGAAGATATACTGTTTAACAAGATTGCCAAAAGGTTTTTGCAAAGAAAAAGAAAGCTTAAGGTTTGCGAAATTAAGGAGAAAGAAAACGTGGCAGAATCTGTGAAAAACAGAACAACAGGTAGTAAAGAATTTTTTAGGGGTACTTCTGCAACTCAAATAAAAAAACTCAGAACATATGAAAGTTCCACAATTGTATAGAGCACTCTGTGTAAAAAATTCAGCTCAAAAATATGAACTTGTGATTTTAGACGATTTTCCCGTCACGAAGACAGAATCTGTTTTCTGGACAGCATGTCACAACTTTTGCTTCCCTTGTCATATGAGGCTATAACTTGGCACAAAGCTTGAAAATAAAGATACAATGATGTTGCTACAGTAGTAACAATCATCAAGACCACTAAAAACAGAAGTAAAAACATCTTGGGTTGCCTCCCAACAAGCGCTTTCTTTTACGGCTTTAAGCTAGGCATAAGGCAAAAGATCAAGTTGTATCAATCGAACCATCATCAAGATAATCAAAAAGCTCTTCAATTGTACAACTAGTCTTAAGACGTCTTTAAAATAAAGACCTAATGAAGATACTTCTAGGGATAAAACAAAAAGGCGGAAAATCAATGGGAGTTTCATTTATAAATTTTTGAAAGAGAGGTATTTCTTCCAAAGTTTTCACGGTTTCAACTTCCTTGGCAATGGGTGGATTATTTTTGGTTTGATTGAGGAGAACCTTAGGGACATAATTGAACTTAGATTCCCTCCTTGCTGGAGACTCTACCCTTTTTGGTTTGATTGAGGAGAAGGTGGTTCCTAGATCATTAATGATTTCCTCAATCTTATCAATCCTAGAAGGATCCATATCATGGAATTTGATGGTCTCCAAAGTTTTAACAATTTTGAGCATGGAGCTATCAAGCCTATTCAAATTCCCTTGAATCTTGCCATCCAACTCATTTATCCTAGTTATACTTGGTATTTCTAACTCTATCCTTTCAAGTTTTTTCATAATGTGAGCTAGAGTTATATCTTCTTGTATGCTAGCAACAGGGAGATTTCCAACAAGATTTTCAATAATATTAAGAGACTCCCAAATTGGGGCTTCTAGGGAATTCCCATTGATAGCAGTATCTAATATGAGCCTATTCCAAGGATTAATCCCAAAATAAAAATTTCTAAGCAGGATAGTAGTGGGTTGCTTCTTGGTGGATCTTTTTTGAGAATCATTAATTCTATACCAAGCATCTTTTAAACGTTTACCACATTTTTGTTTAAAGGTGAGAACCTCAGTCTCAACAAAGGCAAAAGGACCAGACATAATGACAGCTACTAACAAGATAAATAATTGTTTTGTGATTTTTGATATAAGACACAAAGATAAAAACTGAAATGTAAACTAACAAGACTAAAAAGTAAAGGTAAAAGGTAGTGGGCAACTCCCCTATCTAATCACTCAGAGTCCCCGACAACGGTACCAGAAATTTGCATGATACGCGAGAGAGGATAATTGCTTCTCGCCCTTCGTTGGTTACCCCAAGTGGAAGGTGAGATGCACCATAGCGGCAAGTTTCCTTCGGTGAAGATACTGAGGTTTTAAGATTGTCTCCCGTAGGACTCCGGCAATGATAAGTAGGTGTCAGCGGCGCAACTGACATGGACCTGCGCACAACACAAATAACTTTGCTCCCAACGAAGTTCAGAGAGGTTGTCAATCTCTCCGGTCTTGTTGTTTACAAAGGATAAAAAACACAAGGGATAATGATAATGATAGCAACTGAAAGTAAATACTGAAAAGGAAATAAGCTTGTAAACAATGATGAGAATATGGACCGGGGTCCCGTGATGTTCACTAGTGATGTCTCTCTCCCAAAAGAAGATAAGACTTCTATGCGAGGTAAACAAATTACAGATGGTCAATTGACATGATTATAAACGCACCGCAATGCTAACTATGCTACAAAGAAAGGAAGAGGCTCATAAGCATGGGCAGTACGCCAAAATAAGTAGACCCAAATCCATCTGCATCTACTACTAATCGTCCACCTTGAGATATCTATCCAGAACATCTCGCTGGTATTAAGTTGCGAGCCCCACCCAAAGTGTAAACCCAAAGCAACAGACATCTTCATTAAAAAGAACTTTGCGTAAAGTAAACAATCCTTGCAACCGCAGTTACAAGCACTGTTTTTCCCCCTTGTGGCCACATCACATTCCCTAGACTAATGTTTCTGTCACTCAAGCATGTCATCAGGGGGCATGTACCCACAATCGAGCATAACGTTCCCTCTTGGAGTCACTACCTACTACTTGGCCAAAGCAATAAACAACAACGAAGAACATGCAAGAATTACTTAGGAACAAAAATATAAGCGATAAAAACCAAATATATTACTCTATCACAATCTGAACATAATCTCATAATCCATCAGATCCCATCAAACTCAGCATAGCAATAAGCAGAAAGATTACATATGTACCTCGATCATGTAGGGCAGCTCACGAGGTCTAAACCATGAAGAACAAAGAGGGGAGGAGAACATCACGGCAAATTTCTACTGATACTGATCACAGACCCATGGTCCAAAGGAAACTACTCACGGCAAATCCGGGAAGCGTCCATGATGGAGGGGAAGCTCCCGGAGGTCGATCCTCCCTCCGGCAAGGTGCCGGGAAGGGTCCTGACGGTGCTCCCGATCTTGGAAGCGCAGCGGCGGTGGAACAGAGGCGAGATCACAAAATAGGGTTATGTCTTCGTAAGTTTCCCGTGGAGGAGAATAAATAGGCTAAGGGGGCAGCCAGGGGAGCCACCAGGGGTCCAGGTGCCCCCTGGCGCCGCTAGGCCCCTAGACGTTCAATCTAGGCGCCTGGGCCCCTGGTGGGTCCCACCTGGCCCCCTTTCGGGACCCCGGAAGGTTCCTTCACGCTGATTTTTTATCTTCTTTTTCCCGAATTTTTTGAGCACTTATATTATGGGGGGAAACTGAAATATAAAAATAGCAGAAAACAGAAACTGGCACTGGGGTGCACTGAGTTAATAGGTTAGTCCAAATATGATCAAAAGTGTATGAAAGTGTATCTAGATCATAGCAATATCACACAAAACATGCATGGAGCAAGCAGAAATTATCGATACGTTTGGGACGTATCAGTCATCAAGTACTGTTTTCTGGCGCCGTTGCCGGGGAGCGTAGCGCTATTTGTAAGTGAAGCTGGTAAGGAAGTTCTTTATATTTTTGTTTTTATTTTGTCTTTTGATACTTTTTGTCCCTATGGACACCTCTACTCTTGGTTCGTTGTTTATGGGATAACGCCCCACAACTGTGGTGGTCACTCCCACCCCTACTGAAATTGTGCCTTACAAAATAGCATCTGGTATTATCAATTATGTCTTAGCTAATCTTTATGCAGGAGATAGACATCCAGGTGAACACTTGCGATATTTATCACAACTATGTTAATTATTTAAGCTTGCAGGTGTGTCAATGGAGTTCGTCATGAAGAAATTATTCTCCATATCACTTATAGATAAAGCTTCAGATTGGTATAAGCTCCTCGACTCACATCTACTTAATTGGCAAGAGCTTATGTTTCTCTTTTATACAAAGTTTTATCCTCTTCATTAAATTCATCGAGACAGGAACTACATCTATAACTTTTGGTGTCGTGACGGAGAGAGCATCGCTCAAGCTTGGGGGAGACTGAAGTCCCTAATGTTAAAATGTCCTATCCATGAACTCCCCAATGATATTATACATACAAATTTTTATGCCAGGCTTTCTTGTTAGGATAAGGAGATGTTGGATGCCTCTTCTAGCAAGAAAAGTGGGATCTCATTGAGAGGATCCAGAAAAACACTGAAGACTGGTAAATCGATAAAGGTATTGAACCCTCTATAAATTATGAGCATGATCACATTGAGAGCTATGTGAAAACTGATTATTTTAATACCTTTTTCTCTAAGATTGTTCTTGATTCCTAGCTTATGATTGATTTTTGTAAGAACTTTGCCTCTCACATTGACTCTTCTAAGGAGAAGAAGGATCAGTATCATAAACCCTATAAAGAATTACCTGTTGATATAAATGATGCTGACCCTATTCTGCCTGCAGTTTTTTTTATGAAAAGCCCCCTTTTCCTACAAGGATGAGGGAGCACTCTTTTGTGACAGGCATAATAAATAAAAGTGGGAGACGAACTGACGAACCTGAGGACCTGATCAAGGTCGATCCTCAAGTTACGGTGGTTAAATATTTAGTTACTAATGATGTTTCAGATTCCATTATAAATTTTTGTGCTGTTTCAACTAACATTGTCACAGCCAAGAATACAAGACCAATTTCAGGTACACCAGTTGTATCTGTCAAAATAGGAGATCATAATTTTTACGGGCTATGCGATTTGGGATCAAGTGCTAGCGCTATTCCTTATTCACTCTATTAGGAGATCATGGGTGAGATTTCACCCTGTGAACTTGAAGACATTGATGTTACTATTTATCTAGCAAACAAAGAAACTATCTCCCCCATTGGAATTGTGAGAGATGTTGAAGTCCTATGTGGAAAGGTAAAGTATCCTACCGAATTTCTCGTACTTGGTTCAGTGCAAGATAGTGTTTGCCCTATTATCTTTGGTAGGCCTTTCCTCAGCACTTGTGGTGCTATAATAGATTGCAAAAAAGGTAAAGTTTTTGTTGAATTCAATGGTGAGTCATATGAATTTAATTTTTCTAAGTTCTCCAAGAAGCCCCGTAGTACTAATTTACCTAGTGATGATAAAATTATTGAAGATATTGCTTCTATTGCTATTCCTCGTAATGATCCTTTGCAGCAATATATGGAAGATCACGATAATGATGTACATATGCAGGAGATAAATGAGTTAGACGAAATATTCACAAGACAAACTGCTATCCTGAAGAACAATCTTCCGATTGAACCTTTAGGGATCCTAGCACAACCAAAAGAAGACCCGGTGTTTGACCTCAAACCTCTTCTCGATGCTCTCAAGTACGCTTATTTAGATGAAAAGAAAATATATCATGTTATTATAAATGCTAACCTTTTAGGATTTGAAGAAGAGCGGTTATTGGAGACACTTCGCAGACAACGTGGTGCCTTAGGCTATACCCTTGATGACCTTAAGGGGATTAGTCCATCGAATTGCCAACGCACTATCAATCTCGAGCCTGATGCTAAGCCAGTTGTTGATCATCAACGACAGCTGAACCCAAGGATAAAGGACGTGGTCAGGACTGAGATTCTCAAGATTCTAGCCGAAGGTATCGTCTATCCTAGAGCTGATAGTAGGTGGGTAAGTCTAGTTTGTTATGTTCCTAAGAAAGGAGGTATGACTGTTGTTCCTAATGATAAAAATGAACTAATACCTCAAAGAGTTGTTATTGGATATAGAATGTGTATTGATTACAGGAAGTTGAACAAAGCTAACAGGAAGGACCACTACCCGCCACCCTTTATCGATCAGATTCTTGAGAGGTTGTCTAAAAACACCTACTTTTGCTATCTTGACGGGTACTCTAGCTTCTCTCAAATTCATGTTAACACTGCCGATCAAGAGAAGACCACTTTCACGTGTCCTTAAGATACTTATGCTTACATGCGTATGACTTTTGGTTTATGCAATGCACCAGCTAATTTTTAGAGATGCATGTCTGGTATTTTTCAAGGTTTCTATGAGGAGATTGTGGAAGTCTTCATGGATGATTACTCCGTCTATGGAAGTTCCGTTGACCACTGTCTCCACAATCTTAATAAAGTTTTGCAGAGATGCGAGGATACAAATTTAGTTTTAAACTAGGAGAAGTGCCACTTCATGGTTAACGAAGGGATCGTTCTTGGTCACAAGATTTCCGAGAGGGGAATTGAAGTGGACAAGGCGAAGATTGAAGCTATCGAAAGGATGCCTTATCCAAGGGACATTAAAGGTATTCGTAGTTTTCTCGGTCATGCTGGTTTGCAGATTATGTAATTTTATTGTTGCAAAGTATTTTCCTCTAGGTTTAACATTTCGGCAAAGGAAGAAGTTCTTCCATGATTTTAGGCACTACTTTTGGGATGACCGTCATCCTTTCAAAGAAGGTCCTGATGGGATCGTGAGAAAATGTATACCGGAACACGAGCAGAAGGACATTCTCAAGCAATTTCATGATAGTCCCTATGGAGGACATCACGCCGGTGAGAGGACCGCACATAAGGTTTTCCAATCAGGTTTTTATTGGCCTACTCACTTTAAAAATGCTAGAAATTATGTTTTATCTTGTGATAAGTGTCAAAGAGTTGGTAATATTAGTAGAAGGAATGAGATGCCTATGAATTACTCTCTGGTGATTGAGCCTTTTGATTGCTGGGGTTTTGATTTTATGGGTCCTTTTCCTCCCTCACACAAGCATACTCACATTTTAGTGGTTGTTGATTATGTAACCAAGTGGGTCGAAGCAATCCCCACTGAGAGTGCTGATCATAAGACATCTTTGAAAATGCTCAAAGATGTAATTTTCCCTAGGTTTGGTGTACCTAGGTACCTCATGACTGATGGGGGATCACACTTCCCGCATGGAGCTTTTAGAAAAGCTTTAGCCAAGTACGATGTCAATCCTAGAATTTCTTCACCGTACCATCCTCAAACTAGTGGGCAAGTTGAGCTCACCAATAGAGAGATCAAGTTGATCTTGCAAAAGACAGTTAACAGTTCTAGGAAGGACTGGTCAAAGAAGCTAGGAGATGCTTTGTGGACGTATAGAACTGCTTATAAAAACCCCATGTGTTGGATATATGCTCTAGAGGCAAATAATATATGATTATTCCAATATATCTGAGCAAGTTCATAACCAGTTTCATACCGTGCTAGAACTGCGTCAGTGAAACAATGATGCAGGTGTGGTATAGAAAACCCCAGAGTTCCTAGTTAGCCTCTACATCGATAACTAGTTCATGGTCAACATGATGGTCGTGGTTTCGCGATCATGGACAATTAAGTCTTTTGACTATGAGGTCACCTCACTGTTTAAGTGACGTGATGAACATTACCCAAAGTAAGCATTACAACATGATCAAATCTTATGAAGGTTCAGTGTTGTAATTACAGAACGTGGTAGACCGTTCCTTTGACCGTGAGTACGTGCATCTTTACTATCTTCACGGATGCTTTGACTTACATCCCACCACCTGACTGAAATATGCGGGTCATAACAGTTGTATATTAGGTATTCCGTGGAGATATGTTGAGGAGTATTGTTACAAGAGTGGGATTTGTCAATCCATATAATGGATAGATACTCTGGGCCCACTCGGTGAGATTCCATCCATAAAGCTGCAGCGTGTGACTAGGTCACGGGGATGAATATCACGGGAAGGAGTGAATGAGGATTATTTCGGAACGAGGTTGAACCAGACATAGGATGTCATTGATCGAATCTCAGAACAATCCAGTATCGCTGACAAAGGGAATGCTATACGGCGTAGGGTCCAATCGGTGTTTGATATCCGGAATGCACAGGGTTCATTATGGGCATCCAGGTCCCGCTGATGATCATTGACCGTAGCCTCATCTCGGTCATGACTGGAGTGTTCTCGGACCGTAGGGTAACACACTTAAGGGCTCGATGAAATCGGAGACCTTTTCGGAACCATCGGAGTAACCAGAGAATAAAGGAAACAATATCGGAGGAGTATTGCGTTGAACCGAAACAAGTTCGGAGTGAACCGGAAGGTGTTCCGGAACACCGGGAGATGGAATATTATGTTTTAGTTATTAATTAATTGAATTAATAATTAAAATCATTTTATTTCTAATTAATATGTGCAATGGGCCTTAGTGGAGAAAAAGGCCCATTAGGGGAAATAAAAGGGAAAAAGAAAAAAGAAAAAGAGGGGGGGAGGCGCCATGGGCCCTAGGTCCCATGAGGGGTGCGCCCCCTCCCCCCCCCTTGGCCGGCCACCTCCCCTTAGCAAAGGGACTTTAGTCCCACATCGCTAAGGGAGAGGGGTTGACTCCCTCCCCTCTGCCTATATATAGATGGGCAGGGTGCACATATTTAATACACAGAAATTCGTGAGAAATTAAATATTACTCCGAATTGAGATCGGTTTTCTCCGGTCTTCTCCCATCCCTTGTCTCTTTCACGGTGGGCTCCCTAGTGTGAGCCTGTAGTGGAATTGAGGCTTCTCTGCTAGAATCGGAGGCCGTAGTGCTGCCGAAGCTCCGTCCGGAGGTCTGCTTCCGCCACCTTTGCTGTATCGGAGAACGGAGGTCGTCATCGAGTCTCGTACGTGTGCGAGTACTACGAGGTGCTTCACGTGTGGCACTACACCCATCTGGGTGCTCAACACAGCCAGGGGGCTGTGAAACTTGATCGGCTACATCAACCACGTTTGCGGGAACGTTTCCCGTGCAACGGACTACACCCCGAGGTATGTTATTTCCGCACTACTTTCCGTTACGTTAATACGGCTAGCTAGATCTTGGGTTATGGGAACGCTGGTTAGAAAATTTTGTGTTTTCTGCTGCGAACCCCAACAGTGGTATCATGAGCTAGTTCTATGCTTAGTATTACTGTACGGATAGAACACATCGGGGATGTGGGCGTTGATTATATGATTGTTACCCTCCCACGTGTACTTGTTCACATCTGCGACATTGTTTGATGAAGCAGCCCCCGACCGACCTTACGCGTACGCTTACGCGAGACTGGTTCCATGCTTGACATGCAGCTTGTACCGTATAAAGTGGTTGGGGGGGGTGTCTGTCTCTCTACTTTAGCGGATGTGGCATTTGCAACGGAGGGCCGCGTGTGGGGTGTAATAGAGACAATCGTATGGTTCACGTTGTGGTTGACTCGTAGGTTAAAACCTGTTTAACTATGAAAGCCCTAGCAGCCACGTAAAACTTGCAATTTACAACTAGACCGTCTAAACCTTGTATTGCTAAGTGGGGGCTATCATTTGTTTTATTGTGATGTAGTGATAGCTTTGCTATGTGTTACTAGTAAGTAGTAATCGTCATCATAAAACAAACTAAAATGGAGACACTATAGACTTAGTGTTGCCATAGCTCAGACATCTTAAAACTTGCTAGTATAGGATACACGACGGTAGCATGTGATAAGATGATCCCTTAACAAAGCCAAACAAAAGTATTCTACCAAAGTGTGCACCTCCTGGAAGGTTCTCCCATATGGCTTGATGCTCCCTACATACCGGAGTTGTCCTACATATTAAATGGAGTTCGCATGAGGTTGGGTTCGGCAAGCCTGGCATATGCAGATATGGCCTTGCTGAGCAGCATATAACATGGAGGTTAATTTTGCGAGCCTAGCATATGCAGATATGGCCTCGGAATACTAGAGATCGAAAGATCGAGCATGAGTCACAGTACATATAAGATAATGTGATCGCACAAGTTGTTGTCTACCTTTGAAACTGACCCGTCGGCCGTGTGATATTCGAGGTCGGGCAGTGAATCTGGATCATGTAATCACTAAAACTTCCTAGGGATGAATTGTTGTAGTGCGAGATCTTTATAATATGATTATATGAACTCATTGTTGTGAACTAGTCTTAATTGTGTTCCTTGCAATTATGTTTGTAGAAAATGAATGCACTAGAGCAACGTGAACTATCTTTCTTCATAGAAGGTGAAAGACTTAGAGAAAATGGGTCAAACTTTGCTGACTGGTACTTACGCCTTAGGACGTCGCTCAAGAGAGCAAACATCTTTTTTACAATAGAAGTGCATGTGGAAGAATATCCGGACGATCATGTTGGCGATCAAGGGATACTTGATAATTATGCTCGCCGACAGAAATGCTCCGTAGTCAGGAATGTCATGATCTTCCGCATGTCAGAGGTTTTGGGCATACAGTTTCAGGACACTGGCTCATATGACATGATGGACACGCTAAAGACAATGTTCGTACGTGAGTTCAGAATTGCCAGATTTGAGATAGAAAGCAAGTTTCTATCTACAAAGATGGAAGAACGCACAAGCCTTGGTGATCACTTGGACAGGATGCATGAGATGTACCTGACCCTGGTGGAGGGATATGAATATTGGACAATGAACGAAAGCACCACAGAAGAGTTTGCAATAAACACGTTATTGCACTCACTCCCTCCGAGTTATGGTGATTACGTTCATAGCTATGTCGGAAGAGGAGCTAATATGAGTCTCCAGAACTTCATGACTGATCTCTTGGCCGCGGACATTGCTCCTATCGAGGATGCAGAAGTCGTGGATGGAGAAGGTATATACTTGATATAGTTTATAAATGTGTACTCCCTTATACAACATTTGCAGTAAATGAGTATCTGATACTTATTCTATTTTATGAAAACAGGACCTGCCGTTGCATGGACGGGAAGAGGTGAAATCGAGGATTGATGGATATCAAGTCAGTTGATGGCCAGCATGGATTCCGCCGAGACATCTATCATAGGAGATACTTAGAGTATTAGATAAATCTTATGTGATCATTATAGTATGAACACTTAGTTGTGTGTCTTGCATCTCGCGAGACAAAGTTATTCATGTAATGAAACAAGTCAGTTGTTCCATCTTTATGAATAAAAGTGTGCTTATACTTTGATTACGTCTTGATTTATGATATGATAGAAAGCATTTATAATACTGCTATTATTGTCAAGAAATATTCAATGTTTAATGATAAAGTTGTCTTGATTATAACAAGTCAAAGATTTGATTGCATGAGGTGACTTCATAACTAATGAATTCATTAAATTTATGATCTATTAACTTGTGAGTTCATTATCGAATGAAAAATCATAACTTCATTGTATGAGATGGATTAGATAGACGATCTATGAACCTCTGCAATAAATATAACCATGACAAGGTTCTAGCAAGTAGAACTTGTGCCAATCATTATACATAAATGATGTATTAAAAGGGCACGTGAGTTATCATTAAAGACTTCATATGATTAATTGAAAGTTGTATTCAATTGAGATCATAAAACTGAGATTGAGGAATCACAGTGAGAAATGAGAATACAAGGATACATATCACTACGCTACGATCCGAAGTGATAAGTATTGATATTGACATAATGGGAGACTTGTGGAAGTTGTACCACAAACTACGATGGAAGTTGAAAGTGCTAGACTACTTAAACCACTCGTAGTCATACTAAACCGTAGTATGGTCTAAACGTTCTTTCCCCTAGCACTATAGTTATTGTCGAATAAGGTTGTTTAATTCATTAAGTTAAACCACCCACTTCATGAATAGGAAACCATCCTGAATCTAACAAGACATGATAGCTCCATAACTGATGGTGTTATAAGGTTTCTTAAAAGAAAGAATTTCTTTGTAATAAAACTACAAGCAATTGAAATTAAATATTCTCCCTGAATAGCAAAATTGTGTGTTGCTTGATTGGTAATGCGAGAAGAAGTCTCTCGACACGGATCCAATGGGAGATAATGGAAACTTTGACCGGGGTATTGGACCTTGCCTTCAGAATATCAGAGTATTGCAACGGAAGCGTGTTCCGTTGTAATGACGCTATATAAAGAAGGATACGCCAAAGATGATTGATCTTGGTATATGATTTGAAGCCATTGTTGAATTTAGAAGGTTGTCATGAATACGTTCTGTACAGAACAATAATCATGATTCTTCTTAATAAAACAATAGGGAATAACATTGCTTGAAACACAAAGAAATGATGGTTTTCTAAAACACGAGGAGAAATGAAATAATATTGAGTTACATATAGGATGGCTCACGTCCCGTGAAATAAATCGGTTATTTCAAATTCTCAACAAACTGGAGAGTTATTGAGAATAATGTAATGGGCATAAGGCATTATTTGGTTATGACCAAAGTTCAATGGTGATTGACTATGGAAACGTAGGAATGCTTTAATCAATAAAATATTTCATTTACACTACGATGGACCATAGCCTGAAATTGCATCTCAGTCAAATTTGGGATTTGAGAGAGAATTGCAATGGGAATGACGAAGGTTACTTCGTTAAAAGGATGGACTATAGTACCGCAAGACAGGAACCCTCAACCTTGATTTGATCAAGTGATTTTGTGATGACCAAAATATTGAGTGGACCTGCAGTTTCATGAAACTGAGTGGAAGCTTTGAAGACTTCCCGGAAACTTGGAATGCATAGGGCATTTTCTGAGTGGGAGGTTTGGAAGCATTGTCATTATGTGAGACATAGTGAACAATAAAATGACTTGATGAGAGCTGAACCACAAATATATGAGTATATGATTGATATATTTAAGTGGGAGCATGATCATTGTCTCAAACATATATGCATTGATATGTGTGAAGAATGATCTCATATGTATATATATGGATATGCATTGATTGTGTATATAGAGAATCGTCTTATATACATATGTGCATTATGATATATATAGAGCATAAGGAAAATAAAATAAAAGATTGCAAGAATCTTCTTTTATGTGAAATACCAACACATTACACGTTGAAATCTATATGAGTAGATTAAGATACGGATAATGAAATGAAGTGAAGGTTGGAATAATCTTCTAAGACAAGAAACAGGTTCTTGTGGCTAGAAATTATATAATGGATGAAATCCAAAATATCACAAGCAATGTCTTGATGGAAGAATTGAGATGCACCATGTACTGGACATGTCATCTTATATGTTCTTGACATATGATTCTACCATATAACATGCATTGTGAATCCAACAACAGAATGACTCAAAAGTTCTTAGAAGAAGAACAGATTCCGATGTGCTTTACGAGTAAAACACAGAATCTGAATAAAGTCCATGCATTCAGTATATGAGGAATACTGAGGACTATTCTCTAAAATATAGAAAGGATAATAGACTTGAATGTAATTCAATATTACAATTGCAAGCCATATTATGGGTCTATATGGAATTAGAGACATCACCAAAGACATGAAAGAAATGTGAGCAAAATTCACGGTACTACAAACATAATACTATTTAAGAAAGTAGATGTATGGATAAAAGTTTAGCGTTAGAATTATTGGACTTCTGGTTGAGTGTATTTCCCAGTATATATGACTATGGATGAGTCTTCTAAAGACTAAACCAAGAGATCATTGGAGTATACTGTGAAATAATAGTCTCACTCTCCCGCGAAACTTATATCCAACCATTATATGATAATGAGTGGTATATCAAAAGAGTTTTTGACCTATACCAGTTGCAAAGGAAACATATGAATCTGAATTGGTGCAGTTCGTTGACGAACCCTCTTCCATGAGCATGCATGATCAATGAAACACTTATGTGATAAGATGATTATGATCGGAAAAAATGCGGCTAGATTATTAGCAATCTAGTGCAAGTGGGAGGCTATTGGATATATGCCCTAGAGGAAAATAATATATGATTATTCCAATATATCTAAGCAAGTTCATAACCAGTTTCATACCGTGCTAGAACTGCGTCAGTGAAACAATGATGCATGTGTGGTATAGAAAACCCCAGAGTTCCTAGTTAGCCTCTACATCGATAACTAGTTCATGGTCAACATGATGGTCGTGGTTTCGCGATCATGGACAATTAAGTCTTTTGACTATGAGGTCACCTCACTGTTTAAGTGACGTGATGAACATTACCCAAAGTAAGCATTACAGCATGATCAAATCTTATGAAGGTTAAGTGTTGTAATTACAGAACGTGGTAGACCGTTCCTTTGACCGTGAGTACGTGCATAATTACTATCTTCCCGGATGCTTTGACTTACATCCCACCACCTGACTGAAATATGCGAGTCATAACGGTTGTATCTTAGGTATTCCGTGGAGATATGTTCAGGAGTATTGCTACAAGAGTGGGATTTGTCAATCCATATATTGGATAGATACTCTGGGCCCACTCGGTGAGATTCCATCCATAAAGCTGCAGCGTGTGACTAGGTCACGGGGATGAATATCACGGGAACGAGTGAATGAGGATTAGTTCAGAACGAGGTTGAACCAGACATAGGATGTCATTGATCGAATCTCGGAACAATCCAGTATCGCTGACAAAGGGAATGCTATACGGCGTAAGGTCCAATCGGTGTTTGATATCCGGAATGCACAGGGGTCATTATGGGCATCCAGGTCCCGCTGATGATCATTGACCGTAGCCTCATCTCGGTCATGACTGGAGTGTTCTCGGACTGTAGGGTAACACACTTAAGGCCTCGATGAAATTGGAGACCTTTTCGAAACCATCGGAGTAACCAGAGAATAAAGGAAACAATATCGGAGAAGTACCGTGTTGAATCGAAACAAGTTCGGATTGAACCGGAAGGTGTTCCGGAACACCGGGAGATGGAATATTATGTTTTAGTTATTCATTAATTGAATTAATAATTAAAATAATCGTATTTCTAATTAATAGTGGAGAAAAAGGCCCATTAGGGGAAATAAAAGGGAAAAATAAAAAAGAAAAAGAGGGGGGAGGCGCCATTGGCCCTAGGTCCCTTGAGGGGTGCGCCCCCTCCCCCCCCCCTTGGCCGGCCACCTCCCCTTAGCAAAGGGACTTTAGTCCCACATTGCTAAGGGAGAGGGGTTGACTCCCTCCCCTCTGCCTAAATATAGATGGGCAGGGTGCACATATTTAATACACAGAAATTCGTGAGAAATTAAATATTACTCCGAATTGAGATCGGTTTTCTCCGGTCTTCTCCCCTCCCTTGTCTCTTTCACGGTGGACTCCCTAGTGTGAGCCTGTAGTGGAATTGAGGCTTCTCTGCTAGAATCGGAGGCCGTCGTGCTGCCGAAGCTCCGTCTGGAGGTCTGCTTCCGCCACCTTCGCTGGATTGGAGAACGGAGGTCGTCATCGAGTCTCGTACGTGTGCGAGTACTACGAGGTGCTGCACGTGTGGCACTACACCCATCCGGGTGCTCAACACAGCCAGGGGGCTGTGAAACTTGATCGGCTACATCAACCACGTTTGCGGGAATGTTTCCCGCGCAACGGACTACACCCCGAGGTATGTTATTTCCGCACTACTTTCCGTTACGGTAATACGGCTAGCTAGATCTTGGGTTATGGGGACACTAGTTAGAAAAATTTCTGTTTTCTGCTGCGAACCCCAACACCATGGGCATGTCTCCCTATAAGATGGTCTATGGCAAGGCTTGCCATTTGCCATTAGAGTTGGAACACAAAGATTTTTGGGCTGTTAGAGAGCTTAATGATGACCCAAAGTTAGCTGGTGAAAATCTTCTCATGAACTTGACTTCTCTAGATGAGTGGAGATGTGAAGCTTACGAGAGTGCTAAAATGTTTAAGGAAAAGGTAAAGAAGTGGCATGATAGAAGGATTCTGAAACATGAATTTAATGTTGGTGATATTTTTTTTTTGTTTAGACCTCGTTTCAGGTTTTCTCCAGGTAAACTACTTTCCATATGGGAAGGGCCATTTCATATCGAAGAAGTATACAGCTTTGGTGCAATCAAGATTAACAATTTTGATGGCACCAAACCTCAAGTTGTGAATGGGCAAAGACTCAAACATTACATGGCGGGAGACCCCGTCAATGTTGATGTAAATTTAATACACACAACAACTCATGAAGAATATGTTACAAACCAATTTCAGACACCAGCAGAAGCAAAATAAGAAAAGGTATGTATTACAGTAAGGAAACATCGCGAACTGCCATAAAAGTTCCTTTTTACGAGTTTTTGCAAAAATAGGAAAATTCGAAACCTGATTGGAGCCGGAGAGGAGCTCCAGGGGGCCCAAGCGACCCCTGGCGCGGCCTACCTCCTAGCCGCGCCGGGTGGCCGCCTGGGCACCCCGGAGTCCGTCTCCAACTCCACTTTGGCTCGTTACCTTCCTATTGTTGCATAATTTTTTGCTATATATTTCCCCGGATAGCCCCGGCACCGTATCTCACGATTGCGTGTGTTTTCTTCTCGAGTTGTTTGTGCCAGGAAATCTTTTAGCTAGACCTAGGTGCCATGGCTTCCCCAAGTTCCCCCAAGGACAAGTTCGTCGCCAACGTCATCAACCCTTACCTCGCTCAGGTGAAGAAGCATCCTCAAACCTTCCGGTTGGAGGATGGTGTTCTCCACCAAGAAGATCTAAAGGAATATGTCAAGGAGGGGAGCATCGAGGCCAGGCTAGAAGAAGTGGAGCAGGAAGTCTTCAAGTACAAGAAGATGGTTGAGCGTGGTGTTGAAGCCAACTTCGACCTCATCGACGAGCTAGAGACGTTCTACAAAAAGGAGATGAGGGGGATGTGGTCAAGCATCACCTCCGCAGAAGAAAGAATTGACGAGATCCAAGGGCAGATTTATGATCTGCACAACCAGAACAGTGAGTATGAACTAAAGTTTCTACACATGGGTTTAGGTGCTGAAAGCAGGATCTTGGAGACTGAAGCTTCTCATGAGACGGGATAACCTCTTCCATGGAAGCGCTTCACCAAGGACTACGCGATCAACAGGAACAGGAATGAGGAGTAAATCTCCTCGTGTAATGGCATCCCCTTAGCTTGTTCCAAGCTTGGGGGAGTGCCTGGTATTTTTATCTTTATCTTAGTCTTTTAGAGTCAAGTAGAGTCGTATCATGTCTGAGGAAGTTATTATATGAAATAGGTGTTTGCATTGAAGTCTATAGCTCCTTTTGTGGAGAGTCTGTATCCGTGAGTGTGGAGTCGTCTATGATGGAATATTAATGAGAAGTCTATTGGTTCCCTCGCTACACTCGGTATTCTCTTCACGCAATCGACCTTATATGATGATTCTTTTGGGGAGTATTGACCTTATATGAGGTATGGCTTTGAAAACTTTATTTAATTTTGGCAAACTTAGCTTTGGTCATGACAACATGCATGTTTTCTCAAGTAGCGACATAGCCAAAACCTTTATGTTGTTATGCTTGAAGTGTTTTGTTGACAAGGAAGACAACTTGATGTGCCATGCTTACCTTAATATTTATGCTTTATATGTTTTGCATCTAAGTTAGCATCAATTGTCTATTCTCTCAAAGACTTTGCTAGCCAAACTCTTTGCCTACGAGATTTCTTCTTGTGCATCCATACCCTGAAACCATTATCCTCCCCATGAGTCCACCATACCTTCCCATTTGTGGTATTTCCCTACCACTTGATAACCGTCAACTGTAGGGGACCGAGATAGTCTTCGCGGGCAAGATAACCCAATTTATTGATTCGACACTTGGGGACACAAAGAATACGTACAGGCTTTGACAATTGAGTTGTCAATTCAACGACACCTGAAATAAACACTTGCTTGCACACAGGTATTAGTAGCAACTTTGATACGGTGGTAGTAGTGGTGGTGATAGTGGTGGTGAAACAGCAAAAGTAAAACAACAAAAGTAAACAACTAGTAACCAGCAGGAAAGAAAACACTATAGGCTAGGGAGATGGATGGTTGGGCGCTGCTTGGATGAGAACTAACATGTAATAGATTATAACACGGGCAAGGCTCACAGAAAATAAAGGATCATCTAGGAAAATATCAAACATCAGGCGTATATCCCAGGGTAGTTGTACGTGCTTGCAATAAGAACTTTGTACAACATCTTTTGTCCTACCCTCCCGCTACAAACGGGGCCAAAAGGAACTTAGGGAGATTAAGGTACTCCTGTCAAAGAGCACCGGAACAAAGCATTAACACTTCATGGATACACGGAATCCTCAAATTATAGTCCATCTCCTTTGGTGTCCCAAGTTGTCACCATTAGGATCGCCGGTTCCGGACTATAATAGGTGCATACAACACATAGATAGGATCAAGAAGACCACAAACTCAAGAAACAAAAGGGGGATCAGATCTAAAATCATGGCACTCGGGCCCAAAGTGACAAGCATTAAGAGCAACAACTTGTAACAGAGATGATAAACACCAAGTAGATGATAGGCAACATGCCCCGAAAAATCTGATTGAACTATTACATGATCCAACTCATCCAATCCCTACCATCCCCCTTGCCTACAGCAGGGAATTACTCACACATGAGAGAGGAAGTCATCGAGGGGTGATGGAGAGGCGATGATGATGACGATGGTGATGATTTCCCCACACCGGAGGCCAAAGCAGCCTCCAGATTAGCTCTCCCGGAGAAGAACAGAGGGTTACGGCGGCTTCGCGACGTAGATTGGAAAAGAGACTTATGTTTTGGGGTTTCTGCGTCGGGAGAATAAATAGGGCCAAAGTAGGGCACCGGGGGACGTGGGATCAAGCCAAGAGGGAAGGTGGCGCGGCCAGGGGCTGGGCCGCGCCAGGCACCCTCCTGGCTGCCCCCTGGCTACCCTGAGGCCCCCCTTTGGACTTGCGGAAGCTTCCGAAACGCTGATTTTTTATATATTTTTTGGGATTTTTCCAGCGTACCTAAATATCCAGAAACCTGCACAAAAGAAAACAGCACTGGTAGCTCTTCTGAAAACAGCGTCAGTCCGGGTTAGTTTCGTTCAAATCATGCAAGAATGAAGCCAAAACAATAGCAAAAGTGTTTGGAAAAGTAGATACGTTTGACACGTATCAACTCCCCCAAGCTTAGCTATTGCTTGTCCTCAAGCAATTCAGTTCAACGAACTGGACGCGACAAAGAAAACTTTTACAAACTCTTTTGCTTCATTAGATGTATATAAGCATGCACTACGAAAGAGTTTAGCAAGTTTTGACACCATGCTACAAGGACAATGCACGAAGCAATCCTTCTTTCATGTAATCAGTCACAAACAAACAAAAAGTAAATAATATGTTGTTGAGAATCAATTTAAGATCACAATGCACATAGCATGAACATATCAGAGTGGTATCTTGCTAGCCTCCATGAGTGAAGCAACACATAAATGCAGAAACTCCTCTGGAGTTTTAAAGGAGACTAGAACTCAGAACTCAAAGTAAGAAACATCACAAGCATGCAGAAGAAAATGTGATACTTTGGTACAATGCATGTTAAACTAAGAATGACAATTATGCTCTCATAGTTTGTTCTTTGGTGAAAGGAAGGTGGAGACTCTCGAACCGTGGCTTTTGATGGCAAGGTTGAAAACCCGTGAAAGGAAGCAAAGACTAAACATGTGCCAGAGCTCTTGGTTTTGAAAACAGAGATAAAACTCTTTTGAGAAATGCAACTTTCCAGTCAACGGTAAAGGTCTCTCAATATCTCCCATGCCAACCATATTAATGCCTTTTTCTTACACATGTTCCCTTATCCATAAATCCTTTGATGGTCTACGGAACCTTTTATTTTGCCTCAAGGATGGAAGGAGGGTATCATTCCATCTATCATAAGCAGCATTTGGTCCATTTCATTCCATCATCAAGTATGTGGGAGGTGTAACTCTTATATTTTTTTATTGACTAGTTAAAACTTCCGTCAAAATATTTTTGGCATGAAAGATACTGATTTTCCCTCACCGCACCATGAGCTTGTACGGTTACAAAGGGGAAGCTTTTGAATAAATTTCGAGATGGCACAAGAAAGTCTAAGTTAGGAGTGGCCGGTAAATACCACATATAGGTAGGTATGGTTGACTCAAATGGAACAATTGGGTTTAGAAAGGTGATTGTGGAAGCACAAGCAGAATTCCGCTTCGTGCTGGAGGAAGGCTAGCAAAAGACAGGGAAGAGACCAACCAGAGAGCATAACGGTCATAATCATGCAGACCGACAAAGCAACATTGAATCAGGCATGAAAGTGATATAACTCACCCTGAAGTAAAAAGATCATCAAGGCAGAACAGACTTTTTAGTCTTAACATGCGTGAACATGTGCCAAGTCAATCCAAGAATTCCCCGGAGGGAAATACCACTTCAATATGCCACACCATGAACAATGCAATGCATGTCAATCATTTCAAGCAACACATTACAAACTCTAGCTATTTGAGACTAACCACAAAGAAAGCATGAACTACTAGGAAATCATTATAAACATAGCACTATGTCGCTACAAGCTGGTCTCTAATCATAAGTACAGGCATATGTACAAAAGTAGAAACAAAAAGAGTTCATACCGGCTTTCCTTGTTGCATCCCTTCCGTCGATCTTCGTCATTACTGCCTTGTCACTTGCACGATCGAGCGTAGGAAATTATAATCATCACGGATTCGAGCTGAACTCTGAAACAAAGCAAACTAAAGAGCAAAGGAAACATTTTTTTGGGTTTTTTAAGGTTTAACGAAAGAAAAAGAAAGGAGAAATATTTTTGGGTTTTTGCAAAATAAAAGAGCAAAGAAGAACAGGCAAAAACTTGCAAAAAGATAAAAGCGAACCAATGGTAGATACAATGGAAAGGTAGGAGAGCATGTACTCCCCCAAGCTTAGGCTTTTGGCCTAAGTTGGGCTCGTCTACTGCGGTCCCGAGGAGCCTCCTGCTCCCGGGTAGTACTGGTATGTCCATGGGTGGTATAAGTCCTCCGGTGCGTACACCGAAGCCCTGCGCTCCTCCCACGTGGAAGAAGAAGGTCCCGCCCCCCATCCAGAGGAAGACCCTTCACCCCAGGAGGTGACGGTCTCCTCCTGAACGGGCGGATACACGAGACGCTCCTCCTCGTCTAGCTCGACCCCCTCCGTGGGGTCATGAAATTGGTATCTCCCCGTGATCTCATCAAACTCGGCCACTGAAAAACGAAATCCATTCCTGCGAGAAAAATCAAACACAAGTGGTGCAGGTAGACGGACAGTGCGTGCCACACCGTCTTTAAACCGCAAAATATAATCAAGTGTATAGCGGTCAGAGGTCTTAGTAACAAAGAAATGCCTCTTCATGGCAGCCAAGTCAAGGCTAACAAAAGGAAAGATTGCATCATCTGGGCGCGGTTCTCCTTGGAGAAACTGCAAAAGAAGTGTGGCATAGACACCACCAAAGAGGTCCCCCTTGTTACTATTACTAGCAAGGCGTTTCGCAATAAGCGAACCCACATGATACTCGTGCTTCCTTGAGAGGGCATTCGCCATGATAGCAGTATCGGGCGCAGAAGTGTTGCTCGTGTTGTCTCGAGCCAACACTCCTCTAGCAATATAATAGGCGAAATACCTGAGGTGAGGGAACATAATGTTGGAAATGTTTTGACGGTTGGATGGCCTGACTTCAGTGTTACAGAACGAGTCGAGGAGGGTGTTGAGTGCAACAGTTTGGACATTTTTCCTCTTCTTCTTCTCGACCAGGCCTGGTAAACCTAAAGCTTCACAAAATATACTCATAGGCATGGTCAGCAATATTTCATAAAGTCGAAACACCAAAATATCATTGTCAGAATAAAACCTGAAACTATTAACAAAAATAGCGGTGAGTGTCTCGTACTGTGGTACACGGCTAATAACAAGCCGTGTTAAACCTGCATTGGCACACAGAGCAAAGAACTCTTCTTGTATGTCGGCATCCTCCATGAAATCTTCACATGGAAATGCCATGGCTTTCGCGGGTGACGCGTCCAACATCTCTATGGGTACGATATCTTCATTATAGCTCACCCTCGTGGTCGGAGGTGAAGCTGCGGAACGCGTAAACATGGCTAGAGCGCTCGGGTTTCTTCTTTCCAAGCCACTTTCCTGGCCTCTCCATTTCTGAAATTTTTAACAATTCACAAAAACGAAGATTTAAGCAAAACGAGTTTGGGAAAAACATTCTACTTACTTTACCAAGTCTCAAACTAGCAACAAAACTTGAAAAATAAATTTCTACACAAACATTTAAGCTCAACTAAACAGCACCAAGAACCACTAAATACTCACTAATGAAGCCACCAAGTAGAAAACTAATTGGAGGGGTGAGGGAGTCACATACCAGAGAGTATCTGTTCCAAATTTCAGCTCAAATGAGTGGTTGTAGAAGGAGATCGAGGTTTTGTGCTCAACAACAGCAAGAATAGCAGAACCAGAGCAAGAACACGAGTTTTTGGGAGGAAGGAGAGAGAGTGAGGGAAGAGAGGCCACAAGGGGGTGCCTGTGGGCCCCAAGAGGGTGGGTGGCGCGGCCAGGAGCTGGGCCGCGCCACCTGGCCTCCTGGGCCAGGGTGGACCCCCCTGGTCAGCCTCAGGTGCCTCCTGATGGCTTTTTACCTGGAAATTTTGATTTTGATTTATCTGGAATTTTCTGGGCAACTTCACCGTAGAGAATTTTTCAAAGTTCAACAAGCTGCAAAAACTTTCGTGAACTTGAGACAAAAGTTAGAACAAGTGAAGCTTTAAACACAAAAACTTGGGTACAGCAAGGAGAATAAAAGCTAAAGGAAATGAAAACATAACAAGCTCAACTTTTAACCTATATAAAACATGCTAGTTAGCAAGGTTGATCAAGTCTTACCAACAAACCTGTGGTATATAACGTAGAAAGTCTCGCCTCTTATGAAGTGATCATTGCACTCTCACTTTAATGGGCATTGTACCCACCATAATTGTCTTGTATTTATGGTATACATGTAGTGGACAATCCCATTCTCCAATCTTCACGGTATCGATATTCTCAATGGAGTTATGGCCATGCCTTTTGTCGATCTTCTTCGGAAAATACACCGTGTGTTCTTTGTCATTCACGTTGAAGGTAACCTTCCCTTTATTGCAATCAATAATAGCACCTGCGGTGTTAAGAAAAGGTCTACCAAGGATAATGGACATGCTCCCATCCTCGGGCATGTCAAGTACAACAAAATCAGTAAGTATTAAGCAATTGGCAACTTCAACAGGAACATCCTCACATATACCGATCAGGACGGCCGTGGACTTGTCGGCCATCTATAGAGAAATATCTGTAGGAATTAATTTCTCTAAACAAAGTCTTTTGTAGAGAGAAAAGGGCATAACACTCACTCGTGCACCAAGATCACATAAAGCAGTTCTAACATAATTATTTTTTATGGAGCAAGGAATGGTGGGTATACCTGGGTCATCGAGCTTCTCAGGAATCTTGCCACTGAAAGAGTAGTTAGCAAGCATAGTAGATATTGCCTCATTAGGGACTTTTCTTTTATTAGTAACAATATCTTTCATATATTTAGAGTAAGGAGGTAACTTAATAGCATCAGTCAAAGGGATTTGAAGAAAAAGAGGTTTCATCCACTCACAAAACATGTTATAGTGCTCTTCTTGTTTGGTTTTGACGGACTTGCTTGGGAAAGGCATGGGTTTCTGTACCCATGGTTCTCGTTCCTTCCCATGTCACCTTGAAAGAAAGTTTTTCTAGTATACTTCTTGCGCTTATCGGGTGCTTCTTCTTCACGAACCTCGGGTGGATCATTCTTTTCAACATCTTTTTCAGGTTCAACACTGTCTTCAGTCTCAGCATCGGAGGTAGATATGCTGTTTGGATCAACAGCTTGTTCTTCTTCTTCTATAGGATTATTGGAATTGTCAGCTTCCTTGTGTTTCTTCTTCTTCTTCTTCTTCTTCTTTGGAGAGCTAACAATTTCTTCTTCCTACACTTGAGAATCTTGCTCGATCCTCTTCGGATGCCCTTCTCGATAGAGAGGGTCCTGGGTGTGTGTTCCACCCCGGGTCTTTATACCATAAGCTTGTAAATTGTCCTGTTTGGCATTATTAGCAAGCAAATCTTTTTGCACATTAGAAATTTTTTCAAGCTGAGTTTGAACCATATTAAAATGCTTCACAAGACATTTAACATCATTAACTGTTCTTCCTATAACATCAAGCAAACTTTTGATAGCAAGAGTATTATCATGCAACTGACCTTGTATCTTCTCATTGAAGTGACTCTGCTTCATAATAAAATTATCAGGCTCATATAAACATTGGTCAGGAGGTTTACCTTTAGTTATGTCACTTGCATTAAAATCTAAAAGAGAGTGTACCTCTACTATAGGTGGGTGAGTAGTAGGCTCACACAGCTTCTCAATTGGGGGTAGATTATTCACGTCTTTAGCTTTAATTCCTTTCTCTCTTATAGACTTCTTTGCTTCTTGCATATCTTCGGGGCTTAGGACAAGCATGCCCCTCTTCTTTGGTGGTGGAGGTGGTTCAGGCACGGACCAATCTTCATGGTTTTTGGCAATCTTGCCCATCAATTCTTCCGCATCGTCCGGTGTTCTTTGCCTGAAAACACAACCAACATAACTATCTAGATAGGATTTAGACCCATCGGTTCGAACAACATAAAATATATCAAGAAATTCATTCTTAGGGATCGCATGTCCCGGTCTAGCCTTCAACAAACTGCAAAATCTCCCCCAAGCTTTAGGGAGATGCTCATCCTGCAACTGTTTAAAGTTATAATTTATTTGCAAAGCAGCATGTTGCATATGAGCAGGAAAATACTTATCAACAAAAGATATAGCCATATCTTGAGGACTTTGAATGGAACCACATGGTAGTGCATCATACCATGCTCTAGCATCTCCTTTCAAGGAAAAAGGAAGAAGCTTGGTCAGATAAAAGTTCCGGATCCTTTCATCAGTAGTAAACAAGCCACCCAACTCAGTGAGTTTGGTCAGGTGCTCGATAGCATCATCATTTTCTCTGCCATAAAAGGGATCAGCTTCAACTGTGGATATAAGTGAAAGATCAACAGATAAATCATAATCAGGATCAGTGATGCATATAGGAGATGTAGCAAAAGTAGGATCAGGAGTAAACTTGTTCTTCAGGGAGTGCTTTGCTAGCAACTTCTTTATATTAGCAGGGTCGGAATCAGCACATTCATTAAGCTCCCTGCAAAAATCATCATCAAGTGTAATATAATCATCCTCAAGGAGTTTCTCCTTAAGGCCAGCAAAGTTATGATTTTTTCCAATAGGTGTTTGGGTAACAGGAATTTCAACACCCGAGAATCGGGTAGCAGCAGCAATCTGTTCTTCAATAAAAGAACCAAGTGAACCTGTAGTCTCAAAGGTAGTAGAAGCATCATCAAAAGTATCTGACATATTGCCAGACTCAGCAGAAGTAGCATGTAACTGAGGTGAATCAAAGTGACTCATAACTGAAGGTGAATCAAGTTTAGCACTAGTGCTAAGAGAAGTACCTCTTCTCGTACGGGATGGTAAGATCGGAACCTTGGGGTCTCCTTTCATACCCATAGTGGATAGTGTGCAGCAGGTAGGATACTTCAAGTAGACCTGTAAATAAAGCTATGGTCCCCGGCAACGGCGCCAGAAAACAGTACTTGATAACCCTCAACTGTAGGGGATCGAGATGGTCTTCGCGGGCAAGATAACCCAATTTATTGATTCGACACTTGGGGACACAAAGAATACGTACAGGCTTTGACAATTGAGTTGTCAATTCAACCGCACCTGAAATAAACACTTGCTTGCACAAAGGTATTAGTAGCAACTGTGATACGGTGGTAGTACTGGTGGTGATAGTGGTGGTGAAACAACAAAAGTAAAACAGCAAAAGGAAACAACTAGTAACCAGCAGGAAAGAAAACACTGTAGGCTAGGGAGATGGATTGTTGGGTGCTGCTTGGCTGAGAACTAACATGTAATAGATTTTAACATGGGCAAGGCTCACAGAAAAGAAAGGATCATCTAGGCAAATATCAAACATCAGGCGTGTATCCCAGGGTAGTTGTACGTTCTTGCAATAAGAACTTTGCACAACATCTTTTGTCCTACCCTCCCGCTACAAACGAGGCCAAAAGGAACTTAGGGAGATTAAGGTACTCCTATCAAAGAGCACCGGAACAAAGCATTAACACTTCATGGATACACGGAATCCTCAAATTATAGTCCATCCCCTTTGGTGTCCCAAGATGTCACCATTGGGATCGCCGGTTCTGGACTATAATAGGTGCATACAACTCATAGATAGGATAAAGAACAACACACACTCAAGAAACAAAAGGGTGATCAGATATGAAATCATGGCACTCGGGCCCAAAGTGACAAGAATTAAGAGCAACAAGTTGTAACAGAGATGATAAACACCAAGTAGATGATAGGCAACATGCCCACAACAATCTGATTTGAACTATTACATGATCTAACTCATCCAATCCCTACCATACCCTTTGCCTACAGCAGGGAATTACTCACACATGAGAGAGGAAGTCATGGAGGGGTGATGGAGAGGCGATGATGATGAAGATGGCGAGGATTTCCTCTCACCGTAGGCCAAAGCAGCCTCCAGATTAGCTCTCCCGTAGAAGAACAGAGGGTTGCGGCGGCTCCGCGACGTAGATTGTAAAAGCGACTTCTGTTCTGGGGTTTCTGCGTCGGGAGAATAAGTAGGGCCAAAGTAGGGCACCGGGGGACATGGGACCAAGCCAGGAGGGCAGGTGGCGCAGCCAGGGGATGGGCCGCGCCAGGCACCCTCCTGGCTGCCCCCTGGCTGCCCTGTGGCCCCCCTTTGGACTTGCGGAAGCTTCCGGAACGCTGATTTTTTATATATATTTTTTGGGATTTTTCCAGCATACCTAAATATGAAGAAACCTGCACAAAAGAAAACAGCACTGGTAGCTCTGCTGAAAACAGCGTCAGTCCGGGTTAGTTTCGTTCAAATCATGCAATAATGAAGCCAAAACAATAGCAAAAGTGTTTGGAAAAGTAGATACGTTTGAGACGTATCACCACTCCTAGAAGATAATAATTTATGTGTTATCCTTAAATGTTCAAAATCTTTTGTTTTGTGCCTCTTGTTTAGCTCATGAGGAAGTAGTAGGTAATTCATGATCTTCTTAAGTTGGACAAGTTTTACCCCGGGATTGCATGTCTAATCTGCAAACCCATAATACGAGGAGGAACTGGCATGAGTGCGCCCGGATCGAAAGATAATACAACAAAATAAACCTCCTTCACGCTTGGTCTATGAGAAATCAGAAACTTTGGCAGTGATAAACAAAGGAGATTAAGGGGATGTGATCGTCCCCACTTGGGAGCCGTTCCTCGAAACTTGTCTAGCTTCAGAAGTAATTGAGCTATCTATTAGCATTCGTTGACAAACTATGCACCTCCCAAAATTTGTTTTCATTCTGTTTGATTTAAGGATAGCACATGAGTTTTCCCTACTTGCCTATAACAAGGTTTTTCCTTTACTTTTATGTTGAGTCAGTTTTCCCATTTCCTTCCTTCCTTAAAGAGAACATACACTTGATGTTGATGAGGATTCATTCATATAATGCTACATTAAGTTTTTCCATGCTACATCATCGTTGACATTATCTTTTGATAAGTAAGTTGCTTGCGAAAGCGTTTGCCAAGCAAGCATCTTCCTTTGTGTTAACATTTTCACTTCATGACTAATGACATGTTGTTTCAAAATCTTCAAATTGTTTCATTATAATTAGAAAGAGAAAAAGTAAAAGTTATTAGTTGTCCTTTGAGCAAGGATATGTTTGCCATAATTTGATAAGTTTTCTCAGTCCTACTTCTGATTTTAATTGTTATTACTTTCTCATAAGGACCTTATGACTTGAGGTTGCTGTTGAGGATGCTTGATTTTGGTGAAGGGATCATGATGCTTCTTGTACGTATTCTATTTATCGACACTTCACTCTCTAAACTTGTGGACAGGTATACCGAGCTTAGTATTCGCTTGGGGACAAGCGAGGTCTAAGCTTGGGGGAGTTGATACGTCCAAAATGCATCACTATTTTATATAGTAATTCTTTCTTATTCATGCTATATTTCATGTTATGATGCTATTCTTATGTCGTTTTGGATTGTTTTACAAAGTTTGCAACTTTCCGATGCCGAAACAGCAGAAGCAGGATTCAGCGGTAAAAAGTGGACGCCGAGTTGCTGAAACAGAAAACCTCCAAATTACCCGAAAATCGACGGAGGTCATTTTCCAAAAGAATGACGAGGACACGCAAAACGGAGACTAGAGGGGGGCCACCAGATGCCCAGGCGCCCCCCTGGCGCGGTCCCACCCCTGGCCGCGCCGGGTGGCCGCCTGGACCCCTGGGGCCACCCCAGGCTCCCCCTTCTGACCTATTTATCCCTCATCGTCCGAAAACCCTAAAGAAGGAGGAGTTTCGCAAGTTCCTCCGCCGCTCCGTGGCGGAAACCAACAAAGGAGAAAAGACATCTCTGATGGGCAGATTCCACCTGGGAGAACACCTCCCAGAAGGGGAGATCCTCGCCATCATCATCACCATCGTCACGGACATCATCGAGATCATCAGCAACATCATCCCCAACATCAGCACCATCTCCACCGCCATCCAATCTCATCTCACAAGTTCAACTTGTGTTGTAATCCGTACTATCTATCCTCTCTACCCTACTGGTGTTGATTACTACCGTGTGATGAATGCTATTGAGTTTTGTTGGAGAAATATCATTGTGTCCAGATTGTTCATCATCTATTTGTCCCCACTGATCTCTTTTATGTCTTGTGAGTAGTTACTTTAGTTCTTGAGGACATGGGAGCAGTCTAGTTGTTAGTAGTCATATGATGTTGAAGTAATATGTGTTGTTTGATATTTAAGTTGTGTTGTTATTTTCCTAGTGGTGTTGTGTGAGTCGAGCACTCAACACTTCGGCTTATTAAGGACTTAGGGGAATGCATTGTGTATAAACAATTCTTACAATGGGTTGCCGAAGTGACAGAAACCTGAATCCCAGTTCGTATGCTTTTGCACAAGGGGAAAATGGATCATCGATCGTATTGCTATGGTTAGGCTTCTGCCTTAATTACTGATGGCGGTGAAGTTAATAGGTTTAGTGGGATTGCCTCCCCTGTTAACTGCGCCAATAAACGATTCTTGATAACCCACAAGTCTAGGGGATCAATTGTAGCTTTTCGATAAATAAGAGTGTCGAACCCAACGAGGAGTAGAAGGTGCTGATAAGTGACACTGGATAAGGAAAGGCTGCACACACTCAAAGGTAAATATTTACGGGTTTTTGGTTTAAGCAACAGAAAAGTAAAAGACAAGCAAAGTAAACAGGGTAACTGAGGAGTAGAAAGTGGCCCAATCCTTTCACAAGGATAAGCCTACGAACTAAACTTATAAAAGCTAAAGCGTTCTCGAGAACGCATGGGAGAGATAGCCAAGTTAGTTTCACCATACTCCGCCAAGTAATATGTATTGTGTTGATAAGTGTTGGTGGGTGGATCAATGCTAGTTGACCTTCTAGACTACGATAAGTGTACTATTATGATTACACACCTTGCAAGCATCCGCAAATACATGGTAGTAATTAAGGCATAAGCCTAACCACAGCATTACGATCAAGGATCCATAACTCCCTTGTGCAAAAAGTGTGCGAACTGGGGTTCAGGTTTCTGTCACTCCGGCAACCCACCATAAGCATCATTTGTGCACAATGTATTCCTCTAGGCCCATGAAAGGTGAAGTATTAAGTGTTCGACTCACATAACACCACTAGAGAAATAACAAAACAACTTAAGTATCAAACAACACATAACACTTCAACATCTTATGACTACTAACACAACTAGACTTCTCCCATTTTCTCAAGAACTAAAGTAACTACTCACAGGACATAAAAGAGATCATGATCAGAGGTGATAGATGGGTGGCAAACAATCTGGACACAATGATATTTCTCCAACAAAACTCAATAGCATTCACCACAAAGTAGTAATCAACACCAACAGAGTAGAGAGGATAGATAGTACGGATTACAACACAAGTTGCAATTGTGAGATGAGATGGGATGGAGATGTAGATGGTGCTGATGTTGGGGATGATGTTGATGATGATCTCGTGTAACGACCCAATTCACATAGAATTGAAGTCTCTGTGCTCAAGTGCCAGTCCCTGGATCGAACTCGCTGGCACACACAGTATCATAGATGTATATCAAAGTACAAGTGCATCATTATTACAACGTATGATCCACAATAAAACAAATAACAAGTTGCATAGCTCAAGGCTAGCTTATTCAATATAAATGTAGCGGAAGAAAAAGCAAGTAACGGGGAGTCCCATCAACAGCCACAAGCGAACATGCTGAGTGTAGACCCGCAACCCCTAAACGCACCTTACTGGTCGTCTGAAAAACCTGCAACACCGAAGGTTACAGCCAACAACGGGTCAGTACATCTGATTTGTACGGAAAGTGACACGGAAAATTTATATAAAGGACCTACAACTACATGCAAGTTGAATCAAAGGAAAGGCTTATGGTTTTGTTTTGCAGAAAGCCAATTTTCTCCTGAACTAAACTAGTTAAAATTTTAAGTTGAATTCTATGTGAAACACACAACAACCCATGCTACTCTTTCCCACCAAAATTATTATTAAGTGTTCATATGTCAAGATCATTCATCAACAGTACTGACTAGTTGCTCAAAGTTCGTCCATAACCGTGGACACGGCTAATAATGATCAGTTTATACGCTTTGCAGAGGTTGTACACGTTCCCCACTGGACTCAACCCGAAGATTGAGACGAAGACTTTCCGAAGAGGTTGCCTCCACCCTTTGGTAGCCGGTACACCTAACACACATCTACATCAGCTACCTACCAGGGCCAGGTTCCCCACAACGTACTCGTGCTAAGCCAGAGCCCATATAGCCAGTGGCTGTACACGAAAGCTACTAGTAATATTGCCTGTCTGATCTTTTTGAGCCTGGACGGCGCCCACTGCGTTCAGAGGGTAGACACCATGTCGCACCCGGTTCACATCCAAAACAACCATTGGGTGCATTTAACCCCAGCACTGTCCTTAGACAAGGCACTTCCACCGGGATGCAACCCGCCCGTCCAGAAGTGATTTCTATTTATTATAAAGTTGCTACACAAATTATTAAACAGCTCACATGCACTCCATGAATTCTCACAACCCAAACCACGTCTATAAAGCATAGCAATAATGTAACAACACGTGCTAGGTTGATCTACAAATACAAGTCAAGACATGTGGCTATCCTAACTGGTTTGCAGCAACAGTAAAGTAAACTACCTATCATGCAATAGGTTGATATTCTTAACATAATGCATATAGAAAATTATAGGTATGAGTATGGTCAAAGCATCACTTGCCTTCTTCCTTTTCCAGACGATCACAATCCTCACAAAACGAGGCGGCGCACTCCGGACAATCTATACGAGCAAACATTCCACCAATCAACATACATTCAATATAAATATGCACAAACAGTAATAACCATACAAAGAATAGTAGAAAAACTTTCCTAACAGAAGCTAAACTTAAAGTAGTCGACAAAATAAACCAACCGCAAAAAGAAACGGCGCAAACGGGTGCATCGTTAAAAAGATACGGCTACCAGAAGTTCAAACTTGGATCTGCTCGGGATTCAAATTTGAAAACTTCAAACTTCTGTAAAACTTAGTCTACTTGCTAGAAAATTTCGTCATGGTCGCAACGCAACTGGAATCACTCAATTCCGACTTAAGGTTAAAAAGTACTCGCGAAAACGGTACCGGGTGAAATCGGGGACTATACTGCAAAAAGGACCCAACCGTAAATAAAATAACTTAAAAAAGCGATCAGGTCCCTGTGCCGGATCTGTCCGGCTGGCGGCGGCACTCGCCGGCCTGCGACGACGGCCTGTGGCGCACGGAGAGGGGGCGGCGAGGAGGCACGGGGGTGGCGGCGACAGCTTACCGCGACGGCGGCGCGACGGACGGCGCCAGCGGGTTCGCGGGTGCGGGCGAAAACCTTAAAACCCGCGGATCCGCTGATTTTTATAACCCGACCCGATTTTTTTAATCCGAAATAAAAACGAATTCGGCTAGGCGTAAAAAAAATTAGAACAGGCCCATTAGGCCCAAAATAATTTTAGAAAAATCACGGATAAATATTTTTATTTCCGTTTTCACCAAACATGTTAAAACAATAAAATTAATTTTTTGGCATTACCAAAATATTAAATAAAAATAAAAACTTTGCAACTTATTTTAAATGCTTTTCCGGCTATTTTAAAATACCGAAAAACTCTGAAAATTATTTTAAAACTTTTTCGGAGCATAAATAAATTCCCAAAATATTTTTAGAAATTATTTATAACCCCAAAGTAAATTTAAAAAGTCTCCCAAAAATATTTTGAACTATTTTCCAAAAATTTAAAAATGGGGATAAGTCATATTATATCCTCTCCAATAGATTTCCTTAAGTTAAAAAATGTGTAAAATATTTTTAAAACTCCAGAAAAATGCGGAAACAGCATGAGATGCATATGATGATCTATTAACATCCGAATTTAGAAAATTAGGATGTTACATCTCAATGATGCCCGTGACGATGATGATGATGATGGTGATGATCTCCCCTTTTGGGAGGTGATCTCCCCCGGCGGAATCTGCCCGCCGGAGATGGCTTTTCTCCTCTGTAGGTTTCCGCCCCGTTGCGGCGGCGAAACACGGAAACTCTTCTCTCTTTAGGGTTTCTACCCCAGGGGGGTCTTATAGGCGAGAGGGGCACCAAGGTGAGCCACCAGGCATCCAGGAGGGTGCTTGGCGCGACCAGGAGGGGGGCCACACCAGGAACCCTTCTGGCTGCCTGGTGGGTCCCCTCACCTCCATCCTCGGTGATCCCCAGTCAATATTCATAAAAACACTCCCCGTAAATTTTCATCGCATTTGGACTTGATCTGATTCAGCAACTTGGTGTCCACTTTTCACCGCTGAATTCTGGTTCTGCTGCTTCGGCACCAGAAAGTTGTAAACTGTGTAACAAAAGCCAAAACAACATAAGAACAATACTTTAAAGTGGAATATATCAATGAATAGGATGAAATTACAATATAAAATAGTGATGCATTTTGGACGTATCAATTACTATCTTGTATTTGCGGATTCTTGCAAGATGTTTAATCATAAGAGTGCACTCATCTTATTCTAGAGGTTGTACTAGCATAGATCCACCCACTCAACACTTATCAACACAGCACATAGTACCGATGCGGAATATGGCGAAAGCACGTGACTATTTCTCCCGAGTGTCCTCAAGAACGTCTTAGCCTTTATAAGTTCGGTTGCTAGGCCTACCCTTTGCTAAAAAGGATTGGGCCACTTGTTATTCCTCGGTGCTTTTCACTTTGCTCGCTTTTACCGTTTTTTTCTTCTATCGAAAAACCCCTAAAAAGTTATCTTTCAGTCCCTGCAGCCATTTGTTTACCAAAGTCACTTACCAATACCTTCTACTCCTCGTTGGGTTCGACACTCTTATTTATTGAAAACGCTACAAACGATCCCCTATAGTTCAGGGTCATCAGTTACCTCCGTAATCGAGATATTTGTAAGATATTGTTACTAATAAAAGAAAAGTCCCTAATGAGGCAATATCTACTATGCTTGCAAACTACTCTTTCAGTGGAAAGTTTCCTGAGAAGCTTGGTGATCCAGGTATACCCACCATTCGTTGATCCATAAAGAATAATTATGTCAAAACTGCTATAAGTGATCTTGGTGCAGGAGTAAGTGTTACGCCTTTCTCTCTTTACAAGAGGATTTGTTTAGATAAATTAGTACCTACAGATATCTCTCTTTGGATGGATGAAAAGTCAACATCCATCCCGATTGGTATTTGTGAAGATGTTGCTGTTGAAGTTGCTAATTGCTTAATCCTTACTGATTTTGTTGTGCTTGACATGCCCGAGGATGGGAGCATGTCTATTTTTCTTGGTAGATCTTTTCTTATCACCACAAGTGATATCATTGATTGCAATAGAGGAAAGGTTACCTTCAACTTGGATGATAAGGAACACATGGTGTATTTTCCGAAGAAGATCGACAAAAGGCATGGCCTTAACTCTATAGAGAATATCGAGGCCGTAAAGATTGGAGATTGGGATTGCCCTATACATGTGCACTAAAAATACAAAATCATTATGGTGGGGACAATGTCCATTAAAGTAAAGGTACAATGATCACTTTATAAGAGGTGAGACTTTCTGCTCCATATATCGCCGTTTTGTTGGTAAGACTTGATCAACCTTTCTAGCTAGCATGTTTTATATAGGTAAAAAGTGGAGCATGTTATGTTTTCATTTCCTTTAGCTTTTGTTCTCCTTGTTGTACCAAAGTTTTATGTTTTTGAAAGTTCACATGTCTAATCACTATTTCAAGTTTCCAGGAAGTTTTCCAGCTTTTTAAACTACAAAATTTTTCAACTGTATTGTTGGCTTCATTAGTGAGTATTTAGTAGTTATTGGTGCTGTTCATATGAGATTGTATGCATGTTTAGAAATTTATTTTGAAGTTTTGATGCAAGTTTATGCCTTGGGTAAGAGAGTAGAATAGTGTGCCTCAACTCATTTTTCTTAAATCCTTGTTTTTGTAATTTGTCAAAAATTTCAGAAATGAGTTTGCTAGGAAAATTTCTTGGGAAGAAGAAGCACGAGCTGACCGACCGACTTACTAGAGCTTCAGCTTCATCCTCAGCTACTAAGGTGAGCTACAATGAAGATCATGTGCCCCTAGAGTTGTTAGAAGAGACAAGTCCAACACGTGCGATAACGTATCCGTGCCAAGGTTTTCTTGAAGCTGCAGGTATCCAGGAGGAGTTTTACAACCTTTGTGATAATGCAGGTTTGACACGGCTTGCAACATGCCATGCCGCTCAGTATCACAAACTCACCTCTTATTTTATTAATAGTTTCAGATATAATCATGATGCTGCTATTGTTGAGTTTAGAATTTATGATGATCTTTTGACCATGCCTTTGGCAAGATTTTGTGAGATAATAGGTGTGCCGAACGCTGGAAAGACGAAAAAGATGAACTCTCAGCCCACCTAGCTGAGGACTCTCTTCAACTCTCTTTGCAGCTAGGACACGAAGGATATCCAATGTTTGAAGATTTTCAGCATCTTGTTTCCCCATCTCAGGTATTTCACATATTTTATTGCTAGAGGGGTGTTAGCTTGTGACAACACGAGCAACAGTTCTGCACCGGATGCTGCTATCCTCGCGAACACCCTCTCAGATGAGGGTAAGTATAATGTGGGTGCCTTGATTGCTCGCCGCCTTGCTGCTAATGGCAACAAGGGAGATCTCTTTGGTGGCGTTTATGCCACACTTATTCTTGAATCTCTTGAGTGCACCGCACATCCTGATGATGAGACTTTTCCTTTTATAAGTTTTGACCTTGCTTCCATGAAGAGGCATGAGCTTGTTACCAGGACTTCCGATTTTGGTAACCTTAATTATATTATGAGGTTTGGACTAATCACTATACGGGAGATTCGTCTACCTGCACCTCTTTTTTTTTATTATACTCACAGTAACGGATGGTCCTTCAACGTTATCAAGTCCGTTGAGTTCGTGGCCCAGCAAAAGTTTCATAACCCCATGGAGGGGGTTGTGTCTGATGAGGAGGAGCCCGTTACCTAGTGGGGTGAAGGGTCTTATTCTTGTTGGAGCGCAGATCCTTCTTCGTGGGAGGATCCCAGGACTTCGGTGTACACACCTGAAGCCCCGTACGACCCGTGGACGCACCAGTACCACCCCGGAGATGGAGGCTCCTGTGGACCGTAGTAGCTGATACGTCCAAAAAGAATCACTATTTTATATCGTAATTTCATCATATTCATTGATATATTCCACTTTAAAGTATTGTTCTTATGTTGTTTTGGCTTGTTTTACACAGTTTACAACTTTCCGATGCCGAAGAAGCAGAACCAGGATTCAGCGGTGAAAAAGTGGACACCAAGTTGCTAAATTAGATCAAGTCCAAATGCGTTGAAAATTTACGGGGATCTTTTTTATGGGAATTGACTGGGGATCACGGAGGATGGAGGTGAGGGGACCCACCAGGAAGCCAGAAGGGTGCCTGGCGCGGCCCCCCTGCTGGTCGCGCCAGGCACCCTCCTGGATGCCTGGTGTCCCCCCTCGGTGCCCCCTCTCACCTATAAGACCCCCCACGGGTAAAAACCCTAAAAAGAGAAGAGTTTCCCTGTTTCGCCGCCACCATGGGGCGGAAACCTACAGAGGAGAAAAGCCATCTCCGGCGGGCAGATTCCGCCGGGGAGATCACCTCCCTGAAGGGGAGATCGTCGCTATCATCATCATCGTCACGGGCATCATCGAGATCATCATCAACACCATCCCCAACATCAGCACCATCTCCATCACCATCCCATCTCATCTCACAATTGCAACTTGTGTTGTAATTCGTACTATCTATCCTCTCTACTCTGTTGGTGTTGATTACTACTTTGTGGTGAATGATATTGAGTTTTGTTGGAGAAATATCATTGTGTCCAGATTTTTTTCCACCCATCTATCACCTCTGATCATGATCTCTTTTATGTCTTGTGAGTAGTTACTTTAGTTCTTGAGAACATGGGAGAAGTCTAGTTGTTAGTAGTCATATGATGTTGAAGTATTATGTGTTGTTTGATAATTAAGTTGTGTTGTTATTTCTCTAGTGGTGTTATGTGAGTCGAACACTTAACACTTCACCTTTCAGGGGCCTAGAGGAATACATTGTGCACAAATGATGCTTATGGTGGGTTGCCGGAGTGACAGAAACCTGAACCCCAGTTCGCACACTTTTGCACAAGGGAGTTATTGATTCTTGATCGTAATGCTGTGGTTAGGCTTATGCCTTAATTACTACCTTGTATTTGCGGATGCTTGCATGGTGTGTAATCATAAGAGTACACTTATCTTAGTCTAGAAGGTGTACTAGCATTGATCCCCCCACCAACACTTATCAACACAATACATATTACTTGGCGGAGTATGGTGAAAGTAACTTGGCTATCTCTCCTGTGTGTTCTCGAAAACGATTTAGCTTTTATAAGTTTAGTTCCTAGGCTTATCCTTGTGAAAGGATTGGGCCACTTGCTACCCCTCAGTTACCCTATTTACTTTGCTTGTCTTTTACTTTTCTGTTGCTTAAACCAAAAATCCCTAAATATTTACCTTTGATTGTGTGCAGCCTTTCCTTATCCAGTGTCACTTATCAGCACCTTCTTCTCCTCGTTGGGATCGGCATCCTTATTTATCGAAAGGCTACAATTGATCCCCTAGACTTTTGGGTTATCAAGAATCGTTTATTGGCGCGGTTAATAGGGGAGGCAACCCAAGTAAACCTATTAACTTCACCGCCATCAATGAGCTTTTCTGGCGCCGTTGCCGGGGAGTGTAGCGCTATTGGTAAGTGAAGCCAGTAAGGAAACCTTTATTTTCTGTTGTTACTTTCAGTCCTTATGGACTCTTTTTCTGTTGGTTCGCTGCTGGTAAGGAGCCGCCCCACGACTGTGGTGGTCACTCCTACCCCTACTGAAATTGTGCCCTATAAAATACCACCTGGTATTATTGATCATGTCTTGTCTAATCGTTATACAGGAGAAGGACATCCGGGAGAACACCTGCTATATTTATCACAATTATGTTCTTTATTTAAGCTTGCAGGTGTAACAATGGAGTTCGTCATGAAGAAATTATTATCCATATCACCCAAAGATAAAGCTTCAGATTGGTATAAGCTACTCGATAACTCTGATCTGCTTGAATGGCCAGAGCTTATGTCTCTCTTTTATGCAAAGTTTTATCCTCTTCGTGAAATTCACCAAGACAGGAACTACATCTACAACTTTTGGTCTCGCGGCAGAGAGAGCATCACTCAAGCTTGGGGGATACTGAAGTCCCTGATGCTCAAATGCCCAAACCATGAGCTCCCCATGGAAATTATACTCACAAATTTTTATTCCAGGCTTGCTCGTCAGGAAAAGGAGATGTTGGATGCCTCCTTTAGAGGGGTATTCCAGACCAGAAGTATGGAAGAAAAATGGGATCTTATAGAAAGGATCCAGAAGAACACTGAAGACTGGGAAATTGATAAAGGTATTGAACCAGCTATAAACTATGAACATGATTAAATTGAGAGCTATGTGAAGACTGATTACTTTAATACCTTTTGCTCTAAAATTGGTCTTGATTCCCAGCTAATGGTTGAATTTTGCAAGGACTTTGCTTCTCATATTGATTCTTTCAAGAAGAAGGAGAGTCAACATCATAAACCTTTCAAGGAGTC
The DNA here is from genome assembly GCA_950022295.1 of Bromus sterilis. Classification (NCBI taxonomy): domain Eukaryota; kingdom Viridiplantae; phylum Streptophyta; class Magnoliopsida; order Poales; family Poaceae; genus Bromus; species Bromus sterilis. Next base: position 116,648,349 of record OX465599.1, read on the forward strand.
ACCTATTGAGATTAATGTTACTGATCCTGTTTTACCTGCAGTTGTGTATGAACAACCTCCTTATCCGTCAAGGATAAAGGAGCACTCTTTTGTTATAGGTATTCTAAACAAAAATGGAAGGACCACTGAAGAACCTGAGGACATGATCAAGGTCAAGCCTCAAGTTGCAATGGTCAAGGATCTGGTAACCAGTGATATTGAAGAATCCACTATTAGTTTTTGTGTTGTTTCCACTAACATTGTCACAGCCAAGAACAAAGGCCCAATTTCAGGTACACCAGTTGTATCTTTCAAAATAGGAGATCATAATTACTATGGGCTATGTGATTTGGGATCTAGCGTTATCGCTATTCCCGTCACACTTTATCAATAGATCATGCACGAGATTCAGCCGTGTGAGATCGAGGACATTGATGTCACGATTCATCTTGCAAATAAACAAACAATATCTCTAGTTGGGATTGTGAGAGATGTTGAAGTACTCTGGGCGCAAGGTAAAATATCCTACTGACTTTCTTGTACTTGGTTCAGTGCAAGATTAATTTTGCCCTATTATCTTTGGTAAGCCCTTCCTCAGCACTTGTGGAGCTATAATAGATTGCAAGAAAGGTAAAGTTTCTGTTGAATTCAACGGTGAGCCGTATGAATATAATTTTTCTAAATTTTCTAAGAAGCCTCGTGGTACTGACTTGTCAAGTAATGACAAAATTATTGAAGAAATTGCTTCTATTGCTATTCCTCCTAATGATACTTTGCAGCAATTTATGGAAGACCACGAGAATGACATACATATGCAGGAGAGGGATGAACTAGAAGACATATTTTTAAGACAAACTCCTATCCTGAAGCACAACCTCCCGGTTGAACCTTTAGGAATCCTCTCGCAACCAAAAGAAGACCCGTTGTTTGATCTAAAACCACTGCCCGATACGCTCAAGTATGCTTATTTAGATGAAAAGAAAGTATATCCTTTTATTGTCAATTCTAACCTTTCAGGGTATGAAGAAGAGTGATTATTGGAGACACTCCACAGACACCGAGGTGCTATTGGCTATACTCTTGATGATCTCAAGGGTATTAGTCCATCCATTTGACAACATACTATCAATCTCGAGCCCGATGCTAAACCAGTTGTTGATCATCAACGAAGATTGAACCCAAAGATGAAGGACGTGGTTAGGACGGAGGTTCTCAAACTTCTAGCTGCAGGTATCATCTATCCTATAGCTGATAGTAAGTGGGTAAGTCCCGTTCATTGTGTTCCTAAGAAAGGAGGTATGAGTGTTGTTCCTAATGATAAAAATGAACTAATACCTCAGAGGACTATTATTTGATATAGAATGTGTATTGATTTCAGGAAGTTTAACAAGGCCACCAAGAAGGACCACTATCCTCTGCCATTTATTGATCAGACGCTCGAGAGGCTATCTAAAAACACCCACTTCTGCTATTCCTATTGGTATTCCGGCTTCTCCCAGATTCACGTTAACACCGCGGATCAAGAGAAGACCACCTTTACGTGTCCTTACGGTACTTATGCTTATAGGCGTATGCCTTTTGGTTTTTGTAATGCACCTGCTACTTTTCAGAGGTGTATGTCTGCAATATTTCATGGTTTCTGTGAGGAGATTGTAGAAGTTTTCATGAAAGACTTTTCCGTCTATGGAAACTCCTTTGACCACTGTCTCCACAATCTTAATAAAGTTTTGCAGAGATGTGAAGAAACGTATTTGGTGCTCAATTGGGATAAGTGCCATTTCATGGTTAACGAAGGGATAGTTCTTGGACACAAGATTTCCGAAAGGGGAATTGAAGTGGACAAGGCAAAAATTGAAGCTATTGAAAGGATGCCCTATCCAAGGGACATCAAAGGTATTCGTAGTTTTCTAGGTCATGTTGGTTTCTATAGAAGATTTATCAAGGACTTTTCTAAGACGTCGAGACCCCATACCAATCTTCTCCAGAAGGATTCTCCTTTTGTATTTGATGAAGATTGTAAGGAAGCTTTTGAAGTTCTTAAGAAAGCCTTGATAACCGCTCCTATAGTACAACCACCTGACTGGAATTTTCCCTTTGAAATTATGTGTGATGCTAGTGATTTTGCTGTTGGAGCTATTTTAGGACAAAGGGTTGACAAGAAGCTGAATGTCATCCACTATGCCAGCAAGACACTTGATAGTGCTCAAAAGAATTATGCTACTACCGAGAAGGAATTCTTTGCAGTGGTGTTTTCTTGTGATAAGTTTAGGCAGTATATTGTTGATTCTAAAGTAATTATTCGTACTGATCATGCTGCCATTAAGTACCTTATGCAGAAAAAGGACGCCAAACCAAGACTCATTAGATGGGTACTCCTTCTTCAAGAATTTGATTTATAGATTGTCGATAGAAAAGGAGAAGACAATCCAGTGGCGGATAATCTTTCAAGGATGGAAGATATCCCGCACGATCCTATTCCAGTCAACGACAGTTTCCCAGATGAACAACTTGCTGTTGTAAAATTACAATCTCATTCCGACCCTTGGTTTGCAGATTATGCTAATTTTATCATTGCAAAGTTTTTGCCTCTAGGTTTTACATTTCAGCAGAGGAAGAAATTCTTAACGGATTTGAGGCACTACTTTTGGGATGATCCACATCTTTTAAAAGAAGTTCCAGATGGGATCGTGAGAAGATGTATACCGGAACACGAACAGAAAGACATTCTTCGACAATGTCACGATAGTCCCTATGGAGGACATCATGCTGGTGAAAGGACCGCACATAAAGTTTTACAATATGGTTTTTATTGGCCTACTCTTTTTAAGGATGCCCGAAGGTACGTTCTATCTTGTGATAAGTGTCAGAGAGTTGGTAACATTAGTACGAGGAATGAAATGCCTATGAATTACTCACTAGTGATCGAACCTTTCGATTGCTGGGGTTTTGATTTTATGGGTCCTTTTCCTTCCTCACACAAATACACTCACATCTTAGTTGTTGTTGATTATGTAACCAAGTGGGTTGAAGCAATCCCCACTGAGAGTGCTGATCACAAGACATCTTTGAAAATGCTCAAGGATGTAATTTTTCCTAGGTTTGGGGTACGAAGGTACCTCATGACAGATGGAGGGTCACACTTCACGCATGGAGCTTTTAGGAAATCTCTAGCCAAATACGATGTCAATCATAGGATTGCATCCCCGTACCACCCTCAAACTAGTGGGCAAGTTGAGCTCACCAATAGAGAGATCAAGTTGATCTTACAGAAGACAGTCAATAGAAATAGAAAGGATTGGTCAAATAAGTTAGGAGATGCTTTGTGGGCGTATAAAACTGCTTACAAGAACCCCATGGGCATGTCTCCGTATAAAATGGTCTATGGCGAGGCTTGCCATTTACCATTAGAGTTAGAGCACAAGGCTTTCTGGGCTGTCAGAGAGCTAAATGCTGACCCAAAGTTAGCGGTGAAAAGCGTCTCATGAACTTGACTTCTCTAGATGAGTGGAGGAGTGAAGCTTACAAGAGCGCTAAAATGTTCAAGGAAAAGGTAAAGAAGTGGCACGATAAAAGAATTCTCAAACGTGAATTTAATGTTGGTGATAAAGTTTTGTTGTTTAGATCTCGTTTCAGGTTTTCTCTAGGTAAACTACTTTCTAGATGGGAAGGACCTTTTCATATCGAAGAAGTATATCGGTCTGGTGCAATCAAGATCAATAATTTCGAAGGCAGCAAACCTCAAGTTGTGAATGGACAAAGACTCAAACATTATATGGCAGGTGATCCAATAAATGTGGATTCAAACATGATATATACAAGAACTCATGAAGAAAATGTTGCAGCCCAGTTTCAGACACCGGCAGGAGCAGAATAAGAAAAGGTATAGATTACTGTAAGGAAACATAGCGAACGTCAATAAAAGTTTACTTTTCAAAGTTTTTGCAAAATTAGGAAAATTCCAAGCCTGAGTGGAGCCGGAGAGGAACTCCAGAGGGCCCAGGAGGCCTCCTGGCGCCCCCCCTCCTGGCCGCGTCAGGCACCCTCCTGGGTGCCCTGGACTACGACTCCGACTCCACCTAGGCTTGAAGCCTTCCTTATGTTGCGGAAATTTTAGCTATATACTTGGCCGGATAGTCCCGGCACCGTATCTCTCGATTTCACGTGTTTTCTTTCTCGGTCTATTTCTCCCAGGGTGAAAAGCTGTGCTAGAGATGTCTTCTTTTGGCTCGAGTGGAGAGGACTTCTTGGGATGGCGTTTACGTCAAGTTCAGAAGGATCTTAATCAAGGGAAGCACGTTGATTGGGCTACCGAAGAAGAAATTGCCGCAAGACAAGCGGAGATGGAGCGCTCCGTGAGAGAGGAAGTCAAGACTATCACTGCCCAACAACAAGGAGGTCCAAGCAATCCCATCATGGTGGGATCTGTCCAACCTCAATATGATCTTTCTCTTAACCTTTCAGGGCCCTCCACTTCACTTGAAGATCAACGCATGGTTTCCACCATCTCCGAGGCCTACCGCATCACCAACCAACTCATTGAAGATTTCCGTGTACTAAAAATACAAGTGGAAGTCTTGGAGTTAGAGAACCGAACCCTTTGCCGTGTCATCAAGGATCTGAAGAAACAACCACAACAAGATGAGGAGTAAATCTCCACGGGTAATGGCATCCCCTTAGCTTGTTCCAAGCTTGGGGGAGTGCCGGGTATCTTTATCTTTTATCTTTGTCTTTAGGAGTCAAGTAAAGTCGTATCATGTCTAGGGAAGTTACTTTATGAAATAGGTGTTGCTTTGTGGTCTATAACTCCTCTTGTGGAGAGCTTTGTATCCGTGAGTGTGGGGTCGTCTATGATGGAATATTAATGAGAAGTCTATTGGTTTCTTCGCTGCACTCGGTATTCTCTTCATGCAATCGACATTATGAGCTGATTCTTATGGGGATTATTGACCTTATATCAGGTATGGCTTCGAAAACTTTATTTAAATCTTGGCAAGTATAGCTTTGGTCATAACAAAAAGCATGTTTTTCTCAAAGTAGCGACATAGACAAAACCTTTGTGTTATTATGCTTGAAGTGTTATGTTGACAAGGAAGACAACTTGATGTTTCATGCTAGTTTTAATGTTTATGATTTGTATTACTTACATCTAAGTTGTCATCAATTGTCTGGTCTCTTAAAGCCTTTCTAGCCAAAACTCTGTACTAAGCGGAATTCTTCTTGTAATTCCATACCCTGAAACCAACATCTTCCACTTGAGTCCACCATACCTTCCTATTTGTGGTATTCCACTACCAGTCCTAAAGTATATAATTTGTGTGCTATCTCTAGATGTTCAAAATCTCCTGTTTTGTGCCACTGATTCAGCTCATGAGGAAGTGGTGGGTAACCCATGATCTTCTTAATTTGGACAAGTTTTATCTTGGGATTGCATGCCTAATCTGCAAACCCCTAATACGAGAAGGGACTGGCATGAGTGCCTAGCTCGTAAAAGATAAATACCAACACACAAGTTCCTTCGCCCATTTATGAGTGATAAACAAAGGAATTTAAGGGGATGTGATCGTCCCCGCATGGGAGCCGTTCCTCGAAACTTGTCCAAATCATGAAGTGAGTGAGTTATCTATCAGCAGTCGTTGACGGATCATGCACCTCCCAAAAGTCTGTTTCTATTCTGTTTGATCTAGAGATGGCACATGGATTTTCCCTGCTTACCCTTTTGCACGAGGTTTATCCTTTATTTTGTGCTGAGTCAGTCCTTCCTACTTCCTTCCTTCTTGAGAGAGAATAGACACTTGATGTTAATGAAGATTCTTGCATACAAAGCTGCATTGAAAGTTATCATGTTACATCTTTGTTGACATTATCTTTTGATAAGTGAGTTGTTTGCAAAAGCTTATGCCTAGTAAACATCTTCATTTTTGTTAACATTTGCACTTCTTGACTAATAACATGTTCTTTCCAAAGCTTCAACTGGTTCCATTATAAGTGAAAGAGCAAAAGTGAAAGTTATTAGTTGTTCCTTGACCAAGGCTATGTTTGCCATGATTTGATGAGTTTTCCAGGTCCTACTTTGTTATAATTGTTACTACTTTCTCATAAGGACCTTATGAGTTGAGGTTGCTGTTGAGGATGCTTCAGTTTGGTGAGAAATCTTGATGCTTCTTCTCCGTATTCTTTTATCGACACTTCACTCTCTAAACTTGTGGACAGGTTTACCGAGCTCAGCAATCGCTTGGGGACAAGCGAGGTCTAAGCTTGGGGGAGTTGATACGTCCAAAAAGCATCACTATTTTATATCGTAATTTCATCATATTCATTGATATATTACACTTTAAAGTATTGTTCTTATGTTGTTTTGGCTTGTTTTACACAGTCTACAACTTACCGATGCCGAAGCAGCAGAACCAGGATTCAGCAGTGAAAAAGTGTACACTAAGTTCCTGAATCAGATCAAGTCCAAATGCGATGAAAATTTACGGGGATCGTTTTTATGGGAATTTAATAGGGATCACCAAGGATGGAGGTGAGGGGACCCACCAGGCAGCCAGAAGGGTGCCTGGCGCGGCCCCACTCCTGGCGGCGGCAGGCACCCTCCTGGATGCCTGGTGGCCCCCCTCGGTGCCCCCTCTTGCCTATAAGACCCCCAGGGGTAGAAACCCTAAAAAGAGAAGAGTTTCCGTGTTTCGCCGCCGCCACGGGGAGGAAACCTACAGAGGAGAAAAGCCATCTCCGGCGGGCAGATTCCGCCGGGGAGATCACCTCCCGGAAGGGGAGATCATCGCCATCTTCATCATCATCGTCACGGGCATCATCGAGATCATCATCAACATCATCCCCAACATCAACACCATCTCCATCACCATCCCATCTCATCTCACAATTGTAGCTTGTGTTGTAATCCATACTATCTATCCTCTCTACTCTGTTGGTGTTGATTACTACTTTCTGGTGAATGCTATTGAGTTTTGTTGGAGAAATATCATTGTGTCCAGATTGTTTGCCACCCATCTATCACCTTTGATCATGATCTCTTTTATTTCTTGTGAGTAGTTACTTTAGTTCTTGAGAACATGGGAGAAGTCTAGTTGTTAGTAGTCATATGATGTTGAAGTATTATGTGTTGTTTGATACTTAAGTTGTGTTGTTATTTCTCTAGTGGTGTTATGTGAGTCGAACACTTAATACTTCACCTTTCATGGGCCTAGAGGAATACATTGTGCACAAAGGATGCTTATGGTGGGTTGCCGGAGTGACAGAAACCTGAACCCCAGTTCGCACACTTTTGCACAAGGGAGTTATGGATCCTTGATCGTAGTGCTGTGGTTAGGCTTATGCCTTAATTACTACCATGTATCTGCGGATGCTTGCAAGGTGTGTAATCATAAGAGTACACTTATCTTCGTCTAGAAGGTGTACTAGCATTGATCCACCCACCAACACTTATCAACACAATACATATTACTTGGAGGAGTATGGTGAAAGTAACTTGGCTCTCTCTCCTGTGTGTTCTCGAGAACGCTTTAGCTTTTATAAGTTTAGTTCCTAGGCTTATCCTTGTGAAAGGATTGGGCCACTTGCTACTCCTCAATTACCCCGTTTACTTTGCTTGTCTTTTACTTTTCTATTGCTTAAACCAAAAACCCCTAAATATTTACCTTTGAGTGTGTGCAGCCTTTCCTTATCCAGTGTCACTTATCAGCACCTTCTGCTCCTCGTTGGGATCGACATCCTTATTTATCGAAAAGCTACAATTGATCCCCTAGACTTGTGGGTTATCAAGAATCGTTTATTGGCGCGGTTAACAGGGGAGGCAACCCAACTGAACCTATTAACTTCACCGCCATCAGTAGCCGATACCAACTTAGGCCAAAAGCCTAAGCTTGGGGGAGTACGTGCCCTCTCCCCTTTCCATTGCATTTTCCTTATCGTGTTGTTCGCTTTTATATTTTCGAAGTTTTCTTGTTCTTCTTGTTCTCTCTTAATTTGAAAAAACAACAAAAATATTTCTCCTTTCTTTTGCTTTCGTTTAAACTTTGAAAAAACCAAAAAATATTTCCTTTCTCTCTTTAGTTTGCTTTGTTTGAAGAGTTCAGCTCGAGTCCGTGATGGCATTTGCACTTGATTATATTTTCCTACGTTCGATCGTGCAAGTGACAAGGAAGTAAGGATGAAGATCGACGGATGGGATGCAACAAGGAAAATCGGTATGAACTCTTTTTGTTTCTACTTTTGTACATATGCGTGTACTTATGATCTAGAGACCAGCTTGTATCGACATAGTGCTATGTTTACAATGCTTTACTAGTGGTTCATGCTTTCTTTGTGGCTAATCTCAAATAGCTAGAGTGCATAATGTGTTGTTGAAATTATTTACATGCATTGCATTGTTCATGGTTTGGCATATTGAAGTAGTCTTTCCCTTCGGAGAATTTTTGGATTGACTTGGCACATGTTCGCACATGTTTATGACTAAAAATTCTATCATGCCTTGATGATCTTTTTATTTCAGAATAGTTATATCACTTTCATGCCCGATTCAATGTTTCTTTGTCGCTCTGCATGATTATGACAGTTATTGCTCTCTAGTTGGTCACTTTCCAGTCTTTTGCTAGCCTTCACTCGCACTAAGCGGAATTCTACTTGTGCATCCAAAATCCTTTCAAAACAGTTATTCCACATGAGTCCACCATACCTTCCTATATATGGTATTTACCTGCCATCCCTAATGAAGACTTTCTTGTATCATCTCAAAATTCATTCAGAAGTTTCCTTTTTGTACCCGTACAAGCTCATGGTGAGGTGAGGGGAAATTTGTATCTTCCATGCCAAAAATGTTTTATTCCTTGACAAAGTTTTAACTTGTCAAATTTATGAGGCAGAGGCCGGTCTGGAGAATGCCCAGTTCTCACTCGTTTCACAATTTATAAAAATTACACTTTCCCCATACTTGATGATGGAATGAAATGGGTAAAATGCTGCTAATGATAGAGGGAACGAGAACTTTCCTTCCATACTTGAGGAAAAATAAAAGGCACCATAGACTGTCAAATGATAGATGGATAAGGGAACAAAAGTGTAAAAAAAAGCATAGTAACTCCCATTATTGTGGTTGGTATGGGAGATATTGAGAAACCTTTACCGTCTACCGTTGACTTGAATGTTGCACTTCCCAAAAGAATTTTATCTCTATTTTAAAAAACAGCGAGCTCTGGTACATGTTTAGTCTTTGCTTCCAGCCACGGGTTTTCAACCTTGCCATCAAAATCCATGGTTCGAGAGTCTCCACCTTATTTATTCAAAGCACCAACTATTAAGAGCATAATTGTCATTCTAAGTGTAATGTCCATTGTCCCAAAGTAGCATATTATTTACTTTTGGTTGTTTGTGATTGATCACATGAAATAAGGATTTCTTCGTGCATTGTCCTTGTAGCATTGTTCCAATACTTTCTAAACTCTTTTCGTAGTGCATGCTTATATACATCTAATGAAGCAAAAGAGTTTGTCAAAGTTTTCTTTGTCGCGATCAGTTCGTTGAATTGAATTGCTAGAGGACAAGCAATATGCTAAGCTTGGGGGAGTTGATACGTCTCAAACGTATCTACTTTTCCAAACACTTTTTCTATTATTTTGGCCTCATTCTTGCATGATTTGAATGAAACTAACCCGGACTGACGCTTTTTTCAGCAGAGCTGCATGTATGGTTTTCTTGTGTGCAGGAATATGGATTTTTAGGTACTTCAGAAAATTCCCAGAAAAAATAAAGAAAATCCACGCACTTGGAGGGACCAAGGACCAGAAGATGGGCCAGAGGGGGGCCACCAGGGCCATAGGCTCCCTCCTGGCGTGGCCACCCCCTGGCCGCGCCCGGAGGCCGCCTTGGTGGGTCCCACCCCCTCTGGTGATCTACCTTGGCCCCTATTTTTACCCGTCGCGAGGAAACCCTAGAACAGAAGTCATTTTCCCAGTTCTCATCGCGGAGCCGCCGCCACCCTTTGTTCTTCTCCTGGAGGGCTAATCTGGAGGCTGTTTTGGCCTCTGGTGAGGGGAGATCAGCGCCATCGTCATCACCATCGCCACTCCTTCATCCCTCCATGACTTCTCCTTTCATGTGTGAGTAATTCCCTTCTGTAGGGAAAGGGGATGGAAGGGATTGGATGAGTTAGATTATGTAATAGTTCGTCAGATTATTGGGGGCATGTTGCCTATCATCTACTTTGGTGTTTATCATTTTTTCTACAACTTGTTGCTCTTAACGATTTTCACTTTGGGCCCGAGTGCCATGTTTTAAGATCTGAACCACTTGTATTTTCAAGAGTTTATTTGTGTTCTTGATCCTATCTATGATTTGTATGCACCTATTATGGTCCGGAACCGGCGATCCCAAAGGTGACAGCTTGGGACACCAATGGGGATGGACTATAATTTGAGGATTTCATGTATCCATTGAGTGTTAATGCTTTGTTCCGGTGCTCTTTGACAGGAGCACCTTAATCTCTATAAGTTCCTTTTGGCCCCGTTCGTAGCGGGATGGTAGGACAAAAGATGTTTTTCAAGTTCTTATTGCAAGAACGTACAAATACCTTGGGATGCATGCCTAATATTTGATATTGCCTAGATGATCCTTGCTTTTCTGTGTGCCTTGCCTCGTGTTAGAATCTATTACATGTTCATTCTCATCCAAGCAGCGCCCAACCATCCATCTCCCTAGCCTACAGTGTTTCAATCCTGCTGGTTACTAATTGTTTACTTTTGCTGTTTCACCGCCACTATTTCCGTTGCCACCATCACTTCCATATCACCGTTGCTACTAATACTTTGTTGCAAGCAAGTGTATTTCAGGTGCGGTTGAATTGAAAACTCAACTGTTAAATCTTGTGAGTATCCTTTGGATCCCGTTGTGTCGAATCTATAAATTGGGTTATTCTTACCCGTGCAGACTATCTCGATCCTCTACAGTTGGTGGTTATGAGAACTAAACTGCTTTTTAGTACTACATGTCATCCCCAAATTGATGGACAAACTGAAATAGTCAATAGGACATTGTCTACTATGCTTAGGACTATTTTAAGAGTAACTTGAAGATGTGGGAAGAATTTTTACCTCATATTGAATTTTCTTATAATCTTTCATTACATTCTACCACTAAAATGTGCCCTTTTGAGATTGTATATGGTTTTCTACCTCGTGCACGTAGTGATTTGCCGCCTCTTACATCTTAGGAGAAGGTTAATTTTGATGCTAAGTAATGTTCTAAATGGATATTAAAAATGCATGAGTTAACTAAAGAAATATTGAGATAATGAATGCTAGATCCAAGCTTGCTGGTAAGGGTAGAAAGCATGTTGTGTTTGAACCGGGATATCTTGTTTTTTTGCATCTACGTAAAGATAGATTTCCTGATTTACGCAAGTGTAAGTTAATGCCCCGAGCTGATGGTCCTTTAAGGTTTTGGAGAAAATAAATGATAATGCATATAAACTTGAGCTGCCTGCAGATTTTGTGGTTAGTCCAACATTAAGCATTGCAGTTTTGAAGCCTTATTTGGGGGGAGATGATGAGCTTCCGTCGAGGATGACTTCAATTCAAGAAGGGGAGGATGATGAGTACATCCCTGCTAATGTTATAACCACATCCCCACAAACTACACATATTGGACCAGTTACTAGAGCACACGCACGCCAACTAAATTTCAGGTACTTTCGTTTCTTGGGAATCCTTCTAGTGATCATGAACATATGATGCTGCCTAAATTAAATACTTTTGTTTTACTTATGAATGAAGGACCTATCATGGATAAGAAGGATGACCATTGGAGTGGGATCAAGCATGGAGAAGAAGGTGTGCGCACGGGGAAGGACAATGGAGCTTCCAGTGGTGATTTTCGCACTTTGAAGCCACCATAATGAGACATCAAGGCTTGGACGAAATATACAAGATGCCATATCAAAAATTTCGTCCATAGGCTATTATAGGTGCCGTGTCACCTTATTATTGGGCCAGTCCCATGTAATTTTGAAATAACTCATTATAGGTTGTTTTTAGAGTCCGTATGTGTGGGGAAATCGAGTTAAAGTGTATTTCGGATCCTGATACGTCCCAAATGTATCTATAATTTTTGTTTGATCCATGCTTCTTTTGGTGATATCGCTATATGTTTTGATGCACTTTCATATCATTCACAACATATTTTGGACTAACCTACTAATTCAGTGCCCAGTGCCAGTTCTTGTTTGTTTTATCCATGCATTGCAGAAAAAGGTGAAATATAAAAGTGCTTGAAAAATTCCAGAAAAAATACTAAAAAAATATCCAAGTCAGAAGAATTCGGAAGCACGAATGGGGATCAAGGGGGGACACCCCTGGCCAGGTGCCTCCCTCGTGCGGCCAGGGGGTTGGCCGCACCACCTGGCCTCCTGGGCCAGGAGGCCACCCCTCAGGCTGCCCTTTGGCCTATATTTACTCCCTGCTCCGAAAACCCTCAGAGAGCCCCCCCATCACGCGATTTCATCTACTATTCCACCGACGCGGCGATTGGAATCTCGGGATCGCCTGAATAACATGTCTCGGCACCCTACCAGAGGGAGGATTGACCTCCGGAGGCTTCTCCATCACCATGATTGCCTCTGGGATGCGCCATGATTAGTTCCCCTTGTACCATGGGTCCATGAACAATAGTTAGATGATGTTTTCTTTCCAATCTTGTGCCTCAATTCTTAGCCCTTGTGAGCTTCCCTACATGATCAAGGAACCTATGTATTAATTCCTGCTTTGCTATGTTGTGTTTGCTAGGATTCAATGGATTATGAGATTAAGTTCAGTTTGTGTTGAGAAAAATATTTGGTTTACCTTTATATTTTTGTTCTTGAGTATTCTTGAATTTTCTCTGTTGTGTTTGTTGCTTTGTCCAAGTAGTATATTGCAACTCCAAGAGGGAGCGTTATACTTGATTGTGGGTTCATGCCCCCCGATGTCTAGCTTGAGTGATAGAAACATGAAACTAGGGGATTTGTTGTTTCCACTAAGGGTAAAACTGTGGTGCTTGTGACAACGTGTTGCCAGAATTTCTTACATTATGCATAGAGTGTCAAGGAGGTTGTCCGTTGCTTTGAGCCTACAATTGACAACCTCTCTGAACTCGTTGGGCACAATGTTATTTGTGTCTTATGTGCAGGTCCAGGTCAAGTTTGTTGGGGAACCTGGCAGAAAACAATATTTTTTCATAACCTACATGTCCCGAACCCAAGACCTATGCTATGCCGATGCAAGTAATAGATGGAAATAGGTCACATACCAGTATGTAGTCCGTTAAGCGGGAAACTTTCCTGCGTGAACGTGGTTGATGTAGTCGTATCCGCTGATCCTCGATGCGGCAGAGATCCTCGACGCCTCCAGAAGCCACCCGGTCCTTGTAGACCGACAACGGGATTACGTCCCCGTAGGAACATTGTCGGTGAAGACGTCGTGATACGGCCACGACGATGAAGGAGCAGCACAAGTGTAGAGCCTCACGGGATTACACACATACGATGTACCCGACGTCCCTCCGGGCTCCGAACCAGAAAAGCATCAGAAATAAGATGGATTCGGATCCCGATTCCAGCAGCACGACGGCGTGCGTATGGTGGAGAAATTCCCAACCCAGTGCAGACTCCAAACAAGGGGAGCCTGCTCAAAGGCAGGAGAAAGAGAGAGAGAGTGATGAGAACTTGTCTCAAAATTAATGAAGAAAAAGGGCACCCCACCCCTCCTTATATAGGCCAAGGAGGGGTGGCAACCTCCCTCCCTCCCCGAGGTGGGACTAATCCCACCAAGGGGGAGGGGGTGCGCCGGCCATAGGGGGGAGTAGGCCCCTCCCTTGGCGCATGGCCCAAGAAGGGACGCTCCTCCTTTCGCTAATGGGCCCTATGAGGCCCATGTGCCTTTTAATTCTTTATTTAATTATTTAAATCATATTTTTAATATTTTATTTATTAATTAAATACAAAAATATATTTAAATAATATTTTGAACAATTCAAAATCTCCAGAACCAATTCATGTGTTCTCTCTTATTTCACCAATGATCCCGAATCTATCCTTAATACGTCGAATACCCTTAAGTGTGACACCCTACATTCCGGGAAACAGCAGACATGATCAAGACACTCTCTTGATCAATGACCATCGACCAGACTTGGTTATAATCCTAGATGGCCCTACGCTTCCACCGAATGAACTTCATCGTTGTTGGATCCGTTAACGTTGAGTCATGTTCCCTTTGTCCTACGGTACTTGTTTGTCAAAGGTTTGATCGTCGGTATCCAATATACCTAGTTCATCCTCGTTACCGACAAACATGTTTACTCTTTCCCGTGATATTACAACCCCGTGACCTAGTCACATGATTGCGCAATCTTTATGATGTAATATCATCGAGTGGGCCCATAGTACCTATCCGTCGCACGGATGGACAAATCCCGCTTTGATCTATTTTCATACTCATTAACATATCTATTTCGGAATACCCAAAGTACACCTTTATAACCAACATATTTCAGTCAGGCGGTGGATGCAAATCAAAGCATCCTAATAGATAGTAATTACGTATGATCATTACGGTAAATGGATCTGGTCACTACGTTATAGTTATCGCAATATGCTATATAGTTTAATTGAGAACTCAGTCTACTAAAACTTCATACTTGGTCTCCTTTGGAATTTTATTTTGACTCAACCCCAGACCACTAGTTAGGCACAAGTCAAACTGATCCTCTCCCTTTTGACTTTGAGCACTCATGCAATGGATGAGCGCGAGCAAGATATGTTGGCACTTAGGATGGTAAAGAGAAAAATGATGGGGAAGGAAGACAAAAAGGTGTGAAAGGCTCACATCAATGAGGACAATCATAGGCGAGAGAAAGCCAAATGATAGATATGATGTAAGGAGTAGGGATTGCCATGCAACAGATGCACATATCAGCTAAGGTAAGCTCTCCAATGAAATTAGTGGGGGTGCATCCAACTTGCTTTCTCACGAAGACCTAGAGCTCATTTGAGGAGGCTCGTCCTTGGAATATGCAAGCCAAGTTCTATAGTGTAAGGATCCCCATATAGTTATGCATGAATGATAATCTCTATGGAGTACAAATATGACAATGGAGTACGAGTGTGGATCTTTCGAAAGGAATAGTAGTGTTGCCCCTTTCTCTCTTTTTATTTCTTCCTTTTTATTTATTTTTGTGGCCTCTTAGGCTCTTTCTATTTATCTCTCATTTGTCCTATTTGTAATCTTTTAACTTGTCCTATTTGGGATCTTTTCCTCACTTATTGGCAACACACTATATTTTACAAGAATATAGAAGATCTTCACACTTTACAAGAAGTACTTAACATAAAGAAGAATGAAAACTATCATGATGTATGCCTCTTCCAGTGTAGTAGGATATGCAATGATACTAGCGCATCATGTAGCAATTATTAGGGCAAACCCCAACTAGCACGCGACTCCTCGATCAAGCAAAAGCATGTATGGCGTGAACATCAAGTCATGAGATGGTGGATGTTGCATGGCAATGTATCTCAGAAAGGCTATGGAAATTCCTTGATAGGTAGGTATGATGACTGTTTTAAGGAAGATATAAGCAGGTTTATGATGACAGAGCGTATCATGCCAAGGGGTTGAATGCACCGGCGAAGTATGCACAAACTCTCAAGATGAGAAAGGCAATGCATTGTACCGAAGAGGCTAGCAAAATATGGAAGGTGGAAGTGCCAACAATCGAATACTCACATTAGTCCGAAGAACTCATGCACTTATTATCGGTAACTCTCTATCTAATTAGGAGGTTCATAAAGATACAAGTGCGCCGAGGAGGATTGTATGTGGGTTTGGTTATCCTTGCGCATCCTCGACCCATGGTACGTGAGGGTACTCTATATATTCCAACCCCTCCAGAGGTTAGCGATCCATCTAATAGCTAGAGTTCTCAACTATTTTTTTAGTTTTGCAAATTAAGCAGGGATTGCCCAAAATACGACACATATCACTAATAGGCTCAAGATCTTGTCACCTGATACAGTGAGGAAGATAGTTGTCTGTAACAACCTAGATTTCACAAAAATTAAAATTTTTGTTTTCGGTGTGAATTGTTTGATTGTCTGATTTGTTTGCGCTGTTTGCATCCCCGACTTATCGATCGGCGATTATTTTTCCCCTCTTATCTCGTATCGGACGGAGACCGACCCTAGCCACCCTGACACTCGACCTTTTTCGACACCGGGTTTCACCCGATCACCATCGCGAAAACCGCACGAGACCAGCCGCAGCCAACGGAACAAAAACCCCGTTTATTTTTATAGAGCGCCGGAAAGTGTTCTCGGAACGATTCCAGCTCGAGGTGAACGCCTCTGGCTGGACGCGCTGATCGCGCAGTTCGAAG
Organism: Bromus sterilis; assembly: GCA_950022295.1. Classification (NCBI taxonomy): domain Eukaryota; kingdom Viridiplantae; phylum Streptophyta; class Magnoliopsida; order Poales; family Poaceae; genus Bromus; species Bromus sterilis. Next base: position 116,664,747 of record OX465599.1, read on the forward strand.
TTTTACCCGAATCGGAGGTCCTGCGGACCCCCGGCGGTTAGAAACGTAGACACCGCGCGCGAGAGAGAAAAAACGGGGATGTTCTGGCCAATTGCCAGCCACCTGGGCTATATAAAGACCCCCACTCTCTCCTAGCCTTCTAGGGTTTCCCCTAAGCAAAAAATTTCAGCCACCCCCCTGAAAAATCCCAGATCTTCGAAAATCCACCTCCAAACCCGAAACCCTAGATCAAAAAAATTTCCTGCCCATCAGATCTGGAGGTGGAACCTCCAAATCGCGCCACGTCGCCCACCGGGGCAGCCAGCCAGCTCCACCGCGCCGCCGGGCCGCGTCCGGGCCTCGCGGGCCCGAGAGCGCCTCCGTTGGGCCGCCCCAGGCTGAGCCGCTCGCGGCCACCTCGCCGTCGCGCCATGGCCGCCACCGCTCCGCCTCCGGCCGCCCTCCGGCGAGGCCGCGTCGCCGCCGCCGGTCTCCTCCTCCTCCCAGCGCCCGTCTCCCTCTCCTCTTCCTCTCGCTCACCCCTTCTTCTTCCCTATGCAGCAACCACCATGGCCACCATTGGAGGCGAGCTCGAGCTCGGAGCTCGTGGCCACATGTCTCCATGGCCTCACCGGCGCCACCATGGCCCAGATCCGACCTCCCTCACTACTGGAATTCACATATTTGTCGTCTGCCTCGGCGGACGGCAAACACCTATATGGCGGACGGCAAAGGACTTTGCCGTCTGCCCACGCACGGCAAAGCACCCGTCAGCTATTTCTTCGGCAAAGGGGTGCTTTGCCGTCTGCCGGAAATCGACGGACGGCAAACAACCTTTGCCGTGCGCTTTTGTGCAAGCAGACGGCAGAGCGGGCGTGACGGCGAACCTTTGCCAGTCGGCTCCGTCAGGTTGTTAACGGCGGGATTTTCCGTCCACTGACAGACGGCAAACCTCCCAACTTTGTCGTCTGCCTTTCCGGAGGCAGACGGTATCATGACCGCCGGCCGGCTCCGTCAGGCCGTTAATGCCGTCTACTGACAGACGGCAAACCTCCCCACTTTGCTGTCTGCCTTGCCGGAGGCCGACGACATAATAACCAAATGGTCACCTAGCTGTTGCCAGATTGCACAGCTGGGCGCCACGTGTCCGCTTTGCCAACTGCAAGCTGACGGCAAAGGCCTTTGCCGACAGCTTGCAGACAGCAAAGAGGCTGTATAGCCTCTGTTTTTTCTGTTTCCTTTTAAATCCCTGCATTTGATAAAAAGATAGCAACCAAACCAAACCTATATGCCGTCCGTCAACAGACGGCAAAGCGGTGGTCCGTTAGCCAGGACGCGTGCCTCACTTGGGTGGGCCCCATCTGAGGGTTTGCCGTCTGTCGACGGACGTCATAGGTGTCTTTGCCGTCTGCCTGCCACCAGGCAGACGACAAACATGTGGTTTTCCGTATGTCCACGTTTTACCGACTGTACTTAGGGCAGCAGATGGCATACCGCTGCTTTGCTGTCCGCCCCGATGAAATGCAGACGACAAAGCCACTGGCCCATGGCAAACTGGTGAATTTCAGTAGTGCCTCCTACGGATCCGGCCATCCTCGACCGTCCCCTGCGCCCCCGGCCCCTCGTCTGGACGCCACCGGCACCCACGGCCATGGCTAGACCCGCCATGACCCGTCCAGCCTGAGCTCCCCCCCTCTCTGTAAATTTCTAAGTCCCAGTTTTTTAATCCAAGTGCCTTCTTGCAACGCGATTTCCCGTTAGCTTGTAGATCGGATTGACATGATTCTTTTTTTGGATTGTTGTGCTCTCTGTGCTCTAGCATCCATCTTTTGTGAGCATTCTGTTTTGAGGTCATCTTGTTTGGGTAATCATTGGTCAAACAGGGAACCAGATCGTTAAACTGCTAAACTGTTGTGAATCTGTCTGAAAACTGTTGTCTTATTGAAACTTCGGGCGACGGTTGCGTCGCAACGGTTCCTCGGAATGGAGTGATTCCTTTTGAATCCTGTAAAGCATTATGCCTAGTTCAGTTCCATGCATTCACATGTGATATATGCCTGCTGCATGATGAGTGTATCTTCACCCAAAGTAGCTACCCTGCTGTTAGGGTGCTGCTGTTTATATATTGCTGCAACTTTGGTCGACGAGTGGGTCGCGACCGTTTATCGGAATTGAGTAATTCTTGTTGCATATTGTCAAGCATCATGTCTACTTCCATTATATGTATTTCATTTTCATGTTATGCTTGCTGGTTATATAGTTATTGAGCTTCAAAGTTGTTATTCCGCTGTTTTTGACAGCCACCTCGGTACTTCACTAAGTCTGTAACGTCCTGATGCCATGTTGTTTGCTTAATATCTTTTGATCTATGATGCCTATGACCATGATTCTTGTTTGTACCTGGTCACCATCATGTCTAGTTCATGCTCATATATTGCTATGTCATGTTGCTGCACTTTTGCATATAGTTTTTCTCCTGTTTATACAACATAAAAATAACAGTTTCTGCCATGTTTCTCTGATTTTCACTAAGTCCTAGACCAGTAATGTTTTATTGCATTTTGCATGAGCTATAATTAGTTGTTCATGATTCCTATTTGCATGATTACTTTTGCCATGACTTCCCTGCCATGTCTACTTTAGTTGCATATCATTTGCGAGCATGTTTATGCAATGCTCTAAAGTGTGCTTCCTGATGTTGGTAGATTGTGCCCGTAACTTGCTTTGCTTGTATCTTTTTAACCGTAACTCCGTTTGGTGTGTCCTTTATATGTAACTTGATTAGTTTTCGTGTACTTTGTGTTTATGTTATTGTTTGCTACTGTTACCCAACCTAAAATATGGTTTAGGGCAGAACAGTACCAATTATTTAATTTATCGTGGAGCACTTAGTGTTATGCCGTGTTTAGGTTGTGCCTCACTTAAATTGACTAGCATAGATAGTTTATCTTATGCTTCACCTCTTGCCATGTTTGAGTGCTATGCCATGCTTGAGTGAGATGCCATGTTAACAATCTTTGCTCACCTTGTGTAGCTAATCAACTTGAACCTTTCCAAATGTGCGGTATCGTCGTGTGTGACGAGTACTCCACTTAACCTGTTAGTAACCGCTCTCGATGGTAGGTGCGATGTCTCGTGTTTCCTTCTTGTTGATGATTGCTCGTGTTTTCCTCGTAGTTATAGAGTGCTTGCTCTTTGATTGCTTTCCAGTGTTTTTCCTCTTGTGTGCTTCCGCGGGTACCTCTTAGAGATGATGCGAGCTTGTGATCAACTACACCTTCGGAACCCGACTTATCAACTGGCAAGGACTATACATTACTTATGATCCATTCTATTTCAACCAGCGGTTTGCATGCTAGTCTAGGATAGGTTCGATGTTTGATCCTACCACATGTTTACAACCTCTTTCAAACCGATACATCCATGTCCCCTCCCAGCAAACCATGTACTGCTATGTTACTATTGCTCGTTCTCAGCCCCTGCTTAGTATGCATGCTTAGGATGCTACGATGTCACCCTGTTACTCCTTGGTTTGGGCTATCACATTATTATATTGTTGTTGATGATATGATTATTATAATGTTGACTATACTCGACGAAGGATGGAAGTTCTAGGCTATCCCGCCCCGACGCTTTGTTCCATTCGAGTCTCCTAGGATCCGAGTTCAGGGTATTGGTTCTAAGACTGAGCGTGCCTAACCTCGTGTAGGATTTTATGGGGTCCCCTTTTCTTACCTACCTAGCTTCAATCATTTCTAGTGTTGGCCCAAGCTGATTTACCATTTGAAACCGTGTGTGTGCTGGTCGGCCGCCAGTAGTTTTCAAACCAACCTGGGCCAGTGGGGACATGGTTTCCTTGGTTGTCCACCTTGTTCAGCTAAGGACCCGGTTTCCCATGTGTGATTAACCGGCTATCCAAACCTGCGACAGACGGTAGAGACCGATTCGAGAGCGCGGCTGGCTTTTGAGTTGGGTGTCGACTCACCGGGGGCCACCCGGATTTGTTCGTTGTTAGTTAGAGGGACCTGTCGTTTTGGATCTCTTGGGACTAAATCATAAAATGGTTGCCTATCATGGGTAGCAACTGAGAGAGATGGGCGTGCGTGCGGAGCCTTGTAATGGGCAGTTGGTACAACCCTGCAGGGTTAAATCTTTTCAAGAAGCCGTGTCCACGGTTATGGACGACTTGAGACCTACTCCTTGTTCATAGACAACAACAACTGAGATAATCTTAATATAACTTGATCAACGTGTATGTGTGCCTTGACTGCTTCTTCTTCGTCGGGATGCAAAGAGGAGGACAAGGATAGGATAGGTGTTATGTTTGCGTAAGTAGTTGATAGCAAGACTTGTTGGAGGCGATTCCTCATCGAATGCTTGGCTTCTTATCTTACTCTTTAGATCGTTATCCACTTCATAAATGCTAGTGCGGAAGCAACCTCACCACTTACCCCATCCTTACCGTAAACTACTAGTTGTCCTAGAATGACGACTGATGAAGTCCTTGCTGGGTCAGTTGACCGCTAAAGTTGGATGCTGAGTACTTCTGTACTCATGATACTACCCCCAAACTCTTTTCAGGGTTCCTGATCGACAACAGGTATGGTGACCGACGTTTCACGTGGAGACTCGACGACGACTAGTTAGGCGGATCCCGGCGGAGGGCCTGGACCCGTGTGGTTATGGGGATCGATTTTTTTCTCTTTTCCAGTAGGCATTTGATTGTAGTCTGTACTCAGACATATACCTTCCGCTGATGTATTGTATTTAAGGCCGTTGTATGCCGATTGTATGAGATGTTGTATCCTTGTATCTGTAATGTTGTGATATCATGTTGGAAATCCGGGGCATATGGCTATGTCATATGTCGCGGTGGGACCGATATGTGCTTCGTCCCCGGACCTGGATGGAAACATCTAGATCTGGAACAGTACCGCATATCGGGCCATACAACTTGGTATCAGAGCCTTACCGACCGTAGGATCCCTTTTCTGGCCGAAGTCGAGTCTAGACAAAAACTATTTTGTTGTTACTAAGTTAGTTATCGGAGAGAAGGATTCTTTTTCCTACTTACCCATGCTCTAGTCAGGACAAGTGTCGTAAGAGTTTTAATTCTCGCCTTATCCCCTTCAAAACTCTAGGATCTCGAGTGTGTGGATTATCGAAATTGTTACAATGCCTTGCTTGCAGCATATTTTCTCGATTCCGATCTCAGGTTTGGGAAATCCTGTAGTACCTTTAGTTCTTCCGACTCTGGGTAAACCTCTTGGTCATCTGTTGACTTCAGTCCTCTTCCCCAGTATCTTCACAATTCCAGTGCGAATGCTCCCCTTGATCGTCGCTTTGAATTGTCGTTCTTCCTCTTGACACTGATGGTTTCGTTTTCCAACGTTGCCGTCTCTCTGCGGAAGTTTATCTCTACAGAAGTTCGACGTCGACATGGAGCAGAGTCCCTTGTTGGTGGTGTTGAAGATCGTCGACTCTCTTTTCTCTCCCCCCTCTCCCCCGGATCGTCCTAGATCTCGGGACGAGATCCCTTGTTGGTGGTGTTGTATTGTAACAACCCAGATTTCACAAAAATTAAAATTTTTGTTTTCGGTGTGAATTGTTTGATTGTATGATTTGTTTGCGGTGTTTGCATCCCCGATTTATCGATCGGCGATTATTTTTCCCCTCTTATATCGTATCGGACGGAGACCGACCCTTGCCACCCTGACACTCTGTCACATCCCAACTTTTACTCTCTATTAAATTTAGATAACCAAACATTAGGGCCAACAATTTTTTTTTGCATGAAGTGTTGTGTTGCTTGACTCCATGTTTGAAGTGGTGTGATGTCTTGATGTAGTGGTAGATCATGTATGAGCTTGTTATGGCAAATAGATCATTACACCACCAACTTGGCTAGATCATCTGGTTTTGAGCGTGGAATGACACCATTTGATCAACCCCAAAAACCCCACTTAGTAATAGAAAGAGGCATTTAGCCTTCTTTTGCTTCTTGTGTTTGTGCTTTTAGTTTCTTTTGCTCTTGTTTATTAAATAATTATGTAGGGATTATAAAGCCTTGCATATATTATGTAGTATAACTAGAGTAATAATATTTTCAACTATCACAAAAAACATAAAACCTTAAACTTGTGCTTAGCAAAAAAAACTTGATCAAATAAAATTTGAAATGAAGCAAACCCCAACAAAATTATTGTATGCTCTTCATAGATCATCTTATAAACACAAATATTAAAATTTCCAATGAAAGTTTCTTGTAAGCATTTTAACAAACACCTTAGGTGCTTATTCTTTTGTATTAACTTGGTTTTCTTTTTAAATCAAGTTATTGAAAAAAACTTCCTAACTATCCTAACCACCCCTAATCTCTTTCACCTCTAACCTCCCTCTCTCTCACGTTCTCTCTCTCGCGTGCGTTCCTCTCTCTCTCTCTCCCGATTCTCTCTCCCTCTCACCCATACCTCTCTCCCTCAGATGAGCTCTCCCCAAACCAGCCCCTCCTACAACGTCAGAACTGACGTCAGACGGGATACGTCAGCCCCACCGCCCTCGTTGCCCAGCCACGGACAAGGCCGCGGATCACCCATGGCACCTCGCGCGCGCTCGCCCCGCTCCTCTTCCCGCCCGAGCACCACCCTCCCGCAGCTATAAAAATCCACCCCTAGCGCCCCTCCTCACCTCACTCCACTCACCAGCACCACACCAGACGGGCCATACCCCGTCCCGAACAGAAGAAGAGGCGCAGAGAAGACCGGGAGGAAGAAGGAAGAGGATGAATGAAAGGAGAAGGGAGGAGAAAGAAGAAGGGAAATGGAGGATGCCGTCGCGCCCTCGCAGCCCCTCTAGCCGGCGACGCCCGCGGAGCTCCGGCGATCTTCCCCAAGCCACGACCAGGAGGAGCCGCCCCGAGCACCGCCGTCTACGCCAAGTCGCCGCCGGAGCCGACGTCCTCAACCGCCACCAACAACAAAAACGGGCGCCACAGGCCGCGCCGCACCTCCGCCGCTACTCCCCGCCGTCCTCCGGCCACCGGAGACGCTCCGGTGAGCCTCCCCTGACCTCCCTGTCCTCCGCGAGCCTCCGTTTTGGGAAAAAATGGACCCCCCTGGTCGCGTCGCGCTACCCCTGCCCCTTGCCGCCGACCGCCGCCCACCGAAGGGCCGGCGGCGAGGCCATGTGCGCCCCTGGCCGCCATGGGAAGCCTCTCCCGTCCCTTGCCCTTGCGGGAGGAAGGAGACGACCCTGGGCCATTGGATCAGCCCAGATCCAACGCCCAAGATTCCCCCATACCCCTTCGCTTATATAAAAAACAGCAACAGCGCCTTGTGCTGGGCTCGGCCAGTTTTTTTTTAAAAGAGAAAGCGCCGTGGGCACCAAATAGCCATGGGCCGGCCGGCTGTCATTTTTTTTCTTTTTTTCATAAACTGCAGCACTTAAAGAATTTTAGACAAATAACCATAGCTCAGAAATTTATGAAATAAATTTTGTGTGCCTTAGAAAATTGTGTTTTATTTTTCTGTATGTTTAGAATAATTTTTATGCATTACCAAATTAATTGCTTTAGTTTAAACTAGTTCATTGTGTTTTTTAGCAGCTAAGAATAGTTTTAATCAATTCACTGTTAACCCTAAAAATGTAATGTTGATTTGTATATACTCCTGTGAGTATTCTTGATTTTTCTGTATGTGTAGAATATTATTTGGCTTAAATAAATTTTTGACCCCTTTTATTATTATTATCACTATTGCTAGTTTATTTCCTATTTTAATTATGTTAGTACTATTAAATTGTTAGTTTAATATTAAACTAGCATATGGTCAGTAGGTTATTACTATGAACTTGGTTATGGAAATAAAACAAATTAATAAGTTGTTAATGAATAAATTAACTAAAAAAACTTAACTTAGGTTAAGAATTGCTTTAATATAATCTTGTTGTGGTAATCCTATTAAATTTATCCCAATGCCTTGTTGTGGTATTCAACTTTGAAGTGTTGATTTAGTATTTCAATGCTAGTACAAATTGTTATTTTAATTACTTGTTGATTGATAGTGAAGTTGAGTGTTGTGTGCCTTGTTTGTTTTGCCCGGTTGTAATGGTGAATTTGTTTCTTCCGCAACGTGTAGATGAGACGCTTGACGTTGCAGGTGAAGACTCCTCCCTTGCCGCCGAAGAAGCCGATCCAGGGTACATCGCCGAGGAAGGCAAGCCATCTTCAAAAACTCAAACCCTTGTCCTACATTTTACTTTCTTTGTACCATATTATATATCATGCTACTATTATATCATTTTGGGGATGGGATTGTATTAGTTTATTAGGTGAAACACCACATACCTTGTAAGCCTACCTATTTGGGAGAAAGAAATTAGACACCGATGATCTTGATCCCTAGCCTTGCTAAAGAACTAATGACAACATAATAACTTGATTAATCTTGCTCCACCCTAATGATTTGGCATACATCTAAGAAGATGTGATGGCCAAGATTGAGGTTGTTGGAAACATCGTTGGACATATTCAAAGTCTGGAGGGACTCTCTATAAGTGTCGCCGAAACCTAGTCTTACAGTACAACCACAATACTCTGGTATGGGACAGGGCTAGTTGGAAACTTGTTCATCTTAGTACGGGGGTCTTATAACTACACATGGATGTTTGATTCCACGAATCTGATAGCCCTCGAAGTCGAGTGGTGAAATTCGCTAGGCTTGGCGTCAGAGGGAACCTTGGTGATCTTCGGCTATGGTGCAGGCTTGGATCCAAGAGGAGCATGACCTGACACGCGGACAGTCCATGTAGTACGGAAGGGGTAGATTCACCTGTACTAGGATAGACAAGGGGAAAACTACGGTCGATTATACGAAACCCGCATACTGAGGTATGACGAACCGTGGGGACTCACGGCGGATGTATCGAATGTTGTGGGTAAAGTGTACAACCTCTGCAGAGTGAAAACTATTCGAGTAGCCGGAGTCCACGGTCATGGACAGCTAGTCAGGCCACACTTTGTGGGGTATAGATGAGAAATTCTAGTACTGAGATTATGTTTCACGATGATGATGTTGGTATTATGAAAAGGGGTTGTACATGATTAAATCAAATACATTTGTGGGATTAAAATTTGTCAAGATTAAAATATTGCCAACTTAATCAATAATGAGTAGTTAGGATTTCCCCTTGATAAACTCCACCATATAGCCATCCCATTATTTTCTTGTACAAAATCTTGTTCATCTCTTTAGGTGGTTTCCGAGTACTTTGTATGTACTCACGGCTTTGTCCCTGGTTATTCCATCGGCCAGGCTTGGAGGAGCAGGTATATGACGATGATGCTACCGGCGATTACTAGGGCGTGCTATGCTCTGAACTACCCTGTGGATTGTGCCGCTAGTACTTATCCTTCTTTTTTCTTATTCCGCTGCTATTTGAGCCCGATGAGGCCGTGTAAGACTATATTGTTGTATGACTTTGTATTCGGTATTGTATGAACATTGAGACTATGGTATCCATGTCGAGTTGTGTGCCATGCGACACTGATCATGGGAGCATGACAGTATACACAGCTGGCCGCTTCGAACATATAGTCCGGGGTGACCACACACTCGACCTTTGCGACACCGGGTTTCACACGATCACCGTCGCGAAAACCGCACGAGACCAGCCACAGCCAACGGAACGAATAAACCCGTTTAACAATTAAATGGGTTATTTTTATAGCGCGCCGGAAAGTGTTCTCGGAACGGTTCCAGCTCGAGGTGAACACCGCCGGCTCGATGCGCTGATCTCGCAGTTCGAAGTTTTACCCGAATCGGAGGTCCTGCGGACCCCCGGCGGTCAGAAACGTAGACACCACGCGCGCGAGAGAAAAACCGGGATGTTTTTGCAAACTGCCAGCCACCTGGGCTATATAAAGACCCCCACTCTCTCCTAGCCTTCTAGGGTTTCCCCTAAGCAAAAATTTGCAGCCACCCCCATGAAAAATCCCAGATCTTCCAAAATCCACCTCCAAACCCGAAACCCTAGATCAAAAAAATTTCTTGCACCCGCATTAAAAGATCTATGCGTAAAGTAAACAATCCTTGCACCCGCAGGTACAAGCACCGTTGTTTTATCCCTGGTGGCAACAACATATCCCCTAGTCTCATGTTTCTGTCACTCAAGCTAGACATCTAGGGGCTGAACCCACAATCAAGCATAACGCTCCCTCTTGGAGTTGCAACAAATCACTTGGCCAAAGCAAAATACGGCAACGGGAACATGCAAGAATTAACTAAAGAACATAAATATAAAAGAGAACCAAATATATTACTCATCACAATCTGAACATAGTCTCATAATCCATCAGATCCTAGCAAACTCAGCATAGCAACATAGAAAATTACAAAGGTGCCTCGATCATGTGAGGAAGCTCACGAGCTCTCGAAAGTGGAAGCACAAAGAGGGGATGAGAACATCACATAGCTACTGGTCATGGACCCCTGGTCGAAGGGGAACTACTCACAAGACATTCGGGAGGCGTCCATGGTGATGGATGGTCTCCCGGAGGGGATTCCTCCTTCCGGCAGGGTGCCGGGGCAGCTTCTCCTGGCAGCCCCGATCTTGAAACGCCGGAGGCGGCGGTACAGAGAGGAGAACGGGAATAGCAGATCGATATTAGGGGTTTTCTCCGCGGGGACTAAATATAGGCCGAAGGGGGCACCGAGGGGGCCACAGGGCAGCCAGGAGGGTGCCCGGCGCGTCCTGTGATGGGGCCGCGCTAGGGACCCTCCTGGGGCCCTGGTGGGCCCATTCCCTTCCATCCTTGGTTCTTAGGGAAGCTTCCGCGACACTGATTTTTTATATAATTTTTCCGGGATTTATTTGGCACTTTTAATGGCCGGAAAACCTGAAATATAAAAACAGCAGAAAACAGGAACTGGCAACTGGGTGCACTGAGTTAATAAGTTAGTACAAATATGATAAAAAGTGTATGAAAGTTCAAGTAAACCATGGCAAAGTCACAAAAATCATGCATGGAGCAAGCATAAATTATATCGATACGTTTGGGACGTATCAACATCCCCAAGCTTAATTCCTGCTCGTCCTCGAGTAGGGAAATGATAACAAGAATTTCTGTGGCGACATGCCACGCAACCATATAAGGACTTTTTAAGTAAAGCAATCAAAGCATGCAATTCAATTCAAGTCTTAACAAGCAAGATTCTATATTAGCATTGACACAAGCAATAAAAGAACAAAGGGTGCAAGAGCTCTCGCTGTCCGTGACTCGAATGTCTCTAGACGTTGTTTGCGTGCAAGCAGGGGACTGGGAAAAAGAGAGAGAAAAAGGTTGTTGAGAACAACTATCTACTAAATTTTCACACGTAGTCTCCTTTGGATTCTTATCTTGACTCGTCCCCAGACCAATAGACAGGTACAAGTCAAACTGATCCACCCCCTTTCGATATTTTGAGAACTCATGCAATGGATGAGTGTGAGCAAGAAAGTTGATACCTAAAAGGCGAAACAGAAAGAAGGTGGAGGAGGAAGACAAAAGAGGTGTGAAAGGCTCACATCAATGAGGACAACCATAGGCGAGAGAAGGCCATATGATAGATATGATGTGAGGAGTAGGGATTGCCATGTAACGGATGCACATGTGTGCTAAAATCTCTCCAATGGAACTAGTGGGGTGCATCCAACTTGCTTGCTCAAGAAGACCTAGAGCTCGTTTGAGGAGGCTCATCACCGGAATATACAAGCCAAGTTCTATAGTGTGAAGGGTCCCCACATAGCTATGTATGATGATCTCTATGGAGTACAAGGGATAGAGGATGAAGTACTAGTGTGGATCTATCCAAAGGAATAATAGTGTGCCCCCTTCTCTCTTTTTTTTCTCTTTTTTCTATTTTGTTGTATTTTTTTGGTGGCCTCAATGGCTCTTTCTATTTAACTCTCATTTGTCCTCTTTGGGATCTTTTGATTTTTTCCTCTTTGGATCTTTTCCTCACTTTAGGGGCAACACTCTATATTTTACAAGAATATAGGAGATCTTTCACACTTTACAAGGGTACTCACATAAAGAAGATGTAGCTATCATGATGTATGCAATGTATGCCGCTGCCAGTGTAGCAGGAACATGTATGACATGAAGATCAATTCATAAAGAGGTGGATGTTGCATGGCAATGTATCTCGGAAAGGCTATGGAAATGCCTTGATAGGTAGGTATGGTGGCTGTTTTGAGGAAGGATATAAGGAGGTTTATAATGACAGAGCGTATCATGCCAAGGGTTTGGATGTGCCGGCGAAGGTGGACGCCAACTCTCGGAGTGAGAAGAAGGCAATGCACGGCACAAGAGAGGCTAGCAAATATGGGAGGTGGAAGTGGCAACTTTCGAATACTCACATTACTCCGAAAAACTCATGCACTTATTATCGGTAACTCTCAATCTAATCAGGAGGTTCACAAAGAGACAAGTACCCCGCGGAGGAGTGTATGGGGGTTTGGTTATCCTTGCTCATCCTCGACTCATGGTACGTGAGTGTACTCTAATATTCGAACCCTCCAGAGGTTAGTGATCCATCGAGTAGCTAGAGTTCTCAGCAAGGGGTTTTGGTTTTCGAAAATCGCACGGATTGCCCAAAATACGACATCTATCACTAATAGGCTAAAGCTATTGACACCATAAGTTCAAACATTACTCTAGTCAATACCTCAAAACTATTGCAAGTTACTACTACAAAGAGAATAGCAAATTCAACTACCTACTTTCTAGTCAAGACACAAAACTCAGTGCAACAGGAAAACTCTCTAAACAAGATAAAACATGCAACCTATAGAAAGTTCAACCTAAGACAAAAGAAAATATCTAGAAGAAAACTAAAGCACTACAACTAAACATGGCAGCAACTAAGAAAATAAAAAGAACAACTCACATCTAAGGAAATAAGCATGCAAATCCTATGAGGAGTTCTAGTTCAAACGGAGCGTGTTTCTCTCCCACACAAAAGAAAGCTAGGGTCTAACTTGTTACTATAGCAAACAAAGAAAAAACAAACCTAAGAAAAGTAAAGAGCGAGACGCTCCAAGCATAGCACATAACGCATGAAGTGATAAAAATATAGTGCAATGAGGGACGAACTGATAATTGTTGATGAAGAAGGGGATGCACGGGGGCATCCCCAAGCTTAGACCCTTGAGTCTCCTTGAATATTTATTGGGGGTGCACATGGGCATCCCCAAGCTTGAGCGTTTGACACTCCAGGATCTTCTTTCATCATCTTCCATCGCACACTTGAAAGCTCCCTTTATTCATAACTCATTGTAAACTGATTAGAGAGGTTAGTAACCTATTAAAATAATTTTCCTCTACTTCAAATAAAGATTTTCAAGAAGGGCTATTGTTTCTCAGGATTGCCAAAAAGTTTTTGTAGGGAAAAAGCAAGCTTAAGGTTTGCAAAGTTAGGAGAGACAAAACGTGGCAGAATCTGTGAAAAACAGAACAACATGTAGTAAAGAATTTTAGGGGGGTACATCTGCAACTCAAATAAAAAACTAAGAACATACGAAAGTTCCGTCATTGTATAGAACACGTTGTGTAAAATATTCAGCTAAAAAAGATGAACTGGTAATTTTCTATGATTTTTCCCATCACGAGGACAGAATATGTTTTCTGGACAGCATGTCACAACTTTCACTTCCCTTGTCATATGAGGCTATGTTTGGCACAAAGCTTGAAAAATAAAGATACAATGATGTTGCTACAGTAGTAACAATCATCAAGACCACTAAAAACAGAATTAAAAACATCTTGGGTTGCCTCCCAGCAAATGCTTTCTTTTACGCCTTTAAGCTAGGCATAAAGCAAAAGATCAAGTTTTATCAAGAAAATAACTAGCCCGTGTAACGGACTCAAAAGGCAACTTAATATTTTTCCTAGGGAATTGTTCCATCCCTTTCTTCAAAGGGAATTGGAATTTGATATTCCCCTCTTTCATGTCAATAACAGCACCAACGGTGCAAAGAAAAGGACGTCCCAAAATAATTGGACAAGAGGGCTCACACTCAATGTCCATAATAGTAAAATCAACGGGGACATAATTTTTATTGACAATGATAAGAACATCATCGATCTTCACCAAATGTTTATTTACGGAAGAATCGACAAGAGGAACACCAAAAGAACAAGGATCAAAAGGTTTAAATTCAAGCATATCATACATTCTTTTGGGCATAACAGAGGTACTAGCTCCAACATCACAAAGAGCAAAGCAAGAGAAGTTATTCAATTTGATTTTTATCATAGGATCTCAACCATCTTCTAGCTTCCTAGGTATGGAGGCTTCTAGTCTAAGCTTATCCTCCCTAACTTTGATTAGAGAATTGGTGATATGCTCTGTGAAGGCAAGATTAAATGTGCTAGTGTGGGGGTCTCTAGACATCTTGTGTAGGAAACCAATAACTTCAGGTAAGGTGCAGTTGTCATAGTCTAGATCACTACTATCTATCAAGGAGGTAGTGATATCATTAAGTCTCACTTGTTTGAAAGCCTCTATATTCATAGAGGTTTCTTCATCTATGTTTGAGGTGGTAGCATCACTATTGATAGGTCCAGGTGGACTAGGGGTGTGATGGGTGCTAATAGTTTGGACATCCTCAACAACTTGGATAGTAGCTATGGTGTGGTAGGTAGGAAGGCTCTTAACTCTCTCTTCTTCCTCCTTTTCTCTAGCCCATCTCTCTTTAAGTTTGCCCAACATCCTAATGTTTTCAGTAATTTGCACTTGGATATCATTCATAGGAGTGATTTTCCTCTCCTCGGGGGGAGAAGTTCTAATCTTAAGCCTCTCAACATCATGGGCTATGTTGTCTACCATCGAAGAGATGATATCTAATTTCTCTAATTTCTCTTCTACACTCTTGTTGAAGGCTTTTTGGGTAGTGATAAAGTCTTCAAGCATACTCTCTAGTTCAGAGGTGGAGTTTTTGGTGCTAGGGTAAGTGTTGTTGTTCCCATAGTTGTTGGATGGGAACGGTCTAGTATTGTTGCTACCAAAATTACTCATATAAGCATTATTATTGAAGTTGTTTCTAGAGATAAAGTTCACATCTACTTGTTCTTGATCAAGCAAGGAATTTAAAGGAACATCCTGAGGATCAATAGGAGCTTTCTTGGTAAGTAGAGACATGATCAAGTCAACCTTTTCATCAAGAGAGGAGATCTCCTCGACAGAATTTACCTTCTTACCAGTTGGAGATCGTTCGGTGTGCCACTGAGAGTAGTTTAGCATCATCTCATCAAGTAGCTTCATGGAAGCACAAAGTGTGGTTGACATAAAAGTTCCTCCTGCGGCCGAGTCTAGCAGATTCCGTGAGGTAAAGTTTAGGCCTGCATAAAAAGTCTGGATAACCATCCAAGTAGTTAAACCATGTGTAGGGCAGTTCTTAACAAGAGATTTCATATGTTACCAAGCTTGGGCAACGTGTTCATTATCCAATTGCCTAAAATTCATAATATTACTTCTCAACTTGATAATTCTAGCAGGGGGATAGTACTTCCCAATAAAAGCATCCTTACACTTGTCCCAAGAATCAATGCTATTGTTAGGTAAGGATTGTAGACACTCCTTGGCTCTTCCTCTCAAGGAGAAAGGAAAAAGCTTCAGCTTGACGATGTCTCCATCTACTTCATTTTACTTTTGCATATCACAAAGCTCAACAAAATTATTTAAGTGCAATGCAACATCCTCTCCAGCACCTGAGAATTGATCTTTCATAACAAGATTTAGCAAAGCAGGTTTAATTTCATAAGAAGGTGCTGAAGTGGCAGGTGGAGCAATAGGAGTGCAGATAAAGTCACTGTTGTTGTGACTAGTGAAGTCACACAACTTGGTGTTTTCATTGGAACCCATAGTAGCAGCAGGTATTTTTGATAACGGACACAAAAGTAAAAAATGAAAGATAAACTAACAAGACTAAAAAGCAAAGATAAAAGATAGTCTCCAACTCGCCTATCTTGTAGACTGGAGTCCCCGGCAACGGCGCCAGAAAATTAGCTTGATACGGTGAGGAAGATAGTTCTCTCACTTCTCGTTGGTTGCCCTAAGTGGAAGGTGAGATGTAGCGTAGCAGCAAATTTCCCTTAGCGAAGATGCTAAGGTTTGAGTATCGAACCAGTAGGACTCCAAGAGATACAAGAAGGTGGTAAGTGAACAATGGCGCCATTCACAACCGAGGTTTCTAACTTCACCTGGACCTGCACACACAACAAGTAACTTTGCTCCCAACGAGTACAGAGGAGTTTTCAATTCCTTTGGCCTTGCTGTTTACAAAGGATCAACGCAAGAGATAATAATAGTGGCAACTGAAAGTAAATTGAAGGTGTAAACAATGGTGGAAATATGGACCGGAGTCCCATGACGTTCACTAGTGATGTCTCTCTCCCAAAAGACGATAAAAGTGCTAGCGACGTAAACAAATCACAACTGGGCAATTGACAGGATTATAAACGCACCGCAATGCTAACTATGCTACAAAAGAAAGGAAGAGGCTCAAAAGCAATGGGCAGTACGCCAAGGTAAGTAGACCGAAATACATCAGCATCTAATACAAATCATCCACCTTGAGATATCTATCTAGAACATCTCACTGGTATTAAGTTGCGAATCCCACCCAAAGTGTAAACTCAAAGCAACAAACAACTGCATTAAAAGAACTATGCGTAAAGTAAACAATCCTTGCACCCGTAGGTACAAGAACCATTATTTTTTCCCCGGTGGCAACAACACATCCCCTAGTCTCATGTTTCTGTCACTCAAGCTAGACATCAAGGGGCTGAACCCACAAGCAAGCATAATGCTCCCTCTTGGAGTTGCAACAAATCACTTGGCCAAAGAAAAATACGGCAACAGAGAACATGAAAGAATTAACTAAAGAACATAAATATAAAAGAGAACCAAATATATTACTCATCACAATCTGAACATAGTCTCATAATCCATCAGATCCCAGCAAACTCAGCATAGCAACATAGAAAATTACAAAGGTGCATCGATCATGTGAGGCAGCTCACGAGGTCTCGAAAGTGGAAGAACAAAGAGGGGAGGAGAACATCACATAGCTACTGGTCATGGACCCATGGTCCAAGGGGAACTACTCACAAGACATCCGGGAGGCGTCCATGGTGATGGATGGTCTCCAGGAGGGGATTCCTCCTTCCGGCAGGGTGCCGGGGCAGCTTCTCCTAGCAGCCCCGATCTTGAAACGGCGGTGGTACAGAGAGGAGAACGGGAATAGCAGATCGATATTAGGGGTTTTCTCCGTGGGGACAAAATATAGGCCGAAGGGGGCACCGAGGGGGGCCACAGGGCAGCCAGGAGGGTGCCCGGCGCGACCTAGGGTGGGGGCGCGCCAGGGACCTTCCTGGGGCCCTGGTGGGTCCACTCCCTTCCATCCTTGGTTCTTTGGGAAGCTTCTGCGACGCTGATTTTTTATATAATTTTTCGGGACTTATTTGGCACTTTTAATGGTCGGAAAACCTGAAATATAAAAATAGCAGAAAAAAAGAACTGGCAACTGGGTGCACTGAGTTAATAGGTTAGTACAAATATGATAAAAAGTGTATGAAAGTTCAAGTAAAACCTGGAAAAGTCACACAAATCATGCATGGAGCAAGAAGAAATTATAGATACGTTTGGGACGTATCAGCTGTGTGTGGTACTAGGACCGATTTCCCCTGGTTGCCGACTTGGTTTTGAACCTTTTTAGTATTTCCGGGGGGTTTGAACTTCTGCAGGTGACACAATCCAGACTCTTGCAGGCCAGGAGTCGGGATTCTCTTTTGTCATGTGGATTTTGTTGAATTCCTTCCTGTTGATTTTCTTCAGAGGGACTAGATGTTCTAACGTCATTGCCATCTTCTTCTTCTGAGAAAGAAACTTTCTCTCGAAATCGCGAAGCACTCTCCCCTTCCTTAGCCTTGACTAGGAGTGGAGCCGTCATGAGAGCTTGCGATGGAATGGTATGTGATGGCGTGGAAGTGATAATGGCTTCTCGCCCTTCGTTGGTTACCCAAAGTGGAAGGTGAGATGTAGGATAGCAGCAAATATCCCCTATGTAGAAGATAGGGTTTGTCTCCCGTAGGACTCCGGCAATGATAAGTAGGTGGCGAAGCGAGCAACACGCCGTTTGAGATATTGCTCTCTTAACCTAGACCTTCACACGACACAATTAACTTTGCACCCAACGAAGTTTAGAGAGGTTGTCAATCTCTCTGGTCTTGTTGTTTACAAAGGATCAAACACAAGAGATAATGATAATGATAGCAACTATAAGTAAATACTGGAAAGTAAATGAGCTTGTAAACAGTGATGAGAATATGGATTGAGGTCCTATGATGTTCACTAGTGATGTCTCTCTCTCAAAAGACGATAAAACTTCTATGCGAGGTAAACAAATTACAGATGGGCAATTGACAGGGTTATAAACGCACCGCAATGCTAACTATGCTACAAAAGAAAGGAAGAGGCTCATAAGCATCGGCAGTACGCCAAAATAAGTAGACCGAAATCCATCTGCATATACTACTAATCATCCACCTTGAGATATCTATCCAGAACATCTCGCTGGTATTAAGTTGCGAGCCCCACCCAAAGTGTAAACCCAAAGCAACAGACAACTGCATTAAAAAGAACTTTGCGTAAAGTAAACAATCCTTGCAACCGCGGTTACAAGCACCGTTGTTTTCCCCCTTGTGGCCACATCACATCCCCTAGACTCATGTTTCTGTCACTCAAGGATGTCATCAGGGGGCAGGTACCCACAATCGAGCATAATGTTCCCTCTTGGAGTCACTACCTATTACTCTACTTGGCCAAAGCAATAAACAGCAATGGAGAACATGCAAGAATTACTTAGGAACAAAAATATAAGAGATAAAAACCAAATATATTACTCTATCACGATCTGAACATAATCTCATAATCCATCAGATCCCATCAAACTCAGCATAGCAACATCAGAAGAATTACATATGTGCCTCGATCATGTAGGGCAGCTCACGAGGTCTTAACCATGAAGAACAAAGAGGGGAGGAGAACATCACATAGCTACTGATCACGGACCCATGGTCCAAGGTAGACTACTCATGGCACATCCGGGAAGCGTCCATGGTGGAGGAGAAGCTCCCGGAGGTCGATCCTCCCTCCGGTAGGGTGCCGGGTAGGGTCCGGACGGTGCTCCCGATCTTGGAAGCACGGCGGCGGCGGAACAGAGGCGAGATTGAAAAATACGGCTATGTCTTCGGAAGTTTCCCGTGGCGGAGAATAAATAGGCGAAGGCGGGCAGCCAGGGACCCCCAGGGGTCCAGGCGCCCCCTGGCGCGTCCTGGCCGCGCCAGGTGGCCGCCTGGGCACCTGGTGGTGGCCCCCTGGCCCTCCTTCGGGTTCTGGAGGCTTCCGACATGCTAATTTTTTATCTGATTTTTCCCGGATTTTTGGAGCACTTTTTATATGTGGATAACCTGAAATAGAAAAACAGTAGAAAACAGGAACTGGGATTGGGGTGCACTAAGTTAGTAGGTTAGTCCAAATATGATCAAAAATGTATGAAAGTGTATCTAGATCATAGCAATATGACAGAAAACATGCATGGAACGAGCAGAAATTATCGATACGTTTGAGACGTATCAACATCCCCAAGCTTAATTCCTGCTCGTCCTCGAGTAGGTATATGATAATATTCATAATTTCTATGGTGACATGCTAGCAACCATATAAGAACTTTGAAAAATAAATCAATAAAGGTATGTGATTATATTGAAGTCATAACATGCAAGAGTCTATATTAGCATTGAAACAAGCAACAAAAGAACATTAGGTGCAAGAGCTCTCGCTGTCTGTGACTCGAATGTCTCCAAATGGTGTTTGCATGCAAGAAGGGGGATAGGGAATACGAGAAGAAAAAATATTTTTGTTGAGAACTCAAACTACTAAAATTTCACAATTGGTCTTTTTTTGAATCTTATCTTGACTCGTCCCCAGACCACTAGCCATGTACAAGTCAATTTGATCCACTCATTTTCGATATTTTGAGCTCTCATGCAATGGATGAGCGTAAGCACAAAAGTTGACACTTAGGATGGCAAAGAGAGAATATGGTGGAGGAGGAAGACAAAAAGGATGAGAAAGGCTCACATCAATGAGGACAATCATAGGCGAGAAGGCCAAATGATAGATATGATGTGAGGAGTAGGGATTGCCATGCAACGGATGCACATATGAGCTGAAAATCTCTCCAATGGAACTAGTGGGGGTGTATCTAACTTGCTCGCTCATGAAGACCTAGAGCTCTTTTGAGGAGGCTCATCCTTGGAATATGCAAGCCAAGTTCTATAGTGTGAAGGTCCCCACATAGCTATATGCATGATCATATCTATGGAGTACAAGGATAAGAGGGAGTACTAGTGTGGATCTTTCAAAAAGATAGTAGTATTGCCCCTTTCTCTCTCTTTTTTTTCTTTTTTTTTCTTTTTTTGTATTTTTTGGTGGCCTCAATGGATCTTTCTATTAGAACTCTCATTTGTCCTCTTTGGGATCTTTTTTTTGTTCACTTTGGGATCTTTGCCTCACTTAAGGGCAACACTCTAATTTACAAGAGGATATAGAAGATCTTTCACACTTTAAAAGGTACTCAAATCATAAAGAAGATGTAGCTACCATGATGTATGCAATGTATGCTGCTGCCAGTGTAGGAGGAACATGTATGACATGAAGATCAAGTCATGAAGAGGTGGATGTTGCATGGCAATATATCTCGGAAAGGCTATGGAAATGCCTTGATAGGTAGGTATGGTGGCTGTTTTCAGGAAAGATATAAGGAAGTTAATGATGACAGAGCGCATCATGCCAAGGGTTTGGATGTACCGGTGAAGGTGGACGCCAACTCTCGGAGTGAGAAGGAGGCAATGCACGGCACAGGAGAGGCTAGCAAATATGAGGAGGTGGAAGTGTCAACTTTCAATACTTACATTAGTCCAAAGAACTCATGCACTTATTATCGGTAACTCTCAATCTAATAAGGAGGTTCACAAAGAGATAAGTACCTCGAGGAGGAGTGTATGGGGGTTAGGTTATCCTTGCGCATCCTCGACTCATGGTACGTGAGTGTACTCTAATATTCGATCCCTCCAAAGATTAGTGATCCATCTAGTAGCAAGAGTTCTCAACTAGTTTTGTAGGTTTTCAAAATAAACACGGATTGCCCAAAATACGACGCCTATCACTAATAGGCTAGAGCTTTTGACACCAAAAGTTCAAACATTACTCACATTAATACCTCAAAACTATTGCAAGTTACTACTAAAATTAAATATCAACCTCAATTACCTACTCTCAAGACAAGACACAACTCAGTGCAACAACCAACTCTTTTAACAAGATGAACATGAAAACTAGAGAGTTCCAGCAACAAACTAAACAAAAGCCAAGGCTCTTGCTAAAGACAAACTAAAACTAAAACAAAACATGGCAGTAGCTACGAAAAGATAATGAACACACAACAGCAAAAAGATAGGCATAAAAAATCCTAAGATGTGTTCTCTATTTTTAAAGTGGAGCGTGTTTCTCTCCCACACAAAGTGAGACGGGAGATAACTTGTTATGAACAGAAAGCAAAGCTAAATAAAACAAAAAATAAAACCTAAGAGCGAGACGCTCCAAGCATAGCACATAACGCATGAAGTGATAAAAATATAGTGAGACGAAGGACGAAATGATGATTGTTGATGGATAAGGGGATGCACGGGGGCATACCCAAATTTAGACGCTTGAGTCTCCTTGAATATTTATTGGGGATTCATGGGGCCATCCCCAAGCTTGAGCGCTTGACACTCCCGGATCTTCTTTCATCGTCTTCCATCGCACACTTGAAAACTCCCTTCATACATAACTCATCATAAGCTGATTAGAGAGATTAGTACCCTTAATAAATAATTTTTCCCCACTGGATATAAATATATTCTTGAAGATCTACTTTTTCTCATGATTTCCAAAAGTTTTTTGCAAAGAAAAAGCAAGCTTAAGGTTTGCAAAAGTTAGGAGAGACAAAACGTGGCAGAATCTGTGAAAAACATAACAGCAGGTAGTAAAGATTTTTTAGGGATACTTATGCAACTCAAATCATAAAACTTAGAACATACGAAAGTTCTGTGATTGTATAGAGCACGCTATGTTAAAAATTCAGCTCAAAAAGATGAATTTGTGATTTGATCCGATTTTTCCAGTCACGAAGACAGAATCTGTTTTCTGGACAGCATGTCACAACTTTCACTTCACTTTTCATATGAGGCTATAACTTGGGACAAAGCTTGAAAATAAAGATACAATGATGTTGCTACAGTAGTAACAATCATCAAGACCACTAAAAACAGAAGTAAAAACATCTTGGGTTGCCTCCCAACAAGCGCTTTCTTTTACGCATTTAAGCTAGGCATGAAGATTATAAAGATGTTCTCATAAGAATAAGAATTGAAGCAGAAGAGAACATCAAGAATAAAATATGAATCACATTTAAGCCTAACCCACTTCCTATGCATAAGGATCTAGTAACCAACTAAATCATTAAAGCACATAGTAACAAGCATAAGAAGGTAGAACAATAACAACTTCAAAAATTTCATCATGGAGAGAGGGAGTTTAATATCATTGAGATATGTGAAGCCATGTCTCCCTTTCTCATAGTAATTGTCAGTGATATCATGAATAAACTAAAAAAATATAAGTATCACATAAAAAATTCTTATCATGATCCACAAGCATACAAAATTTATTACTCCCCTCATAAGCAAAATCATCAATGGTAGTGGGAGCAAACTCAACAAAATAGCTATCACATGAATCATTCTTATCATGATCCCTTGTAAAAAAATATTCTTTATAGCATAAGTGTCATCGCAACAATCATCATCAATAGGAGGCAAAGTATCATCAAAATAAATTTCCTCATGAAAACTTGGGGGGCTAAAATATCATCAAATGTAGCATCCCCAAGCTTATAACTTTGCATATCATTATCGTCAAAATTATTCAAAGAAGACATGCTAATGACATTGCTACTAACATGAGTGTTATGCTAATAATAAAGCTCCATAGGCTTTTTGATTTTCTCTTCAAACACTTCATTTCCTAATTCAAGGTAGAGCTCATAAAGCTCTCTCATTGTTTTGTTGTTTTCCATAAAGAAACATAAGCAAAGGTAAAAACTGGAAGGTAAACTAACAAGACTAAAAGGCAAAGGTAAAAGATAGTGTGGAACTCCCCTATCTTAGCACCCGGAGTCCCCAAGAACGGCAGCAGAAATTTTCTTGATGGCGTAGAAGTGATAATGGCTTCTCGCCCTTCGTTCGTTACCCCAAGTGGAAGGTGAGATGTAGGATAGCAGCAAATCTCCCCTATGTAGAGCATAGGGCTTGTCTCCCGTAGGACTCCGGCAATGATAAGTAGGTGGTGAAGCAAGCAACGCGCCATTTGAGATATTGCTCTCTTAACCTGGACCTGCACAAGACACAATTAACTTTGCTCCCAATGAAGTTCAGAGAGGTTATCAATCTCTCCGGTCTTGTTTTTTACAAAGGATCAAACACAAAAGATAATGATAATGATAGCAATTGAAAGTAAATATGGAAAGTAAATGAGCTTGTAAACAGTGATGAGAATATGGACCGGGGTCCCGTGATGTTCACTAGTGATGTCTTTCTCCCAAAAGACGATAAAACTGCTATGCAAGCTAAACAAATTACAGATGGGAAATTGACAGGATTATAAACGCACCGCAATGCTAACTATGCTACAAAACAAAGGAAGAGGCTCATAAGCATGGGCAGTATGCCAAAATAAGTAGACCAAAATCCATCTGCATATACTACTAATCATCCACCTTGAGATATCTATCCAGAACATCTTGCTGGTATTAAGTTGTGAGCCCCACCCAAAGTGTAAACCCAACGCAATAGACAACTGCAATAAAAAGAACTTTGCGTAAAGTAAACAATCCTTGCAACCGCGGTTACAAGCACCGTTGTTTTCCCCCTTGTGGCCACAACACATCCCCTAGACTCATGTTTCTGTCACTCAAGCGTGTCATCAGGGGGACTGTACCCAAAATCGAGCATAATGTTCCCTCTTGGAGTCACTACCTACTACTTGGCCAAAGCAATATACAGAAACGAAGAACATGCAAGAATTACTTAGGAACAAAAATATAAGAGATAAAAACCAAATATAGTACTCTATCACGATCTAAACATAATCTCATAATCCATCAGATCCCATCAAACTCATCATAGCAACAGCAGAAGAATAACATATGTTCCTCGATCATGTAGGGCAGCTCACAAGGTATAAACCATGAAGAATAAAGAGGGGAGGAGAACATCACATAGCTACTGATCACGGACCCATGGTCCAAGGTAGACTACTCACGGCACATCCGGGAAGCGTCCATGGTGCAGGAGAAGCTCCCGGAGGTCGATCCTCCCTCCGGTAGGATGCCGGGAAGGGTCCTGACGGTATTCCCGTTCTTGGAAGCGCGGCGGTGGCAGAACAGAGGCGAGATTGCAAAATAGGGTTCTGTCTTCGGAAGTTTCCCGTGGCGGAGAATAAATAGACGAAGGGGGAAGCCAGGGGGCACCAGGGGTCCAGGCGCCCCCTGGCGCGGCCATTCCCCTGGCCGCGCCAGGTGGCCGCCTGGGCACCATGTGGTGACACCCTGGCCCTCCTTCCGGGTTCTGGAGGCTTCCGACACGCTGATTTTTATCTGATTTTTCCTGGATTTTTGGAGCACTTTTTATATATGGAAAAACTGAAATAGAAAAACAACAGAAAACAGGAACTGGCACTGGGGTGCACTGAGTTAGTAGGTTAGTCCAAATATGATCAAAAATGTATGAAAGTGTATCTAGATCATAGAAATATCACACAAAATATGCATGGAACAAGCAGAAATTATCGATACGTTTGAGACGACGTATCAGTATGGTATCCCCATGCTGGGATATTTTGGATCTTACTCTTCTGGTGCAGTCCCGAGCCGATTACCTTCGATTGGGCAGATGGATGTGGTATCGGAAAGCTTTGTTTCTTTGGAACATGAGTTGGTATCAGAAAATTCCGCCGGGTCCGAAGATTTGTGGACGACCCCGACGAAGACATGCCGAGAGTTGGTTTTGAGCCGACTTTTTACCTCTGTGGGGAAGTCGATCTCCGGAGCCCGGGTGGTGTTGTTTGTGCAGAACTTTCCGCGTCGGCTTCTGGTGATCCTAGCAGCGGCGGTGAAATTGTGGTGCCTTGCTAAGCTCCCTCTAGTATTATGATACCTGCGTGCGCAGGCCCCACGGTGGGTGCCAACTGTCGTGGGAAAGTCACGGAAGATGTCCTCATTGGAGAACATAGTATGGGACCTTTGCCGCAAGGTGAATACGAGAAGGGAGTCGGCAAGATCACAAGACGCAAGATTTACCCAGGTTTCGGCCCCTCGAAAGGTAAAGACCTACTCCTACTTTTCTATTATTGGGCGTCTAGTTATCAAATACAAGGGTGCGGAATCGATACCTCTGCCTCGAGAAGATCTAAGTTGAGTTGTCCTTTTGGTTCCTCGGGGGGCCGACTTATATAGATGTCGGGTCCCTAGGGTTACACGAATCCGACTTCTACACGAGAAGGAGTCGTAATCCAGTTACAAGTAATTTCCTTGTCTATCAAGGTAATTCCTATTCCTTCTATGGTCTTCGGGCTTCATGTTGGGTACGACCCGGTCCAGAAAACGGGTTCTCCTTCTGGGCCTTCCATGGGCTGAGTCGGCCTGAGTCCTTTGCTACGCCGGGTTATGGTCTTGATCCATCCCCCCGACACAAATTAAAAACATGGGTAATGCACATGATAAGGCATGAACATGACAAGAAGGCATCTCAATTGCATTGCATTGGGGAGAAGTCCAAATGAAAGAAAAATTGATCAATATGAGTCTCCCAACACAAGCATCATTAATATTATGCATCACAAAGTAAACATGGAAATAACAATAGATATCTCCACCAAGCTTTCAAAGGCACATATAAGGAATAGGAGGGTGAATCATTTGAAATGCAAGGCATGTGTCACAAATGCATGTCATATGAAGAGGAAAAAGCATAGCATGCAACCTGAACAAGGAAAATGGGTATTGAGTAAAAAGTGCTATAGAACCCATATCCATGTGAGAGCCATGTAGAAGGCATGCACGAAGTACTTGTGCGAAGAGGGGTGGAGAACTAGTGATCCAAGGTATCCTGTCATGGGAAAGTCACGACAGATGTCCGTAGAGTCGGACTTATCGTGGGACCTTTGCTGCGAGGCGAATTCGAGGAGAGAGTCGACATAGGCACAAGACTCGGCGGGTTACTCAGGTTCGGCCCCGACAGTGCGGTAAAGACCTACTCCTGCTTTTTGACTATAGGGGGGTCGACTCGTCAATAGGAAGAGTCGATCGTATCGATTACAGTGGTGATCTTTCGCCGGCTTAGTCTCGTGGAGATCTAGGCTCTGGAGCGAGTTTTCTAAACCTGGCTTGAGGTAAGTTCTGGCTCTGGTTCCTC
The DNA here is from genome assembly GCA_950022295.1 of Bromus sterilis. Classification (NCBI taxonomy): domain Eukaryota; kingdom Viridiplantae; phylum Streptophyta; class Magnoliopsida; order Poales; family Poaceae; genus Bromus; species Bromus sterilis. The sequence continues at coordinate 116,691,343 of OX465599.1, forward strand.
TGATCCTTGTCTTATAAAGGTGCTGGGTCTCGGGATTCCTAGAGTCTGACTCCTATACGATGTGGAGTTCTATTCTACTTTACAAGTTTTCTACGTGCTATACAAGGTAAGTCGAATTCCTTCTAGGGCTTCAATCTTCACGCTTGGCACGTCAGACTCCTGGTCGGCTCTTCTTTATGAGCCTTCATATATAAGTCGGCCCGGAGGTTCCTAATGTCGGGTCTATGGGCCTGATCCATCCCCCCGACATTAGCCCCTAGGATTGTTGTGATGCTTCAGTCTTCACACCAATCTTCTTTTATCTCCTTCATTGCCACCAGCTCTTCATGGATCAAGGGCCGACTTTATGCTTGACATTGATTGGGAGTCGGAGTTGTCTATCTTCAATCTTGCTTCGATTCCTTGATCTTCATGAAATCGGCTTTTCGTTGAATCAGCTATCATCTGATGCTTTACTAGAAGTCGACGCCTAAATCTTTTTAGCTTCTCGTTTCCTTTTACATGAAGATTTCTTCTTTGACCTTTGGACAAAGATTCGGTTTTAGTTTTTATGATCACACTGCCCGAAACGCCGGTTTAAAGGCATTCCATAAATGCCATCTACCATGGGTAGTTATCCCTTATTTGTTGTGGCATTAATGGAACCTCTCCATGAATCTATTATAAATATCCCTTGGATAGCTTGATCTTTCAAGCGCATCCTATCTTCTTCTTCCTCTTCCTATTTTCTCCATGGCTCCTAAGCTAGAAACCTCTTCTCCTTTGGCATCCAATGAACCTGATCCGCGTGCAAGTACTCGAGGTCGCGGCCATGGTCGTGGTCGTGGCCATGGTAGAGGTTGTGGCCATGGCAGAGGTAGAGAAAGAAGTGCTCGTGCTGCCTCTCCTTCTAAATCTCCCCCTTCTTCTCCTGAGAGGAGTGAATTCTTGGTTCATATCCGGACGATTCGTCACTGGATCAAACTTCCTGAGTCTTTTTCTCAACTTGTGTTTGACTCATCGCCTTCGGGTCTTTGGCTCCGATCTGATGGATGTCCTCATGGGCCTGTCTGGGTGACAGTTAGTTTTTCTAACCAAGGAACCATGTTTTTTGAGAAAGGTTGGAAAACTTTTCTTCGTTCTAGGAATATTCCACGAGGAGACACCATTATCTTCAAATTTGATGATGAAGAAACCTTGTCAGCTAGGATCTTTGACTCGGATGGAGACCGAGCCTGCTGTTGTGTGGAGAGCTCCAGCGATGAAGAGCTCCTTAGTGAAGAAGAAGCTTCAACAGAGGATGAAGCTCACTTTGAAGAAGATGCCTGAAGCTGTGGGTTTTATGATTTAGTTCCAAGAGATCCGAAATGACAGGTCCCTCTAACTAACAACGAACAAATCCGTGTGGCCCCCGGGGAGTCGACACCCAATCCAAAAGCTGGCCACTCTCGCGAATCGGACTTGAAAGCTCAAGAATTATCAGAGGGGGAGGGGGTGAATGATCACTTCTAAAAATTCTAAGGAACTTAGAAGGAATTCATGCAAATTGCGAAGGACTAAAAACATCTCGAAGGAAATACAGTATCGAAGGTAATGCATAGCTCGAAAGGATTGGGAGCGAAGGAAAACATCGAAGACAAACAGGCAACGAGTAAATACTTAATGGAAATGCTAGAAGGAAAATGAGCCTGACACGACGATGTTTGGTAAACCAGTTCACACTCTGCAAAGTGCTACGTCTGGTTGGAGGGACTGGTGATTGAACACCTAGATCAAAACTCTCTCCATCCTATTCTCCACTGCAACAAACTCCTCGAGTTTGTCCAGTTTTCACTCGTGGTAGATGATTCAGGACATCTCCGAGACCTTTACAAACTTCCTTCAGCAGTGACAATTTCTCTTCGACTGCTTGACAGGCGACGCCTAACTGTCTAGGAGACTTGCAGTTCTCCAAGATAAAAAGATCGGCTAATCTCAACCTAAGTCTTTGTGAATGCTCAACTCAGTTCAGACTTGGGTTTTGGTTTTCTCTCGATGAATCTCTTTTGGGATGCTCACGGACTTCTGTCTTAGAATCTTCAGTTGAGCAGCCAACCCGAAATGGCGGGTAGGTGCGGGGTATTTATAGTTGGCGATCCCGATGGGTAAAATTACTGAAGTGACCCGATGCGACCGCTTGACGCGTGTCCACAACGGTCGGATTCCAATCACTGCGCAACTTTACTTGAGGACCAAGTAAGCTGACTTACCGAACGAGTTCTCTCTCGAAGGCACGAAGTGCGATGACTTTGCCTTCGAGCTATTTACTCGACTCAGTAAGATTTCTCTCGGTAGGCTTTTGTGGGTTTAGGTTGAGCAGAGCAAATTCACTTCGACTAAGATCTCAACTAGCAAACCCCTCTTAATAGTACGGTTTTTCCTATGACTCAAGAAAATAAAGAGAAACTAGTAAAAAGACTAAGTCTTCGACCAGCTTCAGCTTACTCCTCGTTGCCCTTTTACTCGAGAGAGACTTTTTCTTCGACTACATTTTTAGGGGTCGTTTTCCTTCAAAGGTGTCGGTAGATGACTGCATCTCTGGTGCAGTGAGTTGTCCTTCGACCTTCTACTTGCAAACTCCATTCTTTCGGAACCTAAGTATCTGTTTATACTCGAAAACAATATTAGTTCCACTTCTTCTTTTTCCAACAATGTCCAAAACCTTCGGGGGCAAAACTTGCTCTTACAATCTCCCCCTTTTTGGACGATTGTTGACAAAACAGGCATCGATAAATAATTGAGAAAGTTTTGAGTTTTCGATGATAAACCAGTGCTAAGATTGATGAAATACTCCCCCTTGATGTATGCACGGAAGATAAGAGTTTCCTGTGAAGTGCATATTTGACAAGTAGAGTCGAGGGAAAAACATCAATAATCTTAGCGAGAGAAATTTCATTCTAGATAATATCCAATGAGAAATGTTCAATCTCCTCGAATGACCTGTGAACTTATATGAAAGATAACTTCCTGCAAAAAGGTTAAGTATCGCAAGCAGCAGATAGATATCTTACGAAGAAGAGTAGCAGTTCACAGTCCTACTTAGAGTTAGTTACAACCAGATCGAATATGAATCGAAAGTTTGTTGAAACTACTCAGAAAACCTCAAAGTTCAAAAGTTTATCGAATGAAAAGCAAAGCCCTTAACCCCTTAGGCAAACTAATTTCTTCGATGCCACTACATCTCCCCCTTTTTGTCACAACGTACAAAATAGTCGAGAGAATAGGGTCGAAAGAAATCCCTACTCGTTGTGGCGGCTCCGGCGATCCGACAAGATTCGGCGAGCGTTGGAGCACGACGAATTGGGCGAGCGCCTAGAGGAGTGATCTTCGTGCGGAAGGAGTGGTGATCTCCAGAAGATTCTAGCTGCAATTCCGGCGGGGTCCTGGGGCTTCGAGGATGTGGAGTGTAAACTCTTGCTTGACGTTGAGCGGCTTCATCTTTCTCGGAGTCGGAGGAGAAGGTGTTCACAGTGATGTGATAATAGTCATCGACACTGAGTACATCTCTGTTCTTCGGCAACCGAGGGATATTGGGATCCGGGCGATCTACTCGATCCTCATTGGTCCAATTTCTGTTCAGATGAGGAGGATATTCTTCGAAGCCACATCGTTGAAGTTGACCGAGTGAATTGAATTTTCGCAGTCCTTTCCAATCTCGGCGAAGGCATTCACGCAGCATCTGATTGTTGTTCATAGTAATATTGCGCAAATGATTTATCTTGTCCATCAATGCTTGCTTCTGAATGAAATCTTGGTTGATGTGATGTTGAAGCATTTGCTGGGACCGAAGAGAAATTACCATGTGATGCACAGGCTTGATAAACTTCGAGCGAACATTTCGCTCAGTTAACTGGGCGCAGATGCCAGTGTGCTCAGCATATTGATCGTTGGGTCGAGCAACAATCTGCAATACTTCCCTAACTGGTGGAGTGAAAATCTTCGGGAAAACTGACACGGGGAATGGCACGTCCCGAGAGTAATTGCAGATAGCCATCAGCCATGGTGCATACAACTTGTGGGAATTGTGATCATCAGCACAAGACACCAAAGTTCTGATGAAGTAGTCTTCAAAATCGAAAGGATGACCATGGACTAATTTCAACAGAGCAAGTTGCATGTCATTGGGAATAGGAAAATCATCGTGCACATCGAGCATTGGCATCAAAGTCTTCGAAAAAATATAAAACGATGCCTTTGCTTCAAAAACTAAGTGTCTTGGCTTGGGCTCAGCCGGGAAGTTATCTCCTACGACATCTAGATTCATGAGTGTAGAAAATTCAGCAGGAGTTGGAGCAGGTAAGTCATGAATCTTGTGTGGTAATCCTTCGAACCGAGGTAAATTGATGATGGCCAGAAATTGGTCGACAGTCATATGGAATACTTGGCCTTGGATCATATAATCAAATTTCCACGTCTTCGAGTTCTCGGGATCACCACGTGACATAGAGCGTTGCATAAAATTGCTTGATAAGCTCAGGATTTTAGCCACAATCGAGAGAAAACATCTTGTGAGCGTGAAGACCATCAATTGTTTCGGCAACATTCTCGAAACATGAAGTGGAGTACACTGAAGGCATATCAAGGTATTGATGTTGGAAAACTCTAGCCTTGTTGTACAGCACACGAGTATAATAGATGGCTTGCTCTTGGGTCCAAAACCAAAGAGAATATGCACTTCTGGGCTTCTCGTAGGGATTGGTTCCGAAGAAAAATGGCTTGTGTTCACGCCTTTTGAAGATGGGGCCTCCTCGAGGAACATCTGAGCGGAACAGAGGCAACATTTCTCTCGGATGAGCAGAATGGAGCAGCTCATCAACAGGAAAAACTTCGGCAGCATTTTCCGGAATCTGGAAAACTGGCTCAGCAAGACGAGGAATTGAAGATGGAACGTTTACAATGTCCTGAGCTAGGATGGCTGCAGGAGCAGTTTCCTCGGCCTGCGCTTCGACGGCAATTCCTTCGTCGGCATTAGCATTTTAAGGGGCCTCTTCATTATCCATGGCCTCCAAATCTTTGGCTAGTTGTGCGAAAGCATCAACCATTTCTTCGTTCGAGGAACTTGATGAGGAGGAGGAAGAAATGTCACTAGAACCGTCATCTCCAGAACTGTTTCCTTCGACAACATCTTGACGAGAAGAAACTGTCGTGATATCAACATCAGCTCTTCTCCTTCATGCAAAGTGTGTGCAGAGGAATAATCTTTCTGAGCAGAGGAGATGGGGTCTTGAGTTTCTTGCTCGACCTGAGCAAGTTGCTCGTTCTCTGCTTGGGCTTGGGTCTCGATGGCTGGGGTGGTTGATGGAATAATGTGTGGTGGTAAAGATGGTTTCGGTGGTGGAGACGAGGCTTTTGGGGGTGATGGTTGACGAGGTGGAGGTGTTTGTTGGCGAGGTGGAGGTGTGGCTTGGCGAGGGGGTGGAGTTTTCTCACGAGGAGGAGTTCGTTGCTTGGTGGGAGTTGGTGCAGTTTCCTGTCATGCTGGAGCAGCAACGACCTCGGTAGACTTGGCTTCTTGGCATTCTTCTCGATCTCTGGCGTCCCACGCGCAGAGGTTGGGGCAGCTGACTTTCTCTTACGAGATTGTCTGTTCTACAGGGCATCATTATGCTCTTTGCATACGGCCAACACAATTTGTCGAACCTTTTCATACACAGCGGTCAGGTTTTCCTTTTGAGCCCTTCTGGATGCTTCAGCGGTTGCAATCTTGGATTTGGAAAACTTTCGGGGCTCAATGTCCTCGGTTTCTTCTTAAAGTTGTCTGGAGTAAAAATTCACTTGTTCCTTGTCCTTGCGATCCTGGGTGAGATACCCTTCCCAGCGAATCATGTATCGAGCAACATGCTCTTGGATTTCAGCAGGGACATCATCCTCGGCAGTGACTTTGCTCGGTGTGGTAGCCATCTTCCAGAGGATATGAGAAATATTAGCAGCATCCCAAGGAGCATGGGCGCCAGAATCTCCTTCGTTGGAGCTCTATTCATCGGCACGAGGGTCGGAAACAACAGGTGCAGCAGGTGCAGGTGCAGGAGCTGGTGCGACTCGAGGAACTGGAACAGCCTGAGCTTTTTGCCTAGCTTCTTTGGCCTTTTTCTCGGCCTCCTTGGTGGCCTTGGTAGCAACAATGGGTTTTGTCACGGCACTAGGGGCCGCAGCTTTATCCTTCGAGGCACTGGGGGCCTCAGCATTTTTCTTCGCAGCACTTGCAGCTGCAACCTTTTCCTTCGTGACTGTGGGAGTCACAACTTTCTCGGTGGCGCTGGTGGCCACGACCTTTTCCTTCGAGGCATTAGGAATTTTGCCTTCAGCAATCTGTCGTTGATACTTTTCACTGACCAAATGTAAAATGCCTAGTTGTTGAGCAACCTGGGCCTTTTTATGCTCGGGCTGGCTGTGAAAGTTCAGGAGCTTGGAATTTGTCAAGTCCTTTTCTTCTTGTTCTTTTTTTTTGCCAGCCTTTCTTTTCGTTGAACAAGTGTTTCTTCATCCTCAGCAACTTGAGCTTGCTTTCCCTTCGATTTAGCCGAAGGTTTTGGTCGGCGAGCTTGAACCGGTGGAGCAGATGAAATGGGCGGATCAGTGACCAAGTTGGTCAAGTCAATGTTTGCTCGAGGAGCCTATGCAGCTAGCTCCTGGATCCTAATGCCTTTACTGCTCGGCTTCTTCTTTAGAGGAATGCCCTCGACATCAGCCTCAGTACCAGGGTCTTGATCATCAGAATTGACATTATCTTCGGAGCTCGCATCTGGTGGTGAGACAATTACCACCTTTTTCTTTCGCTTGGCTGATTTCTTGGCAGCCTTCGATTTGGCACTTGGGCCAACATCCTCGGCACCCTTAGCAACAGCAGCAGCCTCCTTTCTTGCTTTGGCTTCCTTTCTCTTATGTGCTCGTGCTTCCCGAGCATCAACTAGCTCTTGAAAATCAGCAGAGGTTTTGAGAGCAGATGGGTGAGCATCAGCTGGAGGAGGTGGTCGATTATCTTTCGTCCACTTGGGCCTTAAAGATTTGACATCCGACCAAGGACTTTTCATTGCAAACAGCCTCTCCCAGCGAGGAATAAGCGACTTGTATTCATACCAACGAAGTGCTTGTAGCCTTTGAATCTCTTGCAGACGATTTTCTCGTGTACGTTCATCTTCAGAACCTGAAGGCGTTCTCAAATTCTTTTCTATGATCAAATCCTTTGATAATCCTTCAGAGTTGTTGGTGATTCTTGTTCGGCCTCCCACACGCTTGGGTGCTCTGACATTTCCTTCGATCCCAGACATTTTCCTGCGAAAAAGATAGGTACGAGGGAATATAGGAAAGTTGTGAACAAGTACCAGCGGTTTTCGAGGAAAATCATTTTGAATGCAGTAAACATATCGATAAGCATTTCTTGCAGCAAGTTTTTCAAGCAAGTGCTAGGCTAGATTTCCATCGGGTGCAAATCTAACGAAGAACTTGTATGAACGAATTGCACAAACAAGTCTATTGATACGTTTCTGAGGAAATTTCTTAAGTGAGAGAATCCGAGTGATTTCTTACCTAGCTCAGATGGGAATCGACAGAAAACGCTAGAAACAGATTTCCCAAGATTCAATGATCCAAACAGATCAAACAGACCTAAGAAAATGAGAAAAAATAGAGAACAAATCTGGATACGATGAACACATGAGATTGGAATCGTGTCCAGAGCCACACATACCCTAACTTGGTGATGTGCGGCAACTACGGCGACGCAGATGAAGTTCCTCGTCGACGGGAAGGTCTCAAGCGGCTTCCTTCCGGGAGCAAAGCGGCGACGGAGTCGACGGCGACGAGCAGCACGGCGGCGCGCGAGAGAGAACTTCGGGAGCAGAGAGATGAAGTCAAGGAAATTGCGATGGCTGAGCCGGTGGGGTGGATCAGTATTTATAGGGGAGGGGGTCTGACATAACTGTCAGATCTGATCCAACGACGCAGATTTTGCGTCTCTCCGCATTCAACAGACGGATTTTGTGGCGGTAATCGCGGGAAAATCCCAACGAACCGAAAGAAAGTTGCTCCACGTCCGAGACCAAACTCATCGAACATCGAGTATAAAAGTAGATAAACGTTCGATAGATTTAACTTCGGAATCAATGACATTCGAAGGGAATCTTGATCGAGTACATATATACATGTTCACGAGAGAAAAGCACAGATGGGGTAGGGATAGAATAGAGGGAAAACAGGGTCCGATTCTTAATCAATCCGAGGGGTAAACTATGATAAAACTCGGAGTGGTAAGTGTATAGGACAACACCAAACGAACAAAAACAAACGAAAAAGAAACACGATCGAAAATTAACGTAAGTAAACAATCATAGAAAGAAAACATATAATACATAGTACCGATAGTTATGATCTTACTGCACATTACGTGAGTCCAATATGTTTAACTCACACCTTAGTGCACAGAACCTTTTCTCATCCAAGGGCTTCGTAAAGATATCAGCCAATTGATCTTCGGTGCGAACATGGCTGATAACAATATCTTCTCGCTGAACGTGATCTCGAAGAAAATGATGAAGAATGTCAATATGCTTCGTTCGAGAGTGTTGCACAGGGTTATGGGAAATCTTGATAGCACTCTCGTTATCACATAGCAATGGAATTTTCTTCACAAGAATTCCATAATCTTTCAGCATTTGCTTGAGCCACAGAATCTGAGTGCAGCATGAACCGGCAGCAATATACTCGGCTTCAGCCGTAGAAATAGATACGCAATTATGTTTCTTCGAAGCCCAAGAGACAAGAGATCTACCGAGAAAATGACAAGTGCCCGAGGTAGATTTCCTGTCGACTCGATCACCCGCCCAGTCAGAATCGGAATATCCAACGAGATCAAACTGGGCACCCTTGGGATACCAAAGTCCCAAAGATGGTGTGTGAGCCAGATATCGAAGAATTCGCTTGACAGCAATATGATGTGATTCTTTCGTGTTTGCCTGAAAACGAGCACACATACAAACTGATAGCATAATGTCAGGTCTAGATGCACAAAGATAAAGAAGCGAACCGATCATCGAGCGATATTTCTTCTGATCGAAAGGTTTTCCCTTTTCATCTGCATCTAGATGAACATTCGTAGGCATTGGAGTCTTGATAGTTTTGCAACTGACAAGATCAAACTTCTTCAGGCAATCTCTGAGATACTTCTCTTGAGAGATGAAAGTCCCATTCTTCTGTTGACGGATTTGAAGCCCGAGAAAGAACTTCAATTCACCCATCATAGACATTTCATATTTATTCGACATCATACGAGCAAATTCTTCGCTAATATCATGGTTAGTGCAGCCAAAAATAATATCATCGACATAAATTTGACACACAAAAAGATCATTTTTGTATGCACGAGTAAAAAGAGTCGGATCAGTTGTTCCTGGTTTGAAGCCCTTCTTCAGAAGAAAATCCTTCAGAGTTTCATACCAAGCACGAGGTGCTTGCTTTAACCCATATAGGGCCTTGTGCAACATGTACACCTTATCAGGATTCTTCGGGTCTTCAAAACCTGGTGGCTGCATAACATATACTTCTTCTTCGATTTCACCGTTAAGAAATGCACTTTTGACATCCATTTGATATAGCAATATACCATTGTAGTTGGCAAAAGCAAGCATGACACGAATGGATTCAAGTCGAGCAACTGGAGCATAAGTCTCACCGAAATCAATACCTTCGATTTGGGTGTAGCCTTGAGCAACCAGTCGAGCTTTATTCCTTACCACAATGCCATCTTCATCTTGCTTGTTGCGAAAGATCCACTTCGTACCAATGATATTATGCTTCTTGGGATCAGGTCTATCGACAAGAGACCAGACTTTGTTTCTCTCAAACTGATTAAGTTCTTCGAGCATTGCAGTCATCCGGTCTGAGTCGTTCATGGCTTCATCAAATTTTGATGGTTCTAGCATGGATACAAACGAGAAATTTCCACATAAGTTAGCTAAACGAGTACGAGAACGAGTGGTGGGACGACCTGGTAAACGAATCTCTTCGAGAATTGAGTCGACGTCCACTCTTCTTCGAACACGAGGTAAAACTCCTTCATCGTCTTGTGGATCCGGTTGTTCTTCGGGATCAGCTTGACCTTCGGAATCAGCTTCTCCTTCGGGATCATTTCCTTCGGGTTCAGCTTCTCCTTCGGGTTGGACATTTTCTTCGTTTACGCATTCTCCTTCGACCTGTACATCATTTGCTTCAGGATGTTGATCTCCAGCACCCCGGGCTATGTGTGGGAACATTGGACCATCATCATCCTTGTTGGCTTGACGTGCATTTCCTTCGACAGGTCGAATATCTCCAATAGCCATGTACCTAATAACTTCATCCAATGGTTGTTCATCCAGGTTAAGAGGTAATTGCTCCTTTTGAGAGCCGTTAGTTTCATCAAATCGAACATTTACAGTTTCTACAACTTTGCCAAGATGAGAGTTGTAAACTCTGTAAGTGTGAGAATTCGAGCCATAACCTAGGAGAAAACCTTCGTGAGCCTTTGGGGCAAACTTGGAGCTGTGATTCATATCTCTGATATAACATGGAGCACCAAAAACCCTGAGATATGAAACATTTGTCTTTTTACCAGTGATGAGTTCATGTGAAGTTTTCTTCAGAAATTTGTGCAGATAAACCTTGTTGATGATATGACATGCAGTATTGATTGCTTCAGCCCAGAACCTGATAGGAGTCTTGTATTCAGCAAGCATTGTTCTAGCCATTTCAATAAGTGTTCGATTCTTTCTCTCGACCACACCATTTTTTTGTGGTGTATAAGCAGCCGAGAATTCATGAGTAAAGCCATATTCATCAAGAAATTCTTTGATATGAGTGTTTTTGAATTCTGTACCATTATCACTTCTGATATGCTTGAGAGATAATTCATATTCAGTCTGAGCTCTCTTTGCGAAAGTTTTGAAGATTTCAACAACCTTGCTTTTGTCATCTAGAAAGAAAACCCAAGTATATCGAGAGAAATCATCAACAATAACCAGACCATACTTGTTACCTCCAAGACTAGCATAATTTTGAGGACCGAATAAATCCATATGAAGTAATTCAAGAGGACGAGTAGTAGTCATTATAGTTTTTGCTGAGTGATATTTCTTGGCAATCTTTCCTGCTTCACAGGCACTGCATAGACGATCTTTATCGAATTTAACATTATCAATTCCAACGATGTTCTTCTTCGAGATAAGAGTTTGAAGATTTTTCATTCCTGCATGACCAAGTCTTCGGTGCCATAGCCAACCAGAAGTGGCTTTGGCCATTAAACATGTGGACACTGCAGGTCCCGAAGAAAAATCAACGATATAAAGATCACCTTTGCGATATCCTTGAAACACGAAGGAATAATCATCCTGTGAAAAGACAACACAACGAGAAGCAGAAAACACAAGCGTACCCATATCACAAAGTTTTGAGATAGACATAAGATTATATCCAAGTGATTGAACAAGCATAACCTTATCAATATGCTTATCCTTCGATATAGCAACCTTACCCAAACCAAGTACTTTTCCTTTGTTGTTGTCACCGAAGGTAATGTATCTCTGTGAAGATTCAGTGAGTTTGTCTTCGGTGAACAAATCTTTGTCTCCGGTCATATGATTTGTACATCCACTATCCATGACCCATTCGGATCCACCGGAGACATAGCTCTGCAGAAGAATTAGTTCTTCTTAACCACCCACAAACGAGCAGGTGACTTAGAAGGCATGGAAGAGCTAGATGGGGCAGCAATATTATAGCGAACGGGATTGCATTGTCTATCTGGACCATCAAGAACACCATAAATATAATTCCTCGACGAGGGGTTAGAGTACTGATGGGTAACAGCAACTTTGGTGTTATTGTTACGATGACGATAAACATTTCTATCGACACGATAGTATTCCTTCTGGGGAAAATTTGAAGCAGGTACCAAGGGTTCATTTCTATCCTCGAGAGAATAGTAGTGATTCGGTGGTACCGAGGATTTTCCCTGCATAGAATGGTTAGGGGGGAGTTTTTCTACGAGAGATTTGCGAACCCAAATCTGTCGCTTATAGAAACCATTCTTCGGAGGAGTACCAACGAATTCAGACGACACCTTTCCTTCCTGATCTTTGACAAGCTTGTAGTCAGAATCAAGTGATTCATCAACAATAGCTTTGTCAATTTTGCAACTGAAACCTGAAAGATTAGCAATATCAATGGGTTTTTCTTTCGCAAGAACCCAGACAGTTTTAGGATACTGGTCGGGTTCCCAGTAGGTTCCATCAGGATTGATTTTCCTTTCGAATCCATCTCCTTCGTTTCGTGGATTCCTGTGAAGAAGAGTCTTTCGTAGGATATCACATAGGTACTGGTGTCCCTGCACACTTTTGAACATGCCTGTTTCAAATAAAATTTTCAACCTGAGGAGTTCCTCGGTAATGGTTTCCTCGTTTGAGGGGTTAGTATCATCAATAACAATAGGTTGATTTCCTTTCGATCTCTTAGAAATAGACTCAATTTTACTTCGTTCCAAACAAGTTAAGCAAGGTGAAGTAGACTCATTTTTAGCTTCTGAGCCTTGTTGAGCCATGAGCGTGAGATTGACACTTTCCAACTCTTCATTAGCCTCTCTCAGTTTCTCGAGAGCCATTTTCCTTTGAAGGAATTCATAGGTTAGCTTCTCGTAGTCCACTGAGAGAAGATCATGCCGAGAGGAAAGCTCATCATACTTTTCCTTCAGAGCAGCATGCTCATTAGTCAAAGTTTGACCTTTCTCATTCTCATCAATCAACAAAGTCTCAGATTTTTGAATAGTTTAACTTAGAGAATCTAGCTCATCTTGTTGGATAGAAGCAATTTTGGCAAGTTTAGCATAGCTTATCCTAGAGTTACTTTCATAAGCAGATCCATCAGAAGTATCGTAGGAATTCTTAGATGAGGATACCTTAGCTTTGGCCATGAAGCAGTAAGCTGGAGATTCGTCTTTGATGCTTTTGTTGGTGAAGAATGAATTTGAAGTCTTGCTCGAAGAAAATGCTAAACCAGCAACACCATCAGATTCTAAGCCAGAACCAGAACCAGATCTTGGGTTTGATTCAGCTTCGGAACCGGATGCTTCATCTTCAGAGTTCATCTCTTTACCCGGATAGGCTTTGGCACGATGGGAATTCTTTCGTCGAGAGGAATGTGATTTCGAGGAAGAACTCTCTCGATGCTTGTGATACTTCTTCTTCTTGTCATCATCAGAACCGTCTTTCTTGTATTTTCTGGACTTAGAATCATATCTCTTCGACTCATAGTTTTTTCTCGACCTGTGAGACTTGCTCGAAGAGTTGCTGTGGGAATGCTTTGATCTATGTTCAATTTCCCAGAGAGGACAATCAGCAATGAAGTGACCTGTCTTCTTGCACTTGTAGCAACAGTTATCTTTCGCTGAAGAGTTTCTGGATGATGATCGATGTTGTGATGAATTGCTCGAATGTCTTGAAGACTAGTTTTTTTTCGGTGAAGAGGAGTTCCTTCTCTGAAAGCGGTTGAATCTTCTCATTATCAGTGCAGATATTTTCCAATGTTCTCGGGGTCATCTGAGGCGCAACTAGATTCAGAACTAGCTTCAGGAGAGGAGTGATGTGAAGCTCTGGCCTTTAGTGCATGAGATTTTCTTCGAGTCCCATTAAGATCTCGCTTTTCATCTTCTTCCATCTCGAAGGTATTGAGTCTCTCAAGAATATCAGCGGCAACTAGATCCTTGAAATCAGTTCTTTCATTAATCATCAGCACAATGTGATCGAAGGAATCATCAAGCGAACGGAGCAAGGTTCTGACAATAATCCGATTGGTAATGTCTTCGGCACCGAGGGAAATCAGTTCATTCGACAGCGCAGTGAGTCTGCTGTATATGGAGCTAACTTTTTCTCCCTCGTGTCTCTTGAAACGATAGAACTTGCTTCGAAGGGTGTCAACACGAGCATCTTTCTGAGTAGAGACACCTTCACCAATCTTCTCGAGATAGTCCCAAACACCTTTGGCCGAAGAAATATTCTTGACCTCATGATATTTCTCTGGAATCAGATGATTTGTAATGAAGACCCAGACTTCAGCATCTAGCTCTATCTTCTTTGCCTCTTCAGGAGTGATGGAATTTGTGTCTTTGACTGTTACACCATTCTTGACAACTTCCCAAGCGGCAGAGTTGATAGCCATGATATTCCTCTTCATTTTGTCCTTCCAATAGGGATAGTCCTTCCCATTGAAGATAGGGATTGGTTCCCCCGAGCGAACAACTGCAAATGACATTCTTGACAACACTCCAGGTTGTTAGACCAAAATACGCAGAGCGTAGGGAGTGCCTAGCTCTAATACCAATTGAAAGCTCAAGAATGATCAGAGGGGGAGGGGGTGAATGATCACTTCTAAAAATTCTAAGGAACTTAAAAGGAATTCATGCAAACTGCGAAGGACTAAAAACATCTCGAAGGAAATACAGTATCGAAGGTAATGCATAGCTCGAAAGGATTGGGAGCGAAGGAAAACATCGAAGACAAATAGGCAACGAGTAAATACTTAATGTAAATGCTAGAAGGAAAACGAGCCTGACACGACGATGTTTGGTAAACCAGTTCACACTCTACAAAGTGCTACGTCTGGTTGGAGGGACTGGTGATTGAACACCTGGAGCAAAACTCTCTCCGTCCTATTCAGGACATCTCCGAGACCTTTACAAACTTCCTTCAGCAGTGATAATTTCTCTTCGACTGCTTGACAGGCGACACCTAACCGTCTAGGAGACTTGCAGTTCTCCAAGATAAAAAGATCGGCTAATCTCAACCTAAGTCTCTGTGAATTGCTCAACTCAGTTCAGACTTGGGTTTTGGTTTTCTCTCGATGAATCTCTTTTGGGATGCTCACGGACTTCTGTCTTAGAATCTTCAGTGGAGCAGCCAACCCGAAATGGAGGGTAGGTGCGGGGTATTTATAGTTGGCGATCCCGATGGGTAAAATGACTGAAGTGACCCGATGCGACCGCTTGATGCGTGTCCACAACGGTCGGATTCCAATCACTGCGCAACTTTACTTGAGGACCAAGTAAGCTGACTTACCGAACGCGTTCTCTCTCGAAGGCACGAAGTGCGATGACTTTGCCTTCGAGCTATTTACTCGACTCAGTAAGATTTCTCTCGGCAGGCTTTTGTGGGTTTAGGTTGAGCAGAGCAAATTCACTTTGACTAAGATCTCAACTAGCAAACCCCTCTTAATAGTACGGTTTTTCCTACGACTCAAGAAAATAAAGAGAAACTAGTAAAAAGACTAAGTCTTCGACCAACTTCAGCTTACTCCTCGTTGCGCTTTTACTCGAGAGAGACTTTTTCTTCGACTACATTTTTAGGGGTCGTCTTCCTTCAAAGGTTTCGGTAGATGACTGCAGCTCTGGTGCAGTGAGTTGTCCTTCGACCTTCTACTTGCAAACTCCATTCTTTCGGAACCTAAGTATCTGTTTATACTCAAAAACAATATTAGTTCCACTTCTGCTTTGTCCAACAATGTCCAAAACCTTCGGGGGCAAAACTTCCATCTCAACAGGGTTTGGGTTACCGAGACGCCTCACGTGAGGCCTTGGGCCCTCGCCGGTCAAAGGTGGACCAACAGGGAAACCATGTCTCCGCTGGTCCGGGTTGTTTAAAAATTGCGAGGGGATCCACCAAGCACCAACACGGGGTTTCAAATGGTAAATCAGCTCGGGCCACTACTAGAAATGTTTGAAGCTAGATAGGTAAGAAAAGGGGACCCCATAAAATCCCACACGCGGTTAGGCACGCTCAGTCTTAAAACCAATACCCGGAACTCGAATCCTAGGTGACTCGAATGGAACAAAGCGTCGGGGCGGGATAGCCTAGACCATCCATCCTTCGTCGAATATAGTCAACATTATAATAATCATATCATCAACAACAATAATTATTATGTGATATCCCGAACCAAGGAGTAACAGGGGAACATCGTAGCATCCTAAGCATGCATACTAAGCAGGGGCTGAGCAACGAGCAATAGTAACATAGCAGTACAAGGTTTGCTGGGAGGGGACATGGCTGTATCGGTTTGAAAGAGGCTGTAAACATGTGGTAGGATCAAACATCGAACCTAACCTAGACTAGCATGCAAACCGCTGGTTGAAATAGAATGGATCATAATTAATGTATAGTCCTTGCCTGTTGATAAGTCGGGTTCCGAAGGTGTAGTTGATCGCAAGCTCGCATCGTCTCCGAAAGGTACCCGCTGGAGCACACAAGAAGTAAACACTGGAAAGAAATCAACGAGCAAGCATCTATTACTACGAAGCAAACACGAGAAAGCATCAACAATAAGGCAACACGAGACATCGCACCTATCGTCGAGAGCATTTACTAACAGGTTAAGTGGGGTATCGGTCACACACGACGAATACCGCAGGTTTACGGTGGTTCAAGTTGCTTAGCTACAGGGGAGAAAAGGTTGTTAACATGGCATCTCACTCAAGCATGGCATGTCACACAAGCATGGCAAGAGGTGAAGCACAAATAATCTACCTAAGCTAGTCAATTTAAGTGGGGGTAAAACCTAGACATGGCAAACTAATGCGGACCCCACGATAAAATTGAATTTGGTACTTTTTTTCCCTAAACAATATTTTATTATTTTTATTAGAAAGCAAGAGCATCATAAACACAATCTACATGCAATTCTAGTCAAGTTAAATATAAAGAACATTTTAAACAGAGCAACGGTTAAAAAGTTATTGCAATTACAGTTTACAGTGGCAAGCAGTTGTAATTAGCAGGTAAACAGCAGGTAAACAAGGTCAAACATGGCAACAAGCAACATTTTAATAATTTACGCGAAAAATGGACCAACTTTCATGTAGAAAGCGTCTCCATCGGAGCTACCGGTGAAAAGATATAAGCATCGCAAAATTACAACACAATCTGCCTAAATAATAAATAAATAGAGGAAAAAAAAGTTAACAGGCCGGAATCTACTGGGCCGGCCCAACACAGAAAAAAAAACAGAACTAATAAAAATAAAAAATAAAAAAAGGGGGCAGCCTCACCTTGGGCCGAAGCCCATGTGGCTGGAGAGGCCGCGGCTCGGCCTGGCTGTGTGGGCGAGCTGGTGGGCCGTGGGCCGCCGGCTGGGCCCGTGCGGTTTTTGCGACGGTGATCGGGTGAAACCCGGTGTTGCAAAAGTCGAGTGTCAGGGTGGAAAAGGTCGGTCTCCGTCCGATACGAGATAAGAGGGGGAAAATAATCGCCGATCGATAAATCGGGGATGCAAACACCGCAAACAAATCAGACAATCAAACAATTCACACCGAAAACAAAAATTTTAACTTTTGCAAAAAATGGGCTCTTACATTTGGTGAATGAAATCTATGAAATTTTGTTGAGTCCACGAGTTTATGAGTCGGTTTTATTCCCGACTTGAAATATTTTCTTGGAGTGTATGAGAGACGGCCACTTATGATAGTGTATGTATCTGTAGCCCCCTGAGTCGATTCAGAATAGTTTAGTATCTATCAATCGACTCATAGGACAGATTGACTTGTAGCCCCCATGAGATGGTATGGTAATGTTTACATGCCGTACCGGGTCATCAAAGAAGAATTTGTGTTTATGCAACTTCTATCGAAGTAGTGTAGCCCCCAAGTGTCGGGTTGTCTTTCCTGCAGCAACCTGGGACTTACAATTTCTTGCATTTTTTTAAGTGTTACTCCCCAAGAGTCGGTATATTCAGCTGGGTGATGTACCGAGTCTTCTTTTGAGAAGAAACCTTGAAGTGTAGTCCCCATGAGTCGGTGTGTGCATCTGTGTGCAGTGCCGAATCACATAGGTCTATCTTTGAATCTGCCAAATTAGATATGACACGATGGGTTTTATTCCTAACTTCCAAATAAGTCGGTGAGGGCCGATTCGACGAATGTCGATATTCATATGTATGGCGAGAGCCGTCGCGACCATGGTCGACTTTATATGTGCAGAAGATGCAATGAAAAAGGTGTATTTCCCATGAGTCGGTATGAGCATCTTTTGTGTTATACCGAGTCATAGAAAAAAAATTGAGCTATAGTCCACATGAGTCAGTATGAGCATCTTTTGTGCCATACCGAGTCACACGGGTTAATGCTCAAGAAATATCTTTTGGATGAAAAAATGAAAAGGATATGTAATGATGCTAATGTATGCAGAATGAAAATATAAAGACTCATATAGAAGTCGACTCTGGATTCAACATGCCTCATCTTCTCGTATTTGAGATAGATTATTGGGTTATCCATGAGTCAGGACTTCTCTGTAAGCCGGCTACATATATCTAGTGCTCCCTGTACTTGAGACTAGACTCGGTAGGCATTGTTGTAAGCCCCCAAGGTATGTAGACTAAGCCGTGTACACGTAGATCGTATGAGCTTTCGAGCTATACAGGCCAAGGCGTGTTTTTCCATTTCATGTATATGCCGGGATTTCTTGGGATAAGAGTCGATGAGTGACATCGAGCCCCCCTACTGCCCCTGAATAAGCTAATACACTACTATTTTTACATATATATGCCGAGTTTTCGGATAAAGAGTCAATGATTGTCATTGAACTCCCCGATTCCCCTGAATAAGCAATATACATGCTCAGTACCAATAGAGGGGTAGATCAAACCCCAGGTTTCTGAGATATAATAATGCAATTTATGCAAATGTATGACGCAAAAATAAATGACATGAGAAAAAGTAAAGTGGAGTTTGGTATGGCAGTAGCTGTTGCGACTGAAGTCCATTTAGCTGTATATTTTGATGGCGAAAGCCGGCACGACCAATATATATATAGTGAAGCTATTCATCACCCAGGGTACAGAATAAATTATTCTTCACCCGAGGTAATTTTACGAATCTTTTATAAAAAATTTACATTTGTAATACAAATAGTTACATTAATATGGATTCACTTCATAAATTTTGATATAAAAAAACAAAAATATTGATCATAAGATCAAAAAATTTATATTTTATGTGTATTTTACACCATCATTTTTACCTTTGTAATTTTACGTAATATAAAATATATTTTACGGCGATTATATTTTTTAACGGTCTCTTTTTACGTATGAAATAAGACAAAATTTACGAAATGTAAAATTATGGTGCATTGATGTCAAAACAGAGGGGGTTATTCCTCACCCAGGGTGACGAATAGTCTCACCCTATATATATATATATATATATTGTGGCGAAAGCCAGTGCGACGTATGTCGACTTTAATGAAGCATACAGTAATGTTCCAGTTTCTACTCAAGTGTAATATGGACGGAGTTGTGCGATGTTCCACGGCATGGGAGTCTCCTCCATGCTTGTGCGCGTGTCCGCTTTCTCTCGTATATCCACTAGGTAGTAGGATCTTTTGTACAGGTTCTTGCTGACCACAAACGTTCCTTCCCATGGAGAGGATAACTTGTGCATTCCATCTCTTTTCTGTATGAGTTGGAGCACCAAATCACCTTCCTGGAAAGTCCGACTTTTGATGCGACGGCTATGGTAGCGTCGTAGATCTTGTTGGTAGATAGCCGACTGAGCTGCAGCCAAATCTCGTTTTTCATCGAGAATATCCAAGTCGTCTTGTCTTGCTTTCTCATTTTCGGCTTCTACATAAGCAGTGACTCGAGGTGAGTCATGACGTATGTCACTTGGGAGGACGGCTTCCGCTCCATAGACTAGGAAAAAGGGCGTATAGCCTGTCGGCCTGTTGGGAGTTTTCCGATACTCCATAATACTGAGGGTAACTCCTCCTCCCAGCAACCCGGCGTCCTTTTCAAAGGAACAACGAGTCAGAGTTTGATGCCTCAGAGCAACTCTTGGTTGGCTCTCTCGACTTGTCCGTTGGACTGTAGATGTGCCACTGATGCAAGGTCGAGTCGGATGTGCTCGTTCTGGCAGAATCGCTGCATAACCCCTTCTGATAGGTTAGAAAAATTATCAGTGATGATGTTGTGGGGGTAGCCGAATCTGTATATGATCTTTTTCAAGAATTTCAGGGTTGTCGCAATGTCACATTTGCTGACGGCTCTGCTTCGAACCATTTGGTGAATTTATCCACTGCCACTAATATGTGGGTATTCTTGTTGGCCGACCTTTTAAAAGGTCCTACCATATCAAGACCCCATACTGCAAAGGGCCAGGTAATAGGTATCATCCTGAGTTCTTGAGCCGGCACGTGAGCTTATTTTGCATAGCGCTGACATCCATCACATTTCTTGACTATGTCTTCTGCATCCGCATGAGTTGTGAGCCAGTAGAAGCCGTGTCGAAAAGGCCTTAGCTACAAGCGAACGAGAGCCGTCATGGTGTCCACAATCTCCAGAGTGTATTTCATTGAGGATGGCTCTAACTTCTTCTGGTGAGACACATCTCTGAAAATCATCTGCGGCACTTCGCCGATGTAACTCACCATTGATGAGTACAAACGATTGGCTTCTCCTAGTAATTTATCTGGCCAACATCTCATCTTGAGGAAGGATTCCTCGAGTCTTGTAATCCAAGTAGTGTATGACCCATGAGGGTGTAGCATGAATTGCAGCAACTAAAGCCGGTTCTAGATCCGGGTCTTCTATGTCTTGCTCTGTTGGTGGTTGAACAGACGGCTTTGTTAGGACATCCAGGAATAAGTTTGGAGGGACCGTCTTTCGCTGGGAGCCGAATTAGGAGAGGGCATCTGCTGCTTCGTTTTCCCTGCGGTCCACGTGATCCACCTGGTATCCAAAAAAAAATCGGCTTATCTTTGCGCTTCTCGTCTATAAGCTGCCATTATGGGATTTTTGGAATCCCATTTTCCTGACACTTGTTGAGATACGAGATCAGAGTCGCCATAGCATTGGATCCAACTTATGTTCATCTCACGAGCTAACCGTAGTCCTTGAAGCAAGGCTTCATATTCTGCTGCATTGTTAGTACAAGTGAACTGCAATTGTAGAACATAGCAGAATTTCTCCCCTTTAGGTGAGGTTAGGACCACGCTGGCTCCTGAGCCTTGGAGCTGTCGGCTTCCATCGAAGTACATTGTCCAATATTTGGGGACTGGCTTCTCTGGCGACGCTTGGATCTCTGTCCAATCATTGATGAAGTCGGATAGCGCCTGGGACTTGATGGTCGTTCGTGGCTTGTATTTGATGTGATAAGCTCCCAACTCTATGGCCCACTTTGCAATCCTTCCCGTTGCTTCCCGGTTTTGGATGATATTTGCAAGTGGTGCTGAGCTGGCCACGGTTATGGGATGCTCCTGAAAGTAGTGTTTAAGTTTCCGACTTGCCATGAATACTCCAAGAACCAATTTCTGCCAGTGAGTATAGCGTTTCTTTGATGAAGTCAGAACCTCACTGACGTAATAAACTGGCCTTTGCTCCTTACCGGCTTCCATACGCTCAACAACAACTACAGCGCTGACCGCTCGATTGTTGGATGCGATATAAAGTAACATAGGTTCTTTAGGCTTGGGAGCCGCCAATATTGGAGCCTGGGATAATTCCTTCTTCAGTGACTCTAGGGCCTTATCGACTTCGTCATCCCAGAAAAACGTTTCTGATTTTCTCAGGAGTCGGTACAGGGGGATTGCCTTTTCACCAAGTCGGCTTATGAACCGGCACAGAGTGGCTACACACCATGTGAGTCGCTGAACTCCCTTTACTGAGGCCGGCTTCTGAAGAGTCATGACAACGTTGATTTTCTCTGGGTTTGCCTCGATACCTCTCTCTGATACTATGTATCCAAGGAGTTTACCTGCGGGTACCCCGAAGGTGCACTTGGCCGGGTTTAGCTTCATCTGATACTTGCGCGGATTTTTGAAGGTTTCCGTCAAGTCACTGATGAGTGAGTCGGCCAATTGGGATTTGATCACTATATCATCCACATAGGCATGCACGTTGCGCCCAATCTGCTCTTTGAGGCAACTCTGCACTATTCGCTGATATGTGGCTCCCGAATTCTTAAGGCCGAAGGGCATAGAAGTGTAACAGTAGATCCCGAAAGGGGTGATGAAAGCCGTTTTCTCTTGGTCCTCTAGGGCCATCTTGATCTGGTGATAACCAGAGTAGGCGTCAAGGAAATATAGGAGATCACATCCCGCAGTCGAGTCTATGATCTGGTCAATACGAGGCAGCGCGAAGGGATCCTTCGGGCAGGCTTTGTTTAAGTCCGTGTAGTCAATGCACATGCGCCAGGTCCCGTTCTTTTTCAAAATGAGGACCGGGTTTGTGAGCCATTCTGGATAGAAGACTTCCATCATGAACCCGGCGGCAAGGAGCCGGGCTATTTCTTCCCCAATGGCATTTATAATTCGTCGTTGAAACGACGAAGGAATTGCTAGACCGGCTTCAGCTTTGGATCTATATTTAGGTGGTGCTCAGCAAGTTCCCTCGGGACACTTGGCATATTAGAGGGTTTCCAGGCGAAGATGTCTCGATTCTCATGGAGGAACTCGATGAGCACGCTTTCCTATTTATCAGATAGCTCCGTCCCAATGATGAACTGCTGGGAGGAGTCACCAAGGACAAACTCGACTTTCTTTGTATCCTGGGATGGTTGGAACTTGGGGTTGTTGTCGGGGGTCGGTTTTTTCAGGATTATGGGGTCTGCTGGGTCTACCTTTTCTTGGTATGCTGATAAGTCCTCTTTGGCGCGTGTCGACTCGGCAAACATGACGTGCTGCTCGTCACATTCCACTGCCCTGGACCGACTTCCATCGACGGTGATTGGGCCATTAGGACCCGACATCTTTAGTTTCAGGTAGACATAACATGGCCGAGCCATGAATTTGGCATAAGCCGGTCTGCCCGAATTGGCGTGATATGGGCTCTCGAGTTTTACCACTTCAAAGGGTACGAGCTCGGAGCGGAAATTCTCAGCGTTTCCAAAAGCCGTCCCCAGGTGAATTTTGCCTATCGGGCACGCCGACTTGCCTGGGACTATTCCGTGGAAAACGGTGTTGGAGGGTTGCAACTGTTTTTGGGTCAGCCCCATCCTGCGAAAGGTTTCATAGTAGAGGATGTTGATGCTGCTTCCTCCGTCCATAAGAACTTTGTCAAGTGTATATCCTCCGATTTGTGGAG
Source organism: Bromus sterilis (assembly GCA_950022295.1). Lineage (NCBI taxonomy): Eukaryota > Viridiplantae > Streptophyta > Magnoliopsida > Poales > Poaceae > Bromus > Bromus sterilis. The sequence continues at coordinate 116,714,452 of OX465599.1, forward strand.
AGACTACTAGAGCCAGGTCCCCTGGGTTTTCTACCACCGGGGGGTGGTCATCTCTTGTCCAAGTGATTGGTTGTTCTGACCAATTGAGCCATCTAGGCCAAGCCGGTTCTGTAGTCACAGCCATAGCGGCTCTCCGTTGCAGCTTCCTATCCCTCCTGCAACTGCTGGTGGTGAAAACGTGATATGATGCACGGTCATGGAGTTGTTTCGCGTTTTCTTGGAATCCAACAAGCCCAGACTAATTTTGCTGGGTTCCTCCTCCGGGTCTTTGGTGTTGAGGTATTTTGCCGGCTCCTTGGTAGCCAGGATTCTGGTTGTTACCGTTCTGGCCGGTTCCCCCACCTGACCCCGGAGGTCCCTGGTTCCCACGTCGTGCAAACTCTTTCATGAAATAGCAATCTTCCCAGGTGTGATTGGCTGGGCGATCGGGTTTACTATGGGTCAGGCAAGGACTCTTCATAGCTTCTTCAAAATTGTTCGGGCGAAAATTTCCTTCCGGCTTGCGGTATTTGTTTCCCCCTGCTTCTGTCTTTGGGAGCCGACATTTGTGTTGGCTACCAAGTCAGAAGTAGTCTGATCAAGCCACCGCTTGGTTTGCTGACTCTGATTCTAGGATGTTTTGCCGCCATTTTTGTTCTGCCCGGCTTTATCCTGCTGAGGTTCGGTATCCTTGGTTTTGTCAGACTCGGCATATTTGATGACTGCGTTCATTAGTTCTCCTATATCCTTGACCGTTCTCTTGAGTCGGCCAAGTTTGTGGACTAAGGGCTCAAACTTGTAGTTCCTTTCCAAGACGATGACGGTTGTTTGGGCTGTAATAGTGTCCGAAGGGTGGATTATTTCGGGAACCCGTTGTGCCCAACTCATAGTCGACTCTCCTTCCTTCTGGACAGAATGCTCCAAGTCGACGATCGTGGTAGCTCACTGGCATGTGCCTTGGAAGTTCTGGATGAATTTTTCCTTGAGACCCGTCCAGGAGGTGACGGAATTCTCTCGGAGATTTTTAAACCATGTGCGAGCCGGCCCTTCCAACATCATTGTGAGGTAACGGGCGCGAACTCCTTCGCTGGCTTACAGCATGTCCATGGCTAGGTCATAACTTTCGATCCAAGCTGTCGGGTCCATGTTAGTTGTATAGTTCGCGATCTTACGTGGGCCCTTGAAATCTGAGTGTAAGCGTGTATTTTGGAGAGCCGGCACCAGGCATCGATTGCCCACGGATCTGCTGATGAACTCGGCGTCTTGATCTTGGGGTGGAGGTTGGACCATCTGCTCTACCCGGCGTTCAGGGTAGAGTCTAGATGGTATGTCTTGGATCCTTATCTCCCCGGCGGGTCTGGTGGCAGAGCGCGGTGCTGGCGATGACTGCTCGATCCGGCCGGAGCTGGTGAATCCGCTTGCCGGCTGATTATACGGTATGGGGTCTCGTGTAGGTACTGGAATCCCTGTGAGTACTGGGCTTGCTGTGTGATTGCGGTTTTGAGCAGATCGATCGCCCCTCGAGTGGCCTGGTCCACCGGAGTGTCTCCATGCACAGGCACGCTAGCGAGGTACCGTGTCGCTTCCACCACATTAGCCATGGGGTTGTTGAAGTGATCCGGGGGTGTATGGAACCGTTCCTGCCGTGGCGAGGGGACGTGTTGCCTTGGTGGCATGTACCCTGGGGGAGTCGACTAATTCATGTCCTGGAATAGCCTCCGGGCCGGGAGGTCAGCAGGGATCCGGCTCGTGAGTCCTGCGGGTCATGCATTGGCGAGACTCAGTCTCTGTGCTTCTATCAATTCTGACTCGTGTCGCAAGCGCCTGGATTCTTGGGCGATTTGCGTTTCTCTTTCCACCATCTGCGTGTTCTGGGAGTTAATTTCTCTTCATATGCTCATCACCTGGGCCTTGAGTCCATTGACCCAGGTTCTCCAGGCTTGCTGGTTTTCAGGTGTCATTGGCGCAGCTAAGGCTTCACCCAAGGCGTTTAGTGCATCTGAGAGGACTTATGCTCCCGTAAGAACTTCTGGTTGTTCCCTATATGTGTTAGGGGCCGTGTTGTGAGTCGTCTCCACATTCCGGTTCTGCGTTGCACCTTGAGCCGGTTGGCTTTCCTGATCTTCGGCGCCTGCCATGAACACTGTTAAGCAATATGGAGGCTCGTACTGCGGAAAGTCGGGGTTATATTCATCTGTTCCCGCGCCGAGTTTGTCACTCCCAGCGGATCGGATGGATCCAGTATCTGAGAATCTTGTTTCGCTGGGGTGTGAGTCAGCGTCAGATGTTTCTCCCATGGTGTCGAGCGTCAGGGACTCGATGGAGCGCGTCGACTCCGGAGATCCAGTGATGAAACCGACAAAGGCGTGTCTTGAGCCGGTATGTCGCCGACTCGAGATTTCCAGGGGGACTTCGGGATCCGGCTCTGGCTCAGATCCGTCCGTCTTCCCAATGAAGATGTGAATATCCGATCGGGACCCGATAACCGGATTCGACGGAATCGGCATCAGGACCCGAAGTTGAGTCGTCGATGCAGAGCTTTCCGCGCCAACTCCTGGTGATTTGTCCGGTCACGAATCCTTCCGTGCCTTGCAGAGCTCCCTCCAGAATCTTAACAGCTGCGAGCGCAGTCCCCACGGTGGGCGCCAACTGTCGTGGGAAAGTTACGGCAGATGTCCGTAGAGTCGGACTTATCGTGGGACCTTTGCTGCGAGGCGAACTCGAGGAGAGAGTCGACATAGGCACAAGACTCGGCGGGTTACCCAGGTTCGTCCCCGACAATGCGGTAAAGACCTACTCCTGCTTTTTGACTATAGGGGGATCGACTCCTCAATAGGAAGAGTCGATCGTATCAATTACAGTGGTGATGTTTCGACGGCTTAGTCTCGTGGAGATGTAGGCTCGGGAGCGAGTTGTCTAAACCTGGCTTGAGGTAAGTTCTGGCTCTGGCTCCCGTGGTCCTCGGCTTATAAAGGTGCCGGGTCCCGGGATTCCTAGAGTCCGACTCCTATACGATGTGGAGTTCTATTCTACTTTACAAGTTTTCTATGTGCTATACAAGGTAAGTCGAATTCCTTCTAGGGCTTCAATCTTCACGCTTGGCACATCATACTCCTGGTCGGGTCTTCTTTATGGGCCTTCATATATAAGTCGGCCCGAAGGTTCCTAATGTCGGGTCTATGGGCCTGATCCATCCCCTCGACAGATCCCATAGCTTCATTGCTCTCAAGAGCTCGTTTCATCAACTCGTGGGAACAGGAAGTTGACGAGTGGATGTGAGGACCTACACGACATGGAGAAAAAAGAAACAACATGTGCACGTGTTATATGTACACATCATCCATCATGATGTGCACGTGTGTGTATCGGTTAGCACATGAAATCCAATCATAATAACTATGTTATGCCCATTAAAATAAAGCATGATGTGATCTAAAGAATTTTCATAAGGTATCATATGCAAGGTGGCATCACAACTAATGCGGTCTACATGCTCATCATCATATGTATCATAGATAGGTGGCTTATCAAATTATGTATTGGGAAAAAAAGCATGAAGTGTGGCAATAGGAAGAGCATCATCATGGAAGTAATTAAGGTGAACTAGTGGGACAAGAGTAGTGCCATCACCTATGTTATCGTGGTCATGCCGCTCATGTGGTGTAGGTGAGGTAGAAAAGACCAATTTTTGTTCAACATCATCATCTTGATGGAACCATGTGGCGGGTGCATCTTGTTCCTCCATGGCCATCATCTTCTCCATTTGAGGGGGGTACTTGTAGAATATAGGAGCGTCATCATATAGGAGACCTAGCACCGAAGGAGAAGGCACAATAGGAGTAGAGGGTAAGTTGTTAGAAAAAAAATTGGCCTCACAAGACCTATCAACTTCCTCACTCATCATTTGTGGTGGCTCACTCACTCCCTCTAGGTGGGTGCACTCAAACTCACATATGGTGGAGTCACTCAAGTGGTGGTGGTGGCTCTCCTCAAATGGTGAGTGAGGCATCTCATCATATATGGGGCTAGTGGTGGTCACACTCATCCTCTCAAAGGAAATGCACTCACTCTCATTTGTGGTGGTGGCACACAACTCACTCATTTTGCCACTCTCACTCAAGTTGGGTGGGTGTTTCTCACTCTCACATGGGATGTGGTGTATATCATCATACATGGGTGTAGGAAGAACGTAGGTGCACTCATCTCCATATTCAACTCCCTTCGCCTCCTTGGTTGAAGGGAAAATCCCATGCTCAACCTCCTCATCCATAACGCCTCCAAAGATGTACGCCATTTGAGGTGGCGCATCATCATAATCCTCCGAGAGGGCATCATAGAAGACGTCCTCGCTTGCCGCCATGACCGAAGGGAACATCCCATGCTTGGTCATATCATCATCTCCTCCATCGTAGGAGAAGTCTTGGTCCTCGCTCTCCACCTTGGTTGAATCATCGTCATGCTCACCGTCTTGAGGTGTAGTCGGTGTGAAGTGGAGTTGGGAGCTAGTAGCCTCTGCCTCCTTGATGGAACTTGCCGCCATGAGAACAACATCATATAAGTCGTCGATGGAGTTGTGGCTCCTGAGTCGCATGGCCTTGGTGAGGGAGAGGTCCTTCAATTCACTAGTGATGTGGAACTTCATCCACATGGGGTCAACCTCACCGGCTCTTCTCAAGGCTTGCTTCATCTCCAAGAGGTACTCATCGAGTGGCTTAGATCCTTGTGTCATCTTCCACAATTGGCGACTAAGCTCTTCAGAGAGGGTGGAGGGAAAAAACTCTTGCATCATAGATCTCTTCAACCTTGGCCAATGCTTGCGCGAGCATGAGGTGGAAGGTCGGTGAACCCACCAAGTGTGCGCGTAGTCGTAGAAGTGTCTTGTGGCGCGCTTCACTTTATCTTCAGAGTGGACATGGTGATGCAAGAAGTAGTTTTCCATCTTCTCCTCCCACTCAAGGTACTCCTCGGGGTCATGAGTACCATACAAATGGAGCTCAATGTCGTCATCGTAGTCGAAGTAGCTCGTGTGGGTGGTGGTCTTGAGCTCGGAGCATGTACCTTCCCTATTGAAAGTCCAAGTATGTGATCAGAGGGGGAGGGAGTGAATGATCACTTAAAATTTTCGTATGAAACTTTGAAGTGAAGCACAACTTAGCAGTTGAAGGAATTCAACAGAAGGTAAACACTGAAGCAGAACTATAGTGAAGCATAACATAGCGAATCAAAAGCATCGAATCAGTTGCATTGAATCAAATCACTGAAGCAATTGCAATACTGAATGTAAGTACGGAATGTAAAACGAACTCTTGACTCGGCGATGTTTGTTCGACCAGTTCACACTCTGCAAAGTTCTACGTCTGGTTGGAGGGACTTGTGATTGAACACAGGAGCTAACCTCTCTCCGTCCGTATCTCCACTGCACCAATCTCCTTGATCTTGGTCAGTTCTTCACTCGTGATTGATTATTGAGGAAATCACCGAAACCTTCGACAAACTGGACTTCGAGGCGAGAATAACTCTTCGCTCTCTGAAGAACAACACTATAACCGTCTAGGATAATTGCAGTTCTCCAAGATAACAAGGCTAGCAAACTTCTTCCTAAGGCATAGTGAACCAATTCAGATCAATAGGACTTATGCTTCGGTGGATGGGATTTTTGGTTTTCTTCAGTGGGGTTGCTCTTTCTCTTCACTGTCGGAAAATAATCTTGGAGCAGCCACCCCCCAATGAGGGCGGGGGTGGCCTATTTATAGGTGGCGATCCCAAGGTGCAAAATGACTGAAGTGACCCGATGCGACAGCTTGACACCTGTCCGCAACGGTCGGATTTCTAATCAATGTGCAACTTTACTTGCAGAACAAGTAAAGCTGACTCACGGACTTGGTTATGCTTCAGTAGCCGAAAGAACAAAGTCTTCGCTGGTGAAGCATTACCTAGTGCACATGAAATTTCTCATCTCTGGCTTCTCACAGGTTTGGATTCGATCTGAGTCTTTTCACCAAAACCTTCGGAGTACATTTACCAAACCCCTCTTGATAGTACGATTTTTCCTGTGACTCAAAGAAGTGAAAAAGAACTACGCAAAAACTACGAAGTCTTGCGCCATCTTGGTCATCACCTTCGATGAGACATGCTTCAGGATTCCTTATCTTTTTGGGGGTCGACATCCGTGATGAGCTTCACTCCAGAGGATATGCTTCAGTAAATACGTAAATCTTCGTTGAAGATTTAGCACCAACCTATAACTTCAGGAACCTAACCATCTATTTCATACTAGAAAACTTGTTGGTTCCTCTACTGTTTTGTCCAACAATATCCAAAACTCATGGGGGTATAACTTTGCTCTTACAATCTCCCCATTTTTGGACAATTGTTGACAAAACAGGCATCGATAAAAGATATGAAATTTTGAGTTGAGTTGAGAGCAAACTCTAAGATATGAAGCTTTTGACTCCCCCTGAATGCAAGCTTCGAAGATTTATATAATCGAAGTGAATGCTTGATGAAGGATATCTTTGGTGGGAAGCCTAACACATATCTTAGTGAATCAATTGCATTTAAAATATATTAGTCTTGAAGAATATGCAATCATCCAAAGACCTGTGAACTTAAAGGGAATAACCACCTGCAAGACAAAATATACGAGAACAACTTGCAAGTACGGGGGTTATTAACACATAACATGTAGCAGTTCACAGACGAAGTAAAACTTAAGTTACAACCCAATCGAAGCGAATGGAAAGTTTGTTGTAACTTAGCACACAAAAGATCGAATCGAAACCCTTAAACCCCGTAGCGAATCTAAACTCAATTGAAGCTACATTCTCCCCCTTTTTTTCAATGATTGGACAAAAGGTTGAGAGGTAGATCAAGAGTATTTACTCATTGGTTGCAACCCGGTGACCCTGCTGATGGTCTTCGCCCGAAGAAGATGCATCTCCAGAAGTGTCTCCTTCGGCTGAGGCAGGCGACTCCATATCTTCAATGTCCAGTGGCACCTGCAGCAAGTCAAGGTCACTGTCATTGAGAGGGTCATCTTCTTGCTTCGACGTGTGAGAATCTTCGTCAGAGAGAGTGTCAGGGCAAATCTGTTCAACTGGGTTGACGAATAGAACTTCATCAATCTTCTCAAGTGAAGGAATCTTTGGGTTGGGGCGGTCTATCGTATTGTTTCTTGAGAAATGGCGTTGAAGGTGTGGATACTCCTTGTAAATCCGGGCAGCTTCAAGCTTCGTGACTGAGTTGAATTTCCTTAGTCCTTTCCATGAGTGACGCTTCAAAACCTTCAGGTACTGGTTGTTGTTGAGAGCAATCTTGCCAACTCTATTGATTTCATCAGAGAGATGTTGCATTTGGCGTTGATTGCCTTCAATGAAGTTTTCCAGCAACTGTTGTGACCGAATTCCAACTTCAAAGTGATAGACTTCCTTCTGGAAAGACTTCGACATGTTTCCTTCATTGACATGTTGTCTGACTCCTACATATGTGGCAAATGGATCATTTGCCCTTCTAAAGATATTCATAGTATCGCGCACAGGAGGATAGAATAGCTTCGGGTGATGCTTGGCAACAAAGTCTTCACTGCGTCCATAATTGCATATGGCTTGGAGCAAGGGAGCATAAGGCTTCAATTGATGGACCAGTTCAGCAGATGGAACCGTATAGCAAAGAAAACAATCCTCGAAGTGAAACACATGGCCATGAGTGAGCTTCAGCAGAGCATGACGTACATGGTAGTGAATGTTGGACTCATCATTTGCAGTGCTGAGAGGCATCAAAGAATTAGACAAGATATTAAACCAAGTCTTTGAAATGAAAACCAGATGCTTCGGGCGAATGTTTTCTGGCATGTGATCTCTAGTGACTTCAGGATCCAGTACTGAAGAAAATTTAGCTTCAGTAGGATCAGGCATCAAGTGAACCTTTGCAAGTTTGCCAGTGTGCCGAGGGATATTTACTATTTCCATGAATTCATCAGAATGCATGCAAAATACTTTTCCTTGGATCATCCACTCCAGCACCCAAGTGGCAGTATCATCAGGATTTCCAGATACATACAGTGTGGCATAGAATTTCTTGATCAATTCAGAGTTGAATGGCGTCTCCATGGCAAACAAGCTTGTCAGATTTTGTGCTTCGATGGTTTCCATGATGTTCTGAAAGCACGTTGCAGATGATAGGCTTCGCATGTCCAAGTACTTGTGCCTAAACAAAACACCCTTCTGGTAGTACAACTTCGTGTATAGAATCTGCTGTTCAGCAGTTCAGAAGCGAAGGTCATCAGCAGTCCTGGGCGAATCATAAGGACTTGTTCCAAAGAAGCGAAGCTTCTGGTGATGAACTTCGAGATCGAATTCTGGCCCATGTCTTGATGAAGAACCATCACCCAGGAAAATTGGAAATGTTTCGCGTGGGTAGATGGAATCCAGTTGAGTATCCTGGGCAGGTGTGCAATGGGGCGCTTGCCTTCGAGCAACTATGGCTCGTTCTTGGGGTTGAGTCATAATAGCCAATTCATTTTCTTCAGCATCTGCATTGGCTTCGGGCTCTTCTTTGGTTTCGCCTTCTTGTTCTTCGGACTCATCCACAGAGTGAGCCGAAGAGTAATCTCTTGATGGAACTGGTATGTCTTGAGCTTGGGGTGAAGGCAGTGGCTCAAAGTTGTCGTGGTGCGAGGGTTTTGGGGCGGCTTGAGGTGGAGGAGGAGGTGGAGCACGGGGTGGAACGGCTTCGGGAGCGGGTGGGTTTGCGGTTGGAGTGGGGAGGGTGATGATCTTGCATCGAGGGGGCGAAGCGCGTCTAGGGATCTTCTTGGTGGGATGAGAGTTAACCTCATCAGCTTCGTCAGCATCAGTGATCAGACGGCACTTCCTTGGTTGTAGCTGGGGAAGAGGAGAAGCAAGTTGCTTGAGCATAGCTTCACGCTTCTTGGAATCAATTGCCATGACTGAAGCATTATGCGTCTTGCAACATTCTTCGATGGCAGATTTGATCTTGCCTTGATATACTTGAATATTATGCTTCGTCTTCTCATTGACATCAGCAATTTTATTCGAAGCAGCTTCGGCTTCGGTGTTGAAGTCTTCATCAGATTCAACGTCAGCTTTCTTCTTGAACTTCAGAATCTTGGCAGACTCAGATCTTTCCCGCACATGCAAATCCCTTAGTTGATTGTATAAATTTTCAATCATTGCAGAAAGTGTTGGTGATATGTATACATTCCAAACATCAACAGGTTCGGGATCAATGGCTTCGGCGAGCTTGCAGAACGCCTGATGTAGGCTCAAACAATCCCATAGTTCACCTTCTCATGCATCAGGGAAGTTGTGGTGACTATGCTCAGTCTCTTCATGAGCTTCGGGGGCAGGAGCTGTGACTTACTTCGGAGTAACATCCTTCGGAGTCATATCCACAGCAGCTTCCTTTTGAAGAGCTCTAGCAGCTTTCTCTGCTTGCTTCGTTCTCAAGGTATTAAGTGTTGCCTTGCGCTTGGCTTCGGCTTCACTAAGTTGTTTGGCTTTGGCAGCAGCCTTGGCTTCTTGCTTCTGCACTTCGGCGAGCTTACGCTTCGCTTCAGTTCTCTGATTTGCTTCAGCCAAGTCCTTCCTTTGCTTCCCAAGCAAGGCAGCATCTCTGTCAGCCTCTTTCTTCGCTTGAGCTTCTTTATCAGCCTTAGCTTGGGCTTGAGCTGCAGAGTGAAGACGTTCAGCGTCAGCACGGTCTTTCTTGCGCAGTTCAGCTTCGGACAGCTTCTTGGTGCCAACCTGGGCATAAGATTGGCCAGGCTTTGTAACTGTAGATTTCAGCTTCGAAGCTTTGGCATTCTCATGAGCAGTTCCTTCGGGCTGACCAGCAGGCTTCAGCTTCAGGTCATGCCTTTCCTTTGTTCTCTACTCTGCTGGGACCAGGTGGCGAGGTGGCTTTGAAGCCAATGGAGCCTCAACCACCAAGTTGGTCAAATCAATTCTTTGCTTAGGAGCAGGAGGGTCAGTGGGATCTTGAATTCTTACGCCTTCCGAAGCAGGCGGTTTCTCTCCAGCTTTTTCTTCAGAGGCTTGCGAATCTTTTGTCTCTTGGGACTGGGAGCAACAGGGGTGTGCTCGGACCCGTCATCAGCATCTTCAGCAGGATCTGCACCAATGGAGTCCTCAAGCTGTGCAGCAGCATCAGCTTCATCATCATCTTGCTCACTGTCTTCATCTGAGACAGCATGAGGTGGTGAAGCACTTAATTTTCTCAGCCTACGTCTCTTAGGCTTCGATGCGGTAGCTTCAGCATGGCCTTCAGCAGCTTATGCTTTGGCCTTCTTCTCATCTCTTATCCTTTTCTTCTCAGCAAGAATAGCGAGTCTGTTTTTCTCATCAGGGTAATCATCTGATGTCTTGATAGAATTGGGGTGAGGGACAGCGGGAGGCTTCGGGTAGTATTTCCTTTGGTTTGCAGCATTGTACTGAGCACAAAGAGCAGTTGTGTACCGATATGGTGGGCTGAAGGCAAACTGCATGGCCCACTTCCAATCTGGGATGCTCTTGTATTTGTACCAGCGAATCGCCCAGTAGCGGCGAATCTTTTGCAGGCGAATCTTACGCATGTGATCAGTTTCTTCAGGAGGTGTGTCATAGCCCATCCTTATACGAATGGCTTCGGGAATTCCTCGGGCATTATTGACTTCTTTTGTCTTGCCTCCTTTGCCTTTCTGCTTCGGGGGCTCAGGGAGATCCTCAAGCCCTTCGACAATAGGTGATTCATTCCCAATAGCGGCCTCTTCATCAGACATCCTGAGAACAGAATAGTAGGAAAGAGGGAATAGGAAAGGAATGAATAAGCACAGGAAAAGGCTTCGACCGAAAACCAATTTGACAAGAACTCAGGGAAAACTAAGATCAGATCCATATCTATCATTGGATTGGGCTAGAATGTATTCAAGAACAAGTTCTAACTCAGTCCAAACACAAAATAGATCTAATCTCAACACTGACCTGAGTAGATGGGATACTTTGATGCTACAAACAAGTTTCCTGAAGAGCAAGGATCAACACGGATCAAGGCAGCCCTAGAAACAGAGAATAAACCTCAAGAACTCATTTCCAACTGCACAGGAGAATAACTCGGAAGGGAAGTTGGATCGGAGAGCTCAGCGTACCCTAACTCGGTGACGCGGAGCGGCTATGGCAACGGAGGGCGGAGAAGTGCGCTTCGTCGGCGGGGAACGTCCACGGCGGGGACTGTCCGGCAGTGAAGCGACGCGGTCGTCGTCGGAGGCGAGAGCTCTACTGCGCGCTCGAGGAGGGAAAAGGGGAGCGGAGGAGACGAATGAGCCGGAGGTGGTTTGCAGGGGAGGGGAATGCCTTATATAGTGGCCGATCTGAAGCGGTTATCAGATCACATCGGACGGCTCCATGCGAGTGTCTCTTCCGATTCAACGGTGGGGATGAAGTGGCGGTTCGCGAGCGAAGCTCATCGGACCGAAAAAGACGGGGACTCAACGGCCAAAGAATAACTCTTGACCGAGAGCAAAAACTTCGATAAATTTGGAAGCATTTGATTCGGAACTCAATGATTTTCAAAGCAATATGCTTTCCGTTTCAAATGTGCTTAACCATTCAAGACAAAATAGATTGGGAGCGAATCAGAATGGAGGCGATAGGGTCCGAAACTTATCACTTCGAAGAAAAACAACAATGAAGCTAAAAGTGATAAGTACAGGGGACAAAAAAACGAATAAAAACCAACACAAACTGGAAGCAAATGGCAAACGAAACTAAACGCAAAAACATGGACGAAGGAAAAACTTTGAGCGAAACTAAATAAACAAAACACACAACGAAGGTGAATATGTACAAGGGAAAAGTTTCAATCTTACTGAACATTGTGTGATTCTAGGATGTTTAGCTCACATCTCGATGCACAGATCCTTTTCTCGTCCAGTGGCTTCGTAAATATATCTGCCAGTTGATCTTCAGTTCTAACATGACTGATCTCAATGTCTTTGCGCTGAACATGATCTCGAAGAAAATGGTGGAGAATATCGATATGCTTCGTTCGTGAGTGTTGGACAGGATTGTGTGCAATTTTTATAGCACTCTCATTATCACCAAGCAAAGGGATTTTCTTCACATAAATACCATAATCTTTCAGCGTCTGCTTAAGCCAAAGGATCTGAGTGCAGCATGAGCCAGCAGCAATGTTTTCGGCTTCAGCAGTAGATATTGAGACACAGTTTTGCTTCTTTGAAGCCCAAACACACAAGAGATCTACCAAGAAAATGACAAGTGCCTGAGGTAGATTTCCTATCAACTCTATCACCAGCCCAGTCTGAATCAGAATATCCAATCAAATCAAATTGAGTTCCTTTGGGATACCAAAGTCTCAATGAAGGAGTATGTGCTAGATACCGAAGAATTAGCTTTACTGCAGTATGATGTGATTCCTTTGGATTGGACTGAAAACGAGCACAAATACAAACTGATAGCATAATGTCAGGTCTAGATGCACATAAGTATAAGAGTGAACCTATCATAGACCGATACTTCTTCTGATCGAAGGGTTTCCCTTTTTCATCAGCATCAAGAAAACCATTGGTTGGGATGGGAGGTCTGATAGTCTTGCATTCAGTAAGATCAAATTTCTTCAAGCAATCCTTCAAATACTTTTCTTGTGAATTAAAGGTGCCATTCTTCTGTTGGCGAATCTGAAGTCCAAGGAAAAACTTCAATTCACCCATCATGGACATCTCATATTTCTTCGAAATCATCCTTGCAAATTCTTCGCTAATTTCAGTGTTAGTGCAGCCAAAAATAATATCATCTACATATATCTGACACACAAATAGATCATTGTTATATGATCGAGTGAAAAGAGTGGGGTCAGTGGTTCCAGGTTTGAAGCCTTTCTTCAGGAGGAAATCCTTCAATGTTTCATACCAAGCACGGGGTGCTTGCTTCAGTCCATACAAGCTTTGTGAAGCCTGTACACCATATCAGGATTCTTCGAGTCTTCAAAACCTGGTGGCTGCATAACATACACTTATTCTTCTATCTCACCATTAAGAAAAGCACTTTTGACATCCATTTGATATAGCAATATATATTTGTGGTTAGCAAAAGCAAGCATGACACGAATGGATTCGAGACGGGCTACTGGAGTATAGGTTTCACCAAAATCAATGCCTTCGATTTGGGTGTACCCTTGTGCTACCAGTCTAGCCTTATTTCTTACCACAATACCATCTTCATCTTGCTTGTTGCAAAATATCCACTTAGTGCCAATTGTGCTTCGTGGGATATGGCCTTTCAACAAGTGACCAAACTTTGTTTCTTTCAAACTGGTGAAGTTCTTCCATCATAGCCACTAACCAGTCATGATCATTCATGGCTTCATCAAATTTTGAAGGTTCTAGCATGGAAACAAAAGAAAAACTTCCACAGAAGTTAGCCAATCGAGTACGAGATCGAGTGTGGGACGACCTGGTTGATGAATGTCTTCGAGGATCGAATCAACATCAACTCTTCTTCGAACTCGTGATAACGTAGTATCATTTTCTCCAGGCTCTGCTTCTGCTTCAGGATCTGCTTCACCTTCAGCTTCAGCATTTCCTTCAGGATTAGCATTTTCTTCGTTCCCTTGCCCTTCTTCGTCCTGTTCACCATTAGCTTCTGGATGTTGATCTCTAGCGCCCCGGGCTATGTGTGGGAACATTGGACCATCATCATCCCTATTAGCTTGACGAGGATTGGCTTCAACATGGCGAATCTCTCCAATAGCGATGGACCTGATCACTTCATCTAGTGGAGGTTCATCTAGATCATGAGGCAAATGCTCTTTTTGAGAGCCATTTGTTTCATCAAACCTCACATTTACAATTTCCATAACTTTCCCAAAGTGAAAGTTATAAACTCTGTAAGTATGAGAGTTTGAGCCATAACCTAAAAGAAAACCTTCATGTTCCTTAGGGGAAAATTTAGAGCTATGATTCATATCTCTAATAAAGCAAGGAGCACCAAATACCCTAAGATACGAAACATTTGGTTTGTTACCAGTGATAAGCTCATGTGAAGTTTTCTTCAGGAATTTGTGAAGGTAAACCTTGTTGATGATATGACATGCTATGTTAATTGCTTCGGCCTAGAACCTGATAGGTGTCTTGTATTCAGCAAGCGTAGTTCTGGCCATTTCAATGAGAGTTCTATTCTTCCTTTCAACTACACCATTTTGTTGAGGTGTATAAGCAGCAGAGAACTCATGAGTAAATCCATGATCATCAAGAAATTCTTCAATATAAGTATTTTTGAATTCAGTTCCATTATCACTTTGTATATGCTTCAGAGATAGTTCATATTCAGTTTGAGCTCTCTTAGCGAATGACTTGAAGATTTCAACAACTTTGCTCTTGTCATCCAGAAAAAAAAACCAAGTATAACGAGAAAATTCATCAACAATAACAAGGCCATATTTGTTTCCTCCCAGACTTGCATAATTTTGAGGACCGAACAGATCCATATGAAGCAATTCAAGAGGACGAGTGGTAGTCATGACAGTCTTCGCTGAATGATGTTTCTTTGTAATTTTACCAGCTTCACAAGCACTGCAGAGACGATCCTTATCGAATTTTACTTCGCTAAGGCCAATAACATGCTTCTTCTTCACAAGATTATGAAGATTTCTCATCCCTGCATGACCAAGTCTTAGATGCCATAACCAACCAGATGAAGCTTTTTCCATTAGGCATGTGGATACAGTAGGGCCCAAAGAAAAATCAACAATGTATAAATCTCCTTTACGGTAACCCTCGAAGACAAACGTGTAGTCATCCTGTGAAAAGACAACACAACGCGAAGCAGAAAATAGAACAAGCATACCCATATCGCATAACTTCGAAATAGATATAAGATTATATCCAAGTGATTGGACTAGCATAACCTTGTCAATGTGCTTATCTTTTGATATGCCAACCTTACCCAAACCTAAAACTTTACCCTTGTTGTTATCACCGAAGGTAATGTACTTCTGAGAAGATTGAGATAGTTTTTCTTCGGTGAATAACTCCTTGTCTCCGGTCATATGATTTGTGCAACCACTATCCATGACCCATTCGGATCCACCGGAGAAATAGCTCTGCAGAAGAATTAGTTCTTCTTAACCACCCACAAACGAGCAGGTGACTGAGAAGAGGTTAAAGCACTGGTTAAAGAAATATTAAAACGAATAGGATTATATTTCTTAAGTGGACCATCAAGTACACCATAAATGTAAGTCCTCTGCGAATGGTTAGGATAGGAATGAGCATATGCAATCTTATTATGGTTATCATGAGGACGATAAGTATAACGACCAATGCGATAGTATTTCTTCTGCGGAACATTTTATTCGGGCACCAGTGAATCATTTCTCTTCTCTAGAGAATAGAAGTGATTCGGTGGTACCGAAGACTTTCCCTGCATTGTATGGTTGGCAGGCAGTTTTTCCACAAGTGCTTTCTGCACCCATATCTGCCTCTTATAGAAGCCATTCTTAGGAGGAGTACCAACGTACTCAGTTGTAACCTTTCTCTGTTCATCTTTAATGAGCTTGTAGTCTGAATCAAGTGATTCATCCACAATAGCCTTATTCATTTTGCAGTAGAAACCTGAAAGGTTAGCAATATCAATAGGTTTCTCCTTCGCTAGAACCCAAACAGTCTTAGGATACTGCTCAGGTTCCCAATAGGTGCCATCAGGGTTTATCTTTCTCTCAAAACCAACACCCTCATTCCTGGGATTCCTGTGAAGGAGAGCCTTCCTCAGGATGTCACAAAGATATTGGTGACCTTGCACACTTTTGAACATGCCTGTTTCAAATAAGTTTTTCAACCTGAGGAGTTCCTCGGTAACAGCAGGATTTTCCTCATCCGAGGAATTAGTATCATCAATAACAATAGGAGCTTTGCCTTTGGAATCAGTTTTTATTCGTTCCAAACAAGTTAAGCAAGGTGAATCAGTTTTATGATTTGCTTCAGAACCTTGTTGAGCCATGAGAGAGAGATTGACATTTTTCAACTCTTCATGAGCCTCTTTCAGTCTTTCGAGAGCCATTTTCCTCTGAAGAAATTCATAGGTGAGCTTCTCATAATCAATTGAAAGAAGATCATGCCGAGAGGATAATTCTTTGAACTTTTCTTTCAGAGAAGCATGCTCATTAGTTAAAGTTTGACCTTTCTCTATCTCATCGATCAACAGAGTTTCTGATTTCGTAATGGTTTTGCTTAGCCAATCAAGTTCATCTTGTTGGATTGAAGAAATTTTAGCAAGTTTAGCACAGCTTATCTTCGAATCACTATCATATGAGGAACAATCAAAAGTATCATAGGTATTTTTAGATGAAGATACCTTCGCTTTGGCCATGAAGCAATATGTAGGAGTTTCATCTTCATTACTGTTGTTGGTGAAGAATGAGCTCGAAGCTTTGGTTGAAGCATCTGCTGAAGAGAATGCCAAACCAGCAACACCATCTGATTCGGACCCAGACCCATACCTTGAGCCTGATTCAGCTTCGGACCCAGAGGCTTCATCTTCAGAGTTCATTTCCTTTCCCAGATAGGCCTTGGCACGGTGAGAGCTCATTCGACGAGACGAGTGAGTCTTCGATGAAGAACCCTCACGCTTCTTATGATACTTCTTCCTCTTGTCATCATCAGAATCTTTCTTCTTTTCTCTTCTCGAACTGGAATCATATCTCTTGGACTCATAGCTTCTGGAGGATCTGTGGGACTTTGTTGAGGAGTCTCTGAGCGAATGCTTCGATTTGTTCTCAGCTTCCCACAGAGGGCAATCAGCAATGTAGTGACCTGGTTTCTTGCACTTGTAGCAGCAGTTGTGTCGGGACCCGGGGTTAGCGTATGCAAGACTCACTACAACACAATCATATGGAGAGCCGAGAACCGTACCAACTTGTCTAAGCAGACAAGGCCAAGCACAAAACGTTCTCGGAATGCATCGAACGTGAGGGGCATCCCATCCAGGCTGAATGATCAACTGAGATGGGTCCTCATCGTCCGCACACAAGTCTAAATGATATGGGTGGTGAACTCCCATACTCATAGACAAGTCGCCTCAACCATACTATCAATTGTATTATAACCCTTACATAGACTTACTCCAGCCCGATCACTTAGTCGGGGTCTAGGGCGGGCTCGATCATACATCAAAGTGTGCACGTGACAGAGTCACGAGCAATCGCATCGCGATGCCCCAAGCTGCGCACATCTAAGGGCCACTTGGTGTATAAAGACCGCCAGCCAGATCACAACTAAGGTCTCGAAAACCCATACTAAGACATGCATGTTATAATCATACACGCAGCACACATGTCCAGTATGAACAGCAGGTATCATTGCAATTCTCTACAAAGTTTACATCTTTATTGATAACTCTTACAGAGTGCACACAGAGATCACAAGATCGTGATCCAACATTACATCAAACATGCGGAAGCAAAGTAGGTCTGAGTACAGACAAGTTTAACAAATGGCTTAGAGAAGCCTTATCTATAAACAATCCCTTCCACAAGGGAACCAGTCTGCTGACTGGGACTACACTAGCTTGGTCTTCAGTCGTCGAGCTCGAGGAAGAATCCACCTTCGGGGTCAGTGGGTTCATCTAAAACATAGAATAAGAAAACGCAAGTACAAAGTCATACTCAGCAAGACTTACGTAGGAGCTATGCTACTCATGCACATGTATCAAGTTAAAGGGAGGTGGGGTTTCAATGCAGAAGTGCCAGCTTTGACTTGGCTAGTCCTGAACTACGAGTACCAGACTTGAGGTAAGAAGCGTACATGAGTCCACTAGATGTCTCCAACCAATTACACCACTATGGTGCCTTCCTCGACTTCCCCACGAGAAAGCACGCCATAGAACTCACACTTATCTTGGCAAGTTTTATAAGTATCCATTGAAGTTGTCTAATAATCGAGCACAACTTTCCAAGTAGTCCATTACCGCGAATGCGGCTATTCGAATAGTTTATTAACCCTGCAGGGGTGTACTGCTACACACATGAAACTATCAGTTACCTCCGGGATCTCTTCACCCTTCAAGCGGGTGTCGGCGAGGATAAATTTCCACAATTTTTACCTCACAGCCAACTCAAATCCAATGGAGACGCCTATCTGGGCTGGAGTCCACATCGTGAACCCGGCCGGTTTACCGATGTGGTCCCAGAAGATGTGTGCAGAGTCCCAAGACGGTCTGAATAACCGTTCTTCCACTTCGCAGACCGTGCCACAGACCTACCAGAACTCTGAACTACTGCGACTCATTGAACCAAGAAGGGGTGAGTTAGTAGGTTGAGCGGGGGTCCATGTGCCCAACATGTGGTAGTACTCTTCGTCTTGGATCACCACACAAGAACTCGGGCTTAAGGCGGTGTTCAACGAGACAACCCACTGTGTACTCCTACACAGCCTCTCATCGTTCACCTTGTATTAGGGTAGATTCACCAACACAGTTTCACCTTCTTCAACATGATTTCTACCATCCCGACTCACAGATCGAAGTATCCTCATTGTAACTCTAAGCATGAAATAAGCTTTAACAGTTGCAGGGGCCACATGATATCAATCAACTCCTACATCTGCTAGGATTGTGGTTTGCTTACTACTGTGACAAGATGATAGGTCATGCAAAGGAATGGGTTCAACTATGCGGTAGAAACGCATCACGGTAATCATCCTAAACAATGCATAAGCGACACTGAGAGGGAAATGGGTTTTTATCGACATGATCAATGGGGGTTTGCTTGCCTTGCTGACGAGGTTCAGTCACGGTATCGGGGTCTTCAACGAAGGGGGTGATCTCGGGTTCCGTCTCCACCTCTATCCGATAGAAAACAATGCAAACAAAGTGATCAATATAAAGAAAATGCACAATCACATGATCAAGTGTTATAACATGGTGTAAGGGGTGCTGATGTGTTTCCAATTCCATTTAAATGGAGTGTATTGCATTTGAGTTGCAAATTCAAACTCCATTTGAGTTATTGATGAATTTCAAATGCATTTGAAACCATGAATGTTCATTTGAATTGGTTGAGCATGAAGTGATGTTGTAAAGGTGAGGTAAAGTCTCTGATGTGTGGATGAAACCATTAAAAAGAAGTGTGTTGCAAAGTCATTTGCAAAATCACTCCAAATTTGAATTTGCTAAGGATCCATATGCACATATTCCACTGTTCACCCATTTTAAAATGGTCAAACAATGAAAATAAAGTGCATATTCAGAATCCTTGAATTTTTTTGATAATTTTTCATATATTATATGTTTAATTTGGAGTTAATATGAATTAATTATGATTTTCTAAATATTTGGCTATTTTCTGGATTTTCTGGAATTAGATTAATTGATTTAATCAGTTTACTTGAATTAATGCGTAGGCATGACGTCACTGTGACGTCAGAGGGGGGCTGACTGCTGGGACCCACTGGTCAGTGGCTGGGTTAACTAAACCGTGTTGTTAAACTAATCCTAATTAGATTAGGGTCCTGGGCCCACTCGTCAGTGGCCCAGGGGGTTAGTGCGGGGTTAGCTTAGGGGTTAGGGTTTAATGGCGAGTTCACCGGGGAACTCGCCGGAGCTTCGTCGGGGTAGGGGTTTTGTGCACAGGGAAAGGATTAGAGGGCACAGACAGGTTGATGGGGAGTTCGCACGTCCGTTTAGGCCATCGGGGGTCCAAGTCGTGCACCGTGGCGACGAGGGTGTCAACCGCGGCGACGGCCGAGGCACTGACCTCGCCGGAATCCAGCTGCGGGGATAGAGGAAAAACAACGAGCGGTTCACCCCGATTTGAATGGAGAAGACGGCGGGGTCGGGGGTCTCTCGACGGCGACGAATTTGGAGCTCGTCTTCTCGGCGGCCGGCGGCAGGAACTTGGGGCTCGCATCGTCTCCGGTGGCGCCAGGCTTCGATTGAGGGCGGGGATCGGAGGACTCGACGGCTCTGGAGCGAATGGACACGGCGGCGCGGCTCCTTGTGGCCGTTGGCCGCGTCAGCGCGCGACGGCGAGCGGCGGCTGCTCTCTGGAGGCGACGAAAATGGCGACGCAGGGGAGGGAGAGCAAGCTGGAGGAGGGGGAAGTGACACACGGGACTCGTGGCGTCTCCATGGCGTTCTTTGGAGCCCTGGAAGGTTCCAGGCAGGCAAGCAAGAGGGCATCGGCGACGGCATGCCCTCCAGCGAGCTGCTTGCCTCACTAGGGGAAGACGACAAGGGTGGGGAGCGGGCCTGGGTTGTGGTGCGGTAAGTTGGGCCGGGGAGGCCCAGGTAAGTGGGCTTCTTTCTCTTTTCTATTTTCTATTTTTCTTTTCTGTCTTATGTTGGCCTTGCTAAAAAAAATTAGCAAAGTATTTTTATAAATGCTCCAAATTTTATATGTCCTCAAAATAAATATAGCTAGCCACTTATAAAGTTTGGGCAGTTTTAAAATTCAAATTATTTGAACTTTAATTCAAATAGGGGTTTAAATTTAATTCCATGCTCTTGTTTGAAATTTGAAAAATCTATGAGCATGGGTTTGAATCCAAATCACTTTATATGTGATCACACTCATTTATGAGACTTTTCAAAATTGCAAAAGGAATTTTTGGAGCAACTTTTTATCTGGCCATTTCAATTAAATTCATCTGGGGGTGTTCTCTCTCCCATTTCAATTTCTTTTGACATTTTTAACATGAATGCAATGTGAGACTTGATCCTAGCACATACCTAACTTGGGGTTGTGACAAGTTGTCCTTCGATGGAGAGCTTCTTGAGGATGAGCGGTGAGATGAGTGACTTGAGCTTCTTGAAGAATAACTCTTCTTGGGTGAAGAAAAACCTTTTATTTGGAAGCGGTTGAAGCGTCTCATGATCAATGCTAAATCTTTCCCAATGCTTGCAGGATCATCAGATTCGACACCTGAAGCAGAACTGACTTCGGGTGAAGAATGACGCGAGGCTTTTTCTTTCAAAGCATGTGATCTTCTTCGAGATCCATTAATGGCACGTTTCTCGTCTTCTTCCATTTCAAAAGTATTGAGTCTCTCAAGAATATCAGCGGCAACAAGACGTCTGAAATCAGTTCTTGCCTTGATCATCAGCACAATGTGATCAAACGAGTCATCCAATGAGCGAAGCAAAGTTCTCACAACTGAATGAGGAGTAATGTCATCAGCACCGAGGGAAATCAACTCATTAGCAAGAGCAGTGAGTCTGCTATAAATGGAGCTGACTTTTTCACCCTCGTTTCTCTTGAATTGATAGAATTTTCTTCGGAGTGTGTCAATTCTGGCTTCTTTCTGGGTAGAAACACCTTCACCAATCTTTTCCAGATAGTACCAGACTCCTTTGACAGTAGGGATATTCTTCACTTCATGATACTTCTCTGGTGTCAGATGATTGGTGATGAATACCCAAACTTCAGAATCAAGGTCAATCAACTTCGCTTCTTCAGGAGTGATGGCATTCTCATCGGCGACTGTGACTCCATATAAGACAACTTGCCAGGCAACAAAATTGATAGCCATGATATTCCTCTTCATTTTGTCCTTCCAGTATGGGTAGTCCTTTCCATTGAAAACAGGGATGGGTTCGCCGGAGCGAATAGCTGCGAAAGACATACTTGCAAACACTCAAGGAGGCTAATCCAAACAAAGAGTGACTAGCTCTGATACCAATTGAAAGTCCAAGTATGTGATCAGAGGGGGAGGGGGTGAATGATCACTTCAAATTTTCGTATGAAACTTTGAAGTGAAGCATAACTTAGCAGCTGAAGGAATTCAACAGTGAAGCAGAACTATAGTGAAGCATAACATAGCGAATCAAAAGCATCGAATCAGTTGCATTGAATCAAATTACTGAAGCAATTGCAATACTGAATGTAAGTGCGGAATGTAAAACGAACTCTTGACTCGGTGATGTTTGTTCGACCAGTTCACACTCTGCAAAGTGCTACGTCTGGTTGGAGGGACTTGTGATTGAACACAGGAGCTAACCTCTCTCCGTCCATATCTCCACTGCACCAATCTCCTTGAGCTTGGTCAGTTCTTCACTCGTGGTTGATTATTGAGGAAATCACTGAAACCTTTGACAAACTGGACTTCGAGGCGACAATAACTCTTCGCTCTCTGAAGAACAACACTCTAACCGTCTAGGAGAATTGCAGTTCTCCAAGATAACAAGGCTAGCAAACTTCTTCCTAAGTCATAGTGAATCAATTCAGATCAATAGGACTTATGCTTCGGTGGATGGGATTTTTGGTTTGCTTCGGTGGGGTTGCTCTTTCTCTTCACTGTCGGAAAATAATCTTGGAGCAGCCACCCCGCAATGAGGGCGGGGGTGGCCTATTTATAGGTGGAGATCCCAAGGTGCGAAATGACTGAAGTGACCCGATGCGCCAGCTTGACACCTGTCCGCAACGGTCGGCTTTCTAATCAATGCGAAACTTTACTTGCGGAACAAGTAAAGCTGACTCACGGACTTGGTTATGCTTCAGTAGCCGAAAGAACAAAGTCTTCGCTGGTGAAGCATTACCTAGTGCACATGAGATTTCTCATCTATGGCTTCTCACAGGTTTGGATTCGATCTGAGTCTTTTCACCAAAACCTTCGGAGTACATTTACTAAACCCTTCTTGATAGTACGGTTTTTCCTGCGACTCAAAGAAGTGAAAAAGAACTACGCCAAAACTACTAAGTCTTGCGCCATCTTGGTCATCTCCTTCGATGAGACGTGCTTCAGGATTCCTTATGTTTTTGGGGGTCGACATCCGTGATGAGCTTCACTCCAGAGGATATGCTTCAATAAATACGTAAATCTTCGTTGAAGCTTCAGCACCAACCTATAACTTCAGGAACCTAACCATCTGTTTCATACTAGAAAACTTGTTAGTTCCTCTACTGTTTTGTCCAACAATATCCAAAACTCATGGGGGTATAACTTTTCTCTTACACCTATCCATCATAGCACTCGAGCTAGATGTGAGTAGAAATGGAAAGAACAATACCAAATTTACCTTTTCCCCAATTTGATGAAGAATCAAGTGGTGTAGTACTTGGTGAATGGAAAAGAGTGTCCTAGGTAGTGAACCTTGTCCCAACACACACCTACGACCAAAGGCTTATATTGGAGCTTGGTAGTGATTAGTGGCACAAAAATCAAGCAAATATAAGTCCAAGATATTGTAAGAGTTGAAAGCAATCCAAAGAACTCCAAATGTAAAGCAAATGATCACAAATATAGAGGAGGGCAATAAAGAACACACGCGCAAAGATAGTATGGTTTGTGCAACCAACTGAATGACCATACAAAATAATGGCCCATAGAATACCAAGCTCGTGTTGCACAAACACAAGGAGAGACACTAGCTCAATTGCACTAGAGGGCACGATTCACTACTTTGCACCAACCTATATGCATGCAAGCGTAGGCTTTCCCTTCCACGTGTCTTTTGCATAAGTGTATTTCTTTTCATGAACTCTCTATGCTTATAAGCTTGTGATTCTTTCTCTTTTTCTCTTGCTTAAAATCTTTTCTTTATTTTTGAATTTTCTCTCTTTTACCACTTGCCTTGAGGCTCAACCAAATATGCCCTACTTGTGTCACAAGATATGCACAGGAGAAAGCTATCACACTATATGATATAACAATAATGTAACAAGATGATATGCTATCACTATGGTGCTCAATTTTTCGCGAAGCCCAGCAATACTCAGCTAGCTAGGTTCAATAGGTATGAGGTAATCGCAAAGATGTAGGGGCTATCAAGGTAAAGGCAAGGAAGGAAAGGCTATGACGTAATGGATACCTTCGTCACACTTAACCTTTCACGAAGTCGGAGAAGACCGGCCTTGCTTCCGGTTGAGAGGTCGAAGGATGGATGGTCATGGTCGATGATGAAGCTCGTTGGTTGATGTAGTCGATGTAGAGATACTCCTTGTTGTTGGTGATGGTCCCGATAGTTGAAACCGGCAAAGATGCACGGTTTCGAGCTTTCTTGCTCAAAGGTCTAGGCAAAGATGCCAAAAATCCGAAAGGTGAATGGGAGAAAATTTTGATGGAACCTATCTAGATGGATGGGGTGTGAATAGCTACAAAACGAGCTAAAGAATGTCTAAAACGGACTCCGGATGAAGAAGTTATGGCCAAAACGGTGATTTGCGGAAGGCTGGAAATGGGAGGGTCGGACGGTCCGACTTCGAGCCAGGACGGACCGTCCTCAGCTTGGACGGTCCGACCTGATGGTCCAGACGGTCCAAATAATTACTACCGAGGGCCGTCTTTCGGTCCCAAATTGTCCGGACAGTCCGGGGAACAGTCCGGTCGGGCCGACCTTAGCCCGGACGGTCCGACGTGATGGTCCGGACGGTCCGTCTGGGTCAAAGCCCGAACGAATTATAACTCTGGTTCGCGATTTTGGGTCTAAAACTCTATTTGGGGCATAAAATGGCCACTTTTGAGGCCAAAATTGATGGGGAAAAAGAAAAATTGGGGCTAGGGAACACAAAGGAGGGTAGATCCACTTGCTAAACACTAGATCCACATATCAAAATCAACAAAAACTCATAAGAACAACAAATCACAAGAAATTTTGTATAGCTATTTTTGTGTGGATTTTCGAAATTGGGAATAAAAAAGAAAAAATTGGCTAGAATCACGGGGGGAGGGGATCCAAATTCGTGGCAACCTTGCTCTAGATACCAGATGATGTAGGACGAACCTATGGGTTGGCCCGATCTTCACGAATTGGAGGTGGATTTGAAGAAGAAAACGAAGAACACAAGGAGAGATCCACAAGGAATCAGCACAAACAAGAGGAAAGGGACAAGATCCACTATCACAAACACTCAATCACACACATAGCATACACACGCAAATCCAACAACCACAAAGGTAAACATAAATGGGTAGTTCCTCCAAATCATATGGGAGCTGGGGCTTGAGAGAGATAGATGGATCTAGTCTTCATCCATGTGCTATAACATGGAGGTTTAAGGCTCAACCGTAGAAGAAGCCTCTCTCCCTCAGGAGTAGTAGATCTCAAGAAGGGTGAAGATCCCCAAGGGGAGAGGACGATGAGCAAAGATCTCTCAAGTTTAGTCTAATCTTTGCTTACCCTAAAGAGGAGGTGGGGGAGAGGTATTTATAGTCTAGGGGTGGCTGAAGGGGTACATGGGCCATGGCCCCAATCGCTGCGTGCAGGCAGTTGCCCTGGTCGGATGGTCCGACCTGGGGTCCGTACGATCCGACCTCATCTCGGATGGTCCGACCTGGGGTCCGGACATCCGAACAATTACGGTCTAGAAACGACTTCGGGAATTGCTCTTCGGATGATCCGGCTTTTGGTTTGGACGGTCCGGCCTTGGCCCGGATGGTCCGACATGGGGGTCCGAACGTCCGATGCCAGTAGATCCTTGGCTCCACTTCTTCTCCTCTCTTCCGTTTTTTCTTCCAAGCTTCCCTCACGGATAGTGTAGTCGTTCCCTTGCGCTTCACCTCCTCCTCGACGCACGTGTAGCTCTCAAACCTAAGTATGCACGGGAGTGGAGGGTCAAGTAGTATACCATCCTCCAGGGCACCAAGTAGACATGTGTAAAGGAGAAGATTCACCTCTTGATGAAGGGAAGCGTAACATGGTGATGTGCGTTGGATGCTCCGCATCACTTCTATTCTTGTAGACTATGTCGGGCCTCCAAGCGCAAAGCTTTGTAGGACAATAGCAATTTCCCTCAAGTGGATGACCTAAGGTTTACTGAACTCGGGGAAACAGAGGTTGAATATGGTCTCTCTCAATCAACCCTGCACTTAAGAAACACAAAGTCTCTTGTGTCCCAAACACACCTAATACAATGGTAAATTGTATAGGTGCACTAGTTCGGCGAAGAGATGGTAAAATATGGGTGATAGGTGTGGCAAAGCAAGGTAATATAAATTTGTAATAAAAATTACAAAAAGGTAGAAAGTGACAAAAGTGAGCACAAACGGTATTGCAATGGTGAGAAACAAGGCCTAGGCTTCATACTTTCACTAGTGGCAACTCCCAACAAGATTAACATAGTCTAATCACATGATCTTTTCACTAAAACATGCAATGGAGATGTACTCGGAGGTCATTCCTTTGTGAACAAGAGAAGACGAGAATTATGTAGGGCTACAAAAGCACACCTCAGAGTTCATAGTTCTCATCTATGGATTTCCCAGTGTCACCTCAGCCATCCAAAGAGAGTACCACAATATATCTCAAGGATTGTCAAAGACATGCACCAAGAGACTCTCAATCTTCAGTGAATTCACAAAAGAGGAAATCACTCATGAAAATATTCTTCTAATCTATGTCCAATAGACTGCTGTCACCATGGTCTCGGATATTATACTAGATAAAGACAAGTGAGTACATCAAATCCAATACAAAGAAGGGAAAACATCATGGGATCACCATAGATGAACATAGCCTATGATCACAATCAAGATCATATCATGGGAGAGAGTATTAACCACTTAGCTACTGTAGATGACCTCAGCCCCGAGGAGGAACTACTCTCGCATCATCATTAGGAGGAAGCAACATCGATGGAGATGAATCTTGGGGCACTTCCCCGTCCCGGCAGGGTGCCGACACATGAATTCTGGTCCCCCGAAGCTTGTTGCCGATGGTGGCGGAGATCAGAATCGCTTCTGAAAAAAGGAGTTGCGGATTCAGGGTTTCCTCCATGGGGGTAAAAAATAAGGCCAAATGGGCGCACCAGAGGAGGTCCCACCCCTCCAGGAGGGCTAGTGGTGTGGCCTCCCCTAGGCCGCGTCGGGTGGCGGCCTGGGAGGGGTGACCCCTCTGGCTGTCCTTTGGGATTCTGGAGGCTTCCGTCATGTTGATTTTCTATATAGTTTTTGTAGAATTTTCCGAGCACTTTTATAATTGGTATTTTGCCTAGAATGCACGGACAACAGCAGACAGAACCTGGCACTGGGGCACTGAGCTAGTAGGTTAGTCCAAATATGTTGAAAAAGGTATGAAAGAGTAGCAAAACATATAGCAAAGCCACCCATGTAAGCATAGAACAAGCAGAAATTATAGATACGTTTGGGACGTATCAACATCCCCATGCTTAATTCCTGATCTTCCTCGAGCAGGTAAATGATAACAAAGATAATTTAGGTCGTGATAGGCAACCAACACATAATTGAACTTTAAAGTACAACAAGTAAGATATGCAAGTCAAGTCAAGACAATAACAAGCAAGAATCTATATCTAGTATTGAAACTAGCAAAGTAAGAACATAAAGGTGCAAGAGCTCTCACTATCCCTGACTCGAATGTCTTCAAATGGTGTTTGCGTGCAAGAATTGGGAGATGGGTTTAGAGCATAAAAATACTATATAGTTTAATTGAGAACTCAATCTACTAAAACTTCACACTTGGACTCCTTAGGAATCTTATTATGACTCGTCCCCAGACCACTAGTCAGGCACAAGTCAAACTGATCCTCTCCCTTTCGACTTTGAGCACTTGATATGTCCCAAATGCATCTATAATTTCTGCTTGTTCCATGCTCTTTTAGGTGACATTGCTATGTGTTTTGCTACACTTTTATATCTTTTTACACATATTTGGACTAACCTACTAACTCAGTGCACCCATGCCAGTTTCAGTCTGCTGATGTCTGTAAGTTGCATGTTTTTCCCTAATTTACAGAGCTCCAAAGAAATCCAGAAAATCAGATAAAAAACAGCAGAACGAAAGCTTCCGGAGCCCCGAAGGAGGGCCAGATTTCCTGTGCATGGTTTTGGACATAAACTTCGGCCCAATCCGAGTACGTATACACCCGATAGCCCTGTTTTACTGAAGGTGAAATCTAGATGATGGAAATATGAGAGTCTATTTAAAGAGAGAAAATATATGTCATTGGGAACCATGAAATGTCCTCCCCCTAGGTAGTCGTCTTTAGGGGGAGATCCATCTCCACAACAGCACCATCTCCAAGGAAGAAAAAGGGGCCAAGGGTCGCTACCCCAAGGTTTGTGGTTGTCGTCATGGCAGCCGCCTCCTTCATCTCCTCCGGGTTGCACCTCTCCATCAACAACTCTCTCTTTCTCACCATTTCCATGTGCGAGTAGTTCCTCACTATGGCTTATACCTATATCTATGTGGTTATCTCTCTCTCCCATGATGTGATCTTTGTTGTGATCATTTGCTATGTTAACCTAGTTGTATCCCATGATATTTTCCCATCTTTTATGTATTGGATATGATGTGCTCCTTTTGTAATATTGTCGGAGTCCACGGTGATGAAATGACTCCATTATTATGGTAATATTGATCATGAGATTGTTCTTTTTGTTGGATTAAATTATTGAGTCATGAGTGTCTCTTGATGCTTGTGTTGAGTATAATTTTCATAGTGTTGCGGTGACATTGGGCACTTTGTCATATTAGAAAGAGACTATTCTTGAGATATGTTGTGGCGTTTGTTAGTACTATCTTTTGATGCTCGCGGTGACATAGGGACATCCATATAAGTGGAATACAAACTTTAAGGTGTGCTTTTGTAGACCTACATAGTTCTCATGCTCTTTTGATCCACGAAAAGAATGATCCCCGAGTAATGTCTTCCTTGCATGATTTTGGAGGAAATATCTTGAGGTTCAATTATGTTAATATTGTTGGGAATTACGACTAGTGAAAGTATGAAGCCTAGGCCTTGTTTCCAATCTTTCCAATACTGTTTTTAGTAAATTTTGTCACTTTCTACCTTGCTGTAATTTTTATTAAAGATTTATATTACCTTTATTTCCCACACCTATCACCCATACTTACCATCTCATCACCGAACTAGTTCACCTATACATCTCCTAGTTGTATTAGGTGTGTTGGGTACACAACAGACTTCTTGTATCTTAATTGTAGGGTTGCTTCAGAGAGATCATCTTCAACCTTTATTTCCCTGAGTTTGATAAATCTTAGGTCATCTACTTGAGGGAAATTTGCTGATGTCCTAAAAACCTCTGCGCTTGAAGGCCCAACATATTATATAAGAATAGAAGTGTGTAGTAGACATCAACGAGCCAAATAGCCTGCGTGCCGTCCAACAGCTGGCAAGGCGTCTTGCATCAGATTTATCAGCAGGCTCAGCAAGAAGGCACTCCTCTTTTACCAGTTGATGAAGAAGACTGGCAAATTCGAGTGGAGAGTCGAGGCTCGGCGTCATTCACGGACCTCCATCAGATGGTTTCAACTCCGCCGATCCTCACTGTTCCATAAGAGTGGGAGCCGTTGTACCTTTACATCATCACTAGAAAAAATGTTGTCAATATCGCGCTCGTCATCGAGCGCGCAGAAGAAGGCAAAGTACAAGGTATTCAGAGACCCATATTCCCCAGGTGCTGGTTTTAACATTGGTTCAGGGGCTACTGACGCTATCTGATGACCCACAAGTATAGGGGATCAATCATAGTCCTTTCGGTAAGTACGAGTGTCGAACCCAGTGAGGAGCAGAAGGAACTAACAAGCAATTTTCAACAAGGATTTACTGCAAATGTTGTAAAGTAGTTGTCGGGGGAATGAACCCCGGGTAGGGTCACCCAGGCGAAACAACCTTTCAAGACAAAGTGAAACCTTGAGGAAAACGCCGGATGCGACTGGGCCGACTTGGTCAGATCGACAGCCGAATGCCCAGCAGGCGCAATTGGTTGCCATCTACGAACATGTGTGTATATGTCTCGCAAATCATCACCATACACCGCCGTGGTTGACGGGAAATTCCCATGCTCAACCATCTCGTCACCATCGCCATGAATGAAGGCCATAGAAGTTGGCACATCATCACTCGTACCCATGAGAACATCATGATATAAGTCATCAAGAGAGTTGTGGCTCCGGAGTAGCATAGCCTCGATGATGGATTGGTCCTTCAAACCAATAAGTAAGTGGTGCTTCATCCAAGGGAGGTCATCCTCGTCGGCTCGTTGCAAGGCTTGCTTCATCTCCAAGAGGTACTCATCCAGTGGCTTGCATCCTTGAGTGATGTTCTCCAAATGATGGCGAAGATCTTCGGAGAGTGTGGGAGGCACAAACTCTTGCCGCATAGCGCCCTTCAACATGGACCAACTCATGTGTGGGCTCGGCGAAGATTGTTGCACCCACCATGTGAACGGATAGTCTAAGAAGTGTTTTGTGGCACGCTCCACATGTTCTTCGATGTCGACTTGGTGATGCGCGAAGTAGGACTCCAACTTCTCCTCCCACTCGAGGTACTCCTATGGGTCATGAGTACCATGGAAGTGGAGCTCAACGTTGTCGTCGGAGTCAAGGTAGCTCGTGAGCGTGTTGGTGTTGAGCTCGGAACATGTACCTTCCCTATCCATCATAGCACTCAAGGTAGATGTGAGAGTAAAAGGGAGAGAACCAAGTCAAGGCTACCTTTCGCGAAGATGAAATGAATCAAGTGATGGATAGCTTCGCGTAGTGAAAATAGTGTCCTTGTTTGAATCTCGTTCCCACACGCACACCTACACACAAAGGCTTATGTGGGGCTCGCTAGGGATTAGTGGCACAAAAATCAAGCAAATTGACGTCCAAGTTGTTGTAAGAGTTGAGAACATCCAAAGGAATCCAAATGCAAAGCAAGTAATCACAAATATAGAGGAGGTAAATAAAAGAACACACGCGAAAAGATAGTGTGTCTTGTGAAACCAAAGGAATGAGAATACACAATAATGGCCTATCAAAGACTAAGCTCAAGTTGCACAAACACAAGGAGAGACACTAGCTCAATTGCACTAGAGGGCACGATTCACTACTTGGCACCAACCTATATACATGAAAGCGTAGGCTTTCCCTTCCACGTGTCTTTTGCACAAGTATTTATTTGCATGAACTCTCTTTTTTTTCTTAAAAGCTTGTGATTCTTTCTCTTTTGCTCTTGCTTAAAAGCTTTATCCTCTCTTTTTTTGAATTTTTTCTATTTTGACTCCTTTTCACCACTTGCCTTGAAGCTCAACGAAATATGTGTTACTAGTGTCATAAGATATTCACGGGAGCAAGCTATCACACTATATGATATAGCAATGATGTAACAAGATGATATGCTATCACTATGGTGCTCAAGTTTTCGCGAAGCCCGGCAATACTCGACTAGCTAGGCTCAATAGGTATGAGGTAATCGCAAATATGGAGGGGCTATCAAGGTAAAGGCAAGGAAGGAGAAGGATGTGATGGAATGGATACCTTCTTCAGACTTAACCTGTCACGAAGTCAGGGAAGGTGTAACAGCCCGGAAATTCCACCCTAATTTAAAAGATTGTTTGTTTCTTTATTATGCTGATTGCTATAATTGTTTGTATTGTTTGCTTCGCTGATTTATTCATCGGTGAATATTTCCCCCTATTTCTCATCTCGGATGCGGGACCAACCCTTTTTCCCAAACGACACACGACCGTTGCGACACCGGGTTCACCCGAGAACCATCGCAACTTCCGGCACAAGACCAGCCATCGCCATCGGAACGAAAACCCTATTTAATAATTAAATGGGTTATTTTATTGAGCACCAGAAAATATTCTCGGAACGGTACCGAAATGAGGTACGACTGACGGGCTCACCGCGCTGAGCGCGTGGTTTGAGATTTCGCCCGAATCGGAGGTCCTATGCACTCCCGGCGGTCAGAAACGTGGAGTACCGGACGCGCCAGAGAGAACCCGAGTGTGTTTGCATAAACTTTCCAGCCAGACCACCTATATAAAGACCACCCCTCTCCCCTAGCCCTTCTAGGGTTTCCGCTAACACAAAATTGCAGCCACCCCCTCTGAATTTCAGATATGGCCCCAAAACCTGATCTGAGGGCCAGGAGCGTGCCACGTTGCCTCCGGAGGGGAACCAGCCTCACACCTGCGCCGCCGGGCCCTGGATCAGCCGTCGCAGCCCGCCTCGGGCCCATCCAGGACGCCGTCCGTGGAGTACGTCGCCGCCGTGCGCTCGGGTCGCCGCCGGTGAGCCGCGCCATGGCCGCGCCTCCTCCTCCCCGCTGCATCTCCTCTCCCTCACCTTCCCTCTCTTCTCCTTCGCAGGACGGCTCCACCATGGCAGGAGCTCGGGCTAAGCCACCATGGCCAGAGAGCCGAGATCGAGTCGAGCTCGACGCCGACCACCTCCTCCTGCACTGCACCATCGGCGGCCTCCTCCCGCCCCGGCCAGTCCGGCTGGATCCCACGCCGCCGCGCTCGCTCCTAACCTCGCCGGCACGCCACCCCGCGCCCCTCGCCGGACACCGGTGCCGCCAGCCGCCGGCTCGGAGCTGCCCGAGAACGGGACGAGATCGAGCACCCTCGCTTGATTCAACTGTTGTGGGCCACCGCGCCTCCAAGGCACACCGGCGCCACGGCCCAGCCAGGGATCCTGGCCCGCCTGCCTCCTCTCGCCCACGAGCGGGCGTTGCTATCCCTCGCCACCCCGCCAGCCTGGATCGCGACGTGTTCTACATGTAAATTGCTTAGTTTTTCGTGTATATTAATAAAATGTGCTCCTTTTCTATGTTTGAACTTTTCTACATGTTGTTTAACTGCTAATTACCGTCGCATGCCACCGTAAATGTAATAAGCCGTATCTTTTTAACCGTTTCTCCGATAAAAATATTCTTTAGGTGTAACTTGACTAGAATTTTGTGTAGATTGTGTTTATGCTGCTCTTGCTTGCTAATAACAAATAATAAAATATTGTTTAGGGAAAAACAATACCAACCATTATAATTTTCAAGGGGTAAATAGTTATAAGCATGTTTAGGAGTTTGCCCCCACTTAAATTGACTAGCATAGATAGTTTATTTATGCTTCACCTCTTTCCATGATTGTGTGATATGCCATGCTTGGGTGATATGCCATGTTAACAAAATTTGATCATGTTGTGTAGCTAAACAACTTGAACCATTCTAAATGTGCGGTATTGTCGTGTGTGATGAATACTCCACTTAACATGTTAGTAACCGCTCTCGACGATAGATGTGATGCCGTAATGTGTTGTCCCGTGTTGCCTTATTGATGATGCTTGCTCGTTATTGCTTCGTAGTAATAGATTCTTGCTCGTCGATTGCCTTTTCCAGTGTTAACCTCTTGTGTGCTTCCGCGGGTACCTCTCGGAGATGATGCGAGCTTGCGATCGACTACACCTTCTGTTTCGTCTTCTCATCAGGTAAGAGGGAGCATATATCATGCTTATAACTTTCAACTCACTCACGCCTAGGTGTAGGATAGAACGAATGCTTGATCCTACCACTTCATATTCATGCCTCTCAAATAAAGCCAAACAGCCATGTCCTCCACATCCTAGCAAACCTTGTTCGGCTATGTTACTATTGCTCGCTGCTCAGCCACTGCATAGTATGCAAGCTAGGATGTTATCAACTGTTTATCCTGTTAATCTTTAGATTGGGCTATCACATTATTATCTTGTTGTGGATGATATGATTATTATAATGTTGACTATGTTCGACGAAGGATGGAAGGTCTAGGCTATCCCGCCCCGACGCTTTGTTCCATTCGAGTCACCTAGGACCCGAGTTCCGGGTATTGTGTCTCTTGACGAGCATGCCTAACCGAGTGTGGGATTTTATGGGATCCCCTTTTCTTACCTACCTAGCTCCAAACATTTCTAGTGGTGGCCCGAGCTGATTTACCATTTGAAACCCCGTGTGTGTGTGCTTGGTTGGATCCCCTCGCAGCTTTTAAACAACCCGGTCCAGCGGAGACAGAGTTCCTCTGTTGGTCCACACTGGTGAGCTAGGTAAGCCCCTGAGTTCAGGTGAGGCTAACCTCGACCTTAGCCATACGGAAGAGTCCGATCCGAGGGAGCGGCCGGCTCTTGGATTGGGTGTCGACTCACCGGGGGCCACCTAGATTTGTGCGTTGTTAGTTAGAGGGACCTATCGTTTTGGATCTCTCGGAACTAAATCATAAAATGGTTGCCTATGATGGGTAGCAACTGAGAGAGATGGGCATGCGTGCGGAGCCTTGTAATGGGCAGTTGGTACACCCCTGTAGGGTTAAATCTTTTCAAGAAGCCGTGTCCACGGTTATGGACGACTTGAGACTTACTCCTTGTTCATATACAACAACAACTGAGATAATCTTAATATAACTTGATCAACGTGTGTGTGCCTTGACTGCTTCTTCTTCGTCGGGATGCGAAGAGGAGGAAAAGGATAGGATAGGTGTTATGATTGCGTAAGTAGCTGATAGAAGACTTGTTGGAGGCGATTCCTCATCGAATACTTGGTTCTCATCTTACTCTAAAATAGACTGTTATCCACTCACATATTGCAAGTGCGACTGCAACCTCACCACTACCCCCATCTTACCCGTGAGAAGTTAGTTACAAGACTTTTGATATAGTTCACCTCCTTCTTTTCTCTTTTACGCACGTAATGCAACAATCTTGGACTTCAGAGGAGCTCGACAACCCTTCTTCTGGACGCCATCGTGGAGACTCAGCGAAGACTAGTTAGGTGGATCCCGGCGGAGAACCTAGACCCGTGTGGTTACGGGAATGGTGTGTTTTATCTTTTCCACTAGGCATTTGAATGTAGTCTGTACTCAGACATGTATCTTCCGCTGATGTATTATATTTAAGGCAGTTGTATGCCGATTGTATGAGATACTGTATCCATGTAGATGTAATGTTGTGATATCATGTTGGAAATCTGGGGCATATGGCAGTGTCATATGTCGCGGTGGGACCGATATGTGCTTCGTCCCCAGATCTGGATGGAAACATCTAGATCTGGAACAGTACCGCATATCGGGACTTACAGAAGGCCGGCCTTGCTTCCGGTTGAGGGGGGTCAAAGGATGGATGATCATCGTCAAAGATGAAGCTCGTGGGTTGATGAAGTCGATGGAGAGGCACTCCTTGTTGTTGGTGATGGTCCCGATAGTTGAAAACCGGCCAAGATGCACGGTTTTGAGCCTCCTTGCTCAAATTCCTAGGCCAAGATGCCAAAATTACGAAATTATAATTGAAGCAAATGGTGAAGGAACTTATCTAGATGGATAGGGGGTGTGAAGAGGAACAAAACGAGCTAAAGAATGTCAAAAATGGACTCTGGATGAAGAAGTTATGGTGAAAATACCAAACAACCGATGGTTGATTTTCTGGGAAACGCATCTGTGTCCTCCGGGTGCCCGGGGTATTTACTCCGGGTGCCCGGGTAGGCCGAGACACAGGGGTTGACCTCGGGGATGCGATTTTGGGCGGAAATTGGTGATTTTGGAGGTCAAATTGATGGGGGAAAGGAAAAATTGAGGGTAGGGAACACAAAGGAGAGTAGATCACTTGCTAAACACTAAATCCACGGATCAAAGTCAACAAAAACTCACAATAACAAAAAATCACAAGAAATTTGGTATAGCTATTTTTGGTGGGGATTTTTGAAATTGGGAAGAACAAAGGAAAAAATTGGGTAGAAGATGGGGGGGTCGGAGGAGCTCCAAGATGTGATAAACCTTGCTCTTGATACGAAATTATATAGTGCAAGCCTATGGATTGGCCCAATATTTCACAATTTGGATGTGGGAAACAGGTGCAACTCAAGAAGAACACAAAAAGAGAGGAAGGGGAACAAGATCCAAACAAAGGGAACTCAAATCCACACACCAAATCCACACATAACAAGATCCATACATCCACACAAGTCGTAGCTAGATTGATCCCTCTCCTTCTACTACTAGGATTGGGGCCTCTCCTTCTATGACTAGGGAGAGGAGGGTAGGTTGAGGCTCACTCTGCAGTTCGAGTCTCTCTCCCGCGGGAGGTGGTAGGATTGAGAGAGGATCTCAAGGAGATCAAATCCCCATGGGGCAATAGGAGCTAAGCTCTCTCAAATCTGGATATAATCTTAGCTAACCCTAGAATGGAGGTGGGGTGGAGTATATATAGCCTAAGGGGGGAGAGGTGGTTACATCGGCCATCTGCCCAGATCTGGACGAATGGGACCGGGCACTCGGGGTCTTTACACCGGGCACCCGGGGTAGGGGGGACCGGGCCCCTGAGGGTATGGGATACCGGGAACCCGGGGTGGTCAGTAGGTCTTCGTCCTTCGGCCAACAGGGACCGGACACCCGGGGGTCCGGGACTCCGGGTACCTGGGGTGGTCAGAGGCAGCTGTGTCATCTTCTCTCCGTCTTCTCATGGCGCCCCTCGTGGATTGGCTTGCCCTTGTACCAAGCCTTCTACTCCTCTCTTCCGTCTTCTCTTCCAATCTTCCCTCCCGGATGATGTAGACGTTCCCTTGCGCTTCACCTCCTCCTCGATGCACGTGTAGCTCTTGAACCTAAGTATGCACGGGAGTGTAGGGTCAAGTAGTATACCATCCTCGAGAGCACCAAGTAGACACGTGTAAAGGAGAAGATTCACCTTTAGGTGTAATATGTGTATGTCACGCGTGTCTCTTGATGAAGGGGAGCATAACACGGTGATGTACGTCGGATGCACCGCATCACATGAGTTGCCTATCGGTGCTACTGTCGATATCTAGTTGCTGGGCAGTAGTGCTAGTGGGTAATCTATGGGTAGAAGAGGCGCAAGTTCGCCACGTTCCACGGATTTCCCACATCTTCGCCGGTATTCGGGATCTTCAGTCTGTACGCTCCTCCTCCTATTACTTCTGAGACTATGTATGGTCCTCCCCACTGCGAGGCGAGATTGTGGACCTTTTCTTGTATTAGTCATAGGACGAGATCTCCTTCATTGAAGGTTCTCGTTCACAGGCGGCTGCTTTGGTATGTGCGCAGTTTGTCTTGGTACCCTTCTGATCATGCTAGGGTTGTGTCCCTTGCCTCATCTGGGATTTCTTTGTCGTCCGCGAGTGCGTCTTCTTCTTCTTCTCTAGAGGAGGCATGAGATATCTTCTGGTCGCAGTCGACAAGTTTACCAAGTGGATTGAAGCTAGGACGATCAAGAAACTGGACGGGCCGATGATGGGTGCAGAGAACACCTCCTCGTTGGTTACCCCAAGTGGAAGGTTATGATGCAGATAGCAGTAAATTTCCCCTAAATTTAAAGGATAGGGTGATACGTCTCAAATGTATCTACTTTTCCAAACACTTTTGCTACTGTTTTGACCTCATTCTTGCATGATTTAAACTAAACTAACCCGGACTGACGCTGTTTTCAGCAGAGCTGTCTATTTGGTTTTATTGTGTGCAGGAAAATAGATTTTTAGGTATCTCAGAAAATTCCAGGAAAAGTCAGGAAAAATCCACGCACCCGGAGCTTCCACGGACCAGAAGTGGGGCCAGAGGGGGCCATAGGGGCTCCAGGCACCCTGCTGGCGCGGCCCCACCCCTAGCCGCGCCAGGGGGTCGCCTGGGGGCCTCCCCCTCCTCTGGTGCCCTACCAATGCCCCTATTTATTCCCGTGATGGGAAAACCCCGAACCAGAGTCACTTTCCAGTTTCCGTCGCGGATCCGCCGACACCCTCTATTCTTCCTCGGGAGGGCTAATCTGGAGGATGATTTGACCTCCGGAGAGGGGAGATCGTCGCCATCGTCCCTCCATGACTTCTCTTCATATGTGTCAGTAATTCCCTGCTGTAGGAAAATGGGATGCTAGGGATTGGATGAGTTTGATCATGTAATAGTTCGTCAGATTTTTGGGGGCATGTTGCCTATCATCTACTATGGTGTTTATCATCTTTGCTACAACTTGTTGCTCTTAATGTTTGTCACTTTGGGCCCGAGTGCCATGTTTTCAGATCTGAACCACTGGTGTTTTCATGAGTATATTTATGTTCTTGATCCTATCTATGAGTTGTATGCACCTATTATGGTCCGGAACCGGCAATCCCAAAGGTGAAAGCTTGGGACACCAAAGGGGATGGTCCATAGTTTGAGGATTTTATGCATCCATTGAGTTTATTGCTTTGTTCTGGTGCTCTTTGACAGGAGGACCTTAATCTCCATAGTTCCCTTTGGCCCCGTCCGTAGTGGGATGGTAGGACAAAAGATTTTGTGCAAGTTCTTATTGCAAGCACGCACAACTACCTACGGGATACATGCCTGATGTTTGATGTTTGCCTAGATGATCCTTTCTTTTCCATGTGCCTTGCCCCGTGTTAAAATCTATTACATGTTCACTCTTATCCAAGAAGCGTCCAACAATCCATCTCCCTAGCCTACAGTGCTTTTAATCCTGCTGGTTACTAGTTGTTACTTTTGCTGTTTTACTTTTGTTTTCACCACTATCACTATCATAACACAGTTGCTATTAATATTTTGTTGAAAGCAAGTATATTTCAGGTGCGGTTGAATTGACAACTCAACTGTCAAAACTTATAAATATTCTTTGGCTCCCCTTGTGTCGAATCAATAAATTGGGTTATCTTGCCCGCGAAGACTATCTCGATCCCCTACAGTGGAGGGTCATCAAGTACTGTTTCTGGCGCCGTTGCCGGGGAGCATGGCTTTATTTTTAATTCTACTTGAAGTATTATGTCTGCTACACTTCATCCACTATAGGTAAGAGAGGAGACCCCAAGGTTCTGATCTTACCATCTATTACAAGAAAAGGTGTCGTTCTGAGTACCAGTGCTACGCTTGATTCACCTTCCGTTATAAGTAAGTTCGCTTCACCACTACCACCACATGCTACTTCTGTTGAGTCTGTTACTATTTCCGATACTTTTGATGATGCTTCCACTACTCTTGATGATACTAGTTTTCTTGGTCACTATCTTGAAGCTCAGATTGCTAAGGTTGCAACACAGTCCGAGACTGAGACTCCTGCTACCTATATTCCTACGTGCAAAACCTTTGGTTACCCAGACTTCGATAAACTCAAGGAGAGAATCCTTGATGATGATTATATTACTCTTGATGATGATTTTTGCAGGTAACTCAAAGAGTGTGTCGACTCTGACCCTGGTGCTATTAAGAAGCTGCTTGAAAAGCACTCCATGAAGAACAAGATTACCCATGATCCTGAATTTGCTACATCTCCTATATGCATCACTCATCCTGATTATGATTTCTCTGTTGATCTTTCACGTATATCTACAGCCAAAGCTGACCCATTTTATGGAAGAAAAAATGATGATGCTATAGCTCACCTGACCAAACTCGCCGAGTTGGGTAGCTCATTTACTACTGATGAGAGAATACGAAACTTTTATGTGGCTAAGCTTTTTCCTTTTTCTTTGAAGGAAGACGCTAAAGCATGGTATGATACATTACCTTATGGTTCCATTAAGAGTCCTCAGGACTTATTTCAATTCTTTGTTGATAAATACTTTCCTGCTCATATGCAACATGCTGCTTTACAAAGAATTTATAACTTTAAACAGTTGCAGGATGAGCACCTCTCGAAAGCTTGGGGGAGGTATTGCAGTTTAATTAAGGCTAGACCGGGACATGAAGTTCCAAAGAATGAATTACTTGATATATTTTATGCTGGTCTAACCGATGAATCTAGATCGTATCTGGATAGTTGTGCTGGTTGTGTTTTCATAGAAAGAACACCGGACGATGCTGAAGAATTAATGGGCAAGATTGCCAAGAACCACAAAGATTGGTCCGTCCTTGAACCACCTCCACCACCAAAGAAGAGTGGCATGCTTGTCCTGAGCCCCAAAGATATGCAAGAATCAAAGAAGTCTATAAAGGAGAAAGGCATTAAAGCCGAAGACGTGAAGAATCTACCTCCTATTTGGAAGTTGTGTGAGCCTACTACTCACCCTCCCTTGGTAGAGGTACACTCTCTATTTGATTTTACTGAAAGTGACATATCTAAAGGTAAGCCTGCCAAGCAATGTTTAGATGAGCTTGATAATTTTATTATTAAAAAAGACCATTTTAATATGAGGATACAAAGTCAGTTGCATGAGAATTCCCATGCTATCAAAAGTTTGCTTGATGTTCTTGGTACAACAGTTAATGATGTTAAATGTCTTGTTAAGCATTTTCATATGGTTCAAACTCAGCTTGAACAAATTTCTAATGTGCAAAAAGATTTAGTGCTAATAATGCCAAACATGATATACATGCTTATGGTATAAAAACTAAGGGTGGAACACACACCCAGGACCCACTCTATCCCGAGGAGCATCCGAAGAGGATCGAGCAAGATTCTCAAGTACAGGTAGAACATGAGATTGTTAGCTCTCCAAAGAATAAAATTAAGAAGAAGAAACACAAGGAAGCTCACAAGTCCAATGATCCTATTACAAGTGAAGAACCTGTTGTTGATCCTAACAGCATATCTACCTCTGATGCTGAAACTTAAGATCGGCGCTGAGCCCGATGAAGATAAGAAGACGAATGATCCTCCCGAGGTGCGAGAAGAAGAAGCACCCAATAAACGCAAGAAGTATACTAGAGAAGACTTCATTGCAAAGAGACACTGGAAGGAAAGAGAACCATGGGTACAGAAACCCATGCCCTTTCCAGGTAAGTCTCTCAAATCTAAAGAAGAAGAGAAGTATAATAAATTTTGTGAATGGATGAAACCTCTTTTTCTTCAAATTCCTTTGACTGATGCTATCAAGATAGCTCCTTATTCCAAATATATGAAAGATATTGTTACTAATAAAATAAAAGTTCCTAATGAGGCAATATCTACTATGCTTGCTAACTACTCTTTCAGTGGAAAGATTCCTGAGAAGCTTGGTGATCCAGGTATACCCACCATTCCTAGCTCCATCAAAAATAATTACATCAAAACTGCCTTATGTGATCTCGGAGCAGGAGTGAGTGTCATGCCTTTTCTCTTTATAAGAGTCTATGTTTAGATAAACTAATCCCTACAAATATCTCTCTTCAGATGGCTAATAAGTCGAAAGCCGTCCCGATCGGTATTTGTGAGGATGTTCCCTTTTAAGTTGCTAATTTCTTAATTCTTACAGATTTTGTTGTGCTTGACATGCCTGAAGATGGAAGCATGTCCATTATTCTTGGTAGACCTTTCCTTAACACCGCAGGTGCTATTATTGATTGCAATAAAGGGAAGGTTACCTTCAACGTTGATGATAAAGAACACCCGGTGTATTTTCCAAAGAAGATCGACAAAAGGCATGGCCTTAACTCTATAGAGAATATCGAGACCGTGAAGATTGGAGAATGGGATTGTCCTCTACATGTGCACCACAAATACAAAACCAATATGGTGGGGAAAATGTCCATTAAAGTAAAGGTGCAATGATCACTTCATGAGAGATGAGACTTTCTACTCTATATATCGCCGGTTTGTTGGTAAGACCTGATCAACCTTGCTAGCTAGCATGTTTTATATAGGTAAAAACTGGAGCTTGTTATGTTTTCATTTTCCTTAGCTTTTATTCTCTTTGCTATACCAATTTTTTATGTTCATGAAGCTTCACAATTCTAATCACTGCTTCAAGTTTTTAGAAAGTTTCGCGGCTTTTTGAACTCAAATTTTTTTTCAACAGTGAAGTTTTCAAAAAAATTCCAGAAAAAAAAAATTCCATGACGAGAGTGACCCAAGGGCACTTGTGGCTGACCAGGGGGGCACCTGTGGTCCAGGCGGCCAGCTCCATGGTCGCGCCCACAGGGCGCCTTGGGTCCACAGGCCCCATCTCCAGGTAAGTCTTCTTCCTATCTCTCTCTTTCTTCCCCAAAACATGAGTTCTGCACCTGGAACTTGCGTTCTTGCTGTTCTCCGTCCAGAATTTCAATCTCTCTCTACAACCCATCCTTTGAGCTGAGATTTTGGGAAAATACTCCCTGGTATGTAACTCCTCCACCCCTCCAATTAGGTTTTTGATTGGTTGCTTCATTTGTGAGTATTTAGTAGTTCTTGGTGCTGTTTATATGAGCTTGTGTGCATGTGTAGAAATTTATTTTCCAAGTTTTGTTGCAAGTTTATGCCTTAGGTAAGTGAGTAGTGTAGTTTGCCTCAACTCACTTTTTTTTATTTCTTGTTTTTGTGAATTGTCAAAAATGTCAGAAATGATTTTGCTAGGAAAAGCAAAGGGGTGGCTTGGAAAGAAGAAGCCCGAGCGCTCCGATCGAGTTACTAGAGCCACAGCTGCACCCTCGGCTGCTAGGGTGAGTTACAATGAAGATCATGTGCCCCTAGAGTTATTGGAAAACACGAGTCCCGCACGTGCAATGATGTATCCGTGCAATGATTTTTTCGAAGCTGCAGGAATCAAGGAGGAATTTTATGGCCTTTATACCAATGCAGGTCTGACACGGCTAGCACTATGCCGTGTGGTACAATATAAAAAACTCACCTGATGATTTATTAATAGTTTTGGATATAACCATGATGCTGGGGTTATTGAGTTTAAAATTTACGATAAGCTTATGACCATGTCTTTGGCAAGATTTTGTGATATAATAGGTGTGCCGAACGCTGGTCAGACGGCAAGGATGAACTCTCAGCCTTCCGAGTCGAGGACTCTCTTCGAATCTCTTTGTAGCCAGGAGATGATGGATATCCGGCGTACAAAGATATCCAGCATTTTATTCCCCCATCTCAGGTATTTTGCGTATTTTATTGCCAGAGGGGTGTTGGCTCGTGACAACTCGAGCAATGGTTCTGCACCAGATTTTCCTATCTATGCGAATGCCCTCTCTGGTAGGAGTGATTATAATGTGGGTGCCTTAATTTCTCGACGCCTTGCTATGAACGGTAACAAGGGTGATTTATTTGGTGGCGTTTACGCCACACTTATCCTTGAGTATCTTAACGGCACCCCACATCCTGATGATGTACCGTTTTCTTACTCAAGTCTTGATCTTGTTACTATGAAGAGGCATAAGTTTGTTACCATGACTTACGAGTTTGGTAACCTTAATTATATTTTGAGGTTCGATAAGACTATTATTCGAGAGATCCGTCTACCTGCGCCACTTTTGTTTGATGATGCCCGCATGAAAGGATGGTCCTTCAATGATATCCAGTTTGACGAGTTCATGGCCCAGTATCAGTCTCATAACCCCATGGAGGGGGTTGTGTCTGACGAGGGGGGGCACAGTGAGTTCCCACCTTTCCAGGGAGAGACCGTCACCCAGTATGGTGAGGGGTCTTCCTTTGCTTGGAGCGCGGAGCCTTGTTCATGGGAGGACCCAAGGACTTCGGTGTACGCACCGGAGGGCTCGTACGACTCATGGACTCACCCGTACTACCCTGGAGCAGGAGGCTCCTGGGGGCAGTAGCTGCTACCAACTTAGGACAAAATCATAAGCTTGCCCTTCTCCCTTTTCCATTGTATTATCCGTTTTTATTTTGTTCGCTTTGATATTTTCGAAGTTTTTGCCTGTTCTTCTTTGTCCTTTTTAATTTGCAAAAACAACAAAAAGATTTCTCTTTTTTTTTGCTTTCGTTTAACCTTTGAAAAACCCCAAAAATATTTCCTTTTCTCTCTTTAGTTTGCTTTGCTTTTAGAGTTCAGCTCGAGTCCATGATAGCATTTGATTATATTTCCCAGGTTCGGTCGTGCAAGTAACAAGGCAGTAATGACGAAGATCGATGGAAGGGAAGAAACAAGGAAAACCGGTATGAACTCTTCTTGTTTCTACTTTTGTACATATGCATGTACTTATGATCTAGAGACCAGCTTGTAGCGACATAGTGCTATGTTTACAATGCTTTCCTAGTGTTCATGCTTTCTTTGTGGCTGATCTCAAATAGCTAGAGTGCATAATGTGTTATTGAAATGATTTACATGCATTGAATTGCATTGTTCATGGTTTGGCATATTGAAGTGGTATTTCCCTTCGAAGAATTCTTGGATTGAATTGGCACATGTTCACACATGTTTATGACTAAAAAGTCCATCATGCCTTGATGATCTTTTTATTTCAGAATAGTTATATCACTTTCATGCCCGATTTAATGTTGCTTTGTCGCTCTGCATGATTATGACAATTATTACTCTCTAGTTGGTCGCTTCCCAGTCTTTTGCTAGCCTTCACTAGCACTAAGCGAATTTCTTCTTGTGCATCCAACTCCTTTTCAAACCAGTTATTCCACTTGAGTCCACCATACCTTCCTATATGTGGTATTTAGCGGCCACCCCTAACTTAAACTTTCTTGTGCCATCTCGAAATTTATTCAAAAGCTTCCCTTTTGTAACCGTACAAGCTCATGGTGCGGTGAGGGAAAATCAGTATCTAACATGCCAAAAATATTTTGAAGGAAGTTTTAACTAGTCAAATTTATATTAAAAAAAGTTAAATCTCCCCCATACTTGATGATGGAATGAAATGGGCCAAATGCTTCTAATGATAGATGGAACGAGAAAACTTCCTTCCATACTTGAGGAAAAATAAAAAAGGCACCATAGACCATCAAATGATGGATGGATAAGGGAACAAAACTGTAAGCAAAAAAGCATTAATATGGTTGGCATGGGAGATACTGAGAGACCTTTATCGTTCACCGGTTACTGGAAAGTTGCACTTCTCAAAAAGAATTTTATCTCTGTTTTCAAAACCAAGATCTTTGGCACTTGTTTAGTCTTTGCTTCCAACCACGGGTTTTCAACCTTGCCATCCAAAAGCCACGGTTCGAGATTCTCCCCTCCTTTCTTCAAATCACCAACTATTGAGAGCATAATTGTCATTCTTAGTGTAATATGCATTGTCCCAAAGTACCACATTGTCTTCTGCATGATTGTGATATTGCTTGTTCTGAAATTCTTAGTTCTAGTCTCCTTTAAAACTCCGGAGGAGTTTCTGCATTTATATTTTGCTTCACTCATGGAGGCTAGCAAGATACCACTCTAGTATGTTCAA
This sequence comes from Bromus sterilis, assembly GCA_950022295.1. Taxonomy (NCBI): domain Eukaryota; kingdom Viridiplantae; phylum Streptophyta; class Magnoliopsida; order Poales; family Poaceae; genus Bromus; species Bromus sterilis. The sequence goes on from OX465599.1 coordinate 116,759,174, forward strand.
GCTATGTGAATTGTGATCTTTTCTTGATTTTCAGCAGCATATTATTTACTTTTGGTTGTTTGTGATGGATCACTTGAAGAAAGGATTGCTTTGTGCATTGTCCTCTTAGCATTGTTTCAATACCTGCTAAACTCTTTTCGTAGTACATGCTTATATACATCTTATGAAGCAAAATATTTTGTCAAAGTTTTCTTTGTCGCGTCCAGTTCGTTGAACTGAATTGCTTGAGGACAAGCAATATGCTAAGCTTGGGGGAGTTGATACGTCTCAAACGTATCTACTTTTCCAAACACTTTTGCTAATATTTTGACCTCATTCTTGCATGATTTGAACTAAACTAACCTGGACTGACGCTGTTTTCAGCAGAGCTGTCTGTATGGTTTTATTGTGTACAGGAAAATGGATTTTTAGGTATCTCGGAAAATTCCAGGAAAAATCAGGAAAAAATCCACGCACCCGAAGCTTCCATAGACCAGAAGTGGGGCCAGAGGGGGGCCACAGGGGCTCCAAGCACCATGCTAGCGCGGCCCCACCCCTAGCCGCGCCAAGGGGTCGCTTGGGGGCCTCCCCCCTCCTCTGGTGCCCTACCAATGCCCCTATTTACTCCCGTGACGGGAAAACCACGAACCAGAGTCACTTTTCCAGTTTCCGTCGCGGAGCCGCCGCCACCCTCTGTTCTTCCTCGGGAGGGATAATCTGGAGGATGATTTGACCTCCGCAGAGGGGAGATCGTCGCCATCGTCATCATCATCACCACTCCATCCTCCCTCCATGACTTCTCTTCATATGTGTCAGTAATTCCCTGCTCTAGGCAAAGGGATGGTAGGGATTGTGTGACGCCCCCAAAATCAATCCGTGTACAGTAATCATACACGCAGGGTACACGACTGAGATTAGGGTGCCACGGTGAGAATATCACAGCACAACACTAAACACAAAAGGATAAACCAATATGTTACAATAAAGGGGGGTCACGCGGACCCGAATTCATAAGTTATACAAGCCATAATATCTTAGTACAGACATAGTTAGTCAAGTTTTGCCTTAAGAAGGCTAGCACAAATAACATCAGAGATACAGATCGAAAGGCAAGGCCTCCTGCCTGGGAGCCTCCGAAACTACTCCTGGTCCTGGTCAGCGGGGGTCTCGATGTAGTAGTATCCGCCTCCGGGGTACTCCTGCTCCTGGGCTCCAACGTCGACTGCAGCGGCCGATCAGGAAAAACAGTAAAGGAAATAAAGCAGGTGAGTATCTAGTATACCCGCGAGTCTTACGTCCGCTACTAAGCATTATGCATTGTATCAACGGAAAGAAGAGGCTGTATATAGTGGACTGAAAGACAGAAATCCAGAGCAAGGGTAAGAAGCTAGGCCTATCGACGACTAGCATCTTCCGACGATGTCTTGCAGCATTAGGTAAGAATCAGCGAACAGTTCATATAAAGCGTAAAGTAACAACGAAGCAGAAGTTGCTGCAACATTGTATAATATAAGTTGTAATGATTAACAATAATAATAATGCCTCCGAGTTCACCTCCTCGACATCCCTGCGAGGAAGAAAACCCGGAACCATACAGTTTAATAGTAATAGTTTCTAGTGGTAAGATCCAGCTTTAGCATAAAGCGTCCTGTTACCGTGGACACGGCTATTCGAATAGATTAATCTTCCCTGCAGGGGTGCACTGGCGTGAATCTACGACGCTCGGATCTCCAGGGTGGCGGGAACCTTGTTAGGGAACGCTCCATCAAAGCTATCCGACACAAAGTAGCCCATCCTTCGGCAATCAACAGAGAGGTCATCCGCCGGACTATATCCTATGTACGCCGGGCTTTGGACCCTAACCCGAACGTACTCCTGCACGGTGCGTGACTGGCCGGTGAAGCAAAATCAAAGCAAATACAAATACACCGCTCGAGCAAGAGAAGACAACACCACTTCCCGGCAATCAGCCCGCGGTACTGCTGACGTCTGAAGACCCTCGAACGAGACTACGATGCAGGGGAGTCCACACTCCTCGTCCCACGTGTAGGTAGTGCGTACAAGCCAAAAGGCTACTCAAGACATCCGCCGAACCATTTAGCATTTTAATTAACCTGCGGGACAACCGTTATCGTTGCCTCGACTTAACCGACCCGCGGTCAATGACAGCAGTCAGGTCCACCAGTACATCGGTGCCTGCCTTGTCGTCCCACCAAGTCACTGCGGTTACCAACAAGGTGAACCGTCTCCTTACCTTGTCTCGCGTTTGCTCTTGGTAGAGCTCGACTTTCGTGGTTTGGTAACTCTCGCGAGATACGAGCAGGGGCCAAGCACGCCAGTAACGTCGGTCGTACCCTCCCTGTCGTTCCCGACGATATACCTCTCGCGGGCACCGTTGGGTCGCCCGACTTTCTTACCTTTAAGGACAACCGCTGTCCAGGACCCTATGGCGGCAAGACAAAGTCAGCCTCGGGTGGAGTACAAGGATTACTCCTGGATAGCTCACACTTGAGGTGACTAGGCATAACCCAAATAGGGGCCTTTGGCGGTGTCTGCTTTGTACCGTACCTGTGCAGTTGTATATATTGTATCCGTGTTCACCCCTGAGTGATCACGGCCCGCTATCTAGTCCTAACTAACAATGCGCAGGGTTCACTGCTGAATAATGCATAAATATAATAGGCAGCATAGGATAAAGGGGGTACATCAAGGGGCGACAAAATCAGGCTATGAAATTGAATAGGATTGTAATCGTAGCAGCAGCAGCAACAATGCCTAGTGCAAGAAATGTACGGAAAGATAGGCGATATCTGGGGAAGAGAATGGCTCTGCTTGCCTGGAAGCTCGACGGTAGGGGCAGGGTCGTCGACGAAGTAGTCGTACCCGGCAGCAGTGTAGTCGGCGGTAGCAGCAGGGTCTACCGGAGATTAAGGGGGGGAGGAAACAGTAAATACACAGCAATAATATACAAACATATGCATGACATGATAGATGGAATGTTAACGGTGTTCTCACGCAGTACGATGTATCAGGCTCAGAGCGGGAATTCATCCGGGGATGAACTACCGGCTCCGGGTGATTACCGGACAGGGTGTCCGGAGGGGTAAGGGTTCATGCCGGAGGTGTCGTGGGTACCGGACAAACATAAGGGGGGTGTGTCCGTGTTAGCTGAACCATTCCGGACAACTTTCCTGTTCGGAATAAATTCATCCGGGTACTTTTTATCGGTACCGGGAATTATCGACAGACAGCCCGGAGGGGGGAATGTCGATGATCGGTGTGTTAGGGAGGTGGGGTAGACATACGGATAGCGTATTCTTATTCGTTGTATTTTTCTGATCAACTTTCATGTATAAAGTTTTTCGATCCGGGTTACGGTTTAAAAGATATTGAATTTCTAATATTTAAATGATTTTTTGGAATTTCTGGAATTTCTTTTATTATTAAAATCAACATTATCCAGAACAGTGCAGTTTGACTGGTCAACCCTGACCAGTGGGTCCCACTGGTCAGCCTCACATGCTAATAAAACATTTTAATTAAATTTAATTACCCACTGGACCCACATGTCATAGCCTAGCAGTGAATAAATCTATTTATTAAAATCTAACAGAGAGATTAGGGGGGGGTTAGCCTGGCTAATTAACCAGGGGGGGTCCACGGGTCAGTGGCCTAATAGGCCACACGCAGCACAGCACGGCCGGGGTCATGGCCGTGGCAGTGGCCGGCGGCAGCGAGCCGCGGCGGCTGCAGGGGGGCGGTCGCACGGGCGCGCGTGTGCGCGCAAGGTACGGGGTGGCGCGGTTTAAGGAGACCAGGGGCATGGCCAGGGCACGGGCATGCCCGGCCACGGCAGCCGCGGTGACGCCCGAAGCAGTGGATGGCGGGGAAAGGTGTTCCGGCGGTCGTTTCGGCGAGGGGAGAGGAGGGAGAGATGCGGCAGCTCACAGCGGTGCTCGGGGAGGGCTCGTGGTGGCGCGAGGGGGACGACGCCGAGCTCCCGGTCGTCAATGGCGGGCCGGTTCGAGGTTGAAGGAACTCCCGATTCGCAGTGCACGTAGCTCCCCGGTTTCGATCGCGAGCACAGGGCGAAGCAGAGGACGCCGGCGATGCTTCCGGACAGCTTGGCGCGGCAGGGCACGGCCGTTGTCCGCGTGTATTCGCCGACGGCGCCCACGGCAGAGCTCGGCTCGGGATAGGACGGGGCGTGACGCTGGAGAGAGATGAACGAGGGGGGAAAGATCTTCTCCTCCTCCACGGGGGCACGGCTTCGGCCTTATCCTCTCTGAGGGGCTCCTGTAGCGACCGCGGCATCGGCGTCGAGCTGGTCCAGCCATGGCCGACCCGGTCGAAGGAACAGGACGGGGAGGGAGATGGAAAAAGAAAGGAAAAAGGGCCCGGGTGGGCCAGATCAGTGGGCCTCGCCCCGTGCGACTAATAGACAGAGCCCCATTTTGTTCTTTTCTTTTTCTGTAAAATTCAGTTAGTATTTATTTAAATGGCATAGGCATTTTTATATTATGCAATTTTGCTTCCTTAATTAGTAGAGCATATTCCTAGGGTACCACAAAAAGTTTAGGGTTTTTCTAAACTCTTTTGCTAATTTATTTTATTATTAAATGAGCAATTGGCCTGGAATTGCTACTGTTATTAATTGTTTGCAATTTTCAGTAGCCCAATAAATACCAATGATTACATGGGCATGGTCCAATGATTATTTGGGATTTTATAAAAGTGGTTCCAAGATTTTTGGAAAAGATTTATTGTCACCATATTTTTAATATTCATCAAAAGGCATTTTAGGGTTTGTTTGAATTTTATTTCAAATGGCTTGGACTTTGTTTTCATCCATGATGATCAAGGCCCATGGTTCACTTTGCTTGCAACAATATCAAAGGATACTTTGAATTTGAACTGAACCAGTTGATCAACAAAAGTTTTTGAACATTACAGATGAACAGTAACAGTGATTACTATTCACTGACAGTGAGGGTGTTACAGATTGGATGAGTTTGATCAAGTAATAGTTTGTCAGATTGTTGGGGGCATGTTTCCTATCATCTACTATGGCGTTTATCATCTTTGCTACAACTTGTTGCTCTTAATGCTTGTCACTTTGGGCCCGAGTTCCATGTTTTCAGATTAGAACCACTTGTGTTTTCATGAGTATATTTATGTTCTTGATCCTATCTATGAGTTGTATGCACCTATTATGGTCCGGAACCGGTGATCCGAAAGGTGACATCTTGGGACACCAAAGGGGGTGGTCCATAGTTTGAGGCTTTCATGTATCCATTGATTTTATTTCTTTGTTCCGGTCCTCTTTGACAGGAGCACCTTAATCTACATAAGTTCCTTTGTCCCCGTTCGTAGCGAGTTGGTAGGACAAAAGATGTTGGGCAAGTTCTTATTGCAAGAATGCACAACTACCTACGGGATACATGCCTGATGTTTGATATTTTCCTAGATGATCCTTTCTTTTCCGTGTGCCTTACCCTGTGTTAAAATCAATTACATGCTCACTCTTATCCAAGCGACGCCCAACCATCCATCTCCCTAACCTATAGTGCTTTTAATCCTGTTAGTTCCCCTTTGTGGCAACAGCACATCCCCTAATCTCATGTTTCTGTCACATAAGGTAGACATCAAGGGGTTGAACCGACAATCAAGCATAACGCTCCCTCTTGGAGTTGCAACAAATCACTTGGCCAAAGTAAAATACGGCAACAGAGAACATGCAAGAATTTACTAAAGACCACAAATATAAAAGAGAACCAAATATATTACTCATCACAATCTGAACATAATCTCATAATCCATCAAATCCCAACAAACTCAACATAGCAACATAGAAAACTACAAAAGTGCCTCGATCATGTGAGGCAGCTCACGAGGTCTCGAAAGTGGAAGCACAAGGAGGGAAGAGGTACATCACATAGCTACTGGTCACAGACCCATGGTCCAAGGGGGACTACTCACAGCACATACGGGAGGCGTCCATGGCTATGGATGGTCTACCGGAGGGGATTCCTCCTTCCGGCAGGGTGCCGGGGCAGCTTCTCCTGCCAGCCCCGATCTTGAAACGGCGGCGGTGGAGGAACAGAGAGGAGAACGGGAATAGAAGATCGATCTTAAGGGTTTCCGTCACGGGGGGTAAATATAGGCGAAGGAGGGCACCCAGGAGGTCTCTTGGCGCGGCCTAGGGTGGGGCCGCGCCAGGGACCCTCTTGGGGCCCTGGTGGGTCCACCCCCCCTCCCCTCTTGATGATTCGGGAAGCTTCCGGGTCGCTGATTTTTTATTGGATTTTTCCGGAATTTATTTGGCACTTTTAATGGCCGGAAAACCTGAAATACAAAAACTGCAGAAAAACAGGAACTGGCAACTGGGTGCACTGAGTTAATAGGTTAGTCTAAATATGATAAAAAAAGTGTATGAAAGTTCAAGCAAAATATGGCAAAGTCACACAAATCATGCATGGAGCAAGCAGAAATTATAGATACGTTTGGGACGTATCAACATCCCCAAGCTTAATTCCTGCTCGTCCTCGAGTAGGGAAATGTTAACAAGCATAATTTCTGTGGTGACATGCCACACAACCATATAAGGACTTTTAAGTAAAGTAATCAAAGCATGCAATTCAATTCAAGTCTTAACAAGCAAGAGTCTATACTAGCATTGACACAAGTAACAAAAGAACTGAAAGTGCGAGAGCTCTCGCTGTCCGTGACTCGAATGTCTCCAAATGGTGTCTGCGTGCAAGAAAGGGGATAGGGAATACGAGATAAAAAATAGTTGTTGAGAACTACTATCTACTAAAGTTTCACACTTTCTCTCCTTTGGATTCTTATCTGGACTCGTCCCCAGACCACTAGTCAGGTACAAGTCAAACTGATCCACTCCTTTTCGATATTTTGAGCACTCATGCAATGGATGAGCGTGAGCAAGAAAGTTGACAACTAAAAGGCGAAACATAAAGAAGGTGGAGGACGAAGACAAAAAGGTGTGAAAGGCTCACATCAATGAGGACAACGATAGGCGAGAGAAGGCCAAATGATAGATATGATGTGAGGAGTAGGGATTGCCATGCAACGGATGCACATGTGAGCTAAAAGCTCTCCAAGGGAACTAGTGGGGGTGCATCGAACTTGGTTTATCAAGAAGACCTATAGCTCTTTTGAGGAGGCTCATCATTGGAATATACAAGACAAGTTCTATAGTGTCAAGGGTCCCCACATAGCTATATGCATGTATGATGATCTCTATGGAGTACAAAGGATAGAGGATGAAGTACTAGTGTGGATCTCTCAAAAGGAATAGCAGTGTGCCCCCTTCTCTCTTTTTATTTTCTTTTCCTCTTTTTCTATTATTTTGTATTTTTTGGTGGCCTCAATGGATCTTTCTATTTCTCTCATTTGTCCTCTTTGGGATCTTTTGATTTTGTCCTCTTTGGGATATTTTTCTCACTTTGGGGGCAACACTCTATATTTTACAAGAATATAGGAGATCTTTCACACTTTACAAAGGTACTCACATAAAGAAAATGTAACTATCATGATGCAAATGTATGCCTCTGCCAGGGTAGGAGGATATGCAATGTTACTAGTGCGTCATGTAGAAATGATTAGGGAAAGGCCCAACTAGCATGCGGCTCATCGATCAAGCAAGTAGCATGTATGACATGAAGAATCAAGTCATGAGAAGGTGGATGTTGCATGGCAATGTATCTCGGAAAGGCTATGGAAGTGCCTTGATAGGTAGGAATGGTGGCTGTTTTGAGGAAAGATATAAGGAGGTTTATGATGACAGCGTATCGTGCCAAGGGTTTGGATGTACCGGCGAAGGTGGACGCCAACTCTCGGAGTGAGAAGGAGGCAATGCACGGCACAGGAGAGGCTAGAAAAATATGGGAAGGTGGAAGTGTCAACTTTCGAATACTCACATTAGTCCGAAGAACTCATGCACTTATTATCGGTAACTCTCAATCTAATCAGGAGGTTCACAAAGAGACAAGTACCCCGAGGAGGAGTGTATGGGGGTTTGGTTATCCTTGCGCATCCTCGACTCATGGTACGTGAGTGTACTCTAATATTCGAACCCTCCAGAGGTTAGTGATCCATCTAGTAGCTAGAGTTCTCAACAGGGGTTTTGGTTTTTGAAAATCACACGGATTGCCCAAAATACGACATCTATCACTAATAGGCTCGAGCTCTTGACACCAAAAGTTCAAACATTACTCTAATCAATACCTCAAAACTATTGCAAGTTACTACTAAAAAGAGAATAGCAACTTCAATTACCTACTTTCTAGTCAAGACACAAAACTCAGGGCAACAGGCAAACTCTCTAACAAGATAAAACATGCAACCTATAGAAAGTTCAACCTGAGACAAAAGAAAAGCTCTAGAAGAAAACTAAAGCACTATAATTAAACAGGGCAGTAGCTAAGAAAAGGAAAAGAACAACTCACAACTAAAGAAATAAGCATGCAAATCCTATGAGGAGTTCTAATTCAAGAAGAGCGTGTTTCTCTCCCATACAAAAAGAAGGTTGGGATCTAACTTGTTATGAACAGAAAACAAAGCTAAGGAAAACTAAAAATAAAAACCTAAGAGCGAGACGCTCCAAGCATAGCACATAACGCATGAAGTGATAAAAATATAGTGAAACGAGGGACGAACTGATAATTGTTGATGAAGAAGGGGATGCACGGGGGCATCCCCAAGCTTAGACGCTTGAGTCTCCTTGAATATTTATTGGGGATGCATGGGGGCATCCTCAAGCTTGAGAGTTTGACACTCCAGAATCTTCTTTCATCATCTTCCATCGCACACTTGAAAACTCCCTTCATACACAACTCATCATAAGCTGATTAGAGAGGTTAGTACCCTATTAAAATAATTTTTACCTTACTGGAAATAAAGTTATTCTTGAAGAGCTACTGTTTCTCAAGATCGCCAAAAAGTTTTTTCAAAGAAAAAGCAAGCTTAAGGTTTGCAAAAGTAAGGAGAGACAAAACATGGCAGAATCTGTGAAAAACAGAATAACAGGTAGTAAAGATTTTTTTTTAGGGATACTTCTGCAACTCAAATCAAAAAACTCAAAACATACGAAAGTTCCATGATTGTATAGAGCACGTTGTGTAAAACATTCAGCTCAAAAAAATGAACTGGTAATTTTCTATGATTTTTCCCATCACGAGGACATAATTTGTTTTCTGGACAGCATGTCACAACTTTCACTTCCCTTGTCATATGAGGCTATAAATGGCACAAAGCTTGAAAGGTAAAGATACAATGATGTTGCTACAGTAGTAAAAATCATCAAGACCACTAAGAATAGAATAAAAACAAAAAGGAAAACCTAAATTCGTTGCGGGCTGCCTCCCGAAAGCGCTTCTTTAAAGCCATTAGCTAGGATTAAAGCAAAAGATCAATTCTTATCAAGAAAATAACTAGCCCGTGTGACGGACTCAAAAGGCAACTTAATCTTTTTCCTAGGTAAATGTTCCATCCCTTTCTTTAGAGGGAATTGGAATTTGATATTCCCCTCTTTCATATCAATAACAGGACCCACGGTGCGTAGAAAATGACGTGCCAAAATAATTGGACAAGAGAGCTCACACTCAATGTCTATAATAGTAAAATCAACGGGAACATAATTTTCATTGACAATGATAAGAACATCGTCGATCTTCCCCAAAATTTTCTTTACGGAAGAATCGACAAGACGAACACCAAAAGAACAAGGATCAAAAGGTTTCAATTCAAGCATATCATACATTCTTTTGGGCATAACGGAGGTACTAGCTCCAACATCACAAAGAGCAAAGCAAGAGAAGTTATTCAATTTGATTTTTATCATAGGATCCCAACCATCTTCTAGCTTCCTAGGTATGGAGGCTTCTAGTCTAAGCTTCTCCTCCATAACTTTTATTAGAGCATTGGTGATATGCTCTATGAAGGCAAAATTAAGTGTGCTAGTGTGGGGGTCACTAGACATTTTGTGTAGGAAACCAATAACTTCAGGTAAGTTGCAGTTGTCAAAGTCTAGATCACTAATATCTATCACGGAGGTAGTGATATCATTTAGGCTCACTTGTTTGAAAGCCTCTATGTTCATAGAGGTTTCTTCATCTATGGTTGAGGTGGTAGCATCACCATTGATAGGTCCAGTGGGACTAGGGGTGTGATGGGTGCTAACAGTTTGGACATCCTCAACAACTTGGATAGTAGCTACTATGTGGTAGGTAGGAAGGCTCTTAACTCTCTCCTCTTCCTCCTTTTCTCTAGCACATCTCTCTTTAAGTTTGCCCAACATCATAATGTTTTCATTAATTTGCACTTGGATAGCATTCATGGGAGTGGTCTTCCTCTCCTCGGAGGGAGAAGTTCTAATGTTAAGCATCTCAATGTCATGGGCTATGTTGTCTACCTTCGAAGAGAGGATATCTAATTTGTCTAATTTCTCTTCTACACTCTTGTTGAAGGCTTTTTGGGTAGTGATAAAGTATTTAAGCATACTCTCTAGTTCAGAAGTGGGGTTCTTGTTGCTAGGATAAGTGTTTTTGTTCCCATAAGTGGATGGAAACGGCCTAGGATTACTAGCAAAGTTGCCCCTATAAGCATTATTATTGAAGTTGTTTCTAGAGATAAAATTCACAACTACTTGTTCTTGAGCAACCAAAGAATTTAAAGGAACATCTTGAGGATCAATAGGAGCTTTCTTGGTAAGTAGAGACATGATCAAGTCAACCTTTTCATTAAGAGGGGAGATCTCCTCGACAGAATGTACCTTCTTACCAGTTGGAGATCGTTCGGTGTGCCACTGAGAGTAGTTCAGCATCATCTCATCAAGTAGCTTCGTGGCAGCACGAAGTGTGGCTGACATGAAAGTTCCTCCCGCGGCCGAGTCTAACAGATTCCGCGAGGTAAAGTTTAAGCCTGCATAAAAAGTCTGGATAACCATCCAAGTAGTCAAACAATGTGTAGGGAAGTTCTTAACAAGAGATTTCATTCGTTCCCAAGCTTGGGCAACGTTTTCATTATCCAGTTGCCTAAAATTCATAATATTACTTCTTAACTGAATAATTCAAGCAGGGGGATAGTACTTCCCAATAAAAGAATCCTTACACTTGTCCCAAGAATCGATACTATTCTTAGGTAGAGATTGCAGCCACTCCTTGGCTCTTCCTCTCAAGGAGAACGGAAAAAAGCTTCAGCTTGACGATGTCTCCATCAACTTCCTTGTACTTTTGCATATCACAAAGATCAACAAAATTGTTTAAGTGCAAGGCAGCATCCTCCCCAGCACCTGAGAATTGATCTTTCATAACAAGATTAAGCAAAGCAGGTTTAATTTCATAAGAAGGTGCTGAAGTGGCAGGTGGAGCAATAGGAGTGCAGATAAAGTCACTGTTGTTGTGACTAGTGAAGTCACACAACTTGGTGTTTTCATTGGAACCCATAGTAGCAGCAGGTATTTTTGGTATTTTTTATAAGGGACACAAAAGTAAAAACTAATAGATAAACTAGCAAGACTAAAAAGCAAAGATAAAAGATAGTGTGCAACTCCCCTATCTTGTGGACTGGAGTCCTCGGCAACGGCGCCTGAAATTAGCTTGATACGGTGACGATAGTTCTCACTCCTCATTGGTTAACCCAAGTGGAAGGTGAGATGTAGCATAGCAGCAAATTTCCCTCGGTGCAGATACCAAGGTTATCGAACCAGTAGGTCTCCAAGAGATACAAGTAGGTGACAACGGCGCCAGAAATTACTTCGGGCTAGGGAGTTGACGTGGACCTGCACACAGAAACAAATAACTTTGCTCCCAACGAGTACAGAGGAGTTGTCAATTCCTCCGGCCTTGCTGTTTACAAAGGATCAACGCAAGAGATAATAATAGTGGCAACTGAAAGTAAATACTGAAAGTAAATTGATGATGTAAACAATGGTGTGAATATGGACAGGGGTCCCATGATGTTCACTAGTGATGTCTCTCTCACAAAAGACGATAAAAATGCTAGCGAGGTAAACAAATCACAGCTGGGCAATTGACAGGATTATAAACGCACCGCAATGCTAACTATGCTACAAAAGAAAGGAAGAGGCTCAAAAGCAATGGGCAGTACGCCAAAGTAAGTATACCGAAATCCAACTGCATCTACTACGAATCATCCACCTTGAGATATCTATCCAGAACATCTCGTTGGTATTAACTTGTGAATCCCACCCAAAGTGTAAACTCAAAGCAACAGATGACTGCATTAAAATAACTATGCGTAAAGTAAACAATCCTTGGACCCGCAAGTACAAGCACCGTTGTTTTATCCCTGGTGGCAACAACACATCCCCTAGTCTCATGTTTTTGTCACTCAAGCTAGACATCAAGGGGTTGAACCCACAATCAAGCATAACACTACCTCTTGGAGTTGCAACAAATCACTTGGCCAAAGTAATATACGACAATGGAGAACATGCAAGAATTTACTAAAGAACACAAATATAAAAGAGAACCAAATATATTACTCATCACAATTTGAACATAATCTCATAATCCATCAGATCCCAACAAACTCAACATAGCAACATAGAAAACTACAAAAGTGCCTCGATCATGTGAGGCAGCTCACGAGGTCTCGAAAGTGGAAGCACAAAGAGGGGAGAGGTACATCACATAGCTACTGATCACGGACCCATGGTCTAAGGGGGACTACTCACGGCACATACGGGAGGCGTCCATGGCTATGGATGGTCTCCCGGAGGGTATTCCTCCTTCCGGCAGGGTGCCTGGGCAGCTTCTCCTGGCAGCCCCAATCTTGAAACGGCGGCGGCGGAGGAACAGAGAGGAGAACGGGAATAGAAGATCGATCTTAGGGGTTTCCGTCACGGGAGGGTAAATATAGGCGAAGGGGGGCACCGAGAGGGGCCACAGGGCACCCAGGAGGTCTCCTAGCGCGGCCTAGGGTGGGGCCGCGCCAGGGACCCTCCTGGGGCCCTGGTGGGTCCACCTCCTTCCCCTCTTGATGATTCGGGAAGCTTCCGGGTCGCTGATTTTTTATTGGATTTTTCCGGAATTTATTTGGCACTTTTAATGGCTGGAAAACCTGAAATACAAAAAAGCAGAAAAACAGGAACTGGAAACTGGGTGCACTGAGTTAATAGGTTAGTCCAAATATGACAAAAAGTGTATGAAAGTTCAAGCCAAACATGGCAAAGTCACACAAATCATGCATGGAGCAAGCAGAAATTATAGATACGTTTGGGACGTATCACTATCAATATCATTATCCCTTGTGTGTTTGATCCTTTGTAAACAAAAAGACCGGAGAGATTGACAACCTCTCTGAACTTCGTTGGGAGAAAAGTTAATTGTGTTGTGTGCAGGTCCAGGTCAGGTACGCCGCTGACACCTACATATCATCGCCGGAGTCCTACGGGAGACAAACCCTATCCTCTACATAGGGGAAATTTTCTGCTATCCTACATCTCACCTTCCACTTGGGGTAACCAACGAAGGGTGAGAAGCCATTACCACTTCCACGCCATCACCAACCGTTCAACCAGATTTACTCCCTTCTTCCTCGTATACGGTGCAAAGGAAATTACCCCTTCTGATATTGAGTTTGACTCACCTCGCCACGCCATGTACACTGAGGCCGAAGCCAAGCAAGCTAGAGAAGACGACATCGATCTGAAAGAAGAAACATGCATGTTGGCCCTGTCTAGATCGGCAATATACCAGCAGAATCTGTGCCACTACCATAACAAGAAGATCCGCCCCTCGCTTTTCACGAGGGTGACTTGGTGCTCCGCCGAATTCAAAAATCGGGCGGACAACACAAGTTGTCCTCCCCTTGGGAAGGTCCATTCATCGTCAGTAAGGCGTTAAAGAACAGTGCATACTACCTCATCGACTGTACCAAGCCGACCCGATACACGGACACTTCAGGAGTTGAAACAAAAAGTACATGGAACACCGAGCTGTTATGCCCGTTTTAAAGTTGAATGGTACAGATGTATCTTTATCCCTGTGAAGTTTATCAGTAAAGTCATCATGTGTTCATCAAACTGCATTCGGTTGTCTTTATGTTCCTATTCAGGCCGACCTATGTAATTTCTGCAAAATTCAGCCCCCAGTCGGCAAAATCAAACCCGGGGATTGATCGACAGGTCCACGAAAATCTTTCTCAAAAAAGTAGAAAAGTGATGGTTTTGGCCAAACCACTGTTCAATCCGGGTGCAGACCGTAGGTCGGCTGTAATATCGGGGAGAGCAGGGCCGGTCTGAACCGTCACTTGAAAATATACTTTGATATAAATCAAAGTTGGACGTGGCCGGATACAGTTATATCCGATTGCGACCAAGCTGGCTGGCCTATAGTTGGCAGGGGGATCAGCTTTTCCTTCTCCTGGTTCGTGTGTTGAAAAACGCCTAAGGCTCAGAAAAATTTACCCTATTCTCTCAAAATCAACTCTTCGATCTAGGTACAGACCGCAGGTCGGCTGTCTGACTGGCGAGAGAACACGGTAGCGAGAGGAAAAAGACAAAGAAAAAAGAGCAAGAAGGTGAAAAAACAAAAGGACAAGCTGGCAGATGATTTCATACAGATAATAAGCAAACACACCACAAGTACTTGGCGTGCGGCCGATTGTATTCATTACATAAATGAGACACCCCAGTGGGTGCACTCAAAATCTAACAAAGTTCGATTGATATGCAGCGGTAAGAATCGCCGGTGGCTCGACTGTCTCTAGTGGGGGGCAATAGTTGAGGTCGGCTGAGGGGAGTCCTGGTCTGGTTGCGCGGCGGCGGGCTCGGATTGTGACAAAGTCGGCTACGCTGATGATGTAACCGGATCCACCTGCTGCTCAGATGGCTCAGTCCGGTCAACGACAGGTGACTCCAAGCGTTGAGACGAGCTTCCCAAAGACTCTACTTCAGGATCATCTTCTTACATCCCAGAGGAAGATTCGATGCCCTCGCGCGATGAAACCTCTCCGAGCTATCCTCCTCGGTGCTGCAGGCGAGCTCGCTCAGTGTCATGTGAGGAACCGGCATGCCTTGGTCATCCAAAAAGGAGACGTACTCCTGGGGAGTGAGCCAAGAGGCGATATCGGCAAAGTGTTGATTGATCTGAAGGTATGCCGCGCTGAGCATATCCGCCGGTCCATTTCCCACCGCCCCTAGAAGGCTCAGGTCCAGCTGGGGTTTCCAGCTCAGGACAGTTTTAAGAGCCATCTATGATCCGGACCGAGAAGCCGAATCCAGCAAGACTTGGACCCGTCGAGGAACAGCTCTCAGCATGTGGATCACCTCAAAGTTGGTAGCATTGGGCAGATCAGCTTCCCTTTCCTTCGGCTCGGTGGCATCATCTCCTTCCTTCGGCTCGGCAGTAGGCCAGAGCAGCCGGTTGAGTTTTTCACTCTGGTCTTGAACGCGTAGAGCGCACCCGTGACCAGAGGAAAACGCTCACGGGTCACCATGACAAGCTCATCTGAGCTCGAGGGGGCTTCATCAACAATATCTACGCCATGCTCCCGTCGGGTTTGCCGATCGCTCATAATGGCTTGTTCAGCAGCCGCTTGGGAAGAAGGCCAAGAGGAAATGGAAGAAGAGCAAAAAGCCAAGTCAGAAATCAAAGAATCGAGGTCGGCAGCAAAAAGGGAAAAGCAGTCGGCCACAATGGAGCAATCGGAGAATAGCGTAAAACTTAGCAGCAATCAGATCGTCCATTTCATGCATTCCGGCGAGTACCACTTTAGCCCGCCGCGTTGCAGCAATCAGCTCCCTCTGGTAGCGCTCGCCATCGACTTCCACCTTTCGCAATGCCTCATCTCGTTCCTTGTGCAGCGCATCCTCCACCTGATGCCGAGAATCTGTAATCCGCTCTAGCTCGTCCTGGTGGCTGGCCTTCAATCTTGATACCTCATTGGTCAGCCCTTGGTGGTTTTCGTCAGCTCGGTCTCGGAAAGCTACACTCGGTCACGCTCTTTGATGGCAACATCGAGATGCGCAGCTTTCTCGCTGATCTGGCCCTTAAGCTCGGCCACTCGCTTCTTCAGCGCATCCACTTCGGGCAAGGCGGCAATTGAAGCTAAGAACAAGGCACCACAGAAATCAAAATCAAATCGATTATGCTCAAGAGATAAGAAATCGGCGACGCAAACCTTTCAGCTCGGTGATGTCGACGGCATGCGCATCCGCTTGATGCTTCAGATTTGCAGCAGTCTTTTGGCTGGTCGCATAGGCAGTTAGAAGCCGGTCAAAGATGTCCTATTTGTACTGGAAAATGACCGGAGAGAAAAACAAGCTACTCAATCAAATTTGGGAAAATTCCATGAAGATACAGCCCGATTGCGGGCAATCGGCATGAATCCCGGGGACTACACCTAGTGGGTACGCTGGCGCGCCCCCACAAGAAAAAGATACTTACCGCGATGGAGCGCTCTATAGAAAGGAGATCGTTGAGGGAACTGTAACACCTCGAGTGTCATGCTACAGTAATCACCTTGTGCTAACGCCAACAAACCTTGTTTAGCTTGTGATGATCACCATTGATCAAGCTTGCTCAAACTCTAGCCCAAATAAAATTCCAAAAACAAAGTGAACATAAAAGTTCCCCCAAAAATTATGGAAAGAAATTGTGATAAAACTTGGTAATAATCATTGGACCATGGTGTGGATTGCCACCAATATTTATTGAAGTATCTAAATATTTTAGATCGATGAAAACAATATGTTTTCATTACTAAATTTCATTGGATTTTTAATAAGCAAGTAGAAATTTAAATCGAACTAAAAATTGGGCAATCATTTCTATTAAATACCTCATAATCAGTGGATCATTCCAACATACTAATGGTAATTTATTAAGCTATTTAAATAATGTAAACAAATAAAAATAGTAGAAAAACAACCCATTTTGTCCTTTAATAATTAAATGCAAATTCAAGTGGATTTTAATATGCCTCAATATTTTTGTAGCAGTGCAGAAAAATGAAACTTGAATATTGGAACCACTTTCACACTTAGCAAAAATCAATTGCTAGCTAAACTTAAATAAAACAGAAAGCAAAGAAATAAATAATAAAAATAAAATAAATACGAATGCCCTTATCCTACGCCAAGGGCGAGGCCCAGCCAAGGGCCCATCCCAACCCCATCCCTTCTCCTCTCCTTCGTCGCTACAGGGGAGGCAGGGCGTGCGTGGCAACCATCCCATGGCGCCATGGCCATGGCTGCCTCGCTGTCGGCTATCCCCGGCTCCCCTGGGTTATAAGACCCCTAAGCCTCGCGCCCCCCTCTCACCAGAAACCCTAGCGCCCTTCCCCCGTGCCCCTCGCGCCGTTCCTTTCATTGTCGTCGTCGCCCGAGGCGCCCTTGGCCGCGCCGCCGTGGCTCTCGTGGCCACCGGCCACCCTGTTCCACCCAGGGACGTCCGGGAGGACCACCATGCTCCTCCACGTCGTCTTCCCCAATCGATTCGAGCCGAGATGCACCGCAAGCTTCCCATCGCGCCGCCCTCGTCACCACGGCCGCCGTCGCGCCAGCTTCAATTCCGGCCGGCTCCGTCCTCCCCTCGTCTCCTCGAGCGCGCCATCCGCACCACTGTGAGCCGTCGTGCCTGTTCCTCCCTCTCCCCCTTCGATTTCCACCTGCTAGCCACCGCTGCCGTGGACGGCGAGCTCCGGCCGACGTACTACTCCCCACGGCCCTGCTCACCGCGCCCCGTCCATGTCCCGCGTGGGCACGCGCGTGCCTAGCCGCGCGTGGGAACGCCCCCACGCCCCGCCGCGCACCCCCCCCCCCCCGCTGAGCCTCCTGCACCGGCCACTGCACTGCCCCTCGCCGCCTGCCTCATACGACTGGGTTAGCCAGTGGGCTAACCCCCCCCCCCCCTCCATCTCTATGGCCAGCGGGGCCCAACCCCCCTAATTGCTTGTTAAAATAAATAAAAGAAATAAAACCCCCATGTGTGTATGACAGTGGGCCCAAGACCATTAGTATTAAGCTAATATTAAATAACTGGAACTGGTTGATTAGGTAAACCATGTGGCTTACATGTGGGCCCTTTGCTGTTAAATTTAACTAATTTATTTAATTAATTATGTTAGTATGACATGTGGAACCCCTTTGTCAGTGGCACTATTCTGGATAATGTTAATAAAATAATTAAAGAATTTCAAAATTGCTTTTAAATGTTTTAAATCTTAGAAAATTCATATCTCTTAAACCGTATATCCGATGGAAAAACTTTATAAATGAAAATTGATCAAAATAATACAACAAATACGAATACGCTACCCATACCCCCACCACACCCCTCTAACATACCGCACACGAGATCCAGGACGATCCGGGGAGAGGAGAAGGGGGGAAGAAGACAGTCGACGATCTTCAACACCACCAACAAGGAACTCTGCTCCATGTCGACGTCGAACTTCTGTCGAGATAAATTTCCGCAGAGAGACGACATCGTCAAAAAAACGAAACCGTCAGTGACAAGAGGAAGAAAGATCGCGAAAACCAGATCAAGGGATAGTGATTTTCGACGCAAGTCGTAAAAACACCGGTAAAATGAGGGATGACAATGGATGACCCAGATGATACCCAAAATCGGAGAAGCTAAAGGTACTACAGGAATTCCCACATGAGCTCGGAATCGAGACAATACGCTGCCAGCAAGGCATTGAAACAATTCCGATACTCCACACTCAGCGAGATCCTAAGTTTGAAGGGGATAAGATCCAGAGCAAGGGTAAGGAGCAAAAAGATTCCTACTCTCCGATAACTAACTTAATAACTACAAAATAGTTTTTGTCTAGACTCGGATTCGGCCAGAAAAGGGATCCTACGGTCGGTAAGGCTCTGATACCAAGTTGTAAGGCCCGATATGCGGTACTGTTCCAGATCTAGATGTTTCAATCCAGATCCGGCGACGAAGCACATATCGGTCCCACCGCGACATATGAAGAAGTCATATGCCCCGGATTTCCAACATGATATCACAACATTACAGATACAAGGATACAACATCTCATACAATCGGCATACAACTGTCTTAATACAATACAACAGCGGAAGATACATGTCTGAGTACAGACTACAAGCAAATGCCTAGCGGCAAAGAGAAAACATCGATCCCCATAACCACACGTAAAACGTCGATCACCATACATGTTGTCGATCAAGAACCCTGAAAAGAGTTTGGGGGTAGTATCATGAGTAAAGAGGTACTCAGCATCCAACTGTAGTGGTCATCTGACCCAGCAAGGATTTCATCACTCGTCATTCTAGGACAACTAGTAGTTTACGGTAAGGATGGGGTAAGTGGTGAGGTTGCCGCGGCACTAGCATTTATGAAGTGGCTAACGATCTAGAGAGTAAGATAAGAAGCCAAGCATTCGATCAGGAATCGCCTCCAATAAGTCTTGCTATCAACTACTTACGCAAACATAACACCTATCCTATCCTTGTCCTCCTCTTCGCATCCCGACGAAGAAGAAGCAGTCAAGGCACACACACACATTGATCAAGTTATATTAAGATTATCTCAGTTGTTGTTGTC
Organism: Bromus sterilis; assembly: GCA_950022295.1. NCBI lineage: Eukaryota > Viridiplantae > Streptophyta > Magnoliopsida > Poales > Poaceae > Bromus > Bromus sterilis. The sequence continues at coordinate 116,778,721 of OX465599.1, forward strand.
TATGAACAAGGAGTAGGTCTCAAGTCGTCCATAACCGTGGACACGGCTTCTCGAAAAGATTTAACCTTGCAGGGGTGTACCAACTGCCCATTACGAGGCTCCGCACGCACGTCCATCTCTCTCAGTTGCTACCCATTATAGGCAACCATTTTATGATTTAGTTCCAAGAGATCCGAAATGACAGGTCCCTCTAACTAACAACGAACAAATCCGGGTGGCCCCCGGTGAGTCGCCATCCATCTCAGGAGCCGTCCGCGCTCTCGATCTGGTCTCTACCGTCTGTCGCAGGTTTGGATAGCCGGTTAATCACACATGGGAAACCGGGTCCTCAGCCGGACAAAGTGGGCCAGCAAGGGAACTATGTCCTCACTGGTCCAGGTTGGTTTGAAAACTACTGGCGGCCGACCAGCACACACACGGTTTCAAATGGTAAATCATCTTGGGCCACCACTAGAAATGTTTGAAGCTAGGTAGGTAAGAAAAGGGGACCCCATAAAATCCCACATGCGGTTAGGCACGCTCGGTCTTAAAACCAATACCCGGAACTCGGATCCTAGGTGACTCGAATGGAACAAAGCGTCGGGGCGGGATAGCCTATTCCTTCCATCCTTCGTCGAATATAGTCAACATTATAATAATCATATCATCCACAAAAATATAATAATGTGATAGCCCAAACCAAGGAGTAACAGGGTAACATCATAGCATCCTAAGCATGCATACTAAGCAGGGCTGAGAAACGAGCAATAGTAACATAGCAGTACAAGGTTTGCTGGGAAGGGACATGGATGTATCGGTTTGAAAGAGGCTGTAAACATGTGGTAGGAGCAAACATCGAACCTAACCTATACTAGCATGCAAACCGCTGGTTGAAATAGAATGGATCATAAGTAATGTATAGTCCTTGCCTGTTGATAAGTCGGGTTCCGAAGGTGTAGTTGATCGCAAGCTCGCATCGGCTCCGAAGGTACCCGCGGAACCACACAAGAGGGTAAACACTGGAAAGCAATCAACGAGCAAGCATCTATTACTACGAAGCAAACACGAGCAAGAATCAACAAGAAGGCAACACGAGACATCGCACCTACCGTCGAGAGCGGTTACTAACAGGTTAAGTGGAGTACTCGTCACACACGACGATACCGCACATTTAGAAAGGTTTGAGTTGTTTATCTACAGGTGATCAACAAAGGTTGCTAACATGGCAAAGCACAGAAGCATGGCATAGCACCCAAACATTACAACAGGTGAAGCATAAATAAACTACCTAAGCTAGTCAATTTAAGTGGGGTGAAATCCGAGACATGGCAAACTATTGCGGACCCCACGATAAAAATGTAATTTGGTACTGTTTTGCCCTAAACAATATTTTATTATTTTTATTAGCAAGCAAGAGCAGCATAAACACAATCTACATTCAATTCTAGTCAAGTTACATATAAGAAACATTTTAATCAGAGCAACGGTTAAAAAGTTATAGCAATTACAGTTTACAGTGGCAGACAATGTAATTAGCAGGTAAACAGCAGGTAAACAAAGTCAAACATGGCAACAAGCAACATTTTATTAAACTAGACAAAAAAACTAAGCAACTTTCATGTTGGAACCATCGCAATTCGAGCTACGAGCAAAAAGATACGGGCACCGCAAAAAAACTAAATCTGCCTAAATAAAAAAACCTAGAAAGGGAAAAAAACTCTAACGGGCCAAAACAAGTGCTGCTGGGCCCAACAGCAGAGAAAAAAATAAAATAAAAATAAAAAAAGAAAAAAAAAGATGGGAGGCGCCTCACCTTGGGCCTGGCCCAGGCTGACGGCTGGAGAGGTGGCCGGCTGGGCCTTGTGGCCGCTGGGCTGCGGCTGGTCTCGTCCGGTTTTCGCGACGGTGATCGGGTGAAACCCGGTGTCGCAAAGGTCGAGTGTCAAGGTGGCAAGGGTCGGTCTCCGTTCAATACGAGATAAGAGGGGGGAAAATAATCGCCGATCGATAAATCGGGGATGCAAACACCGCAAACAAATCAGACAATCAACCAATTCACACAGAAAACAAAATTTTCTAATTTTTGTGAAATCTGGGCTGTTACAACACCCCTCTAACATACCGCACACGTGACATTCCCCCTATGGTTGCACTGTCGGGTAATTTTCCGGTGCTGGTAAAACTTGCCGGATGGAAATGTTCTGTATATGAAAGTTGTTCAGAACGAAACAACGATCACGGATACACTATCCACATGTCTGTCAGATGTCTCTAACACTGCAAATATGGAACCTTCCCCCTCCGGATCATCGGTCCGGTAATCAACCGGTACCGATGAGTCAACCCCGGATAAATTTCCGCTCCGACTAAAATACTTAACACTGCGTTAGAACACCGCCAACACTGCGTTTGCCATGTCTTAAATTTGTATTGCTATTATTGCTATGTATTTATTGTTTCTTCCCGCTCTCTTATTGTCCGATAGTCTCCATGTCCGCTGCCGATGCCCCTGTGATCGACTACTTCGTCGACGACCGTACCCCTACCGTCGAGCTTCCAGGCAAGCAGAGCCATTTTTCTTCCCCAGATATCACCTATCTTTTCCGTACATTTCTTGCACTAGGCATTTGCTGCTGCTGCTACGTTATATTCCTATTCATTGCATAGCATGTCATTGTACCCCCTTGATGTACCTTCCTTTAATCCTATGCTGCCTATTATTACTTATGCATTATTCAGTAGTAAACCCTACGCATTGTTAGCTAGGTTTATAATAGCGGTCCGTGATCACTCTGGGAGTGATCGCGGAAACGATATATTACAACTGCAACAGGTACGGATCAATGCAGACGCCCTAGGGAACCTACAACGGAGAGACTCTACCGAGTCGCTTCGAGTTTGACTTACGCGTGGACGAACTCGTATTTCACTCTCGTCGGCTCAGTAGCGTAGCATCACTGGGGTGATACGAGAATATTCCTCTTTAGTTCATTCCGCTGATGTCTCTGTCGAGCCATCTCAAGTGTACCATCGAGGGTGATTCCTCCTGGTTTCACTTGATGGTAGGCACTCGAATAATTTGGTGTCCTTAAAGGTAAGGAGTCGGGTGACCCAACGGTGCCCGTGCAGGGTATCGTATCGAACCGACAGGACAGGTGTATTCCACCGGTGTGCGGAGGGCCTGGTACTTGCTCGATGGCCGAGAGATACTTTGTTATACAAAATTCGAGCTCTTCCAAGAGAAAACACGAGACAAGGTAAGGGGACGGTTCACCTTGTTGGTAGCCGCATGAGTTGGTGGGAGGACAGGGCAGGCGGCCACTGGCTCTGGTAATGGGGGTGGACCTGGCTGCTGTCGTTGTCCGTGACTCACCTAAATAAGGACAACGATAACAGTTGTTTCGATAGAAAATTAATAAAATGCTTAATGGGTTTGGCGGATGACTTGACTGGCTATATGCCTATACGTACTGCCTCCACGTGGGATTACGGTGTGGACCCTCTTGGTTGTAGCCTCGTTCGAGGGCTCTTCAGACGTCAGCTTTACCTCGGGCTGATTGTCGGGCTTAGACCGCCTACTCCGGTAGTGGGAGGTGGGTCTGCTTCACCGGCCAGTCGCGTACCGTGCAGGAGTACAAAGGACAGGGGTCCAAAGTTCCTTTGTGCTTAGGATTTAGACTGGCGGATGGCCTCTCTGTTGAGCTCGAAGGATGGACTTCAGCGTATCGGATAGCCTCGGTGGGGCAATCCCTAACAAGGTGTACGCCACCCTGGAGATCCGAGCGTGTAGGGTAACAGTAGTGCAGCCCCTGCAGGGATGATAATCTATTCGAATAGCCGTATCCACGGTAACAAGACGCTTTATGTTGAAGCCATACTCTACTACTACAAACTACTATTACTAAATTGTTGGTTTCGGGTTTTCTTCCTCGCAGGGGAGTCGAGTAGGGATTCTCGAAGTCATTTTTAATTGTTAATAATTACAACTTACTATTATACAATGCTGCAGCAACTTCTGCTACATTGTTACTTTATGTTTTATTGAACTGTTGGCTATTCTCTCCTCATGCTGCAAGACTCGTCGAAAGATGCTAGTCTTTGATAGGCCTACCTTCTCATCCTTATTCTGATTTCTACCTTGCAGCCCACTATATATAGCCTCCCCTTTCCTTTTGATACAAATGCATAAATGCTTAGTAGCAGACGTAAGACTCGCGGGTATGCTAGATACTCACCTTTGCTTTATTTCCCCCTTTTTGTTTTCCTGATCGGCCGCTACAGTCGACGTTGGAGCCCAGGAGCAGGAGATCCCTGATGCCGACCACCGCAACGTGAAGATCCCCGATGCCTTCTACGACATCGAGTTTCCCCTCGACCAGGAGTAGTTGGAGGTTCCTAGGCAGGAGGCCTTGCCTTTTCGATCGAGTGTTGATTTTTGTGCTAGCCTTCTTAAGGCAACCTTGTATTCTTGTGTCTGTACTTAGATACTATTGCTTCCGCTAACTTTGTGCTCTCGAGCTGTTGTATTCGAGCCCTTGTGGCCCCCTGGCTTGTATTAAACAGCTTGTATTATTTTATTTGTAGAGTTGTGTTGTGATATCTTACCGTGAGTCCCTGATCTCGATCGTGTACCTTGCGTGTATGATTACTGTACACGACTCGATTTTGGGGGCGTCACAAGTTGGTATCAGAGCCGACTGCCTGTAGGACACCCCCTTCCAACTCCTTGGTCGAAGTTGAGTCTAGACTTTGCAAAACTACTTTACTAACAGTGTCGTGTGGCTTATCGTCCCACGTCGCAAATTGGGTGGTATTAGGATCCTTTTTTCGTACCTTTACTCTGGGATTCTACTCTCTTATTCTTTCGGGAAATTTTACTAACTCTGACTTTAGGTTCTCGCACCTCCTTCCTTCTGGAGAGCCATGCATTCCAGGTGATCAGCTGATTCAGCAGAAGAATTCGAAGTTACTCTCCGATAAATTCCCGAGAACCTGCGTGTTCATCGCCTTTGCAATCCCTTGCCACCGATAAGTCCGTATGGATAGTTACATACACCTTCCCGATCTGGAAATCATAATTCCTTTGTACTTAAGCATTGAATTATTCCGATGCTTCTATCACCCGATGCCTTTGCATTCTTGCTCCTTCTGGTTGAGTGCCGATACTCACATCAGATTCTTTGCGAATCGCCCGACCTTTAGTGGATTATTATCTGACTAATATCACATGGCTTCTTCCATGTGACAATCTGATTCATCGTGTGAAATACCATCCTTACCCTCGATGATTTGTGTTATCATCGACAACCTCCCTTGACTCTCTCCCCATACAACTTGGTCATGTATATCGTGCTCTGCTTTCCCTTGGGAAAGATATACACCTGATACTTGTGTATCATCACAATTTCCCTTCCATTGGTCTGTTTGATAAGACAACCATGTTTTTCCTTCCATTGGTCTATTTAATATTTCTTGTGATATAAATTATCTGAGCAGTTATAATTCCCCTGCTTATGTAAACACCTCGGTGTACCACCTCGTCAGTAACCCCTTGTTGCCATTGTTGATGACATCTCGGTAACCACCGGGACGAGAACTTTGACAATTGGTCTGCCTCGTATTAACGAGGAGGAAAATATTTCTCAATGTCCACTGCCCCTGGTATCGATTTTGTTGCCGACATAGATGACAAGCTATTCTATGACCATCCTTGCATCATGATCGCGTAATATGCCACCAATCTAAGCCACGGTTCCATAGGACCGAAACCTGACTCTTGTCACCTACATTGTGTTATTCAGTCCGTTACCAGACGGTAGTGCTTATGCCTGATGCTCTGGACCCCTCTTTTTTCATCCTTCATTGGCATCGAATGCATGCCTAACCGCTTGAAATTTCTCATACCTTCTTTTGTCTCTCTTGATGTATTCTCCTGAGTATCAACTCGGAAGATACTTCGTACCCCATTACCTTGGACAATCTCGGTTGATTAACCGGGTACCGATCTGACCCCCTAAGTTTTCCCTCCTATCCTATTCGTAAGTACGTTGAAGACCCCGAGGAAAGAATCACAAGTCGTCGAGATGCACTGATGAAGAGAAATGAAGACATCAACGAGAAGGATCAACTCCTTCGAGAAGGATAAAAAGACCTAGAAGAATCGTTAGAAGAAAAAAACCGAAACATTACCCCTTACCCTACTTTTAATTCTCGGGAAGAGAATTCTTTGTAGTCGTGGCTATTTGTAACACCCCAGGTGTCATGCTACAGTAATCACCTTGTGATAAGGTCAAGACACCTTGTTTAGCTTGTGATGATCACCATTGATCAAGCTTGTTCAAACTCTAGCCCAAATAAAATTCCAAAAACAAAGTAAACATAAAAGTTCCCCCAAAAATTATGGAAAGAAATTGTGATAAAACTTGGTAATAATCATTTGACCATGGTGTGGATTGCCACCAATATTTATTGAAGTATCTAACTATTTTAGATTGGTGAAAACAATATGTTGTCATTATTAAATTTCATTGGATTTTTAATAAGCAAGTATAAATTTAAATCGAACTAAAAATTGGGCAATCATTTCTATTAAATACCTAATAATCAGTGGATCATTCCAACATAGTAATGGTAATTTATTAAGCTATTTAAATAATGTAAATAAATAAAAACAATAGAAAAACATCCCATTTTGTCCTTTAATAATTAATTGCAAATTCAAGTGGATTTTAATATGCCTCAATATTTTTGTAGCAGTGCAAAAAAATGTAACTTGAATATTGGAACCACTTTCACACTTAGCAAAAATCAATTGCTAGCTAAACTTAAATAAAACAGAAAGCAAAGAAATAAATAATAAATAATAAAATAAATACGAATGCCCTTATCCTATGCCTAGGGCAAGGCCCAGCCAAGGGCCCAGCCCAACCCCATCCCTTCTCCTCTCCTCCGTCGCTACAGGGGAGGCAGGTCGTGCGTGGCAGCCATCCCATGGCGCCATGGCCATGGCAGCCTTGCTGTCGGCTATCCCCCGGCTCCCTTGGGGTATAAGACCCCTAAGCCTTGCGCCCCCCTCTAACCAGAAACCCTAGCGCCCTCCCCCCGTGCCCCCTCGCGCCGTTCCTTTCATTGCCGTCGTCGCCTGAGGCGCCCGTGGCCGCGCCGCCGTGGCTCTCGTGGCCACCGGCCACCCTGTGCCACCCAGGGACGTCCGGGAGGACCGCCATGCTCCTCCACGTCGTCTTCCCCAATAGATTCAAGCTGAGATGCGCCGCAAGCTCCCCATCACGCCGCCCTCGTCACCACGGCCGTCGCCGCGCCGACTTCAATTCCGGCCGGCTCCGTCCTCCCCTCGTCTGCTCGAGCGCGCCATCCGCACCTGACAGGGATGTACCCCGGCAAATCCCATGGTCAGGGACCCTGGGTTAGTCATGGGAGGCACAGGTTGGACGATAGCTCGTCGGCTAACAGGAGGATACGTTCCTGCTCGATGTTATTGATTGGAGATGGCGATTACAGGGGAACCAAGGCTAGTGCGCACAAGGCTACGGTTTACAGATTGTGTATTGCCTGATCTCGACGTCTCCCCTCCTAGCCTTTATATACTAGGCTAGGTCTCGGGGAGTCCGTCTGGGATTAAAGATGAGGTTTCCTAACTCTAGTCCTGTACCGCACGGCAAGTTTGCACCTTCCTTATGAGTCGCGGACTCCTACGTCGGTGCCACTAGTGGGCCAAGGCTGGGCCCAGGCGGCATCTTTGTGGGCCTTCTATCTTAGGGTACACCGGGTAGGCTCATCCGTCAGAGTCGTGGGGTCACCCCCTCGTCAGTAGCCCCCGAGTGCCTGGGGGACTCGAAGAGGCGCGCAGGGACTCGAATCCATTCTTGCGTCGTCTTGATATATGCACGGTTCAACCGCGGGTCGCTGGCAGTCTGGGGCCATGACAAAACCTGTTTCGAGGGATGCTAAGCTGAAAGGGCCCAAGGAATCGACTGGTCGAGCCTTGGTGAATTGCACTAGTGGCAAAAACCGCAGTAGCCCAATCAAACCCATGTCCCTCGACATGAGCTTGGAACACTGGTGTCGAGCAAAAGTCATGCCGCTGCAGGTCTTACAGTGATCAGTTGCCGCCAGTAAAGTTCGTAGCCTAGGCGCGTCCGCCCGGCTTTTTCATTCATGCAAGCGCATGGGAAAGATTGGGAGTGAAATCTCTCTGCGGCAAGTCCCAGCCCGGCCGATCTGCGCAGCGGGGTCTTACCTACACGCTAAGCTTGCGTGGCATCTGGGCACAGTGTATCGTGTTCCGAGAATATGTATTTTTTATTGAGGCGCGGAGCCTAATTGATAATGCACCCACTTAGAATAAACAATCAAGTGAGTTTTTTTAGCAGTCCTTCGCGGAGCTTTGCTGAGTGCTCGGGCGAGGAGTAACTTAGAGGAGTATTTGCTCGGGAGGTCCTCGAGTGCTCGGGTTCATAGATGTCTGTGTGTAATCACTTGAATGTCGCTTTTGTTCTCGGGGTGAGGGAGCACCCGATACTCTGGGACCGCTCGATTTGGCGAGTGCAGGTCTGCTTATCTTCTGTCGTGGTGAGGGATCACCCGAAACTCTCATGGGTGCGAGTAATTACTCGAGCACGTCTTTCCTTTAGGTGAGGGAGCACCCGAAACTCTCATGGGTGCGAGTAATCACTCGAGCACATTTTGTCTTTTGTGTAAAGGAGCACCCGAAACTCTCATGGGTGGATAGGCTCCCGATGGGAGTTAGATATATTTGAAAAATGTATTTAACCATGAAAAAGCGGCGCTTGCGGGTTTTATTTCCTGTGCGCTGCCCCTCTCATTTACCTCTTGTTGGTGAGGATAACTATCTCCTTGCTGGAGGGCCGTCAAAGATGCTCTGTCTGCGAACCGTCATGTCTTCATGACCGGTCATAATGATGGTTGTTGGTGGCGTGCTGCAGCCTCCTGTTGAGTTATCGATGCGCGTATTGAAAACGCGCGAGATTTGACATGTCCAGCGCACAATGCCGCCCGTGTGAAGGCATCCTTTGTCTCGGAATTCGAACCACCCGGCATGCTTGGTCTTTGAATTTATTGCTGCCGTCGCTTGGGCTTCTGCGTGCCCTTGGGGTTCTGCTATAGATAAGCCCCTTTCCTTCACCTGGCAGTAGTGTTCGTCTTCTACCTCTCTAGCTCCTCTTCTTCATCTTCTCATCGGACCAAAACGTGGTGCAGGTATGACTAGCCGCGGCCGGGTTTGCCGTGGTCGCGGTGGTCATACTCCGCGCTCTTCTTGCGGTGGCCGTCGTGGTGCACCGCCGACGCCTTCCTCCTCTTCCTCGGAGCAAGGCTTTTGGCGCTATGATTTCCTCCTGCGCGTCCGTGGTCGGAACGCCGCTCGTATTCTGCTTCCTTCTGCATTTTCTGCCCTTGTTTCTGAGCACAATCTTGATGGCTTGCTGCTTCGTCTTCAGGGGTGCGCTCGATCTCCTTCTTATGTTAAGTTTGAGATCGATAGTTCCCGCTTGATTTTCCTTGGCTTTGGCTTGAGATCATTTGCTCGATGCTTGAACTTGCGTGATGGTGACACTCTATGTTGTCGTTTTGATGGCGAAGACACTCTTACCATCCGCGCCTTTGACCCGAGCGGCAACCGCATGGATCCGTATTTTCCGGAGACAAGCAGCGATGGTTCTGGCAGCTCGAGGAGTCCTTCGCCTGCTTCTTCAACTGCTTCCTCCTCCGGCGAATCTTCGGGTGCTGATGCTGAGCCGTCTTCAACTGCTTCCTCCTCCGGCTCTGAAGAGGACCCCGACGTGAAGCCACCGGTCAAGCGGGTACGCCTGACGACCTTGTAGAACTGGAGGTAACGACGTCATCTTCGCCGGCAGCTCGGATGGAGCTGAAGAAGAGGCTGGTGGAGTAGGAGAAGAAGCTGGTGGAGCAGGAGAAGAAGCTGGTGGACCATCGTCTTCAACTGCTCCGCAAATAAGTCGAGCTTCACCTTTTGTTATGTCATTGACATCATGAGCCTGCTGCTTCGACTCCTCCTTTGTCTGTGATGATGCTCGTTGTCTTAGTGCCAAACATCCCAGCATGGGCACACATGTAGAAGTCATAATTCCTTGGGTGATTGATGCTGTAGTCTTGCGTCTTTTGTAACTAGGTTAGTTCTCCATGTAATGAGGATTGCCGTAGAGTAATCAGAGCTGCCTTCTATCCAATGTACTTTGATTTTTTTTTACTGAGATTGATCTTCGTGTCTTTGTAATGCGAACTGTGCTTGAGCCTTTGCAATTGAGTTTGTCTTCGAGTCCTTTGTGGTCGAGAGCTGTCCTCGAGTCCATCAAAACTTTGCACTGTGGGTTCTATCGGGTGCGCGACAGCGCTCCCGATGGGAGTATCCCCCGAGGCTAAGTTTGAGTCGGAGAGTCGAACGTAGGCTGAGATTTGTTTCCTTTGTTGTTCTTCCATTATTTTCTGTCTTTTATCGGGTGCGCGGCAGCGCTCCCGATGGGAGTAGCCCCCGAGTCTTTAGGTGATCGTTGGCGATCAGGTGAAGACTAAAGAATTGTCTGAGTCTTGCTCTCCGTCCATATTTCTTCAGAGTGCTTTTTGTTCCATCTGATTGTGGCCATGTCCTCCGAACCGCTTTTCAGCAGGTGGGGCTTTGCCGGGTGTTTTTTGCTTGGGCCCTTTAAGTTTCGGACTGCGTGAGCGTTTCTCGGGGGGAGGAGGTTCTCGACCCCCCGAGTGCTTTGGTAAAAGATCGCGATTGCGACGATAGCGTCTCTCGGGGGGAGTTTTGTACTCGAGCCCCCGAGTGCTTTTGTATGGTAGTATTTGGGCAACATCATTTTATTGCATCGAAGGTTTACATGAGCTGCCAGATGGGCATGACTGGTGTGGACTATGGGTAGAACAGGCGTAGGTTCACTATGTTCCATGTATTTCCCACGTACTCGTCACTCTTCGGGTTCTTCATTCTATAGGCGCCTCCTCCTATGACTTCTGTGATTATGAACGGTCCTTCCCATTGGGGGGCGAGCTTGTGAACTTTCTCTTGTATGAGCCGTAAGACAAGGTCGCCCTTATTGAAGGTTCTGGGGCGCATGCGACTGCTTTGGTAAGTGCGCAGTTTGTCCTGGTACCCCTCTGACTTTGCTAGGGCTTTGTCCCTTGCTTCGTCTGTTGTGTCCTTGTCATCTTGCAGTGCTTCTTCTGCTTCTTCTTCTTCGTACCCTGAGATCCGTGGTGCCCCAAATTTGAGGTCATGTGGTAGTACTGCCTCCGATCCGTACACCATGAAGAAGGGTGTGCACTGGGTTGCAGTATTTGGGGTGGTGCGTAGGCTCCATAGTACTGCAGGGAGTTCTTCTACCCAGTTGCCTGCGGCCTGCTCGAGTGGTGCGAGGAGCCGCTTTTTGAGCCCTCCGCATACTAGGACATTTTCTTTTTCCACCTGGCCGTTGGATTGTGGGTGTGCGACTGATGTGTAGTTGATTTTGATGCCCAGTTCTTCACAGAAGTTCTGAAATTCAGCCGCTGTGAAGTTCGTGCCATTGTCCGTGATGATGTTGTGGGCACCCCGAACCTGAAGATGATTGATTTGATAAGGTTCACTGCCGTGAGGGCTGTGGAACTGGTGATGGGCACTGCTTCGATCCACTTGGTGAACTTGTTGACTACTACTAGTAGGTGTGTTCTTCCTCCTTTTGATGACTTGTTGAGTGGGCCTACCATGTCGAGTCCCCATGTGGCGAACGGCCATGATAGTGGTATGGTTTTGAGTCTTGAGGCTGGATCGTTTGATCTGCTGGAGAGGTTTTGACAGGCGGTGCAGCGCCGCATGATGTCTTCTGCGTTTCTCATGGCTGTTGGCCAGTAGAATCCTGCTCGAAAGGCTTTTTCCACGAGTGCTCGGCTGTAGGCGTGGTGTCCGCAGGTGCCTTCGTGGATCTCCCGTAGTATGGTTTTGCCGTCTTCCTCGTCTGGGCATTTGTGTAGGACCTGGGAAATGTTGCGCTTGTAGAGTTGCCCATTGATTACTGTGAAAGATTTGGATCGCCGACCGACGCGTCTGGCTTCTACGACGTCCTGTGGTAGGGTGTTGTCGATTAGGAATCTGAGAAGCGGCTTTCTCCAAGATGGGTCTTTGGGTGCGGCTGGCTCTGGCTCCTCGACTGCGTTGTTGGCTTCTCCATTAGAGATTGGGTTTGTGGCTGCCACTTGCGCTAGTTCTCCTGTGTTGTCCTCTTCTGTGTCTTCTTCTGGTCCGAGTTCTTTATTGTGATGATGATCCCGTTTATGTAGGCCTAGATGTTTCCACATATCCCGTTTCTCATGTATGCTTGTGTCATTTGCTGGTATACTGTTCCTGCGTTGCTTATGCCGAAAGAAATTTTAGGGCGGCAGGATGTGCCGCTAGGGATGACGGTCAAGGTGTGCTCTTCGTCTTCTTCCTTCACCCTGGTTTGATTGTACCCTGAGTAGTCGTCGAGGAACGATAGTAGATCGCATCCTTATGTTGAGTCGATTATCTGATCGATCCTTGGCAGGGGAAAGTGATCCTTTGGGCAGTGTTTGTTGACTGGCCCATAGTCGACGAACATTCGCAGTACGTCTGTGTCTTTCTTGGGGACCAGCATGGAGTTGGCAACCCAAGTGGCTTTCTTCGTCTCTCTGATAAATTGGGTGTCCAGTAATCGGTTGACTTCCTCCCCGATTGCTCTGCGCTTGGGTTCTGAGAATCTTCGTAGTGTCTGCTTCACTGGCTTGGTGTTTGGCTTGATGCGCAGCGCATGTTCCGCGAGCTCGCGCGGTACTCCTGGCAATGCGGCTGGGCACCAGGAAAAGATTTCCCATTCTTCGCGGAGGAAAGCGATGAGGGAAGTCTCTTGCTCTTCCGGGAGGTGGGCGTACACGCGGACTGTTTTTCCTGGGTCCGCCAGGTGCACCTGGTGGGTGATCGTGTCGCTGTCGATCCTGAAGTCTCACCCGTACTCTTTTTTCTCGCTTCTGCTTGCTAGCGGAGAGATTCTTTGTCTGTCGCCATGGCTATTTCTGTGAGTTCTTGCTCGGCTCCGAAGGTGTCGGAGACTTTGTGGAAATCGCGATCGCACTTGTCTGATTTGGTGAAGCTCCCGTTGACTGTAATGACGCCCATAGATCCTGGCATCTTGAGTTTGAGGTAGGCGTAATGCGGAATCGCCATGAACTGCGCGAATGCTGGACGTCCCAATATGGCGTGGTATTGCGACTGACAATCGAGTACTTCGAACTCGAGTGTGTGTCTTGCGAAATTGCGTCTGCTGCCAAAGACAACTTCGAGCTCGATTACTCCGAGGGAAGTGGCCGCCACTCCTGGTACTACTCCGTATAGCACGGTGCTTGATTTCTTCCATACTGATCGTTGGATCAGCATCTTGCGTAGGGTGCCGACGAAGATTATGGTCATGTTGCTGCCTCCGTCCATGAAGATTTTGTCCATGTCGTATCCTCCAATTTAAGCGTCAAGTACCAGGGGCGCGTGTCCCGGCCTTGGGACTACGGGCGGGTGATCGCTCTGGGAGAACGTGATGCTGGTTTCTGCGTTGTGTAGTTGGTAGACTTCGACTGTGTTTAGGTTCTCGGCTGCTCTGGCTTGCAGGGTGTAGGCGTCCTGTTGGGCTTGCGATACCCTGCCCTCTTGGATCGTGTACACCTGCCCTTGAGTCGGCGACTTCTCGGTTCGTCGGGTGCGCTTGGCTTCTCGCTGTTTTTCTTCCTTGAGGCTGTCGGTGAGTTCGTTGAACAGGCGACAGTCTCCCAGGGTATGTCTCGATCTGATGTTTCCCCAGTTGTCTTCGAAGCAGTGGATCGTGCAGGGTCCTTCTAGCTGTTCCCTGACCGTGAGCTTACTGGATCCGGCATGTCGTTTCCTCCTTGAGATTCGGAAGAACAGCGTGTGGTCCGCTGGGTGCTCATGAGCTCGCGGGTCGACTTCGATCCCTTCGCTTAGATTCTGTTTCCTTGTGAGATTGGCGAATTCGTCTGGCCTTCGATCTGGGTCGTAGTATTCGCCGGTCTGAGTCTCAGAGTCGCTGTCCCGGCCGCCCGCACGGCGGCGGGTCGTCGGGTGATCGGCGGGCGCGTGGCTGTATAGTTCGACTCGTCGGGTGAGGTCTCTTTGTAGAATCCTCGCGCCTCTTTTCTGAGTCGTCGATTTCTTCCTCGCTGGCGATGGTCTTGGCGATCGCTGATCTCGAGCTCGGAGTCGGTGTACTGTTTTGCGGCGGGTGCCTGGGTGGCGGTGGGTCGTCGAGTGGCCGGCAATTCCTCTTCTTCGTGATGTAGTTCTTTGATCGGGGTCTCTGTGTGGAGCCCTCGCGCCTTTCTTCTGGGTCGTCGAGTTCTCCTTCGCTTGCAGTGTGCTCGGTTGCCGCCGTAGTATTGGTCTTGACACGGCTGCAGGCTGAGCGATCACGCCGGGGCGGCAGAGATATTCGCCGTGATCTTGAATTCCTCGGGTAGATTGCATCTGGTTCTTGCTCTTGAGTTGTGGCTTGCTGGAAACGGAACCGCTGAGATCGTAATTCCAACTTGTGTAGTTCCCACAGACGGCGCCAATTGACGTGGATGTACCCTGGCAAATCCCATGGTCAGGGACCCTGGGTTAGTCATGAGAGGCACAGGTTGGACAATAGCTCGTAGCTAACAGGAGGATACGTTCCTGCTCGATGTTATTGATTGGAGATAGCGATTACAGGGGAGCCAACGCTAGGGTTTACAGATTGTGTATTGCCTGATCTCGACGTCTCCCCTCCTAGCCTTTATATACTAAGCTAGGTCTCGGGGAGTCCGTCTGGGATTACAGATGAGGTTTCCTAACTCTAATCATGTACTGCACGGCAAGTTTGCACCTTCCTTATGAGTCGCAGACTCCTACGTCGGTGCCACTAGTGGGCCAAGGCTGGGCCTAGGCGGCATCTTTGTGGGCCTTCTATCTTCGGGTACACCGGGTAGGCTCATCCGTAAGAGTCGTGGGGTCACCCCCTCGTCAGCACCACTGTGAGCCGCCGCGCCTGTTCCTCCCTCTCCCCCTTCGATTTCCACCTGCTAGCCACCGCTGCCGTGGACGACGAGCTCCGGCCGACGTACTGCTCCCCACGGCCCCGCTCACCGCGCCCCGACCATGCCCCGTGGGGGCTTGCGCGTGCCTAGCCGTGCGTGGGCACGCCCCCACACCTCGCCGCGCACCTCTATGACCAGTGGGGCCCAACCCCCCTAATTGCCTGTTGAAATAAATAAAAGAAATAAAAACCCCATGTGTGTATGACAGTGGGCCCAAGGCCATTAGTATTAAGCTAATATTAAATAACTGGTTGATTAGGTAAACCATGTGGCTTACATGTGGCCCCCTTTGCTGTTAAATTTAACTAAGTTAATTTAAGTAATTCTGTTAGTATGACATGTGGGACCCCTTTGTCAGTGGCACTATTCTGGATAATGTTAATAAAAATAATTAAAGAATTTCAAAATTGCTTTTAAATGTTTTAAAAATTTAGAAAATTCATATCTCTTAAACCGTATATCCGATGGAAAAACTTTATAAATGAAAATTGATCAGAAAAATACAACAAATACGAATACGCTACCCATACCCCCACGACACCCCTCTAACATACCACACACGTGACATTCCCCCTCTGGTTGCACTGTCTGGTAATTTTCCGGTGCTGGTAAAACTTGCCGGATGGAAATGTTCTGTATTTGAAAGTTGTTCAGAACGAATCAACGATCACGAATAAACTATCCACATGTCTGTCAGATGTCTCTAACACTGCAAACATGGAACCTTCCCCCTCCGGATCATCGGTCCGGTAATCAACCGGTACCGATGAGTCAACCCCGGATAAATTTCCGCTCCGACTAAAATACTTAACACTGCGTTAGAACACCGCCAACACTGCGTTTGCCATGTCTTAAATTTGTATTGCTATTATTGTTGTGTATTTATTGTTTCTTCCCCCTCTCTTATTGTCCGATAGTCTCGACGTCCGCTGTCGATGCCCCTGTGATCGACTACTTCGTCGACGACCGTACCCCTACCGTCGAGCTTCCAGGCAAGCAGAGCCATTTTCCTTCCCCAGATATCGCCTATCTTTTCCGTACATTTCTTGCACTAGGCATTTGCTGCTGCTGCTATGTTATATTCCTATTCATTGCATAGCCTGTCATTGTACCCCCTTGATGTACCTTCCTTTAATCCTATACTGCCTATTATTACTTACGCATTATTCAGAAGTAAACCCTGCGCATTGTTAGCTAGGTTTAGAATAGCGGGTCGTGATCACTCTGGGAGTGATCGCGGAAACGATATATTACAACTGCAACAGGTACAGATCAATGCATACGCCCTAGGGAACCTACAACGGCGAGACTCTACCGAGTCGCTTCGAGTTTGACTTATGCGTGGACGAACTCGTATTTCACTCTCGTCGGCTCAGTAGCGTAGCATCACTGGGGTGATACGAGAATATTCCTCTTTAGTTTATTCCGCTGATGTCTCTATCGAGCCATCTCAAGTGTACCATCAAGGGTGATTCCTCCTGGTTTCAGTTGATGGTAAGCACTCGAATCAACTGGTGTCCTTAAAGGTAAGGAGTCGGGTGACCCAAAGGTGCCCGCGCAGGGTATCGTATCGGACCAACAGGACAGGTGTATTCCACCGGTGTGCGGCGGGCCTGGTACTTGCTCGATGGCCGAGAGATACTCTGTTATACGAAAGTCGAGCTCTTCCAAGAACAAACGCGAGACAAGGTAAGGAGACGGTTCACCTCGTTGTAGTCGCACGAGTTGGTGGGACGACAGGGCAGGCGGCCACTGGCTCTGGTAATGGGGGTGGACCTGGCTGTTTTCGTTGTCCGCGACTCACCTAAATAAGGACAACGATAATGGTTGTTCCGATAGAAAATTAATAAAATGCTTAATGGGTTCGGTGGATGACTTGAGTGGTTATATGCCTATACGCACTGCCTCCACGTGGGATTACGGTGTGGGCCCTCTGCGTTGTAGCCTCGTTCAAGGGCTCTTCAGACGTCAAATTTACCTCAGGCTGATTGCCGGGCTTGGACCGCCTACTCCGGTAGTGGGAGGTGGGTCTGCTTCACCAGCCAGTCGCGTACCGTGCAGGAGTACAAAGGACAAGGGTCCAAAGTTCCTTTGTGCTTAGGATGGCCTCTCTGTTGAGCTAGAAGGATGGACTTCAGCGTATCGGATAGCCTCGGTGGGGCATTCCCTTACAAGGTGTACGCCACCCTGGAGATCCGAGCGTGTAGGGTAACAGTAGTGCAGCCCCTGCAGGGATGATAGTCTATTCAGATAGCCGTGTCCATGGTAACAGGACGCTTTATGCTGAAGCTAGACTCTACTACTACAAACTACTATTACTAAATTGTTGGTTTCGGGTTTTCTTCCTCGCAGGGGAGTCGAGGAGGGATTCTCGGAGGCATTGTTAATTGTTAATAATTACAACTTACTATTATACAATGCTGCAGCAACTTCTGCTGCATTGTTACTTTATGTTTTATTGAACTGTTGCCTATTCTCCCCTCATGTTGCAAGACTCGTCGGAAGATGCTAGTCTTCGATAGGCCTAGCTTCTCATCCTTATTCTGATTTCTACCTTGCAGCCCACTATATATAGCCTCCCCTTTCCTTTTGATACAAATGCATAAATGCTTAGTAGCGGACGTAAGACTCGCGGGTATGCTAGATACTCACCTTTGTTTTATTGCCCCCTTTTTGTTTTTCCTGATCAGCCGCTGTAGTCGACATTGGAGACTAGGAGCAGGAGACCCCCGATGCCGACCACCGCAACGTGAAGATCCCCGGTGCCTTCTACGACATCGAGTTTCCCCTCGACCAAGAGTAGTTGGAGGTTCCCAGGCAGGAGGCTTTGCCTTTTCGATCGAGTGTTGATTTTTGTGCTAGCCTTCTTAAGGCAACCTTGTATTCTTGTGTCTGTACTCAGATACTATTTCTTCCGCTAACTTTGTGCTCTCGAACTGTTGTACTCGAGCCCTCGTGTCCCCCTGGCTTGTATTAAACAACTTGTATTATTTTATTTGTAGAGTTGTGTTGTGATATCTTACCGTGAGTCCCTGATCTCGATCGTGTACCTTGCATGTATGATTACTGTACACGACTCGATTTTGGGGGCATCACAGGAACCCTCTGCGAAGCCCTTGACCTGCTTGCACATAGCAGCCACCCGACCTTGCGTAACAGCGGGTGTTTGGTCAGACGATCCGGCTGCG
This sequence comes from Bromus sterilis, assembly GCA_950022295.1. Lineage (NCBI taxonomy): Eukaryota > Viridiplantae > Streptophyta > Magnoliopsida > Poales > Poaceae > Bromus > Bromus sterilis. The sequence continues at coordinate 116,797,002 of OX465599.1, forward strand.
ACAGAAGCAGGGACGAAGGTCGGGTCAACCTCAGCACTCAGATATTCACGGCGTAACTTCTCCACTAAGGATATGGTGCGGATGGGAGCAGGCGCCTTCAGCGCCAGGGCGCGACTGGGTGCGAGTTCGCTGGTCAGTGAAGGAGCGGTGACGACAGGCGAGTCGACGGCCGGTTGCGCAATCACATCCGTCGCACCTAGATCGGCGGCGGCAGCAGTAATGTCGGCGATTGGAACACCACCATCGTCGGAGCCAACTTTGGGAGGGATTTATTGCTCGCCCACCGGCCGAGCTGAGGCAGTGTCATGCGGTTCGGCAGCTGGGGGAACTGCGGCGGCAGCTGGCATGTCTGGTTGCACGTCGCCGGACCCAACGGTTGCAGCAAGAGAAGTAGCGGTGGCGGTTGGCACGTCCGACTGCACGCTAGCAGAGCCATCAGCGGCAGCTACGGGGCCGGAGGCAGAGTCCACTGTCGTTGACTTCCTCGCGGGCTTCTTGGCACGCTCGGCCTTCGCAGTTTCGATGGACGACGAAGGCCGTTTCCGACTCGACGCGGCCCTGGAGTGGGTAGTGGAGACAACGGGCCGGGCAGCCGGAGGAGCGGCATCAGGTACAACATTGGCGTCGCGCGACTCCATGTTAAACCAAGAAGCAGAGAAAAATGTGATTCAGCAAAAAGAAAGTCGGACATCAAGCATAAAAAAGACATTACCCTTCGACTTGGGGCACTCGGCCAAGCATTGAATCCATGGAGTAGCGCAAGGGAGCTATGTCCAATGACACTGCATTCAGAACATGCGCGGCCGACGTTGGTTTGGCTCGTTTTTTCTTCTGGCCAACCAGGTTCTTCGACGACTGCCCTTTGGAGGGCGGTTTTCCAGTTGGTTTGCTTGGGGTGGGGATTCACACTTGGCTCGGCCTCCTCACGGGGCGTTTGCCCTTGGCCACCCTCTAGCGGTTCGGCTGCGACTCTACACCATGATCGCCAAGAGATGAGTTGCTGGTATCATCACTCCACTCGGCCATGAAGAGTCGGAGCAAAGAATCAGACATAGCCGGCGTTTCTTTGCCGACCTCCTGCGAGGCCATGCCGATTTCAGTATTGGGGTCATTTCCCGAGTTGAACTTAGGATCTTGAGGGTCGGACTCGACGCGGTCCGGATGGACGACGTCGGCGTGGGTTAGTGGGCCACCACCCATTAACTGCATCACGCGAAAAAGTAAGCGTTGAGGCGCATTTTGATCGGCACGAAGCAGATCGGCGGAGGTTGCAACCATATCGGAATAGTACACTCAGCTAAGTGTGAGGCAGCCTGATGATGCCTACGGGCGGATTGGATCAATGCACTCGGCAGAGCTCAAGCACAGTCCGGCATGGTGCAATCGGCGGAAATCACATCCGGCCCAGCATGGAGTGAGAAAGCGACAATATATCAAGTCAAACGACCTGTTGGAAGGAACCTGTGAGGGCCCCGCAGTCAAACGACCGCTGGGACCTCAACAGCTTCAGGGGCTACTGTGTGGGGAATGACCCCTGGGTAGGGTCACCCAGGCGAAAAAACCTTTCAAGACAAAGTGCAACCTTGAGGAAAACGCCGGATGCGACTGGGCGACCTGGTCAGATCGGCAGCCGAATGCCCAGGAGGCGCAATTGGTTGCCCGCTACGAACATCCGACCACAGTGCAATCGGCCCATCATGGTTGCACCAGAAACAAGAGTTGACTACGGACCGGATGGGAGCACCTGACCCGAGGTCATTAATGAATATCCCGAGAGATCCGCTCTGTCAGAAGGCTAAGTCACATCGCCGACCTGTCGGGCGCATGATGTCTCCTTTCCATGCCTGACTGACTGGACGACAGACAAGACCAGGCGCTGAGGCAGCCTCCGAGCTATCTGCTAGGACTCTCGAGACGTACGAGCTACAAGATTCCCACGACAAGATAGGTCTACAGTTTTCCGCTACCTGGCACCCGAAAAGCACTTAATCGGCGGGCGCCATCCGGATTCCAAAGGCTTACAGCTGGGTCCCCCCTCCTTTTATAATTACTAGTCTAGCATGGGTTCAGCCTATAAGAGCCCCGGAAACCCCTCCTGTGCGGGTGATGATTCACATTTACTTCACTTCCACCCACTTCATAGAGATGTGGGAGAGTGCAGAGCTCTAGGCCTTCTCCTCCTTCCTCTGAAATAGCTCAAGAAGCATTCATTGTAGCCCAAGTTATTGCTCATAGTCAGCTCGGCAGAAGTAGGAGTTTTATCTCTGAGGAGAGCCCCAAGCCCTGGGTACATCTCGGTGTCTCACTGTGCTTGTACCCACTCTCGCTTCCGGTACCATCAACATCAACCTCGGACCTTTCCCCGTCTTTAGCCATCCCCATGGCATCTTCCGTCATAATACGACGACAATTGGTTCGGATAGGGCCATCCTCTTCATCGAGCGCGTGCTTCACTTTCGGTCTGGTTCTCAGGTTCAGGGCACCCTTACCGCGTGGCGTCATTCTTCCTTTTGGCAACCATGCCATTAAACATAGGACCCAAAACAACACCTTGAGTAGTTCACAAATTAGGGCTTGGTATTCTATTACTTCCACAACACATCATCTAGAAACTAATTGCACAATATCTTTCCCTAGGCCCATAGATGGTGAAGTGTCATTTAGTCGATATTCACATGACACCACTAGAGGAGGAACAACACAACAGAATATCAAAACATCAAACAATGATCAACTTCACATGACTACTTGCCACAAGACTTGTCCCATGTCCTCAAGAACCAAAAGAACTACTCCTCCATTGGTGTAGCTAACTGAACGTGGATACCGACCACTCCACCACCGGTGTAGCTAACTGGAAGTGGACACTGACCATTCCCCCATCGGTGTAGGCACATGCTTGTCCTCCTCCGCCTCCGCCAACATTGATCGTAGTGTTGCCTTGCGTGCAGCATGGTGAACCCTAGCACCGGTACCTTCTTTACCGACTCGAGTACATCTTTTGCTCCATGGAGATCTCCGTCATGGCCATAAGGTTGCCTTCCTCCTCGTCCTCCTCCACCCCTACTCGTTGAACGCACTTTGAGGGGTGACCGACTTAAATATCCTAGCAGGCATAGTGACGGGTTGAATGTCGAGCGCTTGAGTAGTATTCCAGTTCGTCGCGCTGGTATGAATGCTCGGATAGGGTCGTCTGCACGAATACGAGTAGGTTTTCACCCTGTCCAGTCACATCCACTCCGATTAGCATGAATGCGGCGTGGTGAGAAAGCGAACGACAGCGGAAGAGGGGGTTTGTATGGATCCACGTTGTGAGAATCCAACATTATGGACGTGAGGACTCCCACAAACCTCCCTTAATTACATGCTGATTTGGGAGACTCCGAACATCCAAACCGACACGAACAAATTTGTTGACGGTCAATACAATATGAGACATTTTGCGGGCGACTCGATGATCTATTGGAGATTGCCTTGAGCCCCACCCGAGTTTCTGTCCCCAGCGGCCTCAAACGTATCAATTAATTTTGTTACATTTTTGGATTTTGCAGAGAAAAGTATGGATCGACCCAAAACAGAAATGTACCAAATGGGCTTGCCTTTTTCGTGAACTGGGTTGTCCTGTTCTCCAGTAGCGTGGCGTGTGAGTCCATCCACATAACGCGCAGAAGGAAGACTCCAGATTCGAAAGAAATGCAACAAAACCTGCTAGCTGGACAAGACATGAAGTCAGAAAGAGACGAGACACGCTGGCTGTGCAATCCTCCCAACGAACCTTATCGCCCTTGCGTCTGCACTGCTTTCCGGTGCTTATCCATACTTGTTTTTCGCGAAAAGAAAAGGAGACAGAAAGAAAGAACGACTTTGTCCCCATACTGAATTCTTTCTTATTTAAAATAGGTACTACGTACTTGTTTTATTAGTGCTATGAAACATGCAAAGCAGGATTTACAAATTCTTGAACGTACGTGCATGCAGCGCCCTATGGACGACTGCCAAGCTACTAAGCTAATACACCAGCACATCACGCGGCTGCTAATCTCGTTGTTATTGCAACTGGTTGCCGCCGTTGTGGACTAGGAGGAGCTGCTGCGGCCGCCGGTGGTGGTGGTGCTGCTGTCGCGGCGAATTTACGCGAGCCGGAGGGGGCCGGGGCGTGTCATCATGTGGCAGTGGCGGACGTACGCCGGTGCTGGCCTGGACGACGATAATGGGGTGGATGGCGAGAGCGGCGGCGTCTTGGCCCTTGGGATTGGGAACAGGAACGCCCTTATCTTGAGCGGCTGGAGCCGGTCTCTGCTGGCGGCGTCGTACTCCTCCAGCAGGTTGCCCAGGTCGTCGCCGGTCGTAACGGAGACAAGCGCGTCCAGGTCCTCCGTCGGCAGCTGGCACCGCAGGCTCACCGCCTCCCACCCGCACATGTCCGTCAGCTTCCGTTGCAGCTCTGGATTCAACCCACGCACCGCACATTTTTTGATGGATCGATCCACAGACAGACAACACGATCAATGGACAGTAGGAGGAGGTGTCGTCGGTGTAAGTAGGCATGTACCGTGAAATCGGAGGGAGCGGTCGACGGAGAGCATGCGGTTGTTGCCGCCGACGTAGCGGAGCGCGCCGTCGGAGTGGCGCGGAAGGATCATGCCCCCGTAGCTGCACAGGAACTTGACGCTCCCCTCGGCTGCCACGGGGAACTGGGAACCTGGCTTCGCCACGCACACCACGTCGTCGTCGTCCAATGACCCGAGCGACGACGTGCACGAGCAGGACGACGACCACGAAGAGGCGCCCGCCATGCCTGCTTTCCGACCTTGGGCAAGACTGAAGCAAGATCAGTGTTTGAGAATTGAGAAAGCAATAAGCTCTGTGTGTGTGTGCTTACGCGTTTTCAGCGGTGGCTCCGGGCGGCTATACCATAGCCCCCGCTGCTTTTTTTTTTTTTTGAGAACCATAGCCCCCGCTGCTAGCAGCTCTCCTCCTTGAAGGCTTCGACTGGGCCACCGTGGGCTAGAGGGGCATGGCCCGGGGGGGGGGATGAAGTGTTACAAAATTTGTGGCCCGACCGCTCAAAAAAAAAATTGTGTGGCCCGGGAATAGCGAAAAAATTTCTTTTCAAAAAGTGTAAGAGAATGAAGTGTTACAAAATTCATAATCTTACACTTTTTGAAAAGAATTTCCTAACTATGGTGATTGGGCCTAATTAACAAACTTTTTTAAACTGTACAAAACCAATAAACTTCAAACAACATTTATGTTACGTAAACTTGGATAGGAATGGTCTCAATCATAAGAGTTCGATATTAATTTCCTTTTGAATGGGGGAATATGCAATTCATCAATAGTGATAGCCATGATTTTTGTAGCTATTTGAAAACTATTTATTTTATCAATCTTCTTAGGAAATAAATGTTATGCTTGTTCCAGTTAACATGAAAAGTAATTATGTTTCTTGCAATCGATGATAGACCCTACAATATTAAGAAAATGCATCCTAAAATGATAGATAGATCATCATCCTTGGACATCTCAAATACAAACAAGTTTGTTAAGATCCAAACACAAGAAACCATAACATGCACATCTTCACATATGCTAAAGGATATGAAGGAGAGGGGAGGAAAGAAGAGAAAGGAGAAACAAGTGAAGGAAGAGGCGGAAGGAGGGGCTTTTGAAAAGCTCAATTATGAACGCACAACCCAGTAGTGTGCATGGTTTCATGGACATGCAACTAGTATGTACTCCACCAAAACAAAAAGCCACTACAAAGTGACCTGATACTAGTGGTGGGCATGTTTATCACCAGCACCAGTAGTAACTAGTCGGGTGTGTCGTTGCCCGTTGTTGCTTTGTGAGCTTGTAAACCTATGTGGAATACCTGATTGGTGTGTCTTTTTTTCTGTGAATATTTGGTATTTTTAAAATTTATTTTGTTGTTTTGTAGTATTTATTTTGATAAGTTGGTACCGGTGTTTAATCATATATTATATTATATTTTTATTTTCTTATTGGATCAAGTAATATATTTTGACGTCATTTGGTGTCAGTTTTGAATAAGATCAAGGATATTTCACATGTCAAAAGTTTATTCAACGTGGATAAGTATGCACATGCGTTCTGACATGTATGGGGTGAAGTGTCGAGTTGTTTGGTGTTGTTTTGATAGATGGATGTATCGCTTGTTCGGTTGGCAACGCTATATAAGAAGAGGTTGTTTGTGTTAGGGGGAGACTCGCTCCTAAATTTTTTTCTTTCCATTCATTTTGTGTTGGAGAGGAGAGGAAGAGATATAGGCGACGATGATTATTTCAGTGATGGGGACTGTCCTTTTTTAGAGCGTGAGGCTCAACGAAGGGGATCATTTCCACAAAAGATTATTGAGCATGGTGAGCTGGAGGTTTGTTGGGAGAGTGGAAGGCTTGTTGTTCATTGAACTGCTGGAATGATTGCTTTAGAGAAAATGTATTGTTATTGAGGCTAGATGTGATAATGAGCAATGAGGTGTCCAAATTGAGGTTGCTTGTCCTTTTGATCTTTAGTTCAGAAGAGTATTGTAATCGTGTTCTGAATGCTTCCAGAACTATGTGTTGTGCTGGTAATAGTGTAAAATTAGCACGCTAGCACCGTGTTTTTGGTGGAACCCAGGGAGAGTTAATGTATAAGAACAGGTTTAGTTTTGAGGGTCTTCCTGATGATGCTGGTTTAGAGTCTGATGTGTTAAATATTGTGGTGGCTGGTCTTGGTGGCGTTATTATTGAAACTTCGCCTCATGAGGGCCAGGAGATTATTACATTGGATGCATTTTAAGAGATGTTTCTGTTTCTCCAAAGTCTGTGGATTTGGAAGCGTCGGTTCCTGATCCATTGTAGTGGCAGCCTGATCATGAGGCTGTGTAGAGAGTCCTCCGCGTGCCTATTCTCGTGTGCAAATGTTAACCAGGGATGGAAACTGCAATTCGATGTCAACAGACATATAAATGTGCTGTGTAAACAAATAAATAATGATTTGTATTTGTCTATGGATGGCACAGTTACACAGCATCAAGGATAACACAGATTGGGATAGATGACAATAAGCTGCAAAGCGCGTAGGACAAATGAGAGTTTTCACTATTGTCAGCAGTATGGTAATTGCTCTATATCATTCTCCAGCTGAAGATCGTGGGCACTGGTTCATCAACGGCATTGTCGGACGAACACAAGTATACCATCTTCAGTGAAGTAAATGTGGCGGTTCATAGCTCCAGCATCACCTCCTTTCCAAAGCACGTTGTAGCCCGACTGCAGGTCGATGTTCACCTTTTTCAAGGATAGAAGATCAACTCAACATGGCACAAAATTCTAAAGAGAACTGTACAATCAATGAGCACTGCACATAATATTTTTGTGGTACCAATAGACAAATATATCTTAGACTCTTAGTAGATGCAGTTTTAATTAGTTTTGTAGACGGAAAGTTTCTGTTTTTAACATTTATAAACAATATAGGAGATAATTACTGTACTAAATAGACGCATGCTCCTTTTGAACAATTCAGAATGAAAGTTTAGATAATTAGTGAATACACTCAGATGTGGTGCAATTTGCATTTGGCACTAACATCAATTAAATTTGAATGTGAACACATAAAAGTAAAGCTGAATTATGTCCCATCAAGTATCAAGCAGCGTCTATTGTTGATATGCTTTTACTTATCAGTTTTAGTGTCATGCTGTCCGAGTGGTTAAAAAATAGTAACCTTGAAGTATCTAAAAATTTATTTACCGTAATGATGACAAAATACATACACCCAAGAGGCTCACCTTTTTTGTCTAAACCATTATCTCTGCACATTCTCCATTTGCCATGCAATCTATATTTTCCCTGTATAACTGAGTTCTCCGGCAGATTGGTACGTGGAACCTTTTAAGTAATGCTAAATGCTTAAACCTTTTAAGTAATAAAGCGTTCTTTATCCAAAAAATGGGGACGTGGAAGGCAAATGGATGGAACACATATAAGTTTCCAATAGCAGTTGTTTTCATTCTAAAGGGCTCATTTAAATTATAAGATAGTATCCTAGGAAAAAATTATTTCTAAAAACATGCAAGATCTCCAATCAAACAAAGAGAAATTAGATATGCAAAAGTGTATTTTTTTCTGTCAATTTTCAGTTTGATCTGTATATAAAAAGGCCATTTCATTTCTAGCTCATCACAAATTACTAGGTTCCATTACAAAACTTAGTTGTGCACAGAAAAGATACCTTAGCAACCAATGTGACCGACCAACAGGGAACATGGAGAGAAGTGCATCAATACATCTATTATACCTTGGAAAAATGGATGACAACAGAGCCAACACCAATGGCCTCGTTCTTGATAGATCTTATGGGTTCTTGATAGATCTTATGGCAACGCTCAAGTCATTCCTGTAGTGAATAATGAACAGAACATGGACTGTAGCTCCACATCTAATTTATCAAGCATCAATGCTTCCTTCATTTCTCTAATCAACAACTTTGCCAGAGAAAACAATGCATAATTCATAGGCATTTGCTAGGAGACCTAGCATGGTACTCAAACGGCCAATTATTGAAGAACATGAAGGACAGGTAAAGCATTATTACATCCCAAGTTATCAATATCCTTGTTGTTGCCCACATGTTAATCTATAATTGGAAATTCATACGATAGTTTAGTCTATGCTACCACCTTGCCTAAACATGCTAAAAGCAATCTGCACTCTAGTCTCTAATCATAGAATAGCACATATAGAGTCATCTTGATGTTTCATCTAGAAGATGAATTAGTGTAATTATTTATCTCGCCAATACAATATGAACACCAAGAAAAAGTGAAGTGCGGTACCCTGGACAGCTTGTGCAAATCCATTTTGAGATAATTATGCTTAGCTGGACCTAACTGTCTACAAAAACAAAATAAAATCGCGAAAAATCTCACAGAAAAAGTAGTAAATCACTTGTCAAGTTTGGGAGAAACTTTGACAGTTAATTAGGCTCCCCTAGTTTTTCAAGTTGAAAAACTATCAAAATTTAAGGTGAGGATACATCTGAAATATGATTTCGTCGAGGAAACCGGCTACGATTATTTTATCCGACACTGCACTGATCATTGCTAGATCTTACGGCACGCCTAATATCTAACGTTCGAAGCTAAACCTGCACATTACAACACAACAGGCCAAAGGACCACCTGTAATATTAATTATTAGTGATGTTCCCCTGCATTTAGTAATGCACTTGTTAAGAAAAATATACATTAATAGTAGACTTCATGCAGCTGAACAGTTGCACATGCAACCTAACCTGATTCAATCTTGCTATAATAAATAAGAAATCATTCTTTGGATGCATCAGGCACATAGATATTTTCATTTTTTTTACTATGATGATGAAATAACTGTCAAACCAGGCATAACCACATCATGGAATATTTCAGCAAGCATAAAACATATGTTTTCTCAGTTTTTTAATCTTCAACGGCAAGCAGAAAAAAGGTATTACTTCGGTACAGATGTTCAGATCACATACATCAAAATAAGAGATATCCTTTCTTCCTCTTTATGTTTTTAAGATTATCAAATTAATGCTCTTATCAGGTAGTAATGTGTAATAATTACCTGATATATGATTAGGACAACACTGAGTATATAAGCAGACCAGAGGTACGTCCAGTAAAACACATTCATTCTAAAAGCGGGCATAGCTCTGATCAGTTAACCAGGGATGGAAACTGCAATTCGATGTCAAGAGACATATATCAAGTTATCAATTGAAGTATGGCTATATTTGTATACCCAACACCAACATGGCAAGGCAAATAAAAAGAATCATTGCTAAACTAAACAAAGTAGAAGGAAGGGGAAAGCATTACCAATGCAATTATTTGCTTAGAACTTCCTCCTGAAGAGTATCAGCAAGCAGGAAGGTGAAGCACTTGAAACCTCTATCTTTCAGAATTTATGAGTGTAACATAACAAGGAAGCAATTAACAGGAAATAAGCCAATCTAAGTATAAATTCTGACACACACACACACACACACACATACACACTATTATATTAAGGGGGTAACAAATTGCATGCTTGCAACACCATTACAACCTTTGAATCTGAGCAAAATTTGCACAACAAATTTAAAAATATGTTTTGAGACTAACTGTCCCGCCTAGATTTGGATATTTATTGCTGACCAAAATAGAGCATATTATATCCATCTTTTCATCTATTACCCCACAAAATGCTAGATAAGAGTGAAGCAGCAAGAACTACAATGGAGTCAAAAATTGTTTTTCCCGGGAGAAGAGCTAGCTTATGTAAGTGAATGGTGGAGTTAACTCAAAGGCTATATATTTCAATAATAAAGTCACGCGTTATATGATCCACCCTTTCCACTAAGGTTGTGCTATAGCAGTGCACTTGCTCAAGAGTCTATTAAGCAGAACTTGCAAACCGAAAGGCTGATTAAGGGCGGCCTTATAAAATCTTCTCGAGCTGATTTAGTACTGATTATATAGCTTTGTGTTATGAGGCACACCTTCGTAACTACTTGTCTTCCATGTCCGTCGGTGCGCCGCCATAATAGCCACGGGTTGGCGCAGGATGGAGCGGGAGATCGTGGAAGGGGAGTGGAGTCCAGCGAAGTCTTTTCTCCTTTACTCCCAGGTCCTTGCGATTTGGAAGTAAACATCCAGCAACAGGACTGCTTGTTCATTTCTTTTGGAGCAGCCCTTCCATAGATTAAACCTTGCTCATGGTAAACACAGAATATTGCATTCATATACGCAAAGGCAGAATAATTATACATTGCTTAGTATCAAGACTCAAGATAAAGGCCACGTTCGGATCCCCTCCGCTCCGGCTCCTAAATTTGCTAGCTCCGATTATTCCGGGAGCGCACGGAGCATTAGTTTAGCCGCTCCTCAAAAATTGAACTGGAGGTCGCTCCGCTCCGCGCTGGCCGCTCCGGCCGCTCCGGGAGCGGAGGACATCCGAACAGGCCTAAAGAATGGACATCCATGTCTTTTTTTAACGTCTAGTTTAATTTAATGCTGCACAGTTCATGCCATACAGAGATTCAAGTCTTGGTAAAGCAGAGCAACTCATGTTTTTGAAAAATCTGTATAAATTAATACAGACCAGGGAACACCACTAAGGAAAAGAGCAATCTAAAAATCTATAGAGAGGAAGAAGCAACAATCGTATGATGCTTTACAAAGTTTAATTTGATGTTTAGTCTGTACGTATTTCATGAAATTGTAGGTCCTAAGTTACTGCAATGGATGGAGAAGAAAGATAAGAAAACCACAGGCAAAAGGGTGAACCAGAACTAAAAAGAAAGCAAAAGGAACAAAAATTGCAAGAGACAAAATAAGAGAGAACGCCACCAGTAGAAATAGCAGGTCTCTTTCCTTCGTGAATCTCTTTCTTGACGCCATCCAGCAACAAATCAAGCTCCATGGCTGGTTAATTCACTGAAAAGGGACGGCAAAGAAATAAGGCACCAAATCAAATAAAATAACAATAAGAAAACCAAGCAGAGGACGAACCAGGGAGACACCACGGCAATGATGTGTCGGTGTCGTGGGGGAACCACGGTGTTGCCTGCTTCAAGGGAGAACCTGCGGCGCGACTTCGGCGCCACTCATATGAAACAGAACGTACTGAAAACCTATTTCGGTATGTGAAAACTGCATGACATTGTGATTACAATGTTGACCTACGATCGTGCTTATGGAATAAAAACAGTGAAATAAGGCAAGTGGTGGTCCAATTCTGCTATAGTCTCTAAATATAAAACAACAAAATTGTGAGAGGTGCCGGCTACTGCTTGCAAACAAACATGATCAGAGATGGCATGTGCATTTTTTTTGGTTCGCATAAAGAGAAACTGGAAGAAGGAAAAACAAACATAAAGTGATTGGTGTAAGTCAAGACAGTTGTGGTACCTGCCAGTTGTTCAGCCATTCTTGTTGTTGTGTGACCGTTGCCCCTGAGATAAAAAATCTGCTCTTCCTCTTTGACATGGGTGGCTGCATTTGTCCATAGAATTTTTCAGAGACATGGGTGTGCAACATTAAGTTATGAAACTTCTATGAAACCCCTCCAGCAGATTTTTGTTAACCTGGAAAACATAAGAACGCGGTTAGCCTTAAAGCCGAGAAGCCAAGAGTGATTAATTTAGTGTTTTTCTGCTGCATCTAGAATGGATTTCATGAAAGCGATTACTCCTGATGGCTCTGTATGTCTAAGATTTATCATTATACAAAAAGTAGGTCATAGTTGCTACCTTACAATCTCTTGGAAATGTATTACACGTAGCTTCTCGAAAATATCACAAACATGTCTTCCAACAAATCGTGTGAATGTGCTAGTATTCTCTTTATCGGTACTCTGTTTTAAACTAAGGTTTCTAGCATCAAGCTGAATTTCTAACCCCTTTTCTTAATATGAACATGATGCAATTTTGATCTAAATTAATTCTAGGTACCATCTTATCTTAGAATTAGAATACATCTTTCTTTCTTCTGGAAGCAATGCCTCCAGAGCGACCTGGTTTGTTCTTGAAAACACAAAGTATCCACTAAAATGAAATGGAACAGTTTGTAGGTAGATATTAAGATAAGAAGAACACTGGAATACAGTACACAAAATAGTGCAATAACTTATACCTTGTCCTGACCCTGATACCCCAAACCAAAGCTAAAGTTCTTTTGTGCCTCATTATCTATGAAGGAAATCTACAATTATCTGTAGTCTTGAAACTCATAAAAACAAAATGTGAGAAATAAGAAGCTACAACCTGCAATTACGTTCACATTTAGCAGAGAATGGCATCTCTGTTTCCCCAAGTCTTAATAAAATTTAGTCACATTTGTTACCAATTCCAACAAGTAGATGGCAATTCAGCAAAATGCAAACATTGGAAGAAAGGGAAGCCATATAAACTAAGCTCAAGAGATCAGGATGGCGAACCTGTACGGCTGTACGATCAAACCTGCGTGCGCACCTCGGCGAGAGATTGTTGCTGCTGCTGCCGCGCTGAACGGGAGAAACCAGGGCGGAGGTGGGCTTCGGCATAACTTACAGACGGCCGGCGAGGGTGAGGCTACCGCTGGTTCAGAGGGGGCATGATCCTCGAGTTGGCCAACGGGGAGCCGGAGTCAGAGAACGACCCGCGCGCCTGGTCCCAGCCGTGCAACGATGGAGGCGTGACTCATCTGTCCTATTTGTAATGCAATTGCAGAAGCTCCTAGAGCATGGCATTGGAACGCCGGAGGTTGATGGAGGCAAGGCTCGGCACTCATGGCCGGCCCTCGCCTCTGCGCGTGTTGACCATCATCGGGGTAGGCGATGGGGACCTCGAATCTGGCGGAAGCTTCAACTCCTCGGGCTGGAGGAGGAGCGGCGGGGGTGACAGTTGGGAGGAAGAGAGAGATGGAGCGATCCGAGGGGAGGCTAGTGCTGAATTTTACAGTCATTTGCTGAGTGGGCCTTTGGCCAAAGCACTTTGTAAATTCTGAAATTCTTTTGGCTCATTTATGCATAGCAAGTGGTGGGAAGTTTAGTACCACCTCGCTAGTGGAGGAAGAGCCACACCTCTTTATAAAGTGAGCTCCACTAGCACTTGTAAGAGCTGGAGAAGAGAAGTGCTACACACGCGCTCATCCTCCTCGCGCGCACGCGTCGGGTTTCGGGAATGGGCCGAGCCGAGGACAAAGCTATGCGTACGCTTATATTTTTGCAGCTCGGGAAAAATTACTGAGGCATTAATTGTAATTAACGGACGCGTTAATTATGCTTAATTGGTGCGCCGTTTTTCGTGGGCTCTACTCCCACGTCGGCCCGTCCCGCTGCGTCTATATAAACAGCGCAAACCCTACCTTGGCCGCACCGCCATATGGTTTCTCCTCCTCGTTCCAGATCATTGCGCCGCCGCTCAAGTCTTCTCCATCCCTTCTTCCGGCGTGCACCGCAAGAAGGGACAGCAGGCCTCCGAAACTCCGCCTCTCGAGATCCTGTACGGGAGAGGGGCGATCAGGTTTTTGGGGAGCGCACTCGCACGACTGCTGACAGCGACGACTACTTCTCCGACGACGACTTCTTCCCGGACGTCGGCAACCTCTCCATCAACGACATGGGCGACACCAACACCAACACCAGCGGCTCCACACCCGCTGCACCGTACGTGATCTGTTCTTCCGTGTTTGAGATCATGTTGCATGTCGTGTTCCTAGCAATTGCTTTAGATGTGATCTCGTTGTCTACTGTTTTAGTAGATCGCATGGCTAGTTTGATCTGTTTCATTATTGCCATGGATTGTTTGTCTATTTCGTGGATTAAATCATATGCTAAATTGTTAATATATTCAACAATTCAAAAACCTGATTATAGGCAATTTACTGCATCTGGCTTACTTGCGTCTATGAAGCCGCCGCCTTTCAAGGGGGTGCACTATAAGCGGTGGCGCACGAGAGCAGTGTACCGACTTCAGTCCATGCAATGCTATGACGCCACCAAGTGCAAGCCCGAGGGCGATCTTAATCCTGCACAGCAGGAGGCTTATGAGAAGATTGATACTCTCTTTTAAGGGTGCCCTCCTTGGTATTCTTGATGATTCCATTGTGGATTCATATATGTCGTTTGATAACGGCAAGGACATGTGGGATGCGCTCGAGGCCAAGTTTGGGGCCTCGGACGCTGGCAGCGAATTGTATGTCATGGAACAATATTATGACTACAAGATGACTGATGAGCGCTCTGTTGTTCAACAAGCGCATGAGATACAGTCGCTTGCCAAAGAACTTGAGCACTTCAAGTGTGTGTTGCCGGACAAGTTTGTGGCCGGAGGCATTATTGCCAAACTTCCACATTCGTGGAACAACTTTGCTACTTCTTTAAAACACAAGAGGCAAGAGTTTTGCGTTGCGAATCTCATTGGGACTCTTGATGTTCAAGAGAAGGCGAGAGCAAAGGATACACGCGCTCGAGTTCCTGAGGGTGGTTCAAGTGCCCATATGGTACATAAAAAGAACTACCAGCCCAACAAGTTCAACTTCAAGAATAAATCTGGTGGAAAAGGCAAGTTCGATAAAAAGAACAAGCCGTCACAGCCTACCAACTTCAAGAAGAATCCTAATAAGAAGAAGGGAGTGTGCCATGTTTGCAGCAGTGAAAAACATTGGGCCTCCAGCTGCCCTAATCGCTATGAGGAGCGCGGACCTGAGAATGGCGGCAAGACCGCCAATGTTGTCATTGACACGGAGATGAAAGACTCTGGGTACGTCCCTACAATTCTTTCATTATGTCAGTCTCCTGATTGGTTGATTGATACTGGTGCCAATGTTCATGTCTGTGCTGACGCCTCTATGTTTTCTTCTTATCAGGTCACAGGGACTTCCCCCGTGCTGATGGGGAACGGGTCATATGCTACTGTTCGTGGGGTCGGTACGGTGGATCTGAAGTTTACTTCGGGGAAGATCGTGCGACTGAAGAACGTTCATCATGTGCCCTCCATCAATAAAAATCTCGTTAGCGGTTCGCGTTTGTGTCGAGATGGTTTTAAGTTGGTTTTCGAGTCCAATAAAGTTGTAATTTCCAAGTATGGACAATTCATTGGGAAAGGCTATGAATGCGGAGGCTTGTTCCGCCTATCTTTGTCAGATATTTGCACCAAAGTTGTTAATCACATTTGTTATGATAATGAGTCCAATGTTTGGCATTCTCGACTCTGTCACATTAACTTTGGTAGCATGATGCGGTTAGCTAATATGAGTTTAATTCCGAAGTTTCCTATTGTCAAGGGTTCCAAGTGCCAAGTATGCGTTCAAGCTAAGCAACCTCGCAAGTCCCATAAGACTGCAGAGGCAAGAGACTTGGCACCACTGGAACTTATACATTCAGACCTCTGTGAGATGAATGGTGTGATGACAAAAGGTGGAAAGAAAAAAAATTCATGACGTTGATTGATGACTCTACTAGATATTGTTATGTGTATCTTCTGAAATCTAAAGATGAGGCTTTAACTTACTTCAAAAACTATAAAGCTGAAGCAGAGAACCAACTTGATCGAAAGATTAAACGACTTAGGTCTGATCGTGGTGGAGAATACTTTTCCAATGAATTTGATTTGTTTTGTGCGGAACATGGTATAATACATGAGAGGACGCCTCCCTATTCATCTCAGTCAAATGGGGTGGCCGAAAGAAAGAACCGAACTCTAACTGATTTGGTTAACGCCATGTTAGATACTTCGGGTCTCTCCAAGGCATGGTGGGGGGAGGCGCTAATGACTGCATGTCATGTCCTAAACCGAGTTCCCACAAAGACAAAAACTGTTACCCCATTTGAGGAATGGGAAAGGAAAAGGCTGAAACTCTCTTACCTACGTACTTGGGGCTGTTTGGCAAAGGTCAATATACCGATCCCCAAGAAGCGCAAGCTTGGACCAAAAACCGTAGATTGTGTTCTGTTGGGTTATGCTTTTCATAGCATTGGCTATAGATTTTTGATAGTAAAATCAGAGGTATCCGACATGCGTGTTGGTACAATTATGGAGTCGAATGATGCGACTTTCTTTGAGGATATATTTCCTATGAAGGATATGCCTACCTCATCAAACCAGGAGATTCCTACTTTATCTGATCAGGATTTAACTGAGATTCCTGAGACCACCATTTCGATAGAACACGTTGAGAATCATGAGGAGGATGACAATGAAACTCCTGTAAGGAGCAAGAGACAGAGGACTGCAAAGTCCTTTGGTGATGATTTCATTGTGTACCTCGTGGATGACACACCCAGCACTATTTCAGAAGCCTATGCATCTCTTGATGCTGACTACTGGAAGGAAGCTGTCCGTTGCGAGATGGATTCCATCTTGGATAACGGAACCTAGGAAATTACTGAACGTCCTTATGGGTGCAAACCTGTAGGATGTAAGTGGGTGTTCAAGAAAAAGCTTAGGCCTGATGGTACTATTGAGAAGTACAAAGCAAGGCTTGTGGCCAAGGGCTATACTCAAAAAGAAGGTGAAGACTTCTTCGATACTTACTCACCAGTGGCCAGATTGACCACTATACGGGTGCTACTTTCATTGGCTGCCTCGCACGGTCTTCTCGTTCATCAAATGGACGTTAAGACAGCTTTCCTCAATGGAGAGTTGGACGAGGAAATTTACATGGAGCAGCCAGATGGTTTTGTAGTACCTGGTCAAGAGGGCAAGGTGTGTAAGTTATTGAAGTCGTTGTATGGCCTTAAGCAAGCTCCTAAGTAGTGGCACGAAAAGTTTGAAAGGACTTTAACTGCTGAAGGCTTTGTTGTAAACGAGGCCGACAAGTGTGTGTACTATCGCCATGGTGGGGGCGAGGGAGTCATTCTTTGTCTATATGTCGACGACATATTGATTTTTGGGACCAACCTCGATTTAATCAAGGACGTCAAGGATTTCTTATCTCGCTGTTTTGAGATGAAAGATCTGGGGGTAGCTGATGTTATCTTGAACATCAAGCTACTAAGAGATGATGATGGTGGGATTATTCTGCTTCAGTCTCACTATGTGGAAAAGGTCTTAAGTCGTTTTGGGTATAGTGGCTGTAAGCCCTCTCCAACACCATATGATCCTAGCGTGCTACTTCGTAAGAATAAACAGATTGCTAGAGATCAACTGAGATACTCTCAGATTATTGGCTCGCTTATGTACTTGGCAAGTGCCACGAGGCCTGACATCTCATTTGCTGTTAGCAAACTGAGCCGATTTGTGTCAAATCCGGGAGATGATCATTGGCATGCGCTTGAGATAGTTATGCGATATTTGAAAGGCACTGCGAGCTATGGGATTCACTATACTGGGTATCCTAGGGTACTTGAGGGTTACAGTGATTCCAACTGGATATCTGATGCTGATGAGATTAAGGCCACAAGTGGGTATTTGTTTACACTTGGTGGTGGCGCTGTTTCCTGGAAGTCTTGCAAGCATACCATCTTAACGAGGTCAACTATGGAAGCAGAACTCACAGCATTAGACATAACCACCGTTGAAGCAGAGTGGCTTCGTGAGCTCTTGATGGACTTACCTGTGGTTGAAAAACCAATACCCGCTATCCTGATGAACTGTGATAATCAAACTGTGATCGTCAAAATAAAAAGTTCTAAGGATAATATGAAGTCATCAAGACATGTGAAGAGGAGACTGAAATATGTCAGAAAATTGAAGAACTCCGGAGTTATTACATTGGATTATATCCAAACGTCTAAAAATCTGGCGGATCCCTTCACAAAGGGTCTATCACGTAATGTGATAGATAATGCATCGAGGGAGATGGGTTTGAGACCCACCGTTTGAGTTGTCCATAGTGGTAACCTACTCTATGTGATCGGAGATCCCGTGAAGTAGAAGTAGGAGACAAGCTGTTGGTCAGCTGAGAGGAGAGTATCCTTATATTGGTTACCCCACTCCGTTATGATGCAATACTCTCCTGATCTGCATGGTAGGTTGATATTTATCTTAATGTGTTCCAAGTGGCTTATGTATATAAGCAAAGATGTCGTCCTGCAGAGCATCTTTTGAGGAATACACCTATATGAGCTTGGCTGTTAAACATCGCAGTCCGTGAGAGTTGGGTGCTCTCTAATAAACTCATGAAAGGCTTTGGAGTATGACGTATAAGCTCCACCCGCGGGGAAGCCTTGCGGCAGCCCAGTATCGATCAAGGGTTTGTGTGAAACTAGATTTACAGAAAGCTTGTAGTTCAAGGCATAGTCCACTATTCAAGTTGTGAACTAGTGCAGCATGAATTCTACGTGGAAGTTCAACTTAATAGTCTCCACTAAAACATCGGTATATAAACAATGATTTGGAACAAAATTGATGAGATGAGCCAATGAGACTTTGTGGGGGATTGCTGGATTTTACACTCATTTGCTGAGTGGGCCTTTGGCCCAAAGCACTTTGTAAATTCTGAAATTCTCTTGGCCCATTCATGCATAGCAAGTGGTGGGAAGTTTAGTATCACCTCGCTAGTGGAGGGAGAGCCACACCTCTTTATAAGGTGAGCTCCACTAGCACTTGTAAGAGCTTGAGAAGAGAAGTGCTACACGCGCGCTCCTCCTCCTCGCTCGCCTCGCCACGCCTCGCCTTGTCACGATGCGCGCGCGCGCGTCGGGTTTCGGGAATGAGCCGAGCCGAGGACAAAGCTATGCGTACGCTTAAATTTTTGCAGCTCGGGAAAAATTAATGAGGCATTAATTGTAATTAAAGGACGCGTTAATTATGCTTAATTGGTGCGCCGTTTTTCGTGGGCTCTACTCCCACGTCGGCCCGTCCCGCCGCGTCTATATAAACAGCGCAAACCCTACCTTGGCCGCACCGCCATATGGTTCCTCCTCCTCGTTCCAGATCATTGCGTCGCCGCTCAAGTCTTCTCCATCCCTTCTTCCAGCGTGCACCGCAAGAAGGGACAGCAGGCCTCCGAAACTCCGCCTCTCGAGATCCTGTACGGGAGAGGGGCGATCAGGTTTTTGGGGAGCGCACTCGCGCGACTGCTGACAACGACGACTACTTCTCCGACGACGACTTCTTCCCGGACGTCGGCAGCCTCTCCATCAATGACATGGGCGACACCAACACCAACACCAGCGGCTCCACACCCGCTGCACCGTACGTGATCTGTTCTTCCGTGTTTGAGATCATGTTGCATGTCGTGTTCCTAGCAATTGCTTTAGATGTGATCTCGTTGTCTACTGTTTTAGTAGATCGCATGGCTAGTTTGATCTGTTTCATTATTGCCA
This sequence comes from Bromus sterilis, assembly GCA_950022295.1. Lineage (NCBI taxonomy): Eukaryota > Viridiplantae > Streptophyta > Magnoliopsida > Poales > Poaceae > Bromus > Bromus sterilis. The sequence continues at coordinate 116,816,786 of OX465599.1, forward strand.
TGGATTTTTTGTCTATTTCGTGGATTAAATCATATGCTAAATTGCTAATATATTCAACAGCTAGACCACTAGAGGAGCGGCGGTGGGGGTGGCCAGTTGAGAGGAAGAGGAAGGAAAGATCCGAGGAAGGGGACGTTGTGCCACCGCCGCTGAGATGTGAAAAGACTTAAATGCACTGGCGGTCCTAATTCTTTTTCCGCAGTGTCATTTAGGTCCTAATTTTTTCAAAATGCATATTTAGGTTTTAAATTTTTTATAAGTGGTTTAATCGAGGTTCTATTTTTATCTGACCTCATCCTATGACATATAGGCCCCACATGTTAGGTTGACTAGTCAATATTCACTGTTTTGGATAAGGTTGCAATTGTACTGTAAAAGAAATTCCAGAAATTGGTTAAAACTATAGAAATTCATATATTTTAATTCATAAGTCAGATAAAAATATTTTATACATGAAAGTTGCTCAGAAAAGTACAATAAGTACGAATACGCTACCTGCATACCCACCACTCCACTCTAACAGACCGAACATGAAACATTTGCCCTCCGTATTGCTTGTCGGTAAAACATCCCCGGATGATTTCCTACTCCGAGCAATACACCTAGTACTGCATTAGAATATCACCAACACTGATGCATACTGAACATGGAACATTCCCCCTCCGTATTGCATGTACGGAATCACCCAGAGCCAGTAAAACATCCCCAGATGATTTCATGCATCAGTGTATTGGTGGTATTCTAATGAAGTACTAGGTGTATTGCTCGGATCATGCATCAGTGTTGGTGATATTCTAATGCAGTACTAGGTGTTGCTCGGAGCGGGAAATCATTCGGGGATGTTTTATCGGCTTTGGGTGATTATCGGACAAGCAATACAGAGGGCAAATGTTCCATGTTCGGTATGTTAGAGGGGGTGGTGGGTATTTGGGTAGCGTATTCGTACTTATTATATTTTTTGAGCAACTTTCATGTATAAACTATTTTCATCTGACTTATGGATAAAAAGATATGAATTTTTATAATTTTAACCAATTTCTGGGGAAAAATTATTAAAAAATTGCAACCTTATCCAAAACAGTGAATGTTGACTGGTCAACCTGACATGTGGGGCCTACATGTCATAGGCTGAGGTCTGTCATAAGGTGAGGTCAGACAAAAATAGGACCTTGCTTGAACCCCTTATAAAAGATTTGGAACCTAGATATGCATTCTGAAAGAATTAGGACCTAAGTGACACCGCGGGAAAAGAATTAGGACCGTCAGTGCATTTAACTCATGTGAAAAAGGAAGGAAGAAATATCTTCCCATGATAGTGGTGCACGTAGCTTCGCGAACGAACGAACCAAACCAACAAACAGCCTAGAAAACCGATACTGTAGTGAAACGTGTAAACCAGAAAAACAGCTGTCAACTTGTGGTAAATCCTAATTAATTTAATAGAAAAAAAAAATTAAAATACTGTGAAAATCTAAACCTCACACGGTTTAGTTTTGTAATAATGTATGAAGGAACTTATGGCATGTTAGTGTGATGTCACGCCACTAGTAATTTTTGCCGCGCTCTGGGTTCTACACACATGTGATGTGATTCACGTCTGCACGCCACTAGTGAAAAAAAATTGGGTACACCACTAGTATTTGAGTAAATATCTGTCATCACATTTTTGCGTTCCACTAAAGCAGATAATCTATAAGGATTTCTGCACTAATGGGACTTATACGGCAACAAGGTGAGTGATGTCAGGGTCGCGTCAATGATTGTGGTAGTGGCTCTTCTTCGGCATGTTCGAAAGATAACCTAGGATTGTTTTGTTGTTGTGAAGCTGAAGTTGCGGCAGTGGGACCCCATTGGCAAGGATGATTGGTGATAAATAATCTATTCCATGATCTTCGACGACACCATCTTTGCACATTTCCTCCTTGCAGCTATCCTCACAAACGAAGATGTCATGTTCTTGTCACGAGTTGTTGAGTTATATGCATGAATCTTGGTGTGGCTCTGCGTGGCGGTTGTAGGGTGTACTAGATCAATGATAGTCTACAATAAAGTTAAATTTTCTTGCTTAGGAAAAATTTATTACGATGACGCTTGCTCGAAAAAGAATTGATGACAACGCCATTCTCCATCGTTTAGCCTTCTTTTGTAGTCGCTTGTGTGGATTTTGCGTGTGTCGTTCGGTGAATTGTAACGAGTTTTAACTTGGAGGTTTTGTAAATTAACGATGCAACTTCCTTCCTTCTAATTAATAGATGAAGCAAAAAATGCTACCTTCATTTTGAGTAAAAGTAACTGGATACTCGTGTGTGTACCATTGCACGGGGGTAAATGTCTGATTTTCATAACATTTCCTGATCGTCTGTTGAAATGTTGATGCACACGTGGGAATTATGCCCTAAAGGCAATAATAAAATATATCATTATAGTTCCAGGTTCATTATTAATGTTTATATGTCTGTGCTATAACTGCAATGGCCTATGCGGAGGTTTGCCAAGTGCATGTTCACTGCCTTTGAAGGAAAACCCATATGCAGGTGTGGAGTATAAACACAAAGTATTCTTAGTCTGCCTCTAGGACTAACCTGCGTATTATGGATGTCATGTTTTCCTGAAATAGGGCATTGAATATGCCGGTAATATATAGGAGCACGTTGTTGCCAGAACAAGGGTGCTGAACCGACCCAATTGTATGATTTGCTTTGAGATTTCATCATCATTGTATTATGAGTTAAATCATCAGATGAGTTGAAATTTGCATGTATCCTTATAGACCATGAGAATGTTAAGTACCTACATACCGGAGGGTGGGTTTTGACTATGTCCAAACACCACCCGTAACAGGCGTGGCTATAAAGGCTTTGCTCAGTCACACTCGAAAGTATGTCTAGGGACTTGATGATTCAAGTTGGGATTTGCTCCTCCTGTTCAGGACAGATATTCTGTGGGCCCTCTCGGTATTACGTATCCACCAACATCCGGTCGAATACTTTGTGAATAGATCACATGGGATACGAAATACGTGAACGAGAAAAAGAATAAAACCGATATGAGGATAATTGGTATAATGATTAATGAGTTGATCATGCGGATACCTATATAATCTCACCTCATGTTTTGTAAAGTATCACGAAGAAAGGGGATTGTGAAAGGGCATGTGCCCTCATGTTTGGTTTTGGTAATTGATGACAAACTTTATGGACTAATGGTTTCCTTGAGTTATACTTGAAGGTTTGTCCATAGGCAATGCTTGAAGACCATATGTTGGCTTCAAGGTTGTAGGATGAAGATTACGTGTTGACCAAGGTGTTCTTCATGGAGCTATCCAAAGATTGGTCAAGTTGATGCATGCAAGTTCAAGAGGAGCATCACAAAGATATCATACTCTTGGAGCTTGCCGACCATTCAGTGATAATGGTCTTGTGAAGATGTGCCTAAAAGAGGCTCACCCATAATGGAGTATGGGGGAGAAATCCACTAGTCTTCATCGAGCCGGTGGAATCAAGGAAGATGTTCCAACTTGAGGCGGGCATGATCATCATCATCAAGCTCAAGTGGATTATGCGCAAGACAAAGGTTTGACTAGATAAGTGTCTAGTTTACCGACCTCCTGGTGGTAGTTAGGAGACCGGGTTATAGGCTAGGCCGAGTCATTTGTGGAGACCTCAAACCTTTTGCATCCTTGGCATCATCTTTATTGGTTCTTATTTGGTTTTTATCTTTGTGAGTTTTTGAGCTTGTGGTCTTCTTCATGAAAAGCTCATGTTCATCGAAAACGGGTTTCATATGCATTTTCTTGTATGGTTTTCGATGTGGGAGATTTGCCGGTTTTTCTCGATTAGAGGTTTCACACCTCTATTTATTTGCGATTTCTCTCTTGCCTCTTGTAAATATTTCCATCAAATCAGAGTTCATTTGCAGAAGTTATAGTGATTAGGCAGCTCTGTTTGTTAGCTTTCCATCAAGCTTGAGTTTGCCTCAACGGAGTTCATTTGCAGAAGTTATAGTTGTTCTGGTTTTCCTGGTGTTGGCAGTTCCTGTCGGGCGGTTGTACCGGTCGGCTGGGCCGGTTGTACCTCCCTTGTCAGGGTGCGGTACTAACGGTCCAACTACCGGTGGCACTACCGGGTGAAGCGCCTTTTCTCTCTGACCTAGGCCGGTGGCGGGGCGATGGCAGCACGGCTGTACCGGTAAATCCGGTACTACTGGTGCTAGGAGCGGTTGTACCGCTCGCCCTCCCCCACCAGCAGCTAGGGTTTGGGGGAACGGTTGTACCGGCCCCCTACCGGACCAACCACCGGGCAGGGGCGGCCTATCTTCTGACTTGGGCTGGTGACAGAGCGGGGGCACCCCGGTTGTACCGGTAAATCCGGTACTACCGGTGCCCTGAGCGGTTGTACCGCCCTACCTGTTCTGCCACTAGCTAGCATTTCGAAAAAGTGTGGCTTGCTCTGGGTGGACCGGTTGTACCGGGATTGCAGACCGGTTGTACCGTCCTGTGTTTTTCTGCACATAACGGTCAGATTTTGTGGTGACATATAAAAGGGGATCTTCTTCCTCCTTTGTTATTATCTGTTATTTTCAAGTTTCTTCCTCCGTTGATGACCTCTAAAATCTTGCTTGCTCTCTTTCCCTCCCATGATTCTTGCTCCTTTTAGAGAGAAAAGAGAGAGGAGATCTAGATCCACATTCTCCACCAAGTCAACTATCGCCTTTGTGAGGGGAACCTTGTGGATCTAGATCTTGGAGTTATTGGTGTTCTCCTTGTTCTTCCTCTCACATTCCTCCATAGCTTTTGTTTCTTTGGTGGGATTTGACAGTGGGGTACTTGAGCACTTCGTGTGCACTTGCCATTGCATTTGGTGTCATCGGTTTGAGTTCTCTCCGAGGATTCGTTGTAGTAATTGGAGTTGAGAAGATTGCTACTCTTGAGTGCATTGGCACTCTAGAGCTTGTACCTCTTGGGTACGTTGGTGTTGGGGTTCGTGGCAGAAAACACAAATTTTTCCTTGACCTACGATACCCAATCCCAAGACCTATGCTATGCTGATGCAAGTAACTGACAGAAATAGATCACATACCAGTATGTAGTCCGTTAAGCGGGAAACGTTCCCGCATGAACGTGGTTGGTGTAGTCGTACCGGCAATCCCCGATGCCGCGCAGATCCACGATGACTCCTGTAGCCACCCGATCCTTGCGGAACGATGACGGGATTACGTCCCCGTCGGAACGTTGCTGATGAAGACCTCGCGATCCGGCCACGACGACGAAGTAGCACCACAAGTGTAGTTCCTCGCGGGATTATACACATACAATATACCCGACGTCCCTCCGGGCTCCGAACCAGTAGAGCAGCGGAAAGAAGATGGATTCGGATCCCGATTCCAGCAGCACGACGGCGTGCGTATAGTGGAGAAATCCCCAACCCAGAGCAGCCTCCAAACAAGGGGAGTCCGCTCAAAGGAAGGAGAAAGGAGGGAGAGAGATGAGAAACTTTTCTCAAAAAATTCATGATTAAAAGGGCACCCCTACCCCTCCTTATATAGGCCAAGGAGGGGTGACACCCCCCCTTCCCCTTCCGGGGTGGGACTAATCCCAAGGGGGGGGGGGGGGGGGTTGGCCGCACCTATAAGGGGGGTGGGCCCCCTCATGGCGCCATGGCCCATGGGGGAGGACTCCCTCTCCCCCTAATGGGCCCTATGAGGCCCATATGCCTTTTAATTCATTTTTAATTATATTTAAATACATTTTAATATTTAATTCAGATAATTAAATAATAAAACATATATTAAACATTATTAAATATATTTTGAACCTTTCAAAATACCCAGAACAACTTCCGGCCTTCATCGGAACAATTCCGGCCATCACCGGAACAATTCCGGTGTTCTCTCCAATTTCTCCGGTGATCCCGAATCAATCCTTACTGCGTCGAGTACCCTTAAGTGTAGCACCCTACGGTCCGGGAAACAGCAGACATGATCGAGACAACTCTCATTGATCAATGACTAATCAATTGGACCTGGTTACAATCCTTGATAGCCCCTGCGCTTCCATCGAATGAACTTCAATCGCTGTTGGATCCGTTAACCGTGTGCCTGTTCCCTTTGTCCCATGGTACTTTGCTTGTCCGAGGTTTAATCATCGGTATCCACTATACCTAGTTCGTCCTCATTCTCAATAAACAAGTTTACTCGTTCCCGTGATATTACAACTCCGTGACCTAGTCACACGTTTGCAAACTTTATGATGTAACATCACCGAGTGGGCCCAGAGTACCTATCCGTCACACGGATGGACAAATCCCGCTTTGATCTATTTGCATACTCATCAACCATCTATTTCGGAATACCCAAAGTGCACCGTTATAGCCAGCATATTTCAGTCAGGCGGTGGGATACAAATCAAAGTCTCCTCATAGATGACAATTACGTATGATCATTACGGTCAAAGGATCTGGTCACTACGTTATAGTTATCGCAATGTCGAACTATGTGACTTGATCACATCGCAACACTTCTGGTGGGTGTATGTCCATCATATCATTATCCAATGATACGACTCCATTGTCAACAGACGCCATTGTCTCATGATCAGGAAACCTTGATCATCAATCGCCCAATGGACTAGTATACTAGGGTTAACTAGGGACCTGGTTGTTTGTATACCACACCTGTATTAATGTTTCCGCTTAATACAGTTCTAGCATAGTATCAAACGTATTATGAACTAATGGAATATGCTCGATAAAACATATTTTATTTGCCTCTAGGGCACATTCCCAACAGTCTCCCACTTGCACTAGAGTACAAATAATCTAGTTGCATTTTCTCTGGATCATAACTCCTTATTGATCATGCTTGCCCGTGGAAGAGGTTGTATCAACGGTCTGGGTACCATTCAGAACCGTATGTCCTTTTGCAAATCATAATGTCACCTAATTTGACATTCCTTCATTATCCACTATAATGATGAGGTATATATATTTGGCGGTGAAGTGAGACTTCGTTTGCTGTGTCATAGCAATGACATCCGGTGGGTCACGCGGACTTTCCCATAGTCATGCACACTTGAAACTCACTCAATCAGAAGTCGAACTTCTTAAGCCATAATATAACTCCTGCTACTTCTAAAGCAGCCACATCAATGTAGATTCAATCCTTAGTGCATTGTATGCAACTTTGATGTCTAACCATGTTTCTTTCAACTTAGGCATTCATTAGTATGATATCTCAATTTTCTAGGTTAGTGTCAAAACTTGAACCAGCATAACATTTATGGTCAAGTCCACTATCCTTTACAAATTTGAGATGTATCCTCAGTTCTCTTCAGACACTGAAGGATAAACTTAACTCTTTGTTCAATGATTTACTCATAAATCATATCACAACATGTTCTTACTACTAAGAACTTGGGTCACATTACGTCGAGTACATAACTCTGGTTTTATATGAAAGAACCTATGACAAAGGCATAGAGGATCCAGCACATCCATTTCTTTCATTAACCATTAACCATTGTTCTTGTACTGAGATTAACTCAATACTTCTCTTGGATATACAAGTAAGGACCACTTCTTGACTTGTCCCATTCTGAACTCCTTCAGAATCTTATCCAGGAAAGTATTACGACTCAATGTTATTAAACACATATCTATCTTAATAGATCTTCAATGCTTAATACTTATTCATCTTCATTTATGAAAGATTCAAATAATCATTAACACCAACTGCACCATTCATAATATGTTATCCATATATGAGAATGTTATCATGCTCCCACTCAAATATGTCATGCACATATTACGTTATAGGATAACACTCATATTGCTCCCACTCAAATATGTCAGCCACATATAAGACAAGGATAACATCCACATGGCTCCCACTTAGATATGTCAGACACATATTAAGTTCAAGATACTAACCACATGGCTCCTACTCAAATATGTCATTTACATATAAGGCTAGGATAATACTCCCATAGCTCCCACTCAAAATATGTCGTCTACATATATCAAGTTTCAGGAAACTATTCAGCTCCCACTCAGTTTCATGCAAATGCATGTTTCCTCGATATTTTGGCTAAGTCCAAAATCCTTTGATCATTCATCAAATCGAGAATTCAGTTTACGAGACACTAGTATCCATATGTTTTTCCAAAACCTTCTGGTTGTACCAATTACAACACTTCTTCAAATACAGGATTTGACGAAGTTACGGTATTGATAACAATCCTGGATCAATCGTAGTGAATATCCCTTTGACTCAAGCATTGCTACACATTGTAGTCAACCCATTGAATTTGTCAGAAACAATCTTTGTGACAAACCAATCTTGACGTCCCTTTGATGTTCACATTTATTCCTCATAACTCTGAAGTTATTGTGAATATCAAGTAACCTCCTTACTTGATAAGATTCAAGCAATCTTAAATGTAACTCAACATAGGACTTTATGACTCATAGTCATATCTCGTACTTAGGTCCACCATCGCTTCTTTGTAGTTCGTAGGAATGTCTTGTTCCATTAACATGACAAGTGAATCATGAATATCATTTTGCATCAAGGGCAAACATATATTCTTGAATCCTACCTTTCTCAGTAAAAGCTCCCATCAGAAAAATCATGATCATTATCATTAGTTTCTCCGCTTATTGTAGAGCTTTGCTTCCAGAACATATTCCGTTGCACTACTCTGACATTTGGAGGCAAGGTCAATTACCTTGGTTGAACTTTTACTTTTCTTCCATTACCACATTTATCAAGAACAGTTCTTGACAAACACCAAACATAGCAATACAAGTTTTGCTCCTTTTGGTTCTAGTTGTGGAAGATGCATCCATAGTTGTCTAAGGATACACTACAAAGATAATTTATCTTACATAAATCAAGCTTCCTAGAAACCACAATACACCATGACATATATAGTGTTGGTTTCCACGAACTCAGATGGTTCCCTATGCTGAAGTGAGTGTTTGCATATTAAATTAATAACTCTAAACAATAATAACGTAACTTGGTAAGAGATAACTTAGACCATACACTTTTTCATAGAATATGATCACAATGTTCATGCACGTCAATCATATTGAAGTGTCTCAAGACATTGCAATTTGTGGAACAACTTTCACACAAGTCTTTATGCCCAAGACTAACTCAAAACATTTGTCACTTTGATCAAATCGTAGAGACTTGTCTTTCTTGTTAATTTAATATCCATCTTTAATCTGAAATCCCTTTTGATCATATCAAATTATTTCAGACTCATGTTTCATTAGTGAATACATATATTCATCTAAGTCCACATACGAAGTTCATGAAATAATGAAATTCACCACATGCTGACATACGATACATCACAATGTATGATACTCAACAATCAGTACACATTCCGTTTTACCAGAATGCGAGGTTTTAGTCATCTCACCTCAAAGGCATGGTTTGTATATGTCAAGAGATCAAGTATCTTAAGACATCATCATACCATTCATGACTTAAACTGTAGTGTCATTATTAAGCCTGGATATTTCTTGGCATTACAATATTTCTTATAAATGATCAAACAACTATCATCAATATAAGAATAACTCATTCATAATCGTAATGTGACCATAATAGATATCATTCATAAAAGGAGAACAACTGACTTGTTTCTCACTAATATGAATAATTGTCTTCGTGAGATGCAAGACACACTAATAAAGTCCTCATTCAAACGATCATAAAATTTATTCATATATTAATCAATTGATAGATGTAGAGGGAGAGTGTTGTCGACCATCAACTATCTTGATTGCCGTCAGCACACATTGTCACCTCATCCCTTCCAAGTCACTCTCAAGCAGTAAGTTCAAGTATCGAATACTTAATCAACCGCAATTAGTGTTTCGTGGGAAAGACATTTATAACTCGTATATCAAATATACCTTCTCCGTCAATGACCATTCCTACATTGGTTCTACTCTTAAAGTTCTTAACTTTAACCATGACCTCATGACAGGTGAACGATTCTCCTTCATGACATAGTCCAGACATGGTCTTTGTAACTAGGAGGAAGCGGATGTAACTCCCTAGTTATCGCAAAGTAACCAGTCATTCAGTAGTCCAAGTTATACACAAGGTGTTCCATGTATCTTATACATTTTCCAAGTGACTTTCTCAGCAGGTTGTTCCTTCCACCATAGTTGAAAAAAAACCCCGTCCATATACTCATATTCCATTTCTCTGATTTGTGACCAAGTGCTTTCAAGTTCACCTAGCACGTCATACGTGTTGGTTAACATGCATTCACAATTCAGACTCATAGAATGAAGTATGGTGTATTGGACAGTCATTCATAAGTGACGGTGAGTACGATACTCATCATCATCTTCCTTGAATACGGAGTTATCAGGTGTATCTCCTAGCAGTTCTTCGTATTATGTTTAACAAGTCATTACTAACGAGTATGTCTCTAATGGTGTTGGTACACATCAATGAAGTAAGACCCATTTACCTTAAGTTCTATCATACTAAAAGAGCCATAGTTCTAAACATTGGTATGACGTTATCTACAATGATATTTGCAAAGACATGAAGATTAAGTTCATAATATGGAGTTCATGTTTCAAAAACAATTCTGGAACTCCCACTCAGACAAACATCCCTCATAGTTTGTTCTAAGTGATTACACGATCCTTGAAGAACATACCTCCCCCGTGTGACACGACCATCAGTATGTTGTTCAAGGTAGGCCATCATGCCAATCACATCATCCATGTGACTCAAACTCGACCTTTCGGTCTCTTGTGTCCCGAGGCCATGTCTGCACATGCCAGGCTCGTCACAATAACCTTAGTGAGTATATGCTGCGTATGCAAGGCCATGTTTCTGGACATGCTAGGCTTGCTCCACCCATCTCTTGTGAACGTAAAAATGTTTGACACCCGTGTGACACGTGATGCCTCCATAATGAAGAACTTTCCAGATGGTGCTTCACTAAGGAAGGACACTTTGTTGGATTAGTGAGGGATCATCCTTTTATGCTACCGTCGTATATCTAACATATTAGCAAAACAGGATGCAACATAAATCATACATGCTATGATTCCCCCCGACATGCAAATTAAAGTTGAAAACGCCTTTCTACTTTATCTTTTGCAAGTTTTACGTGGCTGCTAGGGGTTTCGAGAAAAGAACCGCTTTCTATCCTGCGAAAACAAGCCACAACACCAATCCCGCAATTGTCTCTATTACACCCCTGTCGGGGCCCTCCGTTGCAAACATCTTCGCATCGCTAATGCAGAGAGACAGACACCCCCCAGCCACTTTATATGGTACAAGCCATATGTTAAGCGTGGAACCAGTCTCGCGTAAACGCGTAAGGTCGGTCGGGGGCCGCTTCATCAAACATTGCCGCAACGCTAAATGAGTATACGTGAGAGGGTAACAATTGAGAATTTATGCCCACATACTAGATGTGTTCTATCCGTACAATACATCTACGCATAGCCTTGCTCATGATACCACTGTTGGGGTTCGTGGCAGAAAACACAAATTTTTCCTTGACCTACGATACCCAATCCCAAGACCTATGCTATGCTGATGCAAGTAACGGACAGAAATAGATCACATACCAGTATGTAGTCCGTTAAGCGGGAAATGTTCCCGCATGAACGTGGTTGGTGTAGTCGTACCGGCAATCCCCGATGCCGCGCAGATCCACGATGACTCCTGTAGCCACCCGATCCTTGCGGACCGATGACGGGATTATGTCCCCGTCGGAACGTTGCTGATGAAGACCTCGCGATCCGGACACGACGATGAAGTAGCACCACAAGTGTAGTGCCTCGCGGGATTATACACATACAGTATACCCGACGTCCCTCCGGGCTCCGAACCAGTAGAGCAGCGGAAAGAAGATGGATTCAGATCCCGATTCCAGCAGCACGACGGCGTGCGTATAGTGGAGAAATCCCCAACCCAGAGCAGCCTCCAAACAAGGGGAGTCCGCTCAAAGGAAGGAGAAAGGAGGGAGAGAGATGAGAAACTTTTCTCAAAAAATTCATGATTAAAAGGGCACCCCTACCCCTCCTTATATAGGCCAAGGAGGGGTGACACCCCCCCTTCCCCTTCCGGGGTGGGACTAATCCCAAGGGGGGGGGGTTTGGCCGCACCTATAAGGGGGGTGGGCCCCCTCATGGCGCCATGGCCCATGGGGGAGGACTCCCTCTCCCCCTAATGGGCCCTATGAGGCCCATATGCCTTTTAATTCATTTTTAATTATATTTAAATACATTTTAATATTTAATTCAGATAATTAAATAATAAAACATATATTAAACATTATTAAATATATTTTGAACCTTTCAAAATACCCAGAACAACTTCCGGCCTTCATCGGAACAATTCCGGCCATCACCGGAACAATTCCGGTGTTCTCTCCAATTTCTCCGGTGATCCCGAATCAATCCTTACTGCGTCGAGTACCCTTAAGTGTAACACCCTACGGTCCGGGAAACAGCAGACATGATCGAGACAACTCTCATTGATCAATGACTAATCAATTGGACCTGGTTACAATCCTTGATAGCCCCTGTGCTTCCATCGAATGAACTTCAATCGCTGTTGGATCCGTTAACCGTGTGCCTGTTCCCTTTGTCCCATGGTACTTTGCTTGTCCGAGGTTTAATCATCGGTATCCACTATACCTAGTTCGTCCTCATTCTCAATAAACAAGTTTACTCGTTCCCGTGATATTACAACTCCGTGACCTAGTCACACATTTGCAAACTTTATGATGTAACATCACCGAGTGGGCCCAGAGTACCTATCCGTCACACGGATGGACAAATCCCGCTTTGATCTATTTGCATACTCATCAACCATCTATTTCGGAATACCCAAAGTGCACCGTTATAGCCAGCATATTTCAGTCAGGCGGTGGGATACAAATCAAAGTCTCCTCATAGATGACAATTACGTATGATCATTACGGTCAAAGGATCTGGTCACTACGTTATAGTTATCGCAATGTCGAACTATGTGACTTGATCACATCGCAACACTTCTGGTGGGTGTATGTCCATCATATCATTATCCAATGATACGACTCCATTGTCAACAGACGACATTGTCTCATGATCAGGAAACCTTGATCATCAATCGCCCAATGGACTAGTATACTAGGGTTAACTAGGGACCTGGTTGTTTGTATACCACACCTGTATTAATGTTTCCGCTTAATACAGTTCTAGCATAGTATCAAAATTATTATGAACTAATGGAATATGCTCGATAAAACATATTTTATTTGCCTCTAGGGCACATTCCCAACAGTTGGCGCCTAGAGGCTTATTGTTGCGGAGCTCAATCATTGTGGTGGAAAGCTTCGGCACGCTATGAGAGCCTCCAATTCGGTTGTGGAGATAGCCCCGAGCATTTGTACGGGTTCGGTGACCGCCATCAAGGGTCGCCATTTGTACGGGTTCGGTGACCGCCCTCAAGGGTCGCCATTTGTACGGGTTCGGTGACCGCCCTCAAGTGTCCTATAGTGGAATCACGACATCTTGCATTGGTAAGAGCATGAGGAGAAATAGGGTGGCCCTCGTTGGCTTCGTGTGAGCATTGTGTTCCACACCCTCTCCAAACGGAGACGTACTTCCCACAAGAGAAGGAACTTCGGTAAAAAAATCCTTGTCTCCATCGGCTCCACTTCGGTTATCTCTACCTTTACTTTGAGCAAGCTTATTACCTTGTTTATCTTGTGCTTGCTCATATTATTGTTGCATTCCTTGTCCCTTAGGTTGTTCATCTAGTCAACCTATTTACTTGTGCACCTACTTTGTGATAGCCATAGTGCTCTTGTTATATATCTTGCTATCACATAGTTGTTTATCTTGCTTAGTATAAGTTGCTGGTGCACATAGTTGAGCCTAGCTTATTTAGGTTTCTTGCTTGGCAAATTAAACGTTAAGTTTTATTTCGCATTTGTTCAAGCCTAACCCGTAATTATTTTAAGCACCTATTCACCCCCCTCTCTCTCTAGGAGACATCCACGTCCTTTCAGATTGGCATGCCAACTAGAGGTTCACTCGAATTCATATTCGTGTAGGTGCGGGAACCATTATGGGTGTCCATGGCTCCGCTATGGGTTATTGATCCGAAGAAAGTTAGTTTCTGGTTCATGTCTGTATTCTACTGAACCTATGGTCTCACACACTTAAGGGTGGTAGATTTTTTGAGTACTAGAGTGCTAGGATCACGACTATAACACAACGGAAAAGTTTTGGAGTGGTTGAAATTTAATCAGAGAGAAATCCGGAATCGTTTCGGGGCACCGGTAAAGTACCGGGAAGAGTTTTGAGAAAACCGAGTAAAACCAGAGGGCCGTAAAAGTTCTAAGATGGTCTAAATATGTTTAATATTTACTATGAATTCCTAAATTGTTTTGGAATTAATAAAATTAATGGGCCCCCTCTCACTTGGAAGGCCCAAGTGGGGAGGGAGCACATGGACCAAGGAGGCCCAAGTGGTGGAGGCGCCTAGGAGGAGGAAGCTTCCTCCCCCTTGTAGCACACCCTAAGGGAGGGAAACCCTAGGGCGCACCCCCTAGGGATGCCCCCTCCTCCAAGATGGCCTCCCCTCCCCTCCCACTATAAATAGATGAGGAGTGGGCACCCCCATGGACACACAAGTTTGCTCCTTTGCCTCAGGGCTGCACCTCATCTCTCTTCTCCATTAGATCTAAACTCCACCTTACGCTGAAGGGCTGCTCCTCCCTCCTCTCTACTCCGGCGGTGCCGAGATCTGTACGGCGGAGCCCTGTCGGATCTATTACACCGAACGTGTGGATCAACTGTAGAGAGATCGTACGTTTGATCTTTGTTCGAGGGACTTCTAGATCTGTTCGTGGGAACTCAAGTGGATCAGATATGTTCGAGGGGTTGCGCTACTTCAAGCTTCCCCAACTCTCCATCAACATCTTCCACTGCGATAGAACTACCGTTGAACGGTTGTTAAGGCAACAAGATCGCTACCATTGTTTGCATCTATCTAGATCCAATCTTGGGACTTGGTTTCGTAGTGCCGATTTTTTTTTGTTTTCTACTCCGAATCACAACAACGGTATCATGAGCTAGTTCTAGTAATAGATGCAGGTTCGATCTAGAGTTCATAATGATGAATGGGAATTGCACAAAATTTTCATTGTGCGCGGTTTTTGATAATAGATCTAGACTGAATCTTCTAGTTACTTCCCCTCTAATTGCACAAGTTGATCCATCCTGTATTGCTTGACTTTGTTACAAACATCTTGCCCCTCGGGGTCCTTCTATGCTGCTCCTGAGTATGCTGGTCGCGCAAAGATGCTTTGGGTCTTGCTTTTGGTGTGGAGAAATTGTGTAACAAAAGAGCGTGTTAGATTGTTGATCTAGCACGGGGATCACACGTATTGACGATTGTTCAATATGGGTCATGAGATTAAATTATAGTCTCATTTGTTTATACGCCCCGAGTGTTAATCTAGCAACTCGAAGATTGTGATTTTTGTGGTTACGTAGCTACCAAAACGATTTGCCATGCAAACCCTAGTAGACACGTAAAAGAAGCAAAGAACGAGTAGAAGAACGTCTAACTTGTTTTTGCAGGAACATGTGATGTGGTATAGTCTTCGTCATGATAAAAGTTGTATGATATGATTATACTTTGTACATGTTAAATTTGCATGACTTGCATGTCATGGTACGGCATGATGGCTGGAGCCATATGATTGTCATTTATTCGGCCCGCGTGCCAATATTCATGTAATTTTCCTTTAGTAGAATATATGCTAGCAATAGTTGTAGTATCTACATGAAGATGATGATCATACATCATGGTGCTTGACGGCATGTCGTGAGTGGAGCTGATGTTCTCCGCCAAAAGAAGATGAAGAAAGAAAATCATGGTTCTTGGAGCTTCTCGAAGAAAAGGCTATACCATATCACACATATTAAACTGCATGTGATGTTGATGCTAGCGAGGAAGTGATAGCTTCTCGCCCCTCGTTGGTTACCCCAAGTGTAAGGTTGAGATGTAACGTAGCAGCAAGATTTACCTTGGCAAAGATACCAAGGTTGATATCGACCAGTAGGACTCCAAGGTTGACAAGTAGGTGGTGTAGTGAACAATGGCGCCATTCACAATCTAAGATTTCTTACTTCACCTGGACCTGCACACACAACAAATAACTTTGCACCCAACGAGTACAGAGAGGTTGTCAATCTCTCCGGCCTTGCCGTTTACAAAGGATCAACGCAACAGATAATAGATAGTGATAATTTCAACTAGAAATTAAAAGAAAGAAGTAAATTGAGGGTGTAAACAGTGGTGGAAATATGGACCGGGGTCCCATGATGTTCACTAGTGATGTCTCTCTCCCAAAAGACGATAAAACTGCTATGCGAGGTAAGCAAGTCACAGCTGGGCAATTGACAGGATTAAAAACGCACCGCAATGCTAACTATGCTACAAAGAAAGGAAGAGACCCAAAAGCATGGGCAGTACGCCAAAATAAGTAGACCGAAATCCATTTGCATCTACTACTAATCATCCACCTTGAGATATCTATCCAGAACATCTCGCTGGTATTAAGTTGCGAGGCCCACCCAAAGTGTAAACCCAAAGCAACAGACAACTACATTAAAAGAACTTTGCGCAAAGTAAATAATCCTTGCAACCACGGTTACAAGCACCGTTGTTTTCCCCCTTGTGGCAAGATCACATCCCCTAGACTCATGTTTCTGTCACTCAAGCTAGTCATCAGGGGGCATGAACCCACAATCAAACATAACGCTCCCTCTTGGAGTACCTACCTACTACTTGGCCAAAGCAATAAACAGCAACGGAAAACATGCAATAATTACTCAAGAACAAAAATATAAAAGAGAAGAACCAAATATATTACTCAATCACAATCTGAACATAGTCTCATAATCCATCAGATCCCAGCAAACTCAGCATAGCAAGAGCAGAAATAATTACATATGTGCCTTGATCATGTATGGAAGCTCACAAGGTCTAATCCATGAAGAACAAAGAGGGGAGGAGAACATCACATAGCTACTGATCATGGACCCATGGTCCAAGGTGGACTACTCACGGATCATCCGAGAAGTGTCCATGGTGGTGGAGAAGCTCCCGGAGGTCAATCCTCCCTCCGGAAGGGTGCCAGGAAGAGGTCTTTTGGTGCTCCCGATCTTGGAAGCGCGGCGGCGGCGGAACATAGGTGAGATCGCGAAAAAAGGTTCTGTCCTCGAGGGTCTCGGGACGAGAGGTAAATATAGGTGAAGGGGGACAGCCAGGGGGTGCCAGGGGTCCAGGCGGCCCCCTGGTGCGGCCCCACCCTAGGGCGCGCCGGGAGGGAGCCTGGGGCCCTGGTGGGTCCCCTCCTCCCCCCCTTCGGAACTGTGGAAGGTTCCCTTAAGCTGATTTTTATTGGATTTTTTCAGAATTTTTGGAGCATTTTTTATACGGGGGAATCCTTAAATAAGAAGACAGTAGAAAACGGGAACTGGCACTGGGGTGCACTGAGTTAATAGGTTTGTCCAAATATGATCAAAAGTGTATGAAAGTGTAGCAAAAGCATAGCAATATCACACAAAACATGCATGGAACAAGCATAAATTATAGATACGTTTGGGACGTATCAACATCCCCAAGCTTAATTCCTGGTCGTCCTCGAAATGATAACAAGCATAATTTCTATGGTGACATGCTAGCAACCATATAAGAACTTTTAAATAAAGAAATCAAGGCATGTAATTCGATTCAAGTCATAACAGGCTAGAGTCTATATTAGCATTGAAACAAGCAACATAAGAACATAAAAATGCAAGAGCTCTCGTTGTCCGTGACTCGAATGTCTCCAGATGTTGTTTGCGTGCAAGAAGTGGGTGATGGGAATACGAGAGAGAAAAATATTTATTTGTTGAGAACTCAATCTACTAAAGTTTCACACTTTGTCTTCTTTGGAATCTTATCTTGACTCGTCCCCATACCACTATCCAGGTACAAGTCAATTTGATCCACTCCCTTTCGATATTTTTAGCACTCATGCAATGGACGAGAAGAAGCACGATTCTTGACACTTAGGATGGCAAAGAGAGAGAGATAGAGTGGAGGAGGAAGACATAAAAGGTGTGAAAGGCTCACATCCATGAGGACAATCATAGTCGACAGAAAGCCAAATTATAGATATGATGCGAGGAGTAGGGATTGCCATGCAACGGATGCACATATGAGCTAAGAAAAGCTCTCCAATGAAACTAGTGGGGTGCATCCAACTTGCTCGCTCAAGAAGACCTAGAGCTCATTTGAGGAGGCTCATCATTGGAATATACAAGCCAAGTTCTATAGTGTGAAGGTCCCCACATAGCTATATGCATATATGATCATCTCTATGGAGTACAAGATATAAGAGGGAGTACGAGTGTGGATCTCTCAAAAGGAGTAGTAGTGTTGCCCCTTCTCTCTTTTTATTTTCATTTTCCATTTTTTTGTATTTTTTTTTGTATTTTTTGGTGGCCTCAATGGCTCCCGGAGGTCATCCTCCCTCTGGCAGGGTGCCGGGAAGAGGTCTGCTGGCGCTCCCGATCTTGGAAGCGCGGCGGCAGCGGAACTGAGGCGAGATCACAAAAAAGGGTTTTGTCTTCGGAAGAATCCCGTAACGGAGAATATATAGGCGAAGCGTGACAGCCAGGGGGGCCACCAGGGGTCTAGGCGCCCCCTGGCACGGCCAGCCCCTAGGGTGCGCCACCAGGGCGCCTAGGCCCCTGGTGGTGGCTTTCTTGCCCCATCTTGGTGATTCCGGAGGGTTCCAGTACGCTGTTTTTTTATCTGATTTTCCCGAATTTTTGGAGCACTTTTAATATGGGGGAAACCTGAAATAGAAAAACAACAGAAAAGAGGAACTGACACTGGGGTGCACTGAGTTAATAAGTTAGTCCAAATATGATCAAAAAGTGTATGAAAGTGTATCTAGATCATAGCAATATCATACAAAACATGCATGGAGCAAGAAGAAATTATAGATACATTTGGGACGTATCAACATACCCAAGATTAATTCCTGCTCGTCCTCGAGTAGGTAAATGATAACAAGCATAATTTTTGTGGAGACATGCTAACAACCATATAAGAACTTTGAAAGTAAAGCAATCGAGGTATGTAATTCAATTCAAGTCATAACAGGCAAGAGTCTATATTAGCATTGAAACAAGCAACATAAGAACATAAAGGTGCAAGAGCTCTTGCTGTCCGTGACTTGAATGTCTCCAGATGGTGTTTGCGTGCAGGAAGGGGGAGATGGGAATACGAGAAAAAATATTTTTGTTGAGAACTCAATCTACTAAAGTTTCACACTTATTCTTCTTTGGAATCTTATCTTGACTCGTCCCCAGACCACTAGCCAGGTACAAGTCAATTTGATCCACTCCCTTTCAATATTTTGAGCACTCATGCAATGGATGAGCGTAAGCACGAGGAGTTGACACTTAGGATGGAAAAGAGACAAATATGGTGGAGGAGGAAGACAAAAAGGCTCACATCAATGAGGACAATCATAGGCGAGAAACTCAAATGATAGATATGATGTGAGGAGTAGGGATTGCCATGCAACGGATGCACATATGAGCTAAGAAAAGCTCTCCAATGGAACTAGTGGGGGTGCATCCAACTTACTCGCTCAAGAATATATAGAGCTCGTTTGAGGAGGCTCATCCTTGGTATATGCAAGCCAAGTTCTATAGTGTGAAGGTCCCCATGTAGCTATATGCATATATGATCATCTCTATGGAGTACGAGATATAGAGGGAGTACGGGTGTGGATCTTTCTAAAGGAATAGTAGTGTTGCCCCCTTCTCTCTTTTTATTTTTTTTATTTCTTCTTCTTTTTTTTTGTATTTTTGGTGGCCTCAATGGCTCTTTCTATTTAACTCTCATTTGTCCTCTTTGGGATCTTTTAAATTTTGTCCTCATTGGGATCTTTTCCTCTCTTAAGGGCAACACTCTATTTTACAAGAAGTATAGAAGATCTTTCACACTTTACAAGGTACTCAACATAAAGAAGATGTAGCTATCATGATGTATGCAAATGTATGCCTCTGCAAGTGTAGCAGGAACATGTATGATATGAAGATCAAGTCATGATAAGGTGGATGTTGCATGGCAATATATCTCGGAAAGGCTATGGAAATGTCTTGATAGGTAGTTATGGCGACTGTTTTGAGGAAAGACATAAAGAGGTTTATGATGATAGAGCGTATCATGCCAAGGGTTTGGATGCACCGGCGAGGTGGACGCCAACTCTCGTAGTGAGAAAAGGGAAATGCACGGCACCGAAGAGGCTAGCAAATATGAGGAGGTGGAAGTGTCAACTTTCAATACTTACACTAGTCCGAAGAACTCATGCACTTATTATTGGTAAATCTCAATCTAATCAGGAGGTTCACAAAGAGACAAGTACCCCGAGGAGGAGTGTATGGGGGTTTGGTTATCCTTCCGCATCCCCGACTCATGGTACGTGAGTGTACTCTAATATCTGATCCCTCCAAAGATTAGTGATCCATCTAGTAGCTATAGTTCTCAACTAGTTTTTGTAGTTTTTGAAAATAAAGACGGATTGACCAAAATACGACACCTATCACTAATAGGCTATAGCTCTTGACACCAATAGTTCAAACATTACTCACAACAATGCCTCAAAACAATTGCAAGTTACTACTAAAATTGAATTGCAACCTCAATTACCTACTTAAAGTCAAGACACAACTCAGTGCAATAACCAAATATCTTAACAAGATAAACATGAAAACTAAAGAGAGTCCCTGCAACAAACTAAACAAAAGCTCTTGAAAAAGATAAACATGAAAACTAAGAGCTAAGCATGACAGGAGCTATGAAACGATAAAGAACACACAAAAAAAGAGAGATAAGCATGAAAATCCTATGATGTGTTATAGTTTAAAGTGGAGCGTATTGCTCTCCCACACAAAATAAAGCTGGGTTCTAACTTGTTATGAACAGAAAACAAATCAAAATAAAACTAAAAAGGTAAACTAAAGAGCAAGACGCTCCAAGCATAGCACATAACATATGAAGTGATAAAAATATAGTGGAACGAAGGATGAACTAATGATTGTTGATGGAGAAGGGGATGCACGGGGGCATCCCCAAGCTTAGACGCTTGAGTCTCCTTGAATATTTATTGGGGATGCATGGGGGCATCCCCAAGCTTGAGTGTTTGACACTCCCGGATCTTCTTTCATCATCTTCCCTCGCACACTGGAAAACTCTCTTCATACATAACTCATCATAAGCTGATTAGAGAGGTTAGTACCCTTAATAAAATGATTTGCCTCTACTAGAAATAAATATTTTCTTGAAGGGCTAATGTTCAAGACCGCCAAAAAGTTTTTTCAAAGAAAATTCTAGCGCAAGACTTTCAAAATTGAGGAAAGGCAAAACATGGAAGAATCTGTGAAAAACAGACCAGCAGGTAGTAAATAATTTTCTCAGGGTACTTCTGCAACTCAAATCAAAAAACGCAGAACAGACGCTCGAATTCCAATTGTATATAGCATCCTGTCAAAAAAATTCAGATAAAAAAGAATATCTGGTGATTTTTTGTGAATTTTTCCGTCGAATGACAGAATCTGTTTTCTGGACAGCATGTCTCAACTTTTGAACTTTCTTGCAATCGGAGGCTAATCTTGACACAAAGCTTGAAAATAAAGATACAATGATGTTTCTACAGTAGTAACAATCATCAAGACCACTAAAAACAGAAGTAAAACATCTTGGGTTGCCTCCCAACAAGCGCTTTCTGTTACGCCTTTAAGCTAGGCAAGAAGCAAAAAGCAGAATCACGTTGTATCAATCGAACCATCATCAAAAAGCTCTTCAGTTGTACAACTTGTTTTAGGAGTTCTTTCAAATATAATGAAGATACTTCTAGGGATAAAACCAAAAGGCGGAAAATGAATTGGAGTATCATTTATAAATTTATCTAAGAGAGGTATTTCTTCCAAAGTTTTCACAGTTTCAACTCCCTTGGCAATGAGTGGATTATTTTTAGGTCGGGGAACCTTAGGGAAATTGTTGAACTTAGGTTCCTTCCTTGCCAGAGTTTATACTTGTTGGTTTTGATTGAGGAGAAAGTAGTTCCTAATGTGTCAATGGTTTCCTCAATCTTATCTGTCCTAGAGGGATCCAAATTATGGGATTTGATGATCTCCAAAGTTTTCATAATTTTATGCATGGAGCTATCAAGTCTATTCAAATTCTCTTGAATCTTACGATCCAACTCATTTATCTTAATTATGCTTAGTATTTCTAATTCTATCTTTTCAAGTTTTTTCATAATGTGAACTAGAGTGATATCCTCTTGAATGCTAGCAACAGGGAGGTTTCCAACAAGATTTTCAATAAAATTAAGACATTGCCATATTGGGGCTTCTAGGAAATTCCCATTGATAGAAGTATATAAAACGAACCTATTCCAAGTAGTAATTCCAACATAAAAGTTTCTAAGCAGGATAGCAGTGGATTGCTTCTTGGTGGCTCTTTTCTGAGAATCATTAATTCTATACCAGTCATCTTTTAAAATTTTACCACCTTTTTGTTTAATGGTGAGCACTTCTGTCTCAACAAAGGCAAAAGGACCAAACATAATGACAACTACTCGCAAGGTAAATTTTTTTTTTGTGATTTTTGATAAAAGACACTAAGATAAAAACCGGAAGGTAAACTAACAAGACTAAAAAGCAAAGGTAAAAGATAGTGTGCAACTCCCCTATCTTGAAGATTGGAGTCCCCGGCAACGGCGCCAGAAATTTCTTGATGCTAGCGAGGAAGTGATAGCTTCTCGCCCCTCGTTGGTTACCTCAAGTGGAAGGTTGATATGTAGCGTAGCAGCAAGATTTCCCTTGGCAAAGATACCAAGGTTGAGATCGATCAGTAGGACTCCAAGGCCGACAAGTAGGTGGTGAAGTGAACAATGGCGCCGTTCGCAATCTAAGATTGCTTACTTCACCTGGACCTGCACACACAACAAATAACTTTTCTCCCAACGAGTACAGAGAGGTTGTCAATCTCTTCGTCCTTGCCGTTTACAAAGGATCAACGCAACAGATAATAGATAGTGATAATTGCAACTAGAAAGTAAAAGCAAGAAGTAAATTGAGGGTGTAAACAGTGGTGGAAATATGGCCTGGGGTCCCATGATATTCACTAGTGATGTCTCTCTCCCAAAAGACGATAAAACTGCTATGTGAGGTAAACAAGTCACAGCTGGGCAATTGACAGGATTAAAAACGCACCGCAGTGCTAACTATGCTAGAAAGAAAGGAAGAGGCTCAAAAGCATGGGCAGTACGCCAAAATAAGTAGACCGAAATCCATCTGCATCTAATACTAATCATCCACCTTGAGATATCTATCCAGAACATCTCGCTGGTATTAAGCTGCGAGCCCCACCCAAAGTGTAAACCCAAAGCAACATACAACTGCATTAAAAGAACTGTGCGTAAAGTAAACAATCCTTGCTACCGCGGTTACAAGCACCGTTGTTTTCCCCCTTGTGGCAAGAGCACATCCCCTAGACTCATATTTCTGTCACTAAAGCTAGTCATCAGGGGGCATGAACCCACAATCAAGCATAACGCTCCCTCATGGAGTCACTACCTACTACTTGGCCAAAGCAATAAACAACAACGGAGAACATGCAAGAATTACTCAAGAACAAAAATATAAAAGATAAGAACCAAATATATTACTCAATCACAATCTGAACATAGTCTCATAATCCATCAAATCCCAGGGAACTCAGCATAGCAACAACAGAAAAATTACATATGTGCCTTGATCATGTAGGGCAATTCACCAGGTCTAATCCATGAAGAACAAAGAGGGGAGGAGAACATCACATAGCTATTGATCATGGACCCATGGTCCAAGGTGGACTACTCACGGATCATCCGGGAAGCTTCCATGGTGGTGGAGAAGCTCCCGGAGGTCAATCCTCCCTCCGGCAGGGTGCCGGGAAGAGGTCTTCTGGTGCGCCAGATCTTGGAAGCGCGGCGACGGAACAGAGGTGAGATCGCGAAAAAGGGTTATGTCCTCGGGGGTTTCGGGACGAGAGGTAAATATAGGCGAAGGGGTGCAACCAGGGGGGAACCAGGGGTCCAGGCGGCCCCCTGGCGCGGCCCCACCCTAGGGCGCGCCAGGAGGGCGCCTAGGGCCCTGGTGGGTCCCCTCCGGCCCCCCTTCGGGACTCTGGAAGGTTCTTGTATGCGGATTTTTTATTGGATTTTCCGAAATTTTTGTAGCATTTTTAATACGGGGAACCTGAAATAAAAAGACAGCAGAAAACATGAACTGGCACTAGGGTGCACTGAGTTAATAGGTTAGTCGAATTATGCTCAAAAGTGTATGAAAGTGTAGCAAAAGCATAGCAATATCACACAAAACATGCATGGAGCAAGCAGAAATTATAGATACATTTGGGACGTATGAGATGTTAATCCTTTTCATTGCCTATTTGAATGTGCAAGTAGTCGTGTTTAATAGGTAGATCTATCTTAAAATATCAAGAAGTTCGTGCTCTACCAACCATGCAACCGTCTGTAATAAATGCCACCCGAGGTGCGTCGTGTTACACAAGTACCAACGGAAAGGTAACAAATAGGCGGGTGGATTGAGTTGTCTCCACAGGAATAGTGCTTGGTTGTCTTAATGTTCTAGCTTATCGGATCTGAGCTCTGAGCACAAGTGTCGAAAGACTAATTCAAGAGTCATAAAATGGTTATGATTGGTTTTGTTAGACCTGCCGGGTTGATCTCCTCCATGGCTGAGTGTTACACTGGTGGCAGGTGTATTGATCCGGATCTTGATTACCCTAAGATCAATTTTGAGAGATACTGGTTTTAGTGGGAGCATTAGATTAAACTTGTTAAGATTAATGCAATTAATTTTGAACCATGTCTAAATCAATCTTCTTATATCGTTGTAGAGAGATGGCCCGCAACAACAATGCTTTTAGCTTAGGACTGATGCTTGAAAAAGAGTAGCCTTTTGCAAATAGAGGCAACTATGAAGACTGGTCCCGCAATTTGGGTTTGTCCTCATAAATGCTTAAAAGGACTATGTTCTCAAAGCAACTCTTCCAGCAGCTCCCATAGAGGATGCATAGCAGGACGATAAGAACGTCTATGCGACTAAAGTGAAATACCACACCACATTATAATGCTTGATGCTTACGTGTATGGATACTGAGTTCCAAAAACGATTGGAGAACTTCACCATTTTTGACATGGTGACACAACTGAACGCTCTATATCTAAAGCAAGCTGATGACCATCAACTGTAGGGTATCGATTGTAGCATTTTAGATAAATAAGAGTGTCGAACCCAACGAGGAGCAGAAGGTATTGGTAAGTGACTTTGGTAAAGAAATAACTGCAGGAACTGAAAGATAAATTTTCAGGGGTTTTCAGTTTAAGCAACAGGAAGGTAAAAGCAAGCAAAGTAAAAGGGTACTGTAAGGCCCGATATGCGGTACTGTTCCAGATCTAGATGTTTCCATCCAGTTCCGGGGACGAAGCACATATCGGTCCCGCCGCGACATATGACTAAGTCATATGCCCCGGATTTCCAACATGATATCAGAACATTACAGATACAAGGATACAACATCTCATACAATCGGCATACAACTGCCTCAAATACAATACAACAGCGGAAGATACATGTCTGGGTACAGACTACAAGAAAATGCCTAGTGGCAAAGAGAAAAAACATCGATCCCATAACCACACGGGTCCAGGCCCTCCGCCGGGATCCGCCTAACTAGTCGTCGTCGAGTCTCCACGTGAAACGTCGATCACCATACCTGTTGTCGATCAAGTACCCTGAAAAGAGTTTGGAGTAGTATCATGAGTACAGAAGTACTCAGCATCCAACTGTAGTGGTCAACTGACCCAGCAAGGACTTCATCACTCGTCATTCTAGGACAACTAGTAGTTTACGGTAAGGAAGGGGTAAGTGGTGAGGTTGCTGCCGCACTAGCATTTATGAAGTGGCTAACGATCTAGAGAGTAAGATAAGAAGCCAAGCATTCGATGAGGAATCGCCTCCAGCAAGTCTTGCTATCAACTACTTACACAAGCATAACACCTATCCTATCCTTGTCCTCCTCTTCGCACCCCGACGAAGAAGAAGCAGTCAAGGCACACACACACACGTTGATCAAGTTATATTAAGATTATCTCAGTTGTTGTTGTCTATGAACAAGGAGTAGGTCTCAAGTCGTCCATAACTGTGGACACGGCTTCTCGAAAAGATTTAACCCTGTAGGGATGTACCAACTGCCCATTACGAGGCGTCGCATGATCGCCCATCTCTCTCAGTTGCTACCCATTATAGGCAACCATTTTATGATTTAGTTCCAAGAGATCCGAAACGACAGGTCCCTCTATCTAACAACGCACAGATCCGGGTGGCCCCCGGGGAGTCGACACCCAATCCAAAAGATGGCCACGCTCTCGGATCGGACTCTTCCGTATGGCCAAGGCCGGGTTTAGTCTCACCTATATAACAGGGGACTTCCCTAGCTCACCAGTGTGGACCAACAGAGGAACTCTGTCTCCGCTGGCCCGAGTTGTTTGAAAACTACTGGCAGTTGACCAGCACACACACGGTTTCAAATGGTAAATCATCTTGGGCCACCTCTAGAAATGTTTGAAGCTACGTAGGTAAGAAGAGGGGACCCCATAAAATCCCACACGCGATTAGGCATGCTCAGTCTTAAAACCAATACCGGGAACTCGGGTCCTAGGTGACTCGAATGGAACAAAACGTCGGGGCGGGATAGCCTAGACCTTCCATCCTTCGTCGAATATAGTCAACATTATAATAATCATATCATCAACAACAATATAATAATGTGATATCCCAGACCAAAAGTAACAGTGTAACATCGTAGCATCCTAAGCATGCATACTAAGCAGGGGCTGAGCAACGAGCAATAGTAACATAGCAGTACAAGGTTTGCTGGGAGGGGACATGGCTGTATCGGTTTGAAAGAGGATGTAAACATGTGGTAGGATCAAACATCGAGCCTATCCTAGACTAGCATGCAAACCACTGGTTGAAATAGAATGGATCATAAGTAATGTATAGTCCTTGCCGGTTGATAAGTCGGATTCCGAAGGTGTAGTCGATCGCACGCTCGCAACGTCTCCGAAGGTACCCGCGGAAGCACACAAGACGATAAACACTGGAAAGCAATCAACGAGCAAGCACTCTATTACTACGGGGCAACACAATATCAAGAATACATCACATGACACGGCAACGCGATACGTAACTATCGTCGAGAACGGTTACTAACAGTTTAAGTGGGGTATCGGACACACACGACGAATACCGCACGTTTACGGTGGTTCAAGTTGATTAGCTACAGGTGATCAACCAATGGTTATTAACATGACAACTCAAGCAAGCATGGCATAGCACATAAACATGACAAGAGGTGAAGCATAAGATAAACTATCTATGCTAGTCAATTTAAGTGAGGCACAACCTAAACATGGCATAACACTAAGTGCCGCACGATGATTAAAACATTTGGTACTGTTCTGTCCTAAACCATATTTTAGGTTGGTTAACAACATCAAACAATAGCATAAACACAAAGTACACGAAAAACTATTCAATTTACATATAAAGAACACTCCAAACGGAGTTACGGTTAAAAAGATACAAGCAAAACAAGTTACGGGCACAATCTGCCAACATCACGAAGCACACTTTAGAGAAATGCATAGACAGGATAATCAATGCAAACATGCTCACAAATGATATGGAACTAAAGTATACATGACAGGGAAGGCATGGCAAAAAGAATCATGCAAATAGCCATTATAGATCAAAAGATATTAAGCATGCAACATGGCATCGGAACGTTACAGACTTAGAGAAAAACAGAGGTGGCTGTCAAAAACAGCAGCATAGCAACTTTGGAGCTCAATAACTATATGACCAGCAAGCATAACATGACAATGCAATACATATAATGAAAGTAGACATGATGCTTAACAATATGTAATTGGAATCACTCAATTCCGATGTACGGTTGCGAAGCAACCGTCGCCCGAAGTTTCAACAAATTAACAGTTTCAACAAGTTTAACAGCAGCAGTTGCAATTAACGATCTGATTCCCTATTTAGCACACAATTACACAATCAATATGACCTCAAATGCAAATGCTCACAAAAGATGAATTGAAGTACACACAATTCTGAGCAACTTTCATTTTG
Source organism: Bromus sterilis (assembly GCA_950022295.1). Taxonomy (NCBI): domain Eukaryota; kingdom Viridiplantae; phylum Streptophyta; class Magnoliopsida; order Poales; family Poaceae; genus Bromus; species Bromus sterilis. The sequence continues at coordinate 116,845,120 of OX465599.1, forward strand.
GGGGCACGTTCATCGGAGCTACGGATCAACGGGAATTAACAGCACAAACACGGATCAGCAGCAATAATAAAGGACTTAGCAGATTTCGCAGAGAAAAAAAAAAGAAAAAAACAAAGGAAAAAAGAGAGAGACTCACCCATGGTCCAGGCCCATCTGACTGGAGGGGCCATGGGCCAGGGGCGCGCTAGAGAGGCAGGCCGGCTGCGGAGATGGGCCGCGGCCCACAGTGGCGACGGTTGGTGGCGCCCCGTCCCGATCCAGATCGGGCGGCGGCTCGTGCCGTCGGCCGGCGGCGCTCCAGTGGACGCTCCGGCGAGGACGATGGGCACGATGGTGGGAGGCGGTGCAGGGCTGCCGGGATCCCGACGGCGTGAGGCCCGGCGGCGCTGCTTCGGGTGGTGCGGCCAGGAGCTCGGGGCGGCTGGCTTCGGCTCGCCGGCCACCCATGGCGTGGCGGCGGCTTGAACTTCCTGCCGCGGCGACCTTGCAAGGAGGAGGGGGATCGGTGAGGGTGAGAGAGGGAGAGGAGGAGGAGAAGAGTGCGGAGCGGGGGAAGAGGAGGCGGCGCGGCGGCGGCTGCCACGGGCAGCCTCGGGCGCGTCCACGGGAGAGGTTGGAGGAGGGAGAGAGAGGCTGGAGGCCAGATCCGATCTGGGCCGTTGGATCGGGCGATCCGACGGTCCAGATCTGAGGATTTTTAGGGTTGCGAAAATTCGGGGCTATTGGGAAAAATTAGAGCAAATCTGGGGGTGTGGCTGCAATATTGTGGCTAGGGAAACCCTAGAAAGAGGTGGGAGTGTGGTGGTCTTTATATAGCCCAGGTGGCTGGCAGTTTGCAAAAACATCCCCGGTTTTTCTCTCGCATGCACGGTGTTTATGTTTCGGACCGCCGGGGGTCCGCAGAACCTCCAATTCGGGTAAAACTTCGAACTGCGCGATCAACGCGTCGAGCCGGCGGCGTTCACCTCGCGCTGGAACTGTTCCAAAAACACTTTCTGGCGCGCTATAAAAATATCCCGTTTAATTATTAAACGGGGTTTTTGTTCCGTTTGTTGCGGCTAGTCTCGTGCGATTATCGCGACGGTGATCGGGTGAAACCTGGTGTTGGAAAGGTCGAGTGTCAGGGTGGCAAGGGTCGGGGAAAAATAATCGCCGATCGATAAATCGGGGATGCAAACACCGCAAACAAATCAGACAATGTGACATCCTGGCTTAATAGGAATGATAGACTACTCATATCAACAAGGTGCACCTTCTTTTCCGGGAGCCCAGATCCAAAGAACTCCAAACTTAAGCGTGCTTGGCTTGGAGCGATTTGAGGATGGGTGACCGACCGGGAAGTTGTTCCCGGGTGCGCACGAGTGAGGACAAAGTGCGCAGGAAAGACTAGTGTTGGTCTGTGGGGACAGTCTAGATCCCGCCAGGCGTACGCCGAGAACCGGTGAGTGTGGCCGGGGCGTTACAAATGGTATTGTATGTGACATCCTGGCTTAATAGGAATGATAGACTACTCATATCAACAAGGTGCACCTTTTTTCCGGGAGCCCAGATCCAAGGAACTCCAAAGTTAAGCGTGCTTGGCTTGGAGCGATTTGAGGATGGGTGACCGACCGGGAAGTTGTTCCCGGGTGCGCACGAGTGAGGACAAAGTGCGCAGGAAAGACTAGTGTTGGTCTGTGGGGACAGTCTAGATCCCGCCAGGCGTACGCCGGGAACCGGTGGGTGTGGCCGGGGCGTTACAGACAATCAATCATTTCACATCGAAAACAAAATTTTTAATTTTTGTGAAATCTGGGCTGTTACAGGTACTGAGGAGTAACAAGTGGCCCAATCCTTTTGAGCAAAGGATAAGCCTGGCAACTGAACGTAATAAGGCTAAAAGTGTTCTTGAGGACACACGGGAGAGATAGTCACGTGCTTTCGCCATACTCCGTATCGATACTATGTGGTGTGTTGATAAGTGTTGAGTGGGTGGATATATGCTAGCACACCTTCTAGACTAAGATAAGTGCACTCTTATGATTAAACATCTTGCAAGCATCCGCAAATACAAGATAGTAATTAAGGAAAAAGCCTAACCACAACAATATGATCGATGATCCATTGTTCCCTTGTGCAAAAGCGTGCAAACTAGGGTTCAGGCTTCTGTCACTCCGGCAACCCACTGTAAGCATTATTTATACACAGTGCATTCCCCTAGGTCCTTAATAAGGCGAAGTGTTGAGTGTTCGACTCACACAACACCACTAGGAAAATAACAACACAACTTAAATATCAAACAACACATATTACTTCAACATCATATGACTACTAGCAACTAGACTTCTCCCATGTCCTCAAGAACTAAAGTAACTACTCACAAGACATAAAAGAGATCATGATAAGTGGGGATAAATAGATGATAAACAATCTGGACACAATGATATTTCTCCAACAAAACTCAATAGCATTCATCACAAGGTAGTAATCAACACCGATAGAGTAGAGAGGATAGACAGTACGGATTACAACACAAGTTGCAATTGTGAGATGAGATTTGATGGTGGTGGAGATGGTGCTGATGTTGGGGATGATGTTGATGATGATCTCGATGATGCCCGTGACGATGGTGATGACGATGGCGATGATCTCCCCTTCCGGGAGGTGTTCTCCCCGGCGGAATCTGCCCGCCGGAGATGTCTTTTCTTCTCTGTAGGTTTCCGCCACGGAGCGGCGGCGAAACTCGTGAAACTCCTCCTCTTTTAGGGTTTTAGGATAATGAGTGATATATAGGCCAGAGGGGGGGGGAGCCTGGAGTGGCCCCAGGGGTCCAGGCGCCCTCCCGGCGCACGCCAGGTGGCCGCCTGGGCACCCTGTGGCCCCCCTCTGGCTCCTGTTTTGCGTGTCCTCGTCATCCTTCTGGAAAATGACCTCCGTCAATTTTCAGATAATTTGGAGGTCTTCTGCTTCAGCAAGTCAACGTCCACTTTTTACCGCTGAATCGTGCGTCTGCTGCTTCGGCATCGGAAAGTTGCAAACTGTGTAAAACAGGACAAAACAACATAAGAATAGCATCATAACATGAAATATATCAAAGAATAGGAAAGAATTACTATATAAAATAGTGATGCATTTTGGACGTATCAACTCCCCCAAGCTTAGACCTCGCTTGTCCCCAAGCGAATACTGAGCTCGGTTAACCTGTCCATAAGTTTAGAGAGTGAAGTGTCGATAAATAGAATACGGACAAGAAGCATCATGATTTCTTCACCAAACACAAGCATCCTCAATGGCAATCTTAACTCATAAGGCCCTTATGAGAAAGTAATAACAATTATAATCAAAAGTAAGGCTGAGAAAACTCATCAAATTATGGCAAACATATCCTTGGTCAAAGGACAACTAATAACTTTTACTTTTGATCTTTCTTTTATAATGAAACAATTTGAAGGTTTTGAAAGAACATGTCATTAGTCATGAAGTGAAAATGCTAACACAAAGGAAGATGATTGCTTGGCAAAATCTTTCGCAACCAACTTATTTATCAAATGATAATGTCAACAAAGATGAGGCATGGCAAAATTTAATGCAGCATTATATGAATGAATCCTCATCAACATCAAGTGTCTGTTCTCTTTTAAGGAAAGTAGGAAGTGGGAAAAACTGACTCAACATAAATGTAAAAGAAAAGCCTTGTTATAGGCAAGCAGGGAAAACTTATGTGCTATCCTTAAATCAAACAGAATGAAAAAATATTTGGGAGGTCCATAGTTTGTCAACGAATGCTAATAGATAGCTCAATTACTTGTCAAGCTGCACAAGTTTCAAGGAACGACTCCCAAGTGGGGACGGTCACATCCCCTTAATCTCCTTTGTTTATCACTGCCAAAGTTTCTGATTTCTCATAGACCAAGCGTGAAGGAGGGTGTGTTTGTTGTATTATCTTACGAGTTGGGCGACTCATGCCAGTTCCTCCTCGTATTATGGGTTTGCAGATTAGACATGCAATCCCGGGGTAAAACTTTTCCAACTTAAGAAGATCATGAATTACCTACTACTTCCTCATGAGCTCAACAAGAGGCACAAAACAGAAGATTTTGAACATTTAAGGATAACACATAAATTCTATACTTTTAGGAGTGGTAGGGAAATACCACGAATAGGAAGGTATGGTGGACTCATAAGGAAGATATTGGTTTCAGGGTATGGATGCACAAGCAGAAATGGCTTGGCAAACAGTTTGGCTAGCAAAGGCTTTGAGAGAACAGACAATTGATGATGACTTAGATGCAAAACATATAAAGCATAAACATTAAGGTAAGCATAACACATCAAGTTGTCTTCCTTGTCAACATAACACTTCAATCATAATAACATAAAGGTTTTGGCTATGTCGCTACTTGAGAAAACATGCATGTTGTCATGACCAAAGCTATGTTTGCAAAAATTAAATCAAGTTTTCAGAGCCATACCTGATATAAGGTCAATACTCCCCATAAGAATCATCATATAAGGTCGATTGCGTGAAGAGAAAACCGAGTGGAACGAAGGAACCAATAGACTTCTCATTAATATTCCATCATAGATGACTCCACACTCACGGATACAAACTCTCCATAAAGGAGTGATGGACCTCAATGCAAACACCTATTTCATATAATAACTTCCCTAGACATGATACGACTCTACTTGACTCTAAAAGACTAAGATAAAGATAAAGATGCCGGGCACTCCCCCAAGCTTGGAACAAGCTAAGGGGATGCCATTACCCGAGGAGATTTACTTCCCATTCCTATTCCTGTTGATCACATAGTCCTTGGCGAAGCGCTTCCATGGAAGAGGTTCTCCCGTCTCATGAGAAGCTTCAGTCTCCAAGATCCTGCTTTCAGCACCTAAACCCATGCGCAGAAACTTTAGTTCATACTCACAGTTCTGGTTGTGCAGATCATAAATCTGCCCTTGGAGCTCATCAATTCTTTCTTCTGCTGCGGTGATGCTTGACCACATCCCCCTCATCTCCTTCTTGTAAAACGTCTTCAGCTCCTTGATGAGGTCAAAGTTGTCTTCAACACCACGCTCGACCATCTTCTTGTACTTGAAGACTTATTTCTCCACTTCTTCTAGCCTGGCCTTGATGCTCCCCTCCTTGACATGTTCCTTTAGATCTTCTTGGTGGAGAACACCATCCTTCAACCGGACGGTTTGAGGGTGCTTCTTCACCTCAGCGAGGTAAGGGTTGATGACGTTGACGAGGAACTTGTCCTTGGGGGAACTTGGCGAAGCCATAACACCTAGGTCTAGCTAAAAGATTTCCTGGCAGAAACAACTCGAGAAGAAAACACACGAAATCGCGAGATACGGTGCCGGGGCTATTCGGACAAATATATAGCAAAAATTTCTGCAACAGAAGGAAAGCAACGAGCCAAAGCGGAGTTGGAGGTGGACTCCAGGGTGCCTAGGCGGCCTCCTGGCGCGGCTAGGCCCCCTGGAGCTCCTCTCCGGCTCCGTTCAAGCTTCAAATTTTCCTAATTTTGCAGAAACTCGTAATATGGAACTTTTATGGCGGTTCACGATGTTTCCTTACCGTAATACATACCTTTTCTTATTCTACTTCTGCTGGTGTCTGAAACCGGGCTGCAACATATTCTTCATGAGTTGTTGTGTGTATTAAATTTACATCAACATTGACGGGGTATCCCACCATGTAATGTTTGAGTCTTTTCCCATTCACAACTTGCGGTTTGGTGCCATCAAAATTGTTAATCTTGATCGCACCAGAGCGGTAAACTTCTTCGATATGAAATGGCCCTTCCCATCTGGAAAGTAGTTTACCTAGAGAAAACCTGAAACGACATCTAAACAACAAAACTTTATCACCAACATTAAATTCACGTTTCAAAATCCTTCTATCATGCCACTTCTTTACCTTCTCCTTAAACATTTTAGCACTCTCGTAAGCTTCACTTCTCCACTCATCTAGAGAATTCAAGTGCATGAGACGCTTTTCACCGGCTAACTTTGGGTCAGCATTAAGCTCTCTAACAGCCCAGAAAGCTTTGTGTTCTAACTCTAATGGAAAATGGCAAGCCTTTCCATAGACCATCTTATAGGGAGACATGCCCATGGGGTTTTCGTAAGAAGTTATATACGCCCACAAAGCATCTCCTAACTTCTTTGACTAGTCCTTTCTAGAACTGTTGACTGTCTTTTGCAAGATCAACTTGATCTCTCTATTGGTGAGCTCAACTCGCCCACTAGTTTGAGGATGGTACGATGAAGCAATTCTATGATTGACATCGTACTTGGCTAAAGCTTTTCTAAAAGCTCCATGCGTGAAGTGTGATCCTCCATCAGTCATGAGGTACCTATGTACACCAAACCTAGGGAAAATTACATCTTTGAGCATTTTCAAAGATGTCTTGTGATCAACACTCTCGGTGGGGATTGCTTCAACCCACTTGGTTACATAATCAATGTGACGCCCCCAAAATCAATCCATGTACAGTAATCATACACGCAGGGTACACGGCTGAGATTAGGGTGCCACGGTGAGAATATCACAGCACAACACTAAACAAAAAAGGATAAACCAATATGTTACAATAAAGGGGGTCACACGGACCCGAATACATAAGTTATACAAGCCATAATATCTGAGTACAGACATAATTAGTCAAGTTTTTCCTTAAGAAGGCTAGCACAAATAACATCAGAGATACAGATCGAAAAGGCAAGGCCTCCTTCCTGGGAGCCTCCGAAACTACTCCTGGTCCTGGTCAGCGGGGGTCTCGACGTAGTAGTATCCTCCTCCGGGGTACTCCTGCTCCTGGGCTCCAACGTCGACTGCAGCGGCCGATCAGGCAAAACAGTAAAGGAAATAAAGCAGGTGAGTATCTAGTATACCTGCGAGTCTTACGTCCGCTACTAAGCATTATGCAGTTGTATCAACGGAAAGGGAAGGCTGTATATATAGTGGACTGCAAGATAGAAATCAGAATAAGGGTAAGAAGCTAGGCCTATCGAAGACTAGCATCTTCTGACGTGTCTTGCAGCATGAGAAGAGAAACATCCAACAGTTTATATAAAGCAATAAAGTAACAATGAAGCAGAAGTTGCTGCAACATTGTATAATATAAGTTGTAATGATTAATAATAACAATGCCTCCGAGCTCCCCTCCTCGACTCCCTGCGAGGAAGAAGACCCGGAACCATACAGTTTAATAGTAATAGTTTCTAGTGGTAAGATCCAGCTTCAGCATAAAGCATCCTGTTACCGTGGACACGGCTATTCGAATAGATTAAACTCCCTGCAGGGGTGCACTACTGTTCAGCCTGCACGCTCGGATCTCCAGGGTGGCGTGAACCTTGTTAGGGAACGCCCCACCGAGGCTATCCGACACGACGCAGCCCATCCTAGGCTCAGCAGAGAGGCCATCCGCCGGACTATATCCTATGCGCCAAGGGGTCTAGGTCCCTCACCCTTGCACGCTCCTACACGGTACGAGACTGGCTGGTGAAGCAAAAGCAAATCCAAACACACCTGCTGCAGCAAATAAGACAAGACCGCTTCCCGGCTATCAGCCCGTGGTACTGCTGACGTCTGAAGAGCTTTCGGACAAACTACGACGCGGAGGGCCCACACCGTAATCCCACGTGTAGGTAGTGCGTACAGACCAACGGGCCTCTCAAGTCATCTGCCGAACCATTTAGCATTTTAATTAACCTGCGTGACAACCGTTATCGTTGCCTCGACTTAACCGACCCGCGGTCAACGACAGCAGTCAGGACCACCAGTACATCGGTGCCTGCCCTGTCGTCCCACCAAGTCACTGCGGTTACCAACAAGGTGAACCATCTCCTTACCTTGTCTCGCGTGTGCTCTTGGTAGAGCTCGACTTTCGTGGTTTGGTAACTCTCGCGGGATACGAGCAGGGGCCAAGCACGCCAGTAACGTCGGTCGTACCCTCCCTGTCGTTCCCGACGATATACCTCTCGCGGGCACCGTTGGGTCGCCCGACTTCTTACCTTTAGGACAACCGTTGTTCAGGACCCTATGGCGGCAAGACAAAGTCAGCCTCGAGTGGAGTACAAGGATTACTCCTGGAGCCCACACTTGAGGTGACTAGGCATAACCCAGATAGGGGCCTTTGGCGGTGTCTGCTTTGTACCGTACCTATGCAGTTGTATATATTGTATCTGTGTTCACTCCCCTGAGTGATCACGTCCCGCTAACTAATCCTAGCTGACAATGCGCAGGGCTCACTGCTGAATAATGCATAAGTAATAATAGGCAGCATAGGATAAAGGAAAGGTACATCAAGGGGCGACAAAAACAAGCTATGCAATTGAATAGGATTGTAACGTAGCAGCAGCAGTAACAATGCCTAGTGCAAGAAATGTACGGAAAGATAGGCGATATCTGGGGAAGAGAATGGCTCTGCTTGCCTGGAAGCTCGACGGTAGGGGCAGGGTCGTCGACGAAGTAGTCGTACCCGGCAGCAGTGTAGTCGGCGGTAGCAGCGGGGTCTACCGAAGATTAAGGGGGGGGGAGGAAACAGTAAATACACAGCAATAATATACAAACATATGCATGACATGACAGATGAAATGTCAACGGTGTTCTAACGCAGTGCAATGCATGTTGCTCGGAGCGGGAATTCATCCGGGGATGAACTACCGGCTCCGGGTGATTACCGGACAGGGTGTCCGGAGGGGGAAGGGTTCATGCCGGAGGTGTCGTGGACATCCGACAAACATAAGGGGGTGTATCCGTGTTAGTTGAACCATTCCGGACAACTTTCGTGTTCGAAAGAAATTCATCCGGGTACTTTTTGTCGGTACCGGGAATTATCGACAGACAGCCCGGAGGGGGGAATGTCGATGATCGGTGTGTTAGGGGGGTGGGGTAGACATACGAATAGCGTATCCGTATTCTTTATATTTTTCTGATCAATTTTCATGTATAAAGTTTTTTAATCTGACTTACGGTTTAAAAGTTATTGAATTTCAAAGTTTTAAATCATTTTTAAAAGATTTTCTGGAATTATTTTTATTAATAATTCTAACATTATCCACAAGTCCATTTGACTGGTCAAACTGACCAGTGGGACCTACATGTCATAGGGAGGGGCATTTAAACCATTTTTATTTAATTAACAGATCAGGGGCCCCCACATGTCAGCCACTGATTTTATATAATCCATTATGTTTAATCTGAAATATCCAGAGGGGTCCACAAGTCATTGAGACATTATTCTAATTGCATTTTAATTATCCCAGGGAAATGGTTTAAGGGATAGGGCCCATCAGTCAGTGATACAAAGGGGTTATCCCCATTTAGTTAAATCAGTAGCAATTAGCAGGGGGTTGGCCCACCTGTCATACTGTATGGGGGGGGGGGGTTACTGATTAAACTGGGGGATTAGCCCCGTGGTTAGGCCGAGCCATGCCGGCGGCTAGTCGCCGGGAGCCAGTTGCACGGCGGCGCCAGGCCGGAGTCGCGCTCCGGCGACCCTGGGCACGGCGGAGGGTACCGTTCGACTGGGGGTTGCCCCGCGCTCCCACTGGGACCACTAACGCGGCCTGGGGCGGGCTGTGCTCGCCGGAACGAAGTCCGCAGCAGCGGCCGGAGCACTGGGCCGACGGGGAAGGTGCTCCCGTGCGTCCAAAGGAGCGGGGAGAGGGGGAAAACGGGCGTAGGCTCACCGGGAGCCGGAAGTGGATGGCAGCGGGCGCGAGGAGGCCACGACGGGGACGAATTTTGGTCGCGAAGTTCGCCGGAGTCGGAAGGGGGAAGTGGACGTGTGCTCAACCTCGCGCTCCTCGACTCGATTGCTCGCAGAAGGTGGCGAGGACGTCCACGATGAAGAGGCTGGACGGGCTTGCCGGAGCTGGGAGACGTGGTGGCCGCGCCAGCGTCGTCGACGCGTCCACGGCCTCGCGTGGCGAGCTCCCTCTGTTTGGTTGCGGTGAGGGCGAGGAGTGGGAGATGGCGCGGGGGAACTGAGGGGCGTCTAGGGTTAGGGTTGAGGTGGGGGGGGGGGCGACCTTATCGCCGCCGGGAACCGCCCGATGCGCGGCACGGCGTCGGCCGAGGCCGTGGCGCCGGCGGATGGACGCCACGCCATGGAGGTCGTACGGGAGGAGGGGGACGAGTGGGGTGGTGGGCCGTGGGCTGGCTCAAGTGGCCCAGGGGAAAGAGGGATGGGCCACGGTGGGGGGTGGGCTCGGGCAGTAGATTAGGTTTGTTAGTTTTCTTTTTATTTCTCTTTTGTTTTTCTGTAATTTTCTTTTTGTAACTGTTTTAACCACCTAGGCATTTTATTAAAAGGTTGTAAGTGTACCATTATTATTCTTATCCCATATGTAAGTGCCACAAATAGGTTGGGAAATTTTAAAAGTTATTTAATATTTGCAATAAATATTAAATGAGTTGTTTGGGGTTTTTGGCCACTGTTTATATTTGTTTAGAATTTTCCATAGCACAATAAATACCCAAACCCATATGGTTTTGGTCCAGTGATTATTTGGGATTTTATAAAAGTGGTTCCAAGATTTTTGGAAAAGATTTATTGTCACCATATTTTTAATATTCACCAAAAGGCATTCTAGGGTTTGTTTGAATTTTATTTCGAATGGCTTGTACTTGTTTTGATTCCAGATGATCAAGGTCCATGATCACCATGCATTCAAGAACATCAAAGTGAAATTTGAAATTTGAACTGTTCCAAGTTGATCAACAAAAGTTTTGAACAGTACAGATGAACAGTAACAGTGATTACTGTTCACTGACAGTGAGGGTGTTACAATCAACAACCACGAAAATGTGAGTGTACTTGTGTGAGGGAGGAAAAGGACCCATAAAATCAAAACCCCAGCAATCAAAAGGCTCATTCACTATAGAGTAATTCATAGGCATCTCATTCCTCCTACTAATATTACCAACTCTCTGACACTTATCACAAGATAAAACATAATTTCTAGCATCTTTAAAGAGAGTAGGCCAATAAAAACCTGATTGGAGAACCTTATGTGCGGTCCTCTCACCGGCATGATGTCCTCCATAGGGACTACCGTGACATTGTCTGAGAAAGTCTTTCTGCTCGTGTTCCGGTATGCATCTTCTAATGATCCCGTCCGGACCTTCTTTGAAAAGATGAGGGTCATCCCACAAGTAGTGCCTCAAATTATGGAAGAACTTCTGTGACGCCCCCAAAATCAGACCATGAACAGTAATCATACACGCAAGGTACACGATCGAGATTAGGGACTCACGGTGAGATTTCACAAGAGAACTCTACAAATAAAATAATACAAGTTGTTTAATACAAGCCAGGGGCCACGAGGTCTCGAATACAACAGCTCGAAATCACAAAGTTAGCGGAAGTAATAGTATCTGAGTATAGACACAAGAATACAAGGTTGTCTTAAGAAGGCTAGCACAAATAACAACAGATCGAAAAGGCGAGGCCTCCTGCCTAGGAACCTCCAAACTACTCCTGGTCCTGGTCAGCGAGGGTCTCGACGTAGTAGTAGGCGCCTCCGGGGTACTCCTGCTCCAGGGCTCCAACGTCGACTGCAGCGGCCAATCAGGCAAAACATAAAGGGGGAAATAAAGCAAGGGTGAGTATCTAGTATACCCGCGAGTCTTACGTCCGCTACTAAGCATTTATGCATTTGTATCAAATGGAAAGTGGAGGCTGTATATAGTGGACTGCAAGATAGAAATCAGAATAAGGGTAAGAAGCTAGGCCTATCGAAGACTAGAATCTTCTGACGAGTCTTGTAGCACAAGATGAGAACAGCCAACAGTTCATATAAAACATAAAGTAACAATTAAGCAGAAGTTGCTGCAGCATTGTATAATAGTAAGTAGTAATGATTAATAATAATAATGCCTCCGAGTTCCCCTCCTCGACTTCCCTGCGAGGAAGGAGACCTGGAACCATACAGTTTAATAGTATTAGTTTGTAGTGGTAAGATCCAGCTTCAGCATAAAGCGCCCTGTTACCATGGACACGACTATTCGAATAGATTAAACTCCCTACAGGGGTGCACTACTGTTCAGCCTGCACGCTCGGATCTCCAGGGTGGCGTACACCTTGTTAGGGAATGCCCCACCGAGGCTATCCGAAACATCGCAGCCCATCCTAGGATCAACAGTGAGGCATCTGCCGGACTATATACTATGCGCTCAGGGGTCTCGGTCCCTCACCCTTGCACGCTCCTGCACAGTACGAGACTGGCCGGTGAAGCAAAAGCAAATCCAAACACACCTGCTGCAGCAAAGAAGACAAGACCGCTTCCCGGTTATCAGCCCGTGGTACTGCTGACGTCTGAAGAGCTTTTCGACAAACTACGACGCAGGGGAGCCCATAACTCCTTATCCCACGTGAAGGTAGTGCGTACAGGCCTTTGCGGCCTCTCAAGTCATCCACTGAACCATTTAGCATTTTAATTAACCTGCGTGACAACCGTTATCGTTGCCTCGACTTAACTGACCCACGGACAACGACAACAGTCAGGACCACCAGTACATCGGTGCCTGCCTTGTCGTCCCACCAAGTCTCCGCGGTTACCAACAAGGTGAACCGACTCCTTACCTTATCTCGCGTGTGCTCTTGGTAGAGCTCGACTTTCGTGGTTTGGTAACTCTCGCGAGGTACGAGCAGGGGCCAAGCACGCCAGTCGTACCCTTCCTGTCGTTCCCGACGCAATACCGCTCGCGGGCACCGTTGGGTCGCCCGACTCTTACCTTTAAGGACAACCGTTGCTTAGGTACCTAGAGCGGCTATGCAGAGTCAGCAACAAGTGGAGTACGAGGATTACTCCTCGATAGCTTCACTTGATGTGGCTCGGCAGAGCCGAGCTAGGGGGCCTTAGGCGGTGTCTGCATTGTACCGTACATGCTGCAGTTATAGTAAGACGTATCCGCGTCACTCCCCTGAGTGGTCACGGCCCTGCTATCTAATCCTAGCTAACAATGTGCAGGGCTCACTGCTGAATATAATATATATTTATAAGCCAGCATAGGATAAAGGAAGGTACATCAAGGGGCGACAAAAACAGGCTATGCAATTGAATAGGATTGTAATCGTAGCAGCAACAGTAACAATGCCTAGTGCAAGAAAAGTACGGAATAGCTAGGCGATATCTAGGGAAGAGAATGGCTCTGCTTGCATGGAAGCTTGGTAGTAGCGGTACAGTCGTCGACGACGTAGTCGAACACATGGGCATCGACAGCGGTCGTCGGGACTATCGGACAATAAGAGAGGGGGAGGAAATAATAAATACACGACAATAATAGCAATACAAATACAAGGCATGGCAAACGCATTGTTGGCGATGTTCTAACGTAGTGTTAAGTATTTTTAGGCGGGGCGGGAATTTATCCGGGAATGACTCATCAGTACCAGTCGATTACCGGACAGATGATCCGGAGGCGGAAGGTTCCATGTCTGCAGTGTTAGAGACATCTGACGGACATGTGGATAGTGTAACCGTGCTCGTTGATCCATTCTGATCAACTTTCATGTTCAGAATATTTTCATCCGAAAAGTTTTACCGGTACCGGGTAATTATCAGACAATGCAATCGGAGGGGGAATGTCTCAGGTTCGGTATGTTAGAGGGGTGCGGTGAGTATGCGGGTAGCGTATTCGTAGTTGTTGTATTTTTCTGAGCAACTTTGATGTATAAAGTTTTTGAATCTGACTTATGGTTTAAAAGATATTTAATTTTAAAGTTTAAAACATTTTAAATCAATTTTTTTTGGATTTCTTTTATTATTTAAAATGCAACATTATCCACAGAGGGCTTGACTGGTCAAACCTGACCAGTGGGTACCACTGGTTAGCCTCACAATACTAATAATTCATTTTCTTAAACAAAAATAGAGCCAGGGCCCACATGTCATAGACAGAAATTTATCTAATTCTTTTAATTATTAATCTGACAATGGGGTCCATGTGTCATTGACAGAGAGTTAACTAAACAGTTTTAATTTATTTACAAAGGCCAGGGGCCCACTGTCAGTCTAACAAAGGGGTAGTTTAACCTCTTAACTATTTTTGTTAGTGACTAATTATCCGGTGGACCCACTATCAGTGGGTGCTAACCCACGGCTTAGGCCTAATGACGTGCCACGCCAACTCGACCACGCCGGCGAGATAGGGGGTCACCGGCGGTGGTCGTGCGCTTACCACAGCGCACCAATTCGGGCGTCGTTTGATGCTATGGGTTCCACGGGACGTGCCGCCTCCATCCCCGCAACAGACGCGAGCTAAGACGGTCCAGGGCGACGGCGACACCCACCGCGGCGGTGGCCGGAGTAGTTCTTAGCGGAGGGACGGCCACAGGTCACCAGAACAAGCGCAAAGAGGGTCCATCGAAGGGGAAGCTCACATGGAGTTCAATGGGGGACTCAGGGGAGCCTGTCGTGGTCGGAGATGAGCGAATCGTGGCAAGGTCGCCGGCGGCCGAGGTGGGGAACGTTGATGATGGAGATGGCTGTGGTGGCTCCCGACGTCGATTGAGCACTCGAGGTGGTGGAGTCGTCAGTTGCGCACCTCCTGGACGTGGTGGCCGAGCCTGCGGTGACCGGTGGCCACGAGTGCGCCGGCAGCGCGGCCACGAGCGCGTTCGGATGCGGGGGGGGGGGGGGGGGGGGGAGGACGAGGCAGAGGGAGAGTGGAGGCGCGAGGGAGGTAGCAGGGGAAAAGGGGAGGGCTAGGGTTCGGGAAGGGACACGGGGGTGACGGGGATGTACCCCGGAAAATCCCATGGTCAGGGACTCTGGGTTAGTCATGAGAGACACAGGTTGGACGATAGCTCGCCGGCTAACAGGAGGAGACGTTCCTGCTCGATATTATTTCTTGGAGATGCGATTACAGGGAAGGCCAAGGCTAGTGCGCTCAAGGCTAGGGTTACAGATTTTGTATTGGTTGATCTTGACGCCTCCCCTTCTAGCCTTTATATAGTCGTCCAGGTCTCGGGGAGTCCGTCCTGGATTACAAATAGTACTTCCTAACCCTAAGCTTGCCTTATACGCCAGGTGTAAGCCCTCCTTATTAGTCGTGGACTCCTACGTCGGTGCCACTAGTGGACCAAGGCTGGACCCAAGCGACATCTTTGTGGGCCTTCTGTCTTCGGGTACACCGGGTAGGCCCATCCATAGGAGTCGTGGGGTCACCCCCTCGTCAGTAGCCCCCGAGTGCCTGGGGGACTCGGAGAGTCGCGCAGGGACTCGAGTCCATTCTTGCGTCGTTTTCGATGTATGCATTTTTCAACCGCGGGTCGCTGGCAGTCTAGGGCCATGACAAAACCTGTTCCGAGGGAATGCTAAGCTGAAAGGGCCCAAGGAGTCGACTGGTCGAGCCTTGGTGAATTGCACTAGTGGCAAATACCGCAGTAGCCCAATCAAACTCATGTCCCTCGACATGAGTTTGGAACACTGGTGTCGAGCAAAATTCATGCCGCTGCAGGTCTTACAGTGATCAATTGCCGCCAGTAAAGTTCATAGCCTAGGAACGTCCGCCCAGCTTTTTCTATCATGCAAGCGCATGGGAAAGATTGGGAGTGAAATCGCTCTGCGGCAAGTCCCAGCCCGGCCGATCTGCGCAACGGGGTCTTACCTATACGCTAAGCTTGCGTGGCATCTGGGCACTGTGTATCGTGTTCCAGGAATATGTATTTTTTATCGAGGCACGGAGCCTAATTAGTGATGCACCCACTTGGCATAAACAATCAAGTGAGTTGTTTTAGCAGTCACTCGCGGAGCTTTGTCGAGCGCTCGGGCGAGGAGTAATGTAGAGAAGTACTTGCTCGGGAAGTCTTTCGAGTGCTCGGGTACTTAGAGTTTTGCGAGTAATCACTCGAGTATCGCCTTCGCCCTCAGGGTGAGGGAGCACCCGATACCCTGGGACCATACGATCTGGCGAGTGCAGGTCTTCTTATCTTGTGTGGTGGTGAGGGAGCACCCGAAACTCTCATGGGTGCGAGTAATCACTCGAGCATGCATTTACTTCTAGGTGAGGGAGCACCCGAAACTCTCATGGGTGCGAGTAATCACTCGGGCACATCTTTTCTTCTAGGTGAGGGAGCACCCAAGACTCTCATGGGTGCGAGTAATCACTCGAGCACATCTTTTCTTCTAGGTGAGGGAGCACCCGAGACTCTCATGGGTGGATGCGCTCCCGATGGGAGTTAAATATATTTGAAAAATGTATTTGAGTTAGTAAAAATGGTGCTTGCAGGCTGCATTTTCTTTTGCGCTGCCACTTTAATTTTACCTCTTCTTGGTAAGGATAATGATCTCCTTGCTGGAGGACCGTCAAAGATGCTCTGTCTGCGAACCGTCATATCTTCATGACCGATCATAATGATGGCCTTTGTGGCGTGCTGCAGCCGCCTGTTGAGTTACCGATGCATGTATTGAAAAACTCACGAGATTTGACGCGTCCAGCGCACAGTGCCACCCGTGTGAAAGCATCTTTTGTCTTGGAATTCGAATCGCCTAGCACGCTGGGTCTTTGATTTAATTGCTCCCGTCTTCTGGGCTTCTGAGTGTTCTTGGGTTTGTGCTATAAATAGACCCCTCTTCTTCATCTAGCAGCAGTGTTCGACCTCTGCTCATCTTGCTCCCTTTTCTCTTCCTCTTCTTATGGGGACCAAGCGAGGTGCAGGTATGGGGCTGGCCGCGGCCGTGTTCGCCGTGGCCGCGGTAGTCGTACTCCGCGCTCCTCTCGCGGCGGTCGTCGTGGTGCGTCGTCGACGCCTTCCTACTCTTCCTTGGAGGAGGGTTTTTGGCGCTACGATTTCCTCCTACGCGTCCGTGGTCGGAACGCCGGTCGCATTCTTCTTCCTCCCGCATTTTCTGCCCTTGTTTCTGAGTGTAGTCTTGATGGCTTGATGCTTCGTCTTCAGGGGTGCACTCGATCTCCTTCTTATGTTGAGTTGGAGATCGATAGTTCCCGTTTGATTTTCCTTGGCTTTGGTTGGAAGTCGTTTGATCGGCGTTTGATCTTGCGTGATGGTGATACCCTCTGCTGCCGCTTTGATGGCGAAAATACTCTCACCATCCGCGCTTTTGACCCGAGCGGCAATCGCATGGATCCGTGCTAGCAGGAGACAAGCAGCGACAATTCCAGCAGGTCGGGGAGTCGTACGCCTACGTCTTCAACGGCTTCGTCCTCTGGCAACTCTTCGGGTGGTGATGCTGTGTCCTCCAGCTCTGGAGAGGACCTCAACGTCAAGCCACCGATCAAGCGGGCACGCCAGGCGACCTTTTAGAACTAGAGGCAGCGGCGTCATCTTCGCCTGTAGATTGGGTGGAGCTGGAGAAGAAGCTGGTGGAGCCGGAGAAGAAGCTGGCGGAGCATCGGCTTCGGTGCTCCGAAAATAAGTCGAGCTTCACCTTTTGTTATGTCATTGGCATCATGAGCTGGCTGCTTCGACTCCTCCCTTGTCTGTGATGATGCTCGTTGTATTGGTGCCAATCACCCCAGCATGGGCACACATGTAGAAGTCATAATTCCTTGGGTGATTGGTGCTGTAGTCTTGTCGGCTGCCTGTGTCTTTGTAACTAGGTTAATTATTCATGTAATGAGGATTGTCTTCGAGTAGTGAGAGCTTCCTTCTATCCAATGTACTCAGTTCTTGTAATGTATTTCGAGTCCTTTGCGATGCGACCTATCTTCGAGTCCTTGTTGTATGAGCTATTTGTGGATTCTTTCAATGAGAGCTGTCTTCGAGTTCGTCAAGCCCTTGTACTTTGGGTTCTATCGGGTGCGCGTCAGCGCTCCCGATGGGAGTAGTCCCCGAGGCTACGTTCGAGTTGGAGAGTCGAACGTAGGCTGAGATTTGTTTCCTTTGTTGTTTCTTCTGTTGACTGCCGTCTTTTATCGGGTGCGCGACAGCGCTCCCGATGGGAGTAGCCCCCAAGTCTTTAGGTGATCGTTGGCGATCAGGTGAAGACTGAAGGAAGTTCTATGTCCTGTGCTCCATCGATATTTCTCCAAAGTACTTGGTGTTCCACCTGGTTGTAGTTGTTTCCTCCCTTTGATTCCAAGCGGTTTTTAGCAAGTGGCGCCTATCGGGTTTTTTTTGCTTGGACCCTTCTTGTTAAGTTACGGGCTGCAGGAGAGATGATAGAGTTTCTCTGGGGGAGGTGTGCTCGAGACCCCTGGCATTTTTAGGTAAAGATTGCGTGAGCGACGATAGCGTCTCTCGGGGGGAGTCTGTGCTCGAGCCCCCGAGTGCTTTAGTGAAAGATCGCGTGAGCGACGATAGCGTCTCTCGGGGGGAGTCTGTGCTCGAGCCCCCGAGTGCTTTGAGTAAAGATCGCGTGAGCGACGATAGCGTCTCTCGGGGTGAGTCTGTGCTCGAGCCCCCGAGTGCTTTGAGTAAAGAATGCGTGAGCGACGATAGAGTTTCTCGGGGGGAGTCTGTTGTAACAGCCCAGTTTTTGCAAAAATTAAAAATTTTGTTTTCGGTATGATTTGTTTGATTGTCTGATTTGTTTGCGGTGTTTGCATCCCCGATTTATCGATCGGCGATTATTTTCCCCCTCTTATCTCGTATCGGACGGAGACTGACCCTTGCCACCTTGACACTCGACCTTTGCGACACCGGGTTTCACCCGATCACCGTCGCGAAAACCGCACGAGACCAGCCGCAGCCAACGGAACGAAAAACCCCGTTTAATAATTAAACGGGTTATTTTTATAGCGCGCCGGAAAATGTTGTCAGAATGTCACCGCAGTGAGGTACGATCGACGGGCTCGACGCGCTGAGTGCGTGGTTCGAGATTTCGTCGGAATCGGAGTCCGTATGCACCTTCGGCGGTCACGAACGTGAGCACCGGACGCCCGAGAGAAAAACCGGTGATATTTTTGCAAACTGCCAGCCAACCATGCTATATAAAGACCATCACACTCCCACCCATTTTTAGGGTTTTCCTGAGCCAATTTTGCAGCCACCCCCCTGATCTGTCTCAGATCTGACCCAAACCACCCCCAAAATCCGAAACCCTAGCCCTGGACGCTCCCGGAGCCGTCGGATCGCAGATCGGAGGGCTCCCGGAGCGCCACGTCGCCTGGCCAGCTCCCACCTTCTCCAACCTCTCTCCTCTCTCTCTCTCCCGCAGCCATGGAGGACCCGAGCGCCGTCGCCGCTCCCGCCGGCCAGCAGCAGCCAGCAGCTCGCCGGACCTCTCCTTCCTCTCTCCCTTTCCTCCTCCTCTCCTCTCTCTCTGACCCGCCTCCTCTTCCTTGCAGGGTAGCCGCCGGGCCGCGCCGCCATGGGAGCCTGAGGGAGCTCGAACCGCGCCCCCATGGCTCCCCTCCGCGTCCAAGCTGCCGCGCCGCCCCTTCCCTCCGGGATCCCCGCGCCGGCCGCCGACCTCCACGCGCCCCGTGCCTGGCGCCGCTCTCCCTCGCCGGAGGCCAGCCGGCCAGGAGCCGCCGCCGCCAGCCTCCTGGAACGGGAGGAGCACGGAGCCAGCGCCCACTCCAGCCGCACCAGCCGCCCGATGCGCCCACGTGGGCCAGGAGCCTCCAAGGCCCAGCGGCCCATTCGCCCCGCCAGCCCAGGCCGGCCACCTCCAGGCCAGTGGGCCTCAGCCCAACAGTGAGGCACCCGTTTTTTTTATTTTTCTGTTATTGTTTTTTAGTTAGTTGGGCCCAGTAGCTTTTGGCCCGTTTAGGTTTTTTTTGTCTGTGCTAGTTTTTTTATTTAATTAGGCAGTTTTAGTTGTTTATTTTTACAGTGCCGTAACTTTTTAACCGTAGCTCCGATTGCGACGATTTAAATATGAAACTTGCTTAGAATTGTGTCTAGTTTAATAATATGTTGCTTGTTGCCATGTTTGACTTTGTTTACATGCTGTTTGACTGCTAATTACACTGCCTGCCACTGAAACTGTAACTGCTATAACTTTTTATCTGTTGCTCTGTTTAAAATGTTCTTTATATGTAACTTGATTAGTTTTTCGTGTACTTTGTGTTTATGCTATTGTTTTCTGTTGTTAACCAACTTAAAATATGGTTTAGGGCAGAACAGTACCAAATCTTTTAATCATCGTGCGGCACTTAGTGTTATGCCATATTTAGGTTGTGCCTCACTTAAATTGACTAGCATAGATAGTTTACTTTGTGCTTCACCTCTTGACCTGTCTGTATGATATGCCATGCTTGCTTGAGTTGCCATGTTAACAACCTTTGTTTGATCACCTGTAGCTAAACAACTTGAACCACCATAAACGTGCGGTATTCGTCGTGTGTGACGAGTACTCCACTTAAATCGTTAGTAACCGCTCTCGACGGTAGGTGCGATGTCTCGTGTTACTTCTTGTTGATGCTTGCTCTTGTATTGCTCCGTAGTAATAGTGGTGCACCGTTGATTGCTTTCCAGTGTTTACCCTCTTGTGTGCTTCCGCGGGTACCTCTCGGAGACGATGCGAGCTTGCGATCAACTACACCTTCGGAACCCGACTTATCAACAGGCAAGGACTATACATTACTTATGATCCATTCTATTTCAACCAGCGGTTTGCATGCTAGTCTAGGTTAGGCTCGATGTTTGATCCTACCACATGTTACAACCTCTTTTAAACCGATACAGCCATGTCCCCTCCCAGCAAACCTTGTACTGCTATGTTACTTTTGCTCGTTTCTCAGCCCCTGCTTAGTATGCATGCTTAGGATGCTACGATGTTACCCTGTTACTCTTTGGGTTGGGATATCACCTTATTATAATTGATGATATGATTATTATAAATGTTGACTATATTCGACGAAGGATGGAAGGTCTAGGCTATCCCGCCCCGACGCTTTGTTCCATTCGAGTTACCTAGGATCCGAGTTCCGGGTATTGGTTTTGAGACTGAGCGTGCCTAACCGCGTGTGGGATTTTATGGGGTCCCCTTTTCTTACCTATCTAGCTTCAAACATTTCTAGTGGTGGCCCAAGCTGATTTACCATTTGAAAACATGCATATATATCTTGTCGAGTCGCTCCTAGCAGATATCTTTTAAAACAACTTGGGCCAGCGGAGACATGGTTTCTTTGTTGGTCCACACCTGGAAGCTAGGGGGCTGCCCACATCTGTTTGGGTAGCTAGCCCGACCTCGTCCAAACGGTAGAGGCCGATTCGAGAGCGCGACCGGCTTTTGAGTTGGATGTCGACTCACCGGGGGCCACCCGGATTTGTGCGTTGTTAGTTAGAGGGACCTGTCGTTTCGGATCTCTTGGAACTAAATCATAAAATGGTTGCCTATGATGGGTAGCAACTGAGAGTGATGGACGTGCGTGCGGAGCCTCGTAATGGGCAGTTGGTACACCCCTGCAGGGTTAAATCTTTTCGAGAAGCCGTGTCCATGGTTATGGACGACTTGAGACCTACTCCTTGTTCATAGACAACAACAACTGAGATAATCTTAATGTAACTTGATCAACGTGTGTGTGCCTTGACTGCTTCTTCTTCGTCGGGGTGCGAAGAGGAGGACAAGGATAGGATAGGTGTTATGTTTGCGTAGTAGGTGGATAGCAAGACTGTTGGAGGCGATTCCTCATCGAATGCTTGGATTCTTATCTTACTCTTTAGATCGTTAGCCACTTCATAAATGCTAGTGCGGCAGCAACCTCACCACTTACCCCTTCCTTACCGTAAACTACTAGTTGTCCTAGAATGACGAGTGATGAAGTCCTTGCTGGGTCAGATGACCACTACAGTTGGATGCTGAGTACCTCTGTACTCATGATACTACCCCCAAACTCTTTTCAGGGTTCAGATCGACAACCGGTATGGTGATCGACGTTTCACGTGGAGACTCGACGACGACTAGTTAGGCGGATCCCGGCGGAGGGCCTGGACCCGTGTGGTTATGGGATCGATGCTTTTCTCTTTGCCAGTAGGAATTTGCTTGTAGTCTGTACTCAGACATGTACCTTCCGCTGTTGTATTGTATTTAAGGCAGTTGTATGCCGATTGTATGAGATGTTGTATCCTTGTATCTGTAATGTTGTGATATCATGTTGGAAATCCGGGGCATATGGCTTTGTCATATGTCGCGGTGGGTCCGATATGTGCTTCGTCCCCGGATCTGGGTGGAAACACTTAGATCGGGAATAGTACCGCATATCGGGCCTTACAACTTGGTATCAGAGCCTTACCGACCGTAGGATCCCTTCTCTGGCCGAAGTCGAGTCTAGACAAAAATTATTTTGTAGCTACTAAGTTAGTTATCGGAGAGTAGGATTCCTTTTTACTCCTTACCCTTGCTCTGGTCAGGACAAGTGCCGTAATTGTTTTACTCTCGCCTTATCCCCTTCAAACTTTAGGATCTCGAGTGTGTGGAGTTTCGGAACCGTTACAATGCTTTGCTTGGGAAGTATTGTCTCGATTCCGAGCTCAGGTGGGAATTCCTGTAGCACCTTTAGCTTCTCCGATTTCGGATATCATCGGGGTCATCCTTTGCCCTTCCTCCTTTTTCTTGGTGTTTTTACGACTTGCGTCGAAAATCACTATCCCTTGATCTGGTTATCGTTGTCGTTCCTCCTCTTGTCACTGACGTTTTCGTTATTCCGACGTTACCGTCTCTCTGCGGAAATCTATCTCAACCGAAGTTCGACGTCGACATGGAGCAGAGTCCCTTGTTGGTGGTGTTGAAGATCGTCGACTCTCTTCTCTCTCCCCCTCTCCCCCGGATCGTCCTGGATCTCGGGACGAGATCCCTTGTTGGTGGTGTTGCCTGTAACAGCCCAGTTTTTGCAAAAATTAAAATTTTTGTTTTCGGTATGATTTGTTTGATTGTCTGATTTTTTTGCGGTGTTTTCATCCCTGATTTATCGATCGGCGATTATTTTCCCCCTCTTATCTCGTATCGGACGGAGACTGACCCTTGCCACCTTGACACTCGACCTTTGCGACACCGGGTTTCACCCGATCACCGTCGCGAAAACCGCACGAGACCAGCCGCAGCCAACGGAACGAAAGACCCCGTTTAATAATTAAACGGGTTATTTTTATAGCGCGCCGGAAAATGTTGTCGGAATGTCACCGTAGTGAGGTACGATTGACGGGCTCGACGCGCTGAGCGCGTGGTTCGAGATTTCGTCGGAATCGGAGTCCGTATGCACCTTCGGCGGTCACGAACGTGAGCACCGAACGCCCGAGAGAAAAACCGGTGATATTTTTGCAAACTGCCAGCCAACCATGCTATATAAAGACCACCACACTCCCACCCATTTTTAGGGTTTTCCTAAGCCAATTTTGCAGCCACCCCCCTGATCTGTCTCAGATCTGACCCAAACCACCCCCAAAATCCGAAACCCTAGCCCTGGATGCTCCCGGAGCCATCAGATCGCAGATCGGAGGGCTCCCGGAGTGCCACGTCGCCTGGCCAGCTCCCACCTTCTCCAACCTCTCTCCTCTCTCTCTCTCCCGCAGCCATGGAGGACCCGAGCGTCGTCGCCGCTCCCGCCGGCCAGCAGCAGCCAGCAGCTCGCCGGACCTCTCCTTCCTCTCTCCCTTTCCTCCTCCTCTCCTCTCTCTCTGACCCGCCTGCTCTTCCTTGTAGGGTAGCCGCCGGGCCGCGCCGCCATGGGAGCCCGAGGGAGCTCAGATCGACAACCGGTATGGTGATCAACGTTTCACGTGGAGACTCGACGACGACTAGTTAGGCGGATCCCGGCGGAGGGCCTGGACCCGTGTGGTTATGGGATCGATGCTTTTCTCTTTGCCAGTAGGCATTTGCTTGTAGTCTGTACTCAGACATGTACCTTCCACTGTTGTATTGTATTTAAGGCAGTTGTATGCCGATTGTATGAGATGTTGTATCCTTGTATCTGTAATGTTGTGATATCATGTTGGAAATCCGGGGCATATGGCTTTGTCATATGTCGCGGTGGGTCCGATATGTGCTTCGTCCCCGGATCTGGGTGGAAACACTTAGATCGGGAACAGTACCGCATATCGGGCCTTACATCTGTGCTCGAGCCCCCGAGTGCTTTGAGTAAAGATCGCGTGAGCGACAATAGCGTCTCTCGGGGGGAGTCTGTGCTCGAGCCCCTGAGTGCTTTGAGTAAAGATCGCGTGAGCGATGATAGCGCCTCTCGGGGGGAGTCTGTGCTCGAGCCCTCAAGTGCTTTGAGTAAATATCGCGTGAGCGACGATAGCGTCTCTCGGGGGGAGTCTGTGCTCGAGCCCCTGAGTGCTTTGGGTTGGTAGCATTTGGGCAACATCATTTTATTGCGTCAAACAGTTTGTATGAGTTGTCAGTTGAGCATGACTGGTGAAGACTATGGGTAGAACAGGCGTAGGTTCGCTACGTTCCATGGATTTCCCACGTCCTCGTCAGTCTTCGGGTTCTTCAGTCTATAGGCGCCTCCTCCTATGACCTCTGAAATTATGAACGGTCCTTCCCATTGGGGGGCAAGCTTGTGGACTTTCTCTTGTATGAGCCGTAGGACAAGGTCACCGTTGTTGAAGGTTCTGGTGCGCAGGCGGCTGCTTTGGTAGGTGCGCAGCTTGTCCTGATACCCCTCTGACCTTGCTAGGGCTGTGTCTCTTGCTTCGTCTGCTGTGTCCTTGTCATCTTGTAGAGCTTATTCTGCTTCCTCTTCTTCGTACCTCGAGATCCGGGGTGCCCCGAATTTGAGGTCATGTGGTAGTACTGCCTCCTCCCCGTACACCACGAAAAAAGGTGTGTACTGGGTTGCGGTATTTGGGGTAGCTCGTAGGCTCCATAGTACTGCGGGGAGTTATTCTACCCAGTTTCCTGCGGCCTGCTCGAGTGGTGCAAGGAGCCTTTTTTTGATTCCTCCGCATACTAGGCCATTTGCTTTTTCCACCTGGCCATTGGACTGCGGGTGCGCAACTGATGCGTAGTTGATTTTGATGCCCAGTTCTTCGCAGAAGTTCTGGAATTCTGCCGCTGTGAAGTTCGTACCGTTGTCCGTGATAATGTTGTGTGGTACCCCGAACCTGAAGATGATTGATTTGATGAAGTTGACTGCCGTGAGGGCTGTTGAGCTGGTGATGGGCACTGCTTCGATCCACTTGGTGAACTTGTCGACTGCTACGAGCAGGTGTGTTCTTCCTCCCTTTGATGATTTCTTGAGCGGGCCCACCATGTCGAGTCCCCAGGTGGCGAGCGGCCATGATAGTGGTATGGTCTTGAGTTCTGCGGCTGGAGCGTGCGGTCTGCTGGCAAATTTTTGACAGGCAATGCAACGCCGCACGATGTCTTCTGCGTTTTTCATCGCAGTGGGCCAATAAAACCCCGCTCGGAATGCTTTGGACATGAGCACTCGACTGCTCGCGTGGTGCCCGCAGGTGCCCTCGTGGATTTCGAGCAGTAGGGATATGCCGTCTTCTTCGTCGATGCACTTCTGGAGTATCTGGGTGATGTTGCACTTGTATAACTGTCTGTTAATCACTTTGAATGCCTTGGATCGACGACTGATGCGCCGAGCCTCTGAGACGTCTTGCGGTAGCATGCCTTCGATTAGGAATCGGAGGAACGGTTTTGTCCACACTGGTCCTTCGAGTGCTGTTGGATCTGTAGGTTCGACCGCTTGGCTGCTGTTGCCTTCGGATGAACTTGCCGATGCCACCTGTGCTGGCTCAGTGATGTCGTCATATACAGCTGCTTCGGGTGCTGCTGTTTGTACATTGATTGATCTCTGGCTGATGCTTTCAAGGAAGGCGCCGGGTGGTACTGGTCCTCGAGTCGAGCCGATGTTTGCGAGTTCGTCCGCTTTTGTGTTTTTTGTTCTGGGGATATAATTGAGCTCGCAACCGTCAAAACTTCCTTCGAGCGTGTTGTAGAGCTTCTGATATGCCGCCATGTTGTCGGCTACTGCATTGCAGTCTTTCATCGCCTGCTGGACGACGAGGTTGGAGTCTTCGTAGATTACGAGGCGAGTGGCACCGCATGTTTTGGCCATGCGCATGCCATAGAGCAGTGCCTCATATTCGGCTTCGTTGTTGGAGGCGTGGCTGAAGTTGATCTGGAGGACGTATTTGAGTTTCGTTCCTTTGGGGGAGACCAGAACGACACCTGCTCCGGCTCCTCGCTGTCTTTTGGACCCATCGAAGAACATTGTCCATGAGTTCGATAGGTCCGGGGGGCCTGGTTTCTAGACCTCCGTTCACTTCAACCAGAAAGTCTGGGAGTACTTGGGCCTTGATTGCTGTTGGGTGATTGAACTGTAGGTCCCGCGGGCTGAGCTCAATGTTCCACTCGGCGACTCGCCCAGTCGCTTCGGGGTTGTTGAGGATGTTCGCGAGCGGTGCGCTGCTCACGATTGTGATAGGGTGTTCGTCGAAGTAGTGCGACACCTTTCTTGAGGTCGCGATGATGGCCAGTAGTAGCTTCTGGTAGTGCGGGTACCGCTGCTGGGATTTTTTCAAGAGCATGCTGAGGTAGTAGATCGGCCTTTGTATGCTCTGGACCTTGCCTTCTTCTGTGCGCTCGACAACGAGTGCTGTGCTTACCACGCTGTTGCGTGCTGCCACATAGAGGTACATCTTTTCTTTTTCTTTGGGTACGACCAAGATCGGTGGGGTCGAGAGTGTCTTCTTCAGGTCCGCGAATGCTTTGCGGGTTTCTTCGGTCCACTCGAATTTCTCCCCTTTTCTGAGCAACTGGTAGAATGGCAGTGTGCGCTCTCCCAATCTGCTGATGAAACGACTCAAGGCTGCGAGTCTTCCAGTGAGCTGCTGTACACCTTTGATGTCGGTTGGCTCCTGCATCCTGGCGATTGCTTGAACTTTCTCGGGGTTCGCTTCAATTCCTCGAGCGGAGACCATGTACCCGAGCAACTTCCCAGCTGGGACGCCGAATGCGCACTTCTTTTGGTTGAGCTTGATTCTGTACTTGTTGAGCGCTGCGAAGGTCTCGAGCAAGTCGTCGAGTAGCGTGTTTGCACTGTAAGTTTTGATGACGATGTCGTCCATGTAGACTTGCACGTTTCTTCCAATTTGCTCTTTCAAGCAGGCTTGCATCATCCGCTGGTATGTGGCACCGGCGTTCTTGAGTCCGAAGGGCATTGTCCTGTAGCAAAATACGCCGTAAGGGGTGATGAATGATGTATGCTCTTCGTCTTCTTCCTTCATTCTGATCTGATTGTATCCTGAGTAGGCATCGAGGAACAATAGTAGATCGCATCCTGCTGTCGAGTCGATTATCTAACCGATTCTTGGCAGGGGAAAGTGATCCTTTGGGCAGTGTTTGTTGACTGGCCCGTAGTCGACGCACATTCGCAACACGTCTGTGTCTTTCTTGGGGACCAGCACAGGGTTCGTGATCCAAGTAGATTTCTTCGTCTCTCGGATGAATTGGGCGTCGAGTAATCGGTTGACCTCCTCCCCGATTGCTCTGCGCTTGGGTTCTGAGAATCTTCGTAGTGCCTGCTTCACTGGCTTGGTGTTTGGCTTGATGCGCAGCGCGTGTTCCGCGAATTCGCGCAGTACTCCTGGCATGTCGGCTGGGTACCAGGCAAAGATTTCCCATTCTTCACGGAGGAAAGAGATGAGGGTAGTTGCTTGGTCTTCCGGGAGATGGGCGTACACGCGGACTGTTTTTTCTGGGTCCGTCGGATGAACTTGGTGGGCGACCGTGTCGCTGTCGATCCCAAAGTCCCGCCCATATTCTTTTTGACTCGCTTCGGCTTGCTAGAGGAAATATACTTTTGTCTGTCGTCATGGCTATTTCTGTGAGTTCTTGCTCGGCTCCGAAGGTGTCGGAGACTTTGTGGAAATCGCGATCACATTGGTCTGATTTGGTGAAGCTCCCGTTGAATGTAATGACGCCCCCCGGATCCTGGCATCTTGAGTTTTAGGTAGGCGTAGTGCGGATTCGCCATGAATTGTGCGAATGCTGGACGTCCCAGTATGGCGTGGTATTGCGACTGCCAATCGAGTACTTCGAACTCGAGGGTGTGTCTTGCGAAATTGCGTCTGCTGCCAAAGACAACTTCGAGCTTGATTATTCCAAGGGAAGTAGCCGCTTCTCCTGGGACTACTCCGTATAACACGGTGCTTGATTTTTTCCATACTGATCGTGGGATCAACATCTTGTGTAGGGTGCTGACGAAGATTATGTTCATGCTGCTGCCTCCGTCCATGAAGATTTTGTCCATGTCGTACCCTACAATTTGAGCGTTGAGTACCAGGGGCGCGTGCCACGGCCTTGGGACCGCAGGTGGGTGGTCACTCTGGTCGAACTTGATGCTGGTTTCTGCGTCGTGTAGCTGGTAGACTTCGACTGTGTTTAGGTTCTCGGCTGTTCTAGCTTGCAGGGTGTAGGCGTCCTGTTGGGCTTGCGATACCTTGCCTTCTTGGATCATGTACACCTGTCCTTGAGTCGGGTTGGAGCGTCTTTCGGGACTTGGAGTCGGCGACTGCTCGGTTCGTCGGGTGCGCTTGGATTCTCGCTGTTTTTCCTCCTTGAGGCCGTCGGCGAGTTCGTTGAACAGGCGGCAGTTTCCCAGAGTGTGGCCCGATCTGATGTATCCCCGGTCATCTTCGAAGCAGTGGATCGTGCAGGGTCCTTCTAGCTGCTCCCTGACCGTGAGCTTGCTGGATCCGGCGTGTCGTTTCTTCCTTGAGGTTCGGAAGAACAACGCATGATCCGCCGGGTGCTCGTGGACTCGCGGGTCGGTTTCGATCGCCACGCTTAGATTCTGGTTCCTTATAAGGTTGGCGAATTTGTCTGGTCTTCGATCTGGGTCGTAGTATTCGCCGGTCTGGGTCTCAGAGTCACTGTCCTGGCGGGCGACAACTGTCCGCGCGGCGGCGGGTCATCGGGTGCTCGGCGGGCGCGTAGCTCTATAGTGCGACTCGTCGAGTGGGGTGTCTTCGTAGAATCCTCGCGCCTGTCTTCTCGGTCGTCGATTTCTTATTTGTTGGTGATGATCTTGACGATCGCTGATCTCGAGCTCGGAGTCGGCGTCTTGTTGTGCGGCGGGTGCCTGGGTGGCGGTGGGTCGTCGAGTGGTCGTTTGGTCCTCTGCTTCGTGTTGTAGTTCATTGATCGGGATCTCTGCGTAGAACCCTCGCGCCTTTCTTTTGGGTCGTCGATTTCTCCTTCATTGGTGATGGAGTCGGTTGCCGCCATAATATTGTTCTTGGCACAGCTGCATGCCGAGTGATCTCGATGGGGCGGCAGAGATGTTTGCCATGATCTTGAATTCTTCGGGTGGATTGGATCTGGTTCTAGCTCTTGAGTTGTGGCTTGCTGAAGATGGAACCACCGAGATTGTAATTCCAACCTGTGTAGTTCCCATAGACGGCGCCAATTGACGGGGATGTACCCCGGCAAATCCCATGGTCAGGGACTGTGACGCCCCCAAAATCAAGCCATGTACAGTAATCATACACGCAAGGTACACGATCGAGATTAGGCACTCACGGTGAGATATCACAACACAACTCTACAAATAAAATAATACAAGCTGTTTAATACAAGCCAAGGGCCACGAGGGCTCGAATACAACAGCTCGAGAGCACAAAGTCAGCGGAAGCAATAGTATCTGAGTACAGACAGAAGGATACAAGGTTGCCTTAAGAAGGCTAGCACAAATAACAACATATCGAAAAGGCGAGGCCTCCTGCCTGGGAACCTCCAAGCTACTCCTGGTCTTGGTCATCGGGGATCTTCACGTTGCGGTGGTCGATATCGGGAACTCCTGCTCCTGGGCTCCAACGTCGACTGCAGCGTCCGATCAGGCAAAACAGTAAAGGAAATAAAGCAGGTGAGTATCTAGTATACCCGCGAGTCTTACGTCCGCTACTAAGCATTATGCATTGTATCAACGGAAAGAAGAGGCTGTATATAGTGGACTGAAAGACAGAAATCCAGAGCAAGGGTAAGAAGCTAGGCCTAACGAAGACTAGCATCTTCCGACGATATCTTGCAGCAGGAGGTAAGAATCAGCCAACAGTTATATAAAGCATAAAGTAACAATGCAACAGAAGTTGCTGCAGCATTGTATAATAATAAGTTGTAATAATTAACAATGCCTCCGAGTTCACCTCCTCGACATCCCCGCGAGGAAGAAAACCCGGAACCATACAGTTTAATAATAATAGTTTCTTAGTGGTAAGATCCAGCTTCAGCATAAAGCGTCCTGTTACTGTGGACACGGCTATTCGAATAGATTAATCTTCCCTGCAGGGGTGCACTTGTGTTACGCTACACGCACGGATCTCCAGGGTGGCGGGAACCTTGTTAGGGAACGCTCCATCGAGGCTATCCGACACTTCATAGCCCATCTTTCAAACTCAACAGAGAGGCCATCCGCCGGTCTAAATCCTAAGTACGCCGGGCCTTGGACCCACATACTCCTGCACGGTGCGTGGCTGGCCGGTGAAGTTAAAGCAAATCCAAATTAGACACCACCGCGCGAGCAAATAAGACAACACCACTTCCCGGCGCAGGCCTCGGTACTGCTGACGTCTGAAGAGTCCTTGGACGACACTACGAAGCAGAGGAGCCCATAACTCGTAGTTCCCACGGGTAGGTAGTGCGTACATGGCATATAGCCAACTCAAGACATTCACTGAACCATTTAGCATTTTATTAACCTGCGTGACAACCGTTATCGTTGCCTCGACTTAACTGACCCGCGGACAACGACAACAGCCAGGACCACCAGTACATCGGTGCCTGCCCCGTCGTCCCACCAAGTCACTGCGGTTACCAACAAGGTGAACCGACTCCTTACCTTGTCTCGCGTGTGCTGCTGAAGGAGCTTGACTTTCGTGGTTTGGTAACTCTCGCGGCCAACGACCAGGGGCCAAGCACACCGGTACACTGGTCGTACCCTCCCTGTCGTCCCGTCGCAATACCTCTCGCGGGCACTGTTGGGTCGCCCGACTTCTTACCTTTAAGGACACCAGTTGGTTCGAGTTCCTACCATTAAGTGAAACCAGGAGGAATCACCCTCGATGGCACACTTAAAGAGGTTTGACAGAGACATCAGCGGAATGAACTAAAGAGGTAAACCTCATATGATCCCGGTGATGCTACGCTACTGAGCCGACGAGAGTGAAATACGAGTCCATTCCACTCGTAAGTCAAACTCGAAGCGACTCGGTAGAGTCTCGCCGTTGTAGGTTCCCTATGGCGTCTGCATTGATCCGTACCTGTTGTAGTTGTAATATATCATTTCCGCGATCACTCCCAGAGTGATCACAGCCCTCTATTCTAAACCTAGCTAACAATGCGCAGGGTTTACTGCTGAATAATGCATAAGTAATAATAGGCAGCATAGGATTAAAGGAAGGTAAATCAAGGGGCGACAAAAACAGGCTATGCAATTCAATAGGATTGTAACGTAGCGGCAGCAGTAACAATGCCTAGTGCAAGAAATGTACGGAAATATAGGCGATATCTGGGGAAGAGAATGGCTCTGCTCGCCTGGAAGCTCGACGGTAGGGGTACGGTTGTCGACGAAGTAGTTGTACTCAGCAGCGGTGTAGTCGACGACAGCAGCGGGGTCTATCAGAGATTAAGGGGGGGGGGAAGAAACAGTAAATACACAGCAAGCATATACAAACAGACGCATGACATGACAAATGAAAAGTTAACGGAGTTCTAACGCAGTGCAATGCACGTTGCTCGGAACGGAAATTCATCTGAGGATGAACTACCGGCTCTGGGTGATTACCGGACAGTGTGTCCGGAGGGGGAGATATCATGCCGGAGGTTTCGTGGACATCCGACACATGTGTGGGTGGTGTATCCGGGTTAGTTGATCTATTCCGAACAACTTTCGTGTTCAGAATAAATTCATCTGGGTACTTTTACAGTACCGGACAATTCAACGGACAGACGGTCCGGAGGGGGGATGGTTCGACGTATTCGTAATCGTCGATCCGTTCTGAGTAACTTTCGTATACATTTTTTTTTCATCCGACAACTTTTATCGGTACCGGGAATTTTCGACAGACGGCCCGAACGGGGGGAATGCCGATGTTCGGTACGTTAGAGGGGGGTGGTAGACATACGGATAGCGTATCCGTATTCTTTGTATTTTTCTGATCAATTTTGATGTATAAAGTTTTTTGATCTGAGTTACGGTTTAAAAGATATGGGATTTCTAATATTTAATCATTTTATAAATAATTCTAGAATTGTTTTATTTAATAAATCAAACATTATCCAGAATAGCATTTTGACTAGTCAAACCTGACTAGTGGGTCCCACTGGTTAGCCACACATCAATAAAAATCTTTAAATTAATTCCTTACAAGTGGGACCTAGCTGTCAGTGGGACATAGTTATTTTAACTTAACAGGGGGTTAAGTGGGGCTAGGACCCACATGTAATAGATACAGGGTTTTTCTTTTCTTATTAAGCACTGGTTAACGGTTGATCACAGGGAGGGGTTAATCTAATGAACAAGGGGAGGAGGTTACCCCACGGTCGTGGCCATGCACAGCCGCGGTCGTTCGGCGAGGCATGCCAGCGAGGGAGCGGGAACACGGCGGGGAGCCATCCCGGCCAAGGTTGCGGCGAGAGGGACGCACTACTGGAATTCACAAGTTTGCCATGTGCCAGGGCCTTTGCCGTCTGTTTTTCGTCGGGGCAGACGGCAAAGTAGGTTTATGCCGTCTGCTTCCAGGGATATAGACGGCAAACCAGGGACATACGGCAAACAATTGCTTTGCCGTCTGCGTCGGCCAAAACAGACGGCAAAGGCTACTATGCCATCTAGGGGCAGACGGCAAACGACCTAGGGGGCCCACTCAAGTGAGAACGGCGGCCTGGCTAACTGCCCACGGCTTTGCCGTCTGCAGACAGACGGCAAAACAAACTTCTCCGTCTGTCTGCAGACGGCAAAGCCGTGGGCCGTTAACTGCCCGTGCGGCCTCTCTCTCTCCCCCACTCTCCCCCACATCCCTCCACCCACCCCGCGTCCTCACCGTCGCCGCGCCCCTCACCGTCGCCGTGCCCGCCGCCGCCCTCGCCGCCTGCTGCCGGTGAGGCCCGCCGCCCGCCCCTCTCCTCCTCCCTCCTGTCTCTCCTCTCCTCCTCTCTCCTCCTCTACCCCTCTAACAGCAGCTGCCGCCCCTCACTGTAGTGCGCCGCCGCCGCCATCCTCGTCGGTGCCACCCGCAGTTGTCGTCGTCGCCGACGCCACCTCCTCCCCCCCCGCTGCCGTCGTCCCCACCGCCGTCGTCCCCCACACCGGCAGGTGAGCCCCCTCCTCCTCTCTGGTTTTTTTCTGTTTTAGTTAATTTGTAGTTAGTTGTAGTTAGTTTTAGTTAGTTAGTTGTAGTTAGGTTAGTTAGTTTTAGTTAGAATTTTAGATTTTAGAGACTTTTTCTGTTTTAGTTAGTTGTATTTAGTTTTAGTTAGAATTGCTACTGTTTTTTAATATAAGTTAGTTAGTTTTTAATTGCTACTATTTTTAATAGATTTTAGATTAGTAAATTTTAGTATTGTATTAGTTAGTATATTGTAGTTAGTTAGTTTTATTTAGTTTTACTTATTAGTTGTAGTTAGTTTTTTTATTTAAATTTTGTTAGAAGAAGGTAAAGAATTAGAAAATAAAAATAATTAGAAAAGGAGAAGGAAGAAGAAGAAGAATAAGAAGAGAAGAACAAGAGGAGAAATAGAAGAGGAAGAAAAAGAAGAAGAGGAGAAAAAATAATTAGAAGACGTCTGCTGCTGGACGGCAAACATATGATGGGGGGGGGTGATGTCATTACCTTATCCGATGACGTCATCGTTCTTTGCCGTCTGTCCGTAGACGGCAACCCCGCCGTTAACGGCCTGACGGAGCCAGCTGGCAAAGCTTCGCCGTCAAGCTTCTCTGCCGTCTGTTTCCAATTCCAGCGGACGGCAAAGAGCTTTGCCGTCCGTCGATATACAATAGACGACAAAGCACCTCTTTGCCGATGAAATGGCTGACGGGTGCTTTACCGTGTGGGGGCAGACGGCAAAGGGCTTTGCCGTCGGCCATACAGGTGTTTGCCGTCCGCCATGGCAGACGGCAAACAGGCGAATTCCAGTAGTGACGTGACCAGGGGAGGACACACACAGGCAGGGGAGACACCGGCTTGGGCTGCGGCCATGGCGTGGCCCGGCCATGGTGGCCACGGCGGGAGCCAGCAAGGCGAGCGGGGCGAGCAGCGGGCGCCGGATGTGAGGGAGCGCGCGGCCCTGGTGCAACGGGTGTGCGGGGCGCGGCCAGGACCAGGCGAGCGCACGCCCTGGCCATGGCGTACAGCAGGCACGGGGCATCCTAGGCGACGAACAAAGGAAGGGAGGAGGGGGTGTGGCGCTCACAGGGGGGGGGGGGGTTCGCGGAGAGGAGGCGGCCCGAGGAGGTGGCCGAGGATGCGCGAGGCGCGGTGTAGGCGAGCAATTCGACGACGACATGGTCCATGGCCGGCGGGAGGAGGCGGCGCGATTGCGGCGAGGTAGCGCGTCCGGACCCAAATTGATACGCGGATTCGTCGTAGAGGACCTCAGTGGAGCACCTGGACACGTTGGATCTGCACGAGGGGGTTGATGGCTGCGACGCTGACGACCACGCGGCGACGGGGAGCTCGGGGCCGACGAGAGATGGCGCGAGGAGAGGGGAGGGAGGGAGAGGGCGGGGCAGGGGAGGGAGTGGCACACGGCCTCGGCCTTATCCAGAGGGGAAGGGGGAGCATGTGGGAGTGGGGGCGAGGGAGCAGGTGGAGGGGGCCATGGCGGCATGGCCTCTGTCCATGGCTACAGCGGGGGGCGATGGGGGCAGGGGGGGTTGGTGGGAGGGAGAAGGAGGAGAGAGGAAGGGGGCGGCCGGGGTGGGCCAGGTGGGCTGTGCCCACAGGCGGTTTTTACGGATTTCCTTTTTTTTGTTTATTCTTTTGTTTCTTTTCTGTTTGTAATTATTTTAGTTACTTTATCAAATTGTAAAAACATGGGACTGGCCCCAATATTAGTGTTATATATTATAGAATATTAGTAAGAGTCTTTGTGATTTATAAATAATCATTTGATATCTTGTTTTATTTAAAAGGTATTAAAAGCCACTGTTTTACTACTGTTTTTAATTAGTTATAATATTAAAACATTTTAATAAAACCACAAATCACTTTTATTATGGCCTACAAATTATTAGGCATTTTATAAAATTGTTTCCATAATTTTTAGTTCATTTAAAATTCCCACTTGTTTATTTTATTCCATGGCAATTTAAAAATTCCCAACTATTGTTTTTATTTTAAATATTATTCCTTTATATTACTATACCATTTTTAATAAAACAACCATTGCTATATTATCATGGCCTAAGATTGCTAGGCATTTTATTTAATATGTTTCATTAACTTTGGTTTAACTATGATTTCCATTTTTATATTAATTTTCAAAATAATTGTGATAACCCCAAATCATTAGATTCATAATTATCATTGACTTGTGATTATTCAAATGACTAAGGGTGACTTGGTTTAACCATGATCATGTTGATTGACTGGCATCCACAATCCTTGGAGCAAGATTTACAATCCACATTTATTTGAAATTTTTATCAGGGTTGGAATTTCAATAAGCTGTCATCAAAGGTGTTCAAGGCTTGATCATCAACAGTAATGATCACTAACAGTGGAAACACTGTAGTGATTACTGTACTGGATCTGAGGGTGTTACAGGGACCCTGGGTTAGTCATGAGAGGCGCAGGTTGGACGATAGCTCGTCGGCTAACAGGAGGAGACGTTCCTGCTCGATATTATTGCTTGGAGATGCGATTACAGGGAAGGCCAAGGCTAGTGCGCTCTAGGCTAGGGTT
Organism: Bromus sterilis; assembly: GCA_950022295.1. Classification (NCBI taxonomy): domain Eukaryota; kingdom Viridiplantae; phylum Streptophyta; class Magnoliopsida; order Poales; family Poaceae; genus Bromus; species Bromus sterilis. The sequence continues at coordinate 116,880,891 of OX465599.1, forward strand.
ACAGATTGTGTATTGGTTGATCTTGACGCCTCCCCTCCTAGCCTTTATATAGTCAGCCAGGTCTCGGGGAGTCCGTCCTGGATTACAGATAGTACTTCCTAACCCTAAGCTTGCCTTATACGCCAGGTTTAAGCCTGCCTTGTTAGTCATGAACTCCTACGTCGGTGCCACTAGTGGACCAAGGCTGGACCCAGGCGACATCTTTGTGGGCCTTCTGTCTTCGGGTACACCGGGTAGGCCCATCCATAGGAGTCGTGGGGTCACCCCCTCGTCAGGGGGTCTCGGGGGGGGGGGGCTTTACCTCGCCGACGACGGCTGTATTGGAGCCACAACGATGGGGGCGTGGCTGTCCATGGGATGCCTGCCACATCGCCTCCTGTGAACAGAGGAAGATGACAACGACCAGGTGGGCTGGGCCACAGTGAGGAGGGGAGGGGGCTAGGCTAGCCGATTGGGCTTTTCCCTGAGCGCTCCATAGGTATTTTCCTTTTGTTGGTTTCTTTCCTTTTATTCTTTCTGTTTGTAATTAGTTTATTAACTTAGACAATTTTTTTAAAATGTGCAATATGTTCCATAATTAGCTTTGCAAAATAATAGAGTGCCACAAAAAGATTGGGACTTTTATAAAATCTTTTAATAATTCTTTTTAATATGCAATTGTCAAATGGGGTTCTTTTGCTACTGGTTTGAATTGTTAGCAATATTATTTATTGGAATAATTGCCCAAAGTTGGTTTAACATGGACCACTGATTTTTAGGCATTTAAGAAAAGTGATTGCTCAACTTTTGGACAAACTTTTATTTGTCACATTGTTTTGGAATTTTTAAACGGGTTGACTTTGGGCAAGCCTTGATCAAGGGTGATCATCACATGCCTAATCAAGATGTCTTGGCCCTAATCAAACTGATTACCATTGGATTACTATAGTGTGACACCCGGGGTGTTAGAAATCTCCACCATTACACAGAATTCTCGTCCCGAGAATTAAAAGTAGGGAAAGGGGTAAGGTTTCGGTTTCGTATCCTAACGAGTCTGCCGGTTCTTGTTGCCCTTCTCGAAGTAGTTAATCCTTCTTGTTGATGTCTTCCTTTTTTCTGCATCAGTGCATCTCGACGAATTGCCATTCTTCATCCAGGGTCTTCATCATACTTACGCATAGGGTGGGAGGAAAACTTAAGGGGGTCGGATCGGTACACGGTTAATCAACCGAGGTTGTCCAAGCTAATGGGGGTACCAAGTATCTCACGAGTTAAACTCAGGGAGATACATCGAGAGCAACAAAAAAGGCATGAGAAGTTTTCAAGCGGACATGCAAGCATTCGACGCGTATAACGGAGGATGAAAAGGGGTTCAAAGCATCAGGGATAAGCACTGAGTCTGATATCGAACCAGATATCACAAGGTAGAGGACTCGTGAATTGCATACGAGGTCAAGCAAGAGAATAACCTCGAGAACAGAAAGGAACAAGAGAGTCAGGTTTCGATCCTATGGAACTGTGGGTTATGGTCCCACATTGAATAAGAAGGGTGGTGACAAAAAATATGATCAAGTTGCAAAGTAAGTCACAGAACAGCTTGTTAGCTATGTCGGCAACAACGTCGGTGCCAAGGGCGAGGGACGAAGAGAACCATCTTCCTGCTTGTTAAGATGAGGCGGACCAATTGGCAAAGTTCTTGTCCATCGGTGGTTACCGAAAAGTCATCAACAATAGTAACAGGTTGTACGGACAAAGTAGTACATCGAAGTGTTTACATAAGCAGGGAATTATCACTGCTCGGATAATTTATATTAAAAGAAAGGTTAAACATACCAATGGAAAGGAAATTGTGATGATACACAAGTATCAGGCGTAATTCTTTCCCAAGGGAAGGCAGAGCAATATAGATGACCCAGTTTGTATTGGCAGGGAGTCAAAGGATGTTGTCGATGATAACACAAATCATCGAGGGGCAAGGATGGTATTTCTCGCCATGAATTCAATACAAACATGGAAGAAGCAAAAATGTTGACGATGACCACGACACTTTATGTCGAGAGGTTTCAAGAGAATGCAATCGAATAGCAACATCACCAAACAAAAGGGGTGGTGGACAAAAGGTAAGCGGTGCTCTCGGTTGACGACAACCGAGAACCCACGGAGTGGCAAAAATTGATGAGAAGTATCCCTTCTGCAAAAATTCTTTAAGAGGTGGTGCAATGGCACGATAGCCTCGAGATACCATGGGGTAATACTCGAAGGTAGAACGAAAGATCACAAACGCAAGAAGAATTTCCACCAAGGGGACAATTTAACTATACAAGAAGCTTTCATGATAAGTTCTACTTCGTAGCCATGAGCATGAACACAAAGGTTCCGGGTCGACTCCCACTTCTTCAATGCATAACCTTTCACTCACTTCTCGCTCACATGAAGGTTGCAGGATTGCAAGATCATCTAAAGGAAGGCTAGTAGAGTATAACCCGCATAAAATTTGGGTTCATCAGATTAGGGGAACCACAGGTTTAACCCATCGGGGAATTTTGAAACCCACACAACAAATAACATAAGCAAGGGATACAAGTTCGAAAGCAGAAGGCTGACGACACGGAGCAGATGATACTATTTTCCATAGGCATTTTATACCAGGGGAAGCTCGTCAATGATTTAGGACACAAGGGTACGGCAGTAAGTAACCCACCAAAAAGGTCAGGCGGGGGTACAGAGAGTCTGCTGTGAGTATCGGTACTCAACCATAAGAAGAAATAATGCAAAGACATCGGAGATAGAAGCATCTGAATAGTTCGACGCTGGAGTACAAAGGAATTACGATGTCCAAAAGACGGACAATCAAGGAAGGTTTGACTCACCGAGATCCAGCTCATGTCCGGAATGACGTCTGAGCCGAAAGAATGAATTCATAGGGTTAGCCGATGACTGCATGCATTCGTGCACACGATGATTCAACAGATCGAAATGGCAAAGCCAAGGGAGGTCACTGAAGACCACAAGACAAATAGGATTAATCATAGTGCAAGCAGGTAAGAAGAATATCCAAAGCAGTAGGCTGCCGGGGATTGTCGCGAGATCAAATAGTATTTCAAAGTATTTTGGGAATCACAGGAACAACTTAGGATGAACGGATCCTCGATAAATGTGAGGAATTATCCGCAGGGTGAAAAGAAGCTGCAAGGCAGTAGGCTCAAAGGATTTCCGAAACAACGGAAAGTATTTCGATGCATCTTGTGAACACAAGAGCAACTATGGTTGAATGGATGAATGAAAGGTGTATGTGGTTATACATACGGACTTATCTGTGGCAGTGAATTGTAAAGGTGATCGACACATATGGTCTCGGGGATCTTATCGGAGAGTAATCTTCGGAATCTTCACGTGAAGCAAGCGATCATCTATAACGAGGGGTCTCCTGGAGGAAGTAGTCACGAGATCCTAATGTCAGAGTTAGCAAAATCTTTAACCCAAAAAGAAGAGAGAGAAGAGTCCCAGAGTAAAGGTACAGAGAAAAGGATCCGAATACCACCCAGTTTGCGACGTGGGCCGATAAGCCACACGACACTGTTAGTAAAGTAGTTTTGCAACGACTAGACTCAACTTCGACCAAGGAGTTGGAAGGGGGTGTCCTACAGGCATTCGGCTCTGATACCAACTTGTGACACCCCCAAAATCAGACCGTGTATAGTAATCATACACGCAAGGTACACGATCGAGATTAGGGACTCACGGTGAAATATCACAACACAACTCTACAAATAAAATAATACAAGCTGTTTAATACAAGCCAGGGGCCACGAGGGCTCGAATACAACAGCTCGAAAGCACAAAGTTAGCGGAAGCAATAGTATCTGAGTACAGACACAAGAATACAAGGTTTCCTTAAGAAGGCTAGCACAAATAACAACAGATCGAAAAGGCGAGGCCGCCTTCCTTGGAACCTCCAAAGTACTCCTGGTCCTGGTCAGCGAGGGTCTCGACGTAGTAGTAGGTGCCTCCGGGGTACTCCTGCTCCTGGGCTCCAACATCGACTGCAGCGGACGATCAAGCAAAACATAAAGGGGGAAATAAAGCAAGGGTGAGTATCTAGTATACCCGCTAGTCTTACGTCCGCTACTAAGCATTTATGCATTTGTATCAAATGGAAAGGGGAGGCTGTATATAGTGGACTGCAAGATAGAAATCAGAATAAGGGTAAGAAGCTAGGCCTAGCGAAGAATAGCATCTTCTGACGAGTCTTGCAGCACAAGATGAGAACAGCCAAAAGTTCATATAAAGCATAAAGTAACAATGAAGCAGAAGTTGCTGCAGCATTGTATAATAGTAAGTTGTAATGATTAATAATAATAATGCCTCAGAGTTTCCCTCCTCGACTTCTCTGCGAGGAAGGAGACCCGGAACCATACAGTTTAATATTAGTAGTTTGTAGTGGTAAGATCCAGCTTCAGCATAAAGCGACCTGTTACCGTGGACACGGCTATTCGAATAGATTATACTCCCTGCAGGGGTGCACTACTGTTCAACCTGCACGCTCGGATCTCCAGGGTGGCGTATACCTTGTTAGGGAATGCCCCACCAAGGCTATCCGACACATCGCAGCCCATCCTAGGCTCAGCAGAGAGGCCATCCGCCGGACTATATCCTATGCGCTCAGGGGTCTAGGTCCCTCACCCTTGCACGCTCCTGCACGGTACGAGACTGGCCGGTGAAGAAAAATCAAATCCAAACACACCTGCTGCAGCAAAGAAGACAAGACCGCTTCCCGGCTATCAGCCCGTGGTACTGCTGACGTCCAAAGAGCTTTTGGACAAACTACGACGCAGGGGAGCCCATAACTCCTTATCCCACGTGAAGGTAGTGCGTACAGGCCTTTGCGGCCTCTCAAGTCATCCACTGAACCATTTAGCATTTTAATTAACCTGCGTGACAACCATTATCGTTGCCTCGACTTAACTGACCTGCGGACAACGACAACAGTCAGGACCACCAGTACATCGGTGCCTGCCCTATCGTCCCACCAAGTCTCTGCGGTTACCAACAAGGTGAACCGACTCCTTACCTTATCTCATGTGTGCTCTTGGTAGAGCTCGACTTTCGTGGTTTGGTAACTCTTGCGAGATACGAGCAGGGGCCAAGCACGCCAGTCGTACCCTCCCTGTCGTTGCCAACGCAATACCGCTCGCGGGCACCGTTGGGTCGCCCGACTCTTACCTTTAAGGACAACCATTGCTCAGGTACCTAGAGCGCCTATGCAGAGTCAGTAACAAGTGGAGTACGAGGATTACTCCTCGATAGATTCACTTGATGTGGCTTGGCAGCGCCGAGCTAGGGGGCCTTAGGCGATGTCTGCATTGTACCATACCTGCTGCAGTTATAATAAGACGTATCCGCGTCACTCCCCTGAGTTGTCACGGCCCTGCTATCTAATCCTAGCTAACAATGTGTAGGGCTCACTGCTGAATATAATATATATTTATAAGGCAACATAGGATAAAGGAAGGTACATCAAGGGGCGACAAAAATTGGCTATGCAATTGAATAGGATTGTAAATGTAGCAGCAGCAGTAACAATGTGTCACAACCCTAGTTTTGGTATGTTCTTTTATTACTAGAAATAATTGCATCATGTTTAAATTCTATGGTTTAAGAATTGGGGATTTGGAAAAGCCTCAAAAAGAATTTAAATAAAAGGTCAGATAAAAAGTTTTTCCAAAAATCCTCCAAACATTTTTGAAAAGTCCTATAAATGAGTGTGATCATTTTAAAAATGATTTGGAGTCAAACCCATGATCATGGATTTTTCAAATATTCAATTAGAGGCTTGGAAATTAAATTTAAATGCTATTTGAATTGAAATTCAAATGTTTTGAATTTCAAAAATATTCAAATCTTGGGAGTGACTAGCTATATGTCACATATGTCCAATATAAATATTTGAGGATTTTATAAAATGTCTAGGTAATTATTTTACCACAGCAAAACAAAGGTCAGAAGAATTAAACAGAAAAGAATTTAGAAAAGGGAAGAGGCCCACCTACCTGGCCGAACTCACCTAGGCCGGCCCAGCCCAGCAGCCTTTTTTCTTGTCTTCTTCCTCTCCACGCCCCGAAGGTGCTCGGTGGAAGGCATGCCGTGGCCGCCGCCGAGCCCTGGCCATGCAGCAGCTCCCCCTCGTCCCTATCCGCGCCGTGGGATGCCCCCGTGCTCTCCCCTTCCACTTCCCCCTTCCTCTGGTTCTTCTCCCCTCTCTTCCGTGCATTCCCGCAAGAACCCGAGTGCCCGACGTCGCCACCGACGTGCGCCACCGTGGCCAGAGGCCACCCCTCGCCCCTCCAACTTGTCCATCCGCCTCGCAGTGGTCTTCTTCGTCGCCGGGATCCTTCAATTCGAGCTTAGGAACCCCGTGTACGACGCCCGCGTCGTCTACTTCTACCACGGCCGCCAGGACTTCACCGTAATTCGTCGCCGACAACCCTCTTCCGCCTCCCACGACCACGCCTTCGCGCTCCTGGTGAGCAGAAGCTTCGAACCCCTCTCCCCGCGCTCAAAACGGTGCCCCAATTCCTCCGACCCTTGCAAACGTACGGGTGCCGCCGCAAAGCACGCCACCGGCGAGGCTCCGGTGCCCCCGAGCCTTTGCCGTTGGCACGAGGTGGTGCGCGCGAGCACAAGGAGCACACCCGTGTCCTCTGCGATGCAAACGGTGCCCCGCACCGCCGTAACCAGTGGGCGCTGCCGCGTCCAGTGGTCGCCGGCGGCTAACCGCCGGCCGGCTAGATTAATTAGGGGGCTAACCCCTGGTTAGTTTGGCCCTAAGCCACTGACAGGTGGGGCTAGCCTCCCTTAATCCTCTAATTAAGTTTATTTAAAACGGGGATTATCCCCTGGGTCACTGACCAGTGGGCCCCTCTGGTCAGCCCCCCACATGTCAGCATTGCGTCAGCCTGGCGCAATAAATCAATTTCTTTATTTACAAGAAATTCCAGAAATTGATTAAATCTTTGAAATTCAATAACTTTTAAACCATAACTCCAAATCAAAAGTGTTATATATGAAAAAACATCAGAAAAATGCAAGGATTCCAAATATCATATTTTCATAGATGAAAAACACATCTATGATGATGGACCAGTAGCATTTAGCTATTTGGGTTATTTGGAATAATTCAAAATAAATGTTTAAATCATTTCGAATTAAATATTTGCAATGCCAACCTTATCACATGAACATCAGAGGCATATCATACACATGACAACATGGTTTACCATATCCAAACATTAGCAAATGCAACTTGGTATAATTTGAACAACATTTGGAGTTTGAATTTGAATTCCTTTTTCAAATCAACTTCAATTAACTTGTTGCAAATTGAACATAGATCACATCAGTACCATGCCATGATTCATTTCTTGAATGTGCACTGCAATGTGATGTTTATACTTTATTGTCTCGGTGTTTGCTTCTTCTCGATAGATCCATTGCCGGACGTAGTTCCTGTTTCCTCCGAAGAGTGGCACCCCCGAGTCCCGACAATAAGGCAAGCAAACCCCCTTTGATCATATCTATAAAAACCCAGTTTCCCTCTTGTTCTCTTATGCATGATTAGGTGATTCACATGTTACCGTTCTACCGCTAGTTGAACCCATCCTTTGCATGACCTATCATTGTTGTCACAGTATTATGCAAACCTCAACCTAGAAGATACAAGTTTGTTTGTGTTCATCATGTGGCCCTTCATCCATGTTATGCTATGCCATGCTAGAGTTGTATGCAATGAAGATGATCAATCTGGGTGATGTATCGGGATGGTAGTGAAGACATGCAACAAGGTGGTAATGTGGTGATGAAGTCACCCTAATATAAGTGAACAATGAGAGGCTGTGTAGGAGTACACAGTGGGTTGTCTCATTTACACTGCCCTAGGCCCCGAGTTCTTGTGTTGTGATCCAAGACACAGATTACTACCACATGTTGGGCTCATTGACCCCTCTCGACCTATTAACTCACCCCGACTATGGTCCAGGAATCGCATGGGTTAATTGTTCTTCTATTTGACTTCATAACGTAGCACGGTTTAGGCAAGCGCATCACCATCCGTCGAGGTGGGCTTGTTGGACCGTCCATACATCGTCTGGGTCCTGAACGGAAACCCCGGCCGGATTCCCGATTGGGGTACATACTCAGATAGGCGATACCCTGGACTAGAGTTGGAGCCGTGAGGTAAGTGTCGTGGTACTATCCTCGCCGACACCGCTTGAAGGTGACGAGTTCTAGGCGGTAAGTGGTAGCTACGTATGTGAAGAAGTACACCCCTGCAGGGTTAATGAACTATTCGAATAGCCGTGTCCGCGGTTATGGACTACTTGGAGATCTTTACTTGATTATTAGACAACTCAAATGGATACTCTAAAAATCTCAAGATAAGTGTGAGTGCTTTGGGTTGCTTCCTCGTGGGGAAGTTGAGGAAGGATCCATGGTTGTGTATTGATGTGGTGATCAAGATTAGATGGACTCGTGTGCGCCTCTCATCTCAACTCTATGTAGTCGTAGTACAGGATAGCCAAGTCAAAGCTTTCTGCATTACAACCCCACTTGCCTTTACCTTGATACCTGAGCATGAGTAGTATAGTCTGACGCAAGTCTTGCTGAGTACGACTTTGTACTCACGTTTGCTTATTCTATGTTTTAGAGACGAGACCACTGAAACATATGGTGGCCTCCCCCTCAAGCTCGACGTCGACGAAGTAATGTAGTCCCAGACAGCAGCCTGGTCCCGCTGGAGGGTCGTTGTGTTTTCTTAAATGCTTCTTAAGCCATTTGTTAACCTTGTCTTTACTAAGACATAATTTGCTTCCGTTGTTGTATGATGTAATGTTGGGTCACAATTATGTGATCTCTGCTTGTAAAAATACTATATCTGCTCTGTATAGCAGATGCAATAAAACTATGAGTTTGTAGAGTTCATGTTGTGTTACCTGTTGTTTACACTAGACATGTATGATGCGTGTATGATTATAACGTGCATGTCTTAGAGTGGGATTCGATAACTTAGTTGAGTTTTTGCCGGCGGTCTTTTATACACCAAGTGGCCCTTAGATGTGCGCAGCTTGGGGCATCGCGATGCGATTGCTCGTGACTCTGTCACGTGGCACACTTTGTTGTATGATTGAGCCCGCCCGAGACCCCGACTAAGAGATCGGGTTAGAGTCTGTTTATGTAAGTGTTATAATTCAATCGATAATATGGTTGAGGCGACTTGTCTATGAGTATGGGATTTAACCACCCATAATCATTTAGACTTGTGAGCGGGCAATGAGGACCCATCTCAGTTGATCATCCGGCCTGGATGTGATGCCCCTCCCGTTCGATGCTTTCCGAGAGTGTTCTGTTCTTGGCCTTGTCTTCTTAGACAAGTTGGTACGACTCTCGGCTCTTCATATGATTGAGTTGTAGCAGGAATTACATACGCAAACCCCGGGTCCCGACAGACTTGGTATCAGAGCAGGACTTCCTGTAGGATTACTAAACCTTGTCCGAAGTCGAGTCTAGCATTCTATAGTTATATAGTTACTTTGGGTATAAGGGAACAACGTAAGGCTTCATTTTCTCCTTACCCTCATCGATCTGAGTTCTGAGTCACCTCATCTTTTCTACGGGAAGATAGGACTAGGCTCTTCTATGTCTATACTAGAACATCTCGTTGTTTGACTCTCCATAGCTGTAGGAATGTTTTGGTTGTCTAGAGTCACCATTCCATCAAGCCTTTTGAGAAGATTCTGATCATTCTTGCAGATTGATTCATTTTTCCACCCCGGTACAGCCGTTATGCTGTCCGATTTGTCCCGCGTTTCCAGTGATTCCAATGCTTTTGCATTACAATCTTGTCCGCTCTTAAATTATGTCATCTTGCTTTGATTCCATCATAAATCTTACTCTGATTGTTGATTTTTATCACACAGAATGTCAGGTGGAACTAGATGTGTTGAATCTGGTCACGGTAATCAAAGTGGTGATGATGATCCTCCTTCACCGCCTTCTACAGCAGAAATCATGATGGAGGCTGAGCGAAATCGACGTGATCAAACACGCCTTTTGGAGCTCATTGAGAAGAACACTTCTCTTCAGCGAGATGCGGTAATATCCATCCAGGATTTTATCCTTTTGAACCCGCCGGTTTTCCGATGTTCATCTGAGCCCCTTGATGCCGATGATTGGCTTCGTTCCATTGAGCGTAAGCTTGAGACGGCGCATGTTTCCCCAGATGATCGTGTGATGTTTGCGGCATACTTTCTGGAAGGTGCTGCTGGTGAATGGTGGGAAAGTTTTGTTGCAATGCAGCCTGATGGTCACGTAGTGACTTGGCAGGAGTTCCGTGATGCCTTCCAAGGGTACCACATTCTGGATGAGTTGATAGAAAGAAAGAGGGAAGAGTTCTGCAACCTATCTCAGGGAAATATGACTGTTCATCAGTACAGGACTGAGTTCAATCGACTTTCTCGTTATTCCCCTGAGCAGATATCAACCGATGCCAAGAAGCAAGCAAGGTTCCGCAAGGGACTTAACCCTGTCCTTCGTCATGATCTCAATCTCCTTGAATTTGTCAAATTCGAGGATTTGGTCAATAAATCATTCAGAGCTGAGAATGGAAATGAGGTCTTCGAAGAGTCTCGCAAGCGTGATCGTGATCTTGCTTCCTCTTCTAGTTTGGGTTCTCAGAAACGTCGATTTTGGATCCCAACTAGTGCCATTCCTTCGCACTTGATTCCAAGACCATTTCCACAAAGCAAGAAAACCCAGAAATATAGTAAAGAGCATGCCATACAAACTCCACCACCTAACATCCGAATGTGCTACAAGTGTGGTAATCCTGGCCACATTGCACGACAGTGTTCATTGCATGAGAATGTTCCTCCTCGTCCAAAACATAAAGCCAAAGCTAAGCCACCAAAGCCTTCCATAGCCAAGTCCGCTATTGTTGAATACAGACGTGTGAACCATGCCACCATCAAAGAAGCCCAAGAGGATACTAAGGTTGTACTCGGTACACTTCCTGTTAACTCCAAACCTGCTTCTGTTTTATTTGATTTTGGAGCCTCTCATTCCTTTTTGTCTGAAAAGTTCGCACTCCTGCATGACATTTCATTTGAGGAGTTGCCTACCCCTTTCAGGATTAAAACTCTAGGATCCACATGGCGTACCAGTAGGGTAAGTCATGACAATGAAATTGCCAGTGAGGATGTTGTATTCCTTGCTTCTCTCATAGCCCTCAAATCTTCAGATATCGATATCATCTTAGGTATGGATTGGTTGTCTAAACACCGTGCTAAGATTGATTGTGCCACTAAATCAGTCCAACTCACTCATCCTTCTGGCAAGATAGTCCATTTCGCATCTCAAGGTTCAGAAACCCATCTATATTCGTTGAATGAACATCCCCTTCATAACCTTGAAGATATTCCGATAGTTTGTGACTTTCCGGATGTCTTTCCAGAAGATCTGCCAGGAATGCCCCCTGACAGATGTGTAGAATTCATTGTAGATCTTATCCTAGGAACCGCCCCAATTTCCAGACGCCCATATAGAATGGCCCCACATGAGTTAGCTGAGCTTAAAATCCAACTTGAAGCTTCGTTGGCAAAAGGCTTCATCCGCCCTAGCTCATCCCCATGGGGTTGCCCCGTTCTGTTCGTAACGAAGAAAGATGGAACAGAAAGGATGTGCGTAGACTATCGCCCGCTAAATCTAGCGACGATAAAGAACAAGTACCCATTTCCCAGGATCAATGATCTTTATGATCAACTTGCTGGATCCTCTGTCTTCTCCAAGATGGATTTGAGATTAGGTTATCATCAAATCAAAATCAGAAACAAGGACATTCCAAAAACGGCTTTCACTACTCGTTATGGTCTTTATGAGTACACCATCGTGTCCTTCGGTTTAACCAATTCCCCAGCCACTTTTTCGCGCTTGATGAATTCGATCTTCATGGAGTACTTAGATAAATTTGTTGTAGTTTATCTTGATGATATTCTCATCTACTCGAAGAACGAAGAAGAGCACGCAGAGCATCTTAGGCTGGTATTGATGAAACTTAGAGAGCATCGCCTGTATGATAAATTCTCCAAGTGTGAATTTTGGCTACCAGAAGTGACCTACCTAGGCCACGTGATTTCGGAAAAAGGCATTGCTGTGAATCCCGAGAGAGTTCAGGCCATCCTTGAAGAGTTCAGGCCGTCCTTGACTGGTCTCCACCTGAATCGGTTAAGCAAGTTAGAAGTTTTCTTGGCTTAGCAAGCTATTGCCGCCGCTTCGTTGAGAACTTCTCCAAAGTTGCAAAGCCTCTAACTGAACTCCTCAAGAAAGATAAGAAATTCGAATGGACCCCCAAGTGTGAGGAAAGCTTTCAAGAGCTAAAAAGAAGATTGACTTCTGCACCCGTACTTGCGCCTTCAGACACCAAAAGGGATTTCGAAATCTATTGTGATCTTCACGACAAGGGTTAGGATGCATACTTATGCAAGATCGACATGTGGTAGCATATGCTTCACGCCAGTTGCGTCCACATGAAGAGAACTATCCTACCCATGATCTTGAACTCGCTGCCGTAGTTCATGCCCTGAAGACTTGGAGACATTACCTCCTTGGTAATCGTTGCGAAATCTATACCGATCACCAAAGCCTAAAATACATATTCACCCAGCCAGATCTTAACCTCAGGCAAAGACGCTGGATTGAGTTGATAAAAGATTATGACTTAAGTATCTCTTACACCCCAGGAAATGCCAATGTCATGGCTGATGCACTAAGTCTTAAGTCGTATTGTAACAACCTCATGTTACAACAGTATCAACCACTTCTCTATGAGGAATTTTGAAGGCTCAATCTCGAGATTGTTCCTCATGGATTCCTTTCCACCTTGATTGTGAAACCAACCCTTGAGGATCAAATCAAAGCTGTTCAACAACGTGCTCGAGGTATCCGATATATCAAGAAGAACATTGCTAGCGGTAAGGCAAAATGTTTTACCCTAGACAATGAGGGTACTGTGTACTTTGAGAATAGGATGGTAGTTCCGAATAATAGGAATTTAAGGCAGTAGATCCTTAAGGAAGCCCATGACACCCCTCTCTCGATTCATCCTGGTAGTACTAAGATGTATCAAGATCTACGCCAGAGATTTTGGTGGACTAGGATGAAGCGAGAAATCGCTCAATATGTTGCTGAGTGCGATGTTTTTCGTCGTGTGAAAGCAGAGCATCAAAGACCTGCTGGTACTCTTCAACCTTTAGCCATTCCTGAGTGGAAATGGGATAAAGTCAGTATGGATTTCATCACTGGCTTTCCAAAGTCTCAAAAGGGAAACAATGCCATCTTCGTGGTCATTGACCGTCTTTCCAAAGTTGCTCATTTCCTTCCTATTCGCGAGAGTATAACTGCTAGCCAGTTAGCGGATTTATATGTCTCCCGGATCGTTTCTCTCCATGGTGTTCCTTTGGAAATCAATTCAGACTGAGGAAGTATTTTCACCTCTCGATTTTGGGAAAGTTTTCAAAATGCTATGGGAACCCATCTCTCCTTTAGCACCGCCTTTCATCCCCAGTCAAGTGGTCAAGTAGAAAGAGTCAATCAAGTTCTCGAAGACATGCTCAGAGCCTATGTTATCTCATTCGGAAAGATTTGGGAGAAATCTCTTCCATTCGCCGAGTTTGCTTATAACAACAACTTCCAATCTAGCTTGGGCATGGCACCCTTTGAATTTCTCTATGGACGAAAATGTCGAACACCATTGAACTGGTCAGAAACCGGTGAAAGACAATTCTTTGGACCGGATATGATCCAGGAAGCAGAAGAGAAGGTTCACATTGTTCGTGAGCAATTGAAAACAGCCCAGTCTCGTAAGAAAAGCTACTATGATTGTCATCATAGGCCAGAAAGCTACGAGCTGTACGAGAAGGCTTACCTCCGGGTTACTCCTCTAAAGGGAACCCATCGCTTCGGTATCAAAGGAAAATTGGCCCCACGTTACATCGGTCCTTTTCGCATTCTAGCTAAACGTGGAGAAGTTTCCTACCAACTTGAACTACCCCCGCATCTTTCTCAGGTTCACGATGTCTTCCATGTATCTCAACTCAGGCGTTGCTTCAAGGACCCCATCCGCGAAGTAGACCACGAAACGCTTGATCTCCAAGAAAACCTGTCGTATCAAGAGTATCCCGTCTGTATCCTCGATGAAGCTGAGCGCACCACCCGACGTCAGAAGATCAAGTTCCTCAAAGTGTAGTGGTCCAACCATTCTGAGAAGGAAGCCACCTCGGAACGAGAAGATTGTCTACGAGTCGAGTACCCCACCCTCTTCCCGACTACTTCTGAATCTCGGGACGAGATTATTTTGAGTGGGGGCGAGTTGTCACAACCCTAGTTTTGGTATGTGCTTTTATTACTAGAAATAATTGCATCATGTTTAAATTCTATGGTTTAAGAATTGGGGATTTGGAAAAGCCTCAAAAAGAATTTAAATAAAAGGCCAGATAAAGTTTTTTTCCAAAAATCCTCCAAACATTTTTGAAAAGTCCTATAAATGAGTGTGATCATTTTTAAAATGATTTGGAGTCAATCCCATGATCATGAAGTTTTCAAATATTCAATTAGAGGCTTGGAAATTAAATTTAAATGCTATTTGAATTGAAATTCAAATGTTTTGAATTTCAAAAATACTCAAATCTTGGGAGTGACTAGCTATATGTCACATATGTCCAATATAAATATATGAGGATTTTATGAAATGTCTAGGTAATTATTTTACCACAGCAAAACAAAGGTCAGAAGAATTAAACAGAAAAGAATTTAGAAAAGGGAAGAGGCCCACCTACCTGGCCCAACTCACCTAGGCCGGCCCAGCCCAGTAGCCTTTTTTCTTGTCTTCTTCCTCCCCACGCCCCGAAGGTGCTCGGTGGAAGGCATGCCGTGGCCGCCGCCGAGCCATGGCCACGCAACAGCTCCCCCTCGTCCCTATCCACGCCGTGGGATGCCCCCGTGCTTTCCCCTTCCACTTCCCCCTTCCTCTGGTTCTTCTCCCCTCTCTTCCGTGCATTCCCGCAAGAACCCGAGAGCCCGACGTCGCCACCGACGTGCGCCACCGTGGCCAGAGGCCACCACTCGCCCCTCCAACTTGTCCATCCGCCTCGCAGTGGTCTTCTTTGTCGCCGGGATCCTTCAATTCGAGCCGAGGAACCCCGTGTACGACGCCCGCGTCGTCTATTTCTACCACGGCCGCCGGGACTTCGCCGGAATTCGTCGCCGACAGCCCTCTTCCTCCCTCGACCACGCCTTCGCGCTCCTGGTGAGCAGAAGCTTCGAATCCCTCTCCCCGCGCTCAAAACGGTTCCCCAATTCCTCCGAGCCGTGCAACCGTACGGGTGCCACCGCAAAGCACGCCGCCGGCGAGGCTCCGGTGCCCCCCAGCCTTCGCCGTTGGCACGAGGTGGTGCGCGCGAGCACAAGGAGCACACCCGCGTCCTCTGCGATGCAAACGGTGCCCCTCACCGCTGTAACCAGTGGGCGCCGCCGCGTCCAGTGGTCGCCGGCGGCTAGCCGCCGGTCGGCTAACCGCCGGCCGGCTAGATTAATTAGGGGGCTAACCCCTGGTTAGTTTGGCCCTAAGCCACTGACAGGTGGGGCTAGCCCCCTTAATCCTCTAATTAAGTTTATTTAAAACGGGGATTAACCCCTGGGTCACTGACCAGTGGGCCCCGCTGGTCAGCCCCCCCACATGTCAGCATTGCGTGAGCCTGGCGCAATAAATCAATTTCTTTATTTAAAAGAAATTCCAAAAATTGATTAAATCTTTGAAATTCAATAACTTTTAAACCATAACTCCAAATCAAAAGTGTTATATATGAAAAATCATCAGAAAAATGCAAGGATTCCAAATATCATATTTTCATAGATGAAAAACACATCTATGATGATGGACAAGTAGCATTTAGCTATTTGGGTTATTTGGAATAATTCAAAATAAATGTTTAAAGCATTTCAAATTAAATCTTTGCAATGCCAACCTTATCACATGAACATCAGAGGCATATCATACACATGATAACATGGTTTACCATATCCAAACATTAGCAAATGCAACTTGGGATAATTTGAACAACATTTGGAGTTTGAATTTGAATTCCTTTTTCAAATCAACTTCAATTAACTTGTAGCAAATTGAACATAGATCACATCAGTACCATGCCATGATTCATTTCTTGAATGTGCACTGCAATGTGATGTTTATACTTTATTGTCTCGGTGTTTGCTTCTTCTCGATAGATCCATCGCCAGACGTAGTTCCTATTTTCTCCGAAGAGTGGCACCCCCGAGTCCCGACAATAAGGCAAGCAAACCCGTTTTGATCATATCTATAACAATGCCTAGTGCAAGAAAAGTACGGAATAGATAGACGATATCTGGGGAAGAGAATGGCTCTGCTTGCCTGGAAGCTTGGTAGTAGCGGTACAGTCGTCGACGACGTAGTCGAACACAGGGGCATCGGCAGCGGTTGTCGGGACTATCGGACAATAAGAGAGGGGGAGGAAACAATAAATACACGACAATAATAGCAATACAAATACAAGACATGTTAAACACATTTTTGGCGATGTTCTAACGTAGTGTTAAGTATTTTTAGGCGGGGCGGGAATTTATCCGGGAATGACTCATCAGTACCAGTTGATTACCGGACACATGATCCGGAGGGGGAAGGTTCCATGTCTGCAGTGTTAGAGACATCTGACGGACATGTGGATAGTGTAACCGTGCTCGTTGATCCATTCTGATCAACTTTCATGTTCAAAATATTTTCATCCGAAAAGTTTTACCGGTACCGGGTAATTATCAGACAATGCAATCGGAGGGGGAATGTCTCAGGTTCGGTATGTTAGAGGGGTGCGGTGGGTATGCGGGTAGCGTATTTGTAATTGTTGTATTTTTCTGAGCAACTTTTATGTATAAAGTTTTTGAATCTGAATTACGGTTTAAAAGATATCGAATTTTAAAGTTTAAAACATTTTAGATCATTTTTTTATTTCTTTTATTATTTAAAATGCAACATTATCCACAGAGGGGTTAACTGGTGAAACCTGACCAGTTGGTCCCACTGGTCAGCCTCACAATACTAATAATTCATTTTATTAAACAAAAATAGAGCCAGGGCCCACATGTCATACACATAAATTTATCTAAATGCTTTTAATTATTAATCTGACAGTGGGGTCCATGTGTCATTGACAGAGAGTTAACTAAACAGTTTTAATTTATTTAAAAAGGCCAGGGCCCACTGTCAGTCTAACAAAGGCGTGGTTTAACCTCTTAACTATTTTTGTTAGCGACTAATTAGCCGGTGGACCCACTATCGGTGGGTGCTAACCCTCGGCTTAGGCCTAATGACGTGCCACGCCAGCCCGACCACGCCGGCGAGATAGGGGGTCACCGGCGGTGGTCCTGCGCTCACCACAGCGCACCAATTCGGGCGTCGTTTGATGCTATGGGTTCCGCGGGACGTGCCGCCTCCATCCCCGCAACAAATGCGAGATGAGACGGTCCAAGGCGACGGTGACACCCACCGTGGCGGCGGCCGGAGTAGTGCTTAGCGGAGGGATGGCCACCGGTCACCAGAACGAGCGCAAAGAAGGGCCATCGAAGGGTAAGCTCACATGGAGTTCAATGGGGGACTCAGGGGAGCCTGTGGTGGTCTGAGATGAGCGAATCGCGGCGAGGTCGTCGGCGGCTGAGGTGGGTAACATTGACGATGGCGACAATTGTGGTGGCTCCTGACGTCGATTGAGCACTCGAGGTGGTGGAGTCGTCAGTTGCGCACCTCCTGGACGTGGTGTCCGAGCCTGCGGTGACCGGTGGCCACGAGCGCGCCGGCAACGCGGCCACGGGTGCGTTCGGATGTGGGGGGAGAGCGAGGCAGAGGGAGAGTGGAGGCGCGAGGGAGGTAGCAGGGGAAAAGGGGAGGGCTAGGGTTTAGGAAGGGACACAGGGGTCTCGTGGGGGGGGGGGCTTTACCTCACCGACGACGGCTGGATTGAAGCCACGATGATGGGGGCGTGGCTGGCCATGGGATGCCTGCCACGGCGCCTCCTATGAACAGAGGAAGATGACAACGACCAGGTGGGCTGGGCCACAGTGAGGAGGGGAGGGGGCTAGGCTAGCCGATTGGGCTTTGCCCTGAGCGCTGCATAGGTATTTTCCTTTTTTTGTCTTCTTTCCTTTTAATCTTTCTGTTTGTAATTAGTTTATTAACTTAGACAATTTTTTAAAATGTGCAATATGTTCCATAATTAGCTTTGCAAAATAATAGAGTGCCACAAAAAGACTGGGACTTTTATAAAATCTTTTAATAATTCTTTTTAATATGCAATTGGCAAATGGGGTTGTTTTGCTACTGGTTTGAATTGTTAGCAATATTATTTATTGGAATAATTGCCCAAACTTGGTTTAACATGGACCACTGATTTTTAGGCATTTAACAAAAGTGGTTGCTCAATTTTTGGACAAACTTTTATTTGTCACATTGTTTTGGAATTTTTAAACGGGTTGACTTTGAGCAAGCCTTGGTCAAGGGTGATCATCACATGCCTAATCAAGATGTCTTGGCCCTAATCAAAGTGATTACTTTTGTATTATTGTAGTGTGACACCCAGGGTGTTACAACTTCTTCCTTTGCTGAAATGTCAAGCCTGGAGGCAAATACTTTGCAACGATAAAATTAGCATAATCTGCAAACCAAGGATCGGAAAGAGATTGTACTTTTACAACATCGAGTTGTTCGTGTGGAAAACTGTCGTTGACTGGGATGGGGTCATGCGGTATATCTTCCATTCTTGAAAGATTGTCCGCCACCGGATTGTCTGCTCCTTTTCTATCAACAATCTATAAATCAAACTCTTGAAGAAGGAGTACCCACCGGATGAGTCTTGGTTTGGCATCCTTCTTCGCCATAAGGTAGTTAAGAGTAGCATGGTCAGTATGAATAATAACCTTAGAATCAACAATATAAGGTATAAACTTATCACAAGAAAACACTACTGCTAATAATTCCTTCTCAGTAGTAGCATAATTATTTTGAGAACTATCAAGGGTTTTGCTAGCATAATATATAACATTCAATTTCTTATCAACCCTTTGTCCTAAAACAGCTCCAACAGCAAAATCACTAGCATCACACATAATCTCAAAGGGAAATGTCCAATCAGGTGGTTGCACTATAGGAGCGGTTATTAAAGCTTTCTTAAGGACTTCAAAAGCCTCCTTACAATCTTCATCAAATACAAAAGGAACATCCTTCTGGAGAAGATTAGTGAGGGGTCTCGAAGTCTTAGAAAAGTCTTTAATAAATCTTCTATAGAAACCAACATGACCGAGAAAACTACGAATACCTTTAATGTCCCTTGGATAGGGCATCCTTTCAATAGCTTCAATCTTCGCCTTGTCCACTTCAATTCCCCTCTCGGAAATCTTGTCACCAAGAACGATCCCTTCGTTAACCATGAAGTGATAATTCTCCCAGTTTAAAACTAAATTTGTGTCCTCGCATCTCTTTAAAACTTTATTAAGATTGTAGAGACAGTGGTCAAAGGAAATTCCATAGACGGAGAAATCATCCATGAAGACTTCCACAATCTCCTCACAGAAACCTTGAAAAATAGCAGACATGCATCTCTGAAAAGTAGCAGGTGCATTGCATAAACCAAAAGGCATACGCCTGTAAGCATAAGTACCAAAAGGACACGTGAAAGTGGTCTTCTCTTGATCGACAGTGTTAACGTGAATTTGAGAGAAGCCAGAATACCCGTCAAGATAGCAAAAGTGGGTGTTTTTGGACAACCTCTCAAACATCTGATCGATAAAGGGAAGCGGGTAATTTTCCTTCCTGGTAGCCTTGTTCAACTTCCTGTAATCAATACACATTCTATATCCAATAACAACTCTTTGAGGTATTAGTTGATTTTTATCATTAGGAACAACAGTCATACCTCCTTTCTTAGGAACACAATGAACTGGACTTACCCATCTACTATCAGCTATAGGATAGATGATACCTGCGGCTAGAAGCTTGAGAATCTCAGTCCTAACCACGTCCTTCATCCTTGGGTTCAGCCGTCATTGATGATCAACAACTGGCTTAGCATCGGGCTCGCGATTGATAGTGTGTTGGAAAATCGATGGTCTAATCCCCTTAAGGTCATCAAGGGTATAGCCCAGGGCACTACGGTGTCTGTGAAGTGTCTCCAATTATCGCTCTTCTTCAAATCCTGAAAGTTTAGCATTGATAATAATAGGATATATTTTCTTTTCATCTAAATAAGCATACTTGAGCGTATCGAGAAGTGGTTTGAGGTCAAACACCGGGTCTTCTTTTGGTTGTGCTAGGATTCCTAAAGGTTCAACCGGAAGGTTGTGCTTCAGGATAGCAGTTTGTCTTGTGAAAATTTTGTCTAACTCATTTCTCTTCTGTATATGCATATCATTCTCGTGGTCTTCCATATATTGTTGCAAAGGATCATTAGGAGGAATAGCAATAGAAGCAATATCTTCAATAATTTTATCATCACTAGGTAAATTAGTACCACGAGGCTGCTTAGAGAACAAAGAAAAGTTAAATTCATATGGCTCACCATTGAATTCAACAGAAACTTTACCTTTTCTACAGTCTATTATAGCTCCACAAGTGTTGAGGAAAGACCTACCAAAGATAATAGGGCAGAAACTATCTTGCACTGAACCAAGTACTAGAAACTTGGTAGGATACTTTACCTTTCCACATGGGACTTCAACATCTCTCACAATCCCAATGGGAGAGATAGTTTCTTTGTTTGCTAGATAAATAGTAACATCAACCTCTTCAAGTTCACAAGGGGAAATCTCACCCATGATCTCCTGATAGAGTGAATAAGGAATAGTGCTAGCACTTGATCCCAAATCGCATAGACCGTAATAATTGTGATCTCCGATTTTAACATATACAACTGGTGTACCTGAAATTGGGCCCTTATTCTTGGTTGTGACAATGTTAGTTGAAACAGCACAAAAATTTATATTGTCTTCTAAAACATCATTAGTAACTAGATCTTTAACCACTGCAACTTGAGGATCAACCTTGATCTGGTCCTCAGGTTCGTCCGTTAGTCTCCCACTCTTGTTTATTATGTCTGTCACAAAAGATTGCTCCCTTATCCTTGTGGGAAAATGGGCTTTTCATACATAACTGCATGCAAAATAGGGTCAACAACATTTATATCAACATGTAATTCTTTAAATGGTTTATGATACTGATCCTTCTCTTCTTTAGAAGAGTCAATGTGAGAGGAAAAGTTCTTGCAAAAATCAACCTTAAGCTGGGAATCAAGACCAATCTTAGAGCAAAAGGTATCAAAGTAATCAGTTTTCACATAGATCTCAATATAATCATGCTCGTAATTTATAGTGTGTTCAATACCTTTACCGATTTCCCAGTTTTCAGTGTTCTTCTGGATCCTCTCAATGAGACCCCATCTTTCTTCAATGCTTCTTGTTTGGAAGACCCCGCTAGAGGAGGCATCCAACATCTCCCTATCTTGACGAGAAATCCTAGCATAAAAATTTGTAAGTATAATATCTTTGGGGAGTTCATGAATAGGACATTTGAACATTAGGGACTTCAGCCTCCCCCAAGCTTGAGCGATACTCTCTCCATCACGACACCTAAAGTTATAGATGTAGTTCCTGTCTCGATGAATTTCATGAAGAGGATAAAACTTTGTATAAAAGAGAGTCATAAGCTCTTGCCAATTAAGAAAATGTGAGTTATCGAGGAGCTTATACCAATCTGAAGCTTTATCTATAAGTGATATGGAGAATAATTTCTTCATGACGAACTCCATTGACACACCTGCAAGCTTGAATAATGAACATAGTTGTGATAAAAATAGAAAGTGTTCACTATGATGTCTGTCTCCTGCATAACGATTAGCCAAGACATAATTGATAATACCAGTTGGTAATTTGTAAGGCACAATTTCAGTAGGGGTGGAAGTGACCACCACAGTAGTGGGGAGTTTCCCCATAAACAATGAACCAAGATTAGAGGTGTCCACAAGGACAAAAAGTAGCAACAACAAAATAAAAAAAGAAATATAAAATCTTTCTTACCGGCTTCACTTACTAATAGCGCTACGCTCCCCGGCAACGGCGCCAGAAAACAGTACTTGATGACCCTCAACTATAGGGGATCGATTGTAGAGTTTTCGATAAATAAGAGTGTCGAACTCAACGAGGAGCAGAAGGTATTGGTAAGTGACTTTGGTAAAGAAATAACTGAAGGAACTAAAAGATAACTTTTTAGGGGTTTTCGGTATAAGGAACAAGAAGGTAAAATCAAGTGAAGTAAAAGGGTACTGAGGAGTAACAAGTGGCCCAATACTTTTGAGCAAAGGATAAGCCTAGAAACTGAACTTAATAAGGCTAAAAGTGTTCTTGAGGACACATGGGAGAGATAGTCACGTGCTTTTGCCATACTCCGTATCGATACTATGTGCTGTGTCGATAAGTGTTGAGTGGGTGGATCTATGCTAGCACACCTTATAGACTAAGGTAAGTGCACTCTTATGATTAAACATCTTGCAAGCATCCGCATATACAATATAGTAATTAAGGAAAAAGCCTAACCATAGCAATACGATCGATGATCCATTGTTCTCTTGTGAAAAAGCATGCAAACTGGGGTTCAGGTTTCTGTCACTCCGGCAACCCACCGTAAGCATCCTTTATACAAAATGCATTCCCCTAGGTCCTTAATAAGGCGAAGTGTTGAGTGTTCGACTCACACAACACCACTAGGAAAATAACAACACAACTTAAATATCAAACAACACATATTACTTCAACATCATATGACTACTAGCAACTAGACTTCTCCCATGTCCTCAAGAACTAAAGTAACTACTCACAAGACATAAACGAGATCATGATCGGTGGGGATAAATAGATGATAAACAATCTGGACACAATGATATTTCTCCAACAAAACTCAATAGCATTCATCACAAGGTAGTAATCAACACCGATAGAGTAGAGAGGATAGATAGTACGGATTACAACACAAGTTGCAATAGTAAGATGAGATTGGATGGTGGTGGAGATGGTGCTCATGTTGGGGATGATGTTGATGATGATCTCGATGATACCTGTGACGATGGCGATGATGATGGCGATGATCTCCCCTTTCGGGAGGTGTTCTCCCCGGCGGAATCTGCCCGCCAGAGATGTCTTTTCTTCTCTGTAGGTTTCCGCCATGGGCGGCGGCGGAACTCGCGAAACTCCTCCTCTTTTAGGGTTTTCAGATAACGAGTGATACATAGGCCAGAGGGGGAGCCGGGAGTGGCCCCAGGGATCCAGGCTCCCTCCCGACGCGCCCCAGGTGGCCACCTGAGCACCCTATGGAGCCATTTGGCTCCTATTTTGCGTGTCCTCGTCATCCTTCTGGAAAATGACCTCCGTCGATTTTCAGGTAATTTGGAGGTCTTCTGCTTCAGCAACTCAGCGTCCACTTTACAGTTGAATCGCGCGTCTGCTGCTTCGGCATCGGAAAGCTGAAATCTGTGTGAAACAGGCCAAAACAACATAAGAATAACATCATAACATGAAATATATCAACGAATAGGAAAGAAGTACTATATAAAATAGTGATGCATTTTGGACGTATCACAAGCTAGAACTGAACGTTACGAGATAACGAAGCAGCTGTCGGAATGCAAGATGGCAGAAGGTAGCTCCATAAGCGAGCATGTGATCAAACTTGTTGGCTACGCACAAAAGCTGAGTGCTCTGGGATTTGCGATCCCGACGACACTCTGCACTGACTTTCTCCTTGTGTCACTCCCCCGTCTTACAACGACTTTATCATGAATTAAAACATGAATGGTTTTGACAAGATGATACGTCCCAAACGTATCTACAATTTCCGCTTGCTCCATGCATGTTTTGTGTGATATTGCTATGTTTTAGATAAACTTTCATACACTTTTGATCATATTTGGCCTAACCTATTAACTCAGTGCACCCCTGTGCCAGTTCCTGTTTTCTGCTGTTTTTCTATTTCAGGTTTCCCCCGTATTAAAAATGCTCCAAAGCTTCCGGAAAAATACAATAAAAAATCAGCGTACCGGAAACTTCCGGAATCACCAAGGTGGGGCCAGAGGGACACCACCAGGGCCCTAGGCGCCCTCCCGGCATGCCCTAGTGTGGGGTCGCGCTAGGGGGCGCCTGGACCCCTGGTGGCCCCCCTGGCTGCCCCCCTTCACCTATATATTCTCCGTGACGGGAAACCCCGGAAGACAGACCCCTTTTTCGCGATCTCACCTCTGTTCCGCCGCCGCCGCGCTTCCAAGATCAGGAGCGCCAGAAGACCTCTTCCCGGCACCCTGCCGGAAGGAGGATTGACCTCCGGGAGCCTCTCCTCCACCATGGACGCTTCCTGGATGACCGTGAGTAGTATACCTTGGACCATGGGTCCGTGATCAGTAGCTATGTGATATTCTCCTCCCCTCTTTGTTCTTCATGGATTAGACCTTGTGAGCTTCCCTACATGATGAAGGCACATATGTAGTTCTTTCTGCTGTTGCTATGCTGATTTTGCTGGGATCTGATGGATTATGAGACTATGTTCAGTTTGTGATTGAGTAATATATTTGGTTCTTATCTTTTATATTTATGTGCTTGAGTAATTCTTGCATGTTCTCTGTTGTTGTTTATTGCTCTAGCCAAGTAGTAGGTAGTGACTCCAAGAGGGAACGTTATGCTCGATTGTGGGCTCATTCCCCTGATAATTAGCTTGAGTGACATAAACATGAGTCTAGGGAATGTGATGTTGCCACAAGGGGGAAAATAACGGTGCTTGTAACCGCGGTTGCGAGGATTGTTTACTTTACGCAAAGTTCTTTAAATGCAGTTGTCTGTTGCTTTGGGTTTACACTTTGTGTGGGGCTCGCAACTTAATACCAGCGAGATGTTCTGGATAGATATCTCAAGGTGGATGATTAGTGGTAGATGCAGTTGGATTTTGGTCTACTTATTTTTGCGAACCGCCCATGCTTTTGAGCCTCTTCCTTTCTTTGTAGCATAGTTAGCATTGCAGTGCGTTTTTAATCATGTCAATTGCCTAGCTGTGATTTGTTTACCTCGCATAGCAATTTTATCGTCTTTTGGGAGAGAGACATCACTAGTGAACATCACGGGACCCCGGTCCATATTCTCATCACTGTTTAACGCTCAATTTAGTTGAAGCCTTTACTTTACAATTGAAATTACTATTATCATTTATCCCTTGTGTTTGATCCTTTGTAAACAACAAGGCCAGAGAGATTGACAACCTCTCTGAACTTTGTTGGGAGTAAAGTTATTTGTGTCTGTGTGCAGGTCCACGTCAACCGCCTAATTTCTAGCGCCGTTGTCACCTACTTTTCGCTTTCAGAGTCCTACGGGAGACAAACCATACCCTCTAAATAGGGAAAATTTGCTGCTATCCTACATCTCACCTTCCACTTGGGGTAACAAACGAAGGGCAAGAAGCCATTATCATATCTCCCACATCAATCAAATTTCTGGCGCCGTTGCCGGGGGACTCCAATCTAAAAGATAGGGGAGTTGCACACTATCTTTTACCTTTGCTTTTTAGTCTTGTTAGCTTACCTTTTAGTTTTTATCTTAGTGTCCTTTATCAAAAATCACAAAAAAAATGTTTGTCACACTTGCTGCTACTATGGGTTCCACTAAAAACACCAAGTTGTGTGACTTCACTAGTCACAACAACAATGATTTTATCTGCACTCCTATTGCTACACTTGCTAATTCAGCTACCTCTTATGAAATTAAACCCGCCTTGTTTAACTTTGTTATGAGAGATCAATTCTCCGATGTTGGAGATGATGTTGCTTTACACTTAAATAAATTTTTTGAACTCTGTGATATGCAAAAGTATAAAGAAGTAGAAGGTGATATTGTTAAGCTTAAGCTTTTTTCCTTTCTCTTTGAGGGAAGGAGCTAAAATTTGGTTTCAATCCTTGCCTAGGAATAGCATAGATTCTTGGGATAAGTGCAAATATGCTTTTATTGGAAAGTACTACCCACCTGCTAAAATTATCCAATTGAGGAGTAACATTATGAATTTTAAGCAATTGGATACTGAACATGTTGCCCAAGCTTTGGAATGAATGAAATCTCTTGTTAAGAAATGCCCTACACATGGTTTGACTACTTGGATGGTTACCCAGACTTTTTATGCAAGCTTGAACTTTACCTCGCGGAACCTGTTAGATTCGGCTGCGGGAGGAACCTTTATGTCAACAACACTTGGTGCTGCCAGAAAACTTCTAGATGAGATGATGACCAACTATTCCCAATGGCACACTGTAACACCCCCAGTGCTAGTAACAGTAATGACTATAGTGATGCTCTTGTTAATCATCACTATTGTTGCTAATCAAGCCATGATCACCTGTGATCATAGCTCTTGGAAATTCCAACCCTGATAAAATTTTCAAAATTGAGGGGATTATAAATCTTCCTCCAATAATTGTGGGAGATTATTTAATCAACTTGCAAATAATTAGACTGAGTCATACTTAGCCTTTAGAATAATTCCAAGTCAATAATAAAACATAAAACCAATTGTGGTGGATTATTAAATTGCCTTGGATTTTAATAAACAAGTGGGAATTTTAAATGAACTAAAAATTGTGAAAGCAATTTTGTAAAATTCCTAAAAATCAGTGGATCACTTCCATATGGTTTTGGGAATTTCTTAAGCTACAAAATAATTCAAACAAATAAAAACAGTAGCCAAAAATCCCTTTTCATCAATAGAACAATTAAAACAAATGGTTAATGGATTTATTTTTGCCCCAATCTTTTTGTGGTATTGCTATACTTTGCAATGCTAATTATGGAACAGGTTACACATTTTACAAAAATATAAAAGCTAATAAAATAATTACAACAGAAAAGAAAAGAAACAAAAATACAAAAAAAAGAAAATGCCTAACTAGCGCCCAGTGCAAGGCCCATCCCAGGGCCCATCCCAAAACCCCCATCCCTTTCCTCTTCCCTGTTCACAGGGTTATCGTGGCGTGCATCCACGCCCCATGGTCGAGCCAGGGCTGCCGTGGCGGCCATCGCCCGGTCGCCGGCGAGGATAAGGCCGGCCCCGACCCCCTGCGCCCCTGTTCTCCACCAAACCCTAGCACCCTTCCTCCGTATCCCCTCGCGCCACCGTTTCCCTCTCCCGCGCTCGCCGGTCGCGCCCGTAGCCGCGCCACTGCGCCGTCGTGGCCAACGACCTCGGGAGTCTGCGCTGGCATGTCTGGCGTGCTCCTTGTGGTCGGCTTCTTCGACTCCGGCGCCAAATCGGGGCCAGGAGCCACCACATGCTCGTCCTCGCGCCGCCGCCTCCACTACGGGCGCCGACGACCTCGCCGTGATTCGCTACCTGCGGAGCTTCCCCAAGCCTATTGCCACCCTCTACGTGCTCGTGGTGAGCGGCTGCTCCATTTCCCTCATATCGCGCTCGACTTGGTTCGGTAGGACTACGTCCCCGTCATGCCGAGCTCCGACCGCCGTGCGCCGTCGCTGCTGCCGCTAGCTCCGGCGGTCACAACCCCTGCTACCTGTACCTCTGGATGCGCAGCGAACGGCTCGTTCGGTTCCTCCCTTCTGTGCGCCATTTGGTGGCCGGAGGAGAGCACGCGCTTGTCGCCGTTTTCCGCCACTGGCCATGGCCTAGGCTGTGCGCGTGGGCGTCCAGTGTGTGTGCGTGCTCCCTACACGCATGCGTTTTGTGCGTGTGCGTTCATGTGCATGCGTGCTTTGTGTGGGTGCAGCGTGTGTCACTACTGGAATCTGCTCGTTTGCCATGTGTCTTCTCTTTGCCATCTGCATTTTGTCGGGGCAGACGGCAAAGAGGGTCTTTGCTGTCGGTTGTGGACGGCAAAGATTGGCTGGCGGTGAAGAGTACTTTGTCGTCTGTTTTTTTTTCACACATGGCAAATAGGGGTTTTGCCGTCTGTTTTTTTTTCACGCATGGCAAAGAGGGTCTTTGCCGTCTGGTCTTTTTTCACGCATGGAAAAGAGGGGTTTGCCGTCTATTTTTTTTTTCACGCATGGCAAAGAGGAGCTTTGCCGTCTGTTTTTATTTGACGCATGGCAAAGAATGTTTTAAAAGGAAAATTGAGTTTGTCCGTTTTTAATTTTTAGAAAATGCAAACAAGGTCTAAAAGATGTGAAATTTGACGTGGTATTGGTTTATGAATCCTAGAAGACATAGAAAAAGTTTGAATTATTTTACTAACCTTTAACATACTTATTTTACTAAAATACTAGGTGTAAAGAAGCACAAAAACAATGCTTTCTTCCTATTGGCTGGGATGTGCTTCCCCTGGATCAGTGACATGGCATGGAGCCCTACACGCAAAAAAAAAACAACCCCCACCACGATTCCTCTTATCCTTTTGTCTCTTCCATGATGCACTCTCTCTCTCTCTTATCTCCTCGTATCTATTTCTTTCTGCCACACAAGACCGCTGCTACATCTTGGCTGAGGCCGACGCCGGCGACCGAAGCCACCGGAGCACCACTGGCCGTCGCACCTCTCCTTCATCTTCCTCATCCCTTCCCCTTCTCCTGGCTCCCCCCTCTCCCGAGAACCACCCACCGTCGCGCGCTCTCCTTCCCTTCCCTGTCGCTGTTTCCTAGCGGACATGGCCGCCGCTCGCAGGCTTTCTCCATCCCGACACCGCCGCCTTCAGCTCGCCGGAGACGAGCCACAAGAGCGCCGCCACCCGTCGCACCTTCCTTTCCCCTTCTTCCTCCATTTCCCTTCCTCCTCCCTTCTCCTTCCCCTTTTCTCTTTCCTCACGGACATGGCCGCAGCCTGGAACCTTCCTCTGTCGCGCGTTCCGCGTCGTCACCCTGCATAGCCGCCTTGAGCCACGACAGTGGGAGAGCCACCCCGAACCCCTCCACGACAGTCGCCGGGACGCTCCATCCTCCGGGACACCGATGCGATACAGGACACAGGGAGGTGCTCCGGCGATAGTCCTCATGGCTCTGGTGATAGTCTCCGACGAGGTGTTCCGGTGAGCTATAGCTGGTGCTCAGGCGTGGCTGGAGCTGTTTTTTTATATACCTAAAAACTCTATACCGTCCGCTGTAAATTAGCAGACGGCAAAGCCAATAATAATAGATATGTGCAATCTGGTTTTTGCCGTCTGTCAGTATATAAAATCTTACGGTAAAGGCTTTGCCGTCCGCCGATTAAAAACAGACGGCAAAGCACCTCTTTGCCGAAGAAATGGCTGACGAGTGCTTTGCCGTCCGCCTGCAGATGGCAAAGGGCTTTGCCGTCCGCCTGCAGATGGCAAAGGGCTTTGCCGTCCGCTTTTCCTATGTTTGCCGACTGCCATGGCAGATGGCAAACGAGAGAATTCCAGTAGTGTGTGTGCATGGGTGCACAACCACGGCTGGCTCTCGCTGCAGCTGTAGCTGCTGTTTGCTGCTGCTGCTAAATATTACTGAACACAGTAGTTATTTGCTACTCTTATTACCCCTTTGCACGATAGCTAAACATGTAGAAGATGAACTCGAAATTGTATAAAAATTCTGGGGATGGAAAGTACACTGGATGTACTTCATTTCATCTCATTGGAACAAAGTCACTAGATGCACCGATTAATTCATAAAAAATAACAAATATGTAAAAATCTATGATGAGCTAGTAGAACTAAGAAAATAGGATAAATTGAGTTCAGAAATAAGTCTGATAAGTCTCTAGAATTTTCAAATAGGTCCTCTGCCATTAATTGAAATTTAGGTTAAATAATTTGTTGAATAAATGACTATGACAGTGGGGTCCACCTCTAATTGAACGAAATGAAATAATCTGTTATAACTAGGTCAATGACAGTGGGCCCAGGAAAAATTAGAGTTAATAAAATCTATTCTTATTAATTGTTTCACTAACTAGTGGCACCCACTGGTCAGGTTTGAAGCTGACAGTGTGACCCCACATGCCAGTTGACCAGTCAATCGTGTTGTGGATAAGGTTGATATTTAATTATTAAAACAATTTCAGAATATTGTGAAAACTTCAAAAAACCATAATAAAATAATCGTAACTCTGATGAAAGTATTCTATACATCAAAGTGGCTCAGAATAATACCACGAATACGACTACGCTACCTGTATAGCCACCACCCTCTCTGACACATCGAACATCGATATCCCCCCTCCGGGCCGTCTGTCAATAATTCCCGATGCCGGTGAAAACCTTCCGGATGAAATTGTCCTGAACACGAAAGTTGTTCAGAATGGATCGACAATCAAAGATACACTATCCACATGTCTCTCAGATGTCTCTAACACTGCAGACATGGAACCTTCGCCCTCCGGATCACCTGTCCGGTAATCAACCGGTACCGATGAGTCACCCCCGGATAAATTCCCGCTCCGAGCAAATCACCGAACACTGCGTTAGAGCCCCATTGCTTTATATCTGCTATGTCATACAATTGTATTGTTATTATTGCTGTGTATTAATTGTTTCTCCCCCCCCTTTATTCTCCGATAGACCTCGTTGCTGCCGCCGACTACATCGCTGCCGAGTACGACTACTTCGTCGACGACCCTACCCCTACCGTCGAGCTTCCAGGCAAGCAGAGCCATTCTCTTCCCCAGATATCGCCTATCTTTCCGTATATTTCTTGCACTAGGAATTGTTACTGCTGCTGCTACGTTGCTTACCTATTCAATTGCATAGCCTGTCATTGTCACCCCTTGATGTACCTTCCTTTGTCCTATGCTGCCTTATAAATATATATATAATATTCAGCAGTAAACCCTGCGCATTGTTAGCTACGTTTAGAATAGCGGTCCGTGATCACTCTGGTGATTGAAAGCGGATTAAAAATATTATAACTGCAACAGTTACGGATCAATGCAGACGCCCTAGGGAACCTACAATGGCGAGACTCTACCGAGTTGTAACACCCTCACTGTCAGGTGAACAGTAATCACCATTACTGTTTCTCAGTACCGTTCAAAATTTTTGTCTGATCAATATGGTTCAGTTCAAATTCAAATTACCCTTTCATATTGTTGCAAGCAATGTGAACCATGGGCCTTGATCATCATGGATGAAAACAAAGTCCAATCCATAAACTTTTGAAATCAATTCAAATCTAAAACTGCCTTCGGTAACATATTAAAAACAAAGTGGAATATAAACTTTCTCCAAAAATTGTGGAACTACTTTTATAAAATCACAAATATCAAGTGGACCAAATCCATATGGGTTTGGGTATTTATTGTGCTATGGAAAATTCCAAACATTTCAAACAGTAGCCAAACCAGTGGCATTTAATGCCTTTTTAATAAAACAAAAATGCAAAAGAGTTTATAAAAGTCTAATTCTTTTTATGGCACTTCTGTATGGTGCTGCAATATTATTGGAGCAAGTTTCACTGTTGACAAAAATCAAAACCTAGATAAACAAAATACAAACAGAAAAGAAAGTACAAAAAATAATAAAATTAAAATGAAGCCCATACCCCCCTGCTCCCCTTGGGCCCAGCCCAACTAAACAACCCGCCCCGGCCCAACCCTCGCTCGTCCCCTACCCCCGCACTGCTCACCATGCCGTGGCGTGCATCCACGCTGGCCACGGCACCGACTGCCGCCGTGGAAGGCATCAGGCGGTCGCCGCCGTCGTTAAGGACCCCAGGTCCCCGGGATGGAACCCTAGCGCGCCCCTGCCCCCGTAGTTCTCGATCCCGTCAAACCCCCCTCTCCCCGCGGCACAACCCGAGCCACAGTCGCCGCCATGGGAGCTCCTCCATGAACCCGCGCAGCCACCGTAACCCCCAGCTCCAACCGTGTTGTCTAGTGAGTTCGTCATCGTCGACTTCGTCTTCCCCGTGGAGGAATCGGGCCGTGGAACTCTACATCGAGCGCTGCGTCGTCGTCTTCTTCCTCACAGCCGGCGAGATCGCAGCCAAATTCCGGCCACACCGCACCCTCCCCGAGAACGCTGCCCTCCACTACGCGCTCCTGGTGAGCTTCTCGTCCGTCGCCTACTCCTCGCGCCCGCTCTCTTTCGCTCTAACACGGGCCTCCATGGGAGCAGTGAGCTCATCTCCGCCGTTGAGCTCGCCGTCGTGGCCTGGGCCACGCCTTTGGCACGCCAGGCGTGTCGGCTTGCTCCCCACACGCGCAGGAACCAAATGCCCGAGAAAACGCCCAGGAACACACCCAAAATCGAGCTCCCCACCATCACCATTTTCTGACCGTCGCCGCAGCTCGTCGCCGATGCCGATTCCGGCGCCCCCCCGGGACCACCCTCACCCCCGTTGGACGCGGCGCGCTCTCCTCGACCGAATGCCCCTAGCCTCACTCGAAATGGTGCCCTGCGGCGAGCTGATGGCCAACCTCGCCGAAGTTCAGCCGCCGGCGTGCCCCCCCCCCCCCTGTGCCACTGCCTGATGGGCCCCGCTGTCAGGGGCTTAATTAAGCACTGATGTGTCACTGACAACGGGCCCCACCCCCCTCTAATCCCTCTGTTAAAATTAAAACTAGAGATAACCCCCCCTGAGTATGATAGATGGGCCCCATGCCCTTAACCTTAACTAAGTTGGTTAATTAACACCATGTGTCTATGACACATGGGCCTCACCAGTCAGTTTAATTATTTAAAAGAACTAATAGAAATTCCAGTCTATGACATGTGGGTCCAGTGATTAGTGATTATTAGGTTTAATTAAAATGTTTAATTAGCATGAGGGGCTGACCAGTGGGACCCACTGCTCAGGTTTGACCAGTCAACACTGTTCTGGATAATGTTACTAAAATAATAAAATAAATTATTAAAAGGGATTTTTAATGTTTTAAAATTGATTAAACTTATAAAATCAATATCTTTTAATCCGTATATCGGATCGAAAAACTTTATACATGAAAATTGATCAGAAAAATATAACTAATACGAATACGCGACCCGTATATCAACCACACCCCTCTAACATACCGAACATCGAACCGTCTCCCTCCGGACCGTCTGTCCGATAATTTCTCCGGTACTGTTAAAGTATCCGGAAGAATTTATTTCGAACACGAAAGTTGTCCGGAATGGTTCAACTAACACGGATACACCCCCCTTATCTTTGTCGAATGTCCACGACACCTCCGGCATGAGCCCTTCCCCCTCCGGACACCCTGTCCGGTAATCACCCGGAGCCGGTATATCATCCCCGGATGAATTTCCGCTCCGAGCTAAGTGCATCGTATGATGTTAGAACAACGTTAACATTTCATTTGTCATGTCATGCTTATGTTTGCTATGATTGCTTTATATTTATTGTTTCTTCCCCCTTTTTGTTCTCCGGTAGACCCCGCTGCTACCGCCGACTACACCGCTGCCGGGTACGACTACTTCGTCGACGACCCTGCCCCTACCGTCGAGCTACCAGGCAAGCAGAGCCATTCTCTTCCCCAGATATCGCCTACCTTTTCCGTACTTTCTTGCACTAGGCATTGTTACTGCTGCTGCTACGTTACAATCCTATTCAATTGCATAGCCTGATTTTGTCGCCCCTTGATGTACCTTTCTTATCCTATGCTGCCTGTTATAATTATGCATCTATTCAGCAGTGAGCCCTGCGCATTGTTAGCTAGGACTAGATAGCGGGCCGTGATCACTCAGGGGAGTGAACACGGATACAATATATAACTGTTATAGGCACGGTACAATGCAGACACCGCCTAAAGCCCCTATCTGGGTTATGCCTAGTCACCTCAAGTGTGAGCTATCAAGGAGTAATCCTTGTACTCCACTCGAGACTGACTTTGTCTTGCCGCAATAGGGTCCTGAACGGCGGTTGTCCTTAAAGGTAAGAAGTCGGGCGACCCAACGGTGCCCGCGAGCGGTATATCGTCGGGAACGACAGGGAGGGTACGACCGACGTTACTGGCGTGCTTGGCCCCTGCTCGTATCTCGCGAGAGTTACCAAACCACGAAAATCGAGCTCTACCAAGAGCACACGCGAGACAAGGTAAGGAGACGGTTCACCTTGTTGGTAACCGCAGTGGCTTGGTGGGACGACAGGGCAGGCACCGATGTACTGGTGGTCCTGACTGCTGTCGTTGACCGCGGGTCGGTTAAGTCCAGGCAACGATAACGGTTGTCACGCAGGTTAATTAAAATTCTAAATGGTTCGGCGGATGACTTGAGAGACCCGTTGGTGTGTACGCACTACCTTCACGTGGGATAAGGATTTATGGGCTCTCCTGCGTCGTAGTTTGTCCGAAAGCTCTTCAGACGTCAGCAATACCACGGGCTGATATCCGGGAAGCGGTCTTGTCTTATTTGCTGCAGCAGGTGTGTTTTTGATTTTCTTTTGCTTCACCGTCCAGTCTCGTACCGTGCAGGAGCGTGCAAGGGTGAGGGACCTAGACCCCTTGGCGCATAGGATATAGTCCGGCGGATGGCCTCTCTGCTGAGCCTAGGATGGGCTGCGATGTGTCGGATAGACTCGGTGGGGCGTTCCCTAACAAGGTTCACGCCACCCTGGAGATCCGAGCGTGCAGGCTGAACAGTAGTGCACCCTTGCAGAGAGTTTAATCTATTCGAATAGCCGTGTCCACGGTAACAGGACGCTTTATGCTGAAGCTGGATCTTACCACAAGAAACTATTATTATTAAACTGTATGGTTCCGGGTCTTCTTCCTCGCAGGGAGTCGAGGAGGGGACCTCAGAGGCATTTTTATTATTAATCATTAAAACTTATATTATACAATGTTGCAGCAACTTCTGCTTCGTTGTTACTTTATTGCTGATATGAACTGTTGGCTGTTTCTCTTCTCATGCTACAAGACAACGTCGGAAGATGCTAGTCTTCGATAGGCCTAGCTTCTTACCCTTATTCTGATTTCTATCTTGCAATCCACTATATACAGCCTCCTCTTTCCGTTGATACAATGCATAATGCTTAGTAGCGGACGTAAGACTCGCGGGTATACTAGATACTCACCTTTGCTTTATTTCCCCTTTTATGTTTTGCCTGATCGGCCACTGCAGTCGACGTTGGAGCCCAGGAGCAGGAGTACCCCGGAGGCAGATACTACTTCGTCGAGACCCCCGCTGACCAGGACCAGGAGTAGTTTCGGAGGCTCCCAGGCAGGAGGCCTTGCCTTTTCGATCTGTATCTCTGATGTTATTTGTGCTAGCCTTCTTAAGGCATAACTTGACTAACTATGTCTGTACTCAGATATCATGGCTTGTATAACTTATGTATTCGGGTCCACGTGACCCCCCCTTTATTGTAACATATTGGTTTATCCTTTTGTGTTTAGTGTTGTGCTGTGATATTCTCACCGTGGCACCCTAATCTCAGCCGTGTACCCTGCGTGTATGATTACTGTACACGGATTGATTTTGGGGGCGTCACAAGTTGGTATCAGAGCCAACTGCCTGTAGGAAGCCACCCCACCACTACCTGGTCGACGTTGAGTCTAGACTTTGAAAAACTATTTTGCTAACTTAATATTTGGCTTACGGGCCCACATCGATGTCACTACGTGTGATATCTATGGTATTAGGATCCTTTTCTCCTTACCTATGCTCTGGGAATCTGCTCTCTTATCCTTGCTGGTAAGTTTTACAAACTCTGACATTAGGATCACGTTCTCTTGATTCCCTCCGGCGTTTTGGTGCTTCCCCATTGATTGAGTCGTGTTGCAGGAGTTCTACCCCAGGTCCCGGACCACGGATCCCATTCTCATTCTGGGCAGGCCGCGCGCCCTCTGGCATTAACTCCTGTGGCCAACAGTTTTCTTGCGGCGTGATTGACATAGTGGAATCTATGTCGCGTCGTGTAATCCTTACCGCGGTCTGCGCGCCGCCTAGTGTGTCCTTTTTCCTTAATTTCTACGACGTTACGCTGCCCGATTTTCGATTGATTCTATGTGTGGATGTGTATGTCTTATATGACTACTCCTATATATCCGCGCCTCCTCTTTGTTGTCGCTTTACCTATTACTCGTTTCCGGTATCTCGATAAATGTTCATCGCTGAAATACCCCTGTTAAATTCTAGCAGGATGGCTGGTCATGTTGGTCGTGGTCGTGGCCGTGGTGCCAACGATCCACCTCCGCCGCCGGACTACATGGCCGCGATGATGCAGAAGTTTCAGATGAACCAAGTATTTATGCAAGGAGTCATAGATCAGCTCCAGAACCAGAATCAGCACTAGAACCAGCACCAGAACCAATCGCCTGTGGTTACACTGCGGGATTTCATGCGCCTCAATCCCCCTCTCGTCCACCAACCGGAACAACCGCTGGATGCCGATTATTGGATTCGTGACATCACTCGTCAGCTGGAGTTCGCTAATGTGAGCGCTGCTGATTATGTCAACTTCGCGTCCTATTTCCTGCGTGGCCCCGCTGCTCAGTGGTGGGACACCTACAAGGGCTCGCTAGCTGAAGGGACTGTCGTCACCTGGAATGACTTCAAGGCTGCCTTCCACGCTCGTTATGTCCCCCAGGTGATTATGAACCGTATGAAGGCCGAGTTTCGCAACCTTGTTCAGGGCAACAAAACTGTCGAGGCATATCAGAGGGAATTCCTCCGCCTCTCCTGCTATGCTGCAAGTGACCTCCCCAATGATGCAAGTAGGCAAGAGAAGTTCCGTGATGGACTCAACCCAGATCTCCAGCTTGCACTGGCTTTGCACGCCTTCCCCGACTTCGCCACCATGGTGAACCAAACTATCACTCTCGAGATCGCTCAGCTTAAGTTCGGTGGTTCACTGAAGCGCCCCCGTGATGCTGGCTCATCTTCGGGCACAACACAGAAGCAACGCATTTGGCTTCCACACAGTCTTATGCGTCCAACTGCCCCTGCACCAAGGCCGTCGTATGTTGCACCCCGTCTGCCTCCGCCCCCGCCGAGACAGCCGAAGACCGAGACTGCACCCCTCCGTCCTCAAGATGGCATGTGTTTCAAGTGCCGTCAGCCAGGCCATATTTCCAGAGACTGCCCTCAGCGACAGAATCAACTGGTAGTTCACCTTGCTGGCCACGGAAATGATCGTGGCAACAATGGGACCCTCAACTATAATACTGGGTCAAATCCTCATGCTCGTGGTCATGCTTACAACATTGATGTTGAAGCAGCTCAGGCACAGCCCGCTACAGTGATGGGTACTCTCCTCGTTAACTCAATACCTTCTACTGTTTTATTTGATACAGGAGCATCGCATTCATTTATGTCTGGAGCATTTGCATCTAAGCATGGCATATACAACGAAAAGAGGTGCACTCCCTTGGCCGTAAAAACACCCGGCGGCATGTGTCACGTTGACATGCTGGCACCTAACATCACCGTCGAGATCGAAAGGATTGAGTTCCTTGTCTCCCCACATATTCTGAAAACCTCGATGATTGACCTTATCTTGGGTATGGATTGGCTGAAAGCCCACGATGCCGCAATTTATTGTGGCACCAAGGTCATCCAACTTTTTCATCCTTCTGGCGCGATTGTGAGTCACACTGCCATTGTGTCGATGAATGCTGAAGCTCGCATATATGCTCTGAATGCATTGAATGTCGTACCTCTCAAAGGGATTGAGAAAGTCCCAATCGTTTGTGATTTTACCGACGTATTCCCAGAAGAACTGCTGGGGATACCCCCGATTAGGGAAGTTGAATTCGTCATCGACTTGAAGCCCGGCACCGTCCCTATTGCCAAGCGCCCATATAAGATGCCACCTCACCACCTCCTTGAATTGAAGAAGGAGATCGACACGGCCCTCGAGAAAGGCTTCATCCGTCCAAGTTCCTCTGCTTGGGGAGCACCTTCGCTCTTTGTCAAGAAGAGTGATGGCACGAACCGGTTGGTCCAGGATTACCGACCTATCAACCAGGCTACGATACAGAACAAGTACCCCCTCCCTCAGATCAATGATCTTTATGATCAACTTGCTGGATCCACGGTGTTTTCAAAACTCGACTTAAGGTTGGGTTACCATCAGATCCGGGTCCGTGATGAGGACATCCCGAAGACTGCATTCATTACTCGCTATGGTTCATACGAGTACACTGTCATGTCCTTTGGCTTGACGAATGCACCAGCCACCTTCTCCAGATTGATGAACTATATATTCATGGAATACCTCGACAAGTTCGTTGTTGTTTATCTGGATGATATATTGATTTACTCCAAGACCGATTGTAAGGCCCCTGATGCGGTAC
The DNA here is from genome assembly GCA_950022295.1 of Bromus sterilis. Lineage (NCBI taxonomy): Eukaryota > Viridiplantae > Streptophyta > Magnoliopsida > Poales > Poaceae > Bromus > Bromus sterilis. Next base: position 116,919,208 of record OX465599.1, read on the forward strand.
TAACTCTAACTAGTCGCTTTCGCGTCCGGTCGGAGTTAGAAGCGCATCAAACGCCACCGGCGCACGACACTCGCACTCGTGTCGCTGCCGGATTCTCGACAACAGGTATAAAAACACAACTCTACAAGAAAGGAAATACATATGGAGATAATAGAGCAGGGCATACAACGCCACTGTCCAAAATACATAACATTCTCCTGAATACATCTCATCAGTACATCAAGCGGAAGCAAGATATGGACCGGGTACGGTCAAGAACCAAATTGCCCTAGAGAGGGCTACACATAAATCCACCCACCGGAACGTCTGAGCCCAACTAAGGATCCTACTGGTCGGAGTAGTCGTACTCGTCGTCATCCTCCGGAGGCACCTCCACGAAGTATCGTCCAGTGCTGGGGTCGAGGTAGTAGTCCACTGCAGCGGCCGATCAGGCAAAGCGGTAAAAGCGGAAAAGTAAACGGGGGTGAGAACATATCATTACGGAATAACTAACGCTACAGGTAAGGTAAAGATATAGACAGTTTGCAGCCGTACTAGCATATATGGTGGCTACACGTTCTGTCAGGACAAAGATGAGATCCAAGAAGTTACATTGACAACGTGTCGTAAGTCAGCTATCCTCCTACTTACGCAAACATAACACAACCTCGTTTCTCTCTCGGTCCCCCTGGACGAAGAAAAACAACCAAGGCACGCACACGGTTTGTCAAGTTTTATAGCATACTTAACATTGATGTTATTCTATGAACAGGACGTAGGCTCAACGTAGTCCATAACCGCGGACACGGCTTTTCGAAAAGATTTACCCTGCAGGGGTGTACCAACTGTCCATTATAGACGTCGCATGTACGCCCGGTTTCCACTTGGCTGGGTAAGCGCCTGAAACTCCGGAACGTCAGAGTCCCTCTAGCTAACATCGCACATATCCGGGTGGCCCCCGGTGAGTCGACACCCAACTCAAAAGCTGGCCACGCTCTCGAATCGGACTCTACCGTATGACTCCAGGTTTGGATTACCGGTTAGTTCTCTTATGAGACCGGGTCCTCAGCCGGTCTATTTGGGCCAGCCAAGAAACTATGTCCTCCTGGCCCTGGTTTGGTTTGGAAACAACTGGGGATCCAACCAGCACACACACATTGCAAATGTAAATCAGCTCGGGCCACCACTAGAATGTACGAAGTTAGGTAGGTAAGACAAGGGGGCCCCATAAAACCCCACACACGATTAGGCACGCTCGATCAAAGAACCAATACCCGGAACTCGGGTCCTAGGTGACTCAAATGGAACAAAACACCAGACGGGAATAGTCCAGCCTTCCACCTTTCGTCGAATATAAGTTAACATCATTTAACAATAATAAATATCAACCAACTTCTTTTATAACATGATATCCCAGCCATAAATATATAGGGTAAGCAGCAAGTTTTCTATCCATACTAAGCAATGGCTGAGCAGCGACAACTTAGCAGAACAATGGTTTGCTGGGATGTGGGGATCATGGCTGTATGGGTTTAAACATGGCATATAATGTAGATGGGATCAACAATAACGTTCTAGATCTACAGCTAGGCATGAGCAGAAAGTTATAAAGTAATGACACAGATCTCCCCCTTGCCTGGTAAGGTAGTCGAAGCAGCACTCACGGTACCCTCGGGCTCGGTGTCGGACAGCTCCACGTAAGTCTCCTCGGCGGTCTCAGGTGCTAACGTAAGGTACCGGCAGGAAAAGGCACACAAGTGAGCAATAGATGCAACTCAAACAGGGATGGCATGTTCAAGTTTTATTTACATGGTATGACCCTGTCTAGTCAAGTTTAAATGAAGGTGATGACGACAATTCATCACTTTCATATGCATGTTATTTACATTGTAATGGCTTTGGTCTGAGCCTTAGCTTAGGTGTAAATAGCATGATAGCATGACATGAACAACAAGCATTGCAAGAATTTAAATAACAGGTAAGTAAAAACAATGATTCCGGAGACGGAGTAGTGTCGGTGAAATTGACACTTAAGGAGGTGCAACAATTTTGGAGGTCAGCCACATAACATATGACAATATGTTAAGGGTGACTTGAAAAAGATGGCATGGAACTGCCTTGACAAGATCAGATGAGCAACATTTCAGATGCACTGAAGCTGAGATGTTGTGGACAGACAGACCTGAAGCTTCTGGACCAGGTGACCACACCTTGTCTCAAAAGTTGCTCAACACCACAAGAAAACATCACTACTGAACTCCTTGCAGGAAAGCACCCCAAAAACATATATGACATGCCTCCATTTGAATTTGCAAAGGCAGTTGCAAATTCAACTGAAGTTCAGGGGGCTGAGTGCAAAATTGCACCACAGGAATTTTGAAAAAGGTTCAGATGATGAAAATATTATCACCATGCAACTCCTTGTGCAGAACTACCCAAAAATCATATATGACATGGGTAATTTGAACTTGAACCAATTTCCAAAATAAATAAAAGCAACAGGGGGTTTATTTGCAAAATGACACAACTCCAATTTATAGAAGGGGTCAGATGCAAAGATGAGTATCACTACTGCATTCAGTAGCTCAAACTACCCCAAATTGATATATGGGATGCCTCTGTCTGAAAAGTTGACCAAATTCAGAATTGAATTTTGAAATTCAAACTTGAACTAATAAAAACAGAAAAGAAAAGATTAAAATAAATAAAATAATAAAAATAAAAATAAAAAGAGAGAACAGGGGAGCCCAGCCACTTGGGCTGGTTCGTCCTTCAGCCCATCGCTGCCCCTGGCTCTATGCAAATGGGCCGAGCCCAGTGGCTGTCTCGCCCACGCTCTAAAAAGAGCAAAAAAATGGGGGGGTTTAAATCGCCCGAGGGGATTCGAACCCACGACCTCGCGGTCGAGAGCAAGCACGCCCACCAGTTGAGCTACGAGCGGGGACACGTCCAGTAGCCCGACTCGGACAAGATATCATACTCACGAGGAGTTAACTGAAGGAAGAACAAAACGCACTGCTTGCGCTGCATAACCATCAGGTCTTGGAGCAAAAGGAAAAAAGGGGCGGCCTTGGCGGTGAATCGAGCCCGGGACCTCCCAGCTTAGACGTCCAGGTGCCATCCAACTCGGCTAGGAACTACTGATGCACAGAGGTAAACCTGAAGACCTAGCTAGCTGTCGTGCGGTTAAGTGAAAAAGCTTCAGACTTGCACTGACGGACTGAATTTGGTTTCAGGCAACTCGCGCGCGGCGGGATTCCGGCGACGAGGGCGTCCGCCACGGCCCAACGGCGACTCCACGTCGACTTGCAGTGCGTTAACGGCATACCCAGGCGTCCATTCCTGCTCCTAAACTACTCCGAAGCTCGACGACGGCAAGATGCCTCTGCATCCACGGCCGGCTGCGCAGCGACTACCGAACTGAAAGAAATCGGCCCGACGACCTACGGAAACAGGAAGGCAGGGGGAGCTCGTCGGTCACCTTGGGAAGCTGGGGACGGCCGCGAGTTCGCCGTTGGTGAAGAAGGGGCCGGCGGGCGTCGACGACTCGGAGCGCTCACGTCTCCTAGTTCCTGGCAGAACCCATGGCGGAACAGGGGAAGCCTGGGGGAAAGGAAGGCAGTGGCGGCGGAGAAGACTTGGGGGAGGAATGGAACTAGGGTTCCGCGGCTCCTCTCGCGGCGCTTAAAAGGAGGGGGGGGGCTCCTCTCCCTGGAGCTGGGGCTCCACTGTCGCCGTGGCATGTCCTGTGAGAGAGAGGAGGGGAAAAAGGAGGTCGCCCCGCTGGAAAGAGGAAGAAGACGGCGTACCTCTTCGCTCCAGCGCGGGCCGAGGGAAAAAACGGCCCAGTTGGGCCTGGCCGGCTGGGAGAGAAGAAAAGGAGCCCAGCCCCCTGTATTACTTTTTCTTTTTCCCTGGTAAAGAAAAACAGCAGGAGAAAAAAAAGAGAAAGGAGAGGGGCTAGGGCATTTTTAGAAATATTCCAATGAATTTTAAAATGCCCCTAATATCTAGCCTGTTCACACAAAATTGGTTTCCCAATTTTACATGCTAAGGAAAAATCCCCAAGTTAGAAACAGTCCATTTTTCCAATAAAAATGGTGTATTTGGGATTTTTGGGAATTTTGTGCCAAAGCAAAAATTCCAAGAATTGGTGAATCTCACCCACTGTAATATTTGGGATTTTACAAAATTGGTTTGACCAATTTTGACAACAATAAAAATGTGGCCCTTTTATTTTTCATTCCACTTTGAACCAGGGCACTGTCCTTATTGATGTCAAAATTCCCTTTGCCAACTTGTTAGCCCATGACATCACAAAAGTGAGTGAACCAAGAATGATGAGGTGGTAGGTGCCATGAGGTCAGACATAACCAACAACAGTTGTAACCATCACCAAGATGAAGCCATGATCACCAACCACATGGCACAAAACAAGACCAACATATGAAGCTCACACATAAGAATCACCATGACCATTACCAGTCCAATCATAGGAAAGCAAAATACATGGTGTTTGGTATTATTACATGTGGGCTGTTACAGCTCTCCCCCACTAACACAGGATCTCGTCCCGAGATCTAAGCAAGAAAAAGCTCGGGATACTCGTAACGGAGATGATCTTCACGCTCCCACGTTGCTTCCTTCTCCGAGTGATGTGCCCACTGCACCTTGAGGAACTTGACGGTCTTGTTGCGAGTCTTGCGCTCTGACGAGTCAAGAACACGGACTGGACGCTCTGAGTAAGAAAGATCCGCACTGAGCTGGATCTCGCCCAAGTCCACTGCCTGCTCTGGCTGCTTGAAACACTTCTTCAACTGAGACAGGTGAAACACATCATGCACCATAGCCAAACTGTCTGGAAGCTCGAGGCGGAACGCAAGAGGTCCCCGAGTCTCAAGAATGTGGAACGGACCAACGAATCTTGGAGCCAACTTGCCCTTGATCCCAAAGCGGTGAGTGCCTCGAAGTGGAGACACTTTGAGGTATGCGAAGTCACCAACTTTGAAGTCAACACCACGGTGTTTCTTGTCATAATAGGCCTTCTGCCTAGACTGTGCTGCCTTCAGGTGTTCTCGGACAATCTTCACTCTGTCCTCTGCCTGTTGGATCACATCTGGACCGAACAGCTGCCTCTCGCCTGTCTCGGACCAGTTCAAAGGTGTCCTGCACTTGCGACCATACAACACTTCAAACGGCGCTGCTTGCAGACTTGCTTGATAGCTGTTGTTGTAAGAGAACTCCGCATACGGCAAGCATTCTTCCCACTTCATGCCAAACGAGATGACACATGCCCGAAGCATGTCCTCGAGGATTTGATTCACACGTTCAACCTGCCCACTGGTCTGAGGGTGATACGCGGTACTGAAGAGGATCTTCGTACCCAATGCCTCTTGAAAGGCCTTCCAGAAGTTTGATGTGAAGATGCTTCCACGATCAGAACTTATCTGCTTGGGAATGCCGTGCAACGAAACAATTCTTGCGGTGTACAGCTCTGCCAACTGGCTAGCTGAGACGGTCTCCTTGACAGGCAGAAAGTGAGCAACCTTGGACAAGTTATCAATGACAACAAAGATAGCATTGTTTCCCTTCTGAGATCTTGGAAAACCCGTGACAAAGTCCATCTCTATGTGATCCCACTTCCACTCCGGAATTTCAAGTGGCTGAAGTAGCCCTGCAGGCTTCTGATGTTGTGCCTTCACTCTCCTGCACACATCACACTGGGAGACAAAACGGGCAACATCCCGCTTCATACGAGTCCACCAAAAGCTCTGCTTGAGGTCCTGATACATCTTGGTGCTACCAGGGTGGATAGACAGCTTTGAGTCATGGGCCTCCTTCAAGATGAACTCTCTGAGACCTCCCTCTTTGGGAACAACAACTCTCTCTTCGAACATCACGGTGCCGTCATTATGCACTGAATAGCAACCGTACTTCGGAACTGAGGCGGCAACACCCTGCTTGACTTTCTGAATCATCACACTACTAGACTGAGCTTCACGGATCTTCTCACGAATAGTGGGCTCTACCACAAGGTTGGCTAGATAGCCTGCTGGAACTAGCTCAAGATTGAGCCTTCGAAAGGCCTCACACAAATTTGGGTGTATCTTCTGCACCTGGACAGTGTTGCAATCACCCTTGCGGCTCAACGCATCAGCTATGACATTCGCCTTGCCAGGCGTATACTGAATATCCACGGAGTACTCAGTAATAGTCTCGAGCCACCTCCTTTGCCTCAGGTTCAAGTTAGGCTGCGTGAACAAGTACTTTAAGCTTTTGTGATCAGTGAACACATCAACCTTCCTCCCTAGGAGTAGGTGTCGCCAAGTAACCAACGCATGAATCACTGCAGCCAGCTCAAGATCGTGGGTCGGATAGTTCCTCTCAGCCTGCTTCAACTGCCTGGAGGTGTACGCCACAATACTCTTTCCCTGCATCAATACTCCGCCAAGGCCATTCAACGAAGCATCACAGAACACCTGAAACGGTTGTGACTCATCTGGCGGCGTAAGGATCGGAGCTGTGGTCAACCTTATCTTCAACTCATCAAAAGCTGCCTGGCAAGCCTGTGACCACACGTACTTATTGCCCTTGCACAACAGCTCGGTCATTGGCTTTGCTATCTTGGAGAAATTCTCGACAAACTTCCTGCAATAGCTGGCAAGTCCGAGAAAACTCCTCAACTGCTTGACACTCTTCGGCGGAGTCTAATCTTGAATCGTCCGGACTCTGTCTGGGTCAACAGCAATGCCCTCTGAGGAAATGACATGGCCAAGAAAGTTGACCTTGCTCATCCAGAATTCACACTTGGAGAACTTGGCATAGAACTGGTGATCTCTCAACTTCTGCAACACCAATCTGAGATGCTCCTCATGCTCAGCCTCTGACTTGGAGAAGACAAGGATGTCGTCGAGGTAGAGGAGTACGAACACATCTAGCCACTCTTGGAAGAGATAGTTCATGGCCCTCATGAACGTTGGAGGCGCGTTTGAAAAGCCAAACGTCATGACCGTAAACTCGTACAGGCCATATCGAGTGCGGAAGGCTGTCTTAGGAATGTCCTCCTCACGGACACGAATCTGGTGGTACCCCATCTTTAGATCAAGCTTTGAAAACACCTTTGCTCCATGCAACTGTTCAAACAAGTCATTGATGTTGGGCAAAGGGTATTTGTTTTTGATCGTCTTCTTGTTGATACCACGGTAGTCTTGAACCAACCGACTAGTACCATCTTTCTTCTTCACAAAAAGACACGGGGCACCCCAAGGAGAAGTGCTCGGACGAATGAGCCCATCCTTCTCAAGCTTCACCAACTGCTCTTTCAACTCAATCAGCTCTTCCGGACACATCTTGTAAGGCTGCCGAGATATCGGCTGTGTACCAGGTTCTAGCTCGATCACGAACTCAATAGCACGCACGGGTGGAATACCTGGCAACTCCTCTGGAAAGACATCTGGAAACTCTCGAACAACTCTGACCTCCTCGATCAATGGAGCAACTCCAGCGTTCAGAGCGTACAACTGTGCTGATCCCACTGTCGAGCTACAAGTGTACCAAATCTCAGCGCCTGAATCGTGCGTCAGCAACATGGTCTTGGACGGGCAATCAATCTTGGCCTTGTACTTGACAAGCCAATCCATGCCCAAGATGACATCAATGTCTGAACGGGGCAAGACAATCAGGGAGGCCGAAAAGATAGCACCCTGAATACTGATCTCAACATCTGGAACAAAAACTGAGGAACTGCATCTGGAACCAGGAGTGTGGACTGCAAGTGGCGGATAGAGCAACTCGGACTGGAGGTCACTGGCTGAAGCAAAAGACTGGGATATGAAGGAATGGGAAGCTCCGGAATCAAACAAAACTGTCGCTGGAACTGAACATACAAGCAACCTACCAAGCACAATCTCGGACGACTGCTGAGCCTCTGCCACAGTCACGTTGTTCACCCTGAGCGCTCGTGGCTGGGCCCGCACCATCGCGTTGCTCGGTGTAGAGCGAGGTGGGGGCGGAGGCAGCCTGGCGTAACGAGGGTCGGTGCACTGCGGAGACTTGTGGCCCGGCTTGCCACACTTGAAGCACGTGATCTCTGGCCTGGGCTGGCCCTGTGGAGCAGGCGGCCTCGCGTGTGGTGGAGTAGAGCGAGGTCCGTGCTGCACTGGGACGGGAGGGCGGGCAAAAGTGCGGACAACTGCCCCCCTCTGCTGGAACTGCTGACGCTGCGGCTGAGGCTGTGGCTCTGCAACCCAGGACTTGGCCTTCTTGTGGATCATCACTGCTGAACTGTGCTCTCTCTGCTTCCTCTTCTCTGCGGAACGCTCTGCCTCAGCTGACTCCTGTCTGATGGCCTGGTCGACGAACTCTGAGAACAGGCTCGGCGTGGACAAGGTGAGCGCATACTTGATGTCCGGGGCAAGACCACCGCGGAACCTGGCAATGCGCTTGGCCTCTGACGAGACCTCCTCTGGAGCGTACCTGGCAAGCCTGACGAAGGCCAGATTATACTCCTGCACATACCTGTCCCCTTGCCTCAGAGCTAAGAACTCCTCGCGCTTCCTCTCGATCAGTCCACTGGGAATATGAGCAGCTCTGAAATCCTTGACGAAGTCATCCCACGTGATCTCTGTCTCGCCTTTGTTCTCCTTGTACGTCGAGAACCAACTGCCTGCGGCACCCTGAAGCTGGAAGGAGGCGAAGGTGACGTAGTCGACGGGTCTGACGGAGTTGGCCTTGAAGTGCTTCTTGATCTCTGCAATCCAGTCATCCGCCTCCAGCGGGTCTCGGGCCTCGGAGAACCTGGGGGGGCTGATCGCAAGGAACTGCTGCAGCGTAGTGTGCTGTGGACGATCATTCCTCTGAGCACCCTGGTTCTGCAGCATCTGAAGGATCGCAGCTGTGCCCTGAGCCACTGCAGCTACAGCCTCCCCAAGGATAGGGTTCTCTGGTGGCGGCATGTTCGCTCTTGGCATCCTGTATACAGGAACACTTATGAGAACATGAACGAATCATTGAAGTAACCAGAGTTAAAGCAAAATTGACAACAAAACTTCCCCATGAGGTATGAGGAAGCCGAAGGCTGAAATTCCACCAAGGTTAACCCGGAAAGTCGATAACTAGGTGCTACTGGAATTCCCAAACCAAGAACATCCGAATCCAATATAATAATGTGCTAGCGAGCACACAACAATATATACGAGCGGTTGAAAACCTGCACAATGAGACATCTGCCCTGAGCGGCCCGCCATCACGGTCGTCCATAGGGGAAAGACACCACATCCATATTACCATAGGATGCCCGCCAATCCTGTATGGACGGTTCACCTGGGGTACGCCGTAAGCGAGGTAGAGCAGTCAACCCCAAGTGGCGGCTCAGTGGTCTCAAAGACGCCAACACATCTCGTCGCTAGCAAAACATTATATAGGAATCGGAGTCTCATGTAAACGAGATCCTAGACTTTTGAAAGGGGATAAGTTACAGAGAGAAAACATCGTTTCACTTCCTCACGGAAAAAGGGGTGGGAGGGTGGGATAAGAAGAAAACAGAAAGAGGTCCTACTCTCCGAAATTTTTCCTATATGACTACCAAAATAGTTTCTAGACTCAACTTCGGCCAGTAAAGGGTCCTATAGTCAGTCCTGCTCTGATACCAAGTTGTAAGGCCCCTGATGCGGTACTAACTCTAACTAGTCGCTTTCGCGTCCGGTCGGAGTTAGAAGCGCATCAAACGCCACCGGCGCACGACACTCGCACTCGTGTCGCTGCCGGATTCTCGACAACAGGTATAAAAACACAACTCTACAAGAAAGGAAATACATATGGAGATAATAGAGCAGGGCATACAACGCCACTGTCCAAAATACATAACATTCTCCTGAATACATCTCATCAGTACATCAAGCGGAAGCAAGATATGGACCGGGTACGGTCAAGAACCAAATTGCCCTAGAGAGGGCTACACATAAATCCACCCACGGGAACGTCTGAGCCCAACTAAGGATCCTACTGGTCGGAGTAGTCGTACTCGTCGTCATCCTCCGGAGGCACCTCCACGAAGTATCGTCCAGTGCTGGGGTCGAGGTAGTAGTCCACTGCAGCGGCCGATCAGGCAAAGCGGTAAAAGCGGAAAAGTAAATGGGGGTGAGAACATATCATTACGGAATAACTAACGCTACAGGTAAGGTAAAGATATAGACAGTTTGCAGCCGTACTAGCATATATGGTGGCTACACGTTCTGTCAGGACAAAGATGAGATCCAAGAAGTTACATTGACAACGTGTCGTAAGTCAGCTATCCTCCTACTTACGCAAACATAACACAACCTCGTTTCTCTCTCGGTCCCCCTGGACGAAGAAAAACAACCAAGGCACGCACACGGTTTCTCAAGTTTTATAGCATACTTAACATTGATGTTATTCTATGAACAGGACGTAGGCTCAACGTAGTCCATAACCGCGGACACGGCTTTTCGAAAAGATTTACCCTGCAGGGGTGTACCAACTGTCCATTATAGACGTCGCATGTACGCCCGGTTTCCACTTGGCTGGGTAAGCGCCTGAAACTCCGGAACGTCAGAGTCCCTCTAGCTAACATCGCACATATCCGGGTGGCCCCCGGTGAGTCGACACCCAACTCAAAAGCTGGCCACGCTCTCGAATCGGACTCTACCGTATGACTCCAGGTTTGGATTACCGGTTAGTTCTCTTATGAGACCGGGTCCTCAGCCGGTCTATTTGGGCCAGCCAAGAAACTATGTCCTCCTGGCCCTGGTTTGGTTTGGAAACAACTGGGGATCCAACCAGCACACACACATTGCAAATGTAAATCAGCTCGGGCCACCACTAGAATGTACGAAGTTAGGTAGGTAAGACAAGGGGGCCCCATAAAACCCCACACACGATTAGGCACGCTCGATCAAAGAACCAATACCCGGAACTCGGGTCCTAGGTGACTCAAATGGAACAAAACACCAGACGGGAATAGTCCAGCCTTCCACCTTTCGTCGAATATAAGTTAACATCATTTAACAATAATAAATATCAACCAACTTCTTTTATAACATGATATCCCAGCCATAAATATATAGGGTAAGCAGCAAGTTTTCTATCCATACTAAGCAATGGCTGAGCAGCGACAACTTAGCAGAACAATGGTTTGCTGGGATGTGGGGATCATGGCTGTATGGGTTTAAACATGGCATATAATGTAGATGGGATCAACAATAACGTTCTAGATCTACAGCTAGGCATGAGCAGAAAGTTATAAAGTAATGACACAGATCTCCCCCTTGCCTGGTAAGGTAGTCGAAGCAGCACTCACGGTACCCTCGGGCTCGGTGTCGGACAGCTCCACGTAAGTCTCCTCGGCGGTCTCAGGTGCTAACGTAAGGTACCGGCAGGAAAAGGCACACAAGTGAGCAATAGATGCAACTCAAACAGGGATGGCATGTTCAAGTTTTATTTACATGGTATGACCCTGTCTAGTCAAGTTTAAATGAAGGTGATGACGACAATTCATCACTTTCATATGCATGTTATTTACATTGTAATGGCTTTGGTCTGAGCCTTAGCTTAGGTGTAAATAGCATGATAGCATGACATGAACAACAAGCATTGCAAGAATTTAAATAACAGGTAAGTAAAAACAATGATTCCGGAGACGGAGTAGTGTCGGTGAAATTGACACTTAAGGAGGTGCAACAATTTTGGAGGTCAGCCACATAACATATGACAATATGTTAAGGGTGACTTGAAAAAGATGGCATGGAACTGCCTTGACAAGATCAGATGAGCAACATTTCAGATGCACTGAAGCTGAGATGTTGTGGACAGACAGACCTGAAGCTTCTGGACCAGGTGACCACACCTTGTCTCAAAAGTTGCTCAACACCACAAGAAAACATCACTACTGAACTCCTTGCAGGAAAGCACCCCAAAAACATATATGACATGCCTCCATTTGAATTTGCAAAGGCAGTTGCAAATTCAACTGAAGTTCAGGGGGCTGAGTGCAAAATTGCACCACAGGAATTTTGAAAAAGGTTCAGATGATGAAAATATTATCACCATGCAACTCCTTGTGCAGAACTACCCAAAAATCATATATGACATGGGTAATTTGAACTTGAACCAATTTCCAAAATAAATAAAAGCAACAGGGGGTTTATTTGCAAAATGACACAACTCCAATTTATAGAAGGGGTCAGATGCAAAGATGAGTATCACTACTGCATTCAGTAGCTCAAACTACCCCAAATTGATATATGGGATGCCTCTGTCTGAAAAGTTGACCAAATTCAGAATTGAATTTTGAAATTCAAACTTGAACTAATAAAAACAGAAAAGAAAAGATTAAAATAAATAAAATAATAAAAATAAAAATAAAAAGAGAGAACAGGGGAGCCCAGCCACTTGGGCTGGTTCGGCCTTCAGCCCATCGCTGCCCCTGGCTCTATGCAAATGGGCCGAGCCCAGTGGCTGTCTCGCCCACGCTCTAAAAAGAGCAAAAAATGGGGGGGTTTAAATCGCCCGAGGGGATTCGAACCCACGACCTCGCGGTCGAGAGCAAGCACGCCCACCAGTTGAGCTACGAGCGGGGACACGTCCAGTAGCCCGACTCGGACAAGATATCATACTCACGAGGAGTTAACTGAAGGAAGAACAAAACGCACTGCTTGCGCTGCATAACCATCAGGTCTTGGAGCAAAAGGAAAAAAGGGGCGGCCTTGGCGGTGAATCGAGCCCGGGACCTCCCAGCTTAGACGTCCAGGTGCCATCCAACTCAGCTAGGAACTACTGATGCACAGAGGTAAACCTGAAGACCTAGCTAGCTGTCGTGCGGTTAAGTGAAAAAGCTTCAGACTTGCACTGACGGACTGAATTTGGTTTCAGGCAACTCGCGCGCGGCGGGATTCCGGCGACGAGGGCGTCCGCCACGGCCCAACGGCGACTCCACGTCGACTTGCAGTGCGTTAACGGCATACCCAGGCGTCCATTCCTGCTCCTAAACTACTCCGAAGCTCGACGACGGCAAGATGCCTCTGCATCCACGGCCGGCTGCGCAGCGACTACCGAACTGAAAGAAATCGGCCCGACGACCTACGGAAACAGGAAGGCAGGGGGAGCTCGTCGGTCACCTTGGGAAGCTGGGGACGGCCGCGAGTTCGCCGTTGGTGAAGAAGGGGCCGGCGGGCGTCGACGACTCGGAGCGCTCACGTCTCCTAGTTCCTGGCAGAACCCATGGCGGAACAGGGGAAGCCTGGGGGAAAGGAAGGCAGTGGCGGCGGAGAAGACTTGGGGGAGGAATGGAACTAGGGTTCCGCGGCTCCTCTCGCGGCGCTTAAAAGGAGGGGGGGGCTCCTCTCCCTGGAGCTGGGGCTCCACTGTCGCCGTGGCATGTCCTGTGAGAGAGAGGAGGGGAAAAAGGAGGTCGCCCCGCTGGAAAGAGGAAGAAGACGGCGTACCTCTTCGCTCCAGCGCGGGCCGAGGGAAAAAACGGCCCAGTTGGGCCTGGCCGGCTGGGAGAGAAGAAAAGGAGCCCAGCCCCCTGTATTACTTTTTCTTTTTCCCTGGTAAAGAAAAACAGCAGGAGAAAAAAAGAGAAAGGAGAGGGGCTAGGGCATTTTTAGAAATATTCCAATGAATTTTAAAATGCCCCTAATATCTAGCCTGTTCACACAAAATTGGTTTCCCAATTTTACATGCTAAGGAAAAATCCCCAAGTTAGAAACAGTCCATTTTTCCAATAAAAATGGTGTATTTGGGATTTTTGGGAATTTTGTGCCAAAGCAAAAATTCCAAGAATTGGTGAATCTCACCCACTGTAATATTTGGGATTTTACAAAATTGGTTTGACCAATTTTGACAACAATAAAAATGTGGCCCTTTTATTTTTCATTCCACTTTGAACCAGGGCACTGTCCTTATTGATGTCAAAATTCCCTTTGCCAACTTGTTAGCCCATGACATCACAAAAGTGAGTGAACCAAGAATGATGAGGTGGTAGGTGCCATGAGGTCAGACATAACCAACAACAGTTGTAACCATCACCAAGATGAAGCCATGATCACCAACCACATGGCACAAAACAAGACCAACATATGAAGCTCACACATAAGAATCACCATGACCATTACCAGTCCAATCATAGGAAAGCAAAATACATGGTGTTTGGTATTATTACATGTGGGCTGTTACACCGATGCAGAAAATGCTGAACATCTTCGTCTTATACTGGAAAAGCTTCGAGAACACAAACTCTATGCTAAGTATTCTAAGTGTGAGTTCTGGCTTCCTGAAGTAACCTACCTTGGTCATGTGATTTCCAAGGATGGCGTTGCCGTCAACCCCGAACGTATCCAGGCTATTCTTGACCGGACTCCGCCCAGGACTGTCAAGCAAGTCCGAAGTTTCCTCGGCCTTGCCAGCTATTGCCGCCGTTTTGTTGAGAATTTCTCCAAGATTGCCAAGCCTCTGACTAATCTACTTCACAAAGGCGTCAAGTTTGAGTGGACTGATAAATGTCAAGAAAGTTTTCAAGCTCTCAAGGACAAGCTCACTTCTTCCCCAGTGCTTGCTCCCCCTGATACTCAAAAGGACTTCGTGATATATTGCGACGCGTCTCGTCAAGGATTAGGCTGTGTCCTAATGCAAGAGCGCAAAGTGATTGCTTATGGCTCTCGTCAACTGCGTGCTCACGAAGATAAGTATCCAACTCATGATCTCGAATTGGCAGCGGTAATTTATGCATTGAAGCTGTGGCGACATTACCTCGTCGGAAATTGTTGCGAGATCTTCACCGACCACCAAAGCCTGAAGTACCTGTTTACGCAACCAGACCTGAATCTCCGCCAACAGAGATGGCTCGAGACAATAGCCTACTACAACATGGGAATTTCTTAAACCCCTGGAAAAGCAAATGTGGTGGCCGATGCCTTAAGCCGCAAAGCCTACTGTTCTAAAGTTGAAGTCCAGATAGAGCAGCAACTTCTTTATGAAGAGCTCCGCAAGTTGAACCTTGAAATTGTTCCTCAGGGATATGTGAATAACCTTGTTGTTGAGCCGGACCTCGACAGCACAATCAAGTGGATACAAACATGTGACTCTGATGTCGAGAAGATCAAGAAGTATATCGCTGGAGGAAAACCATCATGCTTCACTGTTGCTGATGATGGTACATTGTATTTCAAGAATCGTTTAGTGGTCCCTAGGAGTAAGCCCAATCTAAACTTGACCCCGCGCGTCATGAAAGTAGCTCATGATACTCCTTTGTTGATTCACCCTGGTAGTACCAAGATGTACCAAGACCTTCGTCAGCGGTACTGGTGGTCTAACATGAAGCAAGACATTGCTCGTTATGTTGATGAGTGTGACGTTTGCCTTCGCGTAAAAGCAGAACATCAGAGACCTGCTGGAACTCTGCAACCACTCTCTATTCCTGAATGGAAATGGGACAAGATTGAAATGGACTTCGTCACCTGTTTTCCGCGATCACAGAAGGGTCATGATGCGATCTTTGTCGTCATCGACCGATTCTCCAAGGTTGCTCATTTTCTGCCTGTCAAGGAGACGATCTCTGCTAGTCAGTTGGCAGACTTGTATGTTTCCAGAATCGTGTCACTCCACGGTATTCCGTTGGAGATCAGTTCCGACCGAGGCAGCATTTTCACCTCGAAGTTCTGGGATAGTTTCCAAGAAGCTATGGGCACTCACCTAAATTTCAGCACCGCTTATCACCCCCAGTCGCAAGGACAAGTCGAACGAGTCAACCAAGTGCTTGAAGATATGCTTCGAGCTTGTGTCATTTCATTCGGTAAGAAGTGGGAGGAATCTCTCCCATTTGTTGAGTTCTCGTACAACAATAGCTATCAGGCTAGTCTGAAGATGGCACCCTTTGAAGTTCTCTATGGACGTAAGTGTCAAACCCCTCTGAATTGGTCAGAAACTGGGGAACGAACCCTCATTGGTCCGGACATTATTCATCATGCCGAAGATCAGGTTCGCGTTATCCGTGAACACTTGAAGGCTGCTCAGTCCCGCCAGAAGAGCAACTATGATCGCAAACACAAGGAAATGGTTTATCAACCTGGCGAATACGCGTACCTCCGTGTCACCCCGATGCGAGGCACTCACCGCTTCAGGATCAAAGGCAAGTTAGCTCCTCGCTACATTGGCCCGTTCCGTATTCTTTCCAGGAGTGGACCAGTGGCATACCGATTGGAATTGCCGCCAAACCTCTCTCAAGTCCACGATGTCTTCCACGTGTCGCAACTCCGGCGCTGCTTCAAGGATCCTATCCGTGAGGTGGAACATGATCTGATTGAACTGCAGCAAGACTTGATTATCAAGAGCACCCGAGTCGTATTCTTGATCAGTCTGAACGCAAGACCCGCAACAAGACGACCAAGTTTCTCAAAGTTCGGTGGTCGAATCATTCTGAAGATGAAGCCACTTGGGAACGCGAAGATCGTCTCCGCGATGAATACCCCGATCTTTTCCCCTCTACCACCTAAATTCTCGGGACGAGAATTCTTGTAGTGGGGGAGATTTGTAACACCCTCACTATCAGGTGAA
Organism: Bromus sterilis; assembly: GCA_950022295.1. Taxonomy (NCBI): domain Eukaryota; kingdom Viridiplantae; phylum Streptophyta; class Magnoliopsida; order Poales; family Poaceae; genus Bromus; species Bromus sterilis. The sequence goes on from OX465599.1 coordinate 116,935,756, forward strand.
CAGTAATCACCATTACTGTTCCTCAGTACTGTTCAAATTTTTTGTCTGATCAATATGGTTCAATTCAAATTCAAACTACCCTTTGATATTGTTGCAAGCAATGTGAACCATGGGCCTTGATCATCATGGATGAAAACAAAGTCCAATCCATAAACTTTTGAAATCAATTCAAATCTAAAAATGCCTTTGGTGAAATATTAAAAACAAAGTGGAATATAAACTTTCTCCAAAAATTGTGGAACTACTTTTATAAAATCACAAATATCCAGTGGACCAAATCCATATGGGTTTGGGTATTTATTGTGCTATGGAAAATTCCAAACAATTCAAACAGTAGCCAAACCAGTGGCATTTAATGCCTTTTTAATAAAACAAAAATGCAAAAGAGTTTATAAAAGTCTAATTCTTTTTATGGCACTTCTGTATGGTGCTGCAATATTATTGGAGCAAGTTTCACTGTTGAAAAAAATCAAAACCTAGCTAAACAAAATACAAATAGAAAATAAAGTACAAAAAATAATAAAATTAAAATGAAGCCCATACCCCCCTGCTCCCCTTGGGCCCAGCCCAACTAAACAACCCGCCCTTGCCCAACCCCAGCTCGTCCCCTACCCCCGCACTGCTCACCATGCCGTGGCGTGCATCCTTGCTGGCCACGGCACCGGATGCCGCCGTGGAAGGCATCGGGCGGTCGCCGCCGTCGTTAAGGACCCCAGGTCCCCGGGATGGAACCCTAGCGCGCCCCTGCCCCCGTAGTTCTCGATCCCGTCAAACCCCCCTCTCCCCGCGGCACAACCTGAGCCACAGTCGCCGCCATGGGAGCTCCTCCATGAACCCGCGCAGCCACCGTAACCCCCAGCTCCAACCGTGTTGTCTAGTGAGTTCGTCGTCGTCGACTTCGTCTTCCCCGTGGAGGAATCGGGCCGTGGACCTCTACATCGAGCGCTGCGTCGTCGTCTTCTTCCTCACAGCCGGCGAGATCGCAGCCAAATTCCGGCCACACCGCACCCTCCCCGAGCCCGCTGCCCTCCACTACGCGCTCCTGGTGAACTTCTCGTTCGTCGCCTACTCCTCGCGCCCGCTCTCTTTCGCTCTAACACGGGCCGCCATGGGAGCAGTGAGCTCATCTCCGCCGTTGAGCTCGCCGTCGTGGCCTGGGCCACGCCTTTGGCACGCCAGGCATGTCGGCTTGCTCCCCACACGCGCAGGAACCAAATGCCCGAGAAAACGCCCAGGAACACACCCAAAATCGAGCTCCCCATCATCACCATTTTCTGACCGTCGCCGCAGCTCGTCGCCGGTGCCGATTCCGGCACCCCCCAAGACCACCCTCACCCCCGTTGGACGCGGCGCGCTCTCCTCGACCGAATGCCCCTAGCCTCACTCGAAATGGTGCCCTGCGGCGAGCTCATGACCAAACTCGCTGGAGTTCAGCCGCCGGCGTGCCCCCCCGTTCCACTGCCTGATGGGCCCCGCTGTCAGGGGCTTAATTAAGCACTGATGTGTCACTGACAACGGGCCCCACCCCCCCTCTAATCCCTCTGTTAAAATTAAAACTGGAGATAACCCCCCCCCCTGAGTATGACAGATGGGCCCCATGCCCTTAACCTTAACTAAGTTGGTTAATTAACACCATGTGTCTATGACACATGGGCCTCACCAGTCAGTTTAATTATTTAAAAGAATTAATAGAAATTCCAGTCTATGACATGTGGGTCCAGTGATTATTAGGTTTAATTAAAATATTTAATTAGCATGTGAGGCTGACCAGTGGGACCCACTGGTCAGGTTTGACCAGTCAACACTGTTCTGGATAATGTTACTGAAATAATAAAAGAAATTATTAAAAGGGATTTTTAATGTTTTAAAATTGATTAAACTTATAAAATCAATATCTTTTAATCCGTATATCGGATCGAAAAAATTTATACATGAAAATTGATCAGAAAAATATAACTAATACGAATACGCTACCCGTATATAAACCACACCCCTCTAACATACCGAACATCGAACCGTCCCCCTCCGGACCGTCTGTCCGATAATTTGTCCGGTAGTGTTAAAGTATCCGGATGAATTTATTTCGAACACGAAAGTTGTCCGGAATGGTTCAACTAACATGGATACACCCCCCTTATCTTTGTCGGATGTCTACGACACCTCCGGCATGAACCCTTCCCCCTCCGGACACCCTGTCCGGTAATCACCCGGAGCCGGTATATCATCCCCGGATGAATTTCCGCTCCGAGCTAAGTGCATCGTACGATGTTAGAACAACGTTAACATTTCATCTGTCATGTCATGCTTATGTTTTCTATGATTGCTTTATATTTATTGTTTCTTCCCCCTTTTTGTTCTCCGGTAGACCCCGCTGCTACCGCCGACTACACCGCTGCCGGGTACGACTACTTCATCGACGACCCTGCCCCTACCGTCGAGCTACCAGGCAAGCAGAGCCATTCTCTTCCCCAGATATCGCCTACCTTTTCCGTACTTTCTTGCACTAGGCATTGTTACTGCTGCTGCTATGTTACAATCCTATTCAATTGCATAGCCTGATTTTGTCGCCCCTTGATGTACCTTTCTTATCCTATGCTGCCTGTTATAATTATGCATCTATTCAGAAGTGAGCCCTGCGCATTGTTAGCTAGGACTAGATAGCGGGTCGTGATCACTCAGGGGAGTGAACACGGATACAATATATAACTGTTATAGGTACGGTACAATGCAGACACCGCCTAAAGCCCCTATCTGGGTTATGCCTAGTCACCTCAAGTGTGAGCTATCAAGGAGTAATCCTTGTACTCCACTCGAGGCTGACTTTGTCTTGCCGCCATAGGGTCCTGAACAGCGGTTGTCCTCAAAGGTAAGAAGTCGGGCGACCCAACGGTGCCCGCGAGCGGTATATCGTCGGGAACGACAGGGAGGGTACGACCGACGTTACTGGCATGCTTGGCCCCTACTCGTATCTCGCGAGAGTTACCAAACCATGAAAGTCGAGCTCTACCAAGAGCACACACGAGACAAGGTAAGGAGACGCTTCACCTTGTTGGTAACCGCAGTGGCTTGGTGGGACGACAGGGCAGGCACCGATGTACTGGTGGTCCTGACTGCTGTCGTTGACCGCGGGTCGTTTAAGTCGAGGCAACGATAACGGTTGTCACGCAGGTTAATTAAAATGCTAAATGGTTCAGCGGATGACTTGAGAGACCCGTTGGTCTGTACGCACTACCTTCACGTGGGATAAGGAGTTATGGGCTCCCCTGCGTCGTAGTTTGTCCGAAAGCTCTTCAGACGTCAGCAGTACCACGGGCTGATAGCCGGGAAGCGGTCTTGTCTTTTTTTCTGCAGCAGGTGTGTTTTGGATTTGCTTTTTCTTCACCGGCCAGTCTCGTACCGTGCAGGAGCGTGCAAGGGTGAGGGACCTAGACCCCTTGGCGAATAGGATATAGTCCGGCGGATGGCCTCTCTGCTGAGCCTAGGATGGGCTGCGATGTGTCGGCTAGCCTCGGTGGGGAGTTCCCTAACAAGGTTCACGCCACCCTGGAGATCCGAGCGTGCAGGCTGAACAGTAGTGCACCGCTGCAGGGAGTTTAATCTATTCGAATAGCCGTGTCCACGGTAACAGGACGCTTTATGCTAAAGCTGGATCTTACCACTAGAAACTATTATTATTAAACTGTATGGTTCGGGTCTTCTTCCTCGCAGGGAGTCGAGGAGGGGACCTCGGAGGCATTATTATTATTAATCATTACAACTTATATTATACAATGTTGCAGCAACTTCTGCTTCGTTGTTACTTTATTGCTGATATGAACTGTTGGCTGTTTCTCTTCTCATGCTGCAAGACAACGTCGGAAAATGCTAGTCTTCGATAGGCCTAGCTTCTTACCCTTATTCTGATTTCTATCTTGCAGTCCACTATATACAACCTCTTCTTTCCGTTGATACAATGCATAATGCTTAGTAGCGGACGTAAGACTCGCGGGTATACTAGATACTCACCTTTGCTTTATTTCCCCTTTTATGTTTTGCCTGATCGGCCGCTGCAGTCGACGTTGGAGCCTAGGAGCAGGAGTACCCCGGAGGCGGATACTAATACGTCGAGACCCCCGCTGACCAGGACCAGGAGTAGTTTCGGAGGCTCCCAGGCAGGAGGCCTTGCCTTTTCGATCTGTATCTCTGATGTTATTTGTGCTAGCCTTCTTAAGGCATAACTTGACTAACTATGTCTGTACTCAGATATCATGGCTTGTTTAACTTATGTATTCGGGTCCGCGTGACCCCCCCTTTATTGTAACATATTGGTTTATCCTTTTGTGTTTAGTGTTGTGCTGTGATATTCTCACCGTGGCACCCTAATCTCAGCCGTGTACCCTGCGTGTATGATTACTGTACACGGATTGATTTTGGGGGCGTCACACGAGTCACTTCGAGTTTGACTTACGCGTGGACGGACTCGTATTTCACTCTCGTCGGCTCAGTAGCGTAGCATCACTGGGATGATATGAGGGTATTCCTCTTTAGTTCATTCCGTTGGTGTCTCGGCACCACCGGGGTGATACGAGGATATTCCTCTTTAGTTCATTCCGCTGATGTCTCGGTCGAACCTCTTCAAGTGTACCACCGAGGGTGATTCCTCCTGGTTTCACTTGATGGTAGGCACTCGAATCAACTGGTGTCCTTACAGGTAAGGAGTCGGGTGACCCAACGGTGCCCGCGCATGGTATCTTAGCGGAACGACAGGTCAGGTGTATTCCACCGGTGTGCGGCGGGCCTGGTACTATTCGTGGCCGAGAGGTATCCTGTTGTACGAAAGTTGAGCTCTTCAAAGAGCAAACGCGAGACAAGGTAAGGAGACGGTTCACCTTGTTGGTAACCGCATGAGTTGGTGGGACGTCAGGGCAGGCACCGATGTTACTAGTGGACCTGGCTGCTGTCGTTGTCCGCGACTCACCCGAATAGGGGCAACGATAACGGTTGTCCCGACATATAATAATAAAATGCTAAATGGTTCGGAAGATGACTTGAGAGGCCCGTTGGTCTTTACGCACTACCTTCACGTGGGATAAGGAGTTATGGGCTCCCCTGCGTCGTAGTTTGTCCGAAAGCTCTTCAGACGTCAGCAGTACCACGGGCTGATAGCCGGGAAGCGGTCTTGTCTTTTTTTCTGCAGCAGGTGTGTTTTGGATTTGCTTTTGCTTCACCGGCCAGCCTCGCACCGTGCAGGAGCGTGCAAGGGTGAGGGACCTAGACCCCTTGGCGCATAGGATATAGTCCGGCGGATGGCCTCTCTGTTGAGCCTAGGATGGGCTGTGTCGTGTCGGATAGCTTTGGTGGAGCGTTCCCTAACAAGGTGCCCGCCACCCTGGACATCCGAGCGTGCAGGCTGAACAGTAGTGCACCCCTGCAGGGAGTTTAATCTATTCGAATAGCCTTGTCCACGGTAACAGGACGCTTTATGCTGAAGCTGGATCTTACCACTACAAACTATTATTATTAAACTGTATGGTTCCGGGTTTTCTTCCTCGCTGGGATGTCGAGGAGGTGATCTCGGAGGCATTGCTAATTATTAAAACTTATTATTATACAATGCCGCAGGAACTTCTGCTGCATTGTTACTTATTGCTTTATATAAATTGTTGGTTATTTTATTCTCATGTTGCAAGACACGTCGGAAGATGCTAGTCTTCGATAGGCCTAGCTTCTTATCCTTGTTCTGATTTCTACCTTGCAGTCCACTATATACAACCTCCCCTTTCCATTTGATACAAATGCATAAATGCTTGGTAGCGGACGTAAGACTCGCGGGTATGCTAGATACTCACCTGCTTTATTTTCTCCCTTTTTGTTTTGCCTGATCGGCCGCTGCAGTCGACGCTAGAGCGTTGGTGTCCAGTAGCAGGAGATCCCCTATGCCGACCACCGCAACGTGAAGATTCCCGATGCCTTCTACGATGTCGAGTTCCCCTTTGACCAGGAGTAGTTTGGAGGTTCCCAGGCAGGAGGCCTCGCCTTTTCGATATGTTGTTATTTGTGCTAGCCTTCTTAAGGAAACCTTGTATTCTTGTGTCTGTACTCAGATACTATTGCTTCCTCTAACTTTGTGCTCTCGAGCTGTTGTATTCGAGCCCTCGTGGCCCCTGGCTTGTATTAAACAGCTTGTATTATTTTTATTTGTAGAGTTGTGTTGTGATATCTCACCATGAGTCCCTGATCTCGATCGTGTACCTTGCGTGCATGATTATTGTACACGGTCTGATTTTGGGGGCGTCACACACACGGAACGAGCTCCAACAGGTAGGAAGGTAAAATCTGTCGAGGAGATTTCCTCCCTAAATGAAAAGGTTGACTTTATTATGTCTCTACTTACCAAGCAATCTCCTATTTATCCTCATGATGTTCCTTTAAATTCTTTGGTTGCTCAAGAACAAGTAGATGTGAACTTTATCTCTAGAAACAACTTCAACAATAATGCTTATAGGGGTAATTTTTCTAGCAATCCTAGACCGTTTCCATCCAACTATGGGAACAACAACGCTTATCCTGGAAAAAACTCCTATAATCCAACTTATAAGGAAAGAGATTTACCTCGCTATGAGAAACTGGTAGAAATAGAGAAGGCTACTAAGAATTATATGCACACCCATTTTGAAGAAAGCAGAGCCTTCTCTAGAAAATTAGGTGAGCACACCTCCATTTTGCAAAACATTAGTAAGCAACTTGAGAGCCTGAATAGTGAGATCTTTAATCTCCAATCTAGACTTACCGCCACTGAAACCTATGTTTCAAACATTTCTCACACCCAATCTACTTTGATAAATTAGATGGCAGCCAAACCAGAAATTATCCCTATGGAAGAAGATAGAATTAAGAGCCTTCCTACACACCACACCATTGCTACTATCCAAGTTGTTGAGGATACACAAAATTTTAGCACCCAACACACTCCTAGTCCCATTGGACCTATTAATGGTGATGCTACTACCTCAACCTAGAAGAAGAAACTCCTATGAACATAGAGGCTTTCAAACAAGTGAGCCTAGATGACACCAGTACCACCTTTGATAGTAGTGACATTGATTTTGATAGTTGTACCCTTTCAGAAGTTATTAGCTTACTACAGAAAATGTCTAGAGACCCCCACACTAGCACACTAAATCTTGCCTTCACAGAGCATATCACTAATGGTCTCATTAAAGCTAGGGAGGAGAAGCTTAGAGTAGAAGCCTCCATACCTAGGAAGCTAGAAGTTGGTTTGGATCCTATGATCAAAATTAAATTGAATAACTTATCTTGTTATGCTTTATGTCATGTTGGAGCTAATACCTCCGTTATGCCCAAAAGAATGTATGATATGTTTGAATTGAAACCTTTTGATCCTTATTCTTTTGGTGTTCGTCTCGTTGATTCTTCCGTAAATAAACCTTTGGGGAAGATCGACGATGTTCTTATCATTGTCAATGAAAATTATGTTCCCGTTGATTTTACTATTATGGACATAGAGTGTGAACCTTTATGTCACATTATTTTGGGACGTCCTTTTCTTCGCACCGTTGGTGCTGTTATTGACATGAAAGAGGGGAATATAAAATTTCAATTCCCTCTTAAAAAGAGGATGGAACACTTCCCTAGAAAGAAGATTAAGTTACCTTTTGAGTCCGTTACGCAGACTATCTATTCTCTCTTTCTTGATAAAACTTGATCTTTTTGCTTTATGCCTAGCTTAAAGGCGTAAAAGAAAACGCTTGTTGGGAGGAAATGTTTTTACTTTTTTTTAGTGGCCTTGATGATTTTTACTACTGTAGCAACAACATTGTATCTTTATTTTCAAGCTTTGTGCCAAGTTTAGCCTCCAATTGCAAGAAAGTTCAAAAATTGTGACATGCTGTCCAGAAAACAGATTATGTCCTTGGACGGAAAAATTAGCCTAAAATCACCAGATCATTTTTTTATCTGAACTTTTTTGACAGCGTGCTCTATATAATTGAATTTCGAGCATCTGTTTTGAGTTTTTTGACTTGAGTTGCAGAAGTACCCCGAAAAAATTATTTACTACCTGTTGTTCTGTTTTTCACAGATTCTGCCACATTTTTCCTTTCCTTACTTTTGCAAACCTTAAGCTTGCTTTTTCTTTGCAAAAACATTTTGGTAATGTCGAGAAACAGTAGCTCTTCAAGAATATATTTATTTCCAGTAGAGGAAAATTATTTTATTAAGGGTACTAACCTCTCTAATCAGCTTATGATGAGTTATGTATGGAGTTTTCAAGTGTGCGTGGGAAGATGGTGAAAGAAGATCCGGGAGTATCAAACGCTCAAGCTTGGGGATGCCCCCATGCATCCCCAATAAATATTCAAGGTGTAAGAGCAAAGTTTTGCCCCCGTGTGTTTTGGATATTGTTGGACAAAACAGTAGAGGAACTAACAATGTTTTCTAGTATAAACAGTTGAATAGGTTCCTGAAGGACAAGCTAGGTGATAAAGCTTCAGGGAAGGTTTTCAAGTTATTGAAGCATTACCCCCTGAGAGAAGCTTAATCACGGAGGATGACCCCAAAGAATGAAGGTGTCCTGAAGCTCAACTCATTGAAGGAAATGAAGAAGACGGCGCAAGACTTAGATGTTTTTGTGTAGTTCTTTTTCTGTTCTTTGAGTCATAGGACAAACCGTATTATCAAAAGGGGTCTTTAGTTTGTGGACACTGAAGTCATTGAGAAAATGCTCAGATCAAATCCACCCCAAGTGAGACGCCAGAGCGAAGAAATCTCATGTGCACTAAGTTAAGCTTCAGTAGCAAAGACTTCGTTCTTTGGCTTCTGAAGCAGAACTAAGTCCGTGAGTCAGCTTTACTTGTTCCGCAAGTAAAGTTGCGCAGTGATGATAAATCCGACCGTTGTGGACACGTGTCAACCTGTCACCTCGGGTCAATTTGGTCATTCCGCACCTCGGGATCGCCAACTATAAATACGCCGCCTCATCCTCCATTTGCGGGTGGCTGCTCTGAGAATATTCCTGAGAGAGACTGAAGAGAGCACCCCAAAGACTCCACCGAAGCAAAACCCAAAACCAAGAATACGGAAGCCTAAGTCCCATTGATCTGAGTAGATTCGAGATGACTTAGGTGAAAGCTTACTAGCCTTTTTATCTTGGAGAACTGCAATTCTCCTAGACGGTTAGAGTGTTGTTCTTCAGAGAGCGAAGAGTAATTGTCGCCTCGAAGTCCAGTTTGTCAAAGGTTTCGGTGATTTCCTCAATAATCAACCACGAGTGAAGAACTGACCAAGCTCAAGGAGTTTGGTGCAGTGGAGCAACGGACGGAGAGAGATTTGCTCCAGGTGTTCAATCACCAGTCCCTCCAACCAGACGTAGCGCTTTGCAGAGCCTGAACTGGTCGAACAAACATCGCCGAGTCTCAGCTCGTTTTACTTCAAGCATTTACCTTCTATTTTGCATTTGCTTCACAGTTATGCTTCAATGTGTTTTGATTCGCTGCATTTAGTTTCGCTTCCAGTTTTACTTCGCTGTTCCGCCCTACTTATGCTTCACTTCAATAGTTTTAGTCGAAAATTTTGAAGTGATCATTCACCCCCTCCCCCTCTGATCACATACTTGGACTTTCAATTGGTATCAGAGCTAGTCACTCCCTACACTCTGTGTGTTTTGGATTAACCTCCTGGAGTGTCTTCAAGTATGTCTTTCGCAGCTATTCGCTCCGGCGAACCTATTCATGTTTTCAATGGGAAGGACTACCCGTACTGGAAGGACAAAATGAAGAGAAATATCATGGCTATCAATTCAGTTGCCTGGCAAGTTGTCTTGTATGGAGTCACAGTTGCCGATGAGAAGGCCATCACTCCTGAAGAAGAAAAACTGATTGATCTTGATTCTAAAGTTTGGGTTTTCATCACCAATCATCTGACACCAGAAAAGTATCATGAAGTGAAGAATATTCCATCTTCCAAAGGTGTCTGGGACTATCTTCAAAATATTGGTGAAGGTGTTTCTACCCAGAAGGATGCCAGAATTGACACACTCCGAAGCAAATTCTATCGCTTCAAGAGAAATGAGGGCGAAAAAGTCAGCTCCATTTACAGCAGACTCACTGCTCTTGCTAATGAGTTGATTTCCCTCGGTGCTGATGACATTACTCCCCACTTAGTTGTAAGAACTTTGCTTCGCTCATTGGATGATTCATTTGATCACATTGTGCTGATGATCAAGGAAAGAACTGATTTCAGACGTCTTGTTGCCGCTGATATTCTTGAGAGACTCAATACTTTTGAAATGGAAGAAGATGAGAAACGTGACATAAATGGCTCTTGAAGAAGATCAAATGCTTTGAAAGCAAAAGCTTCGCGTCATTCTTCACCCGAAGTCAGTTCTGCTTCAGGTATCGAATCTGATGATCTTGCAAGCATTATTCTTCAACCGCTCCAAAGAAAAGGTTTTTCTTTACCGAAGAAGAGTTATTCTTCAAGAAGCTCAACTCACTCATCTCACCGCTCATCCTCTAGAAGCTCTCCATCGAAGGACAACTGCTGATACAAGTGCAAGAAACCAGGTCACTACATTGTTGATTGCCCTCTGTGGGAAGCTGAGAACAAATCAAAGCATTCGCTCAAAGACTCCTCAACCAAGTCCCACAGATCCTCCAGAAGCTATGAATCCAAGAGACATGATTCCATCTCGAGAAGAGAAAAGAAGAAAGATTATGATGATGACAAGAGGAAGAAGTATCATAAGAAGCGTGAGGGTTCTTCATCGAAGACTCACTCATCTCGACGAAGCAGTTCTCACCGTACCAAGGCCTATCTGGGAAAGGAGATGAACTCTGAAGACGAAGACTCTGGGTCCGAAGCTGAATCAGGCTTAAGGTCTGGGTCTGGGTCCGAATCAAATGGTGTTGCTGGTTTGGCATTCGCTTCAGCAGATGCTTCGACTAAATCTTCGCGCTCATTCTTCAGCAACAACAGTAGTGAAGATGAAACTCCTGCATATTCCTTCATGGCCAAGGCGAAGGTATCTTCATCCAAATCTAACTATGATACTTCTGATTGTTCCTCATATGATAGTGATTCTAAGATAAGCTATGCTAAACTTGCTAAAATTTCTTCAATCCAACAAGATGAACTTGATTCAGTAAGCAAAACCATTAAGAAATTAGAAACTCTGTTGATCGATGAGATAGAGAAAGGTCAAACTTTAACTAATGAGTATGCAGCTCTGAAGGAAAAGTTCAAAGAATTATCCTCTCGGCATGATCTTCTTTCAGTTGATTATGAGAAGGTTACCTATGAATTTCTTCAGAGGAAAATGACTCTCGAAAGACTGAAAGAGGCTCATGAAGAGTTGGAAAATGTCAATCTCTCTCTCATGGATCAACAAGGTTCTGAAGCAAATCATAAAACCGATTCACCTTTCTTAACTTGTCTGGAACGAAGAAAAACTGATTCCAAAGGCAAAGCTCCTATTATTATTGATGATACTAATGCCTCGGACGAGGAAAATCCTGCTGTTACCGAGGAACTCCTCAGGTTGAAAAACTTATTTGAAACAGGCATGTTCAAAAGTGTGCAAGGTCACCAGTATCTTTGTGATATCCTGAGGAAGGCCCTCCTTCACAGGAATCCCAGGAATGAGGGTGTTGGTTTCAAGAGAAAGATAAACCCTGATGGCACCTATTGGAACCTGAGCAGTATCCTAAAACTGTTTGGGTCCTAGCGAAGGAGAAACCTATTGATATTGCTAACCTTTCAGGTTTCGACTGCAAAATGAACAAAGCCATTGTGGATGAATCACTTGATTCAGACTACAAGCTCATTAAAGACGAACAGGGAAAGGTTACTGCTGAGTATGTTGGAACTCCTCCTAGAATGGCCTCTGTAAGAGGCAAATATGGGTGCAGAAAGCACTTGTGGAAAAACTGCCTCCTAACGATACCATGCAGGGAAAGCCTTCAGTACCACCGAATCATTTCTATTCTCTAGAAACGAGAAATGATTCACTGGTGCCCGAATCAAATGTTCCGTAGAAGCAATACTATCGCACTGGTCATTATACTTATCGTCCTCATGATAACAATACTAAGATTGCATATGCTCATTCTTATCCTAACCATTCACAGAGGACTTACATTTATGGTGTGCTTGATGGTATACCGAAGCAATACACTCCTGTTCGCTTTAATATTTCTTCAACAAGTGCTTCAACCTCTTCTCAGTCACCTGCTCGTTTGTGGGTGGTTAAGAAGAACTAATTCTTCTGCAGGGCTATGTCTCCGGTGGATCCGAATGGGTCATGGATAGTGGTTGCACAAATCATTTGACCGGAGACAAGGAGTTATTCACCGAAGAAAAACTATCTCAATCTTCTCAGAAGTATATTACCTTCGGTGATAACAACAAGGGAAAAGTTTTCAGTTTGGGTAAGGTTGCCATATCGAAAGATAAGCACATTGACAAGGTTAAGCTAGTCCAATCACTTGGATATAATCTTATGTCTATTTCGAAGTTATGCGATATGGGTATGCTTGTTCTATTTTTTGCTTCGCGTTGTGTTGTCTTTTCACAGGATGACTATACGTTTGTCTTCGAGGGTTACCGAAAAGGAGATTTATACATTGTTGATATTTCTTCGGGCCCTGCCGTATCCACATGCCTAATGGCAAAAGCTTCATCGGGTTGGTTATGGCATCGAAGACTTGGTCATGCAGGGATGAGAAATCTTCATAATCTAGTGAAGAAGAAGCATGTTATTGGCCTTAGCGAAGTAAAATTCGATAAGGATCGTCTCTGCAGTGCTTGTGAAGCTGGTAAAATTTCGAAGAAACATCATTCAGCGAAGACTATCATGACTACTACTCGTCCTCTTGAATTGCTTCATATGGATCTTTTCGGTCCTCAGAATTATGCAAGTCTGGGAGGAAACAAATATGGTCTTGTTATTGTTGATGATTTTTCTCGATACACTTGGGTTTTCTTTTTGGATGACAAGAGAAAAGTTGTTGAAATCTTCAAGTCATTCGCTAAGAGAGCTCAAACCGAATATGAATTATCTCTGAAGCATATCCGAAGTGATAATGGAACTGAATTAAAAAATACTCATATTGAAGATTTTCTTGATGATCATGGTTTTACTCATGAGTTCTCTGTTGATTATGCACCTCAACAGAATGGTGTTGTTGAAAGGAAGAATAGAACTCTTATTGAAATGGCCAGAACTATGCTTGCTGAATACAAGACTCCTATCAGGTTCTGGGCCGAAGAAATTAACACAGCTTGTCATATCATCAACAAGGTTTACCTTCACAAATTTCTGCAGAAAACTTCACATGAGCTTATCACTGGTAACAAACCAAATGTTTTGTATCTTAGGGTATTTGGTGCTCCTTGCTTTATTAGAGATATGAATCATAGCTCCAAATTTGCCCCTAAGGAACATGAAGGTTTTCTTCTAGGTTATGGCTCAAATTCTCACACTTACAGGGTGTATAACTCTCACTTTGGGAAAGTTGTGGAAACTGTAAATGTGAGGTTTGATGAAACTAATGGCTCTCAAAAAAAGCATTTGCCTCATGATCTAGATGAACCTCCACTTGATGAAGTGATCAGGTCCATGGCTATTGGAGATATTCGCCCTGTTGAAGCCAATCCTCGTCAAGCTAATAGGGATGATGATGGTCCAATGTTCCCACACATAGCCCGGGGCGCTGGAGATCAACATCCTGAAGCTAATGATGAACAGGATGAAGAAGAGCAAGGGAACGAAGGAAATGCCAATCCTGAAGGAAATGCTGAAGCTGAAGGTGAAGCAGATCCTGAAGCTGAAGCTGATCCTGAAGCAGAAGCTGAGCCTGAAGCTAATGATTCAACTTTATCACGAGTTCGAAGAAGAGTTGATGTTGATTCGATCCTTGAATAAATTCATCAACCAGGTCGTCCCACAACTTGTTCTCGTACTCGTTGGGCTAACTTATGTGGAAACTTTTCGTTTGTCTCCATGCTAGAACCTTCAAAGTTTGATGAAGCTATGAAGGATCCAGATTGGTTAACTACTATGATCGAAGAACTTAACCATTTCGAGCGAAACAAAGTCTAGTCCTTAGTTGATAGACCTGATCCCACGAAGCACAACATCATTGGTACAAAGTGGATTTTTCGCAACAAGCAAGATGAAGATGGTATGGTGGTAAGAAACAAAGCACGACTGGTAGCACAAGGCTGCACCCAAATCAAAGGTATCGATTTCGGCAAAACTTATGCTCCAGTTGCTCGTCTCGAATCCATTCGTGTTATGCTTGCTTTTGCAAATTTCAATGGTATTCTACTTTATCAAATGGATGTGAAAAGTGCTTTTCTTAACGGAGAAATCAAGGAAGAAGTGTATGTTATGCAGCCTCCAGGATTTTAAGACCCAAAGAAACCTGACATGGTGTACAGTTTGCACAAGGGCCTCTATGGATTGAAGCAAGCAGCTCGTGCTTGGTACGACTCTTTGAAGGATTTCCTTCTGAAGAAAGGCTTCAAACCAGGAACAACTGACCCAACACTTTTCACTCAATCTTATAATGGTGATTTGTTTGTATGTCAAATATATGTAGATGATATTATTTTTGGCTGCACTAACACTGAAATCAGCGAAGAATTTGCCAAAATGATGTCGAAGAAATATGAGATGTCAATGATGGGTGAATTGAAGTTCTTCCTTGGACTTCAAATCCATCAACAGAAGAATGGCACCTTTATTTATCAAGAAAAATATCTCAAGGATTGCCTGAAGAAGTTTGGTCTTACTGATTGCAAAACTATTAAGACTCCGATGCCTACCAATGGCTTCTTAGATGCAGATGAGAAGGGCAAAGCCTTCGACCAGAAGAAATATCGGTCTATGATTGGATCTCTTTTATATCTTTGTGCATCTAGACCTGACATTATGCTTTCAGTATGTATTTGTGCTCGTTTTCAGGCCAATCCCAAGGAATCACATCATACTGCTGTAAAGCGAATTCTTCAGTATCTTGCTCACACACCAACCTTGGGCTTGTGGTATCCAAGGGAGCTCAGTTTGATCTTATTGGCTATTCTGATTCAGACTGGGCTGGTGAACGTGTGGATAGGAAATCAACTTCAGGGACTTGTCATTTCCTTGGAAGATCACTTGTGTGTTGGGCTTCAAAGAAGAAAAATTGTGTCTCAATATCTACTACTGAAGATGAATACATTGCTGCTGGGTCATGCTGTACTCAGATTCTGTGGCTGAAGCAAACGCTGAAGGATTATGGTATTCATGTGAAGAAAATTCCTCTTCTATGTGATAATGAGAGTGCAATCAAAATTTCTCACAATCCTGTGCAACACTCTCGCACGAAGTATACTGACATTCGCCATCATTTTCTTCGTCATCATGTTCAGCGTGAAGATATTGTTATAAGTCATGTAAGAACTGAAGATCAATTGGTTGACATATTCACGAAACCATTGGATGAAAAAAGGTTTTGTGCACTAAGGTGTGAGCTCAATATATTGGACTCATGCAATGTTCTGTAAGACCGAACCTTTACCTCCTTGTATATATTCATTTACTTCGTATTTATCATTCGGTTTCGTTACTTGTTTCTGCTTCAACTTTATTTTTCTTGGATTTAGTCCTCAATGCTTATCACCTTTTGCTTCGTTTGGTTTTTCTTCGAGGTGATAAGTTTTGGACCCTACCCCTTCTATTCTTCTTCGTTCTTATTCTGTCTGTCCAAAATGGGTGAGCACAATTGAAACGGAAAGTACTTTGCTTCGAACATCATTGAGTTCCGAATCAAATTCTTCCAATTTTTATCGAAGTTTTACTCAAGTCGAAGACATATTCTTCATTCGTTGAGATCCCATCAAATCCGGGTCGTTGATATTTTCTCGCGATTCACCACGAAATCCTCGCCGTAGAATCCGGAGAGACGGTCGCTGGGAGCCGTCCGATCAGATCTGACAACTCCTGTCAGACCTGCCTATATAAGGCACCCCCCAGCGAATCCATCTCATCTCCTCATTCTCATCTCTCCGGAACCCTATCACTCCCGAGCGCGCCGCCGAGCTCCTCGTATCCGTCGCCGTTCTCGCCGCTTCACTGCCGGAAGAGCGCTGCCGTGGACTTCGCGCCGCCGTCGAGCTCCTCCTCTTCTCGTCGTCGCCGTAGCTGCTCGACGCCACCGAGTTAGGGTACGCCGAGCCCTCGATCCAATCTCTGTCTCTCTCAGTTCATCCTATTCAAGATTGGATCCGAGTTCTTAGTCCTTTTGTTGGATGATTTTCTTAGGTTTCTTTGATCCGTTGGATCTTTGCTCCGTTGGGAAACTTGTTTCTGCTAGCCAAAGATTCCCATCTCAATTCAGGTTAGAAGCTAGGGTTAGATGTTATCGGTTCTGTGTTAGGGTTTGTTATTCAATTGATATTGCAAAGTCTAGCTCAGAACAGATTGAATATCTCTCCCTTATTCGACACTGAATCTTTTGTCAAAACGTATTGTTTTTGGGTCGAAACTTTTGCTGGTGCTCATTCCATACTTGCCTCTTTCCCTCGCAACCTTATGCTTTTCACAGGATGTCTGAGGATTTAGGCTTCGGGAATGAGTCCCCAAATCTTGACCACATCAACGAAGCAGAACAGTCTACTCCGAAGAAGAAAGGAGGCAGAACCAAGGAAACCAACAATGCTCAAGGCATCCCCGAATCCATTCGCATTGAGCTTGGATATGATACGCCTCCTGGAGAAACCAAAGATCAGCGCAAGATTCGCTTGCAAAATATTCGCCGGTACTGGGCTGTCAGATGGTACAAGTACAAAAGCATCCCTGACTGGAAGTGGGCTATGCAATTTGCCTTCAGTCCACCTTATCAATATACTTCGGCCATGTGCAGTCAGTACACCAAAGAAAATCGACACTTGTACTACCCAGTTCCACCCAAGGTCCCTCACCCCAATACTCTTAAAACTCCTGATGACTATCCTGAAGAGCAAGAGCGATTGAGAATTTCTACTGAGAAGAAAAGACTCAAGGAACCCAAGAAAGCTGCCAAGTTGGCTGAAGCTGAAGCCCATGATGTTGGGCCTAGCTCGAAGAAGAAGAAGAAGAAACTGAAGAAGAAATCTGCTTCTCCTCCTCATGCTTCCACAGATGATGAAGAGCAAGCCAGACTAGAGCAAGCTTCTCCGGAAGATTCAATGTTGGACGAATCAAATGCTGCTGCCGACAACGAATCTGAATCTGAAGCAGATGATGAATCAGATCCTTCTCCCCCCAAGAAGCAAAGGCTTCAGATTCCATTGAAGAAGAAGCCAGGAGAAAAACCTGCTGCTAAGGGAATTAAGATTCAAGACCCCAAGGATAAGCCCTCTTCTCGCCCCACCATTGACCTATCCAACTTGGTGGTTGCGAAGCCCTTGTCCTCCAAGCTACCGGCTAAAGCTCTTAACACTGAGAGGCGCTCGAAGCAGAGGCATGACCCTGCTACACACCAACCTGCAAAGGCTTATGCACCAACGAAGCCCAAGCAGTCTGCCCCGCAAAACCCTTCAGCGAAGCGAAAAATCACTGAAGAAGAATTGAAACAGAAAGACCTCGCGGAGGCACTTGAGCGAAACATTCTCGCAAGAAGCGCTGCCGAAAAGAAGAAAGCAGATGAGGATGCCGCCAGAAAGCAAAAGGAGTTGGACTCCGCCAGATTGGTTGCAGAAAAGGCGGAGACGAAGCGCAAGCTCGCCGAAGCCGAAAAGAATGAAGAGAAAGCTACTGCTGAAGCCAAACAGCTGGCTGAGCATGAAGCAAAACGCAAGGCCTCACTAGAAGGCCTTAGGACAAAGAAAGCTGAGAAAGCGGCTAGGGCTAGTCAGAAAAAGCCCATTGTTGATATGACTCCCTCCACTGAAGCTATTCCACCGAAGCAGAAAGGCATATCTTTGCCTGAAGCTCAAACTGAAGCTGATCGCCATAGTGAACATCAGTTCCCTGACCCTCGTGAAGGAGAACTATGGTATCAGTTGGGCATCACTTAAGCCCTTTTGGAGAAGTATGCTGATGAAGAACCTGAAGTTGTTGATCTAGGTGAAGTTTATATCTCAAGCTCCATCAAAGCAATGATCTCCACAATGATTAGTCAGCTGAAGGATTTGCATTCAAGAGATAGATCTGAAGTTACAAAGATTCACAACTATCAGAAGCGCGCTCAAACTGAACCAGATGAAGAATTCAAACAACACGCTTTGAAATTGCTTCAGCAAGTGACTGACGTCAACACCACCACCAAGGAATAAATCAAAATCTTCAGGGGAAAAATTAAAGCCGTTGTCGATGAAATGGTGAAGACCCATAATGCGTCCATTATGGAAAGGGATTCACGGAAGTGCAAGGCTCCACAAGAAGCTGAGCCAGCTACTTCAAAACCAGTTGCTGCCAAGGCTACTGTTTCAAAGGCTTCGGACCCTTCTCCAAAGAAGAAATCTACCAAGAAGAGGAAGATTACTTTGGCTTCGACTGCTGACATGGACACTAGTGATGAGCAGCCGAAGGAAATTCCTGAAGCAGTTCCCACTCCTGCTTCGAAGCCAAAGCCTGCCCAGCCCATACCAAAACCTTCAGCTCCACCCACCAAAACCCCCACTCCTCCTCCTACCAGATCCACTCCCAAACCAACTCCACCACAAAGAGCTCCTACCCCAACTCCAACACCTGCACGAACTCCCGCACCCATTCCACCCCGTGCACCCACACCCATCCGTGCTCCAACCCCCGAACCGCAAAGGATTCCCACACCACCTTCTGCTCCCGCACCACCTCCATCACCTCCCCATGAAGCAAATGTACCTTCTCCAACCCACTCCAGAACCCGTGGCACCCGAGACTTTTCCCCTGCCAGAACCGCTCAAGAGTCTGAATCCAATGTGCCTCACACCGAAGCACATGAAGACGAATACGAACAAGTTCAGATACTGAATCTTTCGCAAGAGCAAGCGCTCATAGTTGCTCAAACTGCTGGCCCTTCAAGAGCCAATCAATTAGCTCCTCTGCAAAGGTTTCGTGCACATTCGCGCCCCTGCCAAGACACCCAGCTTGAATCAAATTACCCTCGTGAAACTTTTCCTACCTTCAAGGGCGCTGGTTATTCTTCAAGGCATGGTCCAGATTTCAACTTAGAACAACATCAGAAGCGCCACCGTTTCTTTGGTGTCAGTCCTTATGCTTCAGATCGAACTGCAGATGATCTTCGCTTTTGGACTGCAGAGCAACAAATTTTATACACCAAAGTCTTCTGTCAGCAAGGAGTTCTATTTAGGCACAAATATCTGGATATGCGAAGTCTTTCCACTGCCACTTGCTTTCAGAACATCACCGAAACCATTGAGAATCAGAATCTGACTCGGCTGTTTGCTTTAAGCACTCCCTTCAATTCTGAAGTCATCAAGCAATTTTATGCCACTCTTTATGTTTCGGGTGATGCAAATGAACCCAGTTCATGGACGCTGGAATGGATGATTCAAGGCCAAATCTTCAGAATGTCTTCAGCCGAATTCATGGAGATAGTCAATATTCCAAGGCATTCTGGAGTTCAAGAAAAGATTCACTTGGAACCTGATCTGGCTAAAGAAGAATTTTCTACCATGTTGGATACTGAAGTCTCTGCAAGCTACTTTCCTGAAAACATTCGCCCGAAGCATTTGAACTTCATCTCCAGGACTTGGTTCTACATCTTGTCCAACTCTTTGATTCCATTGAGTACTGCTTCGGAAGAATCGAATATTTATCCAGAGACAAGGCATGCAATTATGAAGCTCACTCACGGTCTCATCTTTGACTTTGAAGACTGCTTCATTAGGAACTTGGTTCATGCAGCAGAGCTGCCATTCACACTGAAGCCTTATGCTCCCTGGCTGCAAGTTGTTTGCGATTATGGCAGGAATGAAGACTTTGTGGCTCGCCATCATCCGAAGCTTTTCCTTCCACCAGTGCGCGACACTTTGGAATTGCTGAGGAAGCCCAATGATCCTTTTTCCACATATGTTGGCGTGAGCCATGAAGTCAATGAGCGAAACTTATCAAAGAAATTCCAAAAAGACTGCATCACTTTGAAGTTAATCTTCGATCGCAGCAAATTCTTGAAAACTACATTGAAGCCAATCAGCGCCAGATGCAATTTCTTGCTGATGAGATCAACCGCGTTGGCAACATTGCGCTCAATAACAATCAATATTTGCGTGTTCTCAAACGTCATTCCTGGAAGGGGCTTCGGAAATTCAACTCTGTAAAAGGCCTTCGTAAAGATGGCATCTACAAAGAGTATGAGCACCTCCAGCGAAACTTTTCCCGTGATGATACGGTGGACCGCCAGAATCAAAAGATCCCTCCCCTGCACAAGATTAATGAAGTCTTCTTCGTCAACGAACCAGAACCCATCAGGCCTGACACCGTCTCTGAGAACGACTCCATCACATCAAAGGACGACGAAGGCCTCGACGACAGCGACCTCGACATCAACCTCATCACCCAGACGCGCCACGAAGCCTTTCCTTCGTCTTCTTCCGAAGAAGAATCCTTTGGCGATCAATCTTCGTCGGATGAGTCTTCGTGAAGCTCAGCTTCATCGGGTTCCCAGGGTGCTGATGCCGCGAAATAGATCTCTCGAACCTCTTCCCAACCTTTTGTCCAATCATTGACAAAAAGGGGGAGAATGAGGGCATCGATGAGTTAGATTTGCATCGGGGAAAGGGCTTTTGATTTGTTGCTTGTGCTTCACTTGGTTAAGTTACAACAAACATCCCATTCTCTTTGATTGGGTTGTAACTTAAGTTTAACTTCGGTCCTGCTACTCCTGTGCAACGCTTAAGTTTTAATAACCCCTTTGCTTGCAAGTATTGCTTCGTATCTTCTATCTTGCAGGTGGTTATTATTTTCTAAGTCACAGGTCATTGGAAGAAATTGCATACATTCCTGGATATATATATCTTCAACTGCAATTGTCTTCGCTAAGATATTTGTTTTTCTCTCCTCCGAAGAAATTTCTATCAAGCATTAACTTTGATTATAAAAATCTTTGATGCTTGCATTCAGGGGGAGCCAAAAACTTCATCTCTTAGAGTTTGTCCCATCACTTCACAAAAACTTCAATATCTTTTATTGATGCATGTTTTGTCAACAATAGTCCAAAAAGGGGGAGATTGTAAGAGCAAAGTTTTGCCCCCGTGTGTTTTGGATATTGTTGGACAAAACAGTAGAGGAACTAACAATGTTTTCTAGTATCAACAGATGAATAGGTTCCTGAAGGACAAGCTAGGTGATAAAGCTTCAGGGAAGGTTTTCAAGTTATCAAAGCATTACCCCCTGAGCGAAGCTTAATCACGGAGGATGACCCCCAAAAATGAAGGTGTCCTGAAGCTCAACTCATTGAAGGAAATGAAGAAGACGGCGCAAGAATTAGATGTTTTTGTGTAGTTCTTTTTCTGTTCTTTGAGTCATAGGACAAACCGTACTATCAAGAGGGGTCTTTAGTTTGTGGACACCGAAATCATTGAGAAAATGCTCCGATCAAATCCACACCAAGTGAGAAGCCAGAGCGAAGAAATATCATGTGCACTAAGTTAAGCTTCAGTAGCAAAGACTTCGTTCTTTGGCTTCTGAAGAAGAACTACGTCCGTGAGTCAGCTTTACTTGTTCCGCAAGTAAAGTTGCGCAGTGATGATAAATCTGACCGTTGTGGACACGTGTCAATCTGTCACCTCGGGTCAATTTGGTCATTCCGCACCTCGGGATCGCCAACTATAAATACGCCGCCCCATCCTCCATTTGCGGGTGGCTGCTCTGATAATATTCCTGAGAGAGACTGAAGAGAGCACCCCAAAGACTCCACCGAAGCAAAACCCAAAACCAAGAATACTGAAGCCTAAGTCCCATTGATCTGAGTAGATTCGAGATGACTTAGGTGAAAGCTTACTAGCCTTTTTATCTTGGAGAACTGCAATTCTCCTAGACGGTTAGAGTGTTGTTCTTCAGAGAGCGAAGAGTAATTGTCGCCTCGAATTCCAGTTTGTCAAAGGTTTCGGTGATTTCCTCAATAATCAACCACGAGTGAAGAACTGACCAAGCTCAAGGAGTTTGTTGCAGTGGAGCAACGGACGGAGACAGATTTTCTCCAGGTGTTCAATCACCAGTCCCTCCAACCAGACGTAGCGCTTTGCAGAGCCTGAACTGGTCGAACAAACATCGCCGAGTCCTAGTTCGTTTTACTTCAAGCATTTACCTTCTGTTTTGCATTTTCTTCACAGTTATGCTTCAATGTGTTTTGATTCAATGCATTTAGTTTCGCTTCCAGTTTTACTTCGCTGTTCCGCCCTACTTATGCTTCACTTCAGTAGTTTCAGTCGAAATTTTTGAAGTGATCATTCACCCCCTCCCCCTCTGATCACATACTTGGACTTTCACAAGGAGACTCAAGTGTCTAAGCTTGGGTATGCCCCCGTGCATCCCCTTCTCCATCGACAATCATCAGTTCGTCCTCCGTCTCACTATATTTTTATCATTTCATGCGTTATGTGCTATGCTTGGAGCGTCTCGCTCTTAGGTTTCCTTTTTAGTTTTCTTTATTTTTGTTTGCTGTTCGTAACAAGTTGGAACCCAACTTACTTTGTGTGGGAGAGAAACACGCTCCACTTTAAACTAGAACACATCATAGGATTTTCATCCTTATCTTTCTTATGTTGTGTGTTCTTTATCGTTTCGTAGCTGCTTCCATGTTTAGCTCTTAGTTTTCATGTTTTAATTTCTCAAGAGCTTTAGTTTTAGTTTAGTTTGTTGCTGGAACTCTCTTTAGTTTTCATATTTATCTTGTTAAGAGAGTTGGTTGTTGCACTAAGTTGTGTCTTGTCTTGAAGTAGGTAATTGAGGTTGCTATTCAATTGTAGTAGTAACTTCCAATAGTTTTGAGGTATTGTTGTGAGTAATGTTTGAACTTTTGATGCCAAGAGCTCTAGCCTATTAGTGATAGGTGTCGTATTTTGGGCAATCCGTGTTTATTTTCAAAAACTACAAAAACTAGTTGAGAACTCTAGCTAGTAGATGGATCACTAATCTTTGGAGGGATCGAATATCAGAGACACTCACGTACCATGAGTCGAGGATGCGCAAGGATAACCAAACCCCCATACACTCCTCCTCGGGGTACTTGTCTCTTTGTGAACCTCCTTATTAGATTGAGAGTTACCGATAATAAGTGCATGAGTTCTTTGGACTAATGTAAGTATTGAAAGTTGACACTTCCGCCTCCTCATATTTGCTAGCCTCTTCGGTACCGTGCATTGACCTGTTCTCACTTCGAGAGTTGGCGTCCACCTCGCCGGTGCATCCAAAACCTTTGCATGATACACTATGTCATCATAAACCTCCTTATATCTTTTCTCAAATCAGCCACCATACCTACCTATCAAGGCATTTCCATAGCCTTTCCGAGATACATTGCCATGCAACATCCACCTCCTCATGACTTGATCTTCATGACATACATGTTCCTTCTACACTGGAAGAGGCATACATTTGCATACATCATGATAGCTATATCTTCTTTATGTTGAGTACCTTGTAAAATGTGAAGATCTTCTATACTTCTTGTAAAATAGAGTGTTGCCCTTAAGTGAGGAAAAGATCCCGAAGAGGACAAATTTAAAACATCACAAATAGGAAAAATGAGAGTTAAATAGAAAGATCCATTGAGGCCACCAAAAAAATACAAAAAAAGAGAAAAAAGAGAAAAAGAAAATAAAAAGAGAGAAAGGGGCAACACTACTATTCCTTTTGAAAGATCCACACTCGTACTCCCTCTATATCTTGTACTCCATAGAGATGATCATATATGCATATAGCTATGTGGGGACCATCACACTATAGAACTTGGCTTGCATATTCCAAGGATGAGCTTCCTCAAATGAGCTCTAGGTCTTCTTGAGCGAGCAAGTTGGATGGACCCCTACTAGTTCCATTGGAGAGCTTTTCTTAGCTCATATGTGCATCTGTTGCATGGCAATCCCTACTCCTCACATCATATCTATCATTTGGCCTTATCGCCTATGATTGTCCTCATTGATGTGAGCCTTTCTCACCCTTTTTGTCTTCCTCCTCCACCATATCTCTCTCTTTGCCATCCTAACTGTCAACTCTCGTGCTTACGTGATACGTCTCAAACGTATCGATAATTTCTGCTTTCTGCTGTTTTTGTGTGATATTGCTATGATCTAGATACACTTTCATACACTTTTGCTCAGATTTGTACTAACCTATTAACTCAGTGCACCCGAGTGCCAGTTTCTGTTTTCTGCTGTTTTTTTATTCCAGGTTTCCCCCATATTAAAAGTGCTCCAAAAATCGGAAAAAACCGGATAAAAAATCAGCGCGTCGGAAGGCTCCAAAACCCCGAAGGAGGGCCGAGGGGCACCACCAGGTGCCCAGGCGGCCACCTGGCGCGGCCTAGGGCTTGGCCGCGCCAGGGGGGGGGCGCCTGGACCCCTGGTGGGCCCCCTGGCTGCCCCCCTTCGCCTATATATTCCCTGTGACGTGACACTTCCCGGCACCCTGTCGGAGGGAGGATCGACCTCTAGGAGCTTCCCCTTCACCATGGATGCTTACCGGATGTGCCGTGAGTAGTGTCCTTTGGACCATGGGTCTGTGATCAGTAGCTATGTGATGTTCTCCTCCCCTATTTGTTATTCATGGTTTAGACCTCGTGAGCTGCCCTACATGATCGAGGCACATATGTAATCTTTCTGCTGTTGCTATGCTGAGTTTGATGGGATCTGATGGACTATGAGATTATGTTCAGATTGTGATAGAGTAATATATTTGTTTCTTATATTTTATATTTTTGTTCCTAATTAATTCTTGCATGTTCTCCGTTGTTGTTTATTTCTTTGGCCAAGTAGTAGGTAGTGACTCCAAGAGGGAAACGTTATGCTCGATTGTGGGTTCATGTCCCCTGATGACACGCTCGAGTGACAGAAACATGAGTCTAGGGGATGTGTTGTTGCCACAAGGGGGGAAAACAACGGTGCTTGTAACCGCGGTTGCAAGGATTGTTTACTTTACGCAAAGTGGTTTTTAATGCAGTTGTCTGTTGCTTTGGGTTTACACTTTGGGTGGGACTCGCAACTTAATACCAGCGAAATGTTCTAGATAGATATCTCAAGGTGGATGATTAGTAGTAGATGCAGTTGGATTTCGGTCTACTTATTTTGGCGTACTGGCCATGCTTTTTATCCTCTTCCTTTCTTTGTAGCATAGTTAGCATCGCGGTGTGTTTATAATCATGTCAATTGCCATCTGTAATTTGTTTACCTCACATAGCAGCTTTATTGTCTTTTGGGAGAGAGACATGACTAGTGAACATCACGGAACCCCGGTCCATATTCTCATCATTGTTACACGCTTAGTTACTTTTCAGTCTTTACTTTTAGTTGCTATCATCATCATCATTATCCCTTGTGTTTTGATCCTTTGTAAACAACAAGACCGGAGAGATTGACAACCTCTCGGAACTTCGTTGGGAGCAAAGTTATTAGTGTCTGTGTGCAGGTCCAGGTGAAGTAAACAACCTCGGTTGTGAACGGCGCCATTGTTCGCTTCACCACCTACTTATCATTATCGGAGTCCTACGGGATACGATCTTAAAACCTTGGTATCTTCACCAAGGGAAACTTGCCGCTACGCTGCATGTCACCTTCCACTTGGGGTAACCAACGAAGGGCGAGAAGCAATTATCATCTCTCGCGTATCAAGAAAGTTTTTGGCGCCATTGCCGGGGACTCCGAGTGATAAGATAGGGGAGTTTCCCACTACCTTTACCTTTACTTTTTAGTCTTGTTAGTTTACCTTTCAGTTTTTATCTTTGTGTCCTTTATCAAAAACCACAAAACAAATATTTACCTTACTAGTAGCTGTCATTATGTCTGGTCCCTTTGCCATTGTTGAGACAGAAGTTCTCACCTTTAAACAAAAAGGTGTTGAAAGTTTAAAAGATCCTTGGTATGGAATTAATGATTCTCAGAAAAGAGCAACCAAGAAGTAATCCACTACTATCCTGCTTAGAAATTTTTATGTTGGGATTACTCCTTGGAATAGGTTCATACTACATACTGCTATCAATGGGAATTTCCTAGAAGCCCCAATTTGGGAGTCTCTTAATGTTACTGAAAATCTTGTTGGAAATCTCCCTATTGTTAGCATACAAGAAGATATAACTCTAGCTCACATTATGAAAAAACTTGAAAAGATAGAGTTATAAATACCAAGTATAACTAGGATAAATGAGTTGGATCGCAAGATTCAAGGGAATTTGAATAGGCTTGATAGCTCCATGCTTAAAATTATTAAAACTGTGGAGACAATCAAATTCCATGATATGGATCCTTCTAGGATTGATAAGATTGAGGAAATAATTAATACTCTAGGAACTACTTTCTGCTCAATCATCCACCCGTTTCCAAGGAAGTTGAAACCGTGAAAACTTTGAAAGATATACCTCTCTTTGATAAATTTATAAATGAAAATTCCATTGATTTTCCGCCTTTTGGTTTTCCCCCTAGAAGTATCTGCATTAGGCATTTATTTGAAAGACCTCTTAAGACTAGTTGTACAATTGAAGAGCTTTTTGATGATCTTGATGATGGTTCGATTGATACAACTTGATCTTTTGCCTTATGTCTAGCTTAAAGGCGTAAAAGAAAGAGCTTGTTGGGAGGCGACTCAAGATGTTTTTACTTATGTTTTAGTGGTCTTGATGATTTTTACTACTGTAGCAACATCATTGTATCTTTATTTTCAAGCCTTGTGCCAAGTTATAGCCTCATATGACAAGGAAGAAAAAGTTGTGACATGCTGTCCAGAAAACAGATTCTGTCTTCGTGACGTGAAAAATTTGATCAAATCACAAGTTAATCTTTTTTAGATGAATTTTTTACACAATGTACTCTATACAATTGCGGAACTTTCGTATGTTCTGAGTTGTTTGATTTGAGTCGCAGAAGTACCCCGAAAAAATTCTCTACTACTTGTTGTTCTTTGTTCAGAGATTCTGCCACGTTTTGTCTCTCCTTACTTTTGCAAACCTTAAGCTTGCTTTTTCTTTGCAAAACCCTTTTGGCGATCTTTATAAATAGTAGATCTTCAAGAATATCTTTATATCCAGTGGGGAAAATTATTTTATTAAGGGTACTAACCTCTCTAATCAGCTTATGATGAGTTATGTATGAAGAGAGTTTTCAAGTGTGCAATGGAAGATGATGAAAGAAGATCCGGGAGTGTCAAGCGTTCAAGCTTGGGGATGCCCCCATGCATCCCCAATAAATATTCAAGGAGAATCAAGCGTATAATCTTGGGGATGCCCCCTGTGCATCCCCTTCTCCATCAACAATCATCAGTTCGTCCTTCGTCTCACTATATTTTCACCACTTCATGCGTTATGTGCTATGCTTAGAGCGTCTCGCTCTTAGGTTTTATTGTTAGTTTTCTTTAGATTTGCTTGCTTTTCATAACAAGTTAGACCCCATCTTACTTTGTGTGGGAGAGAACATGCTCCACTTTCAAAATCTAGAACACATCATAGGATTTTTCATGCTTATTTTTTTGCTGTTGTGTGTTATTTATCTTTTCGTAGCTACTGCCATTTTTAGTTTTAGTCTTAGTTTGTCTTTAGCAAGAGCCTTGGATTTTGTTTTGTTTATTGCTGGAACTCTCTTTAGTTTTCATGTTTACCTTGTTAAGAGAGTTGGTTGTTGCACTGAGTTGTGTCTTGTCTTGAAGTAGGTAATTGAGGTTGCTATTTAATTTTAGTAGTGACTTGCAATAGTTTTGAGGTATTGATGTGAGTAATGTTTGAACTTTTGGTGTCAATATATCTAGCCTATTAGTGATAGGTGTCGTATTTTGGGCAATCCATGTTTATTTTCAAAACCTACAAAACTAGTTGAGAACTCTAGCTACTAGATGGATCGCTACTCTTTGGACGGATCGAATTTTAGAGTACACTCACGTACCATGAGGTGAGGATGCGCAAGGATAACCAAACCCCCATACACTCCTCCTCGGGGTACTTGTCTCTTTGTGAACCTCCTTATTAGATTTAGAGTTACCGATAATAAGTGCATGAGTTCTTCGGACTAATGTAAGTATTGAAAGTTGACATTTCCACCTCCTCATATTCGCTAGCCTCTCCCGTGCCGTGCATTGCCTCCTTCTCATTCCGAGAGTTCGCTTCCACCTTCGCCGGTACATCCAAACCCTTGGCATGATACGCTCTGTCATCATAAACCTCCCTATATCTTTCCTCAAAATAGTCACCATACCTACCTATCAAGGCATTTCCATAGCCTTTCCGAGATATATTGACATGCAACATCCACCTCTTCATGACTTGATCTTCATGTCATACATGTTCCTACTACATTAGCAGAGGCATACATTGCATACATCATGATCGCTACATCTTCTTTATGATTTGAGTACCTTGTAAAGTGTGAAAGATCTTCTATACCCTCTTGTAAATTACAGTGTTTCCCTTAAGTAAGGAAAATATCTCAAAGTGGACAAAATAAAAGATCCCAAAGAGGACAAATGAGAGTTAAATAGAAAGAGCCATCGAGGCCACCAAAAAATACAAAAAATAGAAAAAAGAGAAAAATAAAAATAAAAAGAGAGAAAGGGGCAACGCTACTATCCTTTTGAAAGATCCACACTAGTATTCCCTCTTATCCTTGTACTCCATAGAGATGATCATTCATGCATATAGCTATGTGGGGACCTTCAAACTATAGAACTTGGCTTGCATATTACAACGATGAGCCTCCTCAAAAGAGCTCTAGGTATTCATGAGCGAGCAAGTTAGATGCACCCCCACTAGTTCCATTGGAGAGATTTTCAGCTCATATGTGCATTCGTTGCATGGCAATCACTACTCCTCACATCATATATATCATTTGGCCTTCTCGCCTATGATTGTCCTCATTGATGTGAGCCTTTCTCACCCTTTTTGTCTTCCTCGTCCACCATATTTCTCTCTTTGCCATCCTAAGTGTCAACTTTCGTTCTTACGCTCATCCATTGCATGAGTGCTCAAAATATCGAAAAGGAGTGGATCAAATTGACTTGTACCTGGCTAGTGGTCTAGGGACGAGTCAAGATAAGATTCCAAAGAAGACCAAGTGTGAAACTTTAGTAGATTGAGTTCTCAACAAAAATACTTTTTCTCATATTCCCTATCCCCCTTCTTGCACGCAAACACTATTTGGAGACATTCGAGTCACGGACAGCGAGAGCTCTTGCACATAATGTTCTTTTGTTAGTTGTTTCAATGCTAATATAGACTCTTGCATGTTATGACTTGAATTAAATCACATAGCTTGATTGCTTTACTTTTCAAAGTTCTTATATGGTTGCTAGCATGTCACCTCATAAATTATGCTTGTTATCATTTACCTACTCGAGGACGAGCATGAATTAATCTTGGGGATGTTGATACGTCTCAAACGTATCGATAATTTATGCTTGCTCCACGCATGTTTTGTGTCATATGGCTATGATCTAGATACACTTTCATACACTTCTGATCATCTTTGGACTAACCTATTAACTCAGTGCACCCCAGTGCCAGTTTCTATTTTATGTTGTTCTTTTATTCCAGGATTCCCCCATATTAAAACTGCTCCAAAAATTCGGGAAAATCGGTTAAAAAATCAGCGCGTCGGAAGGCTCCAGAACCCCGAAGGAGGGCCGGGGGGCCACCACCAGGTGCCCAGGCGGCCACCTGGCGCGTCCTAGGGCTTGGACGCGCCAGGGGGGCGCCTGGACCCCTGGTGCCCCCCTGGCTGCCCCCCTTCGCCTATATATTCCCCGTGACATGAAACTTCTGAGAATAGAACCCCTTTTCGAAATCTCGCCTCTGTTCCGCCGCCGCCGCGCTTCCATCATTGGGAGCACCAGCAGACCTCTTCCCGGCACCCTGCCAGAGGGAGGATCGACCTACGGGAGCTTCCCCTTCACCATGGACGCTCCCCGGATGTGCCGTGAGTAGTTTCCTTTGGACCATGGGTCCGTGATCAGTATCTATGTGATGTTCTCCTCCCCTCTTTGTTCTTCATGGTTTAGACCTCGTGAGCTTCCCTACATGATCGAGGCACATATGTAATAATTTTTCTATTGCTATGCTGAGTTGGATGGGATCTGATGGATTATGAGATTATGTTCAGATTGTGTTAGATTAATATATTTGGTTCTTATCTTTTATATTTTTGTTCCTAAGTAATTCTTTCATGTTCTTCGTTGCTGTTTATTGCTTTGGCCAAGTAGTAGGTAGTGACTCCAAGAGGGAACGTTATGCTTGATTGTGGGTTCATGCCCCCTGATGACATGCTTGAGTGACAGAAACATGAGTCTAGGGGATTTGTTGTTGCCACCAGGGGGAAAACAACGGTTCTTGTAACCGCGGTTGCAAGGATTGTTTACTTTACGCAAAGTGCTTTTTAATGCAGTTGTTTGTTGCTTTGGGTTTACACTTTGGGTGGGACTCGCAACTTAATACAAGCAAGATGTTCTGGATAGATATCTCAAGGTGGATGATTAGTAGTAGTAGTAGATGCAGTTGGATTTCGGTCTACTTATTTTGGCGTACTGCCCATGCTTTTGAGCCTATTCCTTTCTTTGTAGCATAGTTAGCATTGCGGTGCGTTTATAATCCTGTCAATTGCCCATCTGTAATTTGGCTACCTCGCATAGAAGTTTTATCGTATTTTGGGAGAGAGACATCACAAGTGAACATCGTGGGACCCCGATCCATATTCTCATCATTGTTACACGCTTAGTTATTTTTCAGTCTTTACTTTCAGTTGCTATCATCATTATCATTATCCCTTGTGTTTTGATCCTTTGTAAACAACAAGACTGGAGAGATTGATAACCTCTCTGAACTTCGTTGGGAGCAAAGTTATTAGTGTCTGTGTGGAGGTCCAGGTGATGTAAGGAACCTCGGTTGTGAACGGCGCCATTGTTCGCTTCACCACCTACTTATCATTATCGGAGTCCTATGGGAGACGATCTTATAACCTTGGTATCTTCACCAAGGGAAACTTGCCGCTATGCTGCATCTCACCTTCCACTTGGGGTAACCAACGAAGGGCGAGAAGCAATTATCATCTCTCGTGTATCATTACAATCATCCATTGCATGAGTGCTCAAAATATCGAAAGGGAGTGGATCAAATTGACTTGTACCTGAATAGTGGTCTGGGGACGAGTCAAGATAAGATTCCAAAGAAGACTAAGTGTGAAACTTTAGTAGATTGAGTTCTCAACAAATACATATTTTTCTCGTATTTCCATCACCCACTTCTTGCACGCAAACACCGTCTGGAGACATTTGAGTCATGAACAACGAGAGCTCTTGCACCTTTATGTTCTTATGTTGCTTGTTTCAATGCTAATATAGACACTTGCCTGTTATGAATTGAATTGAATTACATACCTTGATTGCTTTACTTTCAAAGTTCTTATATGGTTGTTAGCATGTCACCACAGAAATTATGCTTGTTATCATTTACCTACTCGAGGACGAGCAGGAATTAAGCTTGGGGATGTTCATACGTCCCAAACGTATCTATAATTTCCGCTTGCTCCATGCATGTTTTGTGTGATATTTCTATGTCTTAGATACACTTTCATACACTTTTGATCATATTTGGAATAACCTATTAACTCAGTGCACCCCAGTGCCAGTTCCTGTTTTCTGCTGTTTTCTATTTCAAGTTTCCCCCGTATTAAAAATGCTCCAAAAATTCCGAAAAAGTACAATAAAACATTAGCGTACCGGATGCTTCCGAAATCACCAAGGTGGGGCCAGAGGGCCACCACCAGGGCCCCAGGTGCCCTCCCGGCGTGCCCTAGGGTGGGGCCGCGCCAAGGGGGCGCCTTCACCCCAGGTGGCCCCCTGGCTTCCCCCCATCGCCTATATATTTTCCGTGACGGGAAACCTCGGAAGACAGACCCCTTTTTTGCGATCTCGCCTCTGTTCCGCCGCCGCCACGCTTCCAAGATCGGGAGCGCCAGCAGACCTTTTCTCGGCACCCTACTGGAGGGAGGATTGACCTCCGGGAGCCTCTTCTCCACCATGGACGCTTCCCGGATGATACGTGAGTAGTCTACCTTGGACCATGGGTCCGTGATCAGTAGCTATGTGATGTTCTCCTCCCCTCATTGTTCTTCATGGATTAGACCTTGTGAGATGCCCTACATGATCAAGGCACATATGTAATTCTTTCTGTTGTTGCTATGCTGAGTTTGCTGGGATCTGATGGATTATGAGACAATGTTCAGTTTGTGATTGAGTAATATATTTGGTTCTTATCTTTTATATTTATGTTCTTGATTAATTCTTGCATGTTCTCCGTTGCTGTTTATTTCTTTGGCCAAGTAGTAGGTAGTGACTCCAAGAGGGAACGTTATGCTCGATTGTGGGTTCATGCCCCCTGATGACTAGCTTGAGTGACAGAAACATGAGTCTAGGGGATGTGTTGTTGCCACAAGGGGAAAACAACGGTGCTTGTAACCGCGGTTGCAAGGATTGTTTACTTTACTTTTAATGCAGTTGTCTGTTGCTTTGGGTTTATACTTTGGGTGGGGCTCGCAACTTAATACCAGCGAGATGTTCTGGATAGATATCTGAAGGTGGACGATTAGTAGTAGATGCAGTTGGATTTCGGTCTACTTATTTTGGTGTACCCCCCATGCGTTTGAGCCTCTTCCTTTCTTTGTAGCATAGTTAGCATTGGGGTGTGTTTTTTATCCTGTCAATTTCCCAGCTATGATTTGTTTACCTCACATAGCAGTTTTATCGTCTTTTTGGAGAGAGACATCACTAGTGAACATCACGGGACCCCGGTCCATATTCTCATCACTGTTTACACGCTCAATTTATTTCCTTCCTTTACTTTCTAGTTGGAATTACTATTATCCTTTATCCCTTGTGTTTGATCCTTTGTAAACAACAAGGCCGGAGAGATTGACAACCTCTCTGAACTTCGTTGGGAGCAAAGTTATTTGTGTCTGTGTGCAGGTCCACGTCAACCGTCTAATTTCTAGCATCGTTGTCACCTACTTGTCGCTTTCGCAGTCAATTATCATCTCGCGCACATCACAAGACCATAGAAGAATTGTTCTCCATGCTTAAAACTGCAAAAGCATCCATGGATAAGGATCCAAACCATATGATGGCGGTAACAAGGGGCACTACAAGAGTAAATGCAAGAAGTATCTAGGAGATCTGAAGAATGGTCTAATCACCATAGGTATTAACAAGTTATACTAAGTTAATAGACAATTTCATTATTTCACCTTCATAGGTATAATTGATACCATATCGATTGCACTTGTTTTGCAACTCCATACGGGAATTATCAGAATTCGAAGGAGAAGAGCGAATGAAGTGCAAGTCCGCGTCGGAAGTGGTTCTCAAGTCACCCAAGGCCGTCGGCGTTCGTCTATCAAGATTTATCTTAGAGTTTAAAAAAAGTTATTAGATTCAGAGGTTGTGTAAAACATTAATTTCGTATTATGCCGTCTACAAGGTGGATGCCTTATCCACGGTTTGAATAATGGTTGTTCAAAGTTAATGCTCTGAATTTCACCCTTCGTGGTGAATTATTTAAGTTGAAATCTTGATGTTATGTCTATTTTATTGATTGCTAAATAAATTAAGTTATGTGATGATAATGTTAAATTGTAGTAGCATAAACGACTTAGTCATATTAGAACAAAGCGCATGCGGAAGCTTCATATTGATGAAGTCATTCAATCTCTTGACTTTCAGTCATTTGACACATGCAAAGTTCTTCTGATAGACAAAGCTTGTGATTATATGAATTGTTCAAGTGTTTAGTAAACTATTGGTAATAACACATATCGATGTGTGAAGAACCAATAAATAGTACTTTACATAGAACTTTGTGATAATGACTTGTATAGATATGTCGATATTTAGACAAGACATAAAGTCTGAAATTTTTAATAAGTTCAAAATTGTTTCAACACAAAGAGAATCATCATCACACATAGATCAATTATTTGACGATATGATCATAAAATAAATGAGTTAAAGAATCTAGCAAACATCATGGACTGTATGAAGTCAGTTCATAAACTAGTGTCACCCGAAAGCCCGTATTGCTTTGGAGTATCATGACGCACAACCAAGCCCTATATGACATATTGGAATTAAAATTGTTTTCTAATCTTTGACATGATGAGGTCGGTGATGTACATAAACCACACTCCCGCTTACTATACTGCTTAACGTTTTAGAGAAACCACTTACGAAATAAATAGAGTGTGGTCATATGACTGTTGAAACAATGCCCTATAAGAATATGGCATTGATAAGAAATCCAATTGTTGTTTCATAAATTTGGAGATATATTTAGAATATACTCGATTTGAGAAAATTAAACGAAGGGTGTATGCATGATACAACCTGAAAGGATGTAATGATCTATACGATATTAGTAAAAGTGAGAATGCTTCAAAGATTAGTCCATAGTTGAATCAAATATCACAAAGCTGGAGTAATAATTTTGATGAAGTTATAAAAGTTATTATTTCATCAATAATCATATAAGATATGGAATTAAGTGGGAGCACAATTCTAACCATATATGTGAATGACATATGAGTGACTGAGAATTAATATTTTAGCAAAAGAAGCACTAAGGCATTGGATGTCCTGGAAGTGCAACAAGCACCAAAAGTAATCTAAATAGTAGATTAGTTCTCTTGAAGTACCTCAGATGAAGAAAGGTTCTTAGAGGAAGACTAAAGAGTCATTACAAATAGATGAAAGAAAGTTTCATAATGATTTGTAGTATTTTTAATCTGCCTATAGCTAAGTAGCAAAATAGGATGTTGAAAAATTGTTTTTCAAGCTAAGGCACATAGCAGGATTTCTACAATGTAAACGTTAAACATGGCAACTTTGAAGTTGCGTAGGAGCGTATTTGGATTAGGAACACCATCATAGTGATTGGCATAGTTCCGAATGTTTGATCTACACAAACCATATTTTGATATGAGCATCATGATCAAATCAAAGTAGCCTAAGAGCTCACTTCAGTCCAAACATGTTGAGAGATAGTGCCCTATCTTTAAATACTTCATAAAGGATGAAGGGGTGCAATAAGATACGCAGGATTGAGATGAGCCTAAAAGCTCCGTGACGAAGTCCATACCACAAGCGAACATGAAGACCAAAGTGACATTGGTCTGAGAAAACAATGCAACTAGATTATTGTCTCTAGTGCAAGTGGGAGACTGTTGGAATTATGCCCTAGAGGCAATAATAAAATGTATTATTATAATTCCAGGTTCATTATTAATGTTTATATTTTTGTGCAATAACTGCAATGGCCTATGCAGAGGTTTGCCAGGTGCATGTTCACTGCCTTCGGAGGAAAACCCATATGCAGGTGTGGAGTATAAACACAAAGTGTTCTTAGTCTGCCTCTAAGACTAACCTGTGTATTATGGATGTCATGTTTTCCTGACATAGGGCATTGAATATGCCGGTAATATATGGGAGCACATTGTTGCCAGAACAAGGGTGCTGAACCGACCCAATTGTACGTTTTGCTTTGAGATTTCATCATCATTGTATTATGAGTTAAACCATCAGATGAGTTGACATTTGCATGTATCCTTATGGACCATGATAATGTTAAGTACCTACATACCGGAGGGTTGGTTTTGACTCTGTCCAAACACCACCCGTAATAGGCGTGGCTATAAAGGCTTTGCTCGCTCACACTCAAAAGTATGTCTAGGGACTTGATGATTCAAGTTGGGATTTGCTCCTCCTATTTAGGAGAGATCTTATTTGGGCCCTCTCGGTATTACGTATCCACCAACATCCGGCCGGATACTTTGTGAATAGATCACATGGGATACATAATACGTGAATGAGAAAAAGAAAAACACCGATATGAGGATAATTGGTATAATGATTAATGAGTTGATCATGCGGATACCTATATAATCTCACCTCATGTTTTGTAAAGTATCATGAAGCAAAGGGATTGGCATGTCAACCAGAGGTTCACTCGAATTCATGTTCGTGTAGGTGTGGGAACCATTATGGGTGTCCATGGCTCCGCTATTGGTTATTGATCCGAAGAAAGTCAGTTTCTGGTTCATGTCCGTATTCTACCGAACCTATGGGGTCACACACTTAAGGGTGGTAGATTTGTTGAGTACTAGAGTGATAGGAGCACGAGTATAACACACCGAAAAAGTTTCGGAGTGGTTGAGATTTAATCGGAGAGAAAACCGGAATCATTTCGGGGCACCGGTAAAGTACCGAGAAGAGTTTTGAGAAAACCGGGTAAAACCAAAGGGCCAAAAAACTTCTGGGATGGTCTAAATATGTTTAATATTTATTTATTGTGAATTCCTAAATTGTTTTGGAATTAATAAAATGAATGGGCCCCCTCTCACTTGAAAGGCCCAAGTGGGGAGGGAGCACATGGACCAAGGAGGCCCAAGTGGTGGAGGCGCCTAGGAGGAAGCTTCCTCCACCCCCCCCCTTGTGGCGCACCCTAAGGGAGGGGAAAGCCTAGGGCTGCCCCCTCCTCCAAGGTGGCCTCCCTCCCCTCCCACTATAAATAGATGAGGAGGGGGCACCCCCATGGACACACAAGTTTGCTCCTTTGCCTCAAGGCTGCCCCTCCTCTCGTTTCTCCATTAGATCTAAACTCCACCTTATGCCGAAGGGCTGCTCCTCCCTCCTCTCTAATCCGGCGGAGCCGAGTTCTGGACGGTGGAGCCCTGCCGGATCTACTACACCGTACGTGTGGGTCAACCGTAGAGAGATCATACGTTCGATCTTCGTTCGAGGGACTTCTAGACCTGTTTCTGGGAACTCAAGTGGATCAGATCTGTTCGAGGGGTTGCGCTACTTCAAGCTTCCCCAACTCTCCATCAGCATCTTCCGCTATGAGAGAACTACCGTTGAACGGTTGTTAAGGTAACAAGATCGCTACCATTGTTTGCATCTATCTAGATCCAATCTTGGGACTTGGTTTCGTAGTGCCGAATTTTTTGTTTTCTACTCCGAATACCGACACACGTAGCTTTAAGTTGGGCATTCTTTTTATAACAGTAAGAAGGTGTCTGGTTCACATATGTGGTATTTCCTGCATTACATAGCCTTTTCTACAAAGCCTGGTTGAGCAAATTAAGGAAAAAAATCAACATCTACATGTTGTTTGGTTACCTTCATGTGGAACTAAAATTGACCCGCTATTTGGTAGCATGTATTGCACCAGGCCCACAAATCACACGGTGTTTGGTTGTAGTCTGTATAACGGTGCTAACACCACCTCTATAGTGGTGACCTTACCACACACGAACATAGTTTCAATCCTAGCTACTGACAAACGTAAGTTCAAATACAACACAAAAATGGCGAAATAGGGGAAAGTTTATCGATGTCGAAAGAATCAGGACGGCCTGTTGCTCCTTCTTCTTTTGCTGCTGCTGCTATTGATGTTGTTGTGCTTCTTCTGCTACTGCTTCTTCTTCTCTTACTGCTGCTCCTCTCTGCTGCTCTACTGCTGATGTGCTTCTTCTTCTTCAGATCCTCGCATGCCCTCTCTTATCCCACATCTCATGTGCCCACTCCAGCCTTTTCTTCTTACAGCCTTCGCTGTCAAATGACTCGACACCATGGCCGGTGCTGATAACATCGTCAGGCTCAACCTCCTTTTCCTCTGGCACGTGTTCATCAACACCCCATTGCAGGATCCAGTTATGCAGAATACAACAGGCAAGAGAAACCTTAACCTGAGTTTGGAAAAGGTGGAATGGCTTCTGATCTAGGATCTTCAACCTATTCTTCAGAGCTCCAAATGCCCTCTCAACCGTGACTCTAAGGCTGGAGTGTTCGATATTAAACAGTTCATGTGGAGTCCTTGGATAGTTCCTATTGGAGAACTCGTTCAGATGGTACCTGGTTTTCCTGAAGGGTGGAAGAACACATGTACGACAAGCATATCCAGCATCTCCTGGGTAGAACTTGTCGTTGGGGATGTTGATGCCATCAGGACGGCTCATGCTATCAATTAGAATGTTAGCAACATGTGTTGATCCTTCCCAGCCAGCAAGCACATATGTGAACCTTAGATCGAAGTCAACTGCAACAAGCACATTTTGGTTGGTTTAGTGCTTTCTACCTCTGTATGCTGCAAATTGTGACCTCAACACTCTTGCAGTCACATGAATACCATCAATTTCCCCAATGCATTCCTGAAATGGCATGACAACATGGTGTTATGGTTGTAGCAGAACAATACTACAAGCATACATGGCATGAACTATATATTGTCAGTGCTCACCTTGAAGTATGGATACCATCTTTGGCAACCCTATCCTACCTTGACTAACACCGGACCTAACAAAAGGGGGGAGGGGATCTATGGTGCTTACTGGATCTGGAGAGGAAGGGAGGGGGCATGGCTGAGTCAAGGAGGACCAGACATTGGCCAAGAGGAAAGTGAGGAACAGCTCCACTTGCCGAAGACTGTTGTTTCCGCGTCCACCACCGTCGGTTGCGTAGATCTAAGTCGCCGCCGCCGCCGGAGCTAAGAGCAGAGGAGGTCTTTGTCTGAGCGCTAGTGATGAGCGAGTGAGTGGGGGAGGGGGGAGGCTACATGCGGTGCCAAAGCGCCTTTGCCGAATTCCATCCGCGCCCGAATCCGCGTTGCACTTCCGCGTGCAAGTTGCATCCCCTCAATGGCTCCACTCAGCCTGGCTGCCGGGAGATAGACAATTCGACCGTTCCCAGCGGGCCGCTTTGAGGTTTGTACGATGCAGTCTAAACAGTAAACACAATCAACCAAACTAACTAAAATCTTTATGCACGGGCCTGACTGGGTTGTATACGGGCTGCCAAACACGTTCTAAGCTTCGTATTTTGGCGGTGCATAACCCACAAGCTCTTCAGCGGGGTTGCAAGACGAATCATGTGGGCATGTACTCCGTACAAAACGCCAAGAAACATAGGCCTCTTAGATGTGCAGTCTGCATGATGCTATGTCGGCTACAGGCATAGATACACGGAGGTAGAACACCTGTAATGCAGAGGTATACGTATGGTTGATGATGGATGATGATTTTTAAAAGAAGATAGAATGCACCTCGTGATCACCATTTGGCGTTGGGTGAGTCCGGCCATCCACATGTGTGTGAACCGGCCCTGCCAGCCAGCCATCACGCTTGGAGGCTACCCCATGTGAGAGAGCAGCCCCCGGCAGTGGCCCACTGCCCAGCCAGCCATGCGGCCGGGTCGCACCGTGCCACCCGGTCGTATATGATTATTTTCCGCAAAAAGAAACTATTTATTTCGTGACGCCGACACTGATCCATGCATTGCAGGGTGCCATGCCAGTATCCTGGGTTGTCGGTGACGTTCCACGTGGAGGAGGGGTCGAACCCGAACTACCTGGCTATCCTGGTGGAGTACGAGAACGGCGACGGCGACGTGGCGCAGGTGGACCTCATGGAGTCACGGCCGGAGAGTGGTGAGCCGACGGGGGTGTGGACGCCGATGAGGGAGTCGTGGGGCTCCATTTGGCGGCTGGACACGCGCCGCCCGCTGCAGGGGCCCTTCTCGCTGCGGGTCACCAACGAGTCCGGCAGGTTGCTCGTCGCCGAGCAGGTCATCCCCGCCGATTGGCAGCCCGACACGGTCTACATCTCCGTCGTCCAGTTCGATTGATCCCCTCCACTCATGCATGAAAGGAAAGGTTCATTATGCCAAGTTAGCCGAGACGTCGCTTGTGACGTCCGGTGTGCGTCGTCGTCGTGTCCTAGCTACGTGTTCCCTCTCATACTAGTACATGGCAATTTATACTACTCCCTCTTGTACTAAGTGTGCGTCAATTAATATGGATCGGAGAGAGTAGTAAATTCTTGTTATTATCGGATGTAGTTACTTTCAAAATTTATACTAGTATCATATGTTAGTGTGTATAAATTATTTACTTATTTTTAATATATTAATATTAAATTATCAAAAAAAGTATTATATCTAACATACTTAAAAAAGAACTACATGAAAAAAAAATCAGAGTTTTATTATAATTATGAAATATGTATATGTCTCACAAAAAGAAGTATGATAAATAGATTTGCTAAATCGTATGTACATAAGAAATAGTGATGTCACATGTATGACATGCACCAATTGGCGAATCAACCTATGCTTGAGTTGGTTAGTTGGATAGGTGTATCTCCATCCCATCAAAGTTTAAATCTCATATTTGACATTAGTGTTCGCATTTTCGTGAATATATTTCAGGCTTTTCGGTGTTGTGCTTTCAGTGGGAAGAGACGTTCCCGTTGAAGACAAAGTGGTGACTTCGTTAATCTTAAGATGATGTACCGGTTCAGTATCGTGAAGATGCTCATAGGGATAGGAGGTGTGCATCCGTGTTCATATGGGTGAATGTATATTCATGTATGTAAGCATCTGTATTGTACTGTGTTCTAAAAAAACTGCACAAACTGGTTTTTTTCCTTTATTTGCGGAGAGGTGATTGAGGCTTTTTTACACCCTAGTTCGCATGAGAGTGGGTGGTGGGGAATTTTTTTTGTTTTTTTTTGGGCCATTTATTTTTTTGCTTCAAAGGCAGTTTATGTTTTTCTTTCGAGGTAGAATACGAGATTTAATTATCTCACATGTGAGTGCATTACCGTTGTACTCCCTCCGTTTATAAATATAAGACCCTATAGATTACTAAAATAGTCATATACTACTTTACAAAAAAAGTATTTGTTTTGTCTTTTAAAATAAAGCGAAAGCTTATTGGCTAATATGACTTTCTTGGATGGCTCTCTCCCTCTCCACCTCCCCCTCCCACCACCGCCGCCCACACCACTCCACCGCCGCCGTCAATGGTGATCTCTGAAGCCCTCCCCGCGCAATGGCTATCATCCTCCACTGAGACTTCAGCCCTGGGCTCAGGATTGCTGATCTGGTGCGATCCAGGTTTCCTTCCACGGTACACTTCTCCCCATCTTTAACAGCCAAGGAGTTCTTCTTGGTTGTTTCGTTCTCCTCGGCCTCCTTTCCTCTTTCCTCGGAAACGGTGGGAATTGCTCTGCAGTGTTGTATTGGAGGAATTGCTCTGGATTTTCGAGTTCTTCAGATTGGGAACCGATCATTCAGATTTTTAGTGGCATCTAACAAGGTGGGGCATTTCATCTATGGTCTTAAGGATAGAATTTAGCCAGATTTCATTTGCCACTTCAGTTTGTTCAAAAGTTCTTTTGATTATTCTCATCTGGATGCATCTTGGCATATGGATCATCAATTGGGTGAACTCTCTGCGCGTAAATCTATTGCTGTCAAAACCCCGTTTGGACTTTTTACAAGTAAGTGCCTCAAAGGACAATTCCACCAACTCTGCTGAGGTTTTGAGTAAATTTGATCTCTCTCCCAAACAAAACAGTGCTAGTGTGGTTCCTCGATGTTTGATGGATAATCTGGACTTCTCGCTGCATCATCAACTGGTTTCATCTTATTACGTCGTTGCTCATTATTCAAGCTCATCAGCTCAAACCGCAAAAAGTGATCACGGGGCATCTATCCGTTTTGGTAGTTTCGGATTTTTCAGGCTCTGAACGTCAAGTCCACCATAATTTCAGCGGTATTTTCAAATTTGAAGGGCAGAATTTTCGCAGCCGTTACTGGGGGTCTTTATCTCAAGATATTTTAAACCGTATCTTGGGTTAAAGGGAGGCAGAATATTCAGAGGAGGACATCCTTCAGGTTCTGAACATTACGTCGCTACCTCCCAAGAAATTCGTTACGTCCAACCTTTTGAGATGCAGTGCTTGCAATACAGTGGGCCATTTTGCCGTGTCATGCCAAGGTATCCCTACCTCTCAAATGCCTTACAATACACCTCCAATGCCTTGTAAAGGTCCATTATATGCTAAGGGCAAAAAAGTCTGGGCACCAAAAAATATTAGAAAAAAATCACAATGCTATAAATGCTTTGCTATGGATCATCGGGCCAAAAATTGTATTGTAGGCATAAGGTGTAAGGACTGCGGATTGCTTGGGCATCTTAAATATGCCTGCCCATCAAAAAAATGTACCAAACAGATGTGGGTCGTTAAAAGGCCAAAGCCCAAGCCCAACAGTAACCCCACCCGTGGGTTTCTAGGAGCAAAGACTAAAAAATATAAGGGAGGGGCACAATGGAAATGGGTCCCGAGAAAGCCCAATACCAAGATTTTTCATTTCTCTGCTCGCCCCTTTGTATGCCCAAAAAAACAGAAAGAAAAGATTTATGTCCCGTCTGTTACGAGAGGTAGCGCCACAATATCCTCTGCCGCTTCCATCCCTGCTCAATCCAATACCCTACCTCCGCCACCCTGCAACCAGACGATGTCATCAAATCAGATCTCCAAGCTCTCCCCCATGGTGAACTTCCCTGTCATTCCCCACTCTTTCCTCCCTGGACCAGTGCACATTGAAGCTGGACCTAAAGGAAGACCTCGGCGGAGCGTCATGGTGGTGGGAGATCCGCCCACTTCCCATGAAAATTACGCCATCATCACTCTGAACAGAGAGATCCTCGAGCACGAAAGAGTTAATGTCATGAATGAGGTACGTCGCATCCTGGTGGAAGATTTTGGACTCACAGTGGTTTATCATAGTACGTATCCTCTTGGAGCCGGTCTGTTTGGGTTCTCCTCCTCCATTGTTAGAGACGATCTGATCATGATGGGGCCATACCCGTATGATAGTGATTACACATTCTCGGCGATTAGGCGTGATGAAGGGATCAACATGCGCATCCCTGTTTTTGAGGCTGAGGCTTGGATTGTCCTGCTTGCTTTCCCCTTAGACTACCAGTCACATTATTATGTCAATAAAGCAGTGTCAAGTTTTGGTAGATTGTCTTTGTGGCAAAGCCCTGGATCGAACATGGCTCGAGTGCTTGTTAGATTATTGGTCACCAGCTTCAAAGATGTACCATACAACATTGTTGTGAAAAGGGCTGATCCATACGGCGGCCTTGGAAGATCCTGGACGGTTCCGGTTTATATACTGCACAATCATCCCACCAACCCTCAGAACCAAGGCAATGAAGAACCACCACCTCCAATGAATGCACCACCTCACCCTCAACAATTGCCATATCTGGCGGCTGCACAAGAGCATCAGCTTCAACAACATATTTGGAACCAGAAAAATGCAGACGCGGGATGGGCTCAGGACGTCCAACCTCCAGCGCCGGTACAGAACAATGGATGGGGATTCTGGCCCCCTACTATCCCTCCCTTCAGGGGTACCAG
The DNA here is from genome assembly GCA_950022295.1 of Bromus sterilis. Taxonomy (NCBI): domain Eukaryota; kingdom Viridiplantae; phylum Streptophyta; class Magnoliopsida; order Poales; family Poaceae; genus Bromus; species Bromus sterilis. Next base: position 116,979,169 of record OX465599.1, read on the forward strand.
CTGGCGCACGATCACTAGTTACGATGGCCCATCAATGATGGATGGAGTCCATCAAACTGGAGATATCTCTGACGATGGAGCAGATTCCTAGGATGAACATGTTTCAGAGATAGAGAGGGCTGCTGATGATCTTTCCAATGGCACACATAAGAGCCCTCTGAAATTTGTCAGGGCTGGAGTAGTTGAGTTTACCATGGAGGTTTCTGCTCTTGAGGCATTCTTCAACTTTATGAGATCATTCATATATAACCAAGTTTGCCTGCCCTCACCCTGCCGTCAGAACCTGAAGTTGACATGGTAGTTATGATCAGCAACACCCTATGGGAGTTTTTCTCTGCTTCCATATTGCACAACTACTGGCCTCGGTTCTGGAATTCAAAAAAAGACCACAAGGAAATCATCATCCCCAAGAGGAACTGGGACATTGCTTTCGGCTCTCTGACTGAAGAAATTGACAATGAAGACGCACCCAGGAGCAAGAAAGCTAGAGGTCCAGCGATCAGTAGCAGTTTTCTCTCAATGTGCAGATGCCAGGTGTTCAAGAAAGCCTTAGCCGCAAGAGTTTCTCTCTTGTTCCTGCTCAGGATCTCAAGCTCAGAAGGAGCACTCGAGCAAACAAGTACGATGGTTTCAAGGTAACCAATTATAATGAACGTCGTACATATAAATCCAAAGTTGTTCCTCGAGTCAATTTTCAGAATTATCATTATCCTGCTGACAGCTCAGTATCGATTTCTCAGCCTGAGGCATATCAGATTGTGAGGATCCAGAAGCTACAAGCATTCATACCATGCAGCAGATAGGAGTGGCGCTTTGTGGGGTGCCACCAGAAGACCTAACAGAGGACAAGCTCCAGGGCATGCCTGATAAAGAGACTACCACCTCTTAGTTTTATTTTCAGTCTAAGTTTGCAGTTATGAAATTCAAAAACTAGAATATTGTCTGTTGGAATATCCGTGGTATGAACTCCGATAATAAGTTGCTTGCTATCAGTAATTGCATTGATACATTTGGTTGTGATATCCTGTGTTTGCAAGAAACCAAAAGGCAAGATTTTGACTTGCAATATATTAAATCTTTCTGCCCCAAAAGATTGGATAAATTTGCCTTTGTTCCTTCGAGAGGGGCATCAGGACGATTGATCACAATCTGGAATAGTTCAATTTTTACTGGTACTGAACTTTCACAGAATTTTTTCTCCCAAACTCTCTCCTTTCGATCCACATAATCTGGCCAATGTTGGACACTTGTGAATGTTTATGGCCCATGTGAAGGGGAAGATCGTATTATTTGCACTGATTGGCTTATGAATCTCAATATCCCTGATAATGAAAAATGTATTTAATTTGGTGATTTTAACTACATTCGAGGCCCTGAAAACCGCAATAATCCTGGGGGTAACGTTGATGATATGCTGACATTCAATGAATTTATTAGATCACATAATCTGGTTGAGCTTGCCATCAAAGACATGAGATACACCTGGAGTAATATGAGATTAGACCCCCTAATGGAACAACTCGACTGGTTTTTTACCTCCAATACCTGGACTTCAGTTTTCCCAAATACAGTGGTCACAGCCTCAGCTAAACCCGTCTCGGATCAATGCCCGTGTGTTGTTAACATCACCTCTGCTATTCCGTTTAGAAAAAATTTCAGGTACGAATCCTACTGGATTCGTCAGAGAGGATTCTTTGAGGTAGTTCAAAACTGCTGGAATAGGCCTTGTCAACTCAATAATAGTGCGACCAAAATGTGCCATAAACTCAAACGACTGAGGTAAACTCTCGAGAAGTGGAGAAAGAATATATCGCATCTAAGGATCAAGATTGAAAACACTAATTGGGCCATCGATGGAGATGTCATAGAAAACCTTCGCCCCCTCACTTTGCCTGAGAAGAATTTTTGCAATATCCTTAAGAATCATATACTTCATTTGTTGGAAAGTCAAAAGCAACACTGGCAGAAGAGATGCACCATTCGAATAATAAAGTTCGGGGATGAAAACAAAAAATTCTTTCACAGAATGGCTACGGAGAGATTTTGAAACAACAACATATCCTCCTTGCAAACTGAAGATGGGTACATAATCTCTGATCATGCAGGAAAGGAGAGTGTCCTATTCAAATCTTATAAAGACAGACTAGGAATCAGCATGAACACCGCGATGAACTTTGACCTGAACTCTATTATCAGAAGAATTGATGGACTTCACGAACTTTCAGCACCCTTCACCCGTAAGGAAATTGATGACGCCGTACAAGCCATGCCTGCTGATCGAGCCCCGGGTCCAGATGGGTTTTGTCGACATTTTATCAAATCATGCTGGCACATGATCAAAGAAGATTTTTATTCTCTATGCGACGACTTCCACTCTGGTAATATGAATATTGAGAGCATAAACTATGGTTATATCACCCTAATACCTAAAATCCAATGCCCACAAACTGCAAGCGACTATAGACCAATTACACTGCTGAACTGTTGTCTCAAATTGATCACAAAAATTGCTTGTTGATAGACTCCAGAGATGGATCCTCAAAATTATCCATAGGAATCAATATGGGTTTCTTAAAGGTAGAACCATACATGACTGGCTTGCATGGGCATTTGAATATATACATCAATGCAAGAGCTCTAAGACGAAAACTTTCATACTCAAGTTGGATTTCTCCAAGGATTTTGATACTATCAGCCATGAAGCTATGATTCAAATCATGATCAGTATGCGCTTTGATGATAAATAGATTAATTGGATGCGCTGCATTTTTTCTAGTGGGAAATCCTCTGTCCTTCTTAATGGTACACCTGGTAAAACATTCAAATGCGTGAGAGGGGTGCGGCAAGGGGATCCCCTCTCGCCTCTAATCTTCGTTCTAGCGGTGGACCTCCTCCAGGCTGTAGTAAACGATGTTGTTCGAAATGGCTATCTGACACACCCAATAAAACCAGTTGGTAGAAGGGACTTCCCTATCATTCAGTACGCTGACGACACGATCCTGGTAATTCAGGCCTCAGTATCTCAGGCGCGACATATGAAAAGCATATTGTCTGATTACGCTGACACAGTACGCCTGAAAATCAACTTCCAAAAATCGAACCTGGTGCCGATGAACATGACTGATGCGGAGGCCGAGGAGATGGCTACGATATTTGGTTGTGAATTGGGTGGCATGCCCTTTACTTATCTTGGCCTGCCAATGGTAACTACAAAACCAACGGTTTCAAAAATTGAGAGGAAATCATCATCTACTCTGTGCATGATGTCGTACGGAGCCAAACTCACGCTTGTGAATTCAGTTCTTACCTCAATTGTTGTATATGCCATGTGCTCAATAAGATTGCCAGGGAAGATTGTGGAACATGTGGAAAAAATCCGGAGATTGTGCTTATGGAGGAAAAACAGAGAGTCTAGAACGGCTCATGGGGCCCTTGCGGCATGGAACATGATATGAAAACTCAAAGAGAAGAGAGGTCTGGGCGTTCTGGACATAAAAATCCTGAATACTGCGCTACTACTAAAATTCCTAGATAAATTCTACAACAAGAAATACTTGCCCTGGGTTGATCTGGTGTGGAACACCTACTATGTAGATACAGTGCCACATGCATCCCCTACCCAAGGATCCTTCTGGTGGAAGGAGATATGCTCTCTTATGCCCATCTTCAGAGGTATTTCTTCAGTGCAAATTGGAAGGGATGATTCAGCCTTGTTTTGGAAAGATAACTGGTGCGGCCAAATCCTGGAGGAACAATTCCCCAGAGCGTTCTCTTACTCTGCTAATGAAGATATATCGGTTCGAGATGCGCTGTTGGCGTCAGAAGCCTCTGAAGTATTCCATTCGCCTCTCTCTATGCTGACACTGTCTGAAGCTCAATGCATTCAAAGAGATATAGATAGCTTTCGAGTGCACTCTGAAAACACTGATGTATGGGTGTTCGACTGGGGGGGATACACGTCCTCCAGGTTCTATAAACATGCCTTCTCGGAGGAACAAGATCACAGAAGCCTCAAAAAGGTGTGAAAATCCAAGAACACCATGAAACTAAAAGTTTCCGCCTGGCTTATGATCAATGACAGACTTAATAGTAAAAATATGCTGAGGAGGAGACATTACATACAGTGTGACAGAACTGTTGACAAAGATGCATGCGTGCTATGTGACCAAGACATAGATGAGAACGTGAATCACTTGTTTCTGCGCTGCCCCTTCTCTACATCCTGCTGGACCAAACTGGGTGTGACCTTTCCCCCAAATGTTGATATGACCAGAGCCATTGAGCAGGAAAAGGAAGAATGGAGGGAGCCTATTTTTTTGGAGATGTTTATCACAACAGCATGGTCAATCTGGAAAGAGAGAAACAATGTGACCTTCAGAGGGATACCGAGCACTGTTGAATCCTGGCTAGGGAGGTTTAAAGAGGACTTTTCTGCTCTTAGATATAGAACAAAACGTGAGTTGTCTCAGTATATATCACAGTTTTTAATATCACTTTGATAGGCCTGTAGCTCCCCCCCCCCTCTCTCTCCTGAGTCATATGAGCTTGACTTACATGTAAATTCCCTACTATATGCCCCCATATCCATACAATAAAAAATACCGTGGGAGACTCTCCCCCAGTCAACCTTCCATAAAAAAAGCTTATTGGCTACCGTTTTATCGTCGACTTGTTGGAATCAGGCCTTTTCGCTTCCTTTTTTCCTTTTGGGTCGTCTTCTATTTTTTGTTGGGCCGGTTGATTGACTCCCTTTTTCTCATTTTTTGTGTGTAACTGCATGTCCACTCTTTGTCTGCAATCATTTTTCTAAAGGGGTTTTTTATGGACGCCTCCAGTTGCAAGTTATTCCTCAACTTGTAACTTGAATCGATCCGAATCGATGATTTTGGGAAGGCATGTGGAGTGACAACACGGGGATGGTGGAGATGGCGAACCATTTCGCTCCTGAGCACGGGGCGCACGATGGCGATCGTGACCAGCGATGGCGTGTTTGATATGCCTCTGATCTGCGCGCGGCGAGGATGGTGGAGATGCGAGACGGCTGGTTGATCCTCCGACGCGCGGCGCCGAGACTCGTGTTGATCGGCGAGCATGGCAGCACGATGGAGGCGCGGTTCATGGTGATGGGCGAGGAGATCTACGACGGGAGGATCATTCAGTTTTCCTGTCACTTTGCTCAGGTGATCGCGTCGTATTCGGCGAAGGCGACGCTGGCGACGCCGGTGAGATCGGGCCCGAGATCGACGTCATCAAATGGGCGCACGGGGGCGGTACATGGGACGACCGCGGCACATGAGCCCGAGTTGGCATGGCGCGCTCCCGCTAGGGGTATTTTGGGCAGGCGACCAGGCGAGGCGGCGGATGTGCGACACGTGGGGCGGGACCCGGCCGACCACAGCGAGGTCCCCCGATGGGCTGCAGGTATAAAGACGCCTCCAAGCTCTCGTCCACTCCTTGACCTAGAAATTGCCCTCTCCCACCTCTGGTCGACGCCCATAAACCCTAGATCCACTTCTACATCTTTTGAGTGGTGGGAGGGGAAGATCAAGGGAGATTACAGATCCTTCGCTTCGATCGCTTCTGCTCCGACTCCTCCGGTGATGGGAGAAGGCGGTGGTGGCAGAGGTTATCGAGGCGGCCGCCGTGAGTGTTTCGGATCTGGCCGGACGCGGCGCAAAGATGGCCGGATGGGAAGAGGACACGGGCACATGGGACGTGTAGATGGTCGGTGGGGGCTCGGTGCTGGTAGATGGAATAATCAGTGGCGGCGCGAGTTTTGGGAGGACAGGAGTTCTTCCAACCACATCGACAAGTCATCGTCGGTGGATTCGGGACGATGGGAGATAGCGGTAGCGGCGGAATCCAGCAAGGGCAAGCACTCGAGTTCGGGTGGAGGAAGGGGGGATTTGGGTGGAGAAACCCATGCATCCTCCTCCTCCTCCGATTCACAAGGCGCCGTCCAAAGCCTCGATCCCGATGGTGGAGAAATGCAAGGAGACGCTGCCTCAGGACAATTAGGTGATACAGTCCGTGACTCTTGCTATGTGCTTGATATGTAAGATTTCTGGCCATTCTCCTGCGAACTGTCCACAAGCTTACTACGAGCACTGCAACAATCTGGGTCATCTTGCCTTTGGGTGCAATGTTTTCTTGCCGTGGGAATATATTGCGCCGATGTGTGCGTTGCAGGCTGGGGCCAGGGATTCTACTATATTTCTGATTCATGTACGGCAAAGCAGAAACAAGAGAGATCTACTAGTGTGGTCATTACTTTGGTTGAGGGTGATGCAACTCCTAGACAACTTGAAATTGCTTTTGATGAGCATTTGGCCACTGATTGGTGGTGCACTGCCAGGCCAATTGGTCCTGGAACGTACGTGATGAGGTTTCCTAGTTATAGAGATGTGAAGAGAGCGTGTTATAATGATTTTATGAATCTTAAATTTTGCGGTGTTGTGGTTAAATTAGCCCCTGGTCTGTTAATATGGGTTCCAAAGGTCTTATGGAAGTGGCGTGGGTGAAAGTGGGCAATATTCCCACTGACTGAAGAAGTGATAGAAATGTAGCATATGTTTCCTCTTTGGTAGGTGTTCCCCTTGAGATTGATTACTCCACTTTACATCATCCTGATTCGGTTCGGGTTCGCATGGGGTGTAGAAATGTTGATGAAATCCCCTCTGTGGCCGAGGAAGTCCTGGGGGAAGCTTTTAATGATTTCTTTTATGAGATTGATATTGTGGTGACCCGTGACCCTGAGCGTGAAAAAATGGCTGCTAAAGTGGGTAATGATCGTGAAAATGCTTCATCCAAAAAACAAAAAAACTATGGGTGTTGTGGAGAAAGAAAACATAATAAACGAGAAAAAACAATTTGTGGAAAAAGGGAAAGATGGTGCTGTGGAAAACGATGTAGTTGTGGATGAACTTGAATCCAATGAATCTGAGGAAGTTGATAATACCCTGCTCCTTGAGAATATGGTTGAGGCGGCTGATATTGATTTGATGGAGCCAGACCCCCTGAGTTGGCTAGTGGAATATAAGAAAAAAGTGAGGGAAAAGATGATGTCCAGGTGTGTGATGTACAAAATTCCTTCTGTGATATGGCCAGGTATCCTTACTGGTGGTTGTTATAATTCGATTATTTCCATTGCTCGGGTGGAGGAGCTGGGAGAATCTGAGGGATGTGAAAGTGTGGAGCCGGTTTTATACGGTACAACTTCCTTCCTCTCCTAATGAAACCCATGTTGAGGTGCAAGAAAAAGTGTGAATTAGCAAGAGGAACTTGAAGCACGCGGGAGAGATAGTGGGGGACAGAGCTATGGCACTGACGAGGAAGCGCAATCTGGAAGGTACTCCTCCTAAGAAAAACTCCTTTGCTCTTGATGTCTACGCACGCTTCTATTCTTGTAGACTATGTTGGGCCTCCAAGCACAGAGGTTTGTAGGACAGCAGAAATTTCCCTCAAGTGGATGACCTAAGGTTTATCGAACTCAGGGAAGTAGAGGTTGAAGATGGTCTCTCTCAAGCAACCCTGCAATTAAGATAAAAGAAGTCTCTTGTGTCCCCAACACACCTAATACAACTAGGAGTTTTATAGTGCACTAGTTCGGCGAAGAGATGGTAAAATACGAGTGATAGGTGTGGCAAAGCAAGGTAATATAAATCTGTAATAAAAAGTGCAGCAAGCAAACATGTGACAAAAGTGAGCACAAACGGTGTAAATATGGTGGAAACAAGGCCTAGGCTTCATACTTTCACTAGTGGCAACTCCCAACAACAGTAACATAGTCTAATCACATGATATTTCCCATAAAACATGCAATGGAGACGCACTCGGAGGTCATTCCTTTGTGGTCAAGAGAGGATGAGAATTATGTAGGGCTACAAAAGCACACCTCAAAGTTCGTAGTTCTCAATCTATGGATTTCCCAATGTCACCGCGGCCATCCAAACAGAATACCACAATCACCACAACATATCTCAAGGATAGTCAAAGACAAGCACCAAGAGACTCTCAATCTTCAATCAACACACAAAAGAGGAAATCACTCATGATAATATTCTTCTAACCCATGTCCAATAGACCGCTGTCACCTTGGTCTCGGGGATTACACTAGATAAGATCAATTGAGTACATCAATCCAATACATAGAGGAAGGGGAAATATCATGGGATCACCCTAAATTAACATAGCCTATGATCACAACGAAGATCACATCATGGGAGAGAGAGAAGAACACATAGCTACTGGTAGAAACCTCAGCCCCGAGGGAGAACTACTCCCGCTTCATGGAGGGAGGAAGCAACGTCGATGGAGATGAATCCGGGGGCACTTCCACATCCCGGCAGGGTGCCGGCATAGGAATTCTGGTCCCCCGAAGCTTGTTGGCGATGGCGGCGGAGATCGGAATTGCTTCTGGAGAAAAGGGGTCTGGAATCAGGGTTTCCTCGGTGGGGGTAAAAATAGGGCCAAAGGGGGGCACGAGGGGGGCCACAGGGCAGCCAGGAGGGTGCCCGGCGCGGCCTAGGGTGGGGCCGCGCCAGGGACCCTTCTGGAGTCCCTGTGGTGGCCCTCCCCTCCTTCCTTGGTGATTCCGGAAGCTTCCGGGACGCTGATTTTTTATATATTTTTTCGGAATTTTTGGAGCACTTTTAATGGCCGGAAAACCTGAAATACAAAAACAGCAGAAAACAGGAACTGGCAACTGGGTGCACTGAGTTAATAGGTTAGTCCAAATATGCTCAAAAGTGTATGAAAGTTCAAGCAAAACATGGCAAAGTCACACAAAACATGCATGGAGCAAGCAGAAATTATAGATACGTTTGGGACGTATCAACATCCCCAAGCTTAATTCCTGCTCGTCCTCGAGTAGGTAAATGATAACAAGCATAATTTCTGTGGTGACATGCCACACAACCATATAAGGACTTTTAAGTAAAGCAATCAAAGCATGCAATTCAATTCAAGTCTTACCAAGCAAGAGTCTATATTAGCATTGACACAAGCAACAAAAGAACAAAAGGTGCAAGAGCTCTAGCTGTCCGTGACTCGAATGTCTCCAAATGGTGTTTGCGTGCAAGCAAGGGATAGGGAAATACGAGATAAAAAAATTAAATGTTGAGAACAACTATCTACTAAAGTTTCACACTTAGTCTCATTTGGATTCTTATCTTGACTCGTCCCCAGACCACTAGTCAGGTACAAGTCAAACCGATCCACTCCCTTTCGATATTTTGAGCACTCATGCAATGGATGAGCGTGAGCAAGAAATTTGACACCTAAAAGGCGACACAGAAAGAAGGTGGAGGAGGAAGACAAAAAGGTGTGAAAGGCTCACATCAATGAGGACAATCATAGGCGAGAGAAGGCCATATGATAGATATGATGTGAGGAATAGGGATTGCCATGCAACGGATGCACATGTGAGCTAAAAGCTCTCCAATGGAACTAGTGGGGGTGCATCTAACTTGCTTGCTCAAGAAGACCTAGAGCTCGTTTGAGGAGGCTCATCATTGGAATATACAAGCCAAGTTCTATAGTGTGAAGGTCCCCACATAGATATATGCATGATGATGATCTCTATGGAGTACAAGAGATAGAGGATGAAGTACTAGTGTGGATCTCTCAAAAGGAATAGTAGTGTGCCCCCTTCTCTCTTTTTATTTCTTTTTCTCTTTTTTCTATTTTTTTGTATTTTTTGGTGGCCTCAATGGCTCTTTCTATTTAACTCTCATTTGTCCTCTTTGGGATCTTTTGATTTTGTCCTCTTTGGGATTTTTTCCTCACTTTAGGGGCAACACTCTATATTTGACAAGAATATAGGAGATCTTTCACACTTTACAAAAGTACTCACATAAAGAAGATATAACTATCATGATGCAAATGTATGCTTCTGCCAGGATAGCAGGAACATGTATGACATCAAGATCAAGTCATGAGAAGATGGATATTGCATGGCAATGTATCTCGGAAAGGCTATGGAAATGCCTTGATAGGTAGGTATGGTGGCTGTTTTGAGGAAGATATAAGGAGGTTTATGATGACAGAGCGTATCATGCCAAGGGTTTGGATGTACCGGCGAAGGTGGACGCCAACTCTCGGAGTGAGAAGAAGGCAATGCACGGCACAGGAGAGGCTAGCAAATATGAGGAGGTGGAAGTGTCAACTTTCAATACTTACATTAGTCCGAAGAACTCATGCACGTATTATCGGTAACTCTCAATCTGATAAGGAGGTTCACAAAGAGACAAGTACCCCGAGGAGGAGTGTATGGGGGTTTGGTTATCCTTGCGCATCCTCGACTTATGGTACGTGAGTGTACTCTAATATCCGACCCCTCAGAAGAGTAGTGATCCATTTAGTAGCTAGAGTTCTCAACTAGTCTTTTAGGTTTTGAAAATAAACACGGATTGCCCAAAATACGACACCTATCACTAATAGGCTAGAGCTCTTGACACCAAAAGTTCAAATATTACTCACATCAATACCTCAAAACCATTGCAAGTTACTACTAAAATTAAATAGCAACCTCAATTACCTACTTTCAAGACAAGACACAACTCAGTGCAACAACCAACTCTCTTAACAAGATAAACATGAAAACTAAAGAGAGTTCCAGCAACAAACTAAACAAAATCCAAGGCTCTTGCTAAAGACAAACTAAGACTAAAACTAGACATGGCAGTAGCTACGAAAAGATAAAGAACACACAACAGCAAAAAGATAGGCATGAAAAATTCTAGGATGTGTTCTAGATTTTGAAAGTGGAGCGTGTTTCTCTCCCACACAAAGTAAGACGGGGTCTAACTTGTTATGAAAAGCAAGCAAAGCTAAATAAAACTAAAAATAAAACCTAAGAGCGAGATGCTCCAAGCATAGCACATAACGCATGAAGTGATAAAAATATAGTGAGACGAAGGACGAACTGATGATTGTTGATGGAGAAGGGGATGCACGGGGGCATCCCCAAGCTTAGACGCTTGAGTCTCTTTGTATATTTGTTGGGGATGCATGGGGTCATCCCCAAGCTTGAGCTCTTGACACTCCCGAATCTTCTTTCATCATCTTCCATCGCACGCTTGAAAACTCCCTTCATACATAACTCATCATAAGCTGATTAGAGAGGTTAGTACCCTTAATAAAATAATTTTTCCCCACTGGATATAAAGATATTCTTGAAGAGCTACTGTTTCTCAAGATTTCCAAAAAAAATTTACAAAGAAAAAGCAAGCTTAAGATTTTCAGAAGTTAGGAGAGACAAAACGTGGCAGAATCTGTGAAAAACAGAACAGCAGGTAGTAAAGGATTTTTTGGGGGTACTTCTGCAACTCGAATCAAAAAACTCAGAACAGACGCTCGAAAGTCAATTGTATGGAGCACGCTGTCAAAACATTTCAAGATCAAAAAGATGATCTGGTGATTTTAGGCTAAGTTTTCCGTCCAAGGACAGAATCTGTTTTCTGGACAGCATGTCACAACTTTTGAACTTTCTTGCAATCGGAGGCTAGACTTGGCACAAAGATTGAAAATAAAGATACAATGATGTTGCTACAGTAGTAACAATCATCAAGACCATTAAAAACTGAAAGTAAAAACTCAAACTAAAGATAACAAGGGTTGTCTCCCTAGAGCTCTTTCTTTATAGCCATAAAGATAGGCTTAAGATTTTAATGATGCTCTCATAGGAATAAGGAATAAGAGTTGAAGAACAAAAGAGAGCATCAAGAAGCAAGTAACAAACACATTTAAGTCTAACATGCTTTCTATGCAAAGGGATCTTGTAGAGGAAGAACTCATTGAAGCATAAAGATATTAACATAGGAAGGCAAAATAAGTGCAACTTCAAAGCCTTCAACATAAAGAGAGGGAAATTGATATTATTGAAATATCTATAAGAATATGTTCCCTTCTCATAATAATTTCCAGTAGGATCATGAATAAACTCAACAATATAAGCATCACATAAAGCATTGTTATCATGATCCACATGCAAAAGGATACTCTTACTCTCCACATAAGCATAATCTTTCTCATTGGTAATAGTGGGAGTAGGACTATCATAAACAACTTGAACAATATAGATTAATTGTGTATTAGGAAGATGGTGTTCAACAAGGGAGTAATTACCTACATGATTATGACAAGTTTCATAAGGATAATTTCTCCTTATGTCATAGGTACCTTTAAAATCACTATAGATAGGAGTTATAACATCATCATAGTAGAGAAGAGCATTATCATTGCTAGCAACTATATTTGTAAACATGATGTCTTTATTCTTACTAGCAAAAGAATTATCAATTACCACATCACTAATGGTTAAAGGACTTGAAATCCTATCATCCCCAAGCTTGGAGCTTTCCATATCATCACTCTCAGAGTTGGTACCAAAAAGATTTTCAAGGTCATAAGTAGCATTATCATCATTTTCCCAATCACAAAAAGTAACATGCATATCATAATCAAAATCATCTTCAATAGTACCTACAGACTTATCTTCAAGATAATAATGAATGCAATCAAGCTCACCATCCTCCATAAATTTCTGTCCGTTAGGATAAAAATCGATGCGAGGAATATGCTCAGGCCAGGTTGTTACCCATTTCTCTTCCTTCTTGCTCCTCCTCTTCTTTTTCTTCTTCTTCACCTTAGGACGGAGTGGTTGGAGAGAAAGCTTCTCCACATATCCTGGTTTATCATTAGAAAGAATAGGGGAAACTTGGGAGAAACTCTCCTTTTTATTAGTAGAAACATAAGAGACATTGTTATACTTTGGTAAAGTTCCCCCCTTTCTAATATTTTTTTATGTAATCATTATCATGGCAATTAACAACACAATAGAGATGGCAATTCTGCAAAGTGTTATTTATTCCCAAAGCATGAACATCTAGCCAAGAAGTCTTTTCTGATAACTCTTCACACATCAAAAATAACATAAGCTCATCATAAAGATCAGGGGTGATCATGTCATCACACAACTGGCTAACAGTTATGTTTTGAAAGTACATGCACTGAAAATTGAAGTGACCCTTTATGCAGCAAAGTTCACAAGTAAAAGGATAAAGGTCACACAATTCTCTAGCAATTTCATTTAAATCTCTAACCCAAGTGATTGTTCTTTCATGCTTATGTTGCTTACAATACTTATCTTCTTCAATCATAGGCCTTTCACAAGGTCTATCCACTCCACAAAAATTAACATGCTTATATAAAACTTCATTTTCAGGAATTGGATCATGCATGTTGCAATCATCATTAACAATTTCATTTTCTTTGCAAATATCTTTAAAAGGTTCATGATGCTTGATCCAGTTCTTCTTAGGCATATTAAGATGTGAAGAAAAATATTTGAGGAAATCAACAAGGAGTTGAGAATCAAGCCCAAACTTAGCACTAAACTTATTAAAACTTGCAGTTTCAACAAAGGACTTAATGCAACCATACTCATAAATTATACCTGACTCTTTACCTTTTTCGATCTCCCAATCTTCAGTATTGTGTTGGATTCTTTCAAGGAGTTCCCATTAAGCATCAATCTTTTCGTTTGTGAATGAACCCATCGAGGAAGCATCGAGCAAGTCTTTATCCTGTCGAGATAGCCTTGCATAGAAATTAGTAATAATCATATCTTTGGGGTGCCCATGGTTAGGACATTTTAGCATCAAAGTTTTCAGTCTCCCCCAAGCTTGAGCTATGCTCTCTCTGTCATGAGGATAGAAATTATAAACATAATTCCTATTCTCGTGGACTTCATGAAGAGGATAAAACTTGGAGTAAAAGAGAGACTGGATCTCTTCCCAATCCAGCAGGTGAGAATCATGTAGTAGCCTATACCATTCCAATGCTTTTCCTTTCAGTGACAAGGCAAATAATTTCCTCATGACTTCATCTCTTATCAAACCTGAAATCTTAAATAACTCACAAAGTTTTGTAAGTTTCAACAGATGAACACTAGGATGGACTGTTCCATCCCCTGCATAATGATCATTTATAACCTTTTCAATTATACCAAGTGGTATTTTGAATGGGATAAATTCATTAGGTGGAGGATACTTCTCTACCACGGGTGTGGTAAAGCGGCCTCCCCGAAGCAACGAACTAAGATTGTAGTTTTCCATAAGCCTAACTAGTGAAAATAAAAACAAGAAACGAAAAGATTTAATTGCAGAATCTAAAGATATACCTTCAAACCTTACTTCCCCGGCAACGGCGCCACAAATAGCTTGATGTCTATGCACGCTTCTATTCTTGTAGACTATGTTGGGCCTCCAAGCGCAGAGGTTTGTAGGACAGTGATACGTCCTAAATGTATCTATAATTTCTGCTTGCTCCATGCATATTTTGTGTGATATTGCTATGCTTTTGATACACTTTCATATATTTTTATAACATATTTTGGAAATAACCTATTAATGGTTGCAAGAGTGCACAAGTTCTTGTTATTCTACTTTATGTGTAGGAATTACTTGGATAAAGGAAAAATCACAAAAAGGAGCCTTGTAGGAGTTGGAATCTAACTCTCCCGAAATCTGTCCCCACCAGACATGTTTTAAAGATCGCCTCGGAAACGCTAGAAGACAGCCAAAAACGGAAAAACTTAAAACTACAAAGTTGTAGGGAATTTTTTTCCGGTGAATTTAGACATAAACTTCGGCCCAATCGGAGTTCGTATGGTTCCATAAACCCCGAAATACCGAAGACGTAATCTGGATGACGGGAATCCGAGAGTCTATATAAAGAGAGGAAACCTAGGTCAAAGGGCACCACGAAATTTCCTCCCCCTTGGCAACCGTCTTGAGGGGGAGATCAATCTCCACAGCAGCACCATCTCCTAGGAAGAAGAATGGGCCAAGGGCCGCTGCCCCCAAGGGCCGTGGCCGTGGCCGTGGGCGCCGCCGCCGCCGTCGCCGTCGCCGTCTCCTTCATCTCCTCCGGGCTGCACCTCTCCACTCTCCCTCTCACCATGTCCATGTGTGAGTAGTTCCCCTCGGGGCTAAGGCTTATATCTTGATGTGGTTTCTCTCTCTCCCATGATGTGATCTTTGTTGTGATAATAGGCTATGTTAATCTAGGGTGATCCCATGATATTTCCCCTTCCTCTATGTATTGGATTGATGTACTCAATTGGTCTTATCTAGTATAATATCCGAGACCAAGGTGACAGCGGTCTATTGGACATGGGTTAGAAGAATATTATCATGAGTGATTTCCTATTTTGTGTGTGGATTGAAGATTGAGAGTCTCTTGGTGCTTGTCTTTGACTATCCTTTAGATATGTTGTGGTGATTGTGGTACTCTCTTTGGATGGCCACGGTGACATTGGGAAATCCATAGATTGAGAACTACGAACTCTGAGGTGTTCTTTTGTAGCCCTACACAATTCTTGTCCTCTCTTGACCACAAAGGAAAGACCTCCGAGTACGTCTCCATTGCATGTTTTATGGGAAATATCATGTGATTAGACTATGTTAATGTTGTTGGGAGTTGCCACTAGTGAAAATATGAAGCCTAGGCCTTGTTTCCATCATTGTTACACCATTTGCACTCACTTTTGTTACTTTTTTCTTTGCTGCACTTTTTATTACAGATTTATATTACTTCGTTTTGCCACACCTATCACCTATATTTTACCATCTCTTCGCCGAACTAGTGCACCTATACAACTCCTAGTTGTATTAGGTGTGTTGGGGACACAAGAGACTTTTTGTATCTTAATTGCAGGGTTGCTTGAGAGAGACCATCTTCAACCTCTACTTCCCTGAGTTCGATAAACCTTAGGTCATGCACTTGAGGGAAATTGTTGCTGTCCTGCAAACCTCTGCGCTTGGAGGCCCAACATAGTCTACAGAATAGAAGTGTGCGTAGACATCAAGCTATTTCTGGCGCCGTTGCCGGGGAGGTAAGCGTGGAAGGTATATCTTTAGATTCTGCAATTAAATCTTTTCGTTTCATGTTTTTATTTTCACTAGTTAGGCTTATGGAAAATTGTAATCTTAGTTCGCTGCTTCGGGGAGGCCGCTTTACCACACCCGTGGTAGATAAGTCTCCTCCACCTAATGAATGTATCCCATTCAAAATACCACTTGGGATAATTGAAAAGGTTATGAATTATCATTATGCAGGGGATGGAACAGTCCATCCTAGTGTTCATCTGTTGAAACTTACAGAACTTTGTGAGTTATTTAAGCTTTCAGGTTTGACAAGAGATGAAGTCATGAGGAAATTATTTGCCTTGTCACTGAAAGGAAAAGCATTGGAATGGTATAGGCTACTACATGATTCTCACCTGCTGGATTGGGAAGATATCCAGTCTCGCTTTTACCCGAAGTTTTATCCTCTTCATGAAGTCAATGAGAATAGGAATTATGTTTATAATTTCTATCCTCATGACGGAGAGAGCATAGCTCAAGCTTGGGGGAGACTGAAAACTTTGATGCTAAAATGTCCTAACCATGGGCTCCCCAAAGATATGATTATTACTAATTTCTATGCAAGGCTATCTCGACAGGTTAAAGACTTGCTCGATGCTTCCTCGATGGGTTCTTTCACAAACAAAAAGATTGATGCTAAATTGGAACTCCTTGAAAGAATTCAACGCAATACTGAAGATTGGGAGATCGACAAAGGTAAAGAGTCAGGTATAAATTATGAGTATGATTGCATTAAGTCCTTTGTTGAAACTGCAAGTTTTAATAAGTTTAGTGCTAAGTTTGGGCTTGATTCTCAACTCCTTGTTGATTTCCTCAAATCTTTTGCTTCACATCTTAATATGCCTAAGGATAATTGGATCAAGCATCATGAACCTTTTAAAGAGATTTCCAAAGAAAATGAAATTGTTCATGATGATTGCAACATGCATGATCCAATTCCTGAAAATGAAGTTTTATATAAGCATGTTAATTTTTGTGGAGTGGATAGACCTTGTGAAAGGCCTATGATTGAAGAAGAGAAGTATTGTGAGCAACATAAGCATGAAAGAACAATCACTTGGGTTAGAGATTTAAATGAAATTGCTAAAGAATTGTGTGACCTTTATCCTTTTACTTGTGAAATTTGCTGCATAAAGGGTCACTTCAATTTTCAGTGCATGTACTTTCAAAACATATCTGTTAGCCAGTTGTGTGCTGACATGATCACCCCTGATCTTTATGATGATCTTATGTTATTTTTGATGTGTGAAGAGTTATCAGAAAAGACTTCTTGGCTAGATGTTCATGCTTTGGGAATAAATAACACTTTGCAGAAATGCCATCTCTATTGTGTTGTTAATTGCCATGAGAATGATTACATAAGTAAGATTAGAAAGGAGGGAACTCTACCAAAGTATAAAAATGTCTCTTATATTTCTCCTAATAAAAAGGAGAGTTTCTCCCAAGTTTCCCCTATTCTTTCTAATGATAAACCAGGATATGTGGAGAAGCTTTCTCTCCCACCACTCCTTCCTAAGGTGAAGAAGAAGAAAAAGAAGAGGAGGAGGAAGAGGAGCAAGAAGGAAGAAGAATGGGTAACAACCTGGCCTGAGCATATTCCTCGCATCGATTTTTATCCTAACGGACAAAAATTTATGGAGGATGGTGAGCTTGATTGCATTCATTATTATCTTGAGGATAAGTATGTAGGTACTATTGAAGATTATTTTGATTATGATATGCATGTTACTTTTTGTGATTGGGAAAATGATGATAATACTACTTATGACCTTGAAAATCTTTTTGGTACCAATTCTGAGAGTGATGATATGGAAAGCTCCAAGCTTGGGGGTGATAGGATTGAAATTCCTTTAACCATTAGTGATGTGGTAATTGATAATTATTTTGCTAGTAAGAATAAAGACATCATGTTTACAAATGTAGTTGCTAGCAATGATAATGCTCTTCTCTACTATGATGATGTTATAACTCCTATCTATAGTGATTTTAAAGGTACCTATGACATAAGGAGAATTATCCTTATGAAACTTGTCATAATCATGGAGGTAATTACTCCCTTGTTGAACACCATCTTCCTAATACACAATTAATCTATAGTGTTCAAGTTGTTTATGATAGTCCTACTCCCACCATTACCAATGAGAAAGATTATGATTATGTGGAGAGTAAGAGTTCCCTTTTGCATGTGGATCATGGTAACAATGCTTTATGTGATGCTTATATTGTTGAGTTTATTCATGATCCAACTGAAAATTATTATGAGAGGGGAACATATGCTTATAGATATTTCAATAATATCAAGTTCCCTCTCTTTATGTTGAAGGTTTTGAAGTTGCACTTATTTTGGCTTCCTATGCTAATATCTTTATGCTCCCATGAGTTATTTCTCTACAAGATCCCTTTGCATAGGAAGCATGTTAGGCTTAAATGTGTTTGGTATTTTCTTCTTCATGCTCTCTTTTGTTCTTCAACTCTTATTCCTACGAGAGGATCATTAAAATATTAAGCCTATCTTTATGGCTATATAGAAAGAGTTCTAGGGAGACAACCCTTGTTATCTTTACTTTGAGTTTTTACTTTCTGTTTTTAGTGGTCTTGATTATTGTTACTACTGTAGCAACATCATTGTCTCTTTATTTTCAAGCTTTGTGCCAAGTATAGCCTCATATGACAAGGGAAGTGAAAGTTGTGACATGCTGTCCAGAAAACAGATTCTGTCCTCGTGATGGGAAAATCATAGAAAAATGCCAGTTCATCTTTTTGAGCTGAATTGTTTACACAGCGTGCTCTATACAATCACGGAACTTTCGTATGTTCTGAGTTTTTTGATTTGAGTTGCAGAAGTGCCCCTAAAAAATTCTTTACTACCTGCTGTTCTGTTTTTCACAGATTCTGCCACGTTTTGTCTCTCCTAACTTTTTCAAGCCTTAAGCTTGCTTTTTCTTTGCAAAAACTTCTTGGCAATCTTGAGAAACAGTAGCTCTTCAAGAATATCTTTATATCCAGTGGAAATTTTTTATTTATTAAGGGTACTAACCTCTCTAATCAGCTTATGATGAGATATGTATGAAGGGAGTTTTCAAGTGTGCGATGGAAGATGATGAAAGAAGATTCAGGAGTGTCAAGCGCTCAAGCTTGGGGATTCCCCCATGCATCCCCAACAAATATTCAAGGAGACTCAAGCATCTAAGCTTGGGGATGCCCCCGTGCATCCCCTTCTCCATCAACAATCATCAGTTCATCCTTCGTCTCACTATATTTTTATCACTTCATGCGTTATGTGCTATGCTTGGAGCGTCTCGCTCTTAGGTTTAATTTTTAGTTTTCTTTAGCTTTGCTTGCTGTTCATAACAAGTTAGATCCCGTCTTACTTTGCGTGGGAGAGAAACACGCTCCACTTTCAAAATCTAGAACACATCATAGAATTTTTCATGCCTATCTTTCTCTGTTGTGTGTTCTTTACCTTTTCGTAGCTACTGCCATGTTTAGTTTTAGCTTTAGTTTGTCTTTAGCAAGAGCCTTGTCTTTTGTTTAGTTTTTTGCTGGAACTCTCTTTAGTTTTCATGTTTATCTTGTTAAGAGAGTTGGTTGTTGCACTGAGTTGTGTCTTGTCTTGAAAGTAGGTAATTGAGGTTGCTATTTAATTTTAGTAGTAACTTGCAATAGTTTTGAGGTATTGATGTGAGTAATGTATGAACTTTTTGTGTCAAGAGCTCTAGCCTATTATTGATAGGTGTCGTATTTTGGGCAATCCGTGTTTATTTTCAAAACCTACAAAACTAGTTGAGAACTCTAGCTACTAGATGGATCACTACTCTTCTGAGGGGTCGGATATTAGAGTACACTCGCGTACCATGAGTCGAGGATGCGCAAGGATAACCAAACCCCCATACACTCCTCCTCGGGGTACTTGTCTCTTTGTGAACCTCTTTACTAGATTGAGAGTTACCGATAATAAGTGCATGAGTTCTTCGGACTAATGTAAGTATTGAAAGTTGACACTTCCACCTCCTCATATTTGCTAGCCTCTCCTGTGCCGTGCATTGCTTTCTTCTCACTCCGAGAGTTGGCGTCCACCTTCGCCGGTACATCCAAACCCTTGGCATGATACGCTCTGTCATCATAAACCTCCTTATATCTTTCCTCAAAACATCCACCATACCTACCTATCAAGGCATTTCCATAGCCTTTCCGAGATATATTGCCATGCAACATCCACCTCTTCATGACTTGATCTTTATGTCATACATGTTCCTGCTACACTGGCAGCGACATACATTGCATACATCATGATAGCTACATCTTCTTTATTTTTTGACTACCTTGTAAAGTGTGAAAGATCTTCTATACCACCTTGTAAATTAGAGTGTTGCCCTTAAGTGAGGAAAAGATCCCAAAGAGGACAAAATCAAAAGATCCCAAAGAGGACAAATGAGAGTTAAATAGAAAGAGCCATTGAGGCCACAAAAAATACAAAAAAAGATAGAAAAAAGAGAAAAAGAAAAATAAAAATAGAGAAGGGGGCACACTACTATTCCTTTTGAGAGATCCACACTCGTACTCCATCTTATATCTTGTACTCCATAGAGATTATCATTCATGCATATAGCTATGTGGGGACCTTCACACTATAGAACTTGGCTTGTATATTCCAATGATGAGCCTCCTCAAATGAGCTCTAGGTGTTCTTGAGCAAGCAAGTTGGATGCACTCCCACTAGTTCCATTGGAGAGCTTACCTTAGCTCATATGTGCATACGTTGCATGGCAATCCCCACTCCTCACATCATATCTATCATTTGGCTTTCTCTCGCCTATGATTGTCCTCATTGATGTGAGCCTTACACACCATTTTTGTCTTCCTCCTCCACCTTTTCTCTCTTTGCCATCCTAAGTGTCAACTTTCTTGCTTACGCTCATCCATTGCATGAGTGCTCAAAATGTCGAAAAGGAGTGGATCATTTTGACTTGTACCTGGCTAGTGGTCTGGGGATTAGTCAAGATAAGATTCGAAAGAAGACCAAGTGTGAAACTTTAGTAGATTGAGTTCTCAACACAAAAATATTTTTTCTCGTATATCCCTATCCCCTTTCTTGCACGCAAACACCATTTGGAGACATTCGAGTCACGGACAGCGAGAGCTCTTGCACCTTTATGTTCTTATGTTGCTTGTTTCAATGCTAATATAGACTCTTGCCTGTTATGACTTGAATGCAATTACATGGCTTGATTGATTGACTTAAGAGTTTTTATATGGTTGGTAGCATGTCACTACAGAAATTATGTTTTTTATCATTTACCTACTCGAGGACGAGCAGGAATTAAGCTTGGGGATGTTGATACGTCCCAAACGTATCTATAATTTCTGCTTGCTCCATGCATGTTTTGTGTGATATTGCTATGCTTTTGATACACTTTCATATCTTTTTATAACATATTTTGGAACTAACCTATTAATGGTTGAAAGAGTGCACAAGTTCTTGTTTTTCTACTTTATGTGTAGGAATTACTTGGATAAAGGAAAAATCACAAAAAGGAGCCTTGTAGGAGTTGGATTCTAACTCTCCCGAAATCTGTCCCCACCAGACATGTTTTAAAGATCACCTCGGAAACGCTAGAAGACGGGCTCAAACGGAAAAACTTAAAACTAGAAAGTTGTAAGGAATTTTTTTTCCGGTAGATTTAGACATAACATTCGGCCCAATCAGAGTTCGGATGCTTCTAGAAACCCCGAAATATAGAAGACGTAATCTGGATGAGAGGAATCCGAGAGCCTATATAAAGATAAAGAGAGGAAACCTAGGTCAAAGGGCACCACGAAATTTCCTCCCCCTTGGCAGCCGTCTTGAGGGGGAGATCAATCTCCACAGCAGCACCATCTCCAAGGAAGAAGAAGGGGCCAAGGGCCGCTGCCCCCAAGGGTCGTGGCCGTGGCCGTGGGCGCCGCCGCCGCCGTCGTCGCCGTCTTCTTCATCTCCTCCGGGATGCACCTCTCCATCGACAACTCTCCCTCTCACCATGTCCATGTGTGAGTAGTTCCCCTCGGGGCTAAGGCTTATATCTTGATCTATGTGGTTTTCTCTCTCCCATGATGTGATCTTTGTTGTGATCATAGGCTATGTTAATCTAGGGTGATCCCATGATATTTCCCCTTCCTCTATGTATTGGATTGATGTACTCAATTGATCTTATCTAGTCTAATCTCTGAGACCAAGGTGACAGTAGTCTATTGGACATGGGTTAGAAGAATATTATCATGAGTGATTTCCTCTTTTGTGTGTGGATTGAAGATTGAGAGTCTCTTGGTGCTTGTCTTTGATTATCCTTTAGATATGTTGTGATGATTGTGATACTCTCTTTGGATGGCCGCATTGACATTGGGAAATCCATAGATTGAGAACTACGAACTCTGAGGTGTGCTTTTGTAGCCCTACACAATTCTCGTCCTCTCTTGACCACAAAGGAAAGACCTCCGAGTACGTCTCCATTGCATGTTTTATGGGAAATATCATGTGATTAGACTATGTTACTGTTGTTGGGAGTTGCCACTAGTGAAAGTATGAAGCCTAGGCCTTGTTTCCATCATTGTTACACCGTTTGCACTCACTTTTGTTACTTGTTTCTTTGCTGCACTTTTTATTACAGATTTATATTACTTCGTTTGGCCACACGTATCACCTATATTTTACCATATCTTCGCCGAACTAGTGCACCTATACAACTCCTAGTTGTATTAGGTGTGTTGGGGACACAAGAGACTTTTTGTATCTTAATTGCAGGATTGCTTGAGAGAGACCATCTTCAACCTCTACTTCCCTGAGTTCGATAAACCTTAGGTCATCCACTTGAGGGAAATTGATGTTGTCCTACAAACCTCTGCGCTTGGAGGCCCAACATAGTCTACAAGAATAGAAGTGTCCATAGACATCAGACAGCAGCAATTTCCCTCAAGTGGATGACCTAAGGTTTATCGAACTCAAGGAAGTAGAGGTTGAAGATGGTCTCTCTCAAGCAACCCTGCAATTAAGGTACAAGAAGTCTCTTGTGTCCCCAACACACCTAATACAACTAGGAGTTGTATAGGTGCACTAGTTCGGCGAATAGATGGTAAAATATGAGTGATAGGTGTGGCAAAGCAAGGTAATATAAATCTGTAATAAAAAGTGCAGCAAGCAAACATGTGAAAAAAGTGAGCACAAACGGTGTAACAATGGTGGAAACAAGGCCTAGGCTTCATACTTTCACTAGTGGAAACTCCCAACAACATTAACATAGTCTAATCACATGATATTTCCCATAAAACATGCAATGGAGACACACTCGGAGGTCATTCCTTTGTGGTCAAGAGAGGATGAGAATTATGTAGGGCTACAAAAGCACACCTCAAAGTTCGTAGTTCTCAATCTATGGATTTCCCAATGTCACCGCGGCCATCCAAAGAGAGTACCACAATCACCACAACATATCTCAAGGATAGTCAAAGACAAGCACCAAGAGACTCTCAATCTTCAATCAACACACAAAAGAGGAAATCACTCATGATAATATTCTTCTAACCCATGTCCAATAGACCGCTGTCACCTTGGTCTAGGGGATTATACTAGATAAGATCAATTGAGTACAACAATCCAATACATAGAGGAAGGGGAAATATCATGGGATCACCCTAGATTAACATAGCCTATGATCACAACGAAGATCACATCATGGGAGAGAGAGAAGAACACATAGCTACTGGTAGAAACCTCAGCCCCGAGGGAGAACTACTCCCGCTTCATGGAGGGAGGAAGCAACGTCGATGGAGATGAATCTGGGGGCACTTCCCCGTCCCGGCAGGGTGCCGGCACAGGAATTCTGGTCCCCCGAAGCTTGTTGGCGATGACGGCGAAGATCAGAATTGCTTCTGGAGAAAAGGGGTCTGGAATCAGGGTTTCCTCCGCGGGGGTAAAAAAAGGGCCAAAGGGGGGCACCAGGGGGGCCACAGGACAGCTAGGAGGGTGCCCGGCGTGGCCTAGGGTGGGGCCGTGCCAGGGACCCTTCTGGAGTCCTTGTGGTGGCCTTCCCCTCCTTCCTTGGTGATTCCGGAAGCTTCCGGGACGCTGATTTTTTATATAATTTTTCCGGAATATTTGGAGCACTTTTAATGGCCGGAAAACCTGAAATACAAAAACAACAAAAACAGGAACTGGCAACTGGGTGCACTGAGTTAATAGGTTAGTCCAAATATGCTCAAAAGTGTATGAAAGTTCAAGCAAAACATGGAAAAGTCACACAAAACATGCATGGAGCAAGCAGAAATTATAGATACGTTTGGGACGTATCAGCTCTCCTCTCTAATCCTGAATTAATGTTGCATGCATCTAAAATGGGGGTTTCTATCCCAGATGATGATTTTACTTGTATGGATATAATTCGTGAATTAGAATTATCTAAGTCCTCCTGTGAATCTCATGTTGAACCTAAGTTGAGTCATTTAGATAATGTGCATTTGTTTATCACCAATGGAAAGGGGGATCACACTCATGTGTCTACCTCTTGGGGTGATCAACCTGAGGAAATTGAGAAAAAATGGACCCCAGGTAGATCAAAAAAGAATAGAAAAAGGGAAATCTGTGGTGATATCACGTCCTATAACGCGAAGTCAGGCGCCTGGGGGTTTGTTTCCCACCTGTCCTGCAGTTGCTACTCAGTCTCCTAGTAGAGCTGCAGGGAGGGGGAATGGTAAAAAGAAGAAAAAACAATGAATGTCCTATTTTGAAATTGTAGGGGTGTGGGTAAAAAAGGTATGAGAACTTGTCTCCTGGAAATGATTGGTGACCACTCTTTGGATTTTGTCTGTTTGCAAGAAACTCATAAGAAATCTTATAAAGATAATTTTATGAGGAAAATGGATCCCTTTAAAAAAATTATATGGGATTTTATTCCCTCTGTTGGAAGATCTGGTGGGATCCTTTGTGGTGTGAGGAGTAGCAAGTTTGATGTTATTTCTTGGGTTAAGGGTAAATATATCCTGCAAGTCAATCTGTTTGATATTACTAATAAAACTTCATGGGTTGTTTGTGTTGTTTATGGTATTGCTCATGAGGAGCAGAAACAGGTATTCTTAACTGAGTTTGCTAATATGTGTGGGCATATCACTATTCCTTACATTGTGTGGGTGATTTTAACATTCTGAGGCATTGTGGGGAAAAAACAAAAACTGGCATCATTCTCCATATCTGGATTTGTTTAATTCCATTATAAACTCCCTAATTCTTGGTGAGATTCACACCTCAGGAGGGATGTATACTTGGTCTAATAAACAAAGCCATCCTACTTTGGAAAAATTGGATAGAATCCTGATGTCTAGTGATTGGGAGAATTTATTTCCTAAGGTAACCATTAGGAAACTTGTGAGAGATATTTCTGATCACAATGCCCTATTGTTGGAGACTGACTCGAGTGCGTGTAAACCTCCTTTGAAAAGGGAGTTCAGATTTGAAATGAGTTGGTTAAAAAATGAGGAGTTTTTGCCAAAGGTGGCTGAAATCTGGAGGCAACATGTGAGATCCAATAACCCTGTTGATGTACTTAATATCAATCTTAAGAGATTTAAAAAATATTTTAAGGGATGGGGGTCTCATATGTTTGGCCATACCAAGAAGAGGAAAAAGGAGCTAAGAGAGAAGCTTGCCATAATTGAGGGTCTAGAGGAAAGTGATCCTTTAACCCCTGATTTGTTAGGGGAGAAAATGAATATTTTGGTAGAGATAAATGAGCTGTTAGTTAATGAGGATCTGCACTTATTACAACAGTCTCATGAGAAGTGGCTTCTTCAGGGTGATCAGAATACTGCTTATTATCAAAAAATAGCAAATGTTAATAAGATAAAACATACTGTGCATTCTCTAACTGTGGGGGATAGAGTTATTGAAGGTACTGATAACCTTTTGGCTCATGCAATTGAGTTTTATAAAGAGTTATTTGGACCTGCCCCAGGCAATATGCTGATGATGAATCAGGACATGTGGGGGGTGGGCGAAAAGTTAAATGAGGCTGACAATGCGGTTCTGGAGCAACCGTTTTATGTCAAAGAAGTTAAGGATGCGCTTTTTTCTATGAAAAGTAATAGGGCTCCAGGAATGGGTAATATTCCCGCTGAGTTCTATCAGGCCTGTTGGGGCATTGTTGAGAAAGATATTATGGCCATTTTTAGGGCCTTTCACGAAGGATCCCTAGAACTTCATAGGTTGAATTATGGGGTTATTAGCCTGCTGCCTAAAATAAATGGTGCTAATAGAATTCAACAGTTCAGACCCATTTTCCTCCTTAGATGTCCTTACAAATTGGTGACTAAGGTCCTGGATAATCGTGTGGCGATGTTTGCTGGAAAGTTGTTTAGCTTACATCAAAATGCTTTCATTAAACATAGGAATATAATGGATGGGGTGCTGATAACCCTCAACTGTAGGGGATCGAGATAGTCTTCGCGGGCAAGATAACCCAATTTATTGATTCGACACTTGGGGACACAAAGAATACGTACAGGCTTTGACAATTGAGTTGTCAATTCAACCGCACCTGAAATAAACACTTTCTTGCACAAAGGTATTAGTAGCAACTGTGATACGGTAGTGGTGGTAATGATAATAGTGGTGATAGTGATAGTGGAACAGCAAAGGTAAACAACTAGTAACCAGCAGAAGGAAAACACTGTAGGCTAGGGAGATGGATGGTTGGGCGCTGCTTGGATGAGAACGAACATGTAACAAATTCTAACTTGGGCAAGGCTCACAGAAAACAAAGGATCATCTAGGCAAATATCAAACATCAGGCATGTATCCCAAGGTAGTTGTACGTGCTTGCAATAAGAACTTTGCACAACATCTTTTGTCCTACCCTCCAGCTACAAACGGGGCTAAAAGGAACTTAGGGAGATTAAGGTACTCCTGTCAAAGAGCACCGGAACAAAGCATTAACACTTCATGTACACGAAATCCTCAAATCATAGTCCATCCCCTTTGGTGTCCCAAGCTGTCACCATTGGGATCGCCGGTTCCGGACTATAATAGGTGCATACAACTCATAGATAGGATCAAGAACACCACAAACTCAAGAAACAAAAGGGTGATCAGATCTGAATCATGGCACTCGGGCCCAAAGTGGCAAGCATTAAGAGCAACAAGTTGTAACAAAGATGATAAACACCAAGTAGATGATAGGCAACATGCCCCCAACAATATGATTGAACTATTACATGATCTAACTCATCCAATCCCTACCATCCCCTTTGCCTACAGCAGGGAATTACTCACACATGAGAGGAGAAGTCATGGAGGGGTGATGGAGAGGCGATGATGATGACGATGGCGATGATTTCCCCCTCACCGGTGGCCAATTCAGCCTCCAGGTTAGCTCTCCGAGGAAGAACAGAGGGTTGTGGCGGCTCCGCGACGTAGATTGGAAAAGCGACTTCTGTTTTGAGTTTTCTGCGTCGGGAGAATAAATAGGGGCCAAGGTAGGTCACCAGGGGGTGTGGGACCCAGCCAGGAGGGCAGGTGGCGCGGCCAGGGGCTGAGCCGCTCCAGGCACCCTCCTGGCTGCCCTGTGGCCCCCCTTTGGCCTGGTGGAAGCTTCCGGAACACTGATTTTTTATATATATTTTTGGAATTTTTCCAGCGTACCTAAATGTCCAGAAACCTGCATAAAAGAAAAAAGCACTGGTAGCTCTGCTGAAAACAGCGTCAGTCCGGGTTAGTTTCGTTCAAATCATGCAAGAATGAAGGAAAAATAATAGAAAAAGTGTTTGGAAAAGTAGATACGTTTAGGACGTATCAACTCCCCCAAGCTTAGCCATTGCTTGTCCTCAAGAAATTCAGTTCAACGAACTGGAGGCGACAAAGAAAACTTTGACAAACTCTTTTGCTTCATTAGATGTATATAAGCATGTACTACGAAAGAGTTTAGCAAGTTTTGACACCATGCTACAAGGACAATGCATGAAGCAATCCTTCTTTCATGTAATCAGTCACAAACAAACAAAAAGTAAACAATATGCTGCTGAAAATCAATCTAAGATCACAATGCACATAGCATGAACATATCAAAGTGGTATCTCGCTAGCCTCCATGAGTGAAGCAAAACATAAATGCAGAAACTCCTCCGGAGTTTTAAAGGAGACTAGAACTTAGAACTCAAAGTAAGAAACATCACAAGCATGCAGAAGACAATGTGGTACTTTGGGGCAATGCATGTTACACTAATAATGACAATTATGCTCTCATAGTTGGTGCTTTGGAGAAGGGAAGATGGAGACTCTCGAACCGTGGCTTTTGATGGCAAGGTTGAAAACCCGTGAAAGGAAGCAAAGACTAAACATGTGCCAGAGCTCTTGGTTTTGAAAACAAAGAAAAAACTCTTTTGAGAGGTGCAACTTTCCAGTCAACGGTGAACGGTAAAGGTCTCTCAATATCTCCCATGCCAACCATATTAATGCTTTTTGCTTACACATGTTCCCATATCCATAAATCCTTTGATGGTCTACGAAACCTTTTATTTTTCCTCAAGGATGGAAGGAGGATATCGTTCCATCTATCATAAGCAGCATTTGGTCCATTTCACTCCATCATCAAGTATGGGGGAGGTGTAACTCTCATATATTTTTTTATTGACTAGTTAAAACTTCTGTCAAAATACTTTTGGCATGAAAGATACTGATTTTCCCTCACCGCACCATGAGCTTGTACGGTTACAAAGGTGAAGCTTTTGAATAAATTTTGAGATGGCACAAGAAAGTCTAAGTTAGGAGTGGCCGGTAAATACCACATATAGGTAGGTATGGTGGACTCAAATGGAACAACTGGGTTTAGAAAGGTGATTGTGGAAGCACAAGCAGAATTCCGCTTGGTGCTGGAGGAAGGCTAGCAAAAGACGGGGAATCGACCAACTAGAGAGCATAACAGTCATAATCATGCAGAGCGACAAAGCAACATTGAATCGGGCATGAAAGTGATATAACTCACCTTGAAGTAAAAAGATCATCAAGGAAGAACAGACTTTTTAGTCTTAACATGCATGAACATGTGCCAAGTCAGTCCAATAATCCCCCGGAGGGAAATACCACTTCAATATGCCACATCATGAACAATGCAATGCATGTCAATCATCTCAAGCAACACATTATAAACTCTAGCTATTTGAGACTAACCACAAAGAAAGCATGAACCACTGGGAAAGCATTGTAAACATAGCCCTATGTCGCTACAAGCTGGTCTCTAATCATAAGTACAGGCATATGTACAAAAGTAGAAACAAAAAGAGTTCATACCGGCTTTCCTTGTTGCATCCCTTCCGTCGATCTTCGTCATTACTGCCTTGTCACTTGCATGATCGAACGTAAGAAATTATAATCATCACGGACTTGAGCTGAACTCTGAAAACAAAGCAAACTAAAGAGTAAAGGAAACATGTTTTTGGGTTTTTTAAAGTTTAACGAAAGCAAAAGAAAGGAGAATTGCAAACTAGAAGAACAAAGAAGAACAGGCAAAAACTTGCAAAAAGATAAAAGTGAACAAACGGTAGATACAAAGGAAGGGGAGGAGAGCACGTACTCCCCCAAGCTTAGGCTTTTGGCTCAAGTTGGGCTCTTCTACTGCGGTCCCGCGGAGCTTCCTGCTCCGTGGTAATGGTAATCCCACGGGTTGTATGAGCCCTCCGGTGCGTACACTGAAGTCCTCGGATCCTCCCACGTGGAAGAGGAAGGTCCCGCCCCCCATCCAAAGGAAGACCCTTCACCCCAGGGGGTGACGGTCTCCTCCTGAACTGGTGGATATACCACGTGCTCCTTCTCGTCTGGCTCGACCCCCTCCGTGGGGTCGTGAAACTGGTATCTCTCCGTGATCTCTTCAAACTCGGCCACTGAAAAACAAAATCCGTTCCTGCGAGAAAAATCAAACACAAGTGGTGCAGGTAGACGGACAGCGCGTTCCACACCGTCTTTAAACCGCAAAACATAATCAAGTGCATAGCGGTCAGAGGCCTTAGTAACAAAGAAATGCCTCTTCATGGCAGCCAAGTCAAGGCTAACAAAAGGAAAGACTGTATCATCTGGGCGCGGTTCTCCTTGGAGAAACTGCAAAAGAAGTGTGGCATAGACGCCACCAAAGAGGCCCCCCTTGT
Source organism: Bromus sterilis (assembly GCA_950022295.1). Lineage (NCBI taxonomy): Eukaryota > Viridiplantae > Streptophyta > Magnoliopsida > Poales > Poaceae > Bromus > Bromus sterilis. Next base: position 117,009,254 of record OX465599.1, read on the forward strand.
TACTATTAGTAGCAAGGAGTTTCGCGATAAGAGAACCCACATGATACTCGTGCTTCCCTGAGAGGGCATTCGCCATGATAGCAGTATCAGGAATAGAAGTGTTGCTCGTGTTGTCTCGAGCCAACACTCCTCTAGCAATATAATAGGCGAAATACCTGAGGTGAGGGAACATAATGTTGGAAATCTTCTGACGGTTGGATGCCCTCACTTTAGTGTTACAGAACGAGTCGAGGAGGGTGTTGAGTGCAACAGTTTGGACATTTTTCCTCTTCTTCTTTTCGACCAAGCCTGGCAAACCTAAAGCTTCACAAAATGTACTCATAGGCATGGTCAGCAACCTTTCATAAAGTCTAAACACTACAGTTTCATTGTCAGGATAAAACCTGAAACTGTTAACAAAAATAGCGGTGAGTGTCTCGTACTGTGGTACACGGCTCATAACGAGCCGTGTTAAACCTGCATGGGCACACAGAGCATAGAACTCTTCTCGTATGCCGGCATCCTCCATGAAGTCTTCGCATGGAAATGCCATAGCTCTTGTGGGTGAAGCGTCCAACATCTCCATGGGTACGATATCTTCATTATAGCTCACCCTCGTGGCCGAAGGTGAAGCTGCGGAACGCGTAACACGGCTAGAGCGCTCGGGCTTCTTCTTCCCAAGCCACTTTCCTAGCCTCTCCATTTCTGAAATTTTTAACAATTCACAAAAACGAGGATTTAAGCAAAAATAGTTTGGGCAAAACATTCTACTTATTTTACCAAGGATCAAACTAGCAACAAAACTTGAAAAATAAATTTCTACACAAACATTTAAGCTCAACTAAACAGCACCAAGAACCACTAAATACTCACTAATGAAGCCACCAACTAGAAAACTAATTGGATGGGTGAGGGAGTCACATACCAGAGAATATTTGTCCCAAATTTCAGCTCAAATGAGTGGGTGTAGAGGGAGATCGAAGTTCCGTGCTCAAGAACAGCAAGAACACGAAACTAGAGCATGAATACGAGTTTTCGGGGTGAAAGAGAGAGAGTGGAAGAAGAGATGCCAGCAGGGGGTGCCTGTGAGCCCCAGGAGGGTGGGTGGCGCGGCCAGGAGCCGCCTGGCCTCCTGGGCCATGGGTGGACCACCCTGGCCAGCCACAGGTACTCCCCGATGGATTTTTACCTGGAAATTTTTATTTTGAATTTTCTGGAATTTTCTGGGCAACTTCACTGTAGAGAATTTTTCAAAGTTCAAAAAGCTGCAAAAACTTTCGTGAACTTGAGACAAAAGTTAGAACAAGTGAAGTTTTAAACAAAAACTTGGGTAGAGCAAGGAGAATAAAAGCTAAAGGAAATGAAAACATAACAAGCTCAACTTTTTACTTTTATAAAACTTGCTAGTTAGCAAGGTTGATCAAGTCTTACCAACACACCGGTGATATATAGCGCAGAAAGTCTCGCCTCTTATGAAGTGATCTTTGCACTCTCACTTTAATGGACATGGTCCCCACCATAATTGTTTTGTATTTGTAGTATACATATAGTGGACAATCCCATTCTCCAATCTTCATGGTCTCGATATTCTCAATGTAGTTAAGGCCATGCCTTTTGTCGATTTTCTTCGGAAAATACACCGTGTGTTCTTTGTCATTTACGTTGAAGGTAACCTTCCCTTTATTGCAATTAATAACGGCACCTGCGGTGTTAAGAAAAGGTCTACCAAGGATAATGGACATGATCCCATCCTCAGGCATGTCAAGCACAACAAAATCAGTAAGTATTAAGCAATTGGCAACTTCAACAGGAACATCCTCACAAATACCGATCGGGACGGCCGTGGACTTGTCGGCCATCTGAAGAGAGATATCTGTAGGAATTAGTTTCTCTAAACAAAGCCTTTTGTAGAGAGAGAAGGGCATAACACTCACTCCTGCACCAAGATCACATCAGGCAGTTCTAACATAATTATTCTTTATGGAGCAAGGAATGGTGGGTATACCTGGATCACCGAGCTTCTCAGGAATCTTGCCACTGAAAGAGTAGTTAGCAAGCATAGTAGATATTGCCTCATTAGGGACTTTTCTTTTATTAGTAACAATATCTTTCATATATTTTGAGTAAGGAGGTAATTTAATAGCATAAGTCAAAGGAATTTGAAGAAAAAGAGGTTTCATCCACTCACAAAACTTGTTATAGTGCTCTTCTTCTTTGGATTTGACGGACTTGCTTGGGAAAGGCATGGGTTTCTGTACCCATGGTTCTCGTTCCTTCCCGTGTCTCCTTGCAAGGAAGTCTTCTCTAGTATACTTCTTGCGCTTATCAGGTGCTTCTTCTTCACGAACCTCGGGTGGATCATTCTTTTCAGTATCTTTTTCAGGTTCAGCACCGTCTTCAGTCTCAGCATCGGATGTAGATATGTTGTTTGGATCCACAGCTTGTTCTTCTTCTTCTATAGGATCATTGGAATTGTTAGCTTCCTTGTGTTTCTTTTTCTTCTTCTTCTTCTTCTTTGGGGAGCTAACAATTTCTTCTTCCTGCACTTGAGAATCTTGCTCGATCCTCTTTGGATGCCCCTCTGGATAGAGAGGGTCCTGGGTGTGTGTGCCACCCCGGGTCTTTATACCGTAAGCTTGTAAATTGTCCTGTTTGGCATTATTAGCAAGCAAATCTTTTTGCACATTAGAAAGTTGTTCAAGATGATTTTGAACCATATGAAAATGCTTCACAAGACATTTAACATCATTAACTGTTCTACCTAGAACATCAAGCAAACTTTTGATAGCAAGAGTATTATCATGCAACCGACCTTGTATCTTCTTATTGAAGTGATTCTGCTTCATAATAAAATTATCAAGCTCATCTGAACATTGGTCAGGAGTTTTTCCTTTAGGGATGTCACTTGCATTGAAATCTAAAAGAGAGTGTACTTCTACCATAGGTGGGTGAGTGGTAGGCTCACACAGCTTCTCAATTCGAGGTAGATTCTTCACGTCGTTAGCTTTAATACCTTTCTCTCTTATGGACTTCTTTGCTTCTTGCATATCTTCCAGGCTTAGGACTAGCATGCCCCTCTTCTTTTGTGGTGGAGGTGGTTCAGGCACGGACCAATCTTCATGGTTTTTGGCAATTTTTCCCATCAATTCTTCCGCATCGTCCGGTGTTCTTTGCCTGAAAACACAACCAACACAACTAACTAGGTAGGATTTAGACCCATCGGTTAGACCGGCATAAAATATATCAAGTAATTAATTTTTAGGGATTTCATGTCCCGGTCTAGCCTTTAGCAAACTGCAAAATCTCCCCCAAGCTTTAGGGAGATGCTCATCCTGCAACTGTTTAAAGTTATAAATTCTTTGTAAAGCAGCATGTTGCATATGAGTAGGAAAATACTTATCAACGAAAGATATAGCCATATCTTGAGGACTCTGAATGGAACCACATGGTAGTGCATCGTACCATGCTCTAGCATCTCCTTTCAAGGAAAAAGGAAGAAGCTTGGTCAAATAAAAGTTCCGGATCCTTTCATCTGTGGTAAACAAGCCGCCTAACTCAGTGAGTTTGGTCAGGTGCCCGAGAGCATCATCATTTTCTCTGCCATAAAAGGGATCAGCTTCAACGGTGGATATAAGTGAAAGGTCAACAGAGAAATCAAAATCAGGATCAGCGATGCGTATAGGAGACGTAGCAAAAGTAGGATCAGGAGTAGACTTGTTCTTCAGGGAGTGTTTTGCTAGCAATTTCTTTATAGTAGCAGGGTCGGAATCAGCACATTCATTAAGTTCCCTGCAAAAATCATCATAAGTGTAATATAATCATCCTCAAGGAGTTTCTCCTTAAGGTCAGCAAAGTTATGAGTTTTCCCAATAGGAATTTGGATAACAGGAATTTCAACACCCGAGAGTAGGGCAGCAGCAGCAATTTGTTCTTCTATAAAAGAACCAAGTGAACCTATAGTCTCAAAGTAGTAGAAGCATCATCAAAAGTATCTGACATATTGCCAGACTCAGCAGAAGTAGCATGTAATTTAGGTGAATCAAACTGACTCATAAGGTGAATCAAGTTTAGCACTAGTGCTAAGAGCAGTACCTCGTCTCGTACGGGATGGTAGGATCGGAACTTTAGGGTCTCCCTTCTTACCCGTAGTGGATAACGTGCAACAGGTAGGATACTTCGAGTAGACCTGTAAATAAAGCTATGGTCCCCGGCAACGGCGCCAGAAAACAGTATTTGATAACCCTCAACTGTAGGGGGTCGAGATAGTCTTCGCGGGCAAGATAACCCAATTTATTTATTCGACACTTGGGGACACAAAGAATACGTACAGGTTTGACAATTGAGTTTTCAATTCAACCGCACCTGAAATAAACACTTGCTTGCACAAAGGTATTAGTAGCAACTGTGATACGGTAGTGGTGGTAATGATAATAGTGGTGATAGTGATAGTGGAACAGCAAAGGTAAACAACTAGTAACCAGCAGAAGGAAAACACTGTAGGCTAGGGAGATGGATGGTTGGTCGCTGCTTGGATGAGAACGAACATGTAACAAATTCTAACTTGGGCAAGGCTCACAGAAAACAAAGTATATCTAGGCAAATATCAAACATCAGGCATGTATCCCAAGGTAGTTGTACGTGCTTGCAATAAGAACTTTGCACAACATATTTTGTCCTACCCTCCCGCTACAAACGGGGCCAAAAGGAACTTAGGGAGATTAAGGTACTCCTGTCAAAGAGCAACGGAACAAAGCATTAACACTTCATGGATACACGAAATCCTCAAATGATAGTCCATCCCCTTTGGTGTCCCAAGCTGTCACCATTGGGATCGCCGGTTCCGGACTATAATAGGTGCATACAACTCATAGATAGGATCAAGAACACCAAAAACTCAAGAAACAAAAGGGTGATCAGATCTGAAATCATGGCCTCATGCCCAAAGTGGCAAGCATTAAGAGCAACAAGTTGTAACAGAGATGATAAACACCAAGTAGATGATAGGCAACATGCCCCCAACAATATGATTGAACTATTACATGATCTAACTCATCCAATCCCTACCATCCCCTTTGCCTACAGCAGGGAATTACTCACACATGAGAGGAGAAGTCATGGAGGGGTGATGGAGAGGCGATGATGATGACGATGGCGATGATTTACCCCCTCGCCGGAGGCCAATTCAGCCTCCAGATTAGCTCTCCGAGGAAGAATAGAGGGTTGCGGCAGCTCCGCGACGTAGATTGGAAAAGCGACTTCTGTTCTGGGGTTTCTGCGTCGGGAGAATAAATAGGGGCCAAGGTAGGTCACCAGGGGGTGTGGGACCCAGCCAGGAGGGCAGGTGGCGCGGCCAGGGGCTGGGCCATGCCAGGCACCCTCCTGGCTGCCCCCTGGCTGCCCTGTGGCCCCCGTTTGGCCTGGTGGAAGCTTCCGGAACACTGATTTTTTATATATTTTTTTGGAATTTTTCCAGCATACCCAAATGTCCAGAAACCTGCACAAAAGAAAACAGCACTGGTAGCTCTGCTAAAACAGCGTCAGTCCGGGTTTGTTTCGTTCAAATCATGCAAGAATGAAGGCAAAACAATAGCAAAAGTGTTTGGAAAAGTAGATACGTTTAGGACGTATCAGGTGCTTACAATTCATGAGATCCTACATTATACTCAAGTAAAAAAGAAAACTGGTGTGGTATTGAAGTTGGACTTTGAAAAGGCATATGATAAAGTGAACTGGGATTTCCTTTTGGAATGTTTGAAGTTGCGGGGCTTCGGGACTCGTTGGATCACTTGGATCCGGGAGGTGCTGGAAGGTGGCATAGTCTGTGTTAAACTTAACAACACTTCTGGCCGATACTTTCGTAGTTGCAAAGGGGTGAGACAAGGTGACCCTTTGTCACCCTTTCTTTTTAATATTGCAGTTGAGTGTTTAAGTAAGATGGTGCGGATGGCACAACAAAACCACTTGATCACAGGTCTTGCCTCAGATCTGATTGAGGGTGGTATTGCCATTTTGCAATATGTGGATGACACAGTGTTGTGCGTTGAACATGATATTGAGCAGGCTTTAAATCTTAAGCTGCTGCTATACATGTTTGAACTCATGTCGGGGCTAAAAATTAATTTTCTCAAAAGTGGGATATTATGCGTGTGGGGGGGGATGATCAGGTGTTGGAATCATATTCTGATTTGTTCAATTGCAAAATTGGACATTTTCCGATGAAATATCTGGGGGTTCCGGTTGGGTATTCATATCTGAGATGTGTGGATTGGGACCTTCTAGATGCAAAATTTCTAGTGAAATGTGATTCATGGTTGGGGAATGTGTCGTCTTCGGGGGGCAAGCTGACTTCTCTTAATGCAAATCTGTCTAGTATCTCTTTTTACTATATGTCGATGTTTCTGATTCCTAAAATTGTGATTAAGAAGCTGGATTCACATCGGCGGAGATTCTTTTGGCAAGCTAATAATGGGAAAAACGTTATTATATGGTGAAGTGGGACCAGTACTGCCGATCCAAAAAAAGGGTGGCCTGGGTGTTAAAAACTTGCACAGGCAAAATGTGAGTTTGCTTACAAAGTGGTGGTGGAAACTTGAGAAGTATAAGGGATTGTGGCAGTATGTGATCCGGGCCAGATACTTTAAGAATGACAGTGTGGCTACTGTCAAAACAAAAATCAATGATTCTCCATGTTGGAAGGCAATCATGAAAGTAAAAGATCTTTATATGAAGGGGAGGAAAATCACAGTAAAATCTGGTAATCTGGCTAGTATGTGGCATGAAGGGGTTGATGGAGGTGAGCCTTTCTGTAGAATATATCCTGATTTGTTTGCCATTTTTAGAACTCCAAATTGTGCGGTGGTGCAAGGTTTGGATGCGAATGAGGTAGATTTTTTTCGTCGAAACCTGACTTGTGATCTTCGCAATCAATGGTTGGCTGTGGTGCAATATTTGCGTGCTACATGTACTTTTACTGAGGACGACGAGGTGTCATGGGGCCTGGGATAGAAAAAGAAGTTTACAAAAAATTGGTGTATGAGTTACTTGAAAGTAATCTTCATGCATGTGATTATCGATGGATTTGGAATGCCAGCATCCCTCTCAAAATCAAAATTTTCTTATGGCAGCTCCATAAGGATGCTGTGCTTACTCGTGAGGCGATGAAAAAAATAAAATGGCTAGGCAATCCTAAATGCTCTTTCTGTTCGGGTTTGGAAACAAGAGAGCATTTGTTCTTTACTTGTCTAGTGGCGAGGGTGGTATGGAGGACCGTAGCTTCCGTTTTTGGGGTTGAATACTGCCCTAATAATATCTGGCAGTACTTCACTTGGTGTTTTGCTCTCTTCCCAGAGGGGGAGGCTCTGTTTACTCTGGGTTTGGGAGCCATTTATTGGGCTCTGTGGAACTGCCGTAACAGGGCCACATTTGAATTCAAATCATTGAAATCTCCTTTCGAGGTGGTTTACTTGGCTTATGCACACATACTATATTGGTCAGGTTTGGAGAAGACGGCGGCGGATATTGAAGACCTGAAGGCTGGTGCGGCAATGCTGAAGGCGAATGCTTCGCAGATGATGCAGATTTGCGAGGCGGCGAGGGGTGAAGACTGAAGTCCCTGATTCTTTTGGTGCTTGCAATCTGTTCTTTTTTGGCTTTGTGGTAGCTTTGGGTTACAGAAACTTTTATGTCACTCATGTCTGCAATATGGTGAACCTCTTTTGGATGGGCAACATCGGTGGGTTTTAGCCCCATAGCCGGGGCTCGATCCGAGCCTTTAGGTGGTGGGTTTCCCATCGACGTTGACTGCATTCCCCCTTTCCCTCTCCTCTTTATGGAACTTGGTTGGAATGTTGTATTTCCGTTATGCCAATAATGGAAAGGGGTGTGTACCCGGGTTTAAAAAAAACTTGAATCGATCCCTTTTTTATTATTTAGGTAGTTGGAAGTTCACTATCTTCCTGCAATCAAATTTTTTGGAGGGTTTTTTATCGATGTCTAGTTGCAAGTACCCATTGCAAGTCATTCGTTGATTTGCAACTTGGGCTCGACCCCATCAGGGGTTTTAGGGGGGGGGGGTTTATCGATGCCCCCAGTTGTAAGTTATCCCTTGACTTGCAACTTGGGATCGCCGTCATCGGGTTTTATATGTAGTTTCAAGTCCATCATCTACTTGCAACCGATTTCTGTTATTGACGCCCTTCGTTGCAAATCATCCCTCAACTTGCAACTTAGGCTCAACCACGCCATTTTTTATGTTGTTGCAAGTCCAGCATCTACCCGCAACCGGGTTTTATAGGTTTCTTTCATCGACGTTGTAGTTGTAGGTCACCCCTCGACTTGCAACTTGAGCTCGACCCCATAGATTTTTTATGTAGTTTCAAGTCCACCATCAACTTGCAATCGGGTTTTTATGTTTCCCATTGACGGCGCAGTTGCAAGTTACCCCTTGGCTTGCAACTATGCTCGACCTTGGTATTTATTTTAATTTTTCATTGCTTCCTCCAGCTGCAAGCCACTGTCTGCCTATAACTGGTTTTTAGTCAAACAAACCTAGTTGCAAGTGAACTCGTCCCCCGTCACTTTTAAGTAGTTGTGTGACGCCCCCAAAATCAAGCCATGTATAGTAATCATACACGCAAGGTACACGATCGAGATCAGGGACTCATGGTAAGATATCACAACACAATTCTATAAATAAAATAATACAAGTTGTTTAATACAAGACAGGGGCCACGAGGGCTTGAATACAACAGATCGAAAGCACCAAATTAGCGGAAGCAATAGTATCTGAGTACAGACACAGGGTACACATGATCTGCCTTAAGAAGTCTAGCACAAAAACAACAACGATCGAAAAGGCGAGGCCTCCTTCCTGGGAACCTCCGGAACTACTCCTGGTCCTAGTCAGCGGGGTTCTCGATTTTTGGAATCACGGGAACCACTTAGGATGAACGGATCCGCGATAAATGTGAGGAATTATCTGCAGGGTGAAAAGAAGCCGCAAGGCAGTAGGCTCAAAGGATTCCTGAAACAACGGAAAATATTTCGATGCATCTTGTGAACACAAGAGAAACTGGGATTGAATGGACGAACGGAAAGTGTATGTGGTTATACATACGGACTTATCGGTGACAGGGAGTTGTAAAGGTGATCAACACATATGGTCTCAGAAATTTTATCAGAGAGTAATCTTTGGAATCTTCTCGTGAAGCAAGCGATCATCTGTAATGAGGGGCTCTCAGGGAGGAAGTAGTCACGAGAACCTAATGTCAGAGTTAACAAAATCTTTAACCCGAAAGAGAAGAGAGATCAGAGTCCCAGGGTAAGGGTACAAAGAAAAAGATCCTAATACCACCCATTCTGCGACGTGGGCCGATAAGCCACACGACATGGTTAGTAAAGTAGTTTTGCAAAGAGTAGACTCGACTTCGACCAAGGAGTGGTTAGGGGGTTTCCTACAGGCAGTCGAATCTGATACCAACTTGTGACGCCCCCAAAATCAAGCCCTGTACAGTAATCATACACGCAAGGTACACGATCAAGATCAGGGACTCACGGTAAGATATCACAACACAACTCTATAAATAAAATAATACAAGCTGTTTAATACAAGCCAGGGGCCACGAGGGCTCGAATACAAAAGCTCGAAAGCACCAAATTAGCGGAAGCAATAGTATATGAGTACATACACAGGGTACACATGATCTGCCTTAAGAAGGCTAGCACAAAAACAACAACGATCGAAAAGGTGAGGCCTCCTGCCTAGGAACCTCCGAAACTACTCCTGGTCCTGGTCAGCGGGGGTCTCGACGTCTTAGTATCCGCCTCTGGGGTACTCCTGCTCCTGGGACTCCAACGTCGGCTGCAGCGGCCGATCGGGCAAAACAAAAAGGGGGAAATAAAGGAAGGGTGAGTATCTAGCATACCCGTGAGTCTTACGTCCGCTACTAAGCATTTATGCATTTTTATCAAATGGGTATATAGTGGACTGCAAGGTAGAAATCAGAGTAAGGATAAGAAGCTAGGCCTGTCGAAGACTAGCATCTTCCGACGAGTCTTGCAGCACGAGAAGAGAACAGCCAACAGTTCATATAAAGCATAATTTAACAATGCAGCAGAAGTTGTTGCAGCATTGTGTAATAGTAAGTTGTAATAATAAACAATTTATAAATGCCTCTGAGTTCCCTTCCTTGACTTCCCTGCGAGGAAAAAAACCTGGAACCAACAGTTTAATAGTAGTAGTTTGTAGTGGTAAGATCCAGCTTTAGAATAAAGCGTCCTATTACCGTGGACACGGCTATTCGAATAGATTAAACTCCCTGCAGGGATGCAGTACTGTTCAGCCTACACGCTCGGATATCCAGGGTGGCGTACACTTGTTAGGGAATGCCCCACCGAGGCTATCCGACACATCGCAATCCATCCTAGGCTCAGCAGAGAGGTCATCCGCCGGACTAAATCCTATGCGCTCAGGGGTCTAGGTCCCTCACCCTTCCACGCTCTTGCATGGTGCGAGTCTGGCCGGTGAAGCAAAAGAAAATCCAAATACACCGTCCGAACGAAGAAGACACACCACTTCCTGGCAATCAGGCTGCGGTACCACTGACGTCTGAAGAACTTTCGAATGAACTACGACGCAGGGGAGCCCATAACTCCTTATCCCACGTGAAGGTAGTGCGTACAGACCAACGGGCGTCTCAAGTCATCCACCGAGCCATTTAGCATTTTATTATTATCTCGCAGACAACCGTTAGCGATGTCTGATTAACAACACAACAGACAACGGACAGCAACAAGGTCCACCAGTAACGTCGGGGCCTGCCCTGTCATCCCGTCAAAGCGCACGGTTACCAACAAGGTGAACCATCTCCTTACCTTGTATCGCGTGTGCTCTTGGTAGAGCTCGACTTTTTGTGATTTGGTAACTCTCGTGAGGTATGAGAAGGGGCCAAGCACGCCAGTAATGTCGGTTGTACCCTCCCTGTCTTTCCCGACACAATACCGCTCGCGGGCACCGTTGGGTCGCCCGTCTCTTACCTTTAAGGACACCAGTTGGTTCATGTCCCTACCATTAAGTGAAACCAGGAGGTATCACCCTCGATGGTACACTTAAACAGGTTCGACAGAGACATCAGCGGAATGAACTAAAGAGGTAAACCTCGTATCATCCCGGTGATGATACGCTACTGAGCCGACGAGAGTGAAATACGAGTCCATCCTCTCGTAAGTCAAACTCGAAGCGACTCGACAGAGTCTTGCCGTTGTAGGTTCCTTAGGGAGTCTGCATTGATCCGTACATGTTGCAGTTATAATATTTTGTAATCCGTGTTTACTCACCAGAGTGATCACGGCCCGCTAGTCTAATCCTAGTTGACTAACAACGCCCAGGGCTCACTTCTGAATAAAATATATATTTAATAGGCAACATAGGATAAAGGAAGGTACATCAAGGGGCGACAAAAATAGGCTATGCAATATAATAGGATTGTAACGTAGCAGCAGCAGTAACAATTCCTAGTGCAAGAAATGTACGGAAAAGATAGGTGATATCTGGGGGAGGATAGTGGCTCTGCTTGCCTGGAAGCTCGATGGTAGGGGTACGGTCGTCGACGTAGTAGTCGATCACACGGGCGTCAACAGCGGTCGCCGGGTCTATCAGACAATAAGAGGGGGGAACAATAAATACACGGCAATAATAGCAATACAAATACAAGAAGTGGCAAACGCAATGTTAACGGGTGTTCTAACGCAGTGCAACATGTTTTGCTCGGAGTGGGAATTTATCCAGGGATGAAATACCGGCTCCAGATGATTATCGACAGATGGCCCGGAGTGGGAATGCCTCGTGTTCGTTGTGTTATAGGGGGGTGGTGCGGTATGGGTAGCGTATCCATATTCGTTATATTTTTTTGATCAATTTTTATGTATAAAATTTTTCGATCCGAGTTACGGTTTAAAAGATATTAATTTCTGAAGTTTAAAACATTTAAAAACATTTTCTGGATTATTTTTATTTACTAACTCAACATTTTCCAGAATAGGAACTTTGACTGGACAAACCTGACATGAGGGTCCCACATGTCAACCTCACAGTTTAATAAAACAATTTATTAAATTTAAACAACAGTGGGATCCCACATGTCATATGCTCATTTTTTATAAACCAAATTAATTTATTAAAACTACCAGTGGGGCCTACCTGTCATAGACTCATATTTTTTTTAACAGTTAATTAATCCAGAGATTAAACTAAGCATGGGGGCCCACCTGTAAGTGACAGAAAGGTTATTATCTATTGTTTAAAATGTAGATTGATTAGAGGGGAACTGGACCCACATGGCATAGACCTAGCTAATTAACAGTGGGGGGCTTATTTAATCCTAAACGTGCTTAGCTTAATCAAACGGCCTTGGGCCCACGCGTCAACCACAGGGGAGGGGGGAATTAGCCAGTGGCCAATCATGGCCACGTTGTCTGTCGACGTCAGCGAGACACAGGGAGGCCGGCGGTGAAAAAATGACCGCCTTCGACCACCACTTGAGCCATTGAGCGGCGGAGGGCGGGGGTTGAATGCGAGCGGAGCCGCAAGTCGACCAGTGGCAGAGGAGGCTGGAGGGGAGGACGGGGTCGACGGCAATGGAGAACACGGCGGCGGTGGCTATAGGGAGCACGGGGAGGTCCATCGAATATGTGCCCCGGCGACCAAAACGGAGCGGCGGAGGCTCAAATTGGACGAGTTCTGTGTTACGCTTCCACTTGTGCTCGAGGTGGACGCCGGTGTCGACTACAACGATGGCCACGACGAGCATTAGCGGCGGCCGGAGCTCGCACATACGGGGGTGGCCACACAAAGCGCGAGACGAAGGGGGAAAGTAACGAGCGGGACGGGGAGCTCACAAGGAACTCGATGGCGAGGTCGGGAGGGGCGGAGGAGCTCCACCAGTGACGAATCGCTCGCCAGAATCCCAGGGCGGCCAGAGGAAGACGGCAAAGATGGCGTTGGATCCTGAGAGGCTAGCGTCGATTGGGTGCGTGAGGTGATGAAGACGAGCGCGGTGAACCTCCAAGACACGATGGAGCAGCACGTCGTCGTCGTTGGCCGCGGGAGTTCACCAGGGTCGGCCATGGCGGGCTCGGACGAGTCAGGGTTCAAGGATGGGAGGGCAACGAACCGTGATCTAGGGTTTCCAAGGGGAAGAGGGGCGCAGGGGTGGTCTTAACATCGCCGGCGGCTGTCGAATGGTCGCCATGGCGGCACGGCGTCGGCCGGCCGTGGGATGCGCTCCACGCCCCGGCCAGCCTCCCCCCACTGTAGCGAGGTGGAAGAAACAGAGGAGAAGAGAGCTGGGCCTTGGGTGGCTTCGCCCTAGGCGACTTTTAAATGTTTTCCCTCTCTCTTTTTTGCATTTCCTATTATTTACTTTAATCTATTCTATTTTACTTATCAACCATTATATTTTTATAAAACATTTAACCAGTACCAAAATTAGTTTTATAACATATAGTGATGCCACAAAAAGTTTGGGTATTTAATAAAAGCGTTTGCATTTTTGTTTTATTTTAATAGGGATTAAATGGGATTATTTAGCACCGTTTGAATTGTTTAAATTACTGAAACACTTTAATAAATTCCCATTTATATTTTCTATGACCTACTTACTTTTAGGCTTTTAATAAAATCGTTTGCACAATTTTTGGTTGAACATTAACTGCCACTTTGTTTTGGAATTTTTAATTGGGTTGAATTTGAATCGAGATAGGATCCAATGTGATCAATCACTGCAATTCAAAATGACTTATCTTAATCATGATGATTACTGTAGCCTGACACCTGGGGTGTTACAAATATCCCCAATTAAAAAGAATTCTCGTCCCAAGAATTAAAGGTAGTGCAAGGGCTAAAGTTTTGGTTTCGTATTCTAACGATTCTTCTGGTGCTTGTTATCCTCCGCGAAGAAGTTAATCCTTCTTGTTGATGTCTTCATTTCTCTGCATCATTGCATCTCGACGGGTTGTCATCCTTCTTTCGGGGCTGCATCGTACCTACGAACAGGTTAGGGGGGGAAGAACTTGAGGGGGGTCTGATCGGTACAAGGTTAATCAACCGAGAGGTTCCAAGGGAATGGTGTACAAAGTATCTCACGAGTTAAACTCACGGAGATACATTGAGAGAAACAAAAGAAGGCATGAGAAGTTTCCAAGAGGATATGCAAGCATTTGATGATGATAGAGGATGAAAAGGGGTCCAGAGCATCAGGCATAAGCACTAAGTCCGATATTGAGCTGAATATCACAAGTTAGAGGACTCGTGAGTTGTATACGAGGTCAAGCAAGAGGAATAACCTCGAGAACAGAAAGGTACAAGAGAATCAGGTTTTGATCCTGTGGAACTGTGGGTTATGGGCCCACATTTAATAAGAAGGGTGGTGACAAACAACGCGATCAAGTTGCAAGGTAAGTCAGAGAACAACTTGTTAGCTATGTCAGCAACAACGTCGGTACCAAGGGAGAGGGACAAAGAGAACTGTTTCCCTGCTCGTTAAGACAAGCGGACCAATTGGCAAAGTTCTCTTCCATCGGTGGTCACCGAAAAGTCATCAACAATTGTAACAGGTTGTACGAACCAAGTAGGACACCGAAGTGTTTACGTCAGAAGGGAAAGCAGAGCAGGATATACATGACCAAGTTTGTATTGGCAGGGAGTCAAAGGAGGTTGTCGATGATATCACGAATCACCGAGGGGAAAGAATGGTATTCTGACCATGAATTCAATTAATACTTGGTAGAATCCAAGATGTCGATGATGATCATGACACATCATTTCGAGAGGTTTCAAAAGAAAGAGATAGAACAACGATGACATCAAGCAAAAGTAACGGTGAAGCAAATGGTATTCGGTGTTCTCGGTTGACGACAACTAAGAACTTGTGGAATGGCATAATCGATGAGAAGTAGCGCACCAGCAAAAATTCATAAGGGGTGGTGCAATGGCCCAATATTGTCGAGATACCAGAGGGGTAATAATCAAAGGTAGAACAGAAGATCATAGACGTAATATAAATTTATGCCAAGGGGATAATCATTTTACGAGAAGCTTTCATGGTAAGTTCTACATTGTAATCATGGGCATGAACACAAAGGTTCAGGGTCGACTCCCACTTCATCAATGCATAACCCTCATTGACTTCTCGTTGTTGATGAATTTGTAGCGTTCAAAAATTTATCTGGCATCACACCAGTAGAGTAAGACCCGTAGAAGTTCATGGGTTAACACAGATGGATGAAGCATAGATACATCCCATAGGGACATTTTACAAATCTATACGACAAACAATAGGAACAAGAGATACAAGTTTGAAAGCAGAAGGCTGATGAAACGGACCAGATGATACCGTTCGCCAAAGGCATTTTGTATCAGTGGAAGCTCATCAATGATTTAGGACACAAGGGGGCGGCTGGTAGTAATCCACCAAAGAGGTCAGGTGGTGTACCGAGAGTCTAAGGCGAGTATCGATACTCAACCATAAGAAAGAAGGGATGCAAAGGCATCGGATGATAGACGCATCAGAATAATTCGATGCTTAAGTAAAAAGGAATTATGACTTCCATATCGGTGTATCATATTCAGATACATCGATCAAACATGAATAAGTTGAATAGAAGCTTGACGGTTAATCAGTTAAGGTTTTATTTACCGAGAACCAGCTCATGTCCGGAATGACGTCTGAGCCAGATGAATGGATTCATAGGAATCAACTGATGATTGTGTGCACTAGCACACACGACGATTCAACAGATCAAAATGGCAATGCCAAGGGAGGTCATCAAAGACTACAAGACAAACGGGATTAATCATAGTGCAAGCAGATAAGAAGGATCTCCAAAGCAGTAGGCTGCCGATAATTGTCGCGAGATCGAAGAGTATTTCAAAGTATTTTGGGAAACACAGGAACCACTTAGGATGAACAAATCCTCAGTAAATGTGAGGAATTATCTGCAGGGTGAAAAGAAGCTGCAAGGCAGTAGGCTCAAAGGATTCCCGAAACAACGGAAAGTATTTCGATGCATCTTGTGAAAACAAGAGAAACTGGGATTGAATGGATGAACGGAAAGTGTATGTGGTTATACATACGGACTTATCGGTGACAGGGAATTGTAAAGGTGATCGACACATATGGTCTCGGAAATATTATCGGACAGTAATCTTCAGAATCTGCTCGTGAAGCAAGCGATCATCTGTAATGAGGGGCTCTTTGGGAGGAAGTAGTCACGAGAACCTAATGTCAGAGTTAGCAAACATTTTAACCCGAAAGATAAGAGAGACCAGAGTCCTAGAGTAAGGGTATGAAGAAAAAGATCCTAATACCACCCATTTTGCAACGTGGGCCGATAAGCCATACGACACGGTTAGTAAAGTAGTTTTTAAAAGACTAGACTCGACTTAGACCAAGGAGTGGTTAGGGGGTTTCCTACAGGCAGTCGGCTCTGATACCAACTTGTGACTCCCCCAAAATCAAGTCGTGTACAGTAATCATACACGAAAGGTACACGATCAAGATCAGGGACTCACGGTAAGATATCACAACACAACTCTATAAATAAAATAATACAAGTTGTTTAATACAAGCCAGGGGCCACGAGGGCTCGAATACAATAGCTCGAAAGCACCAAATTAGCGGAAGCAATAGTATATGAGTACAGACACAGGGTACACATGATCTGCCTTAAGAAGGCTAGCACGAAAACAATAACGGTCGAAAAGGCGAGGCCTCCTGCCTGGGAACCTCCGAAACTACTCCTGGTCCTGGTCAGCGGGGGTCTTGACGTAGTAGTATCCGCCTCCGGGGTACTCCTGCTCCTGGGATTCCACGTCGACTGCAGCGGCCGATCAGGAAAAACAAAAAGGGGGAAATAAAGCAAGGGTGAGTATCTAGCATACCCGCGAGTCTTACGTCCGCTACTAAGCATTTATGCATTTGTATCAAATGGGAAGGGGAGGCTGTATATAGTGGACTGCAAGGTAGAAATAAGAGCAAGGATAAGAAGCTAGGCCTATCGAAGACTAGCATCTTCCGACGAGTCTTGCAGCACAAGAAGAGACAACCAAAAGTTCATATAAAGCATAAAGTAACAATGCAGCAGAAGTTGCTGCAGCATTGTATAATAGTAAGTTGTAATAATTAACAATTTATAAATGCCTACGAGTTCCCTTCCTCGACTTCCCTGTGAGGAAGAAAACCCGGAACCAATAGTTTAATAGTAGTACTTTGTAGTGGTAAGATCCATCTTCAGCATAAAGCGTCCTGTTACCGTGGACACAGCTATTCAAATAGATTAAACTCCCTGCAGGGGTGCACTACTGTTCAGCCTGCACGCTCGGATCTCCAGGGTGGCGTACACCTCGTTAGGGCATGCCCCACCGAGGCTATCCGACACATCGCAATCCATCCTAGGCTCAGCAGAGAGGTCATCCGTCGGAATAAATCCTATGCGTTCAGGGGTCTAGGTCCCTCACCCTTCCACGCTCCTACACGATGCGAGTCTGGCCGGTGAAGCAAAAGCAAATCCAAATAAACCGTCCGGACAAAGAAGACACACCACTTATCAGCAATCAGGTCGCGGTACTGCTAACGTCTGAAGAGCTTTCGAATGAACTATGATGCAGGGGAGCCCATAACTCCTTATCCCACGTGAAGGTAGTGCGTACATACCAACAGGCGTCTCATGTCATCCACCGAACCATTTAGAATTTTATTATTATCTCGCAGACAACTGTTATCGCTGTCTGACTAACAACACAATGGACAACGGACAGCAACAAGTTCCACCATTAACGTCGGGGCCTGCCTTGTCGTCCCGTCAAAGCACGCGGTTACCAACAAGGTGAATCGTCTCTTTACCTTGTCTCGTGTGTGCTCTTGGTAGAGCTTGACTTTTCGTGGTTTGGTAACTCTCGAGAGATACGAGCAGGGGCCAAGAACGCCAGTAACGTCGGTCGTACCCTCCGTGTTGTTCCCGACGCAATACCGCTCGCGGGCTCCGTTGGGTCGCCCGTCTCTTACCTTTAAGGACACCAGTTGGTTCAGGTCCCTACCATTAAGTTAAAGCAGGAGGTATCACCCTCGATGGTACACTTAAACAGGTTCGACAAAGACATCAGGGAAATGAACTAAAGAGGTAAACCTTGTATCATCCCGGTGATTCTACGCTGCTGAACCGACGAGAGTGAAATACGAGTCCATCCACTCGTAAGTCAAACTCAAAGCGACTCGGCAGAGTCTCGCCGTTGTAGGTTCCTTAGGGCGTCTGCATTGATCCATACCTATTGCAGTTATAATATTTTATAATCCGCGTTCACTCACCAGAGTGATCACGGCCCGCTAGTCTAATCCTAGTTGACTAACAACGCGCAGGGCTCGCTGCTGAATAATATATATTTAATAGGAAGCATAGGATAAAGGAAGGTACATCAAGGGGCGACAAAAACAGGCTATGCAATAGAATATGATTGTAACGTAGCAGCAGCAGTAACAATGCCTAGTGCAAGAAATGTACGGGAAAGATAGGTGATATCTGGGGGAGGAAAATGGCTCTGCTTGTCTGGAAGCTCGACGGTAGGGGAACGGTCATCGACGTAGTAGTCGATCACACGGGCGTCGACAGCGGTCGTCGGGTCTATTGGACAATAAGAGGGGGGAGAAGACATGACAAACGCAATGTTAACGGTGTTCTAACGCAGTGCAACGTGTTTTGCTCGAAGTGGGAATTTATCCGAGGATGAAATACCGGCTCCGTATGATTATCGACAGACGGCCCGGAGGGGGAATGTCTCGTGTTCGTTGTATTAGAGGGGGTGGTGGGGTATGGGTAACGTATCCATATTTATTATATTTTCTTGATCAATTTTGATTTATAAAGTTTTTTTATCCGAGTTACGGTTTAAAAGATAATAATTTCTGAAGTTTAAATCATTTAAAAACATTTTCTGGATTATTTTTACTTACTAAATCAAAATTATCCATAATAGGAACTTTGACTGGTCAAACCTGACATGAGGGTCCCACATGTCAGCCTCACAGTTTAATAAAACAATTTATTAAATTTGAACAACAGTGGGGTCCCACATGTCATATGCTCATTTTTTTATAAACCAATCTGATTTATTTAAAACTGCGAGTGGGGCCCACCTGTCATAGACTCATATTTTATTTAACAATTAATTAATCCAGAGATTAAACTAAGCATGGGGGTGATGACCCTCAACTGTAGGGGATCATTTGTAGCGTTTTGGATAAATAAGAGTGTCGAACCCAACGAGGAGCAGAAGGTATTGGTAAGTGACTTTGGAAAAGAAATAGCTGAAGGAACTAAAAGATAGCTTTTTAGGGGTTTTGGTATAAGCAACAAAAATGTAAAAGAGAGCAAGTAAAAAGCACGGAGGAGTAACAAGTGTCCCGATCCTTTTGAGCAAAGGATAGTCCTAGCAACTGAACTAATAAAGACTAAAGCGTTCTTGAGAACACACGGGAAAAATAGTGGCGTGCTTTCACCATATTCTGTATCGGTACTATGTGTTGTGTTGATAAGTGTTGAGTGGGTGGATCTATGCTAGTACACCCTCTAGACTAAGATAAGTGCACTCTTATGATTAAACATCTTGCAAGCATCCACAAATACAAGATAGTAATTAAGGAAAAAGCCTAACCATAGCAATAAGATCGATGAGCCATTGTTCCCTTGTGCAAAAGCGTGCGAACTGGAGTTCAGGTTTCTGTCACTCCGGCAACCCACCGTAAGAATTCTTTATACACAATGCATTCCCCTAGGTCCTTAATAAAGCAAAGGGTTGAGTGTTCGACTCACACAACACCATTAGGAAAATAACAGCACAACTTAAATATCAAACGACACATATTACTTCAACATCATATGACTACTAGCAACTAGACTTCTCCCATATCCTCAAGAACTAAAGTAACTATTCACAAGACATAAAAGAGATCATGGTCAGTGGGGATAAATAGGTGGTAACCAATCTGGACACAACGATATTTATCCAACAAACATCAATAGCATTCATCACACGGTAGTAATCAACACCGGTAGAGTACAGAGGATAGATAGTACAGATTACAACACAAGTTGGACTTTTGAGGTGAGATTGGTTGGTGGTGGAGATGGTGTTGATGTTGGGGATGATGTTGATGGTGATCTCGATGATGCCCGTGACGATGGTAATGACGATGGCGATGATCTACCCTTTCGGGAGGTGTTCTCCCCGGTGGAATCTACCCGCCGGAGATGTATTTTATCCTCTGTTGGTTTCCTCCACGGAGCGGCGGCGGAACTCGCGAAAACTCTCTTCCTTTAGGGTTTTTGGATGATGAGGGATAAATAGGCCAGAGAGGGGAGCCTGGGGTGGCCCCAGGGGTCCAGGCGGCCACCCGGCGCGGCCAGGTGTGGGGCCGCGCCAGGGGGCGCCTGGACTCCTGGTGGCCCCCTTTGGTTCCCGTTTTGCGTGTCCCCGTCATTCTTCTGGAAAATGGCCTCCGTCGATTTTTAGGTAATTTGAGGTCTTCTGTTTCAGCAACTCAGCGTCCACTTTTTACCGATGAATCCTGCGTCTGCTGCTTCGGCATTGAAAAGTTGCAAACTGTGTACAATAAGCCGAAACAACATAAGAATAGCATCATAACATGAAATTTATCAATGAATAGGAAACAATTACTATGTAAAATAGTGATGCATTTTGGACGTATCAACTCCCCCAAGCTTAGACCTCGCTTGTCCCCAAGCGAATACTGAGCTCGGTAAACCTGTCCACAAGTTTAGAGAGTAAAGTGTCGATAAATAGAATACGGACAAGAAGTATCAAGGTTTCTTCATCAACCTCAAGCATCCTCAACAGCAACCTCAACTCATGAGTTCCTCATGAGAGAGTAATAACATTTATAATCAAAAGTAGGGCTAAGGAAACTCATCAAATTATGGCAAACATATCCTTGGTCAAAGAACAACTAATAACTTTTACTTTTGCTCTTTCTCTTTATTAAGAAACTATTTTAAGGCTTTGAAATAACATGTTCTTAGTTATGAAGTGTGAATGCTAACACAAGGGAAGATGCTTGCATGGCCTAAGCTTTCGCAAGAAACTTACTTATCAAAAGATAACGTCAACAATGATGTAGCATGGCAAAACTTAATGCAACATTATATGAATGAATCCTCATCATCATCAAGTGTTTTTTCTCTTTGGGAAAAGAAGGAAGTAGGAAAACTGACTCAACATGAAAGTAAAGGAAAGGCCTTGTTATAGGCAAGCAGGGAAAAATCATGTGCTATCCTTAAATCAAATAGAATGAAAATAAATTTTTGGAGGTGCATAGTTTGTCAACGAATGCTAATATATAACTCAATTACTTCTCAAGATGGACAAGTGATACGTCCCAAACGTATCTATAATTTCTGCTTGCTCCATGCATGTTTTGTGTGACTTTGCCATGTTTTGCTTGAACTTTCATACACTTTTTATCATATTTGGACTAACCTATTAACTCAGTGCACCCAGTTGCCAGTTCCTGTTTTTCTGTTGTTTTTGTATTTCAGGTTTTTCGGCCATTAAAAGTGCCCAATAAATCCTGGAAAATTTATATAAAAAATCAGCGTCACGGAAGCTTCCGGAATAACCAAGATATGGCAGGAGGGCCACCACCGGGGGCCCAGGAGAGTCCCTGGCGCGACCCCACCCTAGGCCACGCTAGGAGGCCTCCTGGCTTCCTGGTGGCCCCCCTCGGTGCCCCCCCTTCGCCTATATTTACCCCCCGTGACGGAAACCCCTAATATCGATCTTCTATTCCCGTTCTCCTCTCTGTTCCTTCGCCACCGCCGTTTCAAGATCGGGGCTGCCAGGAGAAGCTGCCCCGGCACCCTGCCGGAAGGAGGAATCCCTTCCTGGAGACCATCCATCGCCATGGACGCCTCCCGGATGTGACGTGAGTAGTCCCCCTTGGACCATGGCTCCGTGACCAGTAGCTATGTGATGTACTCCTCCCCTCTTTGTGCTTCCACTTTCGAGACCTCGTGAGCTGCCTCACATGATCGAGGCACTTTTGTAGTTTTCTATGTTGCTAAGCTGAGTTTGCTGGGATCTAATGGATTATGAGATTATGTTCAGATTGTGATGAGTAATATATTTGGTTCTCTTTTATATTTGTGTTCTTTAGTAAATTTTTGCATGTTCTACGTTGCCGTATTTTACTTTGGCCAAGTGATTTGTTGCAACTCCAAGAGGGAGTGTTATGCTTGATTGTGGGTTCAGACCCTTGATGTCTAGCTTGAGTGACAGAAACATGAGACTAGGGGATGTGTTGTTGCCACCAGGGATAAAACAACGGTGCTTGTACTTGCGGGTGCAAGGATTGTTTACTTTACGCATGGTTCTTTTAATGCAGTTGTATTTTGCTTTGAATTTACACTTTAGGTGGGATTCGCAACTTAATACCAGCGATATGTTCTGGATAGATATCTCAAGGTGGATGATTCGTAGTAGATGCATATGGATTTCGGTCTACTTACCTTGGCATACTGCCCATTGCTTTTGAGCCTCTTCCTTTCTTTTTTAGCATAGTTAGCATTGCGGTGCGTTTATAATCCTGTCAATTGCCCAGCTGTGATTTGTTTACCTCGCTAGCACTTTTATCGTCTTTTGGGAGAGAGACATCACTAGTGAACATCACGGGACCCCGGTCCATATTCACATCATTGTTTACACTTTCAATTTACTTTCAGTTCTTACTTTTAGTTGCCACTATTATTATCTCTTGCGTTGACCCTTTGTAAACAGCATGGCCGGAGGAATTGACAACTCCTCTGTACTCGTTGGGAGCAAATTTATTTGTTGTGTGTGCAGGTCCAGGCGAAGTTAGCAACCTCGGCGCCACTGTTCACTTTACCACCTTCTTGTATCTCTACGAGTCCTACGGGAGACAAACCCTATCCTCTACATAGGGGAAATTTTGCTGCTACGCTACATCTCACCTTCTTCTTGGGGTAACCAACGAGGAGCGAGAGAAGTATCTTCCTTGCTAGCATCAAACAATTTCTGGCGCCGTTGCTGGGGACTCCAAGGTACAACATGTAGACTGGTCTTTTATCTTTGCTTTTTAGTCTTGTTAGTTTGCTTTCCGGTTTTTGTTTTTTCTTTTGTATCTTATATGAAAAAACAAAAAAATAGTTGCTACCTTTTGCCTTTGTTTTGCTTTGCCTAGTCATGCTATCCTTACCATGGGTGTTGAACCACCCAAATATGGTAGGATGGACTTGTTTCACATGTTTCACTTGGATCATTTTCGATCAATTTGTGCTCGCGCTAAAAACCCAACCGACTTGGTTGAGGGAAAATCATTGGATGAGCACGCTCATTATACGCGGCACCGCCTATCTCAGAAAGGGAAACACTTATGGGATCAAATACATGTTTCTTATTGCCATGCTAAACTTGTGTGCCACATTTATGATTTTACTTGATGTTCTAATATAGATCATAAACACCTTCCTTTCCAATGTGAGTTTAATGAAAATGAGATCTTATCTTCTTATGCTAAAGGTGTTTATGATTACTTTGATGTTGAAAAGATTGAAGAGTTTGTTGCTTTTAAAGGTGCTTGTGAGATTGCTTCTTTGATTGAAAAGTATCACGATACTATTCACCAGTCCGAAAACTTTGTAGTTCTTGCTTATTTCTTTGAGAATTATACTTCCAATTATTATATTGAAGATTTTAAAAACAAAATGTTTGCTGCCCAAGAAGAGGCCAATGATTTCTTTGCGGAGGAATCCCATGATTCCGAGGACTCACTTGAAATATCCCTTTATGAAAATTTTGATACTTGCTTTGTTGATGGCCAAGATGCCACTATGGATGATGCTGACAAAGATGAACTTGCTATAGTTCCTTACGTCAAGCATGAAATTGTTACTATTACACCCACACTTGATTTCCCTATTATCCTTTTGAAATCTCCAACTCCGGAGAACTTTCCTCTTATCAAAGCTCAATGTGATGGGTTGCATTTATCTTATGATCCTAAAAACTGTGTTGAAAATAATACACGTGTGCTTGTAGGTCATGAACAATATGATTTATGTGATAGTTATATTCTTGATGTTGTTCATGATACTAGAAAATTATTTTGAGAGAGGAAAGTTTGGTTATAGAAACTCCCATGTTACAAAAACTCCTCTCTTTATGTTGAAAGGTTTGAAGTTATTCATGTTCCACCTTCCTATGCATGTCACTTTGTTCTTCTTTGATTTATTTTCTTACAAGATGCATATGCATAGGAAGTGGGTTAGGCTTAAATGTGTTTAATATTTGCTTCTTCATGCTCTCTTTTGCTTCAAAGTCTTATTCTTGTGAGAGCATCTTTCATAATCTTTATGCCTAGCTTAAAGGCGTGAAAGAAAGCGCTTATTGGGAGGCAACCCAAGTTGTTTTTATTCTGTTTTTAGTTGTCTTGATGATTTTTACTACTGTAGCAACATCATTGTATCTTTATTTTTCAAGCTTTGTGCCAAGTATTGCCTCATATGACAAGGGAAGTGAACATTGTGACATGCTGTCCAGAAAACAGATTCTGTCCTCGTGACGGGAAAAATCATAGAAAATTCCCAGTTCATCTTTTTCATCTGAATTGTTTACACAGCGTGCTCTATACAATCACGGAACTTTCGTATGTTCTGAGTTTTTTGATTTGAGTTGCAGAAGTATCCCTAAAAATTCTTTATTACCTGTTGTTCTGTTTTTTACAGATTCTGCCACATTTTGTCTCTCCTTACTTTTGCAAACCTTAAGCTTGCTTTTTCTTTGCAAAAACTTTTTGGAAATCTTGAGAAATAGTAGCTCTTCAAGAATATCTTTATTTCCAGTAAGGGAAAAAATATTTTAATAGGTACTAACCTCTCTAATCAGCTTATGATGAGTTGTGTATGAAGGGAGTTTTCAAGTGTGCGATGGAAGATGATGAAAGAAGATCCTGGAGTGTCAAATGCTCAAGCTTGAGGATTCCCATGTGCACCTCAATTGCCCAGCTGTGATTTTTTTACCTCGCTAGCACTTTTATCGTCTTTTGGGAGAGAGACATCACTAGTGAACATCAGGGGACCCCGGTCCATATTCACATCATTGTTTACACTTTCAATTTACTTTCAGTTCTTACTTTGAGTTGCCACTATTATTATCTCTTGCGTTGATCCTTTGTAAACAGCAAGGCCAGAGGAATTGACAACTCCTCTGTACTCGTTGGGAGCAAAGTTATTTGCTGTGTGTGCAGTTCCAGGCGAATTTAGCAACCTCGGCGCCACTGTTCACTTTACCACCTTCTTGTATCTCTGCGAGTCCTACGGGAGACAAACCCTATCCTCTACATAGGGGAAATTTTGCTGCTACGCTACATCTCACCTTCCACTTGGGGTAACCAACGAGGATCGAGAGAAGTATCTTCCTTGCTAGCATCAACAAGTTTCGAGGAACGGCTCCCAAGTGGGGACGATCACATCCCCTTAATCTCCTTTGTTTATCACTGCCAAAGTTGTTGATTTCTCATAGACCAAGCGTGAAGGAGGGTTTGTTTGTTATATTATCTTTCGAGCTGGGCGCACTCATGCCAGTTCCTCCTCGTATTATGGGTTTGCAGATTAGACATGCAATCCCGGGGTAAAACTTGTCCAACTTAAGAAGATCATGAATTACCTACTACTTCCTCATGAGCTAAACAAGATTCACAAAACAGAAGATTCTGAACATTTAAGGATAACACATGAATTCTATACTTTTAGGAGTGGTAGGGAAATACCATGAATAGGGAGTTATGGTGGACTCATATGGAAGATATTGGTTTCAGGGTAA
This sequence comes from Bromus sterilis, assembly GCA_950022295.1. NCBI lineage: Eukaryota > Viridiplantae > Streptophyta > Magnoliopsida > Poales > Poaceae > Bromus > Bromus sterilis. The sequence goes on from OX465599.1 coordinate 117,035,136, forward strand.
CGATGCACAAGCAGAAATCTTCTAGGCGAAGAGTTTTGGCTAGCAAAGGCTTTGAGAGAACAGACAATTGATGCTAATTTAGATGCAAAACATATAAAGCATAAACATTAAGGTAAGCATAACACATCATGTAGTCTTCCTTGTCAACAAAACACTTCAAGCATAACAACATAAAGGTTTTGGCCATGTCGCTACTTGAGAAAACATGCACGTTGCCATGACCAAAGCTATGTTTGCAAAAATTAAATAAAGTTTTCAAAGCCATACCTGATATAAGGTCAATACTCCCCATAAGAATCATCGTATAAGGCCGATTGCGTGAAGAGAATACCGAGTGCAGCGAAGGAACCAATAGACTTCTCATTAATATTCCATCATAGACGACTCCACACTCACGGATACAAACTCTCCACAGAAGGAGTGATAGACCTCGATGCAAACACCTATTTCATAAAATATCTTCCCTAGACATGATACCACTCTACATGACTCTAACTGAGTAAGATAAAGATAAAGATACCGGGCCCTCCCCCAAGCTTGGAACAAGCTAAGGGGATGTCATTACCCAAGGAGATTTACTCCTCATTCCTGTTGTTGTTGTTGTTGTTGATGATGTAGTCATGGACGAAGCGCTTCATTGGTAGAGGTTCTCCCGTCCCATGAGAGGCTTCAGTCTCCAAGATCCTTCTTCCAGCGCCTAAAACCATGCGCATAAACTTTAGTTCATACTCACAGTTCTGGTTATGCAGATCATAGATCTGCCCTTGGAGATCATCAATTCTTTCTTCTGCCGCGGTAATGCTGTGACGCCCCCCAAAATCAAGTCATGTACAGTAATCATACACGCAAGGTACACGATCGGGATCAGGGACTCACGGTAAGATATCAAAACACAACTCTACAAATAAAAATAATACAAGTTGTTTAATACAAGCCAGGGGCCACGAGGGCTCGAATACAATAGCTCGAGAGCACAAAGTTAGCAGAAGCAATAGTATCTGAGTACAGACACGAGGTACACATGATTTGCCTTAAGAAGGCTAGCACAAAAACAACAACGATCGAAAAGGCGAGGCCTCCTGCCTGGGAACCTCCAAACTACTCCTGGTTAACGGGGAACTCGGTGTCGTAGAAGGCATCGGGGATCTTCATGTTGCGGTGGTCGGCATCGGGGATCTCCTGCTCTTGGGCTCCAACATCGACTGCAGCGACCGATCAGGAAAAAAAGGGGGAAATAAAGCAAGGGTGAGTATCTAGCATACCCGCGAGTCTTACGTCCGCCACTAAGCAATTTTGCATTGGTATCAAATGGAAATGGGAGGCTGTATATAGTGGACTGCAAGGTAGAAAGTCAGAACAAGGATGAGAAGCTAGGCCTACCGAAGACAAGCATCTTCCGACGAGTCTTGCAGCATGAGAAGAGAATAGCCAACAGTTCATTATAAAGCATAAAGAAACAATGCAGAAAAAGTTGTTGCAGCATTGTATAATAGTAAGTTGTATTAGATATCAATTATCAATGCCTCCGAGTATCCTTCCTCGACTTCCCTGCGAGCAAGAAAACCCGGAACCAACAGTTTAGTAGTAGTAGTAGTTTGTAGTAGTAGAGTCTGGCTTCAGCACATAGCGTCATGTTAACATGGACACGGCTAGCCGAATAGATTTTCATCCCTGCAGGGGCTGCACTACTGTTACCCTACACGCTCGGATCTCCAGGGTGGCGTACACCTTGTTAGGGAATGCCCCACCGAGGCTATTCGATACGCCGAAGTCCATCCTTCAAGCTCAACAGAGAGGACATCCACCGGTCTAAGTCCTAAGCACAAAGGGACTTTGGACCCCTGCCCTTTGTACTCCTGCACGGTACGCGACTGGTCGGTGAAGCAGACCCACCTCCCACTACCGGAATAGACGGTCCAAGCCAGGATATCAGCCAAAAGGTAAAGCTAACGTCTGAAGAGCCATCGAACGAGGCTACAACGCAGAGGGCCCACACCGTAATCCCACGTGTAGGTAGTGCGTATACGGCACGTCGACCCACTCAAATCATCCACCTGACCCATCAAGCATTTTATTATTTTCTGTCGGGACAACCATTATCGTTGCCCCTATCTGGGTGAGTCGCGGACAACGACAGCAGCCAGGTCCACCCCCATAACCAGAGCCGATAGCCGCCTGCCCTGTCGTCCCACCAACTCGTGCGGTTACCAACAAGGTGAACCGTCTCCTTACCTTATCTCGCGTGTGCTCTTTGAAGAGCCCGACTTTCGTACAACAGGGTATCTCATGGCCAACGAGCAAGGACCAGGCCCACGATGGTATCCGCATGTCCTGTCGTCCCGATACAATCCATGCGCGGGCACCATTGGGTTACCCTACTCCTTACCTTTAAGGACACCAGTTGATTCAGGTGCCTACCATCAAGTGAAACCAGGAGGAATCACCCTCGGTGGTACACTTGAAGAGGTTCGACTGAGACAACAGCGGAATGAACTAAAGAGGAGTATCCTCGTATCATCCCGGTGGTGCTACGCTACCGAGCCGGCGACGAGAGTGAAATACGAGTCCATCCACTCGTAAGTCAAACTAGAAGCGACTCGAAGAGTCTCGCCGTTCTAGGTTACCCTTGGGCATCTGCTCTGTACCGTACCTGTTGCAGTTATAATACGAATAATAATAATAACAGTCCCGCGTTCACTCCCCAGAGTGATCACGACCCGCTATCTAATCCTAGTTGACTAACAATGCGCAGAGCTTACTACTGAATATAATATATATAATTAATAGGCAACATAGGATAAAGGAAGGTACATCAAGGGGCGACAATGACAGGCTATGCAATTGAATAGGTAAGCAACGTAGCAGCAGCAGTAACAGTGCCTAGTGCAAGAAATGTACGGAAAAGATAGGCGATATCTGGGGAAGGAAAATGGCTCTGCTTGTCTGGAAGCTCGGTAGTAGCGGTACGATCGTCGACGAAGTAGTCATACTCGGCAACAGTATCGTTGGCGGCTGCAACGAGGTCTATCGGAGAATAAAGGGGGAGAAACAATAAATACGCAGCAATAATAGCAATACAAATACATGACATGACAAACGCGCCGTTGGCGGTATTCTAACGCAGTACAAGGTGTATTGCCCGGAGGAGGAATTTATCCGGGGATGACTCATCAGTACCGGTTGATTACCGGACAGATGATCCGGAGGAGGAAGGTTCCATGTCTGCATGTTAGAGACATCTGACAGGCATGTGGATAGTGTATCCGTTCTTGGTGATTCATTCTGAATAGCTTTCATGTTCAGAACATTTTCATCCGGAAAGTTTTACCGGCTCCGGTCGTCTGACAGACACATGAACCGAAGGGGAATTGTTCCACGTTCGATACGTTAGAGGGGTGCGGTGGGTATACGGGTAGCGTATTCTTAATCAATGTATTTTTCTGAGCAATTTCCATGTATAAAGTATTTTCATATAAGCTACGATTTATTTATATGATTTTTTAAAAAGTTTAATTGATTTTCGAGAATATTTAATTCAACTTTATAATAGTAAATACTTTTTATATTTAGACGAAGCCAGCCACATTCAATGACATGTGGGGCCGGTGGGTACACTCAATAGTTGACCAGTCAATGTTGACTGGTCAACATGGTCAATGTGGGGCCACAAGTCATTGCCTCATTTCTAAATTCTCTGAAATATCACTAAGTCTTGGGATTTTGGGTGAGAATTATCAATCGTCCACTTTCGGGGACCTACGGTTTGGGGTTCTGCGCAACCGACGAGTTAGTGCTTTATATCAAAGTTGAAAAAAAAATTGTAATCTCGAGTCTGGTACGGAAGGAAAATTCATTAGAGTTCATTTGGTAAAGTAAACCTTTGCCGAAAAAGTGCTACATGACGATAATTCCAGGAACTGTGAAAAGAAGCAAAGTTCGCCCGATAACTGCCGTTGATCTATAGGTCAATTGGAGATACATCCAATATGTGCTTTGCGCTATATCATGTGTACAACCATGCCATGCCCTTTGATGGCATGACGGATCCTTGCAGCACAATTATCCACTGTGCCAAAGTGTCTAGCGGGTCAACTCTGGTTGAAGTTTATTATAAATCTGCATTTTGCGATTTTGTAGAATTTAATCCGTGCAATATTGGAAATTGTTTCAATGGAGAAAATCAAAGTTTGTTAGATGTACCACATACTAGCATAACTTTCATCTATGTTAATTTTGGTTTGCATGATTTTGTTATTGTCCAAATGGGGGTGTCCAGTAGTAGTTTTTTCCACACTTAGCCATTTTTTTTTCAGGTTCATTAGGTAGAAGCACCAGCAGAAATAGCACGCAGGGGGGCATGGCCATGAGCAGCAGGGACGAGGTGCAGGGGGGCGCACGGGCATGGCCACGGAGGGGGCTACGGGCGTGGCCGGGCGCAACAAGCGTGTCCATAGGGAGAGGAGGGGGTGCTCACAGGGGGGGCAAGGCGGTTGCCGGAGCACCGAACGAGGCGGCGAGTCGCAATGGAGGTGGTGCCCCAGGGGAGGCCGAGGCTAGGGGCAGCATGCACGGCCACGACACAGCCACACGGGGGCGCGCACGCAGAGGCGACGGTCGTGGCCAAGATGGCGCCCAGCGCCAGTGAACCATGGCGGCCAGGGTTGGCCGTAGCCGCGCTAGAGGGGAGCGGGCGATGAGCCCTTGGGGTGGAGCCAGTGCACCGAACGAGGGGGGGTCCAGGGCGGTGCAGCCTGGAGGTCGAGGCGGCCGTGGCTCGCCGGAGTTGGTCGGCGCCGGCGGCGTCCAGGGGGAGAGGGGGGGCGGAGCCGAGACCCAGATCGAGATGGGGAAGGGGTCAGGAAGAGAGGGAGGCCGAGCGAGAGAGATGGGGGGGCTCGGGTCGTGTCGTCTAGGTCTAGGGCAGAGGTGGGCTGGGCCAGGGGATTTTTGCCCTAAGTGAAAGTTAGGACTTTTCTTTTATTTATTTTTTATTGTTTTCTTTTTCTGTTTGTATTTAGTTTAGTAAGATTCTGACTTTTGTAATAGGTGATTCTTGCACAAATAATTATGTTACCCATTAATATGTTGCTACACAAAGTTTGGGGGTTTGATAAAATCAATTGTATTTTATATAATTATTTAATGATTAAATGGGGTTACTTTGCTACTGTTTTATTTTGTTTTCCATTTTTAGGATTTTGCAAAAGGTGAAACTTGTTCCCACATTATTGTTAGATGGTATAGCACTGGCACAAGAAGTTTGGTGGTTGTTTTATTTGAATATGCAACGAATAAAAGGGGTTGTTTTGGTACTGTTTTGAATTGTTTAAAATATTTAACTGTTGCAATAAATATCCATGACATGGTATAGTGACCTACTAACTTTTAGCCATTTTATATAAAAAATTGCACAATTTTTGGGTTAAATTTAATTTCCACATTATTTTGGAAATCAATTGGGTTTGAATTTGAGCTCAACTTGATCAAGGTTAATGATCCCTTGCTTAACCATGATGACAAGACCATTAAGAAGATGATTACTGTTGAGTTACTGTTGTCTGACACCCGGGGTGTTAGAATTCTCCTCCTCTAACAAGAATTCTCGTCCCGAGAATTAGAGGTAGAGTAAAGGAAAAATTTGGTTGCGAAGTTCTAAGGAGTCTTCCCGGTCTTCTTATCCTTCTCGTTGATGTCTTCATTTCCCTGTATCAGTGCATCTCGACGAGTTTTTATCCTTCCTTCAGGGTCTTCATCGTACTTACGGATAGGTTAGGAGGGGAAAACTTAGGGGGTCGAATCGGTACCAGGTTAATCAACCAAGGCTGACCAAGGGAATGGGGTACAACGTATCTCTCGAGTCTAATCCCAGGGGAATACATCGAGAGGAATTAAAGGAGGCAGGTGAAGTTTCAAGCGGATAGACAATCATTTTACATCGGTGACGAAGGATGAAAAAGGGGTACAGGGCATCAGACATAAGCACTGAGTCTGATGTCGGACTGAATAACACAATGTAGGTGACAAGGGTCAGGTTTTGGCCCTGTGGAACTGTGGGTTAGGGGCCCACATTGAATAAAAGGGTGTTGACATTCAATGCGATCAATTTGCAAGGTATGACGGAGAAAGGTTTGTCAACTATGTCGGCAAAAACATCAGTGACAAGGGCGAGGGACGAAGAGAACCATTTTCCTGGTTGTTATGACGAGGCGGACCAGTTGGCAAAGTTCTTGTCCATCGGTGGTCACCGAAAAGTCATCAACAATAGTAACAGGTTGTACGGACAAAGTAGTACACCGAAGTGTTTACATAAGAAGTGACGGGGATCAACCCCGGCAAATCCCATGGTCAGGGACCCTGGGTTAGTCATGAGAGGCACAGGTTGGACGATAGCTCATCGGCTAACAGGAGGAGACGTTCCTGCTCGATATTATTGCTTGGAGATGCGATTACAGGCAAGGCCAAGGCTAGTGCGCACAAGGATAGGGTTACAGATTGTGTATCGGTCCCCCTTGACGCCTCCCCTCCTAGCCCTTATATACTAGGCTAGGTCTCGGGGAACCCGTCTTGGATTACAGGTGAGGTTTCCTAACCCTAATCTTGTACCGCACGGCAGGTTTGCACCTTCCTTACGAGTCGCGGACTCCTACGTCGGTGCCACTTAGTGGGCCAAAGCTGGGCCCAGGCGGCATCTTTGTGGGCTTTCTGTCTTCGGGTACACCGGGTAGGCCCATCCATAGGAGTCGTGAGGTTACCCCCTCGTCAGTAGCCCCCGAGTGCCTGGGGGACTCGAAGAGTCGCGCAGGGACTCGAGTCCATTCTTGCGTCGTTTCGATGTATGCACGGTTCAACCGCGGGTCGCTAGAAGTCTAGGGCCATGACAAAACCTTTTTCGAGGGAATGCTAAGCTAAAGGGCCCAAGGAGTCGACTGGTCGAGCCTTGGTGAATTGCGCTAGTGGAAAATACCGCAGTAGCCCAATCAAACTCACGTCCCTCGACATGAGTTTGGAACACTAGTGTCGAGCAAAAGTCATGCCGCTGCAGGTCTTACAGTGATCAATTGCCGCCAGTAAAGTTCGTATCCTAGGCGCGTCCGTCCGGCTTTTTCTATCATGCAAGCGCATGGAAAAGATTGGGAGTGAAATCGCTCTGCGGCAAGTCCCAGCCCGGCCGATCTGCGCAGCGGGGTCTTACCTACACGCTAAGCTTGCGTGGCATCTGGGCACAGTGTATCGTGTTCCAGGAATATGTATTTTTTTATCGAGGCACGGAGCCTAGTTAGTAATGCACCCACTTGGAATAAACAATCAAATGAGCTGTTTTAGCGGTCACTCGCGGAGCTTTGTCGACCGCTCGAGCGAGGAATAATGTAGAGGAGTACTTGCTCGGGAGGTCTTCGAGTGCTCGGGTACTCAGAGTTCTACGAGTAATCACTCTGGTATCGCCTTCGCTCTCGGGGTGAGGGAGCACCCGATACTCTGGGACCGTACGATCTGGCGAGTGCAGGTCTGCTTATCTTGTGTCGTGGTGAGGGAGCACCCGAAACTCCCATGGGTTAGAGGAATTACTCGAGCACAGCTTTTGCCTTTCGGGTGATAGAGTACCCGAGCGCGTTTTTTTTTCAAGTGAGGGAGCACTCGGGACTCTATGAGTGCGAGTGATCACTCGAGCACATATTTATTCTTTAGGTGAGGGAGCACCCGAAACTCTAGTGGAGATGCTCCCGATGGGAGTAAAATGTTTTTCCCATCGGAAAAAGATTTAAAAGGAGGAAACTCTGAGGCTGGGAAGCGTACTCGATACGCCTTGTTGGGATGTGACGCTGGCTTGGTTTTCTGGCATCTTGACCACTGTAGCATGTCAAAGGAAATGACTTGGCGCTGTCCCGCCGAAATTTTCGCGTCGTGTGATCATGGTCCTCTTTTTGCGTGCGTAGTGGGCGGTGTTGTTACTGCGCCGATTGGGTTTTCCATGCTTTTCGCCTGCCGTGGGATCTTGCCACGTTTACTGGACGCTGGAATTGAACGGTGCCCCTTCTCGCCTGGTTGTTCGTTAAATACCGAGCGGCTGGGTATGTTTTAGGTTTTACCCAGCCATTGCCTTCCTCCTCTCGCTTCTGTTTTTCCCCTGTTCTTGAGCCTTCACCTTCCTCCTTTTGTTGCTTGCTGCGAAATCTATGACCAAGCGCTCCCGTGCTGCTCCGGAGTCGGCCAAGATGCCTGGCAAGTGGGAGCGCTCGACCTTTGGGGTTGCGGATCTCGGCTCGCTGATGGCTGATGGCTTGGTGGTGGGAGATGCCGTGCGGATTCCGGGGGATGAGCTGGTTCCCGCTCCGACGACAGATGAGCGGGTGTGCTTTCAGGCGTTCTTCCTTCGCGGGTTTGCCCTTCCGATTCACCCTTTTGTTCGTGGTTTGCTGTACTCCTATCGGATTCAGCTGCATAATTTGACTCCCAATGGGATTTTGCACATTGCTTGCTTTATTACCCTTTGTGAGGCCTTCTTGGGGATCTATCCCCATTGGGGGCTCTAGAAGCACCTCTTTTGTATAAAGAGGACGAACTCCGAGTATGCTGTGGGGCAGGTGGGTATATCCATTAGGGATAAAAATTCGTACTTTCATTTAGAGATGCTTGACTCCGTCAGTGCTTTGCGGAAAAGTTGGTTCTATCTGAAGGATCAGCACGTTGTTGGGAAGTGCTTTGGTCTCGCTCCCTTTAATCCCGAAGCGCGAGTGATCAAGAAGGCTTCATGGTCCCATTCTTTGTCTGCTGGAGAGTCGTCTACAGTGGCTCCATTCTTGGAGAGGGTCGCTGTATTGAAGGACAACTTGAACGGTGGGTAGCTCATCTCTGTTTTTATGGGGAGGCGCGTCCAACCATTGCAGTATCGAGCCCGTCCCATGTGGCAGTGTGAGGGACTCGAGGACTCAACGAGATGCTCCTCCGAGGAGCTTAATGTCGATGGCCTCTTGGCCCGGATCCAGCATGTGACCAAGTGCTCGAGCATTTCTGAGATGGGTTTCGTCCGTCCTTATTCTTCTGATCACACGCTGCCGCGGGTTCGCGTTTTTGAATTTCTCATCTGATTTAGATGTTTGCTTGACTACTTGCTGATGATGCTATTTGCTTTGTAGGGCCACGTTCATGTGTTGTGCAACCCTCCGTAGCCGGAGGATGCTGATATTCACGAAGAGCCAGATGCTTCCGGTGCTGATGATGCTGCTCCGATTGTTGATGCCAGCGTGCTCGTGGGTGCCACTGGTGCTGACGATTCCATGGGGGCCGAGCTGCCGGAGGCCGTAGATAGTGAGGACTCGGATCCCTTTCGTGTTAAGCGGTCGCGGCCTTCGGGCGCCGAAGATCTTGACGCGACGAGTGGTGTTGTTTCGCCGTTTGCACCGTCCGCTGAGCCGTCTCCTCCTGTTGCTGCCCGCAAGAGGTCCAGGCTTGGGAGGTTGGTGCGTACTCGCTATGCGTGTGGCGGGTAAGAATCTGCTCAATTTTGCCAGGGCTGATTTCCTCTGTTCTTTTGTCTGATGATGTTTATCTTGTAGCGTTGTGACTGCTCCTGCTGCTTCCTCCACCAGTGCGGCTACTGTCGACCTGCAGTCGACTGACTCTGGAGTAGCTTCCAAGCACACTGAGGATTCTTCGGCTGATGTTGGTCAGCCCATACCGTCGGTGACTCCTGCTGTCGCGGTTGCGGGTGTGATTCCTGCTGCTGCTCCGCCAGTGGCGTCTGGTGTTGTTGCTTCTGATGTCAAGCCTGCTACTCTAGGTCATCCTTACTTGGGCCGTCTTGATCTTGTCGTTGAAGATAAAGTCCGCTTTTTCGACCGCATAGCTGGGTTGGTGAGTTTGTTTCCTTCTTTCCTGTGCAGTTTTTGTCATCGGCACGGCAGTGCTCCCGATGGGAGTAGCCCCCGAGGCTGCAAGCAAGTGCTTGCGGTTGATTGTAGTCTTGCCTTGGCTCTGTCTTTGCATTGTACCGTTTTTTCATTAGGAGCACGGCTAGTGCTCCCGATGGGAGTAGCCCCCGAGGCTGCGAGCAAGCGCTTGCGGTTGGTTGTAGTCTTGCTTTAGTTCTGTCTTAATATTTGATTTCTTCGAATAGCCGGTGTTCCAACACTGTGAGCGTCTGGTGGTCGAAGCTGAGCATTGGCAACAGGCCCACGATTCTGCCCAGGATGCTTTATCTGCCATGAGTAGTAAGCATTTCTTCCTGTACTGTTGTGCTTGAACTGCTGGGTCCTCTGTTCTGAGTGCTTTCTTGTTTCTCAGACCGTCGCCAAACTGCCAAGAAGCAGGTCGAGAAGGCGGAAAGAACGATTTCCAACCTCAAGGCTGCTTTGTCTTCCAAGGAGAAAGAGCTGCACGATCAGCACGAGGAGCTGGTACGCCTGCGTCAGGCCAAGGAGGCGCTTGTGCAGGCGGAGGCGGTCGAGTGCAAGCGTCTTCGGGTCTTGGCGGACTCGCTTGTGTGTAAGTTATCGTTCCTTTGCTGGGCGCTTTGTCTCTTTGTCTTCCCGTAGTAATTTTGGTTGCCTGATGCAGCCTCTACGGGTGCAAGTGCGACGGAAGTGGTTGCATCGGGGTCTGGAGTTCTCCGTGGGGCCGTGGATGCCATGTCGGCTGCTATTGATGTTGCTAAGGGTGTCTGCGCCCGGGCTTCCACTCTTGTGGGTCTTGCTCATGAGCACCTCATGCCGGAGGACCAGAAGTTGCCAGCTGGTCTAGACGCCTGTGTTGCTGCATTTGGTGATGACGGGGATCTCTTGGTGGAGCTAATTGGTGAGAACATGGTGAGTGATCTTTCCACGTCCCTTGTTGTTCTTATGGGGCACGAAATTGCCATTGACGACTCTCTGGTTGAGACTATCCCTGATTACACCGACGAGCAGAGTGAGCGAGCCACTGTTCTGGTTCGTCGCCTGCAAAAAGTTGTGGATGCTCAGAATCCCTCCTCTACGGGCAAGGGGGAGGCGTAGCCATGTCGTGTCGTTTGAAACTTTTAGTTGTAATATGCCTCCTTTGTGGTGGTGAAACTGTGCTACTTTATTGGGGTAACTGCTTGGCCATTCCTGCTGTTGTGCTTGATTTTCCTTTCTTTTTGTTCATTTTGCGGTAGGCCACCCCGTGCGTTCTTCGGCCTTGGAGTTCGTTGAAGGAGGACGCTCGCGAGGGTGCGTACGAGTCCGTGTGCTTGAGGCTGAGAAACGCTAAGCAGGAAGTTGTTCGCCTCAAGGGGGTTGCAGCAGTCCATCGTTCCAAACGCAAGCGCGCTGAGGCCGTGCTGGATAGCCTTGCTTCGTGGGTGGTGAAGCTGTCTGACCTCCTGCGGGGTGAGTTTGGCTCCTGCTCGATTGCTCGACTGTATTTAGTAGCTTTTCTATCTTCGTCTTGATTTTGATCCTGTTTTTCGAAGTGCTGGCGGGGCGGTCCCAGGATGAAGAGAGGGTCGTTCAATCGGAATTGTCGCGACTGGATGACCTTGATGTGCAGGCGAACAATCCTTTCTGGGCAGATGGGGCTCGTGCTCGAGAATTTGTTGTGCTTCGTCTTCGAGTTGAGCGGGTGCCGGCTGCTCTGCGGTACTGTCAACGGGTGCTGGGCGCGATCCACTCTGAGTTTTATCCGCTGCAGGTGGTGCCATCATCCTTTGAGACGCTATGCCACGTATTTTCTCAGCCTGCAGAGCTGCGTCGCATGATGGATCACCAGATTCACGCTGGAGCTCGGGTTGCCTTGGGCTTGGTCCATAGTCATTGGCTGGGAGCTAATATTTCTCAAGTGGTGGAGGGTCCTCCAGGTGGTAGGGATCACCCGATGGATGAGCACTACGCGGCGGTCGATGAGCCTGCGCGCCAAGTTGTGAAGCGGGTTTATGAAGAGAACGACTGTTATCTGGGTTCTCTTATTAAGGCGACGATGGAGCCTGGGGGTTAGGTGCTTCCTCGCTTTGTATATGCTTCCTCTTGGTGTACTGTACTCCTTTGTTGTCTTGGTTTTGCTGTAAGGGGTTTTGCTGCTGCGGCGAGCCCCCGAGTGCTAATTTAGTTTGCATCGCGATTGCGAAGAACGCCTCGGGGGGTGGCTGCTGCGGCGAGCCACCGAGTGCCAGTTTTGTTTATGTCGCGATTGCGAAGGACGCCTCGGGGGGTGGCTGCTGCAACGAGCCCCCGAGTGTCAATTTTGTTTATGTCGCGATTGCGAAGGACGCCTTGGGGGGTGGCTGCTGCGGCGAGCCCCCGAGTGCCAATTTTGTTTATGTCGCGATTGCGAAGGACGCCTCGGGGGGATGGCTGCTGCGGTGAGCCCCCGAGTGTCAATTTTGTTTATGTCGCGATTGCGAAGGACGCCTCGGGGGGTGGTTGCTGCGGCGAGCCCCCGAGTGTCAATTTTTTATGTCGCGATTGCGAAGAACGCCTCGGGGGGTGGCTGCTGCGGCGAGCCGCCGAGTGCCAATTTTGTTTATGTCGCGATTGCGAAGGACGCCTCGGGGGGTGGCTGCTGAGGCGAGCCCCCGAGTGCCAATGAATCCATTTTTGGCAAAATATTTTTCAATATTCTTCCTGTTGTTTCTTACATTTAGTAAGAATGGGGGGGTTTCTATGAAGACAGTCCCCTTTATTTAAAACGACGGCGTGGTAGCCTTAAGGGCTAGGTAGCTTATTCTCTGAGTGCTCGGGTCCTTCGGGTGGTGTCTGCTTCTATGGGAGCGCTTCTTCTGCGAGTCCCGTGGTTCTGCTATCTTGGTGATCTCCAAAGGCCTCTGATATCTTGTGGAATTCCTTGTCGCAGCGGTCGGACCTGACGAAACTGCCGCTGACTGTGATGACCCCATGTGGGCCTGGTATTTTTAGCTTAAGGTAGGCATAGTGTGGCACTGCCATGAAGCGGGCAAAGGCTGGTCGCCCGAGGATTGCGTGGTACTGCGACTTCCAGTCGGCCACTTCAAAGTCTAGGATCTCCTTGCGAAAGTTGGGCGCATTGCCAAAAACCACCTCCAGGCTTATTTTTCCCAGAGGGTAGACTGCTTTTCCTGGCACAATCCCATGGAAGGTTGTGCCTGAGGATTTGAGCGCGGAGCTCTGGATTAGCATTTCTTCGAGTGTCTTGGTGAAGATGATGTTGATCCCGCTGCCGTCGTCCATGAACACTCGTGACATGTCGTAGTTTCCAATTATGGCCTCGAGCACTAGCGCGGCGTGTCCTGGTCAAGGGATGGCTGGCGGGTGGTCCTCCCGAGAGAAAGTAATTTATGTCTCGGACCCGCGCAAGTACTCCGAGACAGCGGGGTGCGAGGAGGCTGCGAGAAAAACTTGTCTTGTGACCTGCTTCTGCTGCCTATTTGAAGGCATGCCTTCTTGTATCATGTAGATCCTGCCGTGGGCTTCTGGATACTGCTCCTCTTCTTCTGGTGTCCTGCGCCGTTCCTGGATTGCAGCCACTTGCCTTGTTGGCAGAGGAGGGGCTGGTGGTGCGTTGTGGGCGATAGGCCCGACTGCTATGCTCGCAAGTGGCTGGGCCGCTGTTGTCACAGATCGACTTTTTTCCTCAGCCAACTCGTTGAAGCTTCTGCAGTTCCTGAGGGTGTGCCCTGATCTAAGCTCCCCTCGTTCGTTTCTGAATCCATGTATCGAGCACGGTCTGTCGAGTTGTTCTTTGGCCTAGCGGTATGTTCTAGTGTTGTCGCACGGCTGCCTCGTCCTCCAGTCTCGTTTCTGAGCTTGGGGCGCGTCTTCAGGGTTATATCTTCGCTGTGTTCTGCTGTCGTCACGATGCTTGCCGTCTCTCTCGTCGGGGAAGCCGGCGGCGACCATGTCGGGTCCTCTGTCGTCGTAGAAACTGTGCCTGGATCGCTTCCTTCGTCGGTCGAGTCCTCTTTCTCCATTGTGGTAGTCGTAGTCGTGTTCTGAGCGTGCGATGTGGATTTCTGTTTCGTTGCAAACGGAATCCTCGCCGTCCGCCCAGCTGTTGGCTTGCTCTAGCAGCTGTGCGAGTGTTCGGACTTTCATCTGCCCGAGCTGTTCCTTGAATTCAATGCGCTGCAGGCCTCGCCTGAACGCGTCGATTGTGCTTTCGTCTGATATGTCTTCTGCTGAATTCTTGAGTATGGTCCACCGCTGGATGTAGGCTCGCAAGGTTTCCCTGGTTCCTTGCTTGCATGCCCGCAGCTCCTCGAGCGATGCTGTTTGCTTGTATGTAGATTTAAAGTTTTCTATGAAGGCTCCACGGAACTGCCTCCATGAGTTGATGGATCCTCGCGGGAGATTCTTCAACCAGTGTCGTGCCGAGCTCTCGAGCATGAGCTGCACGTACTGCATTGTCGTGACGTTGGTCCCTCGCTGAAACTTAACTGCTGTTAAGTAGTCGTCGAGCCATGCCTCTGGCTCCTTGAGTCCATTGTATTTTAGCGTTGTGGAGTTCAATTTGGACCCACTCGGCATTCGTGTCTCACGTATAGAACATGTGAAGCATAATGCTCCGCATGGCTCAATTTCTTCGTCGGAAGCTTCTTCGTCTGAGTACTCTTCATGTGTTGCGCGTCTTCGCCTGCTGCGGTTGACTTTGTTCTGCGTGATGTCGTCGCGCGCGTCTCGTCGACTGTTGCGGCGCCTGTTATTGTTGTCGCTGTCGTGCTTCTTGTTTTTGCCGGAACATTTGCGCCAGTCATCGCTGCTGTCGTCCTCGTCGGGTGAGCTGGGGTCCCTGTCTGGTGTCCTCTCGCGGGTCGGTCGCCTTGCACTTGATTTTTTGGGTGCTGAGGCGGCGATGGCGTCTTTCATTATCTGCAAGTCTACTGGCGTGTTGTGGTCTGGTCTGGTCTGTTCTTCCTACTTTTCTGGGCGCGAGATATGTAGTCTTGGGCACTTATAAGGGCTTCTGCTGGTGTGAGGGGTTCCTCTTCATCGTCCTCCTCCTCTAGCTTCAAGTCGTCGTCGAGCTTCCGAACCACTCTCTCCCTGTCTGTTCGTCGCAGGTTGCTGAGTTTTGATTTAGTGCGGAGAGGGGAGTCGTGATCGGGAGAGTCGCCTCTGGGAGGTGTCTTGCGCTTGTTTTTCTGCTCGGCGGCCGCCCTTTCTTGCTTCTCCATCTCTAGGTGTCGTTGTCTCGTTTGCTGGGTTAGCTCGCTTTCCATTTTGTTGTATGCCCTGAGCTCGTCCCTTGTTGCGTTTGCTGGTAGTAGCTTGCCGTTTTCGACTGCGTCCCTTACTCTGGCCATTGATTCTTTGGACAGGAATATTCGCTCTCTGGGTGGGTCATCTACCACCGCACCCGGCGCTTGTTGCTTGCTGCTTGATGGCTCGTTGCTCTTATGGTTGCTCTGTTCTTGTCCCTGTGGTACTTTCATTGGTATGCTACCCACTGCTCCCAGCTTCACGACGGTCTTACTGGTGGTTCCGAACTCTTTTGTGTTGTCGTTGGTTTGGTTATCTTGGCGAGTATTCGAGTCGTCGTCTTGGCCCTTGCCGTTTGCTGCTGGTGCGTCGGCTTCTGCCATGAACACCTGCGATGGTGCCCTGACTGCCTTCTTGCTCACGCGTGTGATGCTGCTCTTCCAGGCCGAGGGTCCACCCGAGCGGCCGCGGGTGACGTGAAGTCTTGGGTTGGGTGGGCAGTCGCGGCTGGCTCGAAGGGTGGACGCGCGGGTGGCGACCGCGTAGATTGTTGTTGTAGATGTCGTCGTAGGTGCTCGAGCGTCGTCCGTGAGGCGGAGGGTGCCCCAATGGTTAATGTAGATCTGATATGCTCCGAAGATCAGGTTGATGCCGGAGCGTAGATCAGCGAAGACTGGTCGGAGAGTCGAAAGATGAGCCGTGAAACCGAGGGACCCAAACAGATCGGATTCCGCCTGGGTCGTCGGATAAAGGGTGTTGGTGGAGTCATCGCGTTGGTGGGTGTTGAATATGCTGGTGAGGCCACCGAGATCGCGTTCCCAACCTGTGCGGTTCCCACAGACGGCGCCAATTGACAGGGATCAACCCCGGAAAATCCCATGGTCAGGGACCCTGGGTTAGTCATGAGAGGCACAGGTTGGACGATAGCTCGTCGGCTAACAGGAGGATACGTTCCTGCTCGATATTATTGCTTGGAGATGCGATTACAGGGAAGGCCAAGGCTAGTGCGCACAAGGCTAGGGTTACAGATTGTGTATCGGTCCCACTTGACGCATCCCCTCCTATCCCTTATATACTAGGCTAGGTCTCGAGGAACCCGTCTTGGATTACAGGTGAGGTTTCCTAACCCTAATCTTGTACCGCACGGCAGGTTTGCACCTTCCTTACGAGTCGGGGACTCCTACGTCGGTGCCACTTAGTGGGCCAAGGCTGGGCCGAGGCGGCATCTTTGTGGGCCTTCTGTCTTCGGGTACACCGGGTAGGCCCATCCATAGGAGTCGTGAGGTCACCCCCTCATCAAGCAGGGAATTATCACGGCTCAGACGAGTTACATCAGAAGAAAGATTAAGCAAACCAATCGAAAAGAAAATGTGATCATCAGATCAAACAGACCAATGGAAGGGAAAATGTGATTATACACAAGTATCATGTGTATATCTTTCCCAAGGGAAAGTAGAGCAAGATAAACATTACCAAGTCTTTATTGGCAAGGAGTCAAAGGAAGTATCCGGGGTTCACACAGACGGCTGAAGCATAGGTACAACCCATCGGGACATTAGACGAATCTATAAAACAAACAACGGAAGTAAGGGATACAAGTTCGAAAGCAGAAGGCTGACGACACGGAGTAGAAGATACCATTAGCTGGAGGCATCTTTCTTAAGGGTAAATTCCTCAATGACTTAGGACACAAGGGACAGTAGGTAGTAATCCAACAAAAGGTCAGGTGGTGTGCCGAGAGTCTGGTATGAGTATCGGTACTCAACCATAAGATGAAGAATGCAGAGGCACATCGGATTATATTAACACTGGAATAATTCGATGCTTAACTACAAAGGAATTATGATTTCCATATCGGTGTATCAGATTCAGATACATCGATCAAACATCGATAAGTTGAATAGAAGCTTGACGACCAATCAATCAAGGTTTGATTTACCGAGATCCAGCTCATGTCTGGAATGATGTCCGAGCTGGAAGAATGGATTCATAGGGGTTACCCGATGATTGCGTGCATTCGCACACATTGAATTACTGGAATCAAATGTCAATGACAAGGGTCATCAACAAAGACTACTAGACATATGGAATTATCCATAGGGTAAGCAGGGAAGAAGAATCTCCAAGGCAGTAGGTTGCAGAGGATTCTCGGAACATCGAAGAATGTTTCAAGGTATCTTGTAACAACAAGAGAAATCGGGATTGGATGTATGAACAACAAGTGTATCTAGTAAACCATAGGAATTTATCAGTGGTAGGGAACTGCAATGGTGAGGGGCACATAGGGTCTCGGAGGTTTATCGGAGAGTAATCTTTGAAATCTTCTCGTGAATCCGGTGATCATCTGTATTGGGGGGTCCACCGGGAGGAAGTAGTCACGAGAACCTAGAGTTAGAGTTAGCAAAACCTTGAAGTCGAAAGGATAAGAGAGTAGAGTCCAAGAGTAAAGGTACGGAGAAAAAGGATCCTAATACCACAAAATATTGCGACATGGGCTGATAAGCCAAACGACACTGTTAGTAAAATAGTTTTGTTTGTCTAGACTCGACATCGACCAAGGAGTTGGAAAGGGGTGTCCTACAGGCAATCGGCTCTGATACCAACTTGTGACGCCCCCAAAATCAAGTCGTGTACAGTAATCATACACGCAAGGTACACGATCGAGATCGGGGACTCACGGTAAGATATCACAACACAACTCTACAAATAAAAATAATACATGATGTTTAATATAAGACAGGGGCCACGAGGGCTCGAATACAACAGCTCGAGAGCACAAAGTTAGCGGAAGCAATAGTATCTGAGTACAGACACGAGATACACATGATTTGCCTTAAGAAGGCTAGCACAAAAACAATAACGATCGAAAAGGCGAGGCCTCCTGGCTAGGAACCTCCAAACTACTCCTGGTCAAAGGGGAACTCGACGTCGTAGAAGGCATCGGGGATCTTCACGTTTCGGTGGTCAGCTTCGGGGATATCCTGCTCCTGGCTCCACCTTCGACTGCAGCGGCCGATCAGGCAAAACAAAAAGGGGGAAATAAAGCAAGGGTGAGTATCTAGCATACCCGCGAGTCTTACGTCCGCTACTAAGCAATTATGCATTGGTATCAAATGGAAAGGGGATGTTGTATATAGTGGACTGCAAGGTAGAAAGTCAGAACAAGGATGAGAAGCTAGGCCTATCTAAGACTAGCATCTTCCGATGAGTCTTGCAGCATGAGAAGAGAATAGCCAACAATTCAATATAAAGCATAAAGCAACAATGCAGTAAAAGTTGTTGCAGCATTGTATAATAGTAAGTTGTATTAGATATCAATTATCAATGCCTCCGAGAATCCTTCCTCGACTTCCCTGCGAGGAAGAAAACCCGAAACAAACAGTTTAGTAGTATTAGTTTGTAGTAGTAGAGTCTGGCTTCAGCATAAAGCGTCATGTTATCGTGGACACGGCTAGCCGAATAAATTTTCATCCCTGCAGGGGCTTCACTACTGTTAGCCTACACGCTCAGATCTCCAGGGTGGCGTACACCTTGTTAGGGAATGCCCCGCCGAGGCTATCCGATACGCCGAAGTCCATCCTTCAAGCTCAATAGAGAGGCCATCCGCCGCTCCAAATCCTAAGCACAAATGGACTTTGGACCCCTGCCCTTTGTACTCCTGCACGGTACGCAACTGGCCGGTGAAGCAGACCCACCTCCCACTACCGGAGTAGGCGGTCCAAGCCCGCCAATCATCCCGAGGTAAAGCTGACGTCTGAAGAGCCATCGAACGAGGCTACAACGCAGAGGGCCCACACCGTAATCCCATGTGGAGGTAGTGTGTATAGGGCACGTCGACCCACTCAAGTCATACACCTGACCCATTAAGAATTTTATTATTTTCTGTCGGGACAACCGTTATCGTTGCCCTTATCCGGGTGAGTCGCGGACAACGACGGCAGCCAGGTCCACCCCTGTAACACCCTCAGTTCCTGTAACAGTAATCATCATCACTGTTTGTTAATCACTGTTATCCCCTGTCCCTAATCAAACTTTGCTTCTACTCTTTTCAAACCATGCTGGTTGGTAATCAAAACCCAAAGCACAATGCATCTTGCTCATCAAGAAATCAAACCCTAGTTGAAACTACTTTAAATGGAAACTAAAACAAAAGTGCTCAATTAAAGTTGTTCCAAAAATCATGGAACTATTTTTGTAAATTGCCTAAAATCATTATAATCATGTTGGACATACTTTGGTAATTTTTGGAGTTGTAGAAAATTCCAAACAATTCAAAAAGTAGGTTAAAACCCCTACTTTGGGCATTTAATAATTAAAAGAAATACCTAATGATTTTATTATACTACAAAAAATTTTGTGGCACCTCAGTAATATGTAACACTAATTTACAAACACCAAATACATTTTTACAAAATGGGGAGGCAGTTATTTTTGTTGCAACAAAGATCTACAGAATACAAAACGAAAGGAAATTTGGAGAACGCTATCTATCGCCCTGTGCAACGGCCCACCTAGCCCAGGCCCACCCCCCACGGTTGTCTTCTTCCCCCCAACCACCCCCACCTGCTCCCGTACGGCAGCCCGCCGTGGGCACGCCGCTGCCAGGCCGGCCCCGCCCTTCACCTGTTCCCTGCCGCCGCGGACGCGATAGGAACGAAGCCCCCGACCCCCTGGACACCCTCCCCCTCTCCTTCCCCTCCTCCTCTTCTCTCACGCCTCGGGGAAAGATCGCCGAGGGCCGTCGTCGCCATTGCCGTGGCCAAGCGCGGCCAACGTGCTCCCGCCGCCTCGTCGTGTTGTCTAGGAGCCGCCTCGCCGTCGACTACGTCACCCACCGCTAGGAATCGAGCCCGAGTCCACCACATCGAGCGCTACTTCACCGACTTCGTCTTCAGCTCCGGTGGGATCCGCGACGAATTCCGGCAGCTCCAAGCCCTCCCCGAGCCCGCTTCCCTCCTCTACACCTCCTCGGTGAGCTGCTGCACCATCGCCAAGTTCCCCTGTGGCCTCATTTGCGCCGTTACCATCCCCGCCATTGTATCCGTGGGCTCGCCGCCGTGGTGGGGTTCGCCGCCGTGGCGTAGAGCCCGCGTTTGGCACGCCATATGCGTCGTCGCGTACTGCATGCTCCCAGGAGCCGAACCGGTAGCACCCGCCCAACCCAACGCGCTAGAAGGACGTCCCCGTCGAGTCCGTGTACTGGCCTCCGCCGTCGTCGACCGTGGCGTCGTCTCCGACCACCTCCGGCCATGGGATAGCCACCGTTCGACGCGCGAGTAGCCCCTCTTCCGAACGCCACCAACCACGCCTCCTCCCGTGGGTTATGGCGAGCGCACGGCCAACGCCGGCGTGCTCTGCCTCGCCGTCGGCGAGTTGTGCGGCTGACCAGTGGGGCCCCCACGTCAGAAACGTGATTAGGGGTTAATCTCACCCCTAATGGGCCACTGACTGTGGACCCCCCCCCCCCGGCTAATTACTCTGTTAGGTTAACTGAGAGGTTTAACTGAATAATAAACCCCCACCGTCACTGACATGTGGGTACCCTAGTCATTAAATTAATTAAACATGTTTAATTAACACTGGAGTCAATGACACCTGGGCCCCCCTTGTCAGTTTGATTTTAAAATATTTTAAAAGAAATTCCAGAGGCTGACATGTGGGTCTAGAGGCATTTTCTAATTTAATTAAATGTTTTATAAATAACAGAGGCTGACATGTGGGTCCCACATGTCAGCACTGTTTTGGATAATGTTTTGGATAATGTTGTTAAAATAATAAAAGAAATTCAGAAAATCATTTAATTTGATTTAAATTTTGAAATTCAATAACTTTTAAACCGTAACTCGGATTCAAAAACTTTATACATGAAAGTTGATCAGAAAAATATAATGAATACGAATACGCTATCCGTATGTCTACCACACCCCTCTAACACAACGAACATCGAACATTCCCCCTCCGGACCGTTTGTCCGATAAATTGTCCGGTACTGATAGAGTGCCCGGATGAATTTATTCCGAACACGAAAGTTCTCCGGAATAGTTCAACTAACACGGATACACCCCCCTTATGTTTGTCCGGTAACCACGACACCTCCGGCTTGATCCTTCCCCCTTCGGACACCCTGTCCGGTAATCACCCGGAGCCGGTAGTTCATCCTCTGATGAATTTCCGTTCCGAGCAACGTGCATTGCACTGCGTTAGAATACCGATAACATTTCATCTGTCATAGTATGCATCTGTTTGTATATGCTTGCTGTGTATTTACTGTTTCTTCCCCCCTTAATCTTCGGTAGACCCCGCTGCCGCCATCGACTACACCGCTGCTGAGTACGAATACGTTGTCGACGACCCTACTACTACCGTCGAGCTTGCAGGCAAGCAGAGCCATTCTCTTCCCCAGATATCGCCTATCTTTCCGTACATTTCTTGCACTAGGCATTGTTACTGCTGCTGCTACGATTACAATCCTATTCAATTGCATAGCCTGATTTTGTCGCCCCTTGATGTGCCTTCCTTTATCCTATGCTGCCTATTATTATTATGCATTATTCAGTAGTGAGCCCTGCGCCTTGTTAGCTAGGATTAGATAGAGGGCCGTGATCACTCAGGGGAGTGAGCGCGGATACAAATATTATATCTGCACAGGTACGGTACAATGCAAACACCGTCTAAGGCCCCTATCTGGGTTATGCCTAGTCACCTCAAGTGTGAGCTATCAAGGAGTAATCCTTGTACTCCACTCGAGGCTGACTTTGTCTTGCCGCCATAGGGTCCTGAACGACGATTGTCCTTAAAGGTAAGAAGTCGGGCGACCCAACGGTGCCCGCGAGAGGTATTGCGACGGGACGACAGGGAGGGTACGACCAGTGTACCGGTGTGCTTGGCCCCTGATCGTTGGCCGCGAGAGTTACCAAACTACGAAAGTCGAGCTCCTCCCGGAGCACACGCGAGACAAGGTAAGGAGACGGTTCACCTTGTTGGTAACCGCAGTGACTTGGTGGGACGACAGGGCAGGCACCGATGTACTGGTGGTCCTGGCTGCTGTCGTTGTCCGCGGGTCAGTTAAGTCGAGGCAACGATAACGGTTGTCACGCAGGTTAATTAAAATGCTAAATGGTTCAGTGAATGTCTTGAGTTGGCTATATGCCATGTACGCACTACCTACCCGTGGGAACTACGAGTTATGGGCTCCTCCGCTTCTTAATGTCGTCCGAGGACTCTTCAGAGGTCAGCAGTATCGCGGCCTGCGCCGGGAAGTGGTGTTGTCTTATTTGCCGCGGTAGTGTGGTTTGTATTTGCTTTGATTTAACTTCACCGGCCAGCCTCGCACCGTGCAGGAGTACGTCGGGGTTAGGGTCCAAAGCCCCGCGTACATAGGATATAGTCCGGCGGATGACCTCTCTGTTGAGTTTGAAAGATGGGCTATGAAGTGTCGGATAGCCTCGGTGGAGCGTTCCCTAACAAGGTTCCCGCCACCCTGGAGATCCGTGCGTGTAGCGTAACACAAGTGCACCCCTGCAGGGAAGATTAATCTATTCGAATAGCCGTGTCCACGGTAACAGGACGCTTTATGCTGAAGCTGGATCTTACCACTAGAAACTATTATTAAACTATATGGTTCCGTGTTTTCTTCCTCGCGGGGATGTCTAGGAGGTGGACTCGGAGGCATTGTTAATTATTACAACTTATTATTATTCAATGTTGCAGCAACTTCTGCTTCATTGTTACTTTATGCTTTATATAAACTGTTGGCTGATTCTTACCTCATGCTGCAAGACATCGTCGGAAGATGCTAGTCTTCGTTAGGCCTAGCTTCTTATCCTTGCTCTGGATTTCTGTCTTTCAGTCCACTATATACAACCTCTTCTTTCCGCTGATACAATGCATAATGCTTAGTAGCGGACGTAAGACTCGCGGGTATACTAGATACTCACCTGCTTTATTTCCTTTACTGTTTTGCCTGATCGGCCGCTGCAGCCGACGTTGGAGCTCAGGAGCAGGAGTACCCCGGAGGCGCCTACTACGACGTCGAGTTCCCCGTTGACCAGGAGTAGTTCGGTGGATCCCAGGCAGGAGGCCTCGCCTTTTCGTTCTGTATCTCTGATGTGATTTGTGCTAGCCTTCTTAAGGCAAAACTTGACTAACTATGTCTGTACTCAGATATTATGGCTTGTATGACTTATATATTCGGGTCCGCGTGACCCCCTCTATTGTAATATATTTGTTTATCCTTTTGTGTTTAGTGTTGTACTGTGATATTATCACCGTGGCACCCTAATCTCAGTCGTGTACCCTATGTGTATGATTACTGTACACAGTCTGATTTTGGGGGCGTCACAAGTTGGTATCAGAGCCGACTGCCTGTAGGAAGCCACCCCACCACTACTTGGTCGATGTTGAGTCTAGACTTTGAAAAACTATTTTGCTAACTTAATATTTGGCTTATGGGCCCACATCGATGTCACTACGTGTGATATCTATGGTATTAGGATCCTTTTCTCCTTACCTATGCTCTGGGAATCTGCTCTCTTATCCTTGCTGGTAAGTTTTACAAAATCTGACATTAGGATCACGTTCTCTTGATTCCACCCGGCGTTTTTGGTGCTTCCCCCCATTGATTGAGTCGTGTCGCAGGCGTCGTACGCCAGATCCCAGACCGCAGATCCCATTCTCATTCTTGGCAGGCCGCGCGTTCTCTGGCATCAACTCCTGTGGCCAACAGTTTTCTTGCGGCGTGATTGACATAGTAGAATCTATGTCGCGTCGTGTACTCCTTACCGCGGTCTGCGCGCCGCCTAGAGAGTCCTTTTTCCTTAATTTCTACGACGTTACGCTGCCCGATTTTCGATTGATTCTGTGTGCGAATGTGTATGTCTTATATGACTACTCCTTTATATATCTGCGCCCCTTTTCGTTGTCGTTTTTACTTCAGTCTTGATTCCGGTATCTCGTTAAATTTTCATCGCTGAAATACCCATGTTAAATTCTAGCAGGATGGCTGGTCGTGGTGGTCGTGGTCGTGGTCGTGCTGCCAACGACCCACCTCCGCCGCCGGATTACATGGCCGCGATGATGCAGCAGTTCGAGATGAATCGTCAGTTCATGCAGAACATCATGGCTCAGTTCCCCCAGCCGAATCAGAATGGGCACCACCATCAGCATGCCACTGTGACTCTGCACGACTTCACCCGCCTCAACCCCACTATGTTCCGCAACACTGTTCAGCCGCTGGATGCTGATGACTGGCTTCGCGACATCACTCACGAGCTGGAGTCCGCTAATGTCGATCCAGCCGACTATGTGAACTTTGCGTCTTATCATCTGAAAGGCGCCGCTGCTCAGTGGTGGAGCACCCACAAGCGTTCCCTGCCAGTTGAAGAAGTCATCACTTGGGATGACTTTCAGTCTGCTTTCCGCGCCCGCTACATTCCTCAGGGGATCATGGATCGTAAGGCGGAAGAATTCCGTAACCTCACTCAGGGCGACATGACTGTTGAAGCCTATCAGCGCGAGTTCCTCAACCTCTCTCGCTATGTGGAAGGAGAGATCACCACTGATGCTCGCAGGCAGCAGAAGTTCCGTCGTGGCCTCAACCCAGAACTCAGGCTCGCTCTTGCCGTTCATGATTTCGCCAACTTCGCCACCATGGTGAACAAGGCTATCACCGTCGAGACTGCCCAGATGGAGCACAAGAACTCTCTGAAGCGTTATCGTGACGTTGGCTCATCTTCGGGCGCAACGCAGAAGCGTCGTATCTGGCTCCCTACCAGTGTGACTCATTCAGATGTCCCTGCTCCGAGGCCGTCTTATGCCGCACCCCGTCTGCCTCAACCACCGCAGATGCCAAGAGCTCTGCCTGCACCACCCAATGCTACACCCCTTCGTCCTCAGGATGGATTATGCTTCACGTGCCGCCAACCGGGGCATTTTTCCAGAGAGTGCCCCCAGAAACAGAAGCAACTGGTAGTTCACCACGCTGGCCGTGGAAATTGTCGTGGCAACAACAGGACCCCCAACTATAATACTGGGTCTGCTGCTTATGCTCGTGGACATGCTAACCACGTCAATGTTGAAGAAGCTCAGCAACAACCCGCTACCGTGATGGCTACCCTTCTCGTTAATTCTGTATATGCTGCTGTTTTATTTGATACAGGAGCATCGCATTCATTCATGTCGGAAGCATTTGCATTTTCGCATAACTTCAAGTACGAAACGATGAAACCACCGATGGTTGTTCGCACCCCGATTGGCCAATGCCGAACCACCATGATAGTGCCAAACACCACCATTGAAATCGAAGGAGTTGAATTCTTTGCGTCGCCCATCCTCCTGAAGTCTTCTACCATAGACCTCATTCTGGGAATGGATTGGTTGAAATTTCACGATGCCGCACTGTATTGTGGCACCAAGTCTGTCCAGCTTTTTCACCCCTCCGGTGGGATTGTTAACCACACCGCCCGAGTTACCCGTAATGCTGAAACACGGATCTTTATGATGAATGCTTTGAATGTCTCACCTTTGAAAGACATCGAGAACGTTCCGGTCGTTCGCGATTTTCCCGACGTCTTCCCAGAAGAACTGTCGGGAATACCCCCGATCAGAGAAGTTGAATTCGTCATCGACTTGAAGCCAGGCACTATTCCTATTGCCAAGCGTCCTTACAAGATGCCGCCACATGAACTCCTTGAACTTAAGGAGGAAATTGACAAGGCACTTCAGAAAGGATTCATTCGCCCCAGCTCCTCAGCTTGTGGAGCACCTTCGCTCTTTGTCAAGAAGAGCGATGGGACAAACCGATTGGTCCAAGATTATCGGCCCATTAACCAAGCCACCATCCAGAACAAATACCCACTTCCCCGGATCAACGATCTGTATGATCAACTTGCCGGATCCAAGGTGTTTTCTAAACTCGACTTGAGGTTGGGTTATCACCAAATCCGAGTCCGTGATGAGGACATTCCGAAGACTGCCTTCATTACTCGCTATGGTTCATACGAGTACACCGTCATGTCCTTTTGCTTAACCAATGCTCCAGCCACCTTCTCCAGATTGATGAATTATATTTTCATGGAGTACCTCGACCAGTTCGTCGTGGTTTATCTGGATGATATATTGATATATTCCAGGAATGAAGAAGAACATGCTGAACATCTTCGTCTTATACTGGAGAAGTTTCGAGAACACAAACTCTACGCTAAGTATTCTAAGTGTGAGTTCTGGCTTCCCGAAGTAACCTACCTTGGACATGTGATTTCCAAGGATGGCATTGCCGTCACCCCAGAACGTATCCAGGCTATTCTGGACTGGACTCCTCCCAAGACCGTCAAGCAAGTCCGCAGTTTTCTCGGGCTCGCTAGCTATTGCCGCCGTTTCGTCGAGAATTTCTCCAAGATTGCCAGGCCTCTGACTAATCTGCTTCACAAAGGCGTCAAGTTTGAGTGGACAGATAAATGTCAAGAAAGTTTTCAAGCACTCAAGGACAAGCTAACTTCTCCCCCGGTGCTCGCTCCCCCTGATACTCAGAAGGACTTCGTGATATATTGCGACACGTCTCGTCAAGGATTAGGCTGTGTCCTATTGCAAGAGCGCAAAGTGATTGCTTATGGCTCTCGACAGTTGCGTGCTCACGAAGACAAATACCCAACACATGATCTCGAATTGGCAGCAGTAATTTATGCATTGAAGCTGTGGCGACATTACCTCGTCGGTAATCGTTGCGAGGTCTACACCGATCACCAAAGTCTGAAGTACCTGTTTACTCAGCCAGACCTGAATCTTCGTCAACAACGATGGCTCGAAACAATAGCCGACTTCAACATGGATATTTCGTATACCCCGGGCAAGGCTAATGTGATGGCCGATGCCTTGAGCCGCAAAGCTTACTGTTCTGAACTTGAGGTTCAGGTGCAGCAACCACCTCTGTATGAAGAGTTTCTCAAGTTGAATCTCGAGATTGTTCCTCAAGGTTACGTCAATAACCTGGTTCTCGAGTCAAATCTCGACGCCCTCATCAAGAGTAGACAATCTCTGGCCCCTGACATTGTGAAGATCAAGCAGGACATCGCCGAAGGAAAGCCTTCCTCTTTTACCATTGATGCTAATGATGGTGATACTGTGTACTTCAAGGGCCGCTTGGTAGTTCCTGTGAGCCCGCCCCTCATTAACTGTGGTCCGGATATCATGGAAGAAGCCCATAATTCTCCCTTGTCAATCCACCCTGGCACTAACAAGATGTATAAAGACCTTCGTCAACAGTACTGGTGGCCGTTCATGAAGCAAGATATCGCTCGCTTTGTTTCCAAATGTGACGTTTGCATTCGCGTCAAAGCCGGACATCAGAAGCCTGCTGGTTGGTTGCGACCACTCCCTCCTCCTGATTGGAAGTGGGACAAAGTCGAGATGGATTTCGTCACCGGTTTTCCTAAGTCACAGAAAGGTAACGATGCCATCTTTGTCATCATCGACCGATTTTCCAAGATTGCACACTTCCTGCCGGTCAAGGAGACGATCACTGCTAGTCAATTAGCACACTTGTATATCTCCCGAATTGTGTCACTCCACGGTATTCCGATGGAGATCAGTTCAGACCGTGGCAGCATTTTCACCTCACGATACTGGAATAGTTTCATGGAAGCTTTCGGGACTCGTCTGAATCTCAGCACCGCTTATCACCCCCAGTCGCAAGGCCAAGTTGAACGAGTTAATCAAGTGCTGGAAGACATGCTTCGCGCTTGTGTACTTTCTTTCGGCATGAAATGGGAGGATGCCCTCCCGTACGCGGAATTCTCGTACAACAATAGCTATCAGGCTAGCTTGAAGATGGCCCCCTTCGAAGTTCTATACGGACGTAAATGTCGAACCCCCCTGAATTGGTCAGGAACTGGGGAACGACCCTACTTCGGACCGGATCTTGTCCAAGAAGCTGAAGAACAAGTTTGCATTGTGCAGGAAAATCTCAAGGCTGCACAGTCTCGTCAGAAGAGCAACTATGACCGTAAACACCGTGAAATGGAGTATCAGCCTGGTGAATACGCTTACCTCCGTGTCACTCCCATGAGGGGCACTCATCGCTTCGGTATCAAGGGCAAGTTGGCTCCTCGCTACATTGGGCCGTTCCGTATCCTTTCCAGGAGTGGACCCGTGGCATACCGGCTGGAATTGTCGCCGAACCTCTCCCAAGTCCATGATGTCTTCCATGTGTCGCAACTCCGTCGTTGCTTCAAGGATCCTATCCGCGAAGTGGAACATGATATGATTGAGTTGCAACAAGACTTAACTTATCGAGAACATCCGAGCCGCATTCTCGATCAGTCTGAGCGTCGAACCCGCAACAAGACCGTCAAGTTCCTCAAGGTCCAGTGGTCGAATCATTCTGAAGATGAAGCCACCTGGGAACGCGAAGATCGCCTTCGCGATGAATACCCCGATCTTTTCCTCGCTACCACTTAAATTCTCGGGACGAGAATTCTTGTAGTGGGGGAGATTTGTAACACCCTCAGTTCCTGTAACAGTAATCATCATCACTGTTTGTTAATCACTGTTATCCCCTGTCCCTAATCAAACTTTGCTTCTACTCTTTTCAAACCATGCTGGTTGGTAATCAAAACCCAAAGCACAATGCATCTTGCTCATCAAGAAATCAAACCCTAGTTGAAACTACTTTAAATGGAAACTAAAACAAAAGTGCTCAATTAAAGTTGTTCCAAAAATCATGGAACTATTTTTGTAAATTGCCTAAAATCATTATAATCATGTTGGTCATACTTTGGTAATTTTTGGAGTTGTAGAAAATTCCAAACAATTCAAACAGTAGGTTAAAACCCCTACTTTGGGCATTTACTAATTAAAAGAAATACCTAATGATTTTATTATACTACAAAAAATTTTGTGGCACCTCAGTAATATGTAACACTAATTTACAAACACCAAAAACATTTTTACAAAATGGGGAGGCAGTTATTTTTGTTGCAACAAAGATCTACAGAATACAAAACAAAAGGAAATTGGGAGAACGCTATCTATCACCCTGTGCAACGGCCCACCTAGCCCAGGCCCACCCCCCACGGTTGTCTTCTTCCCCCCAACCACCCCCACCTGCTCCCGTACGGCAGCCCGCCGTGAGCACGCCGCTGCCAGGCCGGCCCCGCCCTTCACCTGCTCCCTGCCGCCGCGGACGCGATAGGAACGAAGCCCCCGACCCCCTGGACACCCTCCCCCTCTCCTTCCCCTCCTCCTCTTCTCTCATGCCTCAGGGAAAGATCGCCGAGGGCCGTCGTCGCCATTGCCGTGGCCAAGCGCGGCCAACGTGCTCCCGCCGCTTCGCCGTGTTGTCCAGGAGCCGCCTCGCCGTCGACTACGTCACCCACCGCTAGGAATCGAGCCCGAGTCCACCACATCGAGCGCTACTTCACCGACTTCGTCTTCGGCTCCGGCGGGATCCGCGACGAATTCCGGCAGCTCCAAGCCCTCCCCGAGCCCGCTGCCCTCCTCTACACCTCCTCGGTGAGCTGCTGCACCATCGCCAAGTTCCCCCGTGGCCTCATTTGCGCCGTTACCATCCCCGCCTTTGTAGCCGTGGGCAAGCCGCCGTGGTGGGGTTCGCCGTCGTGGCGTAGAGCCCGCGTTTGGCACGCCATACGTGTCGTCGCGTACTGCATGCTCCCAGGAGCCGAAACCAGTAGCACCCGCCCAACCCAACGCGCTAGAAGGACGTCCCCGTCGAGTCCGTGTACTGGCCTCCGCCATCGTCGACCGTGGCGTCCTCTCCGACCACCTCCGGCCACGGGATAGCCACCGTTCGACGCGCGAGTAGCCCCTCTTCCGAACGCCACCAACCACGCCTCCTCCCGTGGGTTATGGCGAGCGCACGGCCAACACCGGCGTGCTCTGCCTCGCCGTCGGCGAGTTGTGCGGCTGACCAGTGGGACCCCCACGTCAGAAACGTGATTAGGGGTTAATCTCACCCCTAATGGGCCATTGACTGTGGACCCCCCCCCCCCCGGCTAATTACTCTGTTAGGTTAACTGAGAGGTTTAACTGAATAATAAACCCCCACCGTCACTGACATGTGGGTCCCCTAGTCATTAAATTAATTAAACATGTTTAATTAACACTGGAGTCAATGACACCTGGGCCCCCCTTGTCAGTTTGATTTTAAAAGATTTTAAAAGAAATTCCAGAGGCTGACATGTGGGTCCAGAGGCATTTTCTAATTTAATTAAATGTTTTATAAATAACAGAGGTTGACATGTGGGTCCCACATGTCAGCACTGTTTTGGATAATGTTTTGGATAATGTTGTGGATAATGTTGTTAAAATAATAAAAGAAATTCAGAAAATCATTTAATTTGATTTAAATTTTGAAATTCAATAACTTTTAAACCGTAACTCGGATTCAAAAACTTTATACATGAAAGTTGATCAGAAAAATATAACGATTACGAATACGCTATCCGTATGTCTACCACACCCCTCTAACACAACGAACATCGAACATTCCCCCTCCGGACCGTTTGTCCGATAAATTGTCCGGTACTGATAGAGTGCCCGGATGAATTTATTCCGAGCACGAAAGTTGTCCGGAATGGTTCAACTAACACGGATACACCCCCTTATGTTTGTCCGGTAACCACGACACCTCTGGCTTGATCCTTCCCCCTCCGGACACCCTGTCCGGTAATCACCCGGAGCCGGTAGTTCATC
The DNA here is from genome assembly GCA_950022295.1 of Bromus sterilis. Taxonomy (NCBI): domain Eukaryota; kingdom Viridiplantae; phylum Streptophyta; class Magnoliopsida; order Poales; family Poaceae; genus Bromus; species Bromus sterilis. Next base: position 117,065,963 of record OX465599.1, read on the forward strand.
CTCTGATGAATTTCCGTTCCGAGCAACGTGCATTGCACTGCGTTAGAATACCGATAACATTTCATCTGTCATATTATGCATCTGTTTGTATATGCTTGCTGTGTATTTACTGTTTCTTCCCCCCTTAATCTTCGGTAGACCCCGCTGCCGCCGTCGACTACACCGCTGCTGAGTACGACTACGTTGTCGACGACCCTACTACTACCGTCGAGCTTGCAGGCAAGCAGAGCCATTCTCTTCCCCAGATATCGCCTATCTTTCCGTAAATTTCTTGCACTAGGCATTGTTACTGCTGCTGCTACAATTACAATCCTATTCAATTGCATAGCCTGATTTTGTCGCCCCTTGATGTGCCTTCCTTTATCCTATGCTGCCTATTATTATTATGCATTATTCAGCAGTGAGCCCTGCGCATTGTTAGCTAGGATTAGATAGAGGGCCGTGATCACTCAGGGGAGTGAACGCGGATACAAATATTATAACTGCACAGGTACGGTACGAAGAAGACACCGCCAAAGGCCCCTATCTGGGTTATGCCTAGTCACCTCAAGTGTGAGCTATCAAGGAGTAATCCTTGTACTCCCCTCGAGGCTGACTTTGTCTTACCGCCTTAGGGTCCTGAACAACGATTGTCCTTCAGGTAAGAAGTCGGGCGACCCAACGGTGCCCGCGAGAGGTATTGCGACGGGACGACAGGGAGGGTACGACCAGTGTACCGGTGTGCTTGGCCCCTGATCGTTGGCCGCGAGAGTTACCAAAACCACGAAAGTCGAGCTCCTCTAGGAGCACACGCGAGACAAGGTAAGGAGACGGTTCACCTTGTTGGTAACCGCAGTGACTTGGTGGGACGACAGGGCAGGCACCGATGCACTGGTGGTCCTAGCTGCTGTCGTTGTCCGCGGGTCAGTTAAGTCGAGGCAACGATAACGGTTGTCACGCAGGTTAATTAAAATGCTAAATGGTTCAGTGAATGTCTTGAGTTGGCTATATGCCATGTACGCACTACCTACCCGTGGGAATTACGAGTTATGGGCTCCTCTGCTTCGTAGTGTCGTCCGAGGACTCTTCAGACGTCAGCAGTACTGCGGCCTGCGCCGGGAAGTGGTGTTGTCTTATTTGCCGCGGCAGTGTGATTTGTATTTGCTTTGATTTAACTTCACTGGCCAGCCTCGCACCGTGCAGGAGTACGTCGGGGTTAGGGTCCAAAGCCCCGCGTACATAGGATATAGTCCGGCGGATGACCTCTCTGTTGAGTTTGAAAGATGGGCTATGAAGTGTCGGATAGCCTCGGTGGAGCGTTCCCTAACAAGGTTCCCGCCACCCTGGAGATCCGTGCGTGTAGCGTAACACAAGTGCACCCCTGCAGGGAAGATTAATCTATTCGAATAGCCGTGTCCACGGTAACAGGACGCTTTATGCTGAAGCTGGATCTTACCACTAGAAACTATTATTAAACTCTATGGTTCCGGGTTTTCTTCCTCGCGGGGATGTCGAGGAGGTGGACTCGGAGGCATTGTTAATTATTACAACTTATTATTATTCAATGTTGCAGCAACTTCTGCTTCATTGTTACTTTATGCTTTATATAAACTGTTGGCTGATTCTTACCTCATGCTGCAAGACATCGTCGGAAGATGCTAGTCTTCGTTAGGCCTAGCTTCTTATCCTTGCTCTGGATTTCTGTCTTTCAGTCCACTATATACAGCCTCTTCTTTTCGTTGATACAATGCATAATGCTTAGTAGCGGACGTAAGACTCGCGGGTATACTAGATACTCACCTGCTTTATTTCCTTTACTGTTTTGCCTGATCGGCCGCTGCAGCCGACGTTGGCGCTCAGGAGCAGGAGTACCCCGGAGGTGCCTACTACGACGTCGAGTTCCCCGTTGACCAGGAGTAGTTCGGTGGATCCCAGGCAGGAGGCCTCGCCTTTTCGTTCTGTATCTCTGATGTGATTTGTGCTAGCCTTCTTAAGGCAAAACTTGACTAACTATGTTTGTACTCAGATATTATGGCTTATATGACTTATATATTCGGGTCCGCGTGACCCCCTCTATTGTAATATATTTGTTTATCCTTTTGTGTTTAGTGTTGTACTGTGATATTATCACCGTGGCACCCTAATCTCAGTCGTGTACCCTGTGTATATGATTACTGTACACGGTCTGATTTTGGGGGCGTCACAACCCCCATAACTAGAGCCGGTGGCCGCCTGCCCTGTCGTCCCACCAACTCGTGCGGTTACCAACAAGGTGAACCGTCTCCTTACCTTATCTCGCGTGTTCTCTTTTAAGACCCCGACTTTCGTACAACAGGGTATCTCACGGCCAACGAGCAAGGACCAGGCCCACGATGGTATCCGCCTGTCCTGCCGTCCCGATACAATCCATGCGCGGGCACCGTTGGGTTACCCGTCTCCTTACCTTTAAGGACACCAGTTGATTCAGGTGCCTACCATCAAGTGAAACCAGGAGGAATCATCCTCGATGGTACACTTCAAGAGGTTCGACTGAGACATGAGTGGAATGAACTAAAGAGGAGTATCCTCGTATCATCCCGGTGGTGCTACGCTACTGAGCCGGCGACGAGAGTGAAATACGAGTCCATCCACTCGTAAGTCAAACTAGAAGCGACTCGGAGAGTCTCGACGTTGTAGGTTACCCTTGGGCGTCTGCTCTGTACCGTACCTGTTGCAGTTATAATACTAATAATAATAAGAACAGTCCTGCGTTCACTCCCAGAGTGATCACTGCCCGCTATCTAATCCTAGTTGACTAACAATACGCAGGGCTAACTACTGAATATAATATATATATATAATTAATAGGCAGCATAGGATAAAGGAAGGTACATCAAGGGGCGACAATGACAAGCTATGCAATTGAATAGGTAAGCAATGTAGTAGCAGTAGTAACAATGCCTAGTGCAAGAAATGTACGGAAAAGATGGGCAATATCTGGGGAAGGAAAATGGCTTTGCTTGCCTGGAAGCTCGGTAGTAGCGGTACGATCGTCGACGAAGTAGTCGTACTCGGCAACGATGTCGTCGGTGGCAGCAACGAGGACTATCGGAGAATAAGGGGGGAGAAACAATACAATAATAGCAATACAAATACAAGACATGACATACGCGCCGTTGACTGTGTTCTAACGCAGTACAAGGTGTATTGCCCGGAGCAGGAATTTATCCGGGGATGACTCATCTGTACCGTTTGATTACCGGACAGATGATCCGGAGGGGGAAGGTTCCATGTCTGCAGTGTTAGAGACATATGACAGGCATGTGGATAGTGTATCCGTGCTCGGTGATTCATTCTGAATAACTTTTATATTCAGAACATTTTCATCCGGAAAGTTTTACCAGCTCCGGTCGTCTGACAGACAGATGAACCGGAGGGGAATTGTTTCACGTTCGGTACTTTAGAGGGGTGCAGTGGGTATACGGTTAGCGTAATCTTAATCAATGTATTTTTCTGAGCAACTTCCATGAATAAAGTATTTTCATATGAGCTACGATTTATTTATATGAATTTTTTTAAAGTTTAATTGATTTTCGAGAATATTTTAATTCAAATTAATAACAGTAAATACTTTTTATATTTAGACGGAGCCAGCCACAGTCAATGACATGTGGGGCCGGTGGGTACACTCAATAGTTGACCATTCAAGGTTGACTGGTCAACAGGGTCAATGTGGGGGCCACAAGTCATTGCCTCATTTCTAAATTCTCTGAAATATCACTAAGTCTGGGGATTTTTGGTGAGAATTATCAATCGGCCGCTTTCAATGACCTACGGTTTGGGGTTCTGCCCAACCGACGAGTTAGTGCTTTATATAAAAGTTGAAAAAAAATTGTAAACTCGAATCTGGTACTGAAGGAAAATTCATTATAGCTCATTTGCTAAACTAAACCTTTGCCGAAAAAGTGCTACATGACGATAATTCCAGGAACTGTGAGAAGATGCAAAGTTCGTCATATAATTGTCGTTGATCTATAGGTAAATTGGAGATACATCCAGTATGTGTTTTGCGCTATATCATGTGTACAACCATGCCATGCCCTTTGATGGCATGACAGATCCTTGCAGCACAATTATCCACTGTGCCAAAGTGTCTAGCGGGTCAACTCTGGTTGAAGTTTATTATAAATCCATAGTTTGCGATTTTTGTAGAATTTAATCCGTGCAATATTGGAAATTGGTTCAATGGAGAAAATCAAAGTTTGTTAGATGTACCACATACTAGCATAACTTTCATCTATGTTAATTTTGGTTTGCATTATTTTGTTATTGTCCAAATGGGGTGTCCAGTAGCAGTTTTTTCCACACTTACCCATTTTTTTCTTCAGGTTCAGTAGGTAGAAGCACCAGCAGCAATAGCACGCAGGGGGGCATGGCCATGAGCAGCAGGGGCGAGGTGCAGGGGGGCGCACAGGCATGGCCACGGAGGGGGCTGCGGGCGTGGCCGGGCGCAGCAAGCGCGTGCATAGGGAGAGGAGGGGGTGCTCACAAGCGGGAAGGGCGGTTGCCGGAGCACCGAACGAGGTGGTGAGCACCGAACAGGGTCGGCCGAGGCTGGGGGGCAGCATGCGCATCCACTACACGGCCACACAGGGGGCGCACGCAGAGGCGGCGGCCGTGGTCACGGCGGCGCCCAGCGCCAGTGAGCCATGGCGGCCAGGGTTGGCCGTAGCCGCGCTAGAGGGGAGCGGGCGACGAGCCCGTGGGGTGGAGCCAGTGCACCGAATGAGGGGGGGTCCAGGGCGGGGCAGCCTGTAGGTCGAGGCGGTCGGGGCTTGTCGGAGTTGGCCGAGGCCGGCGACGTCCAGGGGGGAGAGGGGGGTGATACGTCCAAAACATATCTATAATTTCTGGTTGCTCAATGCATCTTTTGTGTGATATTGCTATGATATTGATGATCTTCCATACACTTTTGATCATATATGGACTAACCTATTAACTCAGTGCACCCCAGTGCCGATTCCTGTTTTCTGTTGTTTTTGTATTTCAAGTTTTCCCATTACTTACAGTGCGAGAAAAATTCCGGGGAAAATATAGGAAAAATCAGCGTACAGGAATCTTCGGGAAGAGCCCAAGTGGGGCCAGGGGGGAGCCAGGAGTGGCCCAGGCGGCCACTTGGCGCGGCCACCCCCTAGGCCGCGCCAGGGGGGCGCCTGGGGCTCCTGGTCCACCTCTGGCTGCCCCCCTTCGCCTATATATCCCTCTCATCCTGAAACCCTCGAGGACATAACCCTTTTTCGCGATCTCTCCTCTGTTCCTCCGCCACTGCGCTTCCAAGATCGGGAGCACCAGGAGACCTCTTCCCGGCACCCTGCCGGAGGGAGGAATCACCTCCGGGAGCTTCTCCACCACCATGGATGCTTCTCGGATGAACCGTGAGTAGTCCACCTTCGACCATGGGTCCATGATCAGTAGTTATGTGATGTTCTCCTCCCCTCTTTGTTCTTCATGGTTTAGACCTCGTGAGCTACCCTACATGATCGAGGCACATATGTAATCTTTCTGCTGTTGATATGCTGAGTTTGCTGGGATCTGATGGATTATGAGACTATGTTCAGCTTGTGATTGAGTAATATATTTGATTCTCCTCTTTTATATTTATGTTCTTGAGTAATTCTTGCATGTTCTCCGTTGTTGTTTATTGCTTTGGCCAAGTAGTAGGTAGTGACTCCAAGAGGGAGCGTTATGCATGATTGTGGGTTCATGCCCCCTGATGACTAGCTTGAGTGGCAGAAACATGAGTCTAGGGGATGTGTTGTTGCCACAAGGGAGAAAACAACAGTGCTTGTACTTGCGGGTGCAAGGATTGTTTACTTTACGCAAAGTTCTTTAATGCAGTTGTCTGTTTCTTTGAGTTTACACTTTGGGTGGGATTCGCAACTTAATACCAGCGAGACGTTCTGGATAGATATTTCAAGGTGGATGATTAGTAGGTAGATGCAGATGGATTTTGGTCTACTTGTCTTGGCGTACCGCCCATGCTTTTGAGCCTCTTCCTTTCTTTATAGCATAGTTAGCATTGGTTTGCACACATAATCCTGTCAATTGCCCAGCTATAATTTGTTTACCTCGCATGGTTATTTCATCGTATTTGGGGAGAGAGACATCACTAGTGAACATCATGGGACCCCGGTCCATATTCCCAACATTGTTTACACTCATTATTTATTTTCTGCTTTATTTCCTTTTCTGTTGCTATTGCTATCATTATTATCCCGTGCGTTTGATCCTTTGTAAACAACAAGGCCGGAGGGATTGACAACCTCTCTGAACTCATTGGGAGCAAAGTTATCTGTTGTGTGTGCAGGTCCACGTCAACCGCCTAATTGCTGGCGCCGTTGTCACCGTCCTGTCGTTGTCGGAGTCCTACTGGAGACAAACCTTGGTATCTTCACCGAGGGAAATTTGTTGTTGTCTACATCTCAACCTTCCACTTTGGGTAACCAACGAGGGGCGAGAAGCCATCAAAGCTAATTTCTGGCGCCATTGCTGGGGACTCCACTCTTCAAGATAGGGGAGTTGCACACTATTTTTACCTATGCTTTTTAGTCTTGTTAGTTTACCTTTCAGTTTTTGCTTTAGTGTCCTTTATCAAAAATCAAAAAAATAGCTACCTTGCTAGTAGTTGTCATTATGTCTGGTCCTTTTGCCTTTGGTGAAAGAGAAGTGCTCACCTTTAAACAAAGAGGTGGTGAAAGTCTGAAAGATGCCTGGTATAGAATTAATGATTCTAAAAAATAGGCCACCAAGAAGCAATCCACTACTATCCTGCTTAGAAGCTTTTATGTTGGAATTACTTCTTGAATAGGTTTATTCTAGATATTGCTATCAATGGGAATTTCCTAGAAGTCCCAGTTTGGGAAGCTCTTAGTATTATGGAAAATCTTGTTGGAAACCCCCCCTGTTGCTAGCATCCAAGAGGACATTACCCTAGCTCACATTATGAAATTTTTTGAAAAGATAGAGCTAGAGATGCCAAGCATTAATAAGATAAGTGAGTTGGATCGTATGCTTCAAGGGAATTTGAATAGACTCGATAGCTCCATGCATAAAATTTTCAAAACCTTGGAGACCATCAAATCCCATGACTTGGATCCTTCTAAGATAGATAAGATTGAGGAAATCATTGACACCCTAGGAACTACTCTCTCCTCAATCAAAACCAAAAAAGTAGAAACTCCGGCCAAGAAGTAACCTAAGTTCGTTTACGTTCCAAAGGCTCCTCGTTTCAAAAATAATCCATCTATTGCCAAAGGGGTTGAAACTGTGAAGACTTTGGAAGAGATGCCTCTCTTTAATAGAATAAATGAAACTCCAATTGATCTTCCGCCTTTTGCTTTTATCCCTAGAAGTATCTTTATTAGGCCTTTAATTGAAAGACCTCTTAAGAATGGTTGTACTATTGAAGAGCTTTTTGATGATCTTGATGATGGTTCAATTGATACAACTTGATCTTTTTGCATCATGCCTAGCTAATGGCTTTAAAGAAGCACTTTCGGGAGGCAGCCCGCAACGAATTTAGCTTTTCCTTTTTTTCCGTTTTTAGTGGTCTTGATGATTGTTACTACTGTAGCAACATCATTGTATCTTTACTTTTCAAGCTTTGTGCCAATTATAGCCTCATATGATAAGGGAAGTGAAAGTTGTGACATGCTGTCAGAAAACAGATTTTGTCCTCGTGACGGGAAAATCATAAAAAAATCCCAGTTCATCTTTTTGAGCTGAATTTTTTACACAGCGTGCTCTATTGAATCACGGAACTTTCGTATGTTCTGAGTTTTTTATTTGAGTTGCAGAAGTATCACTAAAAAATTATTTACTACATGCTTTTCTGTTTTTCACAGATTTTGCCGCGTTTTGTCTCTCCTAACTTTTGCAAACCTTAAGCTTGCTTTTTCTTTGGAAAACTTTTTGGCGATCTTGAGAAACAGTAGCTCTTCAAGAATATCCTTATTTCCAGTAGGGTAAAATTATTTTATTTTGGGTACTAACCTCGCTAATCATATTATGATGAGTTATGTATGAAGGGAGTTTTCAAGTGTGCGAGGGAAGATGATAAAAGAAGATTCAGGAGGGTCAAACGCTCAAGCTTGGGGATGCCCCCATGCATCCCCAATAAATATTCAAGGATACTCAAGCGTTTAAGCTTGGGTATGCCCCCATGCATCCCCTTCTCCATCAACAATTATCAGTTTGTCTTTCGTTCCACTATATTTTTATCACTTCATGCGTTATGTGCTATGCTTGGAGCGTCTTGCTCTTTATTTCCTTTTTAGTTTTATTTAGCTTTGCTTGCTGTTCATAACAAGTTAGAACCCAGCTTTCTTTGTGTGGGAGAGAAACACGCTCCACTTCACCCTAAAACACAACATAGGATTTTCATGCTTATCTTTGCTGTGTGTGTTCTTTATCTTTTTCGTAGCTGCTGTCATGTTTTAGCTCTTAGTTTTCATGCTTATATTTTTAAAGAGCTTTTGTTTAGTTTGTTACTAGAACTCTCTTGAGTTTTCATGTTTATCTTGTTTAGAGAGTTTGCCTATTGCACTGAGTTTTGTGTCTTGACTTGAAGTAGGTAATTGAGGTTCCTATTCAGTTGTAGTAGTAACTTGCAATAGTTTTGAGGTATTGCCATGAGTAATGTTTGAACTTTTGGTGTCAAGAAATTTAGCCTATTAGTGATAGATATCGTATTTTTGGAAATACGTGTTTATTTTCGAAAAACCTACAAAATTAGTTGAGAACTTTAACTACCAGATAGATCACTAATCTTTGGAGGGATCGAATATTAGAGTACACTCACGTACCATGAGTCGAGGATGCGCAAGGATAACCAAACCCCCATACACTCCTCCTCGGGGTACTTGTCTATTTGAGAACCTCCTAATTAGATTGAGAGTTACCGATAATAAGTGCATGAGTTCTTCGGACTAATGTGAGTATTCGAAAGTTGACACTTCCACCTCCCATATTTTTCTAGCCTCTTCCGTACAGTGCATTGCACTTTCTCACCTCGAGAGTTCACGCATACTTCGCCGGTTAATCCAAATCCTTGGCACGATACGCTCTGTCATCATAAGCCTCATTATATCCTTCCTCAAAACAGTCACCATACCTACCTATCAAGGCATTTCCATAGCCTTTCCGAGATACATTGCCATACAACATCCACCTTCTCATGACTTGATCTTCATGTCATGCATGCTTTTGCTTGATCGATGAGCCGCATGCTAGTTGGGCCTTGCCCTAATCATTGCTACATGACGCGCTAGTATCATTGCATATCCTGCTACACTGGCAGAGGCATACATCTGCATACTTCATGATAGTTTCATTTTCTTTATGTAAAGTGTGAAAGATCTTCTATACTTCTTGTAATATATAGAGTGTTTCCCCTAAAGTGAGGAAAAGATCTCAAAGATTACAAAATCAAAAGATCCCAAAGAGGACAAATGAGAGTTAAATAGAAAGAGCCCTTGAGGCCACCAAAAAAATACAAAAAAATAGAAAAAAGAGAAAAACAAATAAAAAGAGAGAAGGGGGCACACTACTATTCCTTTTGAGAGATCCACACTCGTACTCCATCTTATATCTTGTACTCCATAGAGATTATCATTCATGCATATAGCTATGTGGGGACCTTCACACTATAGAACTTGGATTGTATATTCCAATGACGAGCCTCCTCAAATGAGCTCTGGGTCTTCTTGAGCAAGCAAGTTGGATGCACCCCCACTAGTTCCATTGGAGATCTTACCTTAGCTCATATGTGCATCCGTTGCATGGCAATCCCTATTCCTCACATCATATCTATCATTTGGCTTTATCTCGCCTATGATTGTCCTCATTGATGTGAGCCTTTCATAACTTTTTTGTCTTCCTCCCCCATCATTTTTCTCTCTTTGCCATCCTAAGTGTCAACTTTCTTGCTTACGCTCATCCATTGCATTAGTGCTCCAAACATCGAAAGGGAGTGGATCATTTTGATTTGTACCTGGCTAGTGGTCTGGGGATGAGTCAAGATAAGATTCCAAAGAAGACCAAGTGTGAAAGTTCAGTAGATTAAGTTCTCAACAATAAAAACTATGTTTTACTCTCTCGTATATCCCTATCCCCTTTCTTGCACGCAAACACCATTTGGAGACATTCGAGTCACGAACAGCGAGAGCTCTTGCACCTTTATGTCCTTATGTTGCTTGTTTCAATGCTAATATAGACTCTTGCCTATTATGACTTGAATTGAATTACATGCCTTGACTACTTTACTTAAAAGTTCTTATATGGTTGGTAGCATGTCACCAGAGAAATTATGCTTGTTATCATTTACCTACTCGAGGACGAGCAGGAATTAAGCTTGGGGATGTTGATACGTCCAAAACGTATCTATAATTTATGCTTGCTCCATGCATCTTTTGTGTGATATTGCTATGATATTGATGCACTTCCATACATTTTTGATCATATTTGGACTAACCTATTAACTCAGTGCATCCCAGTGCGAGTTCCTATTTTCTGATGTTTTTGTATTTCAGGTTTTCCCATTACATAAAGTGCCAGAAAAATTCCGGGAAAAATATAGGAAAAATCAGCGTACCGGAAGGTTCGGGAAGAGCCCAAGTGGGGCCAGAGGGGAGCCATTGGTGGCCCAGGCGGCCACCCCCTAAGCCGCGCCAAGGGGGCGCCTGGGGGACCTGCTCCACCTCTGGTTGCCGCCCTTCGCCTATATATCCCTCTCGTCCCGAAACCCTCGAGGACATAACCCTTTTCGCGATCTCTCCTCTGTTCCGCCGCCGCCGCGCTTCCAAGATCGGGAGCACCAGGAGACCTCTTCCCGGCACCCTGTCGGAGGGAGGAATCACCTCTGGGAGCTTATCCACCACCATGGATGCTTCCCGGATGAACCGTGAGTAGTCCACCTTGGACCATGGGTCCATGGTCAGTAGCTATGTGATGTTCTCCTCCCCTCTTTGTTCTTCATGGTTTAGACCTCGTGAGTTACCCTACATGATCGAGGCACATATGTAATCTTTCTTCTGTTGCTATGTTGATTTTGCTGGGATCTGATGGATTATGAGACTATGTTCAGATTGTGCTTGAGTAATAAATTTGATTCTCCTATTTTATATTTATGTTCTTGAGTAATTCTTGCATGTTCTCCGTTGCTGTTTATTGCTTTGGCCAAGTAGTAGGTAGTAACTCCAAGAAGGAGCGTTATGCATGATTGTGGGTTCATGCCCCCTGATGACTAGCTTGAGTGACAGAAACATGAGTCTAGGGGATGTGTTGTTGCCACAAGGGGGAAAACAACAGTGCTTGTACTTGCGGGTGCAAGGATTGTTTACTTTACGCAAAGTTCTTTAATGCAGCTGTCTGTTGCTTTGAGTTTACACTTTGGGTGGGATTCGCAACTTAATACCAGCGAAATGTTCTGGATAGATATCTCAAGGTGGATGATTAGTAGGTAGATGCAGATGGATTTCGGTCTACTTGTCTTGGCGTACCGCCCATGCTTTTGAGCCTCTTCCTTTCTTTATAGCATAGTTAGCATTGGTTTGCGCACATAATCCTGTCAATTGCCCAGCTGTAATTTTTTTACCTCGCATGGCTATTTTATCATGTTTTGGGAGAGAGACATCACTAGTGAACATCATGGGACCCCGGTCCATATTTCCAACACTGTTTACACCCACTATTTATTTATTTTCTTTATTTCCTTTTCTGTTGCTATTGCTATCATTATTATCCCGTGCGTTTGATCCTTTGTAAACAACAAGGCCGGAGGGATTGACAACCTCTCTGAACTCGTTGGGAGCAAAGTCATCTGTTGTGTGTGCAGGTCCATGTCCACCACCTAATTGCTGGCGCCGTTGTCACCTTCCTGTCGTTGTCGGAGTCCTACTGGAGACAAACCTTGGTATCTTCACCGAGGGAAATTTGTTGTTGTCTACATCTCAACCTTCCACTTTGGGTAACCAACGAGGGGCGAGAAGCCATCAGGGGGCGGGGCCGAGACCCAGATCGAGATGGGGAGGGGATCAGGAAGAGAGGGAGGCCGAACGAGAGAGATGAGGGAGCTCGGGTCGTGTCGTCTAGGTCTAGGGCAGAGGTACCTGGGCCAGGGGATTTTGCCCGGGGTGAGAGTTATGGCTTTTCTTTTATTTCTTTTTTTATTGTTTTCTTTTTCTGTTTGTATTTAGATTAGTAAGTTTTTGACTTTTGTAATAGGTGGTTCTTGCACAAATAATTATGTTACCCATTAATATGTTGTTACAAAAAGTTTGGGTGTTTTATAAAATCAATTGTAATTTATATAATTATTTAATGATTAAATGTCGTTACTTTTCTACTGTTTTATTTTCTTTTCCATTTTTAGGATTTTGCAAAAGGGGAAACTTGTTCCCACATTATTGTTACATGGTATAGCACTGACACAAGAAGTTTGGTGGCCAACTAAATTCATTTAGGGTTTTATTTGAATATGCAACGAATAAAAGGGGTTGTTTTGGTACTATTTTGAATTGTTTAAAATATTTAACTATTGCAATAAATATCCATGACATGGTATAGTGACCTACTAACTTTTAGCCATTTTATAAAATTGTTTGCACAATTTTTGGATTAAATTTAATTTCCACATTATTTTGGAAATTCAATTGGGTTTGAATTTGAGCTCACCTTGATCAAGGTTAATGATCCCTTGCTTAACCATGATGACAAGACCATTAACAAGATGATTACTTTTGAGTTACTGTTGTCTGACACCCGGGGTGTTACAGATGCTTGACCATATCACCCTCATCTCCTTCTTGTACAACGTCTTTAGCTCGTTGATGAGGTCGAAGTTGGCTTCAACACCACACTCAACCATCTTCTTGAACTTTAAGACTTCTTGCTGCACTTCTTCTAGCCTGGCCTCGATGCTCCCCTCCTTGACAGGTTCCTTAAGATCTCCTTGGTGAAGGACACCATCCTCCAACTGGACAGTTCGAGGATGGTTCTTCACCTGAGCGAGGTAAGGGTTGATGACGTTGACGACGAACTTGTCCTTGGGGGGACTTGGGGAAGCCATGGCACCTAGGTCTAGCTAAAAGATTTTCTGGCAGAAATAGCTCGAGAAGAAAACACGCGAAATCGCGAGATACGTTCGGGACTATCCGGAAAAATATATAGCAAAAATTTCTGCAACAATAGGAACGTAACGAGCCAAAGTGGATTCAGAGACGGGCTCCGAGGTGCCCAGGCGGCCAACCGGAGCGGCCAGGGGGTAGGCCACGCCAGGGGGTTCCTGGGCCCCCTGAAGCTCTTATCCGGCTCCAATTAGGCTCTTAATTTTCTATATTTTCCAAAAACTCATAATATGGAACTTTTATGGCGGTTTCGTGATGCTTCCTTACCGTAATACATACCTTTTCGTATTCTACATCTGCTGGTGTCTGAAATCGGACTGCAACATATTCTTCATGAGTGGTTGTGTGTATTAAATTTACATCAACATTGACGGGGTCTCCCGCCATGTATTGCTTGAGTCTTTGCCCATTCACAACTTGAGGTTTGGTGCCATCAAAATTGTTAATCTTGATTGCACCAGAGCGGTATACTTTTTCAATATGAAATGGTCCTTCCCATCTGGATAGTAGTTTACCTAGAGAAAACCTGAAACGGGATCTAAACAATAAAACTTTATCACCAACATTAAATTCACGTTTCAGAATCCTTCTATCATGCCACTTCTTTACCTTTTCCTTGAACATTTTAGCACTCTCGTAAGCTTCACTTCTCCACTTATCTAGAGAAGTCAAGTTCATGAGTCGCTTTTCACCAGCCAACTTTGGGTCAACATTAATCTCTCTAATAGCCCAAAAAGCTTTGTGTTCTAATTCTAATGGAAAATGGCAAGCCTTGCCATAGACCATCTTATACGGAGACATGCCCATGGGGTTTTTGTAAGCAGTTCTATACGTCCACAAAGCATCTCCTAACTTCTTTGACCAGTCCTTTCTAAAACTGTTAATTGTCTTTTGTAAGATCAACTTGATCTCTCTATTGGTGAACTCAACTTGCCCACTAGTTTGAGGATGGTACGGTGAATCAATTCTATGATTGACATCGCACTTGGCTAGAGCTTTTCTAAAATCCCCACGCGTGAAGTGTGATCCTCCATCAGTCATGAGATACCTAGGTACACCAAACCTAGGGAAAATTACATCTTTGAGAATTTTCAAAGATTTCTTGTGATCAGCACTCTCAGTGGGCATTGCTTCAACCCACTTGGTCACATAATCAACAGCTACTAAAATGTTAGTGTACTTGTGGAAGGAGGAAAAGGACCCATAAAATCAAAACCCCAGCAATCAAAAGGTTCAATCATTAGAGAGTAATTCATAGGAATCTCATTCCTCCTACTAATATTACCAACTCTCTGACACTTATCACAAGATAAAACATAATTTCTAGCATATTTGAAGAGAGTAGGCCAATAAAAACCTGATTGGATAACCTTATGTGTGGTCCTTTCACCCGCGTGATGTCATGTAACACCCTCGGTGTCAAGCTACAGTGATCACCTGGTGTTAATGATAAATCACAATGATTAATCTTGTCTTGATCATATTCAAATCAAATAATATAAAAATCCCTTTTCATGGAATTAAAAACAAAGGTAAATAAAACTTTGTCCAAAAATTGTGCAACCACTTTTATAAAATCCCTAATAATTAGTATATCATATTAAAACTATAATGGGAATTTATTAAAACGTTTACTAGAGTAAATAAATAATAATAGCAGCTAGAAAACCACATTTAACCCCTTTAAAATAATTCAGTGAACTAAATGATTTTTTTTAGATCCAAACTTTTTGTGGCCTCACTATTTGGTGTAACATTAATATTGGAAATAGTTGCACCTTTTACAAAAATCATTGGTTAGCCAGTTAAAATAAAACAGAGGCACTTGAGTACAACACAATTGATAGAAATCGGAAAACTGTTAAAACTCGCCTAGGGAAATTTCCCACTGGCCCGACCCAGCCATCCCCCATCTCCTCTTTTTCTTCTTCTTTCTTCTCCCTACTCACCCCCCCCCCCCCCGGTGTGTGTCGTCTATCGGCCGGCCATGGCTGCTGTAACTGCTCGTGTCGACGATCCGGTGGCGCATGGAGATGTATAAGAGCCCCCCTCGACCCCCAGGAACCATATTCCCCATCCCCTAGCCACGCACCCTCCCCCCCCCTTCCCCACACTCTGTTGTTCCTCTCCCACCATGGCCGTCGCCATGACCTCGCCGCCCGCGTGGCCATGGACCTCCATGCGCCCAGCCACCGTATCCCTAAGGACCACCGCGGTCGGCTACATCTCCCATGCCGACGAATGCGAGCTTCGCACCATGGAAACGATTGAATCGGGCTGCCTTCTCCACCACGGCCGCCGACGACTTCATCGGAATTGGCGCCGCCCTGAACACCTCTGGCCGCATCTAGCCCTCCCCTGCCATCACCGTGAGCGCCCCCCTCGATTCCCCGCATTTTTCCGTCGATTGGCCGCCGTTAGACCGTGCACTTCCCATCCGCCGTGGACGAGCTCGTGTGCTGCCCACTGCCTGCAATGGCGTGTTGTCGTGTTGCTGCTACGCCCGGGGCGCGTCCTGTGCTTGCACGCCGCGCCTTTCGCCGTGGCCGCGCCCCCGCCGATCGTCTCCTTCACCTGCCGACATGGCTTCGCCCGCCGTCGTGCCACCATGGCCGAGCGTCGTGCGCCTCGTGCCCGTGGCCTCTTTCGCTCGCGCCCGCTCACCACGCGCCGGACCCCCCCCCCCCTCTCTCCTCCCGTTGCGCCTCCCCCCTCGTCGGAGTTGGTCGAGGCGGCCACACCGCCGGCCTGGCACGGCTGGTTTAGCCCACGGGCTAATTCCCGCCCCCCCCCCCCTCACACTGACGCGTGGGGGTCGTCCTGTCAGGTGGTTAATTAGTGGTTAACCAGCCACTGACGGCGGGCCCCAACCCTCCTAATAGCTGCTATTTTAATTAAAGGGGGATAACCCCCTGCTGTCAATGACATGTGGCCCACCTCAGTTTAGATAAATTTAAAACAATGTAATTGCCTAGAAGTGTATGACAGATGGGCCCCATATGCTATTAAATTAAGTAAATTGATTTGTTATGGTCCTTGTGTATGACATGTGGGACCCACTAGTCAGTTGACCAGACAAAGGCTCCAGTCTATGACATGTGGGTCCCCTCTGTCAGGTTGACCAGACAACAAAACGGTTCTGGATAATGTTGATTTAAATATTAAAATGAAATTATAGAAATGATTAAAATGATTTAAACTCTAGAACATCATATCTTTTAATTCGTAACTCCGATAAAAAAATATACATGAAAATTGATCAGAAAAATATCACGGATACGAATACGCTACATGTATACCCACTGCACCCCTCTAAAATACTGAACATGGAACATTTCTCCTCTGGTTCATTTGTCTGTCAGACGAACGGAACCGGTAAAACTTTCCGGATGAAAATATTATGTATATGAAAGTTGCTCAGAATGGATCAACTAACACAGATACACTATCCACATGTCAGTCAGATGTCTCTAACACTGCAGACATGGAACCTTCCCCCTCCAGATCATCGGTCCGGTAATCAACCGGTACTGACAATTCATCACCGAATAAATTCCCGCTCGGAGAAAATCACCTAAAACTGCGTTAGAGCTTCGTTGCTTGTATCTTCTATGTCATACATTTGTATTGCTACTATTGTTGTGTATTTACTATTTCTTCCCCCCACCCCCTCATTCTCCGGTAGACCCCGTTGCAGTCGTCGTCGACACCGTTGCCGAGTACGACTACTTCGCCGACGACCGTACCCCTACCGTTGAGCTTCCAGGCAAGCAGAGCCATTCTCTTCCCCAGATATCGCCTGTCTTTTCCGTACATTACTTGCACTAGGCATTGCTGCTGCTACGTTACAATCCTATTCAATTGCACAGCCTGTTTTTGTCGCCCCTTGATGTGCCTTCCTTTATCCTATGCTGCCCAAAGTTGTCAGAATCGCGATTCAAGTCTTAGAATCTTACTACCTTACGATCCAAATTAGCCCCTCCAATCCTACGATTTTGCTCATAGAATCTTCGATTCTATGATTCTAGTAGTTAAGATTCTACGATTCACGATCCTACGAACGAAATTAAGATCCGATTCAGAATCTCGATTCTAACAACTTTGATGCTGCCTATTAAATATATATTATATTCAACAGTTATCCCTGCGCATTGTTAGTCAACTAGGATTAGATAGCGGGCCGTGATCACTCTAGGAGTGAACGCGGGTATGAAGTATTATAAAACTGCAACAGGTATGGGTCATTGCAGACGCCCTAGGGAACCTACAACGGCGAGACTCTGCCGAGTCGCTTCGAGTTTGACTTACGAGTGGACGGACTCGTATTTCACTCTCGCCAGCTCAGTAGCGTAGCATCACCAGGATGATACGTGGATATTCCTCTTTAGTTCATTCCGCTGATGTATCGGGATGGCAGGACAGGCGGATACCATCGTGGGTCTGGTCCTTGCTCGTTGGCCGTGAGATACCCTGTTGTACGAAAGTCAGGCTCTTCAAAGAGCACACGCGAGATAAGGTAAGGAGACGGTTCACCTTGTTGTAACCGCATGGGTTGGTGGGACGATAGAGCAGGCGGCCACCGGCTCTGGTTATGGGGGTGGACCTGGTTGTTGTCGTTGTCCGCGACTCACCCGGATAGGGGCAACGATAACGGTTGTCTCGGCAAAAAATAATAAAATGCTTAATGGGTCAGGTGGATGACTTGAGTGGGACGACGTGCCCTATACGCACTACCTCCACATGGGATTACGGTGTGGGCCCTCTGCGTTGTAGCCTCGTTTGATGGCTCTTCAGACGTCAGCTTTACCTCGGGCTGATTGCCGGGCTTGGACCGCCTACTCCGGTAGTGGGAGGTGGGTCTGCTTCACAGGCCAGTTACGCACCGCGCAGGAGTGCAAAGGGCAGGGGTCCAAAGTCCATTTGTGCTTAGGATTTAGACCGGCGGATGGCATCTCTGTTGAGCTTGAAGGATGGACTTCGGCGTATCTGTAAGGCCCGATATGCGGTACTGTTCCAGATCTAGATGTTTCCATCTAGATCCGGGGATGAAGCACATATCGGTCCCACCGCGACATATGACATAGCCATATGCCCCGGATTTCCAACATGATATCACAACATTACAGATACAAGGATACAACATCTCATACAATCGGCATACAACTGCCTTAAATACAATACAACAGCGGAAGGTATATGTCTGAGTACAGACTACAATCAAATGCTTACTGGCAAAGAGAAAAACATCGATCCCCATAACCACACGGGTCCAGGCCCTCCGCCGGGATCCGCCTAACTAGTCGTCGTCGAGTCTCCACGTCAAACGTCGATCACTGTACCTGTTGTCAATCAAGAACATTGAAAAGAGTTTGGGGGTAGTATCATGAGTACAGAAGTACTCAGCATCCAACTGTAGTGGTCAGCTGATCCAGCAAGGACTTCATCACTCGTCATTCTAGGACAACTAGTAGTTTACGGTAAGGATGGGGTAAGTGGTGAGGTTTCAGGCGCACTAGCATTTATGAAGTGGCTAACAATCTAGAGAGTAAGGTAAGAAGCCAAGCATTCGATGAGGAATCGCCTCCAACAAGTCTTGCTATCAACTACTTACGCAAACATAACACCTATCCTATCCTTGTCCTCCTCTTTGCATCCCGACAAAGAAGAAGCAGTCAAGGCACACACACGTTGATCAAGTTATATTAAGATTATCTCAGTTGTTGTTGTTTATGAACAAGGAGTAGGTCTCAAGTCGTCCATAACCGTGGACACGGCTTCTCGAAAATATTTAACCCTGCAGGGGTGTACCAACTTCCCATTACGAGGCTCCGCACGCACACCCGTCTCTCTCAGTTGCTACCCATTATAGGCAACCATTTTATGTTTTAGTTCCAAGAGATCCGAAATGACAGGTCCCTCTAGCTAACAACGAACAAATCCGGGTGGCCCCCGGTGAGTCGACACCCAACTCAAAAGCCGGTCGCGCTCTCGAATCAGTCTCTACCGTCTGTCGCATGTTTGGATAGCCGGTTAATCACACATGGGAAACCGGGTCCTCAGCCGGACAAGGTGGGCCAGCCAAGGAACAAGTCCTTACTAGTCCGGGTGGTTTGAAAACTACTGGCGGCCGACCAGCACACACACAGTTTCAAATGGTAAATCAGCTTGGGCCACCACTGGAAATGTTTGAATCTAGGTAGGTAAGAAAAGAGGACCCCATAAAATCCCACAAGCGGTTAGGCACGCTCAGTATTAAAACTAATACCCGGAACTAGGGTCCTAGGTGACTCGAATGGAACAAAGTGTCGGGGCGGGATAGCCTAGACCTTCCATCCTTCGTCGAGTATAGTCAACATTATAATAATCATATCATCATCAACAATATAATAATGTGATAGCCCAAACCAAGGAGTAACAGGGTAACATCGTAGCATCCTAAGCATGCATACTAAACAGGGGCTGAGCAACGAGCAATAGTAACATAGTAGTACATGGTTTGCTGGGAGGGGACATGGCTGTATCGGTTTGAAAGAGGCTGTAAACATGTGGTAGGATCAAACATCGAACCTATCCTAGACTAGCATGCAAACCGCTGGTTGAAATAGAATGGATCATAAGTAATGCATAGTCCATGCCTGTTGATAATCGGGTTCCGAAGGTGTAGTTGATCGCAAGCTCGCAACGTCTCCGAGAGTATCCGCGGGAGCACACAAGAGTTAAACACTGGAAAAGGCAATCAACGAGCGAGCATCTATTACTATGAAGCAAACATGAGAAAGAAACAAGAAGAAGGCAACACAAGACATCACACCTACCGTCGAGAGCGGTTACTAATAGGTTAAGTGGAGTACTCGTCACACACGACGATACCGCACGTTTACGATGGTTCAAGTTGTTTAGCTACACAAGGTGAGCAAAGGTTATTAACATGGCATATCACTCAAGCATGGCATAGCACACAAACATGTCAAGAGGTGAAGCATAAGATAAACTATCTAAGCTAGTCAATTTAAGTGAGGCACAACCTAAACAAGGCATAACACTAAGTGCCCCACGACAATTAAAACATTTGGTACTGTTCTGTCCTAAACCATATTTTAGGTTGGTTAAAAAAATAAAAAATAGCATAAACACAAAGTACACGAAAAACTAATCAAGTTACATATAAAGAACACCCCAAACGGAGTTACGGTTAAAAAGATACAAGCAAAACAAGTTTGGAACACAATCTGCCAAACATCAGGAAGCACACTTTAGAGCAATGCATAATAAGGATAATGAATGCAAACATGCTCACAAATGATATGCAACTAAAGTAGACATGGCAGGGAAGGCATGCCAAAAAGAATCATGCAAATAGGCATCATGAACAACTAATTATAGCCCATGCAAAATGCAATAAAACATTACTGGTCTAGGACTTAGTGAAAATCAAAGAAACATGGCAGTAACTGTTATTTTTATGCTGTATAAACAGGAGCAAAACTAAATGCAAAAGTGCAGCAACATGACATAGCAATATATGAGCATGAACTAGACATGATGGTGATCAGGTACAAACAAGAATCATGGTCATAGGCATCATAGATCAAAAGATATTAAGCATGCAACATGGCATCGGAACGTTACAGACTTGTAGAAAACTAGAGGTGGCTGACAGTTTGCAAAAACATCCCCGGTTTTTCTCTCGCGCGCGCGGTGTTTACGTTTCTGACCGTCGGGGGTCCGCAGGACCTCCGATTCGGGTAAAACTTCGAACTACGCGATCAGCGCGTCGAGCCAGTGGCATTCACCTCACGCTGGAACCGTTCCGACAACACTTTTCGGCGTGCTATAAAAATATCCCGTTTACTTATTAAATGGGGTTTTTCGTTCCGTTGGCTGCGGCTGGTCTCGTGCGGTTTTCGCGACAGTGACCGGGCGAAACCCGGTGTCGCAAAGGTCGAGTGTCAGGGTGGCAAGGGTCGGTCTCCGTCCGATACGAGGCAAGAAGGGGGAAAATAATCGCCGATCAATAAATCAGGGATGCAAACACCGCAAACAAATCATACAATCAAACAATTCTCACCGAAAACAAAATTTTTAATTTTTGTGAAATCTGGGTTGTTACAACACAACACCACCAACAAGGGATCTCGTCCCGAGATCCAGGACGATCCGGGGGAGAGGGGAAGGGGGAGAGAAAGGAGTCGACAATCTTCAACACCACCAACAAGGGACTCTGCTCCATGTCGAACGACGATCTCCGTTGAGATACTTTCCGCAGGGAGACGACATCGTCGAAAATACGAAACCGTCGGTGTCAAGAGGAGGAACAACAAAGATAACCGGATCAAAGGATAGTGTTTTTCACGCAAGTCGTGAAAACACCGACAAAAGGATGGATGGAAATGGATGACCCAGATGTACACCAGAGTTGGAAGTCTAAAGGTACTACAGGATTTCCCAAACCAGAGGTCGGAATCAAGACAATACGCTGCAAGCAAGGCATTGTAACGGTTCCGATACTCCACACACTCGATATCCTAGAGTTTGAAGGGGATTAGTCAGGATTAAAACACTTGCGACACTTGTCCTGAGCAGAGCATGGGTAAGGAGGAAAAAGAATCCTACTCTCCAATAACTATCTTAATAACTACAAAATTGTTTTTTTCTAGACTCGACTTCGGCCAGAAAAGGGATCCTACGGTCGGTAAGGCTCTGATACCAAGTTGTAAGGCCCGATATGCGGTACTATTCCAGATCTAGATGTTTCCATGCAGATCCGGGGACGAAGCACATATCGGTCCCACCGCGACATATGACATAGCCATATGCCCCGGATTTCCAACATGATATCACAACATTAGAGATACAAGGATACAACATCTCATACAATCGGCATACAACTGCCTTAAATACAATACAACAGCGGAAGGTATATGTCTGAGTACAGACTACAATCAAATGCCTACTGGCAAAGATAAAAACATTGATCCCCATAACCACACGGGTCCAGGCCCTCCGCCGGGATCCGCCTAACTGGTCGTCGTCGAGTCTCCACGTGAAACGTCGATCACCGTACATGTTGTCGATCAAGAACCCTGAAAAGAGTTTGGGGGTAGTATCATGAGTACAGAAGTACTCAGCATCAACCTGTAGTGGTCAACTGACCCAGCAAGGACTTCATCACTCGTCATTCTAGGACAACTAGTAGTTTACGGTAAGGATGGGGTAAGTGGTGAGGTTGCTGCCGCACTAGCATTTATGAAGTGGCTAACGATCTAGAGAGTAAGGTAAGAAGCCAAGCATTCGATGAGGAATATCCTCCAACAAGTCTTGCTATCAACTACTTACGCAAACATAACACCTATCCTATCCTTGTCCTCCTCTTCGCATCCCGACGAAGAAGAAGCAGTCAAGGCACACACACGTTGATCAAGTTATATTAAGATTATCTCAGTTGTTGTTTTCTATGAACAAGGAGTAGGTCTCAAGTCGTCCATAACCGTGGACACGGCTTCTCGAAAAGATTAAACCCTGCAGGGGTGTACCAACTGCCCATTACGAGGCTCCGCACGCACGCCCATCTCTCTCAGTTGCTACCCATTATAGGCAACCATTTTATGATGTAGTTCAAAGAGATCCGAAACGACAGGTCCCTCTAGCTAACAACGAACAAATCCGGGTGGCCCCAGTGAGTCGACACCCAACTCAAAAGCCGGCCGCGCTCTCGAATCGGTCCCTACCGTCTGTCGCAGGTTTGGATAGCCGGTTAATCACACATGGGAAACCGGGTCCTCAGCCGGACAAGGTGGGCCAGCCAAGGAATAAGTCCTTACTGGTCCGGGTGGTTGAAAACTACTGGCGGCCGACCAGCACACACACGGTTTCAAATGGTAAATCAGCTTGGGCCACCACTAAAAATGTTTGAAGCTAGGTAGGTAAGAAAAGGGGACCCCATAAAAGCCCACACGCGGTTTGGCACGCTCAGTCTTAAAACCAATACCCGGTACTCGGGTCCTAGGTGACTCAAATAGAACAAAGCGTCTGGGCGGGATAGCCTAGACCTTCCATCCTTCGTCGAGTATAGTCAACATTATAATAATCGTATCATCATCAAAAATATAATAATGTGATAGCCCGAACCAAGGAGTAACAGGGTAACATCGTAGCATCCTAAGCATGCATACTAAGCAGGGGCTGAGCAACGAGCAATAGTAACATAGCAGTACATGGTTTGCTGGGAGGGGACATGGCTGTATCGGTTTGAAAGAGGTTGTAAACATGTGGTAGGATCAAACATCGAACCTATCCTAGACTAGCATGCAAACCGCTGGTTGAAATAGAATGGATCATAAGTAATGCATAGTCCTTGCCTGTTAATAAGTCGGGTTCCGAAGGTGTAGTTGATCGCAAGCTCGCAACGTCTCCTAGAGTATCCGCGAGAGCACACAAGAGGTAAACACTGGAAAAGGCAATCAACGAGCGAGCATTTATTACTACGAAGCAAAAACGAGCAAGCATCAAGAAGAAGGCAACACAAGACATCGCACCTACCGTCGAGAGCGGTTACTAACAGGTTAAGTGGAGTACTCGTCACACACGACACCCCACATTTACGATGGTTCAAGTTGTTTAGCTACACAAGGTGAGCAAAGGTTATTAACATGGCATATCACTCAAGCATGGCATAGCACACAAACATTTCAAGAGGTGAAGCATAAGATAAACTATCTAAGCTAGTCAATTTAAGTGAGGCACAACCTAAACACGGCATACCACTAAGTGCCCCACGACAATTAAAACATTTGGTATTGTTCTGTCCTAAACCATATTTTAGGTTGGTTAACAACAGCAAACAATATCATAAACACAAAGTACACAAAAAACTAATCAAGTTACATATAAAGAACACCCCAAACGGAGTTACGGTTAAAAAGATACAAGCAAAACAAGTTTGGAACACAATCTGCCAAACATCAGGAAGCACACTTTAGAGCAATGCATAAATAGGATAATGAATGCAAACATGCTCACAAATGATATGCAACTAAAGTAGACATGACAGGGAAGGCATGCGAAAAAGAATCATGCAAATAGGCATCATGAAAAACTAATTATAGCCCATGCAAAATGCAATAAAACATCACTGGTCTAGGACTTAGTGAAAATCAGATAAACATGGCAGAAACTGTTATTTGTATGCTGTATTAACAGGAGCAAAACTATATGCAAAAGTGCAGCAACATGACATAGCAATATATGAGCATGAACTAGACATGATGGTGATCACGTACAAACAAGAATCATGGTCATAGGCATCATAGATCAAAAGATATTAAGCATGCAACATGGCATCGGAACGTTACAGACTTAGAGAAAAACAGAGGTGGCTGGCAGTTTGCAAAAACATCCTCGGTTTTTCTCTCGCGCGCGCGGTGTTTACGTTTCTGACCGCCGGGGGTCCGCAG
Source organism: Bromus sterilis (assembly GCA_950022295.1). Lineage (NCBI taxonomy): Eukaryota > Viridiplantae > Streptophyta > Magnoliopsida > Poales > Poaceae > Bromus > Bromus sterilis. The sequence goes on from OX465599.1 coordinate 117,090,558, forward strand.
GACCTCCGATTCGGGTAAAACTTCGAACTGCGCGATCAGCGCGTCGAGCCGGTGGCGTTCACCTCACGCTGCAACCGTTCTGAGAACACTTTCCGGCGCGCTATAAAAATATCCCGTTTACTTATTAAAGTTTGTATCCTCGCATCTCTGCAAAACTTTGTTAAGATTGTGGAGACATGGTCAAAGGAAGTTCCATAGATGGAGAAATCGTCCATGAAGACTTCCACAATCTCCTCACAGAAACCATGAAAAATAGCAGACATACATCTCTGAAAAGTAGCAGGTGCATTGCATAAGCCAAAAGGCATACGCCTGTAAGCATAAGTACCGTAAGGACACGTGAAAGTGGTCTTCTCTTGATCGGCGGTGTTAACATGAATTTGAGAGAAGCCAGAGTACCCATCAAGATAGCAAAAGTGGGTGTTTTTAGACAACCTCTCAAGCATCTGATCAATAAAGGGCAGCGGGTAGTGGTCCTTCCTGGTCGCTTTGTTCAATTTCCTGTAATAAATACACATTCTATATCCAATAATGACTCTTTGAGGTATTAGTTCATTTTTATCAATAGGAACAACAGTCATACCTCCTTTCTTAGGAACACAATGAACTGGACATACCCACCTACTATCAGCTATAGGGTAGATGATACCTGCGACCAGAAGCTTGAGAATCTCTGTCCTAACCACGTCTTTCATCCTTGGGTTCAGCCGTCGTTGATGATCAACAACTGGCTTAACATCGGGCTCGAGATTGATAGTGTGTTGGCAAATCGATGGACTAATCCCCTTAAGGTCATAAAGGGTATAACCCAAGGCACCACGGTGTCTGCGAAGTGTCTCCAATAACCGCTCATCCTCGAATCCTGAAAGGTTAGCATTGATAATAACAGGATATATTTTCTTTTCATCTAAGTAAGCATACTTGAGCGTATCGGGCAGTGGTTTGAGTTCAAACATTGGTTCTTCTTTTGGTTGTGCTAGGATCCCTAAAGGCTCAACTGGAAGGTTGTGCTTCAGGATAGCAGCTTGTCTTGCAAATACTTCGTCCAACTCATTTCTCTCCTGCATATTCATATCATTCTCGTGGTCTTCCATATATTGCTGCAAAGGGTCATTAGGAGGAATAGCAATAGAAGCAATATTTTCAACAATTTTATCATCACTAGGTAAATCAGTTCCATGAAGTTGCTTGGAAAATTTAGAAAAGTTAAATTCATATGGCTCACCATTGAATTCAACAGAAACTTTACCTTTTTTACAATCTATAATAGCACCACAAGTGCTAAGGAAAGGTCTACCAAAGATAATAGGGAACAAACTATCTTGCACTGAACCAAGTACGAGAAAGTCGGTAGGATACTTTACCTTTCCGCATAGGACTTCAACTTCTCTCACAATTCCAATGGGAGAGATAGTTTCTTTGTTTGCTAGATAAATAGTAACATCGATCTCTTCAAGTTCACACGGTGAAATCTCACCCATGATCTCCTGATAGAGTGACTAAGGAATAACGCTAGCACTGGACCCCAGATCGCAAAGCCCGTAATAATTGTGATCTCCTATTTTGACGGATACAACTGGTGTACCTAAAATTGGTCTCTTATTCTTGGTTGTGACAATGTTAGTTGAAAAAACACAAAAAATTATCTTGGAATCTGAAACATCATTGGTAACTAAATCTTTAACCATCACAACTTGAGGATCGACCTTGATCAGGTCCTCAGGTTCGTCAGTTCTTCTCTCACTTTTATTTATTATGCCTGTCACAAAAGAGTGCTCCCTCATCCTTGTAGGAAAAGGGGCACTACTGGAAAATATGCTATAGATAATATGGAAGCTAATGGCGCACTGCCCATGAGGTGCGCCACTGCTATATAGCAATGGCGCACCATCAACGCGTGCGCCATTAGTGTCCACAATGTTAATGGCGCACTGCTCATCAGGTGCGCTACTACTAAATTGGTCCTGGAACAGCCCCTCTACCCTGACATATCAGTGGCGCACCTCTCTGAAATGCGCCATTAGCAACTAGGGAAGCTAATGGCGCAGTTATGTGGGATGCGCCATTGCTATGTCTCTGGGCCTGGGCTGCATCCCCCTCTCCAGGCTGGGTTGGGCCCAACCTGGGTGCTAACTCGATCTGGCCCGCCCACACCCTGCACCCCCCCCCCCGCCCGTAACCCTATCCCCCACCCTGGCGCCCCCCACCTGCACCCGTAACCCTACCCCCCCCCCCCTGCGCCGCGCCCCCTCCCGATTCAATCCCCCTCGCGCCACCGCCACCTGCTCCTCCTCCTCACCGCCATCTTTCACGGCGGCACTGCTACACCCTACCGGTGGCCACCCTCCTCCGAGCCACCGCCTTCGACGGCGACTTCGACCGTGCCACCGCCTTCCCGGAGTCCAACGCCGACGCCTTCCTCGCCCTCGCTCACTCTCGCTCTCTCTCTCTCTCTCTCTCCATCAAGCAAGCAAGAACAACAAGACCTCGGAGTCGTCGGAGCAGCAAGCAATCCGCCGCCGCTGCCCGGCGAAAGGGATCCAAAGGTAACCGTCCCCCTCCCCCTTGCCCCATCTAGCGAGCTCCGTCCTCGGCCACACGTGCGTCGAATCCGCAGCATTGATCTGCTTGCTTTGCCCCTCGCACCCAGCCGCCAAACCCTAGCCCTCGTCGAGTGGGGCGGCATGGGCTCGATCCCCGCGGTGGTGGCGGCGCAGCAGCAGCTGATGCACGAGTAGGCGGACCATCTCCAGCGCCTCGTCGTCGCCTAGTGCCGACTCACCGGCGTCAACCCCCTCGCCCAAGAGATGGTCCGCAGCTCCTCTCCTCCTCCACCGTCCGCTCCTCCCCTCGCATTTTTCTCGATCTACGCGCTTATTGTTTTTCTCTATCATGGCCAGTTTCTTGCCGAAATAGTACCTTCGGAGTCAGCCATAATGTTATGTGTTTTTTGATTCTCATGACATATGATGGTACTCTCAAAGTAAATGCTTTAATTTTAATTTTGCAACAACACTAAGAAATTGGAAGATACACATATTTAGGGGCAATCGGGTTACTGAATACTGATTTTGCAGCTACTCTGATGTTCATGATAGGCTTGCCTAGGCATACAAATTTCTTCGTCGTATCATCTGGCAAATGAAACAATGAATCGCTTCTCGTTTGTAACTCGTGGTTTTTTAAAGAATGAACTTTAAATGGATGATTAAGTTGTTGCAAGGTATTTGATGTACGAAGGGCACGGTTGGTGAATCTTGACCGGAGCAGCGTGCATCTGCATACATACCTCCCTGGTTTCCAATGGTGGTAGATGAGGGTGAAATGTTTCTCCGTAGGTCCGCCTTCTCAGCCGGGTTCAAGTGCTGCATGCGTCTCTGGGTCTTGCTAAATACTCATACTCTGCAGTGAATTCTGTTTCCACGATAGAAGAAATGCTTTTTTTTTGCTTGTTGTATGTATGTATTGAGAGAAGCGAGCAGATAGCCTTGATTTGCTAGTTTGCTGCTTCAGTTGACCATGATGTGTTTTTCTAGTGCCTCAGCCCTGCAATCGAGTGAGCCTAGTTCAGGTTAGGTCTCACATTTGCTGCAACCCAAAATTCACATGTTGTGTGGTCAACAACTAACCAGAGTTATTAAGGTTTCAGAGTAAGGGTTAACTTCACGACTGGCTTTGGAATTGCTTGCATTTGGTTTGGATTTAGTTTAAAGCCGGAGGGATTTAAACTGAATCCAAACCAAATGGTTTGGATGACAAACCTGAAACATGGTGAAATGTTGTTATTAGATGTAGTGCTATGCATGTTCATTGTTAAGCTTTGGAGTTATGGGGAATCATGCTTTTTTCTTATGCTCTTGTCTTGTGAAAACAATTTCACAATCATGCCTATGTGCTCCATAGAGGGCAAGTATTCTTCTGTTAGACTCAATGGTGGCTCAACATCATTCAACAAGTATAGCTTGCAGTTTGAGGTTCAACTCAGTATATTGCTGGAACTGGAATGTGTGTTTCTGATCAGAGATAGATTTGGAAATTTAGACAGAAACTCCATTTAATAACTTAATCTGCTGATCATTTCCTTTCCTTCATGCCTGATGCCAATCTTCCCTATGGAACCATATCTTTTCTTAGGCTTTAGTTCTTATGCATATTTTTTCTGCAAAAGGCTACACCGTGGGAGCTCATTTTCAAGTGACCATCCACCTGACGTGCTTGTCGCAACCACTTAGGTGAGTTTCTTATGTACATGTCATGTTCTTCTAAGAATGTAATAGGATTTCAAGTCTTTAACATGCAATGTTTATAAGCGTTTCATAGATTAGTTATCAACCAATAGATTGGAACACCCTGTCTTAATTCAATTTTCAAGCCAGATTATCTTTCCTTAATTATCATCACTCTGGGTTAGTACTAGTGGATGGATAATGTTTGTGAAATGTTTAAAATTAAATTTTCAAGGACTTGCTATGACTTATGGATGTAATGAAACAACAAAGCATCATCTTTTTCTGATTTTGGTTGCTATGACTTGTGGATGTAATTAAACAACTTGCTATGATTTTGGTTGCAGCTAGAAGTGGTTCCCACATAAGCTTAGTTGTAATTGTAGCATCAAAATAAAATGGTTGGAGAATCTTTCCTCTAGGTTTCTTTGTTTTCTAGGAATCATGGTTTCAGTTGCTTGTATATAAATATCTGTCTTTTTCTAATTCAAAATTGTCATGTCTCCCAAGAAAATAGCGCCCTATTGATGCTTGAGTTATATTTTGATGTGTGCATTGCTTATTACTAACTATATATTTTGTAGCACGGCCGGCATGGTTCGCTCCCGCCAAACCTGCCGCATTATCACTGGCATCCGTATACCACGTGGTGCCGCCACCCCTTTGCCGCCAGCGCCCGCGCCGGCCTTGTCGGGCTCCTCCATGGGTTCGCGCCTCTCTGCATCGACGGCGTCCTCCAATGCATCCGACTTTTCGACGGCAAGCTCTGACATTCAGCCCACTGCTTCAGAGTTGTCTCGAAATAGGCGGGAGATAGAAGAGGAGGACGCAGCAGAGGAGGCGGAGTTCAATGCCGTTTGGGAGCGCAAGTACCCGGTGGGCATACCAGACCCGACGCGCCAAGCGGTTGTATGGGAAGCAGCTCAGGCCGAAAAAGAGAACAAGCTCATCGTCATTTCGTCTTCTGACGACGAGGAGTGAAGCGTCTTTAGTGTAATCTATAATATGTTGGTTAAGAATTTGTGGACTCTCTCATGCTACACTTGTTGATTTTGTATCTTGTTAATAAATAGTGTTGGTTAAGAATTCTGATGTGGCTGTTCATATGATGATGTTGTCATGTTATAACTGTCATGTTGATGATGTTGTTTAATTATATGGGTGATGTATTTTATAACTCCTCTGCAAATACCAAGAAGCAAAAAATTTACAAATATTCATAGTAATAGCGCACCTCTGCCGTTAGTAAGGGCGCACTCCTGGTGCGCCATTAGTGTCAGGGGTAGTAATGGCGCACTTCGGGTGCACCATTAGTGCCAGGGATAATAATGGTGCACCAAATGTGCGCCATTACTATCACTTACTAATGTCGTGCTAGTAATGGCGCACCATATGTGCGCCATTAGTACCCAAAATAGGTGCGCCACTAATGACCTTTTTTCCAATAGTGGGGGCTTTTCATAGAAAACTGCAGGAAGAATAGAGTCAACAACATTTATATCAACAGGTAATTCTTTAAAGGGTTTATGATACTGATCCTTATCCTCCTTAGAAGAGTCAATGTGAGAGGCAAAGTTCTTACAAAAATTAATCATAAGCTAGGAATCAAGACCAATCTTAGAACAAAAGGTATTAAAATAATCAGTTTTCACAAAGCTCTCGATGTAATCATGCTCAAAATTTATAGTGGGTTCAATACCTTTATTGATTTCCCAGTCTTCGGTATTCTTCTGGATCCTCTCAATGAGATCCCACTTTTCTTCGACGCTTCTTGTTTGGAATACCCCGCTAGAGGAGGCATCCAACATCTCTTATCCTAACGATAAAGCCTGGCATGAAAATTTGTAATTATAATATCTTTGGGGAGTTCATGGATAGGACATTTGAACATTAAGGATTTCAGTCTCCCCCAAGCTTGAGCGATGCTCTCTCCGTCACGAGACCAAAAGTTATAGATGTAGTTCCTGTCTCGATGAATTTCATGAAGAGGATAAAACTTTGTATAAAAGAGAGACATAAGCTCTTCCCATTTAAGTAGATGTGAGTTATCGAGGAGCTTATACCAATCTGAAGCTTTATCTATAAGTGATATGGAGAATAATTTCTTCATGACGAACTCCATTGAAACACCGGCAAGCCTAAATAATGAACATAGTTGTGATAAATATAGCAAGTGTTCACCTGGATGTCTGTCTCCTGCATAACGATTAGCTAAGACATAATTGATAATACAAGATGGTATTTTATAAGGCACAATTTCAGTAGGGGTAGGAGTGCCACCACAGTTGTGGGGTGTTTCCCCATAAACAACGAACCAAGAGTAGAGGTGTCCATAAGGACAAAAGGGGCAACGGCAAAATAAAATCAGAAATATAAATACTTCCTTACATGCTTCACTTACTAATAGCGCTACGCTCCCCGGCAACGGTGCCAAAAAATAGTACTTTATGACCCTCAACTGTAGGGGATCGTTTGTAGCGTTTTCGATAAATAAGAGTGTCGAACCCAACGAGGAGCAGAAGGTATTGGTAAGTGACTTTGGTAAAGAAATAGCTGCAGGAACTGAAAGATAGTTTTTTAGGGGTTTTTGGTATAAGCAACAAAAAGGTAAAAGAGAGCAAGTGATACGCGAGAGATGATAATTGCTTCTCGCCCTTCGTTGGTTACCCCAAGTGGAAGGTGAGATGCATCGTAGAGGCAAGTTTCCCTTGGTGAAGATACCAAGGTTGAGAGTATCGACCAGTAGGACTCTGATAATGATAAGTAGGTGGCAAGGAAACAATGGCACCGTGGGTTGCTTCCTTGACCTAGACCTGCACAAAGAAACAAATAACTTTGCACCCAACGAAGTTCGGAGAGGTTTTCAATCTCTCCGGTCTTGTTGTTTACAAAGGATCAAACGCAGGGGATAATTATAATGATAGTAACTGGAAAGTAAAAGCAGAAAAGTAAATGAACGTGTGAACAGTGATGAGAATATGGACCGGGGTCCCGTGATGTTCACTAGTGATGTCTCTCTCCCAAACGACGATAAAACTGCTATGCGAGGTGAACAAATTACATCTGGGCAATTGATAGGATTATAAATGCACCGCAATGCTAACTATGCTACAAAGAAAGGAAGAGGCTCAAAAGCATGGGCAGTACGCCAAAATAAGTAGACTGAAATCCAACTGCATCTACTAGTAATCATCCACCTTCAGATATCTATCTAGAACATCTCGCTGGTATTAAGTTGCGAGCCCCACCCAAAGTGTAAACCCAAAGCAACAGACAACTGTATTAAAAAGCACTTTGCGTAAAGTAAACAATCCTTGCAACCGCGGTTACAAGCACCGTTATTTTCCCCCTTGTGGCAACAGCACATCCCCTAGACTCATGTTTCTGTCACTCAAGCGTGTCATCGGGGGCCATGAACCCACAATCGAGCATAACGTTCCCTCTTGGAGTTACTACCTACTACTTGTCCAAAGCAATAAGCAGGAACAGAGAACATGCAAGAATTACTTAGGAACGAAAATATAAAAGATAAGAACCAAATATATTACTCTATCACAATCTGAACATAATCTCATAATCCATCAAATCCCATCAAACTCAGCATAGCAACAGCAGAAAGATTACATATGTGCCTCAATCATGTAGGGCAGCTCACGAGGTCTAAACCATGAAGAACAAAGAGGGGAGGAGAACATCACATAACTACTGATCACGGACCCAAGGTCCAAACGAAACTACTCACGGAACATCCGGGAAGCGTCCATGGTGGAGGGGAAGCGTCCATGGTCGATCCTCCCTCCGGCAGGGTGCCGGGAAGAGGTCTGCTGGCGCTCCCGATCTTGGAAGCGTGGCGGCGGCGGAACAGAGATGAGATCACGGAAAGGGTTCTCTCCCTGGAAGTTTCACGTCACGGGAAATAAATAGGCGAAGGGGGCAGCCAGGGGGCCACAAGGGGTCCAGGCGCCCCCCTGGCGCGGCCAAGCCCTAGGCCGCGCCAGGTGGCCGCCTGGGGCCCTGGTGGGTCCCACCTGGTCCTCCTTCGGGACTCCGTAAGGTTCCTTCACGCTAATTTTTTATCTGATTTTTCCCGAATTTTTGGATCACTTTTAATATGGAGGAAAACTGAAATAGAAAAACAGCAAAAAACAGAAACTGGCACTGGGGTGCACTGAGTTAGTAGGTTAGTCCAAATATGATCAAAAGTGTATGAAAGTGTATCTAGATCATAGCAATATCACACAAAACATGCATGGAGCAAGCAAAAATTATAGATACATTTGGGAAGTATCAACATCCCCAAGCTTAATTCCTGCTCGTCCTCGAGTAGGTAAATGATAACAAGCATAATTTCTGTGGTGACATGCTAGCAACCATAAAAGAACTTTGAAAAGTAAAGCAATCAAGGTATGTGATTCAATTCAAGTCATAACATGAAAGAGTCTATATTAGCATTGAAACAAGTAACGAAAGAACATTAGGTGCAAGAGTTCTCACTGTCCGTGACTCGAATGTCTCAAAATGGTGTTTGCGTGCAAGAAGGGGGATAGGGAATACGAGAAAAGGTTATATTTGTTGAGAACTCAATCTACTAAAGTTTCACGCTTGGTCTTCTTTGGAATCTTATCTTGACTCGTTCCTAGACCACTAGTCAGGTACAAATCAATTTGATCCACTCCTTTTCGATATTTTGAGCACTCGTGCAATGGATAAGCGTAAGCACGAGAGTTAACACTTAGGATGGCAAAGAGAGAAATATGGTGGAGGAGGAAGACAAAAAGGTGAGAAAGGCTCACATCAATGAGGACAATCATAGGCGAGAAGGCCAAATGATAGATATGATGTGAGGAGTAGGGATTGCCATGCAACGGATGCACATATGAGCTAAGAAAGCTCTCCAATGGAGTGGGGGTCCATCCAACTTGCTCGCTCATGAAGACCTAGAGCTCGTTTGACGAGGCTCATCCTTGGAATATGCAAGCCAAGTTCTATAGTGTGAAGGTCTCCACATAGCTATATGCATAAATGACCATCTCTATGGAGTCCAAGGATAAGAGGGAGTACTAGTGTGGATCTTTCAAAAGGATAGTAGTGTTGCCCCTTTCTCTCTTTTTATTTTCTTTTTCTCTTTTTTCTATTTTTTTTGTATTTTCTTGGTGGCCTCAATGGCTCTTTCTATTTAACTCTCATTTGTCCTCTTTGGGATCTTTTATTTTGTCCACTTTGGGATCTTTTCCTCACTTAAGGGCAACACTCTAATTTACAAGAGGGTATAGAAGATCTTTCACACTTTACAAGGTACTCAAAACATAAAGAAGATGTAGCTATCATGATGTATGCAATGTATGCCTCTGCCAGTGTAGCAGGAACATGTATGACATGAAGATCAAGTCATGAAGAGGTGGATGTTGCATGGCAATATATCTCGGAAAGGCTATAGAAATGCATTGATAGGTAGGTATGATGGCTGTTTTGAGGAAAGATATAAGTAGGTTTATGATGAAAGAGTGTATCATGCCAAGGGTTTGGATGTACCGGCGAAGGTGGACGCCAACTCTCGGAGTGAGAAGAAGGCAATGCACGGCACGGGATAGGCTAGCAAATATGAGGAGGTGGAAGTGTCAACTTTCAATACTTACATTAGTCCGAAGAACTCATGCACTTATTATCGGTAACTCTTAATCTAATAAGGAGGCTCACAAAGAGACAAGTACCCCGAGGAGGAGTGTGTGGGGGTTTGGTTATCCTTGCGCATCCTCGACTCATGGTACGTGAGTGTACTCTAATATCCGATCCCTCCAAAGATTAGTGATTCATCTAGTAGCTAGAGTTCTCAACTAGTTTTTGTAGGTTTTGAAAATAAACACGAATTTCCAAAAATACGACACCTATCATTAATAGGCTAGAGATCTTCACACCAAAAGTTCAAACATTACTCACATCAATACCTCAAAACTATTGCAAGTTACTACTAAAATTAAATAGCTACCTCAATTACCTACTTTCAAGACAAGACACAACTCAGTGCAACAACCAACTCTTTTAACAAGATAAACATGAAAACTAAAGAGAGTTCCTGAAACAAACTAAACAAAAGCCAAGGCTCTTGCTAAAGACAAACTAAGACTAAAACTAAACATGACAGTAGCTACGAAAAGATAAAGAACACATAACAGTAAAAAGATAGGCATGGAAAATCCTATGATGTGTTCTAGATTGGAGTGGAGCGTGTTTCTCTCCCACACAAAGTAAGCTCGGGTCTAACTTGTTATGAACAGCAAGCAAAGTTAAAGAAAACTAAAAAGTAAAATCTAAGAGCGAGACGCTCCAAGCATAGCACATAACGCATGAAGTGGTAAAAATATAGTGAGACGAAGGACGAGCTGATGATTGTTGATGGAGAAGAGGATGCACGGGGGCATCCCCAAGCTTAGACGCTTGAGTCTCCTTGAATATTTATTGGGGATGCATGGGGGAATCCCCAAGCTTGAGCGCTTGACACTCCCGGATCTTCTTTCATCATCTTCCATCGCACACTTGAAAACTCCTTTCATACATAACTCATCATAAGCTGATTAGAGAGATTAATACCCTTAATAAAATATTTTTCCCCACTGGATATAAAGGCATTGTTGAAGATCTACTGTTTCTCAATATTGCCAAAAGTTTTTTGCAAAGAAAAAGAAAGCTTAAGGTTTGCAAAAGTAAGGAAAGGTAAAACGTGGCAGAATCTATGAAAAACAGAACAGCAGGTAGTAGAGAATTTTTTTTGGGGCACTTCTGCAACTCAAATCAAAAAAATCGAAACATAGGAAAGTTTCACAATTGTATATAGTATGTTGTGTAAAAATTTCAGCTCGAAAAGATGAACTGGTGATTTGTTCCGATTTTTTCCATCAAGAAGACAGAATCTGTTTTCTGGACAGCATGTCACAACTTTTGCTTCCCTTATCATAAGAGGCTATAATTTGGCACAGAGCTTGAAAATAAAGATACAATGATGTTGCTACAGTAGTAACAATCATCAAGACCACTAAAAACAGAAGTAAAAAATATCATGGGTTGTCTCCCAACAAGCGCTTTCTTTTATGCCTTTAAGCTAGGCACGAAGATTTTAAAAGATGCTCTCATAAGAATAAGGATTTGAAGCAAAAGAGAGCATCGAGAAGCAAATATGAAACACATTTAAGCCTAACTCACTTCCTATGCATAGGCATCTTGTAAGAAAATATATCAAAGAAGCACAAAGTGACATGCATAGGAAGGTGGAACCAGAACAACTTCAAAAGTTTCAACTTAGAGAGAGGTGTTTTTGTAATATGGAAGTTTTTATAACCAAACTTTCCTCTCTCAAAGTAATTTTTCAGTAGTGTCATGAACAACATCAAGAATATAACTATCACATAAATCATGTTGTTCATGACCTACAAGCACACGTGTATAGTTTTCAACACGGTCTTTAGGATCATAAGATAAATGCAACCCATCACATTGAGCCTTGATATGATCAAAATTCTCCGGAATATGAGTTGGAGATTTCAAAAGGATAATAGGGAGATCAAATGTGGGTGCAATAGCAATAATTTCGCGCTTAACATAAGCAACTATGGCAAGTTCATTTTTTTAAGCATCATCCATAGTGGCATCTTGGCCATCAACAAAGCAAGTATTAAGTTCATCAGAAAGGGATGTATAAAATGAGTCCTCGGAATCATAGGATTCCTCTTAATAGAAATCGTTGGCCTATTTTTGGGCAGAAAACATTTTGTTTTTAAAATTCTCAATATAATCATTGCAAATATAATTCTCAAAGCAATAAGAAAGAACTGCAAAGTTTTCAGACTTGTAAATAGCATCGTAATACTTTTCAATCAAAGAAGCAATCTCATAAGCACCCTTAAAAGCAACAAATTCTTCAATCTTTTCAACATCAAAGTAATAATAAACACCTTTAGCATAAGGAGATAGGATCTCATTTTCATTAAACTCACATTGGAAAGGAAGGTGTTGACGATCTATATTAGAGCGGCAAGTAAAATCATAAATGTAGCATAAACACTTAGCATAGAAATAAGAAGTTTGTATTTGGTCCCATAAGTGTTTCCCTTTCTGAGATAGGCAGTGTCGCATATAAGGAGCATGATCATCCAACGATTTTCCCTCAACCAAGTCGGTTGGGTTTTTAGCGCGAGCACAAATTGATCGAACACGATCCAAGTGAAACATGTCCATCCTACCATATTTGGATAGTTCCACACCCATGGTAAAGATAGAACAACTAGGCAAATCAAGGCAAAGGCAAAAGGTAGCAACTATTTTTCTGTTTTTTCATAAAGGATACTAAAGCAAGAACTGAAAGATAAACTCACAAGACTAAAAAGCAAAGATAAAAGATAGTGTGAAACTCCCCTATCTTAGCACTCGGAGTCCCCAGCAATGACGCCAGAAATTTGCTTGATACGCGAGAGATGATAATTGCTTCTCGCCCTTCGTTGGTTACCCCAAGTGTAAGGTGAGATGCAGCGTAGAGGCAAGTTTCCCTTGGTGAAGATACCAAGGTTGAGAGTATCGACCAGTAGGACTCCGATAATGATAAGTAGGTGGCAAGGAAACAATGGCACCGTGGGTTGCTTCCTTGACCTGGACCTGCACACAGAAACAAATAACTTTGCTCCCAATGAAGTTCAGAGAGGTTGTCAATCTCTCCGGTCTTGTTGTTTACAAAGGATCAAACGCAAGGGATAATGATAATGATAACAACTGGAAAGTAAAAGCAGAAAAGTAAATGAACGTGTAAACAGTGATGAGAATATGGACCGGGGTCCCGTGATGTTCACTAGTGATGTCTCTCTCCCAAAAGACGATAAAATTGCTATGCGAAGTGAACAAATTACAGCTGGGCAATTGACAGGATTATAAATGCACCGCAATGCTAACTATGCTACAAAGAAAGGAAGTGTCTCAAAAGCATGGGAAGTACGCCAAAATAAGTAGACCGAAATCCAACTGCATCTACTACTAATCATCCACCTTGAGATATCTATCCAGAACATCTCGCTGGTATTAAGTTGCGAGCCCCACCCAAAGTGTAAACCCAAAGCAACAGACAACTGCATTAAAAAGCAATTTGCGTAAAGTAAAAAAATCCTTGCAACCGCGATTACAAGCACCGTTGTTTTCCCCCTTGTGGCAACAACACATCTCCTAGACTCATGTTTCTGTCACTCAAGCGTGTCGTCGGGGGGCATGAACCCACAATCGAGCATAACGTTCCCTCTTGGAGTTACTACCTACTACTTTGCCAAAGCAATAAATAGCAACGGAGAACATGCAAGAATTACTTAGGAACAAAAATATAAAAGATAAGAACCAAATATATTACTCTATCACAATCTGAACATAATCTCATAATCCATCAGATCCCATCAAACTCAGCCTAGCAACAGCAGAAAGATTACATATGTAGCTCGATCATGTACAGCAGCTCACGAGGTCTAAACCATGAAGAACAAAGAGGGGAGGAGAACATCACATAGCTACTGATCACGGACCCAAGGTCCAAAGGAAACTACTCACGGCACATCCGGGAAGCGTCTATGGTGGAGGGGAAGCTCCCGGAGGTCGATCCTCCCTCTGGCAGGGTGCCGGGAAGAGGTATGCTGGCGCTCCCGATCTTGGAAGCACGGAGGCGGCGGAACAGAGGCGAGATCACGGAAAAGGGTTCTCTCCCTGGAAGTTTCACGTCACGGGAAATAAATAGGCGAAGGGGGGAAGCGAGGGGGGCCACCAGAGGTCCAAGCGCCCCCCTGGCGCGGCCAAGCCCTAGGCCGCGCCAGGTGGCCGCCTGGGGCCCTGGTGGGTCCCACCTTGTCCTCCTTCGGGACTCCGGAAGGTTCCTTCATGCTGATTTTTATCTGATTTTCCCGAATTTTTGGAGCACTTTTAATATGGGGGAAAACTGAAATAGAAAAACAGCAGAAAACAGAAACTGGCACTGGGGTGCACTAAGTTAGTAGGTTAGTCCAAATATGATCAAAAGTGTATGAAAGTGTATCTAGATCATAGCAATATCACACAAAACATGCATGGAGCAAGCATAAATTATAGATACGTTTGGGACATATCAGCAAGTAAAAAGCACGGAGGAGTAACAAGTGGCCCGATCCGTTTGAGCAAAGGATAGGCCTAGCAACTGAACCTATAAATACTAAAGCGTTCTTAAGGACACACGGGAGAAATAGTCACGTGCTTTCGCCATATTTTGTATCGGTACTATGTGTTGTGTTGATAAGTGTTGAGCGGGCGGATCTATGCTAGTACACCCTCTAGACTAAGATAAGTGCACTCTTATGATTAAACATCTTGCAAACATCCGCAAATACAAGATAGTAATTAAGGGAAAAGCCTAACCATTGCAATACGATCGATGGTCCATTGTTCCCTTGTGCAAAAGCGTGTGAACTGGGGTTCAGGTTTCTGTCACTCCGGCAACCCACCGTAAGCATTCTTTATACACAATGCATTCCCCTAGGTCCTTAATAAGGCGAAGTGTTGAGTGTTCGACTGACATAACACCACTAGGAAAATAACAACACAACTTAAATATCAAACGACACATATTACTTCAACATCATATGACTACTAGCAACTAGACTTCTCCCATGTCACCAAGAACTAAAGTAACTACTCACAAGACATAAAAGAGATCATGATCAGTGGGGATAAATAGGTGGTAAACAATCTGGACACAATGATATTTCTACAAAACTCAATAGCATTCATCACACGGTAGTAATCAACAGCGGTAGAGTAGAGAGGATAGATAGTACGGATTACAACACAAGTTGGACTTGTGAGGTGAGATTGGATGGTGGTGGAGATGGTGCTGATGTTGGGGATGATGTTGATGATGATCTCGATGATGCCCGTGACGATGGCGACGATCTCCCCTTCCGGGAGGTGTTCTCCCCGGCAGAATCTGCCGCCAGAGATGTATTTTCTCCTATGTTGGTTTCCGCCACGGAGCGGCGGCGGAACTCGCGAAAACTCTCTTCCTTTAGGGTTTTTGGACGACGAGGGATAAATAGGCCAGAGGGGGGAGCCTGGGGTGGCCCCGGGGGTCCAGGCGGCCACCCGGCGCGGCCAGGGGTGAGGCCGCGCCAGGGGGGCGCCTAGGCTCCTGGTGGCCCCCTCTGGTTCCCGTTTTGCGTGTCCCCGTCATTCTACTATAAAATGGCCTCCGTCGATTTTCAGGTAATTTGGAGGTCTTCTGTTTCAGCAACTCAGCGTCCACTTTTTACCGCTGAATCATGCGTCTGCTGCTTCGGCGTCGGAAAGTTGCAAACTGTGTAAAATAAGCCAAAACAACATAAGAATAGCATCATAACATGAAATTTATCAATGAATAGGAAAGAATTACTATATAAAATAGTGATGCATTTTGGACGTATCAGGGGCCCACCTATAAGTGAAAGAAGGGTTATTATCTATTGTTTAAAATGCAGATTGATTAGAGGGGCACTAAACCCAGATGACATAGACCTAGCTAATTAACACTGGGGGGCTTACTTAATCCTAAACGTGCTTAGCTTAATCAAACGACATTGGGCCCACGCTTCAACCACAGGGGAGGGGGGATTAGCCCGTGGCTAATCATGGCCACGTTGACTGTCGACGTCGGCGAGCCCCATGGAGGCTGGCGGCAAACAAACAACCGCCTTCGGCGACCACTTGAGCCGTTTTTTCGGGGTCGAATGCGGGCGGAGCCGCAAGTCGACCAGTGGCAGAGGAGGCTACAGGGGAGCCCGTGGTCGACGGCAATGGCGAACATGGCGGCGGTGCCTATAGGGAGCACGACGAGGTCCACCGGATATGTGCCCCGGCGACCAAACCGGAGCGGCGGAGGCTCAAATTGGACGAGTTCTGTGTTACGCGTCCACTTGTGCTCGAGGTGGACGCCGGGGTCGACCACAACGATGGCCACGGCGAGCATTAGCAGTGAACGAAGCTCGCACATACGGGGGTGGACACACAAAGCGTGGGACGAAGGGGGGAAGTAATGAGCGGGACGGGGAGCTCACAAGGAACTCGATGGCGAGGTCGGGAGGGGCGGAGGAGCTTCACCAGTGAAGAATCGCTCGCTGGAATCCCACGTCGACCGGAGGAAGACGACGAAGATGGCGTTGGCTCCCGGGCGGCTGGCGTCGATTGGGTGCGTGAGGTGATGAAGACGAGCGCGATGAACCTCCAAGACACGCCAGAGCAGCACGTCGCTGTCGTTGGCCGCGGGAGTTCACCAGGGGGCGGCCATGGCTGGCTCGGACGAGTGGGGGATCGAGGATGGAGGGCAACGAACCGTGATATAGGGTTTCCAAGGGGAAGAGGGGCGCAGGGGTGGTCTTAACATCGCCGGCGGCGACCGACCGTGGAATGCGCGCCACGCCACAGCCAGCCTCCCCCCACTGTAGCGAGGTGGAAGAAACAAAGGGGAAGAGAGTTGGGCCTTGGGTAAGCTTCACCCTAGGCATCTTTAGATGTTTTCCCTCACTTTTTTGCATTTCCTATTATTTACTTTAATATATTCTATTTTACTTATCAACCATTAATTTTTTATAAAACATTTAACCAATACCAAAATTAGTTTTATAACATATAGTGATGCCACAGAAAGTTTAGGTATTTAATAAAAGCATTTGCATTTTTGTTTTATTTTAATAGGGATTAGATGGGACTATTTAGCACCGTTTGAATTGTTTAAATTACCGAAACACTTTAATAAATTGTCATTTCTATTTTTTATGACCTACTGACTTTTAGGCTTTTAATATAATTGTTTGCACAATTTTTGGTTGCACATTAACTGCCACTTTGTTTTGGAATTTTTAATTCGGTTGAATTTGAATCGAGATAGGATCCAATGTGATCAAGCACTGCAATTCAAAATGACTTATCTTAATCATGAGGATTATTGTAGCCTGACACCCGGGGTGTTACAATTTGTAAGTCCATTATCTACCTACAATCGAAATTTTTAGGGTTTTTCATCGACGCCACCATTTGCAACTCACCCTTAGACTTGCAATTTAGGCTCGACTGTCTCCAATTTTTTTAATGTAGTTTCAAGTACAATATCTAATTATAATTGAGATAAATCAATTATGTTTCACCAATGTCTACCTGCAAGTCCACCATCTACCTTCAATTGTGTTTTTAGTGTTTTTTTCATCGACGTTCCAGTTCAAGTCACCCCTTAATTTGCAACTCGGGCTCGCCTCCACCGTTCTGTATGTAGTTGCAAGTACATCCTCTACCCGCAACTGGTTTTTTTTAGTGTTTTTCATCGACGGTCAATGCCAAGTCCACCGGCATCAATTAGTTTTATAGCAACAGTTTTTTAGTACTTTTTGTCAACGCCACATCAATTACAAGTCCACTCCTCATTTTTGCAACTGTACACTGATTATTTTTTCCTATAAGACCAACCATTTGTAACATTTTTTTCATCGATATTTTTTCTATTATAATAGCAAGTCTAGCCTTTCATTTAAAAAAATGTTGAGTCACGAGTAATTTTTCACTTATTTCATACTACAAATGAAGTTTTTCACCTCTGTATAAATAATTGAGTACGAATATTTTTTTTGTATGCAGATGTGTGATTTTTTTCCTAATTAAGGGTTTTTCTTAACTAAAAAGTCAAACAATAACGAAACCTTTCCCTTTTCTCGGTTAGTATATTTATTTTGTCCATGGCTTATTTCTTGGGTTAGTTTGTTACGGGCTGAGCTTTTTTGCGTGAAAAAAAGAGAAATTGGACAAACAAACAATGAGGAGCCATTTTTTGGTGCTGATTTGTGATGCATCATAATATATGTGATGTAATTATGTCACATTTACATGAACGCTTAGATAAACCCATGATAAAAATATGATATATACTACTTAAAAAATACTAGTATATATACTACCTAAGCATTCTTACATAGTACATACTATGCACACATGCATCCCGGTATAATAGGTATTATCTAAAATATATGAAATACAAGTGGGTATAACTACATCCAATAGTAGGACAAATGTTAATACTATCGGGTGTACTTACTCCCACTAGTATTTTATAGTACGTTTTAGATAGTATCTATAGTATTGATGTGTGTGTACGTGTAGTATATATAAAAATGTTTGGATAGTATATATACTAGTATTTCTTAGGTAGTATGTATCATATTTTTAACAAAGTTTTTTTTACATACAAATACATGTGTATTTCACAAACTAGATGATACCCTGAGCGTTGCTGCGGGAATCTGTTGCAATATATTTTGAATGATTGATTGCATGAAACATTAATAGTTGAATTAATAGTATATAAACTAAAGTATAAAAATACATTTTATGTATTGTAATTTATTATTGTGTAGTTAAAAATATTTATTAAATATAAGTAATGTAATATAATGAAAAAAATCCATGCATGTTGAGTGAGTTGGCATGTGTCATTATATTGATGTTTGCATGAGATCAACTAATACCGAAGAAATTGTTCTCATGCATTTTGTGGTGAGTCTTTGATTATGTGACATGTATGCATGTTAAAAGTGATGTAATATAATAGGGAAAAATCCATGCATGTTGAGGGAGGTGCATGTGTCATTAAATGGATGTGTGCATGAGATCAACTAATATTGAAGAACTTGTTCTCATGCATATTGTGGTGGGCCTTTAATGAGGTGGCATGCTTGCATGTTGAGATAGATAAGATAGTGGGAATGATCTATTATAGTATTATCTCATGCATATTGTGATGAGTCTTTGATGATGTGACATGTATGCATGTTAAAAGTGATGTAATATAATAGGAAAAATCCATGCATGTTGAGGGAGGTTGCATGTGTCATTAAATGGATGTGTGCATGAAATCAACTAATAATGAAAAACTTGTTCTCATGCATATTGTGGTGGGCCTTTGATGAGGTGGCATGCTTGCATGTTGAGATAGATAAGATAGTGGGGATGATCTATTATAGTATTATAGATGTAATTGAAACTATATATTTACTTACAATTTTTCATGTAGTTTTCTTTGGAGTGTCTTAGATATATTATATAAATGATAACGTAGTATATATACTACCATGTGGTAGTGTATAGGAAGTGAGAGTAACTACTCCTAGTACTGGCAAGGATATTTCTTATGAACTGTTTTGTTACTAGTAACAGAATATTATTCTATCACTCCATTCGAACTGATACATCTTTAGTACTTCATGTTTTAAATTGATTTTTTTTCATTTTCTTCGATATGAGGTGTGTAATATACTGTTGAAAAGCTTTAGACATCATGAGTAGAACTTCTTTTTGTAAAATCCTCACGATTTAAGAGTTGTGTTCAAAAAAAAATTCAAACGATTTCAGAATTGAGAAAAATATATGGTGATTGGAAACTGCTGAAAAACTGCTTCTTTTATGTATAAAATGTTTTCTCAAATTCCATATGGTTTAAAAGTAGTTTGAAAGCGGTGAAATTCTGGGCAAAACGTATTTTTTTGTTTTTTGCAAACGGTTTGTTGGATTAACGCGAATGATATGGCATTGGAAAATACGAACGTTCTCCCTATTTCCTTATGATTTAAAAACAATTTTGAATACAATGAAAGTTTATTTCGTATGCAATTTTTAATTTTTTTATCGAAATTGGGCAAAGATAGCGTTGGAAAGCTATCAAAAAAATGCAAAACTTTTCATGGTGAAAGTTTTCTCAATTTCTCATTTTCCTAAGAATAATTTAGAATACGGCGAGACATATCATGTTGTTTTCTATCATAAAAATAGAGTACTTGAACTGAGCTTTTTTTATAGACCGGACTGTACTCTGTTTTTCAGTACTATTTTGGTCATATTCAAATGTTTCCTGGAATTGAGCGAATGATATACCATTGAAAAGTTATTGAAAATTTTCAACTTTTTTTATGTTGATGTTTTATTTTCAAATTCACCACAGTTTAAGAGCAACTTTGAATTTGGTGAAACTCATCTTGGGTAACATATGTCAAACTTTTGAACTGTTTGGCAGAACCGAGCATTTAATATATAGTTGGAAAGCTAGCAAATATAATTTTATTTAATGTTGAACTTTTTTTTAAATTCATTACGGTTTAAGAGAGATTTAAAAAATGGTAAACATGACATCATTTTTTCCCTTTTAGAACTCCGAAAACAAATTGTGGATTTTTCGTACAGATTTTTGAACTGCCACAGTATGAGCAGTTGAACTTGTAGCATTTAATATATTTTTATTGTTGTTTTTTTAAGTTTTTTTGCATTCATACATACGTTGTCAATAAACTTTTCTAGTGTTTGCCTGTGTGAATTTATGGGTCTTCGAACTTGGATTGTACGGGCGAAATGATTTTTAGGTTTTATATTTTTATTTTCTTTCTCATAAGAACTTTAGGTGACATCGTCTCCGAACTTTCAGTCATTATATCTAATGAGCTGCATAATGTGTGGGTTTGAATTGAGTGTGTTTGGCGATTGGAACTTACAAAAAGTTATTTTATGTGTTATAGTGTTCTTATTTTTTAGAACCCCAACTTTTTCTCGAGTTTGAACTACTTTGCTTTTGTCATTCGATTTTATTCTTCTTTGTCGACTTCCTTGTATTTGAACTTAGTATATATCCAATGTTAATGGATTTTTTTTGCTGAACTTCAGCATTTTTCTCTTGTGTAGTGAATTGTTGCGTAATAAATACCTTTGTCATACACATTTAAATTTTCTTTTTTTCATGAACTTATACTAAAAACATTTTAAAATGACAAATCCATTTGCAAATCCGGATGCAATTATGTAATCGTTAAAAAAGATATTTAATAAAATTTGACCACTTATAAACAAATTAGCCTTATATAGACATACTACCAAACATTTAGAGGGCAACCATACAAAATCACACAAAGCTTCTTCTAAACGAACCATACAGAATAGTGACAAAAATCATACTTTTTTTATGAAAACCATCCTTTATAAACTCTCTCTATAACATGTAACACCCTCAGATCTTGTAACAGTAATCACGGTTAATGTTGATCATTACTGTTCCAAGTTTTTCTTTAATCAACTTGAGTCAATTAGAATTTTCAAATGCCTTCTGTTGTTATTGAATCAAGGTGATCATGGACCTTGATCATCATGGATCAAAAATAATGTCCAACCCATTTCATTTGAAGTCAAAATCAAATCTAAAAAAAATGCCTTTGGTGAAATATTAAAACCAAGGTGCCAAATAATCTTTCTCCAAAAATTGTGAAAGTACTTTTATTAAATCACAAATATTCAGTGGACCTTGTTGGTATAGTTGTGGTTAATTATTGAACTACCAAATAATTCAAACAATTATAAACAGTGGCCAAAAACCATATATGAACCATTTAAGATTTAATTTAAATATTAAATTACTTTTAATATTTTCCTAAACTTTTTGTGGCACTCTATTAATGTGCAATACTAATTATGGGACAAGTTCCATATATATATCTCTTATAAGACAAAACCCCACTAAGATGCATTTAAGGTGTCTATCTCAACATGCAAGCTATCCACATCACCCACTATTGTATCCAATCATTTGTCCATGTCATCCACTAACAAAACTCAACTAACATGCATTTGGGGATATCTATCTCAAAACGCAAGCTATCCACATCACCCACTATTGTATCCAATCATTTAACCATGGCATCCACTAACAAATTCAACTAACATGCATTTGTGTTATCTATCTCAACATGCAAGCTATCCACAACACTCATTATTGTATTCAATAATTTATCCATGTCATTGACTTTCATTTACATGAATCTTATACCCTTCCAATTTACATTGTAGATTTCTTATAAAAATTTCCGCTGCAACGCGCGGGGTATTCTTCTAGTTTTATAAAAAGTCAAAACCTATCAAAACAAAATACAAACAAAAAAAACAAAAAGGAAAATAAAACAAAAAAGGGGAAACCCTTATACCTGCACTGGGCAATCCCTCCCACTGGGCCAAGCCCAGCCCAACCCCCCTCCCCACTTGTCTTCCTCCTCCACTGCTCACCCACGCCCGTGGCGGCCATCCAGACCGGCCACGCCGTGGACGTCGCCCTCGCACCAATCCCGCGGCTCGCCGGCGGGATAAGAGCCCCGAGCCCCCCAAAGCAACCCTAGACGTCCCATTCTTCCTCCCTCGAGCCGCCGCCCCCTGCCCCTCGCCCGCGTCGTCTCCTAGCTCGAACCGAGCTCCGCCGTGGCCGTGCCGCAGCCGTGCTCGTGGCCAGCAGTGACGAATGCCCGCCCTGACCTGTCCAGCAGGCTCGACATCGTCTCCGCGCGGATGGAATCGAGCTCGGGAGCACGCAATTGAGCACACGGTCACTTCCCCTCTTCCGGCTCCGGCGAGCTTCGCAGCCGGAATTCATCGCCGTCGTGACCTCCTCGCGCAAGCTGCCACCACCACTGCACTCAATGTGAGCTCGGCCGTCTTCCCCCTGCGTTCGCGCCCTTTGTATCCCACCGGAACCGCCATCGCCATGGGTGTCGTGCTCGTCGCCGCCGTGCATCTTTGTCACCGTGACCTAGCGCGTGCAGTTGGCTGTCCAGCACGCCAGCGTTCTTGCGGTGAGCCCCTGGTCACGCTTAGCCAGTTCGCGCTCACCAAAGCACGTCGTAGTCAAGTTACCACCACCGTCCGAAGACAACCGCCGTCACGCTCGTCACTGGCGCCGCTCCGGCGGGTCCCCGTCGACGCCGTGACCCCCAGTCGACGCGGGATGGAGCCCATGTTCGGTTCCGCCCCTCTGCGCATGAATTGGCCGCCGGATCCGTGCTCCTCGTCGTCGGCCGTGGCACTGGTCGTCGCCGGCGAGCCCCCCCCCCCCAGCCACTGCCCGATGGCCCCCACCTGTCGGTGGCTGTATTAGGGCTAATCCACTATTAAACTGCTAATTAACTAAGTTAATTAACCCACTGCCTATGACATGTGGGCCCAGGCAAAATAGTAATCCCTGATTAAATTAAATCAAATTAATTATAACATGTGTGAATGACAACTGGGCCCCACTGCTGTTAGTTAAGTTAAATCATTTATATTAATACAGTGGCTGACCAGTGGGACCCACCGGTCAGGTTTGACTGGTCAAACCCCCTGATGTGGATAATGTTTATTTATTTAATAAAAGAAAATCCAGAAATTGTTTAAATTGATTAAAACTTTGAAATTCAATATCTTTTAATCCGTAACTCGGATCGAAAAACTTTATACATGAAAGTTGATCAGAAAAATATAACGGTTAAGAATACGCTACCCGTATACCCACCACACCCCTCTAACATACCGAACATCGAACCGCCCCCCTCCGAACCATTTGCCCGATGAATTGTCCGGTACTGCTATAGTACCCGGATGAATTTATTTTGAGCACGAAAGTTGTTCGGAATAGGGAAACTAACCCGGATACACCCCCTCACGTTTGTCGGATGTCCATGACACCTCCGTCATGATACCTTCCCCCTCCGGACACCCTGTCCGGTAATCACCCGGAGCTGACAGTTCATCCACGGATGAATTCCCGCTCCGTGCTACGTGTATCGTACAACGTTAGAGCATCGTTAACATTTCATATGTCATGTCTTGTATTTGTATTGCTATTATTGCTGTGTATTTATTGTTTCTCCCCCTATTTTATTGTCTGTTAGTCTCGACGTCCGCTGCTGATGCCCCTGTGATCGACTACTTCGTCGACGACCGTACCTCTACCGTCGAGCTTACAAGCAAGCAGAGCCATTCTCTTCCCCAGATATCGCCTATCTTTCCGTACTTTCTTGCACTAGGCATTGCTGCTGCTGCTACGTTACAATCCTATTCAATTGCATAGCCTGTCATTGTCACCCTTGATGTATTTTCCTTTATCCTATGTTTCCTATTATATATATTATATTCAGCAATGAACCCTGCGCATTGTTAGTCAATAGGGTTAGATAGCGGGCCGTGTTCACTCTGGGAGTGAATGCGGATACGTTACATTACAACTGCTACAGGTACGGTTCAGAGCAGACACCGCTTCAGCCCCCTACGTCGGATCTGCCGAGCCACCTCAAGGGTGAGCGATCGAGGAGAAATCCCCGTACTCCACTCGTGGTCGACTCTGTATATCCGTCTTAGGGTACTGAACCACGGTTGTCCTTACAGGTAAGGAGTCGGGTGACCCCACGGTGCCTGCGCAGGGTATCTTAGCAAAACGACAGGTCAGGTGTATTCCACCGGTGTGCGTCGGGCCTGGTACTGTTCGTGGCCGAAGGATTTCCTGTTGTACGAAAGTCGAGCTCTTCGGAGCAAACGCGAGACAAGGTAAGGAGACGGTTCACCTTGTTGGTAACCGCACGAGTTGGTGGGACGACAGGGCAGGCACCGACGTTACTGGTGGTCCTGACTGCTGTCGTTGTCCGCGACTCATTCAATAATGGGCAACGATAACGGTTGTCTCGTCGGAAAACTAATAAAATGCTTAACGGGTTTGGCGGATGACTTGAGTAGCCTTTTGGCTTATACACACTACCTATACGTGGGATTACGAGTTTGGGCGCCTCCGCAATGTAGCCTCGTTCGAAAGCTCTGAAA
Source organism: Bromus sterilis (assembly GCA_950022295.1). Classification (NCBI taxonomy): domain Eukaryota; kingdom Viridiplantae; phylum Streptophyta; class Magnoliopsida; order Poales; family Poaceae; genus Bromus; species Bromus sterilis. Next base: position 117,115,442 of record OX465599.1, read on the forward strand.
GACGTCCAGTTCAGTATTGCGGCAGGGACGGATCGCGCTGCGGCGTTGGAATTCACCCTCCTCGCAACGACCCGGAGAGCGAGGGGTGATAGGCCCATGACCCCCTTGCACTTAGGGCTGTATACCGGCGGGGACCTCTCTGATGAGTCGTAGGATGGACTGCGTTGTGACGGATAGCCTCGGTGGGGTGCTCCCTAACCAGGTGTACGCCACCCTAGAGATCCGAGCGTGTAGTGTCACACTAGTGCACCCCTGCAGGGTGTTTAATCTATTCGAATAGCCGTGTCCACGGTAACAGGACGCTTTATGCTGAAGCCAGATCCTATCACTACAAACTACTACTAATTAAACTGTTGGTTCCGGGTTTTCTTCCTCGCGGGGATGTCAAGGAGGGGAACTCGGAGGCATTGCTAATTATTACAACTTATTATTATACAATGCTGCAGCAGCTTCTGCTGCATTGTTACTTTATGCTTTATATAAACTGTTGGCTGATTCTTACCTCATGCTGCAAGACTCGTCGGAAGATGCTAGTCTTCGATAGGCCTAGCTTCTTATCTTTATTCTGATTTCTACCTTGCAGCCCACTATATATAGCCTCCCCTTTCCATTTGATACATGCATAAATGCTTAGTAGCGGACGTAAGACTCGCGGGTATGCTAGATACTCACCTTTGCTTTATTTCCCCTTTTCGCTTTGCCTGATCGGCCGCTGCAGTCGACGTTGGAGTCCAGGAGCAGGAGATTCCAGGATGAGCCTACTACGACGTCGAGTTCCCATTGACCAGGAGTAGTTCGGTGCATCCAAGGCAGGAGGCCTCGCCTTTTCGATCTGTACCTCTGATGTTATTTGTGCTAGCCTTCTTAAGGCAAAACTTGACTAATTATGTCTGTACTCAGATATTATGATTGTATGACTTATGTATTCGGGTCCGTGTGACCCCCCTTCATTGTAATATATTTGGTTTATCCTTTTATGTTTAGTGTTGTGCTGTGATATTCTCACCGTGGCACCTTGATCTCGATCATGTACCCTGCGTGTATGATTACTGTACATGATCGTAAATCGAGGGCGTCACCAGTTGGTATCAGAGCCGACTGCCTGTAGGAAGCCACCCAACCACTACCTGGTCGAAGTTGAGTCTAGAATTTGAAAAAACTATTTTGCTAACTTTATATTTGGCTTATGGGCCCACATCGATGTCACTACGTGTGATATCTATGGTATTAGGATCCTTTTCTCCTTACCTATGATCTGGGACTCTGCTCTCTTATCCTTGCTGGTAAGTTTTACAAACTCTGACATTAGGATCACGTTCTCTTGATTCCATCCGGCGTTCTAGTGCTACCCCATTGATTGAGTCGTGTCGCAGGAGTTCTACCCCAGGCCCCGGACCGCGGATCCCATTCTCATTCTGGGCAGGCCGCGCGTCCTCTGGCATTAACTCCTGTGGCCAACAGTTTTCTTGCGGCGTATTGACATATCGGAAGCTATGTCGCGTCATGTAATCCTTACCGCGGTCTGCGTGCCGCCTACTGAGTCCTTTTTCCTTAATTTCTACGACGTTACGTTGTCCAATTTTGACCGATTATGTGCAAAGATCTGTATGTCTTTATGACTACTATTGTGTATCTACCGCACTTCTCGTTCATTGCTCGTACTACATCATGTAGGACTTCTCATCCTTGCAAATACTTTGTCTGAATTAACCCCTGCTGTTCAGGTAGGATGGCCGACGATCCCCCACCCCCACCGTATTTTGCCGCCCTGATGCAACAGTTTGAGCTGAACCAAGAGCAGTTTGATCTGAACCGTCAGTTCATGGCCGGAGTAATGTCCCAGCTTCCAAACCATAATGCCCCAATCACACTGCAAGAGTTCGTGCGCCTCAACCCGTCCACCTTTCGCGACTCCGAAAATCCTGTGGATGCTGATGATTGGCTTCGTGATATCGCCTTTCAGATGGAGTCAGCTGTTGTTGCCCCTGACAGTTATGTCACCTATGCGACCTATCATCTGAGGGGTCCAGCTGCTCAATGGTGGGAAAGCCACAGGCTTGTGCTGCCAGATGGAACTGTAACTAGTTGGCAAGAATTTCAGTCATCCTTCCGAGCATGGCACATTCCTCTAGGTCTGATGGACCAGAAGAAGGAGGAGTTCCGCAAACTCCGTCAGGACCAGACAACTGTTGATGAATATCATAGGAAATTCCTTGAGTTGTCCCGCTATGATGGGAGAGGCGTCGCCACCGACGCTCGCAAACAGGAGAAATTCCGAGAAGGACTGCGTCCTGATATAGAGCTCGCACTTGTCCTTCATGATTGTGCGGACTTGGCGACCCTTTTCAGCAAGGCTTTCCAAGTCGAAACTGCTCTGACTAAGCACCATGAGTCGCTCAAGCGTGCTCGAGATGCTGGCCCATCTTCGGGTCGGCCCGTTCAGAAACTTCGAGTCTGTCTCCCGCACAATGTTTTTCACCGGCCTGCTCCAACGCCAAGGTCGTCTTATGCTGCACCCCATCTGCCTCCGCCTCCGAGACAGCTAACAGTACCGGCTGAACAGCCCAATATTATGGCTCCTCCCCAGAACGATGGCTTATGTCGCCGGTGTGGACAGCCAGGTCACCACGCACCTTGTCCTCCTGTTGGCAGAAAAAGAAGCTGTAGAAGCCGTCATTCCAGTAACCGCAACACCAAACAGTGTACTATGAGTTGTGCTGAGGTCACTCATGTCAAGATGGAAGAAGCTCGCGAGTCCCCAAAAATAGTGATGGGCACTTTACTCATCAATTCAACGCCATCTTCTGTTCTTTTTTATTCCGGGGTATCGCATTCCTTTGTGTCCCAATCGTTTGCTCAGTTGCATGGAATAGCTACGAAACCCTTGGCCACTCCTTTAGCGGTAAATGCTGTTGGATCTCAGAGTCGTGCCACCATGATGAGCCGCGATACCTCCATTGCAATTGTGGGTCTATTATTCCCTGCTCCTCTTATTGTCCTGAAGTCGTCCAACATTGATGTCATACTCGGTATGGATTGGTTGGCGGCACATGATGCCCGTATCCATTGTGCCACTAAGACAGTTCAACTCACGCACCCTTCTGGCAAAAATATTCTGTACTCGGCCCGAACAGCTCAGCATGCCGAAGGCCAGATATATGCCCTGAATGCTTTGAATACCTCACCTCTTGAAGGGATTGAGAACGTTCCAGTTGTTCGCAATTTTCTTGACGTCTTCCCAGAAGAACTGTCGGGAATACCCCCGATCAGAGATGTCTAATTCGTCATCGACTTGAAGCCTGGCACCGTCCCTATTGCTAAGCGTCCTTATAACATGCCACCTCACCACCTCCTTGAACTGAAAAAGGGATCGACACAACACTTCAAAAGGGCTTCATCCGTCCAAGTTCCTCTGATTGGGGAGCACCTTCACTCTTTGTCAAAAAGAGCGATGGAACGAACCGTTTGGTCCAAGATTACCGACCTATCAACCAGGCAACAATACAGAACAAGTATCCGCTCCCTCGGATCAACGATCTATATGATCAACTTGCTGGATCTACTGTGTTCTCGAAACTCGACTTGAGATTGGGTTACCATCAGATCCGGGTCCGCGAAGAGGACATCCCGAAGACCGCCTTCATTACTCGTTATGGTTCATACGAGTACACCGTCATGTCCTTTGGCCTGACCAATGCCCCAACCACTTTCTCTCGGTTGATGAACTATATATTCATGGAATACCTCGACAAGTTCGTCGTGGTTTATCTGGATGATATCTTGGTATACTCCAAGAACGAAGAAGAACATGCTGAACACCTTCGTGTTATACTGGAAAAGCTTCGAGAACACAAACTCTATGCTAAGTATTCTAAGTGTGAGTTCTGGCTTCCCGAAGTAACCTACCTTGGTCATGTGATTTCCAAGAAATGCGTTGCCGTCACCCCAGAACGAATCCAGGCTATTCTTGACTGGACTCCTCCCAAGACCATCAAGCAAGTCAGAAGTTTCCTCGGACTCGCTAGCTATTGCCGCCGTTTCGTCGAGAAATTCTCCAAGATTGCCAAGCCTCTGACTAATCTGCTTCACAAAGGCGTCAAGTTTGAGTGGACTGATAAATGTCAAGAAAGTTTTCAAGCTCTCAAGGGCAAGCTCACGTCTCCCCCAATGCTTGCTCCCCCTGATACCAAGAAGGACTTTGTGATATACTGCGATGCGTCTCGCCAAGGGTTAGGCTGTGTCCTAATGCAAGAGCGTCGCGTGATTGCTTATGGCTCTCATGAGTTGCGTTCTCACGAAGATAAGTACCCAACGCATGATCTCGAATTGGCAGCAGTAATTTATGCATTGAAGCTGTGGCGACATTACCTCGTTGGTAATCGTTGCGAGATCTACACCGACCACCAAAGCCTGAAGTACTAGTTTACCCAGCCCGACCTGAATCTCCGCCAACAAAGATGGCTCGATACAATAGACGATTTTAACATGGATATTCATTACACCCCTGGCAAAGCTAATGTGATGGCTGATGCCCTGAGCCGTAAAGCTTACTGTAGTGAACTTGAGGTGCAACTAGAACAACCACCTCGGTATGAAGAGTTTCAAAAGCTGAACCTCGAGATTGTTCCTCAAGGTTATGTAAATAACCTGGTTATTGAACCGGATCTCGTCAAATCCTTCAAGGGTATACAGTTTTATGATGATTTCGTACACAAGATTAAGCGCGATATCGCAAATGGGAGACCCTCACCCTTCACTATTAATAGTGAAGGTGCGGTGTTCTACCAGAACCGTTTAGTGGTTACTCACAGCAAGGGCAGGCATGAGAACCTGGATATGACCCCGAAGGTCATGAAAGCGGCTCACGATACCCCGTTGTCCATTCATCCTGGAAGCACCAAGATGTACCAAAACATACGTCCGCAGTTCTGGTGGCCTAACATGAAGCAAGACATTGCCCGATATGTGTCTGAATGTGACGTTTGTCGTCGCGTCAAGGGTGAACATCAAAAACCCACTGGAGCTCTACAGCCACTTAAATTCCTGAATGGAAGTGGGAAAAAGTCCAGATGGACTTCGTCACCGGTTTTCCTAGATCACAGAAGGGAAACGATGTGATCTTTGTCGTCATCGACCGGTTCTCCAAGGTTGCTCACTTTATACCGGTCAAGGAGATGATCACTGCTACTCAGTTGGCAGAATTGTATATCTCCCAAATTGTGTCACTCCACGGTATTCCGTTGGAGATCAGTTCAGATCGTGGCAGCCTTTTCACCTCAAGATATTAGAGGAGTTTCCAAGAAGCTTTGGGGACTATTCTGCATCTCAGCACTGCTTATCACCCCCAGTCACAAGGCCAAGTTGAACGAGTCAATCAAGTGCTTGAAGACATGCTTCGATCTTGTGTTATTTCCTTCGGTAAGAAATGGGAGCAATCTCTCCCGTTGGTCGAGTTCTCGTATAACAATAACTACCACGCTAGTCTGAAGATGGCACCCTACGAAGTTCTCTATGGGCGTAAGTGTCGAACCCCTCTGAATTGGTCAGAAACTGGGGAACGTACACTCATTGGTCCGGATATTGTTCAGCGAGCTGAAGATCAAGATCACGTCATTCGTGAACATTTGAAGGCCGCTCAGTCCCGCCAGAAGAGCAACTATGACCGCAAACACCGAGAGATGGAGTATCAACCTGGTGAATACGCTTACCTCCGTGTCACTCCGATGCGAGGCACTCATCGTTTCGGAATCAAAGGCAAGTTAGCTCCTCGCTACATTGGCCCGTTCCGTATTCTTTCCCGAAGTGGACCCGTGGCATACCGATTGGAATTGCCGTCAAACCTATCTCAAGTCCACGATGTCTTTCACGTGTCGCAACTCCGTCGCTGCTTCAAAGACCCTATTCGTGAAGTGGAACATGATATGATTGAGTTGCAACAGGACTTGACTTATCAAGAACATCCGAGCCGCATTCTTGATAAGTCTGAACGCAAAACCCGCAACAAGACGACCAAGTTTCTGAAAGTCTAGTGGTCGAATCATTCTGAAGACGAGGCCACTTGGGAACGCGAAGATCGTCTTCGCGAAGAATACCCAGATCTTTTTCCCGCTACCACTTAAATTCTCGGGACGAGAATTCTTGTAGTGGGGGAGATTTGTAACACCCTCAGATCTTGTAACAGTAATCACGGTTACTGTTGATCATTATTGTTCCAAGTTTTTCTTTAATCAACTTGAGTCAATTCAAATTTTCAAATGCCTTCTGTTGTTATTGAAATCAAGGTGATCATGGACCTTGATCATCATGGATCAAAAACAATGTCCAACCCATTTCATTTGAAGTCAAAATCAAATCTAAAAAAATGCCTTTGGTGAAATATTAAAACCAAGGTGCCAAATAAACTTTCTCCAAAAATTGTGAAAGTACTTTTATTAAATCACAAATATTCAGTGGACCCTGTTGGTATAGTTGTGGTTAATTATTGAACTACCAAAATATTCAAACAATTATAAACAGTGGCCAAAAACCCTACATGAACCATTTAAGATTTAATTTAAATATTAAATTACTTTTAATATTTTCCCAAACTTTTTGTGGCACTCTATTAATGTGCAATACTAATTATGGGACAAGTTCCATATTTTATAAAAAGTCAAAACCTATCAAAACAAAATACAAACAAAAAAAACAAAAAGGAAAATAAAACAAAAAAGGGGAAACCCTTATACCCGCACTAGGCAATCCCTCCCACTGGGCCAAGCCCAGCCCAACCCCCCTCCCACTTGTCTTCCTCCTCCACTGCTCACCCACGCCCGTGGCGGCCATCCAGACCGGCCACGCCGTGGACGTCGCCCTGGCACCAATCCCGCGGCTCGCCGGCGGAATAAGAGCCCCGAGCCCCCCCCAAAGCAACCCTAGACATCCCATTCTTCCTCCCTCGAGCCGCCGCCCCCTGCCCCTCGCCCGCGTCGTCTCCTTGCTCAAACCGAGCTCCGCCGTGGCCGTGCCGCCGCCGTGCTCGTGGCCAGCGGTGACGAAAGCCCGCCCCGACCTGTCCAGCAGGCTCGTCATCGTCGACATCGTCTCCGCGCGGATGGAATCGAGCTCGGGAGCACGCAGTTGAGCACACTGTCACTTCCCCTCTTCCGGCTCCGGCGAGCTTCGCAGCCGAAATTCATCGCCGTCGTGACCTCCCCGCGCAAGCTACCACCACCACTGCACTCAATGTGAGCTCGGCCGTCTTCCCCCTTCGTTCGCGCCATCTGTATCCCACCGGAACCGCCATCGCCATGGGTGTCATGCTCGTCGCCGCCGTGCATCTTTGTCACCGTGACCTAGCGCGTGCAGTTGGCTGTCCAGCACGCCAGCGTGCTTACGGTGAGCCCCTGGTCACGTAAAACACCCTCACTGTCAGGTGAACAGTAATCACCATTACTGTTCCTCAGTACTGTTCAAAAAATTTGTCTGATCAATATGGTTCAGTTCAATCTCAAATTACCCTTTGATATTGTTGCAAGCAATGTGAACCATGGGCCTTGACCATCATGGATGAAAACAAAGTCCAATCCATAAAATTTTGAAATCAATTCAAATCTAAAAAATGCCTTTGGAGAAATATTAAAAACTAAGTGGAATATAAACTTTCTCCAAAAATTGTGGAACAACTTTTATAAAATCACAAATATTCAGTGGACCAAATCCATATGGGTTTGGGTAATTATTGTGCTATGGAAAATTCCAAACAATTCAAGCAGTAGCCAAAAACCCCATATTAATCATTTAATATTATAATAAAATATTAAATGACTTTTAAAAGTGCCCAAATCTTTTGTGGCACCAACCTTAGGTAAATACTAAATTATGGGACACATCCCACATTTTACAAAAATGCCTAAGTGGGTGAAACAAATATAAAACAGAAATAAACAAAAGAAAGAAAAGAGAAAAGAGAAATAATAAAAACCTAGTCTAACCCCACCCTCTGGTCCGAGGCCCACCCCCATTCCCCTTCCCCCTGGGCCAGATAGCCCAGCCCACCCTGCCCTCGTCCTCTTCCTCGCTACAGTGGGGGAAGGAGGGACGGCTATGCCGTGGCGTGCATCGCGCGGACGAGCCGTGCCGCCGTGGCAGCTATCCGGCGGCTCGCCGGCGTGGTATAGGCCCCCCGACCCCATGGAACCCTAGGCTACTCTCACTTTCCCCCTTAACGCCGCCGCTCCCTTTTCCCGTGTTCGGTCGAGCGCAACCGTGGGCGCCGCCGCGCACCGGCGTGGCCACCGGCCGCCCCAGCCCACGCCGCCACGTCCATTCGAATCGCCATCGCCGTCTTCCCCACCGTGCAGAAGGAGACGAGCGGGGTCCACTTCACCGTGCGAATCGTCGCCGTCATCATCTTCGGCTCCGGCGAGGTTGTAGACAAATTCCGGCCGCGACCCTTCCTCCCCGCGCACGCTGCCCCCTCTACACGTTCTCGCGGTGAGCCCTCCCGGATTTTCCCCCGTCCACGCTCGATCTGGATGCGTAGAACACCGTGCCGTCATGGACGTGCTCCGGCCGCCGCCATGGTCAACCATCCGCGAACTCCCGTGCGGCTCATGTCGCGCCATCTACCCCGGCGTGCTCCTCGCGCTCCGTGGCTTCGGTTTGGTCACTACGCGCGCTCGCTTAAGCCCCGTAGCGCCGACTGCCACTGAGCCCGTACACCGCCGCCGCGAGCTAGCTCGTGTTCGTCGTCTCCGGCCATGCCTCACGCTGCTACGACCACCGGGCGATGCGCCGCTCCTCGCTGGTTCGAACAAGCTTGGGGGCGCCCCCTCCGGCGGCCTGTGGCGAGCACACAGTAGCCGGCCATGGCGCTGCTCGCCGCCGGCGTACGCAGGCAGTGGCTGGTGCCACTGACCTGTGGCCCCCCCTTCGTCAGAAACTCCATTTGCCACTAATGGGCCAATGGCAGTGGGCCACCCCCCTCTGTTAATTATCCAGTGATTAAAACCAATAAAAACTGTTAGGACTAACCCCACTGACTATGACATGTGGGCCCATGCCTTTAATTTAATTAAAAATGATTAGTTAACCACTGTGTCAATGACACATGGGTCCCACTTGTAAGATAATTAATTAACTGATTTAATTTATTTCTGTTAGTATGACATGTGGGACCCCACTGTTAATTAGATTTAATTAAAATGTTTTATTAGCATGTGAGGCTCACTAGTGGGACCCACTGGTCAGGTTTGACCAGTCAAACTGTTGTGGGTAATGTTTCTGTTAATAATTTAAAAATAATTTAAAAATGATTTAGAAAATGATTTAAATTGCTTCAAACTTATAAAATCAATATATTTTAATCCGTATATCGGATCGAAAAACTTTATACATGAAAATTGATCAGAAAAATACAACGAATAAGAATACGCTATCCATACCCTCACCACACCCCCCTAACACACCGATCATCGACATCCCCCCCCCTCCGGGCTGTCTGTCGATAATTCCCGGTACCGATAAAAAGTACCCGGATGAATTTATTCCGAACACGAAAGTTGTCCGGAATGGTTCAACTAACACGTATACACCCCCGTTATCTTTGTCGGATGTCCACGACACCTCCTGCATGAACCCTCCCCCCTCCGGACACCCTGTCCGGTAATCACCCGGAGCCGGTAGTTCATCCCCAGATGAATTCCCGCTCCGAGCAACGTGCATTGCACTGCGTTAGAACACCGTTGACATTTCATCTGTCATGTCGTGCATATGTTTCTATATTATTGTTGTGTATTTACTGTTTCCTTCCCCCCCCCCTTAATCTTCGGTAGACCCTGCTGCTACCGCCGACTACACTGCTGCCGGGTACGACTACTTCGTCGACGACCCTACCCCTACCGTCGAGCTTCCAGGCAAGCAGAGCCATTCTCTTCCCCAGATATCGCCTACCTTTTCCGTACTTTCTTGCACTAGGCATTGTTACTGCTGTTGCTAAGATTACAATCCTATTCAATTGCATAGCCTGCTTTTGTCGCCCCTTGATGTACCTTCCTTTATCCTATGGTGCCTATTATTACTTATGCATTATTCAGTAGTGAGCCCTGCGCATTGTTAGCTAGGGTTAGATAGCGGGTCGTGATCACTAAGGGAGCGATCGCGGATACATTAATTACAACTGTTGCAGGTACGGAACAAAGCAGACACCGCCAAAGGCCCCTATCTGGGTTATGCCTAGTCACCTCAAGTGTGAGCTATCAAGGAGTAATCCTTGTACTCCACTCGAGGCTGACTTTGTCTTGCCGCCATAGGGTCCTGAACAGCGGTTGTCCTTAAGGTAAGAAGTCGGGCGACCCAACGGTGCCCGTGAGCGGTATATTGTCAGGAACGGCAGGGAGGGTACGACCGACGTTACTGGCGTGCTTGGCCCTTGCTCGTATCTCGCGAGAGTTACCAAACCACGCAAAAGTCAAGCTCTACCAAGAGCACACGCGAGACAAGGTAAGGAGACGGTTCACCTTGTCGGTAACCGCGCGCTTTGACGGGACGACAGGGCAGGCCCCGACGTTACCGGTGGGCCTTGTTGCTGTTCGTTGTCCGTTGTGTTGTTAGTCAGACAGCGATAACGGTTGTCTGCGAGATAATATTAAAATGCTAAATGGTTCGGCGGATGACTTGAGAGACCCGTTGGTCTGTACGCACTACCTAGACGTGGGATTACGGTGTGGGCCCTCCGCGTCGTAGTTCGTCCGAAAGCTCTTCAGTCGTCAGCAGTACTGCGGCCTGATCGCTGGGAAGTGGTCTTGTCTTTTTGCTGCAGCAGGTGTGTTTGGATTTTCTTTTGCTTCACCGGCCAGACTCGCACCGTGCAGGAGTGTGCAAGGGTGAGGGACCTAGACCCCTTGGCGCATAGGATATAGTCCGGCGGATGGCCTCTCTGCTGAGCCTAGGATGGGTTGCGTCGTGTCGGATAGCCTCGGTGGGGCGTTCCCTAACAAGGTTCACGCCACCCTGGAGATCCGAGCGTGCAGGCTGAACAGTAGTGCACCCCTGCAGGGAGTTTAATCTATTCGAATAGCCGTGTCCACGGTAACAGGACGCTCTATTCTGAAGCTGGATCTTACCACTAGAAACTATTACTATTAAACTGTATGGTTCCGGGTCTTTTTCCTCGCAGAGAGTCGAGGAAGGGAACTCGGAGGCATTGTTATTATTAATCCTTACAACTTATATTATACAATGTTGCAGCAACTTCTGCTTCATTGTTACTTTATTGCTTTTTATAAATTGTTGGCTGTTTCTCTTCTCATGCTGCAAGACAACGTCGGAAGATGCTAGTCTTCGATAGGCCTAGCTTCTTACCCTTATTCTGATTTCTATCTTGCAGTCCACTATATATACAGCCTCCCTTTTCCGTTGATACAAATGCATAATGCTTAGTAGCGGACGTAAGACTCGCGGGTATACTAGATACTCACCTTTTCTTTATTTCCCCTTTTATGTTTTGTGTGATCGGCCGCTGCAGTCGACGTTGGAGCCCAGGAGCAGGAGTACTCTGGAGGCGGATACTACTACGTCGAGACCCCCGCTGACCAGGACCAGGAGTAGTTTCGGAGGCTCCCAGGCAGGAGTCCTTGCCTTTTCGATCTGTATCTCTGATGTTATTTGTGCTAGCCTTCTTAAGGCAAAACTTGACTAACTATGTTTGTACTCAGATATTATGGCTTGTATAACTTATGTATTCGGGTCCGCGTGACCCCCCCCCCCTTTATTGTAACATATTGGTCTATCCTTTTGTGTTTAGTGTTGTGCTGTGATATTCTCAACGTGGAACCCTAATCTCGGCCGTGTACCCTGCGTGTATGATTACTATACACGGATTGATTTTGGGGGCGTCACAAGTTGGTATCAGAGCCGACTGCCTGTAGGAAGCCACCCCACCACTACCTGGTCGAAGTTGAGTCTAGACTTTGAAAAACTATTTTGCTAACTTAATATTTGGCTTACGGGCCCACATCGATGTCACTACGTGTGATATCTATGGTATTAGGATCCTTTTCTCCTTACCTATGCTCTGGGAATCTGCTCTCTTATCCTTGCTGGTAAGTTTTACAAACTCTGACATTAGGATCACGTTCTCTTGATTCCATCCGGCGTTTTGGTGCTTCCCCATTGATTGAGTCGTGTTGCAGGAGTTCTACCCCAGGTCCCGGACCGCGGATCCCATTCTCATTCTGGGCAGGCCGTGCATCCTCTGGCATTAACTCCTTGGCCAACGGTTTTCTTGCGGCGTGATTGACATAGTGGAATCTATGTCGCGTCGTGTAATCCTTACCGCGGTCTGCGCGCCACCTAGTGTGTCCTTTTTCCTTAATTTCTACGACGTTACGCTGCCCGATTTTCGATTGATTCTATGTGTGGATGTGTATGTCTTATATGACTACTCCTATATATCCGCGCCTTCTCTTTGTTGTCGCTTTACCTCTTACTCGTTTCCGGCATCTCGTTAAAATGTTCATCGCTGAAATACCCCTGTTAAATTCTAGCAGGATGGCTGGTCGTGGTGGTCGTGGTCGTGGTCGTGGTGCCAACGATCCACCTCCGCCGCCGGACTACATGGCTGCGATGATGCAGCAGTTTCAGATGAACCAAGTGTTTATGCAAGGAGTCATAGATCAGCTCCAAAACCAGAATCAGAACCAGAACCAGCACCAGAACCAACCGCATGTGGTTACTCTGCGGGATTTCATGCGTCTCAATCCCCCTCTCTTCCACCAACCGGAACAGCCGCTGGATGCTGATGATTGGCTTCGTGAAATCACTCGTCAGCTGGAGTTCGCTAATGTGAGCGCTGCTGATTATGTCAACTTCGCGTCCTATTTCCTCGTGGTCCCGCTGCTCAATGGTGGGACACTTACAGGGGCTCGCTAGCTGAAGGGACTGTCGTCACCTGGAATGACTTCAAGACTGCCTTCCGCGCTCGTTATGTCCCCCATGTGATTATGAACCGTATGAAGGCCGAGTTCCACAACCTCGTTCAGGGCAACAAAACTGTCGAGGCATACCCGAGGGAATTCCTCCGCCTCTCCCGCTATGCTGCAAGTGACCTCCCCAATGATGCAAGTAGGGAAGAGAAGTTCCGTGATGGACTCAACCCGGATCTCCAGCTTGCACTGGCTTTGCACGTCTTCCCCGACTTCGCCACCATGGTGAACCAGACTATCACTCTTGAGACAGCTCAGCTTAAGTTCGGTGGTTCGCCGAAGCGCCCCCGTGAGGCTGGCTCATCTTCGGGCACAGCACAGAAGCAACGCGTTTGGCTTCCACACGGTCTTATGCGTCCAACTTCCCCTGCACCAAGGCCGTCGTATGTTGCACCCCGTCTGCCTCCGCCCCCGCCGAGACAGCCGAAGACTGAGACTGCACCCCTCCGTCCTCAAGATGGCCTGTGTTTCAAGTGCCGTCAGCCATGCCATATTTCCAGAGACTTCCCTCAGCGACAGAACCAACTGGTAGTTCACCCTGCTGGCCGCGGAAATGGTCGTGGCAACAATGGGACCCTCAACTATAATACTGGGTCAAATCCTCATGCTCATGGTCATGCTTACAACATTGATGTTGAAGCAGCTCAGGCACAGCCCGCTACAGTGATGGGTACTCTCCTCGTTAACTCAATACCTGCTACTGTTTTATTTGATACAGGAGCATCGCATTCATTCATGTCTGGAGCATTTGCATCTAAGCATGGCATTTACCACGAAAAGATGCATACCCACTTAATAGTCCGGACTCCCGGTACCCAGTGTCGTGTCGACATGGTTGCACCTAACCTCACTGTCGAGATCGAAAGATTTGAGTTCATGGTTTCTCCACACATTCTGAAAACCTCCACCATCGACCTTATCCTTGGCATGGATTGGCTGAAAACCCACAATGCCGCACTTTATTGTGGCACCAAGGTCATCCAACTTTTTCATCCTTCTGGCGCGATTTTGAGTCATACCGCCATTGTGTCGATGAATGCCGAAGCTCGTATATATGCTCTGAATTCCTTGAATGTCGCACCTCTCGAAGGGATTGAGAAAGTCCCAATCGTTTGTGATTTTACCGACGTATTCCCAGAAGAACTGCCGGGGATACCCCCGATTAGAGAAGTTGAATTTGTCATCGACTTGAAGCCTGGAAACGTCCCTATTGCCAAGCGCCCGTATAAGATGCCACCTCACCACCTCCTTGAATTGAACAAGGAGATCGACACGGCCCTCGAGAAAGGCTTCATCCGTCCAAGTTCCTCTGCTTGGGGAGCACCTTCGCTCTTTGTCAAGAAGAGTGATGGCACGAACCGATTGGTCCAAGATTACCGACCTATCAACCAGGCCACGATACAGAACAAGTACCCCCTCCCTCGGATCAATGATCTTTATGATCAACTTGCTGGATCCATGGTGTTTTCAAAACTCGACTTAAGGTTGGGTTACCATCAGATCCGGGTCCGTGATGAGGACATCCCGAAGACCGCATTCATTACTCGCTATGGTTCATACGAGTACACTGTCATGTCCTTTGGCTTGACGAATGCCCCAGCCACTTTCTCCAGATTGATGAACTATATATTCATGGAATACCTCGACAAGTTCGTCGTGGTTTATCTGGATGATATATTGATTTACTCCAAGACTGATGCAGAACATGCTGAACATCTTCGTCTTATACTGGAAAAGCTTCGAGAACACAAACTCTATGCTAAGTATTCTAAGTGTGAGTTCTGGCTTCCCGGAGTAACCTACCTTGGTCATGTAATTTCCAAGGATGGCGTTGCCGTCAACCCCGAACGTATCCAGGCTATTCTTGACTGGACTCCGCCCAGGACTGTCAAGCAAGTTCGAAGTTTCCTCGGCCTTGCCAGCTATTGCCGCCGTTTTGTTGAGAATTTCTCCAAGATTGCCAAGCCTCTGACTAATCTGCTTCACAAAGGCGTCAAGTTTGAGTGGACTGATAAATGTCAAGAAAGTTTTCAAGCTCTCAAGGACAAGCTCACTTCACCCCCGGTGCTTGCTCCTCCCGATACTCAGAAGGACTTCGTGATTTATTGCGACGCGTCTCGTCAAGGATTAGGCTGTGTCCTCATGAAAGAACGCAAAGTGATTGCTTATGGCTCTCGTCAGTTGCATGCTCACGAAGAAAACTATCCAACTCATGATCTCGAATTGACAGCGGTAATTTATGCATTGAAGCTGTGGCGACATTACCTCGTCGGAAATTGTTGCGAGATCTTCACCGACCACCAAAGCCTGAAGTACTTGTTTACGCAGCCAGACCTGAATCTCCACCAACAGAGATGGCTCGAGACAATAGCCGACTACAACATGGGAATTTCTTACACCCCTGGCAAAGCTAATGTGGTTGCCGATGCCTTAAGCCGCAAAGCCTATTGTAGTGAACTTGAAGTTCAGGTGCAACAGCCACGCCTGTATGCAGAACTCTGCAAGCTGAACATCAAAATTGTTCCGCAGGGATATGTGAACTCCCTGGTGGTCCAACCAGACCTCGACACACGCATCAAGACGGTACAACATTATGACTCTGACATTTGGAAGATTAAGCGTCGTGTCGCCAGCGGAGAGCCCTCATTCTTCACTATTGATACAAATGATGATAATGCGGTGTACTTCAAGGGTCGTTTAGTGGTTCCGGTAGCCAAGGCCAACCTGAATTACGCCTCTGATGTCATGAAAGAAGCTCATGATACACCTTTGTCGATTCACCCTGGTAGTACCAAGATGTACCAAGACATTCGTCAGCGGTACTGGTGGTCCAACATGAAACAAGACATTGCTCGTTATGTTGATGAGTGTGACGTTTGCCGTCGCGTGAAAGCCGAACATCAAAGACCTGCTAGAACTCTGCAACCACTCTCTATTCCTGAATGGAAATGGGACAAGATTGAAATGGACTTCGTCACCGGATTTCCCCGATCACAGAAAGGTCATGATGCCATCTTTGTCGTCATCGACCGATTCTCCAAGGTTGCTCATTTTCTGCCTGTCAAGGAGACGATCTCTGCTAGTCAGTTAGCAGACTTATATGTTTCCAGAATCGTGTCGCTCCACGGTATTCCGTTGGAGATCAGTTCAGACCGTGGCAGCATTTTCACCTCGAAGTTCTGGGATAGTTTCCAAGAAGCTATGGGCACTCACCTAAATTTCAGCACCGCTTATCACCCCCAGTCGCAAGGACAAGTCGAACGAGTCAAGCAAGTGCTTGAAGATATGCTTCGAGCTTGTGTCATTTCATTCGGTAAGAAATGGGAGGAATCTCTTCCGTTTGCTGAATTCTCGTACAACAATAGCTATCAGGCTAGTCTGAAGATGGCACCCTTTGAAGTTCTCTATGGACGTAAGTGTCGAACCCCTCTGAATTGGTCAGAAACTGGAGAACGAACTCTCATCGGTCCGGACATTATTCAGCATGCCGAAGATCAGGTTCGCGTTATTCGTGAACACTTAAAAGCTGCTCAGTCCCGTCAGAAGAGCAACTATGACCGCAAACACAAGGAAATGGTTTATCAACCTGGCGAATACGCGTACCTCCGTGTCACCCCGATGCGAGGCACTCACCGCTTCGGGATCAAAGGCAAGTTAGCTCCTCGCTACATTGGCCCGTTCCGTATTCTTTCCAGGAGTGGGCCAGTGGCATACCGATTGGAATTGCCGTCAAACCTCTCTCAAGTCCATGATGTATTCCACGTGTCGCAACTCCGACGCTGCTTCAAAGACCCTATTCGTGAAGTGGAACATGATATGATTAAGCTTCAGCAAGACTTGACTTATCAAGAGCACCCGAGTCGTATTCTTGATCAGTCTGAACGCAAGACCCGCAACAAGACGACCAAGTTTCTCAAAGTTCAGTGGTCGAATCATTCTGAAGATGAAGCCACTTGGGAACGCGAAGATCGTCTTCGTGAAGAGTACCCCGATCTTTTCCCCTCTACCACCTAAATTCTCGGGACGAGAATTCTTGTAGTGGGGGAGATTTGTAACACCCTCACTGTCAGGTGAACAGTAATCACCATTACTGTTCCTCAGTACTGTTCAAATTTTTTGTCTGATCAATATGGTTCAGTTCAAACTCAAATTACCCTTTGATATTGTTGCAAGCAATGTGAACCATGGGCCTTGACCATCATGGATGAAAACAAAGTCCAATCCATAAACTTTTGAAATCAATTCAAATCTAAAAAATGCCTTTGGAGAAATATTAAAAACTAAGTGGAATATAAATTTTCTCCAAAAATTGTGGAACTACTTTTATAAAATCACAAATATTCAGTGGACCAAATCCATATGGGTTTGGGTAATTATTGTGCTATGGAAAATTCCAAACAATTCAAGCAGTAGCCAAAAACCCCATATTAATCATTTAATATTATAATAAAATATTAAATGACTTTTAAAAGTGCCCAAATCTTTTGTGGCACCAACCTTAGGTAAATACTAAATTATGGGACACATCCCACATTTTACAAAAATGCCTAAGTGGGTGAAACAAATATAAAACAGAAATAAACAAAAGAAAGAAAAGAGAAAAGAGAAATAATAAAAACCTAGTCTAACCCCACCCTCTGGTCCGAGGCCCACCCCCATTCCCCTTCCCCCTGGGCCAGATAGCCCAGCCCACCCTGCCCTCGTCCTCTTCCTCGCTACAGTGGGGGAAGGAGGGACGGCTATGCCGTGGCGTGCATCGCGCGGACGAGCCGTGCCGCCGTGGCAGCTATCCGGCGGCTCGCCGGCGTGGTATAGGCCCCCCGACCCCGTGGAACCTTAGGCTCCTCTCACTTTCCCCCTTAACACCGCCGCTCCCTTTTCCTGTGTTCGGTCGAGCACAACCGTGGGCGCCGCCGTGCACCGGCGTGGCCACTGGCCGCCCCAGCCCACGCCGCCACGTCCATTCGAATCGCCATCGCCGTCTTCCCTACCATGCAGAAGGAGACGAGCGGGGGTCCACTTCACCGTGCGAATCGTCGTCGTCATCATCTTCGGCTCCGGCGAGGTTGCAGACAAATTCCGGCCGCGATCCTTCCTCCCCGCGCACGCTGCCCCCTCTACACGTTCTCGCGGTGAGCCCTCCCGGATTTGCCCCCGTCCACGCTCGATCTGGATGCGTAGAACACCGTGCCGTCATGGACGTGCTTCGTCCGCCACCATGGTCAACCATCCGCGAACTCCCATGCGGCTCATGCTGCGCCATCTACCCCGGCGTGCTCCTCGCGCTCCGTGGCCTCGGTTTGGTCACTACGCGCGCTCGCTTAAGCCCCGTAGCGCCGACTGCCACTGAGCCCGTACACCGCCGCCGCGAGCTAG
Source organism: Bromus sterilis (assembly GCA_950022295.1). Taxonomy (NCBI): domain Eukaryota; kingdom Viridiplantae; phylum Streptophyta; class Magnoliopsida; order Poales; family Poaceae; genus Bromus; species Bromus sterilis. Next base: position 117,133,783 of record OX465599.1, read on the forward strand.
CTCGTGTTCGTCGTCTCCGGCCATGCCTCACGCTGCTACGACCACCGGGCGATGCGCCGCTCCTCGCTGGTTCGAACAAGCTTGGGGGCGCCCCCTCCGGCGGCCTGTGGCGAGCACACAGTAGCCGGCCATGGCGCTGCTCGCCGCCGGCGTACGCAGGCAGTGGCTGGTGCCACTGACCTGTGGCCCCCCTTCGTCAGAAACTCCATTTGCCACTAATGGGCCAATGACAGTGGGCCACCCCCCTCTGTTAATTATCCAGTGATTAAAACCAATAAAAACTGTTAGGACTAACCCCACTGACTATGACATGTGGGCCCATGCCTTTAATTTAATTAGAAATGATTAGTTAACCACTGTGTCAATGACACATGGGTCCCACTTGTAAGATAATTAATTAACTGATTTAATTTATTTATGTTAGTATGACATGTGGGACCCCATTGTTAATTAGATTTAATTAAAATGTTTTATTAGCATGTGAGGCTGACCAGTGGGACCCACTGGTCAGGTTTGACCAGTCAAACTGTTGTGGATAATGTTTATGTTAATAAATAAAAATAATTTAAAAATGATTTAGAAAATGATTTAAATTGCTTAAAGCTTATAAAATCAATATCTTTTAATCCGTATATCGGATCGAAAAACTTTATACATGAAAATTGATCAGAAAAATACAACGAATAAGAATACGCTATCCATACCCTCACCACACCCACCTAACACACCGATCATCGACATTCCCCCCCTTCCCCTCCGGGCTGTCTGTCGATAATTCCTGGTACCGATAAAAAGTACCCGGATGAATTTATTCCGAACACGAAAGTTGTCCGGAATGGTTCAACTAACACGTATACACCCCCGTTATCTTCGTCGAATGTCCACGACACCTCCTGCATGAACCCTCCCCCCTCCGGACACCCTGTCCGGTAATCACCCGGAGCCGGTAGTTCATCCCCGGATGAATTCCCGCTCCGAGCAACGTGCATTGCACTGCGTTAGAACACCGTTGACATTTCATCTGTCATGTCGTGCATATGTTTGTATATTATTGCGGTGTATTTACTGTTTCCTCCCCCCCCCTTAATCTTCGGTAGACCCTGCTGCTACCGCCGACTACACTGCTGCCGGGTACGACTACTTCGTCGACGACCCTACCCCTACCGTAGAGCTTCCAGGCAAGCAGAGCCATTCTCTTCCCCAGATATCGTCTACCTTTTCCATACTTTCTTGCACTAGGCATTGTTACTGCTGCTGCTAAGATTACAATCCTATTCAATTGCATAGACTGCTTTTGTCGCCCCTTGATGTACCTTCCTTTATCCTATGCTGCCTATTATTACTTATGCATTATTCAGCAGTGAGCCCTGCGCATTGTTAGCTAGGGTTAGATAGCGGGCCGTGATCACTAAGGGAGCGATCGCGGATACATTAATTATAACTGTTGCAGGTACGGAACAAAGCAGACACCGCCAAAGGCCCCTATCTGGGTTATGCCTAGTCACCTCAAGTGTGAGCTATCAAGGAGTAATCCTTGTACTCCACTCGAGGCTGACTTTGTCTTGCCGCCATAGGGTCCTGAACAGCGGTTGTCCTCAAGGTAAGAAGTCGGGCGACCCAACGGTGCCCGCGAGCGGTATATTGTCAGGAACGACATGGGGGGTACGACCGACGTTACTGGCGTGCTTGGCCCCTGCTCGTATCTCGCGAGAGTTACCAAACCACGCAAAAGTCGAGCTCTACCAAGAGCACACGCGAGACAAGGTAAGGAGACGGTTCACCTTGTCGGTAACCGCGCGCTTTGACGGGACGACAAGGCAGGCCCCGACGTTACCGGTGGGCCTTGTTGCTGTTCGTTGTCCGTTGTGTTGTTAGTCAGACAGCGATAATGGTTGTCTGCGAGATAATATTAAAATGCTAAATGGTTCGGCGGATGACTTGAGAGACCCGTTGGTCTGTACACACTACCTACAGGTGGGATTACGGTGTGGGCCCTCCGCGTCGTATTTCGTCCGAAAGCTCTTCAGACGTCAGCAGTACTGCGGCCTGATCGCCGGGAAGTGGTCTTGTCTTTTTGCTGCAGCAGGTGTGTTTGGATTTGCTTTTGCTTCACCGGCCAGACTCGCACCGTGCAGGAGCGTGCAAGGGTGAGGGACCTAGACCCCTTGGCGCATAGGATATAGTCCGGCGGATGGCCTCTCTGCTGAGCCTAGGATGGGCTGCGTCGTGTCGGATAGCCTCGGTGGGGCGTTCCCTAACAAGGTTCACGCCACCCTGGAGATCCGAGCGTGCAGGCTGAACAGTAGTGCACCCCTGCAGGGAGTTTAATCTATTCGAATAGCCGTGTCCACGGTAACAGGACGCTTTATGCTGAAGCTGGATCTTACCACTAGAAACTATTACTATTAAACTCTATGGTTCCGGGTCTTTTTCCTCGTAGGGAGTCGAGGAAGGGAACTCGGAGGCATTTTTATTATTAATCCTTACAACTTATATTATACAATGTTGCAGCAACTTCTGCTTCATTGTTACTTTATTGCTTTATATAAACTGTTGGTTGTTTCTCTTCTCATGCTGCAAGACAACGTCGGAAGATGCTAGTCTTCGATAGGCCTAGCTTCTTAACCTTATTCTGATTTCTATCTTGCAGTCCACTATATATACAGCCTCCCTTTTCCGTTGATACAAATGCATAATGCTTAGTAGCGGACGTAAGACTCGCGGGTATACTAGATACTCACCTTTGCTTTATTTCCCCTTTTATGTTTTGCTCTATCTTGCAGTCCACTATATATACAGCCTCCCTTTTCCGTTGATACAAATGCATAATGCTTAGTAGCAGTCGACGTTGGAGCCCAGGAGCAGGAGTACTCTGGAGCCGGATACTACTTCGTCGAGACCCCCGCTGACCAGGACCAGGAGTAGTTTCGGAGGCTCCCAGGCAGGAGGCCTTGCCTTTTCGATCTGTATCTCTGATGTTATTTGTGCTAGCCTTCTTAAGGCAAAACTTGACTAACTATGTCTGTACTCAGATATTATGGCTTGTATAACTTATGTATTCAGGTCCGCGTGACCCCTCCTTTATTGTAACATATTGGTTTATCCTTTTGTGTTTAGTGTTGTTGTCGGGGGATTGGTACCCGGGTAGGCTAACCCAAGTGGAAGCAACCTTTCAAGACAAGGATGGACCGATTAGGGCTGCAGCTGGGCCGAGCTGGGCGGACATACGGCCGATTGCCCCAAGACAATCGGCCGTACCGAATGCCAGCAGTCGGCCCAGGCGCAATCGGTCCACCCTTCCTTCACCAAGATAATCATCCGGTTGGTCCGCAGCTGGGCCGAGACAGGCACTTGGAAGGCCGATTGCCCAGAGCAATCAACCTTACCAAGAACTAACAGTCGGCCCAGGCGCAATCGGAACAACCTATTGCCCTTGGAGGAAGTTGACCCCGACACCAGTCGGGGGTATGATTACGAGGTCATAAATGCCATATCCCGAGATATCTGGGTGGCAGGAAGGCCAAGTCATGTCACAGATCTGGTGGAGATATGGTGTCGACCTCTCCACCGATTCCGCGGACAGGGCGACAAGACCTCACCTCCTAGCTCCACTGTTCATCCCTAGGCCCTATGGGTATGCAGCATGGGCCGCCGCTCGTAGGATCCGGGTCACCCGGAGAGTAGCAGTCGGTGGTCCTAGGCCGATTAGAGGATGACATCTGGGCCCATTCGGCAATTAAGTTACCGAAGTACCCTGGGCTCACACTATAAGAGCCAGGGTACCCCTCCTGCGTGAGGGACGACTCATCCTAGACGACCATTACTCACTTTCCCCTCAGTTCGTTCACTGCTTGTAGTTACTCCTCAGGGACGCAGGAGAGAGCCTTGCCCACGGCGGCGGCGCTCACCTTCCCCTGAGAAGATAGAGAAGCAGTTATTGTAGCCAGAGCATTGATATATAAGAGACAAGCAGGAGTAGGGGTGTTATCTCTCCGGAGAGCCCCGAACCTGGGTACATCATGGTGTCCTCCACCGTGTTTGTGCCCAACCCGATTCCGGCACCATCGACATTCCCTCCCTCGCGTATTCCCCGCACTTTATCCATCCCATGGCATCTGACGTTACATATCGACGACAGTTGGCGCCCACCGTGGGGCAGACCGAGGCGTCGACTGGAGTAAAGATCCGGACGGGATTTTCCTCTGCGTCGGGCGGAAGCCATGCCTCTGGCCTGATTCTAAGGCGTGGGGCAATCGACTATGTGGTGGACTACTCGGCGCGGCACAGGGCTGGAGCTCCCCTGCCGCCCGGTGTGTCGCTGCAGGTCGGCAGTCATCGCCTCTTCATCGGCAGCTACCCCGAGGCGTATCCCAGAAAGATTCGCGTCTTCTCATGCGCAACGGACCCGCTCTCGACCAGGGGTTGCAGTGCAGCACCTGGTAGAGAGGCGGACCGAGTGCACGCCACCGTCATGATGGCGGGAGCGTCCTCATCAACCAATCGCGGCCCCGCAAGTGCAGCAAGAAAGGCTAAGGAAGTAGCTGACGCTGCAGAGCGAATCGGCATCAGTGCGTTGCGGGACGTGTTATACACACCCGTGAACAGGAATGGTGATCCGGAGCAAGTGCACACGGAGCTGGAAACGGCACGGCTCGCTCTGGCCCGCAGAGCTGAGCAAGTGTTGGCAGAAGAGCGCAGATTGGGAGCCATCACAAGGGAATACAATGCAGCGCACGCAGGACCGCGCCGGCCGATTGAGCCCGCAGTCCTGGAAGATCTGAGAAGCCGGGGCAGGGCAGTCAACCAACAGTTGTCGGGGGCCGAGTAACCGGAACGTCCGAGGAGGCCGGCGCAACCAGAGCAACCGGCGCAATCAGCGTTCGTCCAGAGGCCAACGTACAGTACACCGGACAAGAATCTGAGAGCAGCCGAGCAGATAGCACTCGAGCTAGAAGACCTGGAGGGAGAAGAGCGGCGCGAGCAGTCGCGCCGAATGCGTGAGCTGATAGCAGCTGCAAAGGAGCAGAGGCTCGTTGCAATGGATCATCAGAATGCAGAACCTGGGGTCTCAAGGGGGACTGTGAGGCCGAATGCGGGAGCTAGCCAGCGACCGAATGCATCGCGCCAGAACAGACATCAACCTGCCCCATCTCGGCACGAGAGCAAGGTCAGAAGCAATCGGCCACCTCCAGCAGCAAGCAGAAGAATGGAAGAGCCTGCGGTCAACAGCAGGCGCAATGACATGCCACAACAATTGGCGCCAAGACCAGCAATTAGCGCTCGACTTGGCCCTCGTCAAATCGGCCAGAATGATGCAAGGCATCGCATTGAGCTCCTGGAGAAGGAGGCTCAGGAAGATGAAGAGGGAGAAGCTGGCCCATCATGTTTCGGTCATCGCATTCGGACAGAGAAGTTTCCCAAAGGCTTCACGCTGCCGAGAGATACGCCCAAGTACAATGGGTCTGTGAAGCCCGAAGACTGGCTGTCCGATTACCTGACGGCGGTGCGCATTGCAGGAGGCAATCGGCGGGTAGCAGTCCTCTATGCACCCTTGATGTTGCAGGGTTCGGCTCGGACGTGGTTGAATAGTTTGCCCAAGGATAGTGTGAACTGCTGGGAGGACTTCACGAGTGCATTCATCCACAACTTCACAAGCACGTATGAGAGGCCCAACCTCCCGCGGCAGCTAGCTCTGTGTGTGCAAGGCAAAGATGAGCCCCTCCGAGATTACTTATCTCGGTGGATCAAGCTGAAGAATTCATGCGAAGGAGTCCATGAGATCCAGGCCATTCAGTACTTTACAGATGGATGCCTGGCCGATTCAATGCTGAAGCACAAGCTGTTGCGCAAAGATTTCACATCGCTCGCCGAGCTCATGAAGGTGGCAAACGCTTTCGCCATGTCTGATTCTGCGATGCGCCCTATTCAGCTCGGAGTTGGAGGTGTAATCCAGTCACCAGGGGCTCCGCAGTCGGACACAGGGAACCAAGGCCTTAGTCGGAAGGAAAGGAGAAAGAACAACCGCAACAACAACAGCAACCACAACAAGCAGAACAATGGCAAGCGCAAGGACGAACAGCCCGATGCTCAGTATGGCAGTCGGCAGGTGGCCGTTGTCCAGAATGAAGAAGATCCAGCAGCTGCAGGAGGCAGTCGGAAGATGAGACCAAATGTGAGACCCCCGGGGCAGATGAAGCCCAAGTACACGTTCGAGGATATGCTGGACGCACCGTGCAAGTTGCATAGCACGCCGGGCAGGCCGTCTGCGCATAGCACTCGGCAGTGCGATTTTGTGAGAAGGATTGCGAAGGGAGAAGCTTTACCACCTCCACCCCCACCACCACCCCAGAACAGATGACCGCCTCAGCAGCAGAATCAGTTCCCGCAGCAAGATGCCGCCTACATGATTTTCACCAGCGAGTCCACGGATAAGGGCAGTCGGAGAGCCCAAGCTCAGGAGGTTAATGCCACTATGCCACCGATTCCCCAATTCATGCATTGGTCCGAGTGTCCTATATCCTGGGACAGAGCAGATCATCCCACCATTTTGCCGAATCCGGGCAACTATCCGCTGGTGGCGGACGCTCTGTTCGCAGGACCAAGGTTTTCATGCAAGTTCTCCCGAGTGCTCGTTGATGGCGGAAGCACAATCAACATTCTGTACAGAGATACAATGATCAAGCTAGGGCTCACAGAGAGGGACCTGGAGCGCAGTCGGACGACTTTCCATGGAATTGTTCCTGGACTGTCATGCACCTCCATGGGACGCATTCGGCTGGATGTTATATTTGGCACAGAAGAAAACTTCAGGAGAGAGCCAATTTGGTTTGAAGTCGCCGACCTCAGTAGTCCTTACCATGCTCTGTTAGGATTGCCGGCATTTGCCAAATTCATGATCAACACACATCAGACATACCTCAAGATGAAGATCCCAGGGCCAAACGGCGTCATCACTGTCACCGGGGACTTCAGGAAGTTCCTCGAGTGCACATCCGCTGGCAGCAGTTTGGCTGATTCCCAAGTGGTCGAGACAGAGAAGCGTCAACTCAACAAGGTGATTGCAATAGCACAAGCGCAGAGCAAGAATCCACTGCCAGTCGGCCCAAAAAAGAGGGGGGATGAGGAATCGGCTTTTGAGTCGGCCAAGGACAGCAAGAAAATCGCTCTAGACCCCTCCGACTCAACCAAGTTTGTTGTAGTCGGAGCTGGACTTAGCGGTAAATAGGAAAGCGAGCTCGTCGAGTTCCTCCGTGAGAATCGGGACATCTTTGCATGGTCTCCACAAGACATGCCTGGTGTTCCGAGAGAACTCGCCGAGCACAAGCTGCACATTCGGCCAGGCTCGAAGCCAGTCAAGCAACCCCTGAGACGTTTTTCTGAAGACAAGAGAAGAGCAATCGGCGAAGAGATTGCGAAGCTGCAGGCAGCAGGTTTTATCATGGAAGTGTTTTACCCCGAGTGGCTGGCAAATCCAGTCCTTGTCATGAAGAAGAACAAGACCTGGCGCATGTGTATAGATTACACTTGCCTGAACAAGGCGTGCCCGAAAGATCCGTTTGCTCTGCCCCGTATTGATCAAGTGATTGATTCTACGGCCGGCTGCGAGCTATTGTCCTTCCTGGACGCCACTGCTGGCTATCACCAGATCAAACTTGCTGTGGAAGATCAGATAAAAACTGCATTCATCACTCCTTTCGGGGCTTATTGTTATATCACTATGCCGTTTGGCTTGAAGAATGGAGGTGCAACTTATCAGCGCACAATTCAGAGGTGCACACACTCCCAGCTCGGCAGAAATCTCCATGTCTACGTGGACGACCTAGTGGTGAAGTCGGCAAAGGGAGTCACACTGTTAGACGACCTCAGAGAAACATTTGCAAACTTGAGAACTTATCAGATCAAGCTCAACCCGGAGAAGTGCGTGTTGGGAGTCCAAGCCGGCAAGCTTTTGGGATTTCTCATTTCCGAGAGAGGAATCGAATGCAATCCCGAGAAGATAGCAGCAATAGAGCGCATGGAGCAGCCCAAGACCCTGAAGCAAGTACAGAAGTTCACCGGTTGCCTCGCATCGCTCAGCCGATTCCTCAGTCGGCTGGGTGAGAAAGCAATCCCGTTGTATCAGTTGATGAAGAAGACAGAGAAGTTCACCTGGACCCCCCAAGAGAATGAAGCATTCCGAGAGCTCAAGCGCATGCTCTCCACAGCACCGATTTTGGCTGCCCCGATTGAGAAGGAGCCAATGATGTTATACATTGCGGCAACCAATCGGGTGATCAGTGCAGTCATGGTGGTGGAGCGGCCTGAAAAGGACAGGGCGCAGCAAATTCAGCGTCCATTATATTACATCAGCGAAGTGCTCTCGGCATCCAAGCAGAATTACCCTCACTATCAGAAGATGTGCTATGGAGTGTACATGGCAGCCAAGAGGTTGAAGCCATGCTTTCAAGCTCACTTGATCACAGTCGTCAGCTCGGCTCCGCTGGCCGACATCATGGGAAGCAGAGATGCAACCGGAAGAGTGGCAAAGTGGGCAATCGAAGTCGCTAGCCATGGCATCCAGTATGAGCCGAGAACAGCAATCAAGTCACAAGCGCTAGCCGGTTTCCTGGTGGACTGGGCGGAAACTCAGTACATGCCGCAGCTCCCAGGATCGGATTTCTGGCGAATGCACTTTGATGGCTCCAAGATGAAGAATGGCCTAGGGGCTGGTGTGGTACTCACTTCACCAAGAGGAGATCAACTGCAATATGTGCTCCAGATTCACTTTGCAGCATCAAACAATGTCGCTGAGTACGAAGCCCTTGTGCATGGTATCAAGCTTGCCAAGGAAATCGGTATCCGGAATATCGAGTGCTTTGGTGACTCCGACCTGGTTGTACAGCAATGCTCAGGCACCTGGGATGCAAAGGACGCAAACATGGCGAGCTATCGTTTCCTGGTGCAGCAGATCAGCGGATATTTTGAAGGGTGCGAGTTCCATCATGTGCTAAGAGCAAACAACGAGGCAGCAGATGCGTTGTCCAAGCTCGGCTCAACAAGGCAATCTATCCCACCAGGTGTGTCGTTGGAGCACATCAAGAAGCCATCCATCATACCATCCCCAGAGTCGGAGTCCATTTTTATCTCGGAGGCCGACCTTGAAGCTTTGAAGAAGGCGAAAGAAGCTCAACCGGAAAAACCTGCGACCATGAAGAAGCAATCCAGTGCCCAAGGTACCTCGGCAGCAGCACCAGGGGCTGCCGAGTGCGAGCCAGAGACGGCCAAAGGATGTGACAAGAGCAAAACCACGGCGGAGCAAGCAGAAGCTGCGCCAGAAGGCATAGCCTCCGAAGAGCCAATGACATCAGAAATTGCCGATTGCAATGATGAAGCTCCAGCTCCAGACGAGAAGTCGGCACCAGGGGCTGCCGAATGCGTGCCAGGCGCCGCAATCGGCAGTTCAGAAGCAGAGGCAGAAATGACAGATGTCCAAGAGGCCGAGATCCAGGAGGCCAATGGCCAAGGAACTGTGATCCAAGAAGAAGTCCCACCCCAGAATGCAGTGGTAATGGCAGTCGTCAGCGCGCCATCATGGGCACAGCCGATCAGAGACTTCCTAGAAGACGGAGTCCTCCCGAAAGACGAAGCAGAGTCACGGCAAATCAGCCGCCGATCTTGGGCGTACACAATAATCAACAATGAGCTAGTGCGCAAGAGTGCAACTGGTATCCTTCAGAGATGTGTAGAAGAGGACAGAGGCTTGGAGCTGCTCAGAGACATTCATCAAGGTGAATGCGGTCATCATGCATCAGCAAAGGCAATCGCCAGCAAAGCTTTCCGGCATGGTTTCTAATGGCCGACTGCGCTGGCAGCGGCTGAGAATTTAGTGAAGTACTGCAAGGGATGTCAGCGGTTCAAAGCAAAGAGTCATCAGCCAGCATCGGCACTGAAGACAATCCCAATAGCATGGCCGTTTGCAGTATGGGGTTTGGACATGGTTGGACCATTCAAGAGAGCTCGCAATGGCATGACACATCTTCTAGTCGCAGTGGACAAGTTTACCAAGTGGATTGAAGCCAGACCGATCAAGAAGTTGGATGGGCCGACTGCGGTTCGATTTGTGGCTGACATTGTGTGCAGATATGGCATGCCTAACAGCATTATCACCGACAACGGCACAAATTTTGCGAAAGGTGCACTGGCTCGATATGCATCTCAGCAGGGCATTCGGTTTGATCTGGCATCTGTGGCACACCCGCAATCAAACGGTCAAGTCGAAAGAGCAAATGGATTAATCCTATCGGGTATCAGGCCCAGATTGGTAGAGCCACTTGAGAGGGCACCCGGAGCATGGATTGAGGAGCTCCCCGCAGTACTGTTCAGTCTGAGGACCACACCAAACAGGTCGACTGGATTCACTCATTTCTTCCTGATGTATGGTTCAGAAGCAGTCATCCCATCCGACATCGAGTTCGATTCACCTCGACATGCCCTATACACCGAAGAAGAGGCCAAATTGGCACGAGAAGACGGCATAGACCTCAAAGAAGAAGCTTGTTTGTTGGCTTTGTCCAGGTCGGCAGTCTACCAGCAGAAGTTGCGGCACTACCACAGCAAGAAGATTCGTCCTCTCGCCTTCCGAGAGGGAGACATGGTGCTACGCCAAATTCAGAAGTCAGACGGACAGCGCAAGCTATCTTCACCTTGGGAAGGGCCATTCGTCATCAGCCGAGCGCTCAAGAACAACTCCTATTATCTGATCGACTGCACCAAGGGCACTAAGCACAAGGACACATCAGGAGCAGAGACGGAGCGGCCGTGGAACGCCGAGTTGTTATGTCCGTTCTATAGCTGAGCAGCAGAAACTTATGTAAGCCATTCGGCAAACAAGCAGTAAAAGTTATCATGCCTCTGAAAATGAGCATTCGATTATCTTTGAATAATCTCATTCGAAGAGCTAGCCTCAATCGGCGACGCTCAGTCATACTCGAGGTGTATATAACACACCCGGGGACTGACCGACCACGAGGTCAAGCGAATAGGCCATCGAGGCATGGGGACTGCGGGCTGGCACTCAACTCGGCCCTCAGCTCAAGCGCAAACCACTAAATGGTTTGTGGCATTGAGAAGGGTCGCATTTGGGGCAGCCGGCAGTACGAATTCCCGGGAAACAATTCGAAACGCGCCACTAAGGGCATATTCGATAAAACAAAGTCGCCGATTGCGCCGCGACCCAAGGCACCGAGCCCGATAGCAAGCAATCGGCGTCTACCATCGCAGAATCCTTTGCGTCAAATCTTGTCGTGTAAAAAAGAAAAAACTTATCGAACCTTGGCTGGTAAGCTACCGTTGATCCGATTGCGGACCGCATGACGGCAGCAAGGTTGATACGGTAGATATCCCCAAGTGCAGCCGATAAAGGAAACCGACAAAGACGCAAAGTTGATCGCACAATTAAAAGCAAAGATCAAGCAACCGGATTGCATCAGAAGTAGCAGGCCCAGGGCCGAATACGTTCATTACATCGAGGTCACACCCAGTGGGTGTCGACAGAATTAAAATTATGTCTTACAGGCAGATGGTCGAAAGACAAAATAAGATAAAACCGATCTAGTATCGGCAAGCTGCAACAAGTGACATAGTGGGCGGCATGGCTCAGGAAGTCGGAGGCACGGAGCTAGAAGATGGAGCAGTCGGATCCGATTGCGCTTCAGAAAATGGGGCACCAGTTTGCTTGGATCTCGGAGATGTTTGAGATGAGCCGCTATCAGAAAGCTCCTCGGCCAGGCCAGAGATCGAAGGTGCAGCGAGCGGATTCCCCCCCTCATCGAGATACGTAGTGTACTCGTAGGGAGAGAACCAATTCACCATGGAGCTGGCAAGCCGATTGACTTTGGTATAGGTCTTCTCCAGCAGATCAGAGGCATTGCCTCGGAGGCTGTAGAGTTGGGAGAGCTTCACCTGAGGGTACCATCTTAGCACAGTTTGGAGGGCGGTTTCCGCGCCAGTCCGACCGGCAGAGTTCAGCAAGACGTCGATCCGACGAGGGATAGCCTTCAGGAGAATCCGAGTCTGTTCAGTGGTAGCATTCGGAGCTTCCCCTTCGTCAGAATCTTCTTCATCTTGTGCTTCAGCCTTGTCGGTCCCGGTGGAGGAACCAACAGCATGTTTCATTTTTTGAAGGCCAGCCTTAAGCTCAGTCGGTGACCACAATGATTCAGCAATCTTCAGGATGCCGAGCTTAAATGACAAGGCAACTCCCTTGATAACAGGAATACGGGCTTCGGTGCCGATTAGATATTCATGCCGAGTCCAGACGTTATCTTCAAGTTGGCAGGTTCCTCCGGCGGCAACAGTTTCCTCTCGGGATTTGGCAACGGCCACATAGGCAGCTGCTTCAGACTCGGGCCAAGCTTCTGTGTCACGAAAGAAAGTGTTAGCAACGCGATAAAGGAGGAAAGCAATCGGAAAATGCACTCGGATGCAGGAAACACTCACCGCTAAGGAGGACGTCCATCTCGGTCATGGTGTCGCAGAAGCCTTTGGCTGCGGCGCAGTCGGGTGGTCTCTTCGTAGTTGCGTTTCTCCAGCTCTTCAAATTTGGCGATGTGTTCATCACGATCTCGCCGAATGGAATCGCGTGCAGTCACCGCTTCATCCCTTTCAGCTTGCAAGGCCTCTCGAGCGGCGACGGCGGCATCTTGCTCGGCAAGAAGACCATCACCAGTGGTCGTCACGGCAGCTATGTCGGCCAGATGTTTTCTCTCAAGGGAAGCCATCTCAGAGCGAAGGCTTTGGATAGTCCGATTTAGATCAGTTTCTACCCCCTGCAATCGGGTCGCTTCTTCCTTGGCTTTGGCGAGTGCTGGGCCATGTTGGTTGAGTTCTGCAGTCAATTCAGTAATTCGGCCCTGAAGGTCATCTATCATGGGAGTAGAAGCTAGAGGAGAACATAAAAGATATGAGTACGAGAGTAATTGTTAATCGGAAAGAAAACAGAAATGGTATAGAGGTTACCCTTCAGTTTAGTGATCTCGGCTGACTGATTGTTGACCTGCAGTTGGGCCTGGGCGAGAGTTCGGAGGCTGGCAGTGTAAGCATCAAGAAGCTTTTCGAAGACCTCATGTTTTTCCTCCGTGACGGCCTGAGAAGAATAACAAGATGGAGTTAGAGATATAGCAGAAGATCCGACTCGGTTGCAAGCAATCGGCCCAAATCTCGGGGACTACACCCAGTGGGTGCGCTTGCGCGCACCCACCGGAAGAAAAGTCTCCCGATTGAAGGAAGGCAAACGATAAAGCAAAAAGTATGAAAGATCCGAACTCGGTTGCAAGCAATCGGCCCGAATCTCGGGGACTACACTCAGTGGGTGCGCTTGCGCGCACCCACCGGAAGAAAAGTCTCCTGATTGAAGGAAGGAAAACGATAAAGCAAAAAGTATGAAAGATCCGAACTCGGTTGCAAGCAATCGGCCCGAATCTCGGGGACTACACGCAGTGGGTGCGCTTGCGCGCACCCACCAGAAGAAAAGTCTTCCGATTGAAGGAAGGCAAACGATAAAGCAAAAGGCGTGAAAGATCCGAACCGATTGCATCCAATCGGCCCGAATCTCGGGGACTACACCCAGTGGGTGCGCTTGCGCGCACCCACCGGAAGAAAAGCCTCCCGAGTAAAGGAAAGACATGAAAGGAAAGTCAAGAGTTTACCGTGTGGGGAGAGGTGAGCTGTTGGAGGTCCCGAGCAAGGGCATCGGCAAATTCATTCACCCGGCTCAGAGTAATTGTCACAAGGTCTTGAGGACGATGCGAGGCGTCAGGCCCGGTGCCGACATGACGGGCGCGAGAATACTCGGCCCGGAACTGGTCCACCGAGAGCATAAGAATCTCCGATGCAGAGGAGGTCGGCGTTGGCACTAAAGCTTGAGTGGTGGTGGAAACAGCAGTGGGAATGGCCAGTGGCATTGGCGTCACCTGAGGGCCAGAAGTAATCGGTGGTGGTGGCGGCGCAGTCGGGTGAGCTGACGCGGAAGTGATAAGTGCGACCGGCGGCAAGGTCGTTGTTGTCAGTGGCACGGGCAGAACAACCGGTGGCACAGTTGTGGCAGTCGGTGGCGCCGACACCACGATTGGCTGCGGGCTTGTCACCATCGATGGCTCGAATGTAGCAGTCGGAGCAGGTGTAGTCGCGACAGTGGAGACCGGGTCGGAGCGGCGTGGTGGAGATGGGGCAATCGGCTCGACCGATTGCGGTCCTCTGTCGCCAGGAGCTCCCCGATCAGCCACGCTCTTGGAGGTCTTGGAGGCAACAGAAGAGGAAGAAGTCTTCTTAGTCGTCTCCAGGCGCGCCTTCTTGGCAGCGCACTCGGCGTCTTTGGAGGAGCGATGAGAAGCAGGCGGCCGTTTGTGGGTGGCGGCGGCAGATGCGGCAGGCGAGATGACGACGCTAGATCGGACCGGAATGTCGGCATCAACGTCATCAAGCCCAATCGGTTCCCTGAAGGAAGAGAGAGGAAGTGAATCATTATAAAGAGGAACAGTAAAATGCAAGGCGTGAAGATAAAAGCATACCCGATTGTTCTTGGTGCTCCAGAGGGCATCCGGCATCTCAGCGGGGCGACATCCAGCGGCGCCTGGGAAGTCAGCCTTCGGGTGGTCGTCACCTGGGGGTGTTTGCCTTTGCCGGCATTCGGCGCGACTTTAGCGACCTTGCCAGGAGCAGTACCAGCAGAGGAGCTGGTGGTCGAGATGCGCTTAGCCGGCACCTTCGGAGGTTTGGCGCGAGGAGCTGCATCAGAACCATCAGCCTTTGAGACACTATCATCATCACTCCATTCGGCCAAAAATTGCTCAAGGGAAGGGTCAGGCATACCCCCTTGAACTGACGGTTGGGTGTCGGTCCTCGGAGGGTCGGCGGCCCCGGCATCAGCGAAGTCAGCATCCATGGAATCGGCGGATTCTCCGGAAGACTCGTCCTCATCAGCGTCAGCATCACCGGACTCGGCGGAAGGAACCTCGCCGTTATACTCAAAGTCGGTGGGGTCATCCTCCGCGCGGTCGGGGGCATACACGCCAGCCTCCTGGCCGTCTTCCATCAGTTTGGACTGAATAAAATGCTAGAAAGAGGATAAAAGTAATCAGAGAAGCTGAGAGAAAAAAGCAATCAGAAGGAGAAGGCAATCGGAGCTTACCACAGGCGGTCTCTGCCGGCGAGTGAGGTAGTCAAGCCCGAAGTGGAAAGGGTCGGGCAAAGGGCTAGATGTAATAGCCCTCACCCTGGCGCAGAGGTCTTCCTTCTTCACCCGCCATGTGCAGAGCCGAGTGGGATCTCGAGGACCCGACATGTCGCACAGGCGGTGCACTCGGCGCTGCAGGGGGAGAATTCGAGCTTGAAGCCAAGCGGCTACCAGGTCGGTCGGGAGAAGTCCTTCTTGCTCTAGCTGAGCGACCCTGGCGACCTGGGCATCGACATCGCGATCTCCGACGCCATACTTCAACGACCATTGGTGCTTGTCAGTCGGCAGGGCGAGGGAGAACTCGGGAAGATTCAGGAGATCGGGCCCTTGGTCAGGAGACTTGACGTAGAAGAATGAGGTCTACCAATTTTTGCATGATTGGACGATCTCGGGACTCCTGTACTTCGGCTTGCCGGCTGCGACAAGGCAACTGCCGCAGTCGGGTATGTCGGGTCGCCGCCTTCGATGGTGGAGGGCACCACAGTTCCCGTCCGAGCATTGTGAGCTCGGAGATTGAAGAATCGTTTCCAGAGGGCAATGCTGGGACGACAACCGAGATACCCTTCGCAGAGTGTCACGAAACCGGAAAGAATCATGATGAAATTGGCTGCGAGGTGGTGAGGCTGCAATCGGTGGAAGTCGAGGAACCCGCGGAAGAAGGCGCTGGCGGGAAGGCCGAATCCACGCTCGAAGTGAGCGAGGAATACAACCCTCTCGCCAGCACGCGCGCTGGGCACGACCTCGGCGCCAGGAAGGCGCCATTCGACCTCCGCGGGCATCTTCCGGGCGCGGATCAGGGACTGAATGGCGCCGGCGGTGGCCTGAGAGCCTTTCCAGCACCCGCGGCTCGCCTGTGACACATCTCGCCGTGGCGCCATGGCGGTTGCGGGTGGAGAGAAGACGAGGGACGAGGAGCGTGAGAGCAAAGGAGAAGAGTTACCGCGGAGGCGGCGGAGCGTACGGGTCCGTGATCGGAGCGGATCTGAAGCGCGGAGGTTGGGTCGCAAGAGCGGCAGGGAGCTTCGAGCTGGAGAGGCAATGGCGCAGAGGAGCGAGAGCTGGAGGTTGAAGATGGCGTTTGGGAGAAGGAGGAGGCGAAGGCCCTCCCCTGTGGCTTATATGGGCGGCGGGGGAGGGGAGTGGGATGCAGTTGCGGCTGTGTGGCTCGGTGTGGCCTAGGGCACAGGAAGGGCAACCGGCAAACCAGCGCAAAGAATCCTGGCGCAAAAGGCGAGGCGTGCGACGTGGGGGTCAAGACCTGCAGTTATGTCAAGTCGCGTGTGGGTCGTGGGTCCCGGCTCATTGATCACATCCCGGAAGAATCGGAGGTAACCGTTGGAGTGAAATCGGCGAAAGATGTCTTTCTCGAAAAAGTGAAGACACGAATTGGGAACGAACCAAATCCAATCGGACGAAAATTTGGCCAGCCAAGTGTGATCTCCGAGTCGGTCGACGAACTCGGAATGACGCACTCAATGAGGCCATAGCAGTCGGAGGATATCAGGAGAGATTAAAAACTGCAAAGGCCCCGCAGTCAAATGACCGTGGGACCTTTACAGCTTTAGGGGCTACTGTCAGGGGATTGGTACCCGGGTAGGCTAACCCAAGCGGAAGCAACCTTTCAAGACAAGGATGGACCGATTAGGGCTGCAGCTGGGCCGAGCTGGGTGGACATACGGCCGATTGCCCCAAGAAAATCGGCCGTACCGAATGCCAGCAGTCGGCCCAGGCGCAATCGGTCCACCCTTCCTTCACCAAGATAATCATCCGGTTGGTCCGCAGCTGGGCCGAGACAGGCACTTGGAAGGCCGATTGCCCAGAGCAATCAACCTTACCAAGAACTAACAGTCGGCCCAGGAGCAATCGGAACAACCTATTGCCCTTGGAGGAAGTTGACCCCGACACCAGTCGGGGGTATGATTACGAGGTCATAAATGCCATATCCCGAGATATCTTGGTGGCAGGAAGGCCAAGTCATGTCGCGGATCTGGTGGAGATATGGTGTCGACCTCTCCGCCGATTCCGCGGACAGGGCGACAAGACCTCACCTCCTAGCTCCACTGTTCATCCCTAGGCCCTATGGGTCTGCAGCATGGGCCGCCGCTCGTAGGATCCGGGTCACCCGGAGAGTAGCAGTCGGTGGGCCTAGGCCGATTAGAGGATGACATCTGGGCCCATTCGGCAATGAAGTTACCGAAGTACCCTGGGCTCACACTATAAGAGCCAGGGTACCCCTCCTGCGTGAGGGACGACTCATCCTAGACGACCATTACTCACTTTCCCCTCAGTTCGTTCACTGCTTGTAGTTACTCCTCAGGGACGCAGGAGAGAGCCTTGCCCACGGCGCCGGCGCTCACCTTCCCCTGAGAAGATAGAGAAGCAGTTATTGTAGCCAGAGCATTGATATATAAGAGACAAGCAGGAGTAGGGGTGTTATCTCTCCGGAGAGCCCCGAACCTGGGTACATCGTGGTGTCCTCCACCGTGTTTGTGACCAACCCGATTCCGGCACCATCGACATTCTCTCCCTCGCGTCTTCCCCTCACTTTAGCCATCCCATGGCATCTGACGTTACATATCGACGACAGTTGTGCTGTGATATTCTCACCGTGGCACCCTAATCTTAGCCGTGTACCCTGCGTGTATGATTACTGTACACGGATTGATTTTGGGGGCGTCACATCACGCTTAGCCAGTTCGCGCTCACCAAAGCACGCCGTAGTCAAGTTACCACCACCGTCCGAAGACAACCGCCATCGCGCTCGTTACTGGCGCCGCTCCAGCGGGTCCCCGTCGACGTCGTGACCCCCAGTTGACGCGGGATGGAGCCCCTGTTCGGTTCCGCCCCTCTGCGCATGAATTGGCCACCGGATCCGTGCTCCTCGTCGTCGGCCGTGGCACTGGTCGTCGCCGGCGAGCCCCCCCAGCCACTGCTCGATGGCCCCCACCTGTCGGTGGCTGTATTAGGGCTAATGCCCTATTAAACTGCTAATTAACTAAGTTAATTAACCCACTGCCTATGACATGTGGGCCCAGGCCAAATAGTAATCCCTGATTAAATCAAACCAAATTAATTATAACATGTGTGAATGACAACTGGGCCCCACTGCTGTTAGTTAAGTTAAATAATTTATATTAATACAGAGGCTGACCAGTGGGACCCACCGGTCAGGTTTGACTGGTCAAACCCCCTGATGTGGATAATTTTTATTTATTTAATAAAAGAAAATGAAGAAATTGTTTAAATTGATTAAAACTTTGAAATTCAATATCTTTTAATCCGTAACTCGGATCGAAAAACTTTATACATGAAAGTTGATCAGAAAAATATAATTGTTAAGAATACGCTACCCGTATACCCACCACACCCCTCTAACATACCGAACATCGAACCGCCCCCTCCGAACCATTTGCCCGATGAATTGTCCGGTACTGCTATAGTACCCGGATGAATTTATTTCGAACACGAAAGTTGTTCGGAATAGGGCAACTAACCCGGATACAACCCCCTCACGTTTGTCGGATGTCCATGACATCTCCGGCATGATACCTTCCCCCTCCGGACACCCTGTCCGGTAATCACCCGGAGCTGACAGTTCATCCACGGATGAATTCCCGCTCCGTGCTACGTGTATCGTACAACGTTAGAGCATCGTTAACATTTCATATGTCATGTATTGTATTTGTATTGCTATTATTGCTGTGTATTTATTGTTTCTCCCCCTATTTTATTGTCCGTTAGTCTCGACGTCCGCTGCTGATGCCCCTGTGATCGACTACTTCGTCGACGACTGTACCTCTACCGTCGAGCTTACAGGCAAGCAGAGCCATTCTCTTCCCCAGATATCGTCTATCTTTCCGTACTTTCTTGCACTAGGCATTGTTGCTGCTGCTACGTTACAATCCTATTCAATTGCATAGCCTGTCATTGTCACCCTTGATGTATTTTCCTTTATCCTATGCTGCCTATTATATATATTATATTCAGCAGTGAACCCTGCGCATTGGTAGTCAATAGGGTTAGATAGCGGGCCGTGTTCACTCTGGGAGTGAATGCGGATACGTTACATTACAACTGCTACAGGTACGGTTCAGAGCAGACACCACTTCAGCCCCCTACGTCGGATCTGCCGAGCCACCTCAAGGGTGAGCGATCGAGGAGAAATCCCCGTACTCCACTCGCGGTCGACTCTGTATATCCGTCTTAGGGTACTGAACCACGGTTGTCTTTACAGGTAAGGAGTCGGGTGACCTCACGGTGCCTGCGCAGGGTATCTTAGCGGAACGACAGGTCAGGTGTATTCCACCGGTGTGCGGCGGGCCTGGTACTGTTCGTGGCCGAAGGATTTCCTGTTGTACGAAAGTCGAGCTCTTCGGAGCAAACGCGAGACAAGGTAAGGAGACGGTTCACCTTTTTGGTAACCGCACGAGTTGGTGGGACGACAGGGCAGGCACCGACGTTACTGGTGGTCCTGACTGCTGTCGTTGTCCGCGACTCATACAATAAGGGGCAACGATAACGGTTGTCTCGTCAGAAAACTAATAAAATGCTTAACGGGTTCGGCGGATGACTCGAGTAGCCTTTTGGCTTGTACGCACTACCTATACGTGGGATTACGCGTTTGGGCGCCTCCGCAATGTAGCCTCGTTCGAAAGCTCTGAAAGACGTCCAGTTCAGCATTGCGACAGGGACGGATCGCGCTGCGGCGTTGGAATTCACCCTCCTCGCAACGACCCGGAGAGCGAGGGGTGATAGGCCCATGACCCCCTTGCACTTAGGGCTGTAGACTGGCGGGGACCTCTCTGATGAGCCGTAGGATGGACTGCGTTGTGTCGGATAGCCTCGGTGGGGTTCTCCCTAACCAGGTGTACGCCACCCTGGAGATCCGAGCGTGTAGTGTCACACTAGTGCACCACTGCAGGGAGTTTAATCTATTCGAATAGCCGTGTCCACGGTAACAGGACGCTTTATGCTGAAGCCAGATCATATCACTACAAACTACTACTAATTAAACTGTTTGTTCCGGGTTTTCTTCCTCGCGGGGATGTCGAGGAGGGGAACTCGGAGGCATTGCTAATTATTACAACTTATTATTATACAATGCTGCAGCAACTTTTGCTGCATTGTTACTTTATGCTTTATATAAACTATTGGCTGATTCTTACCTCATGCTGCAAGACTCGCCGGAAGATGCTAGTCTTCGATACGCCTAGCTTCTTATCTTTATTCTGATTTCTACCTTGCAGCCCACTATATATAGCCTCCCCTTTCCATTTGATACATGCATAAATGCTTAGTAGCGGACGTAAGACTCGCGGGTATGCTAGATACTCACCTTTGCTTTATTTCCCTTTTCGCTTTGCCTGATCGGCCGCTGCAGTCGACGTTGGAGTCCAGGAGCAGGAGATTTCAGGAGGAGCCTACTACGACGTCGAGTTCCCATTGACCAGGAGTAGTTCGGTGCATCCCAGGCAGAAGGCCTCGCCTTTTTGATCTGTACCTCTGATGTTATTTGTGCTAGCCTTCTTAAGGCAAAACTTGACTAACTAAGTCTGTACTCAGATATTATGATTGTATGACTTATGTATTCGGGTCCGTGTGACCCCCCTTCATTGTAATATATTTGGTTTATCCTTTTGTGTTTAGTGTTGTGCTGTGATATTCTCATCGTGGCACCTTGATCTCGATCATGTACCCTGCGTGTATGATTACTGTACATGATCGTAAATCGAGGGCGTCACATAACACTCTCCGAATTCACGTATGCAAATGAAGTGAACTTTTTCAAAAGACACTGTTAGTGGGTTCATGGCACTTTGGATTACGCGATGATGTTGGGGATAAGGTGAGTCATTGTGGCGCTTGATAAGCATCATGCCGCCACATCTCTCCAACCGGAGAAGTACCCTCTCGAAAGAGAAGGAACTTCGATCAAACATATCCTCGAACCCACTTGCGGTTATACCCACCCTTTACATTCAAGTTGCTTGCATTACTTTTGTTGTTTATATTATACACTTGCTAATATTTCCATCACATCAAATGCACACAACTCATATACTCCCTCCAATCCATATTAATGTACTTAAGTTTGTCTAGATACACATGCATCTAGTCTAAATACTTAACTAGATACATACGAATCTAGACAAAGTTGAGTACATTAATATGAGTCGGAGGTAATATTAAAATTATGGTTTAAATTTAAGCAGTTTGATATTTTTGACAATTCAGTTTGATAATATAAAAAAGAAAAATCTAAAAACTAGTGAAAAGGAAAAAGACCCAAAACCACTAGTGAAATGAAAGACAAACAGTAATACGAGCGATAGTATATAAATACAGAGAAACACCCGCCTTCCTTTCGCGTCTTCTCCCTTCTCTCGCCCTCACACCTTTCTTCCCCACCCCTACTCCTGCCGGAATCCGTGATCTCGGCCCGAGCATCTCACGCGCACTTCCCCAAATCTCCCAGGATCCAACCTCCGGACTCTCGCCGAAGCCACCCAGCTACAACCAAGCAAGCCGTGTCCGATTCGCCGAGCGCTGTGGTGGCCAGGCCCAGATCTGCGAGATCGCCACCGACCACGCCCCGCCTCTTCGGAGGTACAGTGACCTTCAGATCCGCTCCTCTATCCAATCATATCCGATGCGCCACTGTCGATTGGCTGAAACTGTGTGATCGCTCTAGTAATGCTTCTGGGATCCCTCGGGCTCGGACGCCGGGATTGCTGAGCGGCATCTAGTCGGCGGCGTGCTCCTGTGGCGCCGACTCGGGCGGGATGCAGCGGAACGGGGTGCTGGAATGCACCGCGTGCCGCTCCCGGCTGGTGGTGCCGAGCCCGCGCAGCGTGTCCAGGGCGTACGACAAGCATCACAACAAGATAACGTCCAAGTTCCGGGCGCTCAAATTCCTCCTCGTCGTCGGCGACTGCATGCTCGTCGGCCTCCAGGTGCGTCTCCATCTCTCTTCAACCATAATCGAACTACTAAGTACTCAGCGGTTCAATGCATCACGTGCAAATACTTGTGATGTTGAAATGGTATTTTGGCATGATTTGCGACGAGCAATTATGAGGCAAAGCGTCCGGCCATCCCTCATTTGTCTGCGTCCCCCAAATCCATGCAACTCCATAACACATAGATAAATTGAACATAGCATAGATCATAGATTTGACATAGCAAGTTTAATTTTCAACTCGACATAGCAAACAAGGTTCACAAAAGATCGGACATAGCATAGCAAATTCACAAAAGTTCATCCTATGGTAGATACGATAAAGCGAGGGGTGTCGGACTTCAGCACTTCATTGCCGTTCCCTTTCCCTTGCGGACTTTGGAGTGGCGATATTACTCTGCGGTGTAGGCATCATGGGCAAGTGGGGAGTGGATGTCATCGGTAATGGTGCCACCGTCGTTGGAGGAGGACGAGGAGTGGAGCACGGCTAGATGCCAGGTGACGCGGTCCTGCTCCCTGGTGAGGCGTTGAGCCTTCACCTCGCTGGTCGCCGTATGCTGAGCTAGCTGCTCAGACTCCTCGACGTCGAGCCGCAATGCCTTGGCATTTTTGTGGTGGTGGCGGCGGGCGTCTGAGGTAAAGGACATGCAGATGACGTCGTGGAGGAGGTTGTCGGAGTAGGCGGGCAGAAGCGGCTTGGGCGTGGATCTGCATGACCCTCAGCTGGACCGGCTGGATCCGGCCTGCGCCGCCCTTAGCCTCGCATGACGAGCGGTCCGCGCCTCCGACTCGGGTAGCCATTGGTCGCCCCGCCTCCTGACCCTAAGGGCGCTGGCTGGCACGAAACTGCGCCCTCCGGGCCACCGGGAAGGTTGCAGAGCTCGAGCTCCCGCCCTTGTCCATCCATGACCGGCAAAGGGCAATCCGGAGGCTGAGCTCCTCGTCATTCGGGGTGTAGCTGGATTCCTCCTTGAGGAGCACCTCCCAGTCGATGGGGTTGGACTCGTTGCTGGATCTGCTGCCGGTGTTGGCCATGGTGGTGCTGGGAGGGGAGGGGACATGCAGTGGAGCAGAGCGGTCAAGAGCGTGGACTATGGAGTAGTGTTTGGTCCAGGGTGGGGTATATGTGGGGTTGGACTGGGCGTTCCGATGTGGCGGCCACGTTCAGACTGTCTCATATCCTCCCCACATATGGGCTGCGTTTGGGGGGTGCCGGACATTTGGGCTGGCTATGAGGGGTTCGGTTGTGTGCCTTTTTTCAGTCCGGGCAGTGACTGGGCTGCCCGCCCGGATGTTTAGGGATGGTTGAGGGGTCTGGTTGTAGATGCTCTAGCAAGTACTCTCTTGTCTCAAAATACGATGCATATTTTACCTACAATTACTTTGTTAATATGTGGTTTATGCGACATAAACTTGATGCTATTAGATTTGTATTAAAAAGGTATTTGTGATTACATAAACATGTATTGATTGAGTAATTGTTGGCCAGATCCTTACCTTGATGAATCAAAATACGCCTTATATTTTTGGATAGAGGGACTATTGATTTACTTTCTTGCGCTTAGCTTTCTGTTAGAGATAATCAAAGTAAGTTTGAGAGTGTGTTCATGATTAGGTTATGTACTTCAACAATTTTACTGTTGTCTGCAGCCCATCCTAGTGTTCATGTCAAAAGTTGATGGGAAGTTCCAGTTCAGCCCCATCAGTGTTAACTTTTTGACGGAGGTTGCAAAAGTTATCTTTGCTATCGTGATGCTAATTATTCAGGTTTGTTCTTGGCTTCTTGCTCCAATGTATTTCTGTTGTGCATGTACAGTGATGATGTCACACGATGTTATACATGGAACACCGTTTTGTACAAGTACATCCTGTCTGGATAGTTCTGAATTTTATTTTGTTTTTGTTAGGCTCTTGCCTGCTTTTGACATATCTTTGCATTGCATAACACATGTAGTTCTTCTTGTAGCAGAAGTTCTTTACTCATCTATTGCCTCGTACAAACTTTGTCACAGCACACCGTTTAAAAATTTGTGCAGCAGTGAATTTTTTTGTGGTGCATAATAGCTGCAAATGACATATTTAATTTGTTGATGACTTCTATATAGCTCATGCTCCTCGCTTCTTATTCACCTCTTTAACGTTCTTGTACCAATGTGACAGTCTCGAAAGCATAAGGTTGGGGAAAAACCACTTCTGGCACGTTCAACATTTATACAGGTGATGTATCTACATGATGATAAAGTTTACACCTTCTTTGTTCCTTGTGTTCCAACTTTCATATCATTGTGTGTATGCTTTCACTTTCAACGCTGAATCAGTGCTAGGTATTTTTGCTCTATATAATTTCATGTTGTTTTATATATTATATCTTTTCCCCCATTATTATATTTCTATTTTCCCATGCCCATACATAGAAAATACTTCATTCCACCTTTTTTTGCATTGTTTTGTTATCTGATAATCCAATCATTTCTTTTTGTAGGCAGCCCGTAATAATGTACTACTAGCTGTCCCCGCACTTCTATATGCCATCAACAATTACCTTAAATTTATCATGCAGGTAATTTTCATTGGATTTAGAATTAGAGGCAGAATCTTGCAGTTGTCATGGATTTTTTTTTTTTGCCTTGTGAGATAGATGTACAGTTATAACCTGACATATTGAGCTTATTGTGCAGTTGTATTTCAATCCTTCAACTGTGAAAATGCTAAGCAACCTAAAGGTACACTATTCTACTCAGATGTCATGCTTTAGTTGTATTAGTGTATATGCATATATAACACCATTTATGATCCAAACTTCTCTAGGTACTGGTGATAGCTGTTCTTCTGAAATTTATAATGCGAAGGAAGTTCTCTGTAATTCAGGTAAGGTTGAGGTTGACATTCTGTTTCAGTTATTTCTACATTTTGGTTTTGGTTTGAGGATTGAGTTTACCAAACTGTTCTATGATTTTAAATTATCTGTTCATCTACTATTATTACTACCATGTAACTTAAGGATTACTGGATTGGGCTTTACCTGCCTCGTTTTACATGTTCTATTACCCAGTCATATTAGGAATGTTAAGAAGCATCGATCAGTGTATTCTGAACTTATTAGAAATTTTATAGAACTAGTAGTAGTATAGATAATAAGGCATCTCCAAAGTCTCATTTAGGCGTTGAAGCGGCCTTGGGTGGTAGCCACAGCTGTTTTGTGGCGTGCAAGGTATCTAGAAGTTATGATATAGTGTTACCTGAGGCGAGGTATGTGCTAGGATGCTCGTAGTGGGAGGATGGAAACAGAGGGCAGGGCAATCATTGAAGAGGGAATGGAGACACAGCAGCCAAGAAAAAGGGAGATCTTACCTGGACTGTGCAATCTTGGGTTGGAGGAAGCAGATTTGACGCTGAAGCCACCTATTTGTTGTGTCCACTGGCTTGCTGCTCTCTCACCCTTGCCGCTGACAACGCGTCTTCGGTCGTTACCTTTTGATCTGGCTGCAGATTGCTGCCACTGCTGCTGGTGTCACTGCATGCCGTAGTTGTCTCTGTCTCCTACGGTCTGATTATTGAATAATGAGTGACAAGGTTGACCTTTCAGGCACGATGGCTGGTATTCCCTACTTTCATCTGCTTCCCTTGTTATTGCAGTGGCATTTTGCAGCTGGCTCTTCAGAGCACACAGAGCAGGGTTGAGGTGGATTTCGGGGCTGGGCTCTGTTTGCCATTTCAACTTTGCCTTTTTTATTAGGGACACCATTTTATCATCTTTTTGTTGCTGTACAAGATTGGGATGTCATGCCTTGGGTGCGCCTAGTAGGTGCTTTTGTGACCAAGCACGCCGCTTTATGACCATAAGAGCTATGATTTGGCGCAACTGTGATTTAATTGTCAGTCAAAGCTATTTACAAGAAAGCATTTTGCATCCCAAATTCCTTTGACAACGTTAGAAGCGGAAAGCTCTTCATCTGCCAATCGTTTCAGCTTAAACCTCCTTTGGGAAGTGTAGTCTATGCCAAATAACTTAGCAGAATATTGGCTAGGTGTAGGCTGTGCCTTGCTATACATCTTCCCTCAGCCTAGCACGATAGCAATTGTTATGTGGTTGATTTATTGGCTACAGCCACGTATTTCTTACAAATAGTTGAGAAATGAGGAGTGATAGTGGAAGTTATAAATCGAAGTGTAATGACTAAGGAAAAAAGTACGTGGAAAGTGCCATGGAAGTCCTGACTCTCAGCAATATTAACTTCTCTCCTGCTCTCTTGTTTCAAATGTTGGCAGTGGGAAGCTCTTGCTCTATTGCTTATTGGGATCAGCATCAATCAACTTCGAAGCGCACCTGCGGGCAATACAGCATTTGGTCTTCCTATCACTGCTATCGCATATGTCTATACGCTAATTTTTGTAAGTTGCTGTCAATGCCATCTGGTTGTGTAGTTTTTTCCTTTACTCTTTCACTTCTTTTTATAAGCTGTCGCAACAGACAGTGAGCTTAAAGTTGCTCTATATTCACTTGAAACTGTGAATTGTAGGTAACTGTACCATCACTGGCTTCTGTCTACAACGAGTATGCAATGAAAAGCCAAGATACAAGTATTTATCTTCAGGTACTTATTAAAATTTGACTACATTCTGTTAACATTCTTAGGGAGTAACTGCCATTTTTTAATTCTTCTATTCAACATATACTTTTTGTTTGGTAGTTCTCTTTACTTTTCCAAGTTCCTGTTGTAAGGCATGGACTCATTCTTGTATCCATCTCTTTGATTGTCCTGTTCTTTATCTAATGGATGTTCTTCTGATACACTCGACAGAATTTATTTCTGTATGGATATGGTGCAATATTCAACTTCCTTGGCATCCTTGGGACGGCCTTATTCCAAGGTATGCACCTTTGGTGAATGCCCGGTGTTTTTATGCTAGGTGGATAGTAAGTACTTTACATTATATGGGCAGGGAATTTGTATGATATTATCATCCTCAGTGCTTTCTTAGTTGCGCAGTCCAGGGATGGGAGTTGGGTATTACTTATTCTGATGAGCTGATAAAGTGAAGAAGTGATTTCATGGTTGGCTTAGAAATTGAAATATGATTGTTTTTTTTTACTAAATCTTGACTCTTGAGGCCAGATATGAGTATTTATCTTTTAGATAATTGCTTATCCAATGACCACTGCCAGATACCATAACAAAAAAGATAGCGCTATCCTGTCCTGTCCTGTTCAAAGCATCCGTTCATGAAATGTCACAATGCTTCTTATGTTTTGGTGCAGCACATGTTTCTGGTGTAACCTGTTGAAGTGTATATGTGAATTGCCTAGCTCTTTCCATCAGTTTGTACTTTTGTTTGCGTTGGCTAGTGCATGAAGCTTAACATGGTACCAGAGGATAAGGTCTTGAGTTCAAGTCTGGCTTTCGCAATTTATCCAGAAATTGCTGATGCCCCCTTTTTGTGCACGTATAGGCCTCTTGAGCCATACCTCTGAGCGTATCCACGTGTTGACTTTCCGCATCACACGTGAGAGGGGGTGTTGAAGTGTATATGTGGATTGCTAACCCTTTCTATCAGCTTGGACTCTTGGTTGTGTTGGCTATTGTATGAAGCTTGACATCATCATGTCTTATCTTTTTACAGGGCCAGAGAATTTTAATATCCTTCAAGGGCATTCAAGGGCTACGATGTTTCTCATATGTAACAATGCTGCACAAGGCATTCTTTCTTCATTCTTCTTCAAGTATGCAGGTAAATGTTCTGCCTTCCAATCTTTCTGTAGTTTAAACATTATGCTTGTTCTTATCTATTTCTTCTCATTAAATTATTAATTGAAATTATCCTGCAGACACGATTTTGAAGAAGTATTCATCAACTGTAGCAACAATTTTTACTGGTCTAGCTTCTGCTGCTTTTCTGGGACATACCTTGACCATTAACTTTCTCCTGGGCATATCAGTGGTGTTTATTTCAATGCATCAGGTATACTTACCCATTTCTCAACTTAATTTTATTTAGCCAACCTTCTTCCTCTTACATTTGTGTAACTGCTATTTGTTCTCAGTTCTTCTCACCGATAGCTAAAGTCAAAGATGACAAACCAGGTGAATTATTGGAGTTGCAAGATACACAAAATCATCGGTAAGTTTCTATCCTTTCAATTGGCTGGAGTATGAAATTTGATCAGTTTGTGTGATTTGTTTTGTACCGAATCCTTGATAACTTTGATATACACACGTGAATAATTACTTATGCTGTTATGATCATATACTGATTTCCAAGTATTTCTTGACTCATATGATGCTCATTACATCACAGGTCATCCGAATCTTCTTTTGTAAATATGACTGCTGGTGCCGCTGATGATGTAAGCTATTTTTCTTGTTTAAAGAATAATACGGAGTAGAAATATCATTTACATTTGGACACTTAAATTTTATGTTGCACATGCCATTTCAGGCTAGTCATCGGCTTGGAACTGATGAGAGGCAACCACTGCTGCCAACTTGAAACATATATTTTTTAGGTATGCATGGCTTACCTTAGCCAAATTTTTGATGTGAATGCTTCTCATGTTAGTAAGTAGAGTAGTACATCCAACTTATCTTTTCTGTCAATATGGGCAAGCTCATGATATTTGAATTATGAACCAAATTCTAATTAAATAAGCATATGTCTCTGTGCCTACAAACTTGTGAGTATGTGTCTAATAGCTGGTATATTGTTTGAGGAGAATATGTGACAGATGTCTATCATAAAATAGTAGTGGTATCAAACAGGAGTCAGATGATCCAAACTGAAGTTCTCGTGGTTTCGAGATTAAGCTTCAAGAATTAGATGATACTCGTATATGTAGTTGTACTTATAGGTCACACTTGGTTTAATGTGACCCCCATAATTATATTTTCGTTTCGAAGTAAGGATATTGTAGAGAAGTAAATGGAGCTTGCGTAGGAGAAGAATTAAGTTTGTGGAGAAGCCGGGTTGCTATGAACCTTACTAGCTCGTCTCTTTGAACTCTTATATTTCTGCAGATAGTATAGAAGACATTTTTTGGGGGTGCTTCCAACAGTCCGGGGACAGCAGATTTTGTCTAGTGCTGCGAGTGAAATAAATTACTGTACACTGAAGGCAAAGAGAGAAGTTACGTATGTGTTAGCCCTTTCCATTTCATTCTTTTGGAGGGGGTGGCCAGGTGTGGCCTTGTGACGGTGGCACTGGCACACGTCATAACTTGGATAGTCATATATTATTTCCAGTCCCCAATACGATACCCATAGAAATCCAATTTTTTTTGCTGGAGCTTGTTACGTACAGTCAACAGTATTAGTGGTATTCTTTTGTATGGATTTTTGTAGCATGTTATGTACATTTGTACAATTCTTTTTTTGAGAAACATTTATACAATTCGTTAACTTGGTTCTTACGATGTTTCCGGTTGTCGTTTGAATCTGTTTTGCGTTGTAAGAGATTGAGATTGATCTTTGTAAAATAGCAGTGTTTGACAGGTTCTGATGTTGCCTAAGAACTGTTATTAATGACTTCTTCAGTTTCATATTAATTGTTGTTGAAATAGATGTATCCAGCATTAAAATATATCTTGATACTACATTTTAACAATAGTTATTATGGAACGGTAGTAGGATAGGAAGAAGGAATTAATCTACTTCACTCAGCACTATCGGCATTCTCCCTCCCAGGGCTGGATTTCCAATGCATACTGATTGCTGAGAAAAAACAGACATACTCTATTGAGGTAGTGAGGTTGAATGCATACCATTGACAAACATGAATGGGGAAGGTGGAAAGGGAAATTCAAATATGATCCCAGGCTCATCTACTTCTGCGCAAAAGATTTTAGAAAAGATATTTAAAAAAGTTTAAAAAAATTCAAAAAATAAAATCTGGTGAAAGATGTTTATATGCCAGATGTTTTTGCAAATTTGAAGAAGTTTAGACTTCTAAAAAACGCGCGGCAAAAAAGACAAATTCAGCGTGAAATAGTGCATGAGCAGTGTACTCTTAAAAAACTGTAAATCTGTTTTTTTTGCCGTGCGCTCTTCAGAAGTTCGAACTTCTCAAACACTTGCAGAAACATCTTCGGCAGGGCTCCAATCTTAGGCGCAAGACCTGTTGCCCCCCTTCTTCTTCGACTCCGTCTCGTCCTCCTCGCCTATGCCATGGGCGGATCGTTGGCTACAAAAGGGGTAAGACTTTAGACCCCCCCTATGTTAGGTCCTTAGGTACACCGTGTACAATAGATTTTTCCATTGCAAGAGGTATGCCATCCATTGCGTGATAGGCAGAAGATGACGAATGTGAACTACATCTATAACTGCACCGATACAAAGACTGTGAACATGCTATGAATGCACAGAGCACCATTTGCCAACCTTGTACAAATGTTTAGGACCAAGGGGCTGCTAGTAGATAACATCCACACCACCGTGGAAGGGCAAGTTGCCATGCTCCTTTATGTCGTACTCCCTCCATTCCGTAATAATTATCAGATGCCTAATACTAAAATACATCTAGATACATTCATTTTAGCAGTAATTATTATGGAATGGAGTGAGTAGGTCATAATCATAGGTTCAGGGTTATGCACGACTCGTTCAGTAGATCAATGGAG
Source organism: Bromus sterilis (assembly GCA_950022295.1). NCBI lineage: Eukaryota > Viridiplantae > Streptophyta > Magnoliopsida > Poales > Poaceae > Bromus > Bromus sterilis. Next base: position 117,164,563 of record OX465599.1, read on the forward strand.
ACTATTTCTAGGTATTTCAAGCAGCTGTTGTTTGTTTTTGGGGAGCCCAAATGAGAGATGAGCAAGGCACCAACTTGGCAAACTTCTTGATAGGTTAGCACGAGCCCAAGATGGTATCCTTATTTTTAAGGTGAGCACTAGTCGTTGTGCATGCCTTCACCTGGTTGTCTTGTTTTTATACAACCATATCACTATCTTTCATGTCACAACACGATTGCATAGACGCAATAGATGATACTCATGTCACTATTGGAGTGTTGAGGTTGCATGTTGTAGCATATAGGGGTAGAAAGCACTACACAACCCAGAATGTGCTTGTTCCTATTGACTTCGAGCTGAAGTTCACATATATGTTAGCTGGATGAGAAGGATCAGTCCATGATGCAAACATTCTTGCCGACAACATGGCTAGAGTTGATGACATTAGTACCCTCGATGGTAAGTTCTACCTAGGAGATGATGAATATTCTTATCGGCATGGTGTTCTTCCACCCTTCAAGAAAACCAGGTACCATCGAAATGAATTCTCTTCTAGGAACCATCCTAAGAATACATAGAAATTGTTCAACCAGTCTTAGAGTTATGGGTTGAGAGAGCAGTTGGAGCTCTGAAGAACAGATTTAACATCCTGGAACAGAAACCATTCACCCTTACCCCACCTAGGTTAGGTTTGTTCTAGCATGTTGCATCCTCCTTAACTAGATCCTAGATTAGGGTTATGATGAGCTAGTGTCGCGGGAGGAAGAGATGATGCCTAATGTTGAAACCTCTATCCATGGTGTGGACTCACAAGACAATGAAGCTTAGAAGAACAAAAGGTTGGAGTGGGCTCAAGCAATGTGGGATAACAGAGGTCAGACAAGGATCTGAAGAAGAAGAACCGACAACAGCAGCAGAAGAGGAGAGTGCACTTCCACTCAGTTCGACATCAATGAACTTCCCCCAATTGAGCCATATGACTATATATTTGTACAATCTATTTGTTAGTAGTTAGGATGAACTACCATTTGGTTAGTAGTTAGGAATGAATTGCTTATTTTGCACTTCATATATGCACTGTCATGTGTGGCGAGGTCATTAAAAGTGAGAAGGGGTGAGCGCGACATAGTCTTTGCACTACCAAACACCATGCAATGCATTACCACAACCAACACAAGCTACCAAACACCATGCAAAAATGATTCCCTAATGCAGCAAGGCTAGATGCAGGCTACCAATCAACATGCAGAACATGGTTTTGAGCCTGTATTAGCTCAGCCAGTCCCAACTCAGTCACAAATGCAAAGGGGTAAAAAATGACGCGGGCTACCAAAGAGGCCCTTGACAATCCGCTTTCACTTTTAGCTTCCTCACGACAAGATCTTCAAAACTAGATCCCATGTCGACATGTTTCGATAACTTCTTTTCTGTCGGTAGTTGCCAAATTACTATCATTTAATTGTCAAATTATGAGCTACTTAGTTACCAGATTAACTTAAGTTGGTCGCCAGGTTATTGAATGCCAGTATATACCATTAGAAAACTTGCTTCATGGTACATATGTGGGTTGAGGTCACATTTTCCTATTGTTAGCGCTTGACTACTCACTCTCTATCCTTATATAACATTGCAATTTTTTTAAACATACAAACATATCTTTTGGTAACTATGCATAATTATTGTGCCAATTGTTCACGATTAGCATGGGTAACTACGTTGATATGTTTTGGTCACTAGGGGTGACAAACAAATTCCATAGAAATATCACAATATGGGATTTTATTTTAAAGCCCTTGTCAAAGAGAAATTCATTTGTGAAAACGGATTGCTAATCGGATTATTATTTGAGAGATAAATCATTTTAAACATTTGCATCTAGCAATTAATGTGATGATGTGATCATTAGTTGGAAGGATTCTTGCATGCATGTATGTGATGACCCTCAACTGTAGGGGATCGTTTGTAGCGTTTTTGATAAATAAGAGTGTCGAAATCAACGAGGAGCAGAAAGTATTGGTAAGTGATTTTGGTAAAGAAATAACTGCAGGAACTGAAAGATAACTTTTTAGGGGTTTTCGGTATAAGCAATAAAAAGGTAAAATCGAGCAAAGTGAAAGGCACTGAAGAGTAACAAGTGGCCCGATCCTTTTGAGCAAAGGATAGGCCTAGCAACTGAACTTATAATGGCTAAAGCGTTCTTGAGGACACACGGGAGAAATAGTCACGTTCTTTCGCCATATTCCGCATCGGTACTATGTGCTGTGTTGATAAGTGTTGAGTGGGTGGATCTATGCTAGTACACCCTCTAGACTAAGATAAGTGCACTCTTATGATTAAACATCTTGCAAACATCCCTAAATACAAGATAGTAATTAAGGCAAAAGCCTAACTATAGCAATACGATCGTTGATCCATTGTTCCCTTGTGCAAAAGCGTGTGAACTGGGGTTCAGGTTTCTGTCACTCCGGCAACCCACCGTAAGCATTCTTTATACACAATGCATTCCCCTAGGTTCTTAATAAGGCGAAGTGTTGAGTGTTCGACTCACACAACACCACTAGGAAAATAACAACACAACTTAAATATCAAACAACACATATTACTTCAACATCAAATGACTACTAACAACTAGACTTCTCCCATGTCCTCAAGAACTAAAGTAACTACTCACAAGACATGAAAGAGATCATGATCAGAGGGGATAAATAGATGATAAACAATCTGGACACAATGATATTTCTCCAACAAAACTCAATAGCATTCATCAAACGGTAGTAATCAACACCGGTAGAGTAGAGAGGATAGATAGTACGGATTACAACACAAGTTGAACTTGTGAGGTGAGATTGGATGAAGATTAAGATGGTGCTGATGTTGGGGATGATGTTGATGATGATCTCGATGATGCCCGTGATGATGGCGATGACGATGGTGATGATCTCCGCTTCCGGGAGGTGTTCTCCCCGGCGGAATCTGCCCGCCGGAGATGTCTTTTCTCCTCTGTTGGTTTCCGCCACGGAGCGGCGGTGGAACTCGCGAAAACTCTCCCTTTTTAGGGTTTTTGGACGATGTGTGATATATAGGCCAGAGGGGGGAGCCGGGAGTGGCCCCAGGGGTCCAGGCGCCCTCCCGGCACGGCCAGGGTGGGGGCCGCGCCAGGTGGCCGCATGGGCACCCTGTGGCCCCCTCTGGCCCCTCTTCGGCGTGTCTTCGTCATTCTTCTGAAAAACACCCTCCGTCGATTTTTAGGTAATTTGGAGGTGTTCTTCTTCAGCAACTCAACGTCCACTTTTTACCGCTGAATCCTTCGTATGCTGCTTCGGCATCGGAAAGTTGCAAACTGTGTAAATTAAGCCAAAGCAACATAAGAACATCGTCATATCATAAAATACATCAATGAATAAGAAAGAATTACTATATAAAATAGTGATGCATTTTGTACGTATCAACTCCCCAAGCTTAGACCTCGCATGTCCCCAAGCGAATACTGAGCTCGGTAAACCCGTCCACAAGTTTAGAGAGTGAAGCATCAATAAATAGAATACGGACAAGAAGCATCAAGGTTTCTCCATCAAACTCAAGCATCCTCAACAGCAACCTCAACTCATAATGTCCTTATAATAAAGTAATAACAATTATAATCAAAAGTAGGGCTGAGAGAACTCATCAAATTATGGCAAACATATCCTTGGTCAAAGGACAACTAACAACTTTTACTCTTGCTCTTTCTAATTATAATGAAGCATAATTTTAAGATTTGAAAGAACATGTTATTAGTCATGAAGTGCAAATGCTAACACAAAGGAAGATGTTTGCTTGGCAAAAGCTTTCGCAAACAACTTACTTATCAAAAATATAATGTCAACGATGATGTGGCATGGCAAAACTTAATGCAGCATTATATGGATGAATCCTCATCAACATCAAGTGTCCGTTCTCTTTGGGAAAATAAATAAGTAGGAAAACCGACTCAACATAAAAGTAAAGGAAATGCCTTGTTAAAGGCAAGCAGGAAAAACTCATGTGCTATCCTTAAATCAAACAGGATGAAAATAATTTTGGGAGGTGCATAGTTTGTCAAGCAATGCTAATAGATAACTCAATTACTTCTCAATATGGACAAGTTTCGAGGAACGACTCCCAAGTGGGGACGATCACATCCCCTTAATCTCCTTTGTTTATCATTGCCAAAGTTTCTGATTTCTCATAGACCAAGCGTGAAGGAGGGTTTGTTTGTTATATTATCTTTCGAGCTGGGCGCACTCATGCCAGTTCCTCCTCGTATTATGGGTTTGCAGATTAGACATGCAATCCCGGGGTAAAACTTGTCCAACTTAAGAAGATCATGAATTACCTACTACTTCCTCATAAGCTAAACAAGAGGCACAAAACAAAAGATTTTGAACATTTAAGGATAACACATAAATTCTATACTTCTAGAAGTGGTAGGGAAATACCACGAATATGAAGGTATGGTGGACTCAAATGGAAGATATTGGTTTCAAGGTATGGATGCACAAGCAGAAATCTGCTAGGCAAAGGGTTTGGCTAGCAAAGGCTTTGAGAGAACAGACAATTGATGCTAATTTAGATGCAAAACATATAAAGCATGAACATGAAGTTAAGCATAACACATCAAGTTGTCTTCCTTGCCAACATAACACTTCAAGCATAATAACATAAAGGTTTTGGCTATGTCGCTACTTAGAAAAACATGCATGTTGTCAAGACCAAAGCTATGTTTGCCAAAATTAAATAAAGTTTTCAAAGCCATACCTGATATAAGGTCAATACTCCCCATAAGAATCATCATATAAGGTTGATTGCATGAAGAGAATACCGAGTGCAGCGAAGAAACCAATAGACTTCTCATTAATATTCCATCATAGACGAATCCACACTCACGGATACAAACTCTCCACAGAAGGAGTGATAGACCTCAATGCAAACACCTATTTCATATAATAACTTTGCTAGACATGATACGACTCTACTTGACTCTAAAAGACTAAGATAAAGATAAAGATACCGGGCACCCCCCCAAGATTGGAACAAGCTGAGGGGGTGCCATTACCCAAGGAGATTTACTCCTTGTGACGCCCCCAAAATCAATCCGTGTACAGTAATCATACACGCAGGGTACACGACTGAGATTAGGGTGCCACGGTGAGAATATCACAGCACAACACTAAACACAAAAGGATAAACCAATATGTTACAATAAAGGGGGGGTCACGCGGACCCGAATACATAAGTTATACAAGCCATAATATCTGAGTACAGACATAGTTAGTCAAGTTTTGCCTTAAGAAGGCTAGCACAAATAACATCAGAGATACAGATCGAAAAGGCAAGGCCTCCTGCCTGGGAGCCTCCGAAACTACTCCTGGTCCTGGTCAGCGGGGGTCTCGACGTAGTAGTATCCGCCTCCGGGGTACTCCTGCTCCTGGGCTCCAACGTCGACTGCAGCGGCCGATCAGGAAAAACAGTAAAGGAAATAAAGCAGGTGAGTATCTAGTATACCCGCGAGTCTTACGTCCGCTACTAAGCATTATGCATTGTATCAACGGAAAGAAGAGGCTGTATATAGTGGACTGAAAGACAGAAATCCAGAGCAAGGGTAAGAAGCTAGGCCTATAGAAGACTAGCATCTTCCGACGATGTCTTGCAGCATGAGGTAAGAATCAGCCAACAGTTCATATAAAGCATAAAGTAACAACGAAGAAGAAGTTGCTGCAACATTGTATAATATAAGTTGTAATGATTGACAATAATAATAATGCCTCCGAGTTCCCTTCCTCGACTCCCTGCGAGGACCAAGACCCGGAACCATACAGTTTAATAGTAATAGTTTCTAGTGGTAAGATCCAGCTTCAGCATAAAGCGTCCTGTTACCGTGGACACGGCTATTCGAATAGATTAATCTTCCCTGCAGGGGTGCACTGGCGTGACTCTACGACGCTCGGATCTCCAGGGTGGCGGGAACCTTGTTAGGGAACGCTCCACCAAAGCTATCCGACACAAAGTAGCCCATCCTTCGACAATCAACAGAGAGGTCATCCGCCGGACTATATCCTATGTACGCCGGGCTTTGGACCCTAACCTGAACGTACTCCTGCACGGTGCGTGACTGGACGGTGAAGCAAAATCAAAGCAAATACAAATACACGGCTCGAGCAAGAGAAGACAACACCACTTCCCGGCAATCAGCCCGCGGTACTGCTGACGTCTGAAGACCCTCGAACGAGACTACGATGCAGGGGATCCCACACTCCTTATCCCACGTGTAGGTAGTGCGTACAAGCCAAAAGGCTACTCAAGACATCCGCCGAACCATTTAGCATTTTAATTAACCTGCGTGACAACCGTTATCGTTGCCTCGACTTAACCGACCCGCGGTCAACGACAGCAGTCAGGTCCACCAGTACATCGGTGCCGGCCCTGTCGTCCCACCAAGTCACTGCGGTTACCAACAAGGTGAACCGTCTCCTTACCTTGTCTCGCGTTTGCTCTTGGTAGAGCTCGACTTTCGTGGTTTGGTAACTCTCGTGAGATACGAGCAGGGGCCAAGCACGCCAGTAACGTCGGCCGTACCCTCCCTGTCGTTCCCGACGATATACCGCTCGCGGGCACCGTTGGGTCGCCCGACTTTCTTACCTTTAAGGACAACCGCTATCCAGGACCCTATGGCGGCAAGACAAAGTCAGCCTCGGGTGGAGTACAAGGATTACTCCTTGATAGCTCACACTTGAGGTGACTAGGCATAACCCAGATAGGGGCCTTTGGCGGTGTCTGCTTGGTACCGTACCTGTGCAGTTGTATATATTGTATCCGTGTTCACTCCCCTGAGTGATCACGTCCCGCTATCTAGTCCTAGCTAACAATGCGCAGGGCTCACTGCTGAATATATGCATAATTATAACAGGCCGCATAGGATAAAGGAAAGGTACATCAAGGGGCGACAAAATCAGGCTATGCAATTGAATAGGATTGTAATCGTAGCAGCAGCAGTAACAATGCCTAGTGCATGAAATGTACGGAAAGATAGGTGATATCTGGGGAAGAGAATGGCTCTGCTTGCCTGCAAGCTCGACGGTAGAGGCAGGGTCGTCGACGAAGTAGTCGTACCCGGCAGCAGTGTAGTCGGCGGTAGCAGCGGGGTCTACCGAAGATTAAGGGGGGGGGAGGAAACAGTAAATACACAGCAATAATATACAAACATATGCATGACATGATAGATGGAATGTTAACGGTGTTCTAACGCAGTACGATGTATCAGGATCAGAGCGGGAATTCATCCGGGGATGAACTACCGGCTCCGGGTGATTACCGGACAGGGTGTCCGGAGGGGGAAGGGTTCATGACGGAGGTGTCGTGGGTACCGGACAAACATAAGGGGGGTGTGTCCGTGTTAGTTGAACCATTCCGGACAACTTTCGTGTTCGGAATAAATTCATCCGGGTACTTTTTATCGGTACCGGGAATTATCGACAGACAGCCCGGAGGGGGGAATGTCGATGATCGGTGTGTTAGGGGGGTGGGGTAGACATACGGATAGCGTATTCTTATTCGTTGTATTTTTCTGATCAACTTTCATGTATAAAGTTTTTCGATCCGATATACGGATTAAAAGATATTGATTTTAAAAGATTAATCAATTTTAAAACATTAAAAATCTTTTTTTAATAATTTCTTTTATTATTTTAGTAACATTATCCAGAACAGTGTTGACTGGTCAAACCTGACCAGTGGGACCCACTGGTCAGCCTCACATTTCTAATAAATCACTTAATTAAATTAAAATAGAGCCAGGGCCCACATGTCATTCTGCTATTAACTAATTAACAGTTTTAATTAGCTTAAAGGGGCATGGGACCCACATGTCTGTCACTCAGGGGGGGGGGGTTATTTTGTTTTAGTTAAAAGTGGGGGGGGGAGGGGTTAGCTGTTAACTAGGGGGGTTAACCCCCTAATCTAATCCGGTTGGGGCCCACTGGCCAGCGAGACAGAGGAGGGGGCTGAAGCCCGTGCTCCCGCCGGCGAGGCAGAGCCCGGCGAGCTCGAGCTAGAGCTCGCTTCGGTGGGCCGTTTCGGGCGCCGCGAGGGGGAACGGGAGGGGGTGACCAACCCGCACCCAGTGGTGCTCCAGTAGGACGCCGGGGCGGACTAGTTCGACAGGGGCGGGCATAGCCGCGGCGGTCGGAGCGTGAGCTCGCGGGCATGGGGCTACGGGCATGGGGAGGAGAGGGGAAAAGGTCAGGGGAGATCGCGTGCTCATCGGGAGGGAGCTGGTGCAGGCGGAATAGCCGGGGAAGGTCGGAGTGGAGCTTCACGGCGACAATGGCGCGACAGCTGGAGGAGGAAGAAGCTCGCGATTCGCGATGCGCGGCGCGTCCCGGTGTCGATTGCGAGCACGAGAGGAAGGAGTCGAGCGCGACCGACCTCCTGGACAACCTCCCGTGGCACGGGGAGGCCGTTGGCCGCGTAGACGACGACCTCCCGGCGACGGCGAGCTCGGGCGAGCTCCTGGCCGAGGGAGAAAACAGCGAGGGGGAGGGCTACTGCTCGATCTAGGGTTGCGCGAGAGGGGAGGCTGCTCGGGGGCGTCGTCTTATCCTCTCGCCACCCCCTGTAGCGACCGAGGCGGCGAGGAGGTCCGGTGGCGACGGCCACTGTTGCCATGGCCGTGTCGGCCAGAGGAACAGGAAGAGGTGGGGGGAAAGAAAAAGGAAAAAGGGGCCCTGGTGGGCCGATGGGTGGGCCTTTGCCCCGTGCGACAGATAATCCGAGCCCAATTTGTTCTTTTCTTTTTTTTCTGTAAAATTATGTTAGCATTTATTTAAATGGCTTAGGCATTTTTATAAAATGCCATTTTGGTCCCATAATTAGTAGCGCATATACCTAGAGTACCAAAAAAGTTTAGGGTTTTTCTAAACTCTTTGGGTATTTTATTTTATTATAAAATGGGTAATTGGCCTGGAATTGCTACTGTTATTAATTGTTTACAATTTTCAGTAGCCCAATAAATACCAATGATTACATGGGCATGGTCCAATGATTATTTGGGATTTCATAAAAGTGGTTCCAGGATTTTTCGAAAAGATTTTATTGTCACCATATTTTTAATATTCATCAAAAGGCATTTCAGGGTTTGTTTGAATTTTATTTCAAATGGCTTGGACTTTAGTTGGCCAATGATGATCGAGGTCCATGGTTCATATTTGCTTGCAGCAATATCCAACGAGAATTTTGAATTTGAACTGAACCAGTTGATCAGACAAAAGTTTTGAACAGTAGAGATGAACAGTAACCATGATTACTGTTCACTGACAGCGAGGGTGTTACAAATCTCCCCCACTACAAGAATTCTCGTCTCGAGAATTTAAGTGGTAGAGGTGAAAAGATCGGGGTATTCTTCACGAAGACGATCTTCGCGTTCCCAAGTGGCTTCATCTTCAGAATGATTCGACCACTGAACTTTGAGGAACTTCGTCGTCTTGTTGCGGGTTTTGCGTTCAGACTGATCGAGAATGCGGCTCAGATGTTCTTGATAAGTCAGGTCTTGTTGCAGCTCGATCATATCATGTTCCACTTCACGAATAGGGTCCTTGAAGCAGCGACGGAGTTGCGACACGTGGAAGACATCGTGGACTTGAGAGAGGTTTGGCGGCAATTCCAATCGGTATGCCACTGGTCCACTCCGGGAAAGAATACGGAACGGGCCAATGTAGCGAGGAGCTAACTTGCCTTTGATTCCGAAACGATGAGTGCCTCTCATCGGAGTGACACGGAGGTACGCGTATTCACCAGGTTGATAGACCATTTCTTTGTGCTTGCGATCATAGTTGCTCTTCTGACGAGACTAAGCAGCTTTCAAGTGTTCACGAATAACGCGAACCTGATCTTCGGCATGCTGAATAATGTCCGGTCCAATGAGAGTTCGTTCCCCAGTTTCTGACCAATTCAGAGGGGTTCGACACTTACGTCCATAGAGAACTTCGAAGGGAGCCATCTGCAAACTAGCCTGATAGCTATTGTTGTACGAGAATTCAGCAAATGGAAGAGATTCCTCCCATTTCTTACCAAATGAAATGACACAAGCTCGAAGCATGTCTTCAAGCACTTGATTAACTCGTTCGACTTGTCCTTGCGACTGGGGGTGATAAGCGGTGCTGAAATTCAGGTGAGTGCCCATAGCTTCTTGGAAACTATCCCAAAATCTTGAGGTGAAAATACTGCCACGGTCTGAACTGATCTCCAACGGAATGCCATGGAGGGACACAATTCTGGAAACATACAAGTCTGCTAACTGACTAGCAGAGATCGTCTCCTTGACTGGAAGAAAGTGGGCAAGCTTGGAGAAGCGGTCGATGACGACAAAGATAGCATCGTGACCTTTCTGCGATCTCGGAAAACAGGTGACGAAGTCCATTTCAATCTTGTCCCATTTCCATTCAGGAATAGAGAGTGGTTGCAGAGTTCTAGCAGGTCTTTGATGTTCTGCCTTGACGCGACAGCAAACGTCACATTCAGAAACATATCGGGCAATGTCTTGCTTCATGTTAGGCCACCAGAATTGCTGACGAATGTCTTGGTACATCTTGGTGCTCCCAGGATGAATGGACAACGGGGTATCGTGAGCCGCTCTCATGACTTTCGGGGTCATATCCAGGTTCTCATGCCTGACCTTGCTGTGAGTAACCACTAAACTGTTCTGGTAGAACGCCGCACCTTTTCTATCAACGGTGAAGGGTGAGGGTCTCCCATTGGCGATATCGCGCTTAATCTTGTGTACGAAATCATCATAAAACTGTATACCCTTGACGGATTTGACGACATCCGGTTCAATAACCAGGTTATTTGCATAACCTCGAGGAACAATCTCGAGGTTTAACTTTTGAAAATCTTCATACAGAAGTGGTTGTTGTACTTGAACTTCAAGTTCACTACAGTAAGCTTTACGGCTTAAAGCATCGGCCACCACATTAGCTTTGCCAGGGGTGTAAGAAATTCCCATGTTGTAGTCGGCTATTGTCTCGAGCCATCTCTGTTGGCGGAGATTCAGGTCTGGTTGAGTAAATAGGTACTTCAGGCTTTGGTGGTCGGTGTAGATCTCGCAACGATTACCGACGAGGTAATGTCGCCACAGCTTCAACGCATAAATTAACGCTGCCAATTCGAGATCATGAGTTGGATATTTATCTTCGTGAGCACGCAATTGACGAGAGCCATAAGCAATCACTTTGCGCTCTTGCATTAGGACACAGCCTAATCCTTGACGAGATGCGTCACAATATATCACGAAGTCCTTCTGAGTATCAGGCGGAGCAAGCACTGGGGGAGAAGTGAGCTTGTCCTTGAGGGCTTGGAAACTTTCCTGACATTTATCTGTCCACTCAAACTTGACGCCTTTGTGAAGCAGGTTAGTCAGAGGCCTGGCAATCTTGGAGAAGTTCTCGACGAAACGGCGGCAATAGCTGGCGAGTCCGAGGAAACTTCTGACTTGTTTGACAGTCTTGGGGGGAGTCCAATCAAGAATAGCTTGGATACGTTCTGGGTTGACGGCAATGCCATCCTTGGAAATCACGTGACCAAGGTAGGTCACTTCAGGAAGCCAGAACTCACACTTAGAGTACTTAGCGTAGAGTTTGTGTTCTCGAAGCTTTTCCAGTATAAGGTGAAGATGTTCAGCATGCTCCTCTTTATTCTTGGAGTATATTAAGATATCATCCAGATAAACCACGACAAACTTGTCGAGGTATTCCATGAATATATAGTTCATCAATCGGGAGAAAGTGGCTGGAGCATTCGTCAAGCCAAAGGACATGACAGTGTACTCGTATGAACCATAGCGAGTAATGAAAGCGGTCTTCGGAATGTCCTCTTCACGGACTCGGATCTGATGGTAACCCAACCTCAAGTCGAGTTTCGAAAACACCGTGGATCCAGCAAGTTGATCATACAGATCGTTGATCCGGGGAAGCGGATATTTTTTCTGGATGGTGGCTTGGTTGATGGGTCGGTAATTTTGGACCAAACGATTTGTTCCATCGCACTTCTTGACAAAGAGCGAAGGTGCTCCCCAAGCAGAGGAACTTGGACGGATGAATCCTTTGTGAAGTGCTTCGTCGATCTCCTTCTTCAGTTCAAGGAGGTGGTGAGGTGGCATCTTATATGGGCGCTTGGCAATAGGGACGGTGCCGGGTTTCAAGTCGATGACAAATTCAACCTCTCGGATCGGGGGTATTCCCGGGAGTTCTTCTGGGAAGACGTCGGGAAAATCACGAACGACTGGAACGTTCTCAATCCCGTCAAGAGGTGAGACATTCAAAGCATTCATCATATAGATATGCGTTTCAGAATCACGGGTAATCCGGGTGGTGTGGTTAACAATCTCTCCGGAGGGGTGAAAAAGTTCGACAGAACTGGTGCCACAATAAAGTGCGGCATCGTGGACTTTCAACCAATCCATGCCCAGAATGAGGTCTATGGTGGAAGACTTCAGGAGGATGGGAGAAGCAAGGAACTCAATTCCCTCAATTTCGACGATGGTTTTGGGCACTATCTTGGAGGTGTGGCAATGACCTATCGGAGTGCGGACAACCATCGGTGGATCCATCTTTTCTACCATGAAGTTATGCGACAATGCAAATGCTTCCGACATGAATGAATGCGATGCTCCTGTATCAAATAAAATAGCAGCAGGTATTGAATTAACAAGAAGGGTACCCATCACGGTAGCAGGTTGCTCCTGAGCTTCTTTGACATTAATGTTGTAAGCATGTCCGCGAGTGTGAGAAGAAGACCCAGTGTTATAGTTGGGGGTCCTGTTGTTGCCACGGCCATTTCCACGGCCAGCAGGGTGAACTACCAGTTGATTCTGTCGCTGGGGGCAGTCTCTGGAAAAGTGACCTGGCTGATGGCACTTGAAGCACATGCCATCCTGAGGACGGAGGGGTGCAGTCTCAGCCTTCGGCTGTCTCGGCGGGGGCGGAGGCAGACGAGGTGCAACATACGACGGCCTTGGTACAGGGGCATTTGGACGATACACACTGTGTGGAAGCCAAACGCGTTGCTTCTGTGCTGTGCCCGAAGATGAGCCAGCATCACGGGGGCGCTTCGCCGAACCACCGAACTTAAGCTGAGCGGTCTCAAGGGTGATAGTCTGATTCACCATGGTGGCGAAGTCGGGTAAGACGTGCAAAGCCAGTGCAAGCTGGAGATCTGCGTTGAGTCCATCACGAAACTTCTCTTGCCTACTTGCATCATTGGGGAGGTCACTTGCATCATAGCGGGAGAGGCGGAGGATTCCCTCTAATATGCCTCGACAGTTTTGTTGCCCTGAACGAGGTTGCGGAACTCGGCCTTCATACGGTTCATAATCGCCTGGGGGACATAACGAGCACGGAAGGTAGCCTTGAAGTCATTCCAGGTGACGACAGTCCCTTCAACTAGCGAGCCCTTGTAAGTGTCCCACCACTGAGCAGCGGGGCCACGCAGGAAATAGGACGCAAAGTTGACGTAATCAGCAGCGCTCACATTAGCGAACTCCAGCTGTCGAGTGATGTCACGAAGCCAATCATCAGCATCCAGCGGCTGTTCAGGCTGGTGGAAGAGAGGGGGATTGAGACGCATGAAATCCCGCAGAGTAACCACAAGCGGCTGATGCTGGTGCTGGTTCTGGTTCTGATTCTGGAGCTGATCTATGACTCCTTGCATAAACACCTGGTTCATCTGAAACTGCTGCATCATCGCGGCCATGTAGTCCGGCGGCGGAGGTGGATCGTTGGCACCACGACCACGACCACGACCACCACGACCAGCCATCCTGCTACAATTTAACAGGGGTATTTCAGCGATGAACATTTTTAACGAGATGCCGGAAACGAGTAAGAGGTAAAGCGACAACAAAGAGGAGGCGCGGATATATAGGGGTAGTCATATAAGACATACACATCCACACATAGAATCAATCGAAAATCGGGCAGCGTAACGTCGTAGAAATTAAGGAAAAAGGACACACTAGGCGGCGCGCAGACCGCGGTAAGGATTACACGACGCGACATAGATTCCACTATGTCAATCACGCCGTAAGAAAACTGTTGTCCACAGGAGTTGATGCCAGAGAACGCGCGGCCTGCCCAGAATGAGAATGGGATCCGCGGTCCGGGATCTAGGGTACGACTCCTGCGACACGACTCAATTAATGGGGGAAGCACCAAAAACGCCGGGTGGAATCAAGAGAACGTGATCCTAATGTCCGATTTTGTAAAACTTACCAGCAAGGATAAGAGAGCAGATTCCCAGAGCATAGGTAAGGAGAAAAGGATCCTAATACCATAGATATCACACGTAGTGACATCGATGTGGGCCCGTAAGCCAAATATTAAGTTAGCAAAATATTTTTTCAAAGTCTAGACTCAACTTCGACCAGGTAGTGGTGGGGTGGCTTCCTACAGGCAGTCGGCTCTGATACCAACTTGTGACGCCCCCAAAATCAATCCGTGTACAGTAATCATACACGCAGGGTACACGACTGAGATTAGGGTGCCACGGTGAGAATATCACAGCACAACACTAAACACAAAAGGATAAACCAATATGTTACAATAAAGGGGGGGTCACGCGGACCCGAATACATAAGTTATACAAGCCATAATATCTGAGTACAGACATAGTTAGTCAAGTTTTGCCTTAAGAAGGCTAGCACAAATAACATCAGAGATACAGATCGAAAAGGCAAGGCCTCCTGCCTGGGAGCCTCCGAAACTACTCCTGGTCCTGGTCAGCGGGGGTCTCGACGTAGTAGTATCCGCCTCCGGGGTACTCCTGCTCCTGGGCTCCAACGTCGACTGCAGCGGCCGATCAGGAAAAACAGTAAAGGAAATAAAGCAGGTGAGTATCTAGTATACCCGCGAGTCTTACGTCCGCTACTAAGCATTATGCATTGTATCAACGGAAAGAAGAGGCTGTATATAGTGGACTGAAAGACAGAAATCCAGAGCAAGGGTAAGAAGCTAGGCCTATAGAAGACTAGCATCTTCCGACGATGTCTTGCAGCATGAGGTAAGAATCAGCCAACAGTTCATATAAAGCATAAAGTAACAACGAAGAAGAAGTTGCTGCAACATTGTATAATATAAGTTGTAATGATTGACAATAATAATAATGCCTCCGAGTTCCCTTCCTCGACTCCCTGCGAGGACCAAGACCCGGAACCATACAGTTTAATAGTAATAGTTTCTAGTGGTAAGATCCAGCTTCAGCATAAAGCGTCCTGTTACCGTGGACACGGCTATTCGAATAGATTAATCTTCCCTGCAGGGGTGCACTGGCGTGACTCTACGACGCTCGGATCTCCAGGGTGGCGGGAACCTTGTTAGGGAACGCTCCACCAAAGCTATCCGACACAAAGTAGCCCATCCTTCGACAATCAACAGAGAGGTCATCCGCCGGACTATATCCTATGTACGCCGGGCTTTGGACCCTAACCTGAACGTACTCCTGCACGGTGCGTGACTGGACGGTGAAGCAAAATCAAAGCAAATACAAATACACGGCTCGAGCAAGAGAAGACAACACCACTTCCCGGCAATCAGCCCGCGGTACTGCTGACGTCTGAAGACCCTCGAACGAGACTACGATGCAGGGGATCCCACACTCCTTATCCCACGTGTAGGTAGTGCGTACAAGCCAAAAGGCTACTCAAGACATCCGCCGAACCATTTAGCATTTTAATTAACCTGCGTGACAACCGTTATCGTTGCCTCGACTTAACCGACCCGCGGTCAACGACAGCAGTCAGGTCCACCAGTACATCGGTGCCGGCCCTGTCGTCCCACCAAGTCACTGCGGTTACCAACAAGGTGAACCGTCTCCTTACCTTGTCTCGCGTTTGCTCTTGGTAGAGCTCGACTTTCGTGGTTTGGTAACTCTCGTGAGATACGAGCAGGGGCCAAGCACGCCAGTAACGTCGGCCATACCCTCCCTGTCGTTCCCGACGATATACCGCTCGCGGGCACCGTTGGGTCGCCCGACTTTCTTACCTTTAAGGACAACCGCTATCCAGGACCCTATGGCGGCAAGACAAAGTCAGCCTCGGGTGGAGTACAAGGATTACTCCTTGATAGCTCACACTTGAGGTGACTAGGCATAACCCAGATAGGGGCCTTTGGCGGTGTCTGCTTGGTACCGTACCTGTGCAGTTGTATATATTGTATCCGTGTTCACTCCCCTGAGTGATCACGTCCCGCTATCTAGTCCTAGCTAACAATGCGCAGGGCTCACTGCTGAATATATGCATAATTATAACAGGCCGCATAGGATAAAGGAAAGGTACATCAAGGGGCGACAAAATCAGGCTATGCAATTGAATAGGATTGTAATCGTAGCAGCAGCAGTAACAATGCCTAGTGCAAGAAATGTACGGAAAGATAGGTGATATCTGGGGAAGAGAATGGCTCTGCTTGCCTGCAAGCTCGACGGTAGAGGCAGGGTCGTCGACGAAGTAGTCGTACCCGGCAGCAGTGTAGTCGGCGGTAGCAGCGGGGTCTACCGAAGATTAAGGGGGGGGGAGGAAACAGTAAATACACAGCAATAATATACAAACATATGCATGACATGATAGATGGAATGTTAACGGTGTTCTAACGCAGTACGATGTATCAGGATCAGAGCGGGAATTCATCCGGGGATGAACTACCGGCTCCGGGTGATTACCGGACAGGGTGTCCGGAGGGGGAAGGGTTCATGACGGAGGTGTCGTGGGTACCGGACAAACATAAGGGGGGTGTATCCGTGTTATTTGAACCATTCCGGACAACTTGCGTGTTCGGAATAAATTCATCCGGGTACTTTTTATCGGTACCGGGAATTATCGACAGACAGCCCGGAGGGGGGAATGTCGATGATCGGTGTGTTAGGGGGGTGGGGTAGACATACGGATAGTGTATTCTTATTCGTTGTATTTTTTTGATCAACTTTCATGTATAAAGTTTTTCGATCCGATATACGGATTAAAAGATATTGATTTTATAAGATTAATCAATTTTAAAACATTAAAAATATTTTTTTAATAATTTCTTTTATTATTTTAGTAAGATTATCCAGAACAGTGTTGACTGGTCAAACCTGACCAGTGGGACCCACTGGTCAGCCTCACATTTCTAATAAATCACTTAATTAAATTAAAATAGAGCCAGGGCCCACATGTCATTCTGCTATTAACTAATTAACAGTTTTAATTAGCTTAAAGGGGCATGGGACCCACATGTCTGTCACTCAGGGGGGGGCGTTATTTTGTTTTAGTTAAAAGTGGGGGGGGGGGTTAGCTGTTAACTAGGGGGGTTAACCCCCTAATCTAATCCGGTTGGGGCCCACTGGCCAGGGAGACAGAGGAGGGGGCTGAAGCCCGTGCTCCCGCCGGCGAGGCAGAGCCCGGCGAGCTCGAGCTAGAGCTCGCTCCGGTGGGCCGTTTCGGGCGCCGCGAGGGGGAACGGGAGGGGGTGACCAACCCGCACCCAGTGGTGCTCCAGTAGGACGCCGGTGCGGACTAGTTCGACAGGGGCGGGCATAGCCGCGGCGGTCGGAGCGTGAGCTCGCGGGCATGGGGCTACGGGCATGGGGAGGAGAGGGGAAAAGGTCAGGGGAGACCGCGCGCTCACCGGGAGGGAGCTGGTGCAGGCGGAATAGCCGGGGAAGGCCGGAGTGGAGCTTCACGGCGACAATGGCGCGGCGGCTGGAGGAGGAAGAATCTCGTGATTCGCGATGCGCGGCGCGTCCCGGTGTCGATTGCGAGCACGAGAGGAAGGAGTCGAGCGCGGCCGACCTCCTGGACAACCTCCCGTGGCACGGGGAGGCCGTTGGCCGCGTAGACGACGACCTCCCGGCGACGGCGAGCTCGGGCGAGCTCCTGGCCGAGGGAGAAAACAGCGAGGGGGAGGGCTACTGCTCGATCTAGGGTTGCGCGAGAGGGGAGGCTGCTCGGGGGCGTCGTCTTATCCTCTCGCCACCCCCTGTAGCGACCGAGGCGGCGAGGAGGTCCGGTGGCGACGGCCACTGTTGCCATGGCCGTGTCGGCCAGAGGAACAGGAAGAGGTGGGGGGAAAGAAAAAGGAAAAAGGGGCCCGGGTGGGCCGATGGGTGGGCCTTTGCCCCGTGCGACAGATAATCCGAGCCCAATTTGTTCTTTTCTTTTTTTTCTGTAAAATTATGTTAGCATTTATTTAAATGGCTTAGGCATTTTTATAAAATGCCATTTTGGTCCCATAATTAGTAGCGCATATACCTAGAGTACCACAAAAGTTTAGGGTTTTTCTAAACTCTTTGGGTATTTTATTTTATTATAAAATGGGTAATTGGCCTGGAATTGCTACTGTTATTAATTGTTTACAATTTTCAGTAGCCCAATAAATACCAATGATTACATGGGCATGGTCCAATGATTATTTGGGATTTTATAAAAGTGATTCCAAGATTTTTCGAAAAGATTTTATTGTCACCATATTTTTAATATTCATCAAAAGGCATTTCAGGGTTTGTTTGAATTTTATTTCAAATGGCTTGGACTTTAGTTGGCCAATGATGATCGAGGTCCATGGTTCATATTTGCTTGCAGCAATATCCAAGGAGAATTTTGAATTTGAACTGAACCAGTTGATCAGACAAAAGTTTTGAACAGTAGAGATGAACAGTAACCATGATTACTGTTCACTGACAGCGAGGGTGTTACACTCCTCATTCTTCTTGTTGTTGTCGATTCTTCAGATCCCTGATGACGCGACGAAGGGTTCGGCTTTCCGATTCCAAGACCTCCACTTGTACCTTCAGTACACTGAAATATTCACAGAGTTGATTGGTGATGTGGTAAGCCTCGGAGATGGTGGAGATCGTACGTTGATCTTCAAGTGAAGTAGGAGGCCCTGAAAGGTTAAGATAAAGATCATACTGAGGTTGGACAGATCCCACCATGATGGGATTGCTTGGACCTCCTTGTTGTTGGGCAGTGATAATCTTGACTTCCTCTGTCACGGAGCTCTCCATCTCCGCTTTTCTTGCGGCAATTTCTTCTTCTGTAGAGCAATCAATGTGCTTCCCTCGGTTTAGATCCCGCTGGATCTGGCGTAGACATCGCCCCAAGAAGTCTTCTCCGCTCGAACCACAATAAGACATATCTAAAAATAGCTTTTTGTCCTGGCAGAAACAGCTCAAAAAGAAAACACACGAAATCGCGAGATACGGTGCCGGGAGTATCCGGCCAAATATATAGCAAAAATTTCTGCAACAATAGGAAGGTAATGAGCCAAAGTGGAGTCGGAGACGGGCTCCGGGGTGCCCAGGCGGCCACCCGGCGCGACCAGGAGGTAGGCCGCGCCAGGGGGGCGCCTGGCCCCCTGGAGCTCCTCTCCGGCTCCAATTAGGCTCTGAATTTTCTATATTTTGCAAAAACTTGTAATCTGGAACTTTTATGGAGGTTCGCGATGTTTCCTTACCGTAATACATACCTTTTCTTATTCTGCTTCTGCTGGTGTCTGAAACGGGGCTGCAACATATTCTTCATGAGTTGTTGTGTGTATTATATTTACATCAACGTTGACGGGGTCTCCCGCCATGTAATGCTTGAGTCTTTGCCCATTCACAACTTGAGGTTTGGTGCCATCAAAATTATTAATCTTGATTGCACCTGGCCGGTAAACTTCTTCGATATGAAATGGCCCTTCCCATCTGGAAATTAATTTACCTGGAGAAAACATGAAACAAGATCTAGACAACAAAACTTTATCACCAACATTAAATTCACGTTTCAGAATCCTTCTATCATGCCACTTCTTTACCTTTTCTTTAAACATTTTAGCACTCTCGTAAGCTTCACTTCTCCACTCATCTAGAGAAGTCAAGTTCATGAGACGCTTTTCCCTAGCCAACTTTGGGTCAGCATTAAGCTCTCTAACAGCTCAGAAAGCTTTGTGTTCTAATTCTAATGGAAAATGGCAAGCCTTGCCATAGACCATCTTATACGGGGACATGCCCATGGGGTTTTTGTAAGCAGTTCTATACGCCCACAAAGCATCTCCTAACTTCTTTGACCAGTCCTTCCTAGAACTGTTAACTTTCTTTTGCAAGATCAACTTGATCTCTCTATTGGTGAGCTCAACTTGCCCACTAGTTTGAGGATGGTACGGTGAAGCAATTCTATGATTGACATCGTACTTGGCTAAAGCTTTTCTAAAAGCTCCATGCGTGAAGTGTGATCCTCCATCAGTCATGAGGTACCTAGGTACACCAAACCTAGGGAAAATTACATCTTTGAGCATTTTCAAAGATGTCTTGTGATCAACAGTCTCAGTGGGGATTGCTTCGACCCACTTGGTCACATAATCAACAGCTACTAAAATGTGAGTGTACTTGTTTGAAGGAGGAAAAGGACCCATAAAATCAAAACCCCAACAATCAAAAGGCTCAATCACTAGTGAGTAATTCATAGGCATCTCATTCCTCCTACTAATATTACCAACTCTCTGACACTTATCACAAGATAAGACATAATTTCTAGCATCTTTAAAGAGAGTTGTGATATTGCTTGAGAATGTCCTTCTTCTCATGTTCCGGTATACATCTTTCTCACGATCCCGTCTGGACCTTCTTTGAAAAGATGAGGGTCATCCCAAAAGTAGTGCCTCAAATCATGTAAGAACTTCTTCCTCTGCTGAAATGTTAAAACTGGAGGCAAATACTTTGCAACGATAAAATTAGCATAATCTGCAAACCAAGGATCGGAAAGAGATTGTACTTTTACAACGGCAAGTTGTTTGTCTGGAAAACTGTCGTTGACTAGGATGGGATCATGCGGTATATCTTTCATCCTTGAAAGGTTGTCCGCCACCGGATTGTCTTCTCCTTTTCTATCAACAATCTGTAAATAAAATTCTTGAAGAAGGAGTACCCACCTGATGAGTCTTGGTTTGGCATCCTTCTTTTCCATAAGGTACTTAAGAGCAGCATGGTCAGTATGAATAATAACTTTAGATCAACAATATAGGGTCTAAACTTATCACAAGCAAACACTACTGCTAAAAATTCCTTCTCAGTAGTAGCATAAATCTTTTGAGCACTATCAAGGGTTTTGCTAGCATAATGTATAACATTAAATTTCTTATCAACCCTTTGTCCTAAAACATCTCCAACAGCAAAATCACTAGCATCACACATAATTTCAAAGGGAAATTTCCAGTCAGGTGGTCGTACTATAGGAGCGGTTATCAAAGCTTTCTTAAGAACTTCGAAAGCCTCCTTACAATCTTCATCAAATACAAAAGGAACATCCTTCTGGAGAAGATTAGTGAGGTGTCTCGAGGTCTTAGAAAAGTCTTTAACAAATCTTCTATAGAAACCAGCATGACCGAGAAAACTACAAATACATTTAATGTCCCTTGGATAGGGCATCCTTTCAATAGCTTCAATCTTCGCCTTGTCCACTTCAATTCCCCTCTCGGAAATCTTGTGACCAAGAACGATCCCTTCGTTAACCATGAAGTGGCATTTTTCCCAGTTTAAAACTAAGTTTGTGTCCTTGCATCTCTGCAAAACTTTATTAAGATTGTGGAGGCAGTGGTCAAAGGAAGTTCCATAGACGGAGAAATCGTCCATGAAGACTACCACAATCTCCTCACAGAAACCATGAAAAATAGCAGACATACATCTCTGAAAAGTTGCAGGTGCATTACATAAACCAAAAGGCATACGCCTGTAAGCATAGGTACCGTAAGGACATGTGAAAGTGGCCATCTCTTGATCGGACGTGTTGACATGAATTTGAGAGAAGCGGGAGTACCCATCAAGATAACAAAGTGGGTGTTTTTAGACAACCTCTCTAGCATCTGATCAATAAAGGCCAGCGGGTAGTGATCCTTCCGAGTTGCCTTATTCAACTTCCTGTAATCAATACACATTCTATATCCAATAACAACTCTTTGAGGTATTAGTTCATTTTTATCATTAGGAACAACAGTCATACCTCCTTTCTTGGGAACACAATGAACTGGACTTACCCACCTACTATCAGCTATAGGATAGATGATACCTGCGTCTAGAAGCTTGAGAATCTCCGTCCTAACCACGTCTTTCATCTTTGGGTTCAGCCGTCGTTGATGATCAACAACTGGCTTAGCATCGGGCTCGAGATTGATAGTGTGTTGGAAAATCGATGGACTAAACCCCTTAAGGTCATCAAGGGTATAGCCCAAGGCACCACAGTGTCTGCGAAGTGTCTCCAATAACCGCTCTTCTTCAAATCCTGAAAGGTTAGCATTGATAATGACAGGATATATTTTCTTTTCATCTAAATAGGCATACTTGAGCGTATCGGGCAATGGTTTGAGGTCAAACACGATCCCCCAAAGTCTCAACTGGAAGGTTGTGCTTCAGGATAGCAGCTTGTCTTGGAAATACTTCGTCTAACTCATTTCTTTCCTGATATACATGTCATTCTCGTGGTCTTCCATATATTTCTGCAAAGGATCATTAGGAGGGATAGAAATAGAAGCAATATTTTCAATAATTTTATCATCACTAAGTAAATCAGTACTACGAGGTTTCTTGGAGAATTTAGAAAAGTTAAATTCATATGGCTCACCATTGAATTCAACAGAAACTTTACCTTTTTTATAATCTATAATAGCACCACAAGTGTTGAGGAAAGGTCTACCGAAGATAATAGGGCAAAAACTATCTTGCACTGAACGAAGTACGAGAAAGTCCGTAGGATACTTCACCTTTCCACATAGGACTTCAACATCTCTCACAATTCCAATGGGAGAGATCATTTCTTTGTTTGCTAAATAAATAGTAACATCAACATCTTCAAGTTCATAGGGTGAAATCTCACCCATGATCTCCTGATAGAGTGAATAAGGAATAGCGCTAGCACTGGACCCCAGATCGCAAAAAACTGCAGGAAGAATAGGGTCAACAACATGAATATCAACAGGTAACTCTTTAAAGGGTTTATGATACTGATCCTTCTCCTCCTTAGAAGAGTCAATGTGAGAGGCAAAGTTCTTATAAAAATCAATCATAAGCTGGGAATCAAGACCAATCTTAGAACAAAAGGTATTAAAATAATCAGTTTTCACATAGCTCTCATTGTAATCATGCTCATAATTTATAGCAGGTTCAATACCTTTATCGATTTCTCTGTCTTCAGTATTCTTCTGGATCCTCTCAATGAGATCCCACTTTTCTTTGACGCTTCTTGTTTGGAATACCCCGCTAGAGGAGGCATCCAACATCTCCTTATCCCGACGAGAAAGCCTGGCATAAAAATTTGTAATTATAATATCTTTGGGGAGTTCATGGATAGGACATTTGAACATTAGGGATTTATGTCTCCCCCAAGCTTGAGTGATGCTCTCTCCGTCGCGAGACCAAAAGTTGTAGATGTAATTCCTGTCTCGATGAATTTCATGAAGAGGGTAAAACTTTGTATAAAAGAGGGACATAAGCTCTTACCAATTAAGTAGATGTGAGTTATCAAGGAGCTTATACCAATCTGAAGCTTTACTTATAAGTGCTATGGAGAATAACTTCTTCATGATGAATTCCAGTGACACACCTGCAAGCTTAAATAATGAACATAGTTGTGTTAAATATAGCAAGTGTTCACCTGGATGTCTATCTCCTGCATAACGATTAGATAAGACACAATTGATAATACCACACGGTATTTTGTAAGGCGCAATTTCAGTAGGGGTAAGAGTTACCACCACAGTCGTGAGACGTTTCCCCATAAACAACGATCCAAGAGTAGAGGTGTCCATAAGGACAAAATTAGCAGCGGCAAAATAAAAAAAGAAATATAAAAACTTCCTTACCATCTTCACTTACTAATAGAGCTACTCTCCCCGGCAACGGCGCCAAAAAACAGTACTTCCTGACCCTCAATTTTAGGGGATCGTTTGTAGCGTTTTCGATAAATAAGAGTCTCGAACCCAAAGAGGAGCAGAAGGTAGTGGTGAGTGACTTTGGTAAAGAAATAACTGCAGGAACTGAAAGATAACTTTTTAGGGGTTTTTGGTATAAGCAACAAAATGGTAAAAGCGAGCAAAGTGAAAGGCACTGAAGAATAACAAGTGGCCCAATCCTTTTGAGCAAAGGATAGGCCTAGCAACTGAACTTATAAAGGCTAAAGCGTTCTTGAGGACACACGGGAGAAATAGTCACGTGCTTTCGCTATATTCCGCATCAGTACTATGTGATGTGTTAATAAGTGTTGAGTGGGTGGATCTATGATAGTACACCCTCAAGACTAAGATAAGTGCACTCTTATGATTAAACATCTTGCAAGCATCCGTAAATATAAGATAGTAATTAAGGCAAAAGCCTAACCATAGCAATACGATTGTTGATCCATTGTTCCCTTGTGCAAAAGCGTGCGAACTGGGGTTCAAGTTTCTGTCACTCCGGAAACCCACCGTAAGCATTCGTTATACACAATGCATTCCCCTATGTCCTTAATAAGGCGAAGTGTTGAGTGTTCGACTCACACAACACCACTAGGAAAATAACAACACAACTTAAATATCAAACAACACATATTACTTCAACATCACATGACTACTAACAACTAGACTTATCCCATGTCCTCAAGAACTAAAGTAACTACTCACAAGACATGAAAGAGATCATGATCAGAGGGATAAATAGATGATAAAAAATCTGGACACAATGATATTTCTCCAACAAACTCAATAGCATTCATCACACGGTAGTAATCAACACCGGTAGAGTAGAGAGGATAGACAGTACGGATTACAACACAAGTTGAACTTGTGAGATGAGATTGGATGAAGATGAAGATGGTGCTGATGTTGGGGATGATGTTGATGATGATCTCGATGATGCCCGTGATGATGGTGATGACGATGGCGATGATCTCCCCTTCCGGGAGGTGTTCTTCCCAGCGGAATCTGCCCGCCGGAGATGTCTTTTCTCCTCTGTTGGTTTCCGCCACGGAGCGGCGACGGAACTCACGAAAACTCTCCCTTTTTAGGGTTTTTGGATGATGTGTGATATATAGGCTAGAGGGGGGAGCCGGTAGTGGCCCCAGGGGTCCAGGCGCCCTCCCAGCGCGGCCAGGGTGGGGGCCGCGCCAGGTGGCCGCCTGGGCACCCTGTGGCCCCCCTCTGGCCCCTCTTCGGCGTGTCTTCGTCATTCTTCTGAAAAACACCCTCCGTCGATTTTCAGGTAATCTGAAGGTGTTCTTCTTCAGCAACTCAGCGTCCACTTTTTACCGCTGAATCCTGCGTATGCTGCTTCGGCATCGGAAAGTTGCAAACTGTGTAAATTAAGCCAAAGCAACATAAGAACAACGTCATATCATGAAATATATCAATGAATAAGAAATAATTACTATATAAAATAGTGATGCATTCTGGACGTATCAGTATGTGATCTCTATATAAGGTAAAATTCCCATTGGAATAGGCATAGAATGGAAAGACATATATGTATACTATGAAGCTTAGCTTTTTTACTATTTCATGATAAGTGAAAGCAAAGGAATGTTATCAAAAAAAGAAAAGACTAGTACCTTCAGCTATTACTGCATCCTTGTTGGAAACCAAGACCCATCCTTGTCAGATGCGCAATTCTAAACAAGACGAAGTGCGCAAATAGGGAGTTTAATGCAAAATGGTGCTCAAACTCACCTGCTCCAGAAATCATTGCCACACACTACCTTGGGATAGGTGGTATGCATTGTATTTGACAATGTATTGCAATTGTATTTTGATTTTGATGTCTGACATGTGAAAGCATTGATAATGGTGGAGCCCACTGACCACAACCATCACCTCAATGTCGGAAGAACGAATTTATTAGAAATATCAAACACTATTGAAAAAATATGTGCTTTCTGCTAGTGTTGGACCTGGCCTACACCTCCCTCCACATCTTGCTATATCTATGGTGATTGGGACATGATAAGACCATATCATAATTAAGAGCAACGAGTTTTGACAGTACAAACTATTACTAGTTTCAAGGAAAAACATGCCCATACTTTCCACTGTGATACATAACCAAATTTTAATTTGAAAGCATCATTAGGAGAATAATTGCATAAGTGAGACCAATAAAACATGATTTAGGAGAAGTGCAAGTTTTGAAGCACCTAATCACATGTGGAAGATTGAGGGTATAACTAAATTCAACATATTTTGTAAAAGCTTTAAGCCTCATGTAGCACATTCCAAATCACAATTTTGAGAATCATTACTTGCTAATCCAATTAGTAGCACAAACACACGATTAATGGTGTCCTATATAGTGTATACTTAGAGCTTAAGTACATCAACCGCCTCAACTAGTTACCGCATAACGCAAGGGCCTCCTTTGCATCGTCGAAATACAAATGTCCAGATCAATAAAGCATCAACCAACTAACTGCATTTTAAACTTTGTTAGCGCAAATAATTAAACAATGGGTCATTCCTGTAGTAAGAAACAAAAGAAAATAATGATTCACCAGAGAAAAATTCTACACAAATAATTTGCAATGCATATAAACAGATCAACATCAACAAAAATAAATGGTCAATGAAACACAGTAGCAGATTCGCGAGCACAAATTCTATGGAAAAACTCACGAGTGAGTGCAAACCAAAAGAAGTTCTTGGACT
Source organism: Bromus sterilis (assembly GCA_950022295.1). Lineage (NCBI taxonomy): Eukaryota > Viridiplantae > Streptophyta > Magnoliopsida > Poales > Poaceae > Bromus > Bromus sterilis. Next base: position 117,191,217 of record OX465599.1, read on the forward strand.
AACAAGGAAATTTCACATCAACCATCCCCTATGTCAAGAACTCAGTTGCATTGAGCTCAAGACATGGAAAACTTGGTTCTCAGATAAGTCGTGTCCGTGGTTATGGTCGATTAAAAACATATTTTTTGTTCATAGATAATATCAACATGAATCTAAATAAAACTTGCAAACGTGTGTGTGCCTTGACTATATCTTCTTCGTTGGGATATAAAGGAGGGGACAAGATTTAGGTGTTATGATTGTGTAAGTAGGTGAATAGCAGGCTTAGTCGCTATCACTATTGTATGTTTGGATTCTTCTCTTCCTCTCATAGAGCTAGTCTAGCTAGTTGGTATATTGCTTAGTGCGGCGGCAACCTCACCACTTATCTTTCCTTACCCGCAAACTTGTTAGTTATGTTACTGTGGTTGGTGATTGCTGAGTACCTAGTACTCACAGATACTATATTCGAACATGTTCAAAGATCTTCTACAATGGGTACCCAGGCAGGTATTTCATGGATAACGTGGGGGATGATGACTTCGGTGACTAATATTTTAGCGGGTCTTGGTCGACAGCCTAGAACCGAAGGGTTATGTGATTTCTTGCTTTGTGTTTCAGTTTCTTAGGTACCTTTGGATTTTGTCTCTACCAAAACTTTGTATCTTCCGCTGTTGTATTTGGATTTTGGCACATGTATGCCTTATTGTGTATATTTTGTACCTTTGTAAGTGGTAATGTTTTGATAACATCTTAAAATCTAGGCTCAAGCAATACAACAACGCTTCCACCGTTTCCGCTCCGTGCCGCCGCCGGGTGCCGCGCCGCCCGTAGCTAGGGTTCGTCCGCCGGTCCCGTGGATTGGCTGCCCTAGAGTCTTTTCTCCCAATCTCTAGACCGGGTTTTTTTATCTCCTGTCGGTCGCCTTTGATCGGCGATCTTTTTTGGTTTTTTGATCTAAGATCGGTTTGCATCGCTCGTCGCCGCCATCGACCCATGCCTCATCTCTGACACTGACGCGACTACCGGACGCCTCCCCGACACGACGGCTTCGCGCGATGAGGCGACCCTCCATGTTCGCCTTCCGCCGAGCGTCACTGCCATGTCCCTGAGTTCAGCGCGCCGCTCCATCGATCGAGCAACGGTCTGCCGCTGTGTCGCCCCGTCGGGCCGCAGCGCCGCCGCCCCGTGGTTCTCCCCGTGGTTGCACCGATCCGCGGTGCCGCCGCTGCGTCGCCCCTTCGGGTCGTAGCGTTGCGGGTGTGGTCCCTGCCGCCGCCCTGAGGCCGTTCTCGTGGTTGCACCAACGCGTGCGCTGCCGCTGCGTCGCCCCTTCGGGCCGTAGTGTCGCGGCCCGTGGTCAACCGCCGCCTCGATGCCGACCGCTCCAGGCCGTCCCCGAGGCTGCACCGACCCTCGCGCTGCCGCTGCTACGCCCCGTCGGGTCGTAGAGAGCGTGGCATGCGGTCCCTGCAACCACCCCGAGGTCTTCCCCGCCGAAGCCCTGACCCGCGCGTTGCCGCTGCGTTGCGCTTTGGGTCGTAGCGTCGCGGTGCGCGGTCCAGTCCGTCGTCCCAGCGCGTCGACTTTTACGTGGTATGCGTCGCGCCGCCTCCCTAGGCGCGAGAACGTCACCGTCCACACTGGTCTTCGCCACGCTATCGGGTTCTTCTTCTCCTATTTCGAGCATCCTCGCTGCGCTTCTGACCTAGCCGTCGCCGGCTCCTCCTCAGGCCGTCGCCGCTCTTCTTCTCGGTCCACGGTGACTACCTCGACACCGGCCACCCCAAGTCGACATCGACCACGGCGTCCCTCGCATGGCGACCTCGACCACGACTACACCACCCTACGCTCTCGGCTACCTCAACATCAACATAAAGGTCTATCTCCTGCTTGGGAACTTCGTCGGCTTCCACTCCAGCCACAACTTCCACGTTGCGTCGACCGTTACGATTGTGGTGGGGATGTCCGTCGGCTCCTCCTTCATATTCTTCTCCAGTCTCACCATTTACATCACTATATTGTAACTGCGGGGGATGTTGAGTATATTGATTATACTAGGAAAGTTAGGATAGCGTAGGATTTGTTCTACCTTGACTTGCACTTCAAGTTTTTTTAGATAAACAGGGAGTCCTCCCCGGTTCCATTTCATTGAAATAAAACCAACCAAAAAACACCAAATTTCACCCGATCTTGGGAGTCAAGCAAGTTTAAAGGAAAAACTAAAGACATTATTTGGTAGGGGAAGGAAGCCTTCTCATTACAGTGCAGCGCGACACAACAGCAGGTGCAACTGCTACCCCATCATCACGAGGATTTCCTGGTCTTTAGTGGAGGCCCTAGGACAACCATCTTTGGAGACCAACAGGTCCCCAAAGGAAACACTGGGCTCGATTTCATCACCGGCTTGATCATCTTCACCAGAGACATGCTAGCGGTGCTCAAAGTGCCAGACGCCAGCAGACTGTCCCTCAGCCACATAGGGTCGACTGAGGTATTCTGAGCATCTCTTCCAAACTTTGGGAAAAGGCCTCCAACCTCTCCCTGCATGAATCTTGGGACATAACCAACCAGTATCTGACAGTCCGAAGGATAGATCTCCAGACCTGATACATTGAAATCCATACATTGTTATCAAAGACCATAGTGTTTCTATGTTTCCAAAGGCACCACATAATTGCAAAAGAAACTGTATTCAAAGCAGAGTTCTTGCAATTAGAGAGCCAGAAACTAGCTACAGACTCAAAATTGAGACCAATGTTAATTTGAAAGGAACTACAAATGAAGGACCATAATTTTGAGCTACTACACACCCAAAGAACAGATGATCAACAGACTCATTTTCATTGCAGTAGACACAGTACAAAGGTTTGATGATCATTCTTTTCCTAAGGTTATCTCTGGTCATCAGTTCATTATTGGCCATCAGCCAAAGAAAGATATGAATTTTTGGAGGCACCCTGAGCTTGCACACAGCAGGAGGATAAACTAGTTGCACTCCCCTAATATTAATGATATGATAAAGGGAACTAGTAGAGTAAACCCCCTTGTTTTCTAGTTGCCACACCAGGGCATCAGTGTCACTAGAGAAAATCACAAATTTCACAATTTCCAATAGTTGAAACCATTGTTCCATGAGAGCAGGTGAGAAATTTCTTCTCAAAGTTAGCTTTAGGTTAACCCCATCCTAGGCATTCGCCAATGTGATGTTCTGCTAATTACAAACAACATATACCGGCCAGAATTGGACAGAGAGAGGGGAGTGACCAAACCAGGTATCTTCCTAGAGTCTAATCTTACTTCCATCACCTACAGCCCAACCGTATCCCATCTTAAGAGCTTGCATGGTGGATTTTACTCCTTTCCAAAATCTAGAAATATTAGGGTCAGAGCTGGGGACAAAAATATTAGCTCTTCTAGCAGAGGAATATTTCTTATAAATGACAAGCTTCCACAGCTTGCCCTTCCCCTCATTGTATCTTTTAACCAAGGAACCTAGAAGGCATAGGTTAATTTCTTGTAAATTGGGATGCCTAGGCCTCCAAATTCTTTCTTCATGCAAGCTAGCCTCCAATTGGCTAGGTGAATCTTTCTATGTCCCTCAAAATCATTCGAAAGGCAGTTAGCCATTTGGGAATTGATCATTTCTCCAACCCACTTGGGGAATTCGAAGAAGGAAAGTAGATAAATAGGTATACTAGCTAGGCATGCTTGGATAAGGATAAGACTACCGCTATATCATAATAGCTTACCTCTCCAGCCTGCTATCCTTTTCAAGATCTTGTCAATGAGAGGCTGAATGTCTTCTCTACTCAGCTTCTCATAATGCAGTGGCACCCCTAAGTATTCCATAGGAAAGTTTCCTTTACTACACCAAAGCATATCAGCAAAGCGTAGGAAACAAGCCTCATCCATATTGATAGGAATTAGCTCACTCTTACCATAGTTAATCCTCATGCCAGAAACTTGTTCAAAACATCTAAGCACAAACTTAAGGTTTTGAGCTTGTTCTAAGTTACTATCTAAGAAGAGGATAGTGTCATCTGCATATTGGAGGCAGATGACACCACTAGAGCAGACCTTAGGACACAAACCTTTAATTAGATTTTGTTCAACAACTTTAGATAGCATTCTATTCAGAGCATCCACTACTATATCAAACAGTAAGGGGGCAAGGGGTCTCCCTGTCTGAGACCTTTACCAGTTGTAAAGAAACCACTCTCAGTGTGGTTCATGTTGACCCCAATAGAACCTCTATGAGTGATGGCATGGATCCAAGATATCCATTTTCCACCAAAACCTCTAGCTGTGAGAAGCTCCTGAAGGAATTCTAGGTTAAATTTATCAAAGGCTTTCTCATAATATAACTTAAGCACTAGCCCCTGTTGGGAGGAAGAATGATAGACTGTAGTATCTCATGGGCAATTACCACACTCTCCAGAATAAACCCACCTTTGAGAAAAGCAGATTGGTTACTGGCAATCAATCTGTTAAGAATACTGGTCAATCTATTGGTAAGAACTTTAGTGAAAATCTTAAAACTACAGTTCAGAAGACTAATCGGTCTAAATTTCTTAATGGAGGTAGCATCCTGTTCTTTAGGGATGAGAGTCAACATGGCAAAATTAAGTCTATGGATGGCTAGGTCTCCTTTATGAAATCCTGAAAACATCCCGAGGAGATCCTGCTTGATCAAATCCCAGAATTGTTGGTAAAAAAAGAAAGGAATCCCATTAGGGCCATGGGATCCATCAGAAAAGGAATCGAACACAGCTTTCTTGACCTCTATCTCGGTGAAAGGTGCCTCCAGAATATCATTCTCAGCAGGCTTAACCATATCTCCAGCAAAGAAGAAATTGCTACTAAGTTTAAAACCCTGTCTGGGTTCAAACTTGAAGAGATCTTTGTAGAAATTACATGCTATATCTAGCATTTCTTTGGTTTCAATTACAGGTCCAGATGAGGCATCTAGAGAATGTATAGTTACTTTTCTCCTTCTCTGTTTTGCCACAACATGAAAATATGATGTGTTCATGTCCCCCTCTTTAATGTCTCTATCCCTAGACCTTTGTTTGGCTTTAACTTCCTCTTTCAGCCAGATTTTCTGCAATTCAGAGTGAAGAAATTTAAGCCTATTTTTCTCCATTTCATCTAACTGGGAGCTTTCAGCTTTAATGTCTAACTTATCATATTCACTTCTTGATCCTCATTTTAACTCCATCCTTTAGTAATCTTTCTTCACTTCTTGATCTTAGCCTGTCAGACATCTATTGCAGAGCTAGAGGAGGGAATAGAGTTCCAAATTTTGGTTGCCAGCTCCCTAAAATCTTCCCTAAGCAGCCACTATTTCTTCATTTTGTAGCTGCTAGATTTTGGAGCAATCTGTATGCCTGAGTCCCAAATTAGTGGAGTGTGATCACTACAAAATCTTGGGAGAGATATACTAGAGGACAATGGAAAGATACTATCAAATTTTGTATTACAAAACATCCTATCTATAGTGGACATAATCAAGTCAGTCTGATTATTTTCCCAAGTATATACCCTACTAGACAATTTAATTTCTAACAAGCTCCAGCTTTCCACCTAAGCATTAAAATTGTCACTCCATCTTCTATTAATGTTGCCATTGCTCTTATCAGCAACATATCTAACTAAATTAAAATCTCCCCCAATCAAAGTGGGAGTAGAATCTTCTACAAAATGGGAATGAAGTTCAGATATGAAAGCTTCTTTCCCGTCTTCATAGGGTGACCCATAAACAGTAACTATTCTAAATTGTGTATCTTTACCTATCATCTTGACTTTGCAGCTAACATAGTAAGTAGAAATCGGCCAAGAAACTACATCAAATATATCTGAGTCCACTCCCATCAAAATGCCACTAGCAATGCCTTTTGATGGTAGGTGGTTCCAGACAAAATTCTTTACTCCACTAATTGATTTAAGAAAGGAATCAGAAAATGATTCTTTCTTAGTTTCCTGGAATCCTAAGATTAAACGGTGGACTCTGTTAATAGTATCTACAATCGAAGTTTTCCTCCCGGGGGCAGTAATCCCCCTTACATTCCAGAAGAGAGCATTCATGATGAATCTCTTTTCCTGGGGTGCTTGCCCCGCTTATTTGCGCCCACTTGGGTCCAAGGTCCCTCACCAGATTGGGTATCATTAGAAATGCTAGTAAAGAAGAAATTCCTAACTACCTTATCAGGTGTTTTGTAGCTGGGAGGAACACCAACAATGTTATCGAGACTACCAACAGTGTTATTCTGGTTATGTATATTAACAGGGATATTACTAGCTATACTATTTGAGCAGTCTACCTCTACTCCTACACTCTTAGCTACAGACAAGAAAGAGGGATTGTTAAACAGATAAAAAGCATGTTGTTTCTTACCTTGCCCCTTTGGTGCCTCTAGGTTGTGCATCCTCTTCAGCTCTTGAGCTCTCTCCAAGATGGGCACATTGTTGTCCCCCAATATGGTACTGACTCTAGTAGCTTGTGTAGGCCCCCATTTTTGCTTGCCATTCTGGACCACCTCGAGCAGAGTAGGGAAAACAATATCATCTCCAAGAGGGACCTCAAAATCCTCCTCCTGTGTATTCTGATTGCCTTCCTCTTCATCCAACAGCTTCATTTCCCTCAACATGTCATAGCAGTTGTTCTCAGTCAGCTCAGTATCTCCACTGCCAGCTTCAGGCATCCTGTTTACAAGCAGTGAAACAGGGGAGGCCAGAGGATCTAACTCAGTTTCAGTGTTTTGTTGTAAGTAGTTGATAGCATGTTGTCTAGTAGTGTTGTTGGAAAGCCCTCCAAAACTCTTCTCAGAGCCAATCCTGGTGCTTCTCTGTGATCTATTATCATCATAAGTTTGACCATTGACCATATCAACATCAGTGTTAACAGTTCCATCAACACGAGGTGGGGGGTCACCATCATCACCAGACCCAGCAGGAGTTGGCAGTGGTTCTACCTCAATCCACACCTTGTACAACCTTCCTTGCAATCAAAAAACCCTCTCTGAGGGGATTTTGGTGGGGTCCTTACATGAGACTTTCAGTCTGACAGTTTCGTAAAAGGATTGAAAGTAGTGCCGCCAGCCTACATCTATCAGTAATTCAAAAGCTGAGGCTATCTGGTCATAAACAGACCATCCACACTACCTAGGATTCAAATGCCTAACTTTGATCCACACCTCCTGTAAGGCAGTTTCAACATCAATTTTACCTTTCCAAACTTCAACCTTAAGAGTCACATTTTCTTTCTTTAGATCAAAACAAGGGTAGCCAGCTACTTGTTCTACAGGGATGGCAAGTGGGAACTTAACCAGAAAGGATCATTCATCCAGGGCATTGATGGGCCAAGGCCGGTTGATCATTATACCCCTATATATATGCCCATGAGGCTCAAGCAATACAACAACGCTTCCACCAGTCCTTCTCTATCCTTGAACATGCTCTTCCATCACCATGGTGAGAGAGATGAGACGCAGCAGCCCCATCTAGCATAACCGAGCTTATTCAGGGAGCTTGGGAGTGTGTCCTCTATCACGACCGCCCACCACGAACGCCGACAAGAGGAGGAAACCTAGATCTAACACCGCTCAACAGCGTCAGAAAGAAGCTCAAGAGGGAAAGCAAACTACTTCTACTGCTACCTACATGCAGACACACCCGCCAGGCGGACACCGCCCTTCTACCCCACTCCGGCCGTCGGATGGAGTAGGAGGGCGGGGGGCACAGTCAAGAACGACTAGCTTTGCTGTCAACTACAGGGGAGAGGAGAGAGGGGAGGAGAAATGGAATGATCTGCTCAGCTCTAACAAATACTTGGCGTAGGAAAGCAATAGAAACCCACATATATGTGTACAAAACCTGATTTCCCATGGTCTTTGTGAGTTTGTTAACTTGCGTGCCGTTTGGATGAGTTTGTTAACTTGTGTGCCTAGTCTTTAATCTCGTTAGAGGTTTACAGCCAACAAAGTTGGCAATATGCCTATCTAAAATATATAGAGTATGCAAACATTGGTCACCAATTCAGTTCTATTCAACCAACCACAGCAGGTAATAATGTAACATTGATATCTATTCAGTTGGATTAGACCAATCACAGCAGGAAAAACACACAACGAGATAGCCAATTTGGCTAAGCCGAATTCAAACCAAAACAAACCAAGAGGTTGACAAAATGATATGAGACAGAAAACCATGCATTCAACTACTTAGAAAGATGTCTGAACTCCATACACCCACTCAAAAGGTAGCAGCGACTTGTTCCTACTGAATGTTAAGGCGGCAGTGCCCCCTATAGAGCACAAGCGCTAGTACTGCTAGTCCTTGCTTGTGCCCTATAAAGGCTCATACTGCGATATTGTTTCGCTCTTAACAGTCACTCTACCATGACATCGGCCTTTTCCTTCGCTGGCAGCTTCACATTTTTGGCTTTCTTTCTACCTGCGGAAGGAAGCTCAAGTGAATCTTTCAACCGGACAGACAGAGAATAGAAGTAAACTTCTCAGCCAATTCAAAGATAGAAAACAGGAGCAACATGTCAGTGCTTGATGTATCAAATTACTTTGAACATCAGAATAACTAACCTTTGCCTTTTAATCTTTTGATCTGTATTCTTGAGTTTTTCTTCACATTAAACTTCGTCTGAGACTTGTCCTTTGTAGTCTCCAAAGATGCTGTATGTTAAAAGTACAAAGCTAAGCAGTAGCACCGCAGTAATGAGCACACAAATGGTTTCTGTCTTTCCAAAGTATAAAAAGAAGTGATGGCAGCACACAGATGAATGAGTGACAAAACAAATATACTCAGAAATGCCATCGAACAACACACTGAAACATTTAATAGAAAATAAATAAATGGAAGGCAACATAAATCCGCCGATAAGCAGCAGAGAGATTTAAGTCCACCGACACCTATGCTTTGGTCATGAATGTGTCCCAGTGCAAAAGAAACACATCATTGCTTTGCAAATAATAAGGGGGCATGAGTGGCACACAACATTAGTGGGTGAAATAAGTGTCACTGATCAATCTCCCAAAGATACCACGAGATCTAGATGGTCCTGTCCTAGCTAGTTAGCAGCTAATTGCAATTCGGTAAAGAATGAATTACTTTCTCAAATGAACGTTGTTTTTGGATTTTACTGTCACTTATCATAAATGTAAATCAAATACTACTAAAGGAATAGAAACACTGGAGTCTTCACCTTTTATTCATCTCATGATATTCCACGGAGATGTCATGGCCTTAGTTTGGTCAGGCATTTTCTAAACAAGACAAAAAGACATGACTATTTTTCTTCAAACTACTTCAATGGGTACCAAGTATAGATGACACCTCTCGAGAGGTTATGCTTGTTGTTAACCATATCATTCGATAATAGAGAGCTATGACACATATTCTTGTTCTTCCGCTAGGCAAACTAAACTAGTCTAGCTCAACTACAAATTCCAGCTAACTTAAATAATGAATGACTATGAAGCAACAAAATGCAGAAAAAACAACGACCATCGCAATGTCACATCTATGGCAAATTGGCAATCCCCCCGAATCTGTGGTACACCAAATTCTCGTGCAAATTGCGTAAGTACCAGGTGCAGACAAATAAATAAACAGGCTAATCTCCTCCATCGGCCTCGAAACAATCAAGTAAATCAAGAACTGTACCTGAACCTTCAGCAGATACCATATCGACGTCCGCCATGTTGTTCTCCAACGCCTTAACCATCACAGCCTCCTTCTGATCCTGCACCAACCATGCACCAAGAGACCCATCAGAGAAATCAGCAGGAGTGGAGGCGGAACACGGAAGGAGATAAAACCTACCCGGTTGAGGCGGCGCAGGAGCTTGCGCTTGCGCTTGCCAGAGATGGCGATGGGCGCGTTGTGGTGCTTGAGCTTGCCGGAGTTGGGGTCCCCATGGGCGCGGCGCTTGCGGTCATGGCTGGACTCGCGCTTGCTCTTCTGCACCACGTTGTACTTGGCCATGGCGGCGGGTGGGTCTCGGCCGCCGCGGAAGAGGAGGAGAGGGGAGGAAAGGAGAGGAGAGCCGACCGAACCCTTCCGCTCTGGCCCTTAACCCTTCTGTACTGCCTTGAGATTCGTGCATGCACACGTGTCTGCTTTGCCGCTTAGGCTGGTCATAGTGAAAAATAACTCAAGTTTTTTTTCTTTGAGCATAAAATAACTCAAGTCTCGTTAAACGGGGTAAGATCATCTCCAGCCGGCGTCCCAAAGGCCTTCAAAGCCGCGCTATTTGCACCGGATGGAAAAAATCAGCCCAGTCGCGTTCTTAAGGGCTCAAATATCGTCAGATTGGGCCAATTTTGAGTCCGACGATCCCAAGCCGATCCGGCGCGCTGAGGTCGCTTTGGGACGCCAGACGAAACAAAACGGCGCGAAAGAGAAAAAGCGCGCGGACGGTTTTGCGCGCGCCGTTCGCCGGTCCTATTTGTCGACGTGTGGGCACGCGTCGTCCTCATCCTCCCGCCTCGGCTTCCCCGCGCCTGCCGCCGTCGCAGAGCATCAATGCGCCGCTGATGTCCAGTCCAATCGTCGGCTGCAGGGAATCAATGCGGCGTTGAATCCCAACGGTCCGACGCCCGCACCGCCGCGTGTCCCGCACTGCGTGTCCCGCCCCAGTGAGGCCGTCCCGCTATATAAAGGGACTCGCCGTGGAGGACGCCGCACACACTCGCTCGCCTCTCCTGCTCTCGCCGCCACGCACACCTCCCCTGCTCTCGCCGCCCTCCACCCTCCTCGCCGTCGACATGGACAACCTCGAGAGGAACGGCTTCCGTCCCCGCACCCTGCTACTGATGGAGGCCGTCCTCCTCGCGCAGGCCGGCTACCCGTGCCTGCCGGACACGAGGCCGCCGCACGACTGTGTGCTCTCCAACGGCGGCATGTCGGTGCCGCCGTTGCCAAAGGCGGGCGTCGCCTTCGATCTGGAGGCCGAGGTCGTCCGGGCCACCATGACGGAGGCGGAGCGCGCCGACCCGGCGAACTCGCCGGGCAACATTGTCCGCTGGACAGCCTACTTCCAGCAACGCCGCGCCGCCGCCATCGCCTCCACCAATGGCCTCCATCTGGTGGCCGGCCGGAACAACCGCGACGGCCGGCCGAGGTGGTGGAGCGCGGAGGGGCGCACCGTCGAGTGGGTGCTCGCCTACATCGAGAACGGCAACACGCCGCGGCTCCAGTACCCTCCAATGGGGTACGATGCGGTGGCCCGCCGCTCCTACAACAGCCGCAGCACGCCGTTGTGGGCGACGCTCCCGCTCGACGGCGAGGGGGCGACATCGTCGTCGTCCGGTGGCTCGGCGTCACGCTCCACATGCTCCCATTCGTCGGGGCCGGCCTACTCCTCGCCGCAGCTCGCCTCGGTGAAGACTGAGGTGAAGACCAAGCCGGGGATGCCGCTTGGGCGCCGTACGCGCGCTGGCGGCGGCGTCATCGGCGGCCTGTCCGCAGCCGCGCCTCCACGTTGAGGCTTCCTGTCTCGCTTCGGCGGCAAGTCGAAGAAGGAGAAGGAGGCTGTCCCGCCTCGCCGCCCCCGCCGGCCGCCTACGAGGATGAGGAGGAGGAGTACGACGTCGACCTCGAGTGGGCTAAGAAGGACTACCTCCTCGACCAGATGGAGGCGCAACACAGGGCCTGAGACCTCGCCGAGGCCAAGAAGCGCGCCGAGGCGGCGAGGATCCGGCCGGCGGCGCAGGGGGAGGGTAGCGGCAAGGCGAAGGGCGGCAACAACAGTCGCAGCAAGTGTGCACCAACGACGACGCCTGCCCCGGAGTTTGTCGTGCTGGACGACACCGATGACGAGGACGAGCAGCCGCAACAAGTGAGGAGGAGGAAGGGGCCGCTTGGCGGCGGCACGTGCAGTGCACAGGCCGCTGTGAAGGGCGAGCCCAAGGGAGACGACGATGACGGCGCCGCTGGCGGGGCCGCTGGAGGAGGCGCCGGGGAGCTCGACTTCGAGCAACTCTACTCATTTTTTCTTCTCAGTAGTTTTTTTGTTTTTTAGTTGCTACTATGTAAAATTAGACCAAATATTATGAATTAGGTCGAATTTAGTTCAATTTGCCTCGTTTTAGACAAATTCACGCCGAACTTGAGGAGCCGCTATGTGGCCGCGGCTGGGGAGCCGCCCCCTCCCAACCGTTTTCGCCGCCCGGGCGCCCCCCAAGCGGCGCTAAAATAGCGCTGAAAACTGGCTTGGGGGCCGAACGACTGGAGATGCTCTAACTTCACTAGTAATATAGATGCCACCTAAATAAAAAAAGATAATGTGGCAGCTAATTAATAAGGAAAGAGGGAAATAGAGTAACTTAGGCTGGTCGCAATGAGGAGTAACTTAGAGTAGTAACATGCTCATGTTACTAGTCTATGTTACTACCTCCACAATGCAAAATAACTTCAATGTAGTAACATAGATGACCTTATTTATTGGCTTATAGACTCATTCTATCTTGGAAAGAGTGATGTGATGGTAACTAGTCACATGGGAGTAACTTCAGCAGTAATATAGATGCCACCTAAGAAAAAAAGATATATTTTGCATTGTGGAGGTAGTAACATACACTAGTAACATGAGCATGTTACTACTCTAAGTTACTCTCCATTGCGATCAGCCTTAGACTAGTAATATGCACATGTTACTAGCCTACGTTACTATTCTTATAGTGAGTAGTATCATGTGAATAGTAACGTAGAAAGGTTCATTTATTATTTTGTAAACTTATTTTACATTGAGAACCGCTATGTTATAGTAACATATTATGTTACTCTATTTATCTCTCTTCTCTTTAATTGCTTGCCACATCATCTTTTTTACTTATGTGACATCTATGTTACTACATATGTTACTCCCACCATGAGAAGTCTTAACGATTCGTGTCATCAAGCACCGGCACCTGCCTGCCCACAGCTGCTACTACTCTTTCCGTACGTAATACTCAATAGTTAGTGTGTTATTTATAGTATACTTTAATTATTTATATTTTAATACGAAGGGAATATTTATAATTTATATTTTCGTTTAAATATTAGTTGTCACTAAATTAGATGTATCTAGCACTAAGTTATAAGTAGATACATCTAGTTTTCTTTGAAACTGTCACGGGGGGACTCCCCACCTGAATTTGATCTTGTTCCAAAAGAAAATTTGATCCAGTTTATAAGGAAAACCCGATCGAAAACCATATAGAGCGACCCAATTTATGAGGAAAACTGGATCAAAAAACCTCACAAGCGAAGAGACCTAGTCTACCACATGACTGAAGGCTTCATTCGCATGGAGACCACCAAATCCGGAGCCGCCGCTCCGACGTCCCCCGCTCGCTTGCGAGACGCAACGTCGCACGACACGACAGCCTTATAGCCCTCGCTACACGAGACGACCGGTTGCAGACCACAACATTGCGCCAAAATCCGAGGCCGCTACCTCGGCGTACTAGTCCGATCGATCCCACGGATCGCATCGACCGGGCCGACGAGCTCGCCACCCATGCAGCACAAGATCGACACCCAAATAATACGGAGCCGCAACCCCACCCCATAAGGCCACCACTCCATTACCTTCTGAGGCCGCCGCCTCAGCCCACATCCACCATTCGGAGCCGCCGCTCCGGCATCCACCTGGAACAACAACCGTTGACCCCAAAATAGTCGCCATATCCATCACACATCGTCTCTCCACTCCGAGAAGATTTGAACTGTAGCCGTCGGACGCAGTAACATAGTCGACCCTATCGAGCACCATGCTGGCAAGGCTAAGAGGAGCCGCCCGAAGCTTGGAACCACCACGGCTCCCAGCCGCAGCAACAGAGCAGACAAACATTGGAGAGCACAGACCACCATCAATTCCTTTCCGCACGAGCACAGGAAAGCAGGGCTGCCTTCGTCCAGCAGCATCGCTACCTCCCGAGCCGACCACCACGCCGAGGCCCGAAGCCGCTGCTCCGGCGCCCGAAGCCTGTCTCTCGCCATATCTGGCGCGCCTGGTAGTACAGCCACCGAGAGTGGTGTCCACGAGCAGGGCGAGCACCACCATCCACCGAGCAAGCGGGTCATCAGAGGCCGCGACGAGCAACTGTCGAGCGCGCATGACGCAGGGGATGCACCGAGCAGCCACCGCGTGCTAGATCTGCCGCCAACCACCACACGCCAGATCCGCCGCCGTTGTTGACACGGCAGACCACCACCGCATACCGGGGGCATCCCGGAGGCAGAGACGCCTTAGACCAGCCGGATCCGCCGCGTAGACCGAGCCGCGACCCCGACGACAGACCGCCTCAGGACCTCGCCACCAGGAGAGACGCCCCGCCGCTACCGTCCCTGGAGCCTGCACGAGCTTCGCCGGCGGGAGCCTCTGGCGGCGGCGGGGTGGGGATGAGCGGCGGAAGAGTAGTGGTGGCGCTAGGTTTTTCGCCCCCGAGTCGCCAGAGCCAGGCGACGCTGTGACGCCCCCAAAATAAATCCGTGTACAGTAATCATACACGCAGGGTACACGGCTGAGATTAGGGTGCCACAGTGAGAATATCACAGCACAACACTAAACACAAAAGGATAAACCAATATGTTACAATATAAGGGGGGTCACACGGACCCGAATACATAAGTCATACAAACCATAATATCTGAGTACAGACATAGTTAGTCAAATTTTTCCTTAAGAAGGCTAGCACAAATAACATCAGAGATACAGATCGAAAAAGCAAGGCCTCCTTCCTGGGAGCCTCCGAAACTACTCCTGGTCATGGTCAAAGGGGGGCTCGACGTAGTAGTAGGCTCCTCCGGGGTACTCCTGCTCCTGGGCTCCAACGTCGTCTGCAGTGGCCGATCAGGCAAAACATAAAGGGGGGAATAAAGCAAGGGTGAGTATCTAGTATACCCGCGAGTCTTACGTCCTCTACTAAGCATTTATGCATTGTATCAAATGGAAAGGGGAGGCTGTATATAGTGGACTGCAAGATAGAAATCAGAATAAGGGTAAGATGCTAGGCCTATCGAAGACTAGCATCTTCCGACGAGTCTTGCAGCATGAGAAGAGAAACAACCAATAGTTTATATAAATCATAAAGTAACAATGAAGCAGAAGTTGCTGCAACATTGTATAATAGTAAGTTGTAATAATTGATAATAATAATGCCTCCAAGTTCCCCTCCTCGACTTCCCTGCGAGGAAGAAAACCCGGAACCATACAGTTTAATAGTAGTAGTTTGTAGTGGTAAGATCCAGCTTCAGCATAAAGCTTCCTGTTACCGTGGACATGGCTATTCGAATAGATTAAACTCCCTGCAGGGGTGCACTACTGTTCATCCTGCACGCTCGGATCTCCAGGGTGGCGGGAACCTTGTTAGGGAACGCTCCACCAAAGCTACCCGACACGGCGCAACCCATCCTAGGCTCAGCAGAGAGGCCATCCGCCGGACTATATCCTATGCACTCAGGGGTCTAGGTCCCTCACCCTGACACGCTCCTGCACGGTACGAGACTGGTCGGTGAAGCAAAAGCAAATCCAAACACACCTGCTGCAGCAAAAAAGACAACACCGCTTCCCGGCTATCAGCCCGTGGTACTGCTGATGTCTAAAGAGCTTTCAGACAAACTACGACGCAGGGGAGCCCATAACTCCTTATCCTACGTGAAGGTAGTGCGTACAGGCCTTTGCGACCTCTCCATTCATCCGCCGAACCATTTAGCATTTTAATATTATCTCGTAGACAACCGTTACCGCTGTCTGACTAACAACACAACGGACAACGAACAACAACAATGCCCACCAGTAACGTCAGGGCCTGCCCTGTCGTCCCGTCAAAGCGCGCGATTACCAACAAGGTGAACCATCTCCTTACCTTGTCTCGCGTGTGCTCTTGGTAGAGCTCGACTTTTTTGTGGTTTGGTAACTCTCGCGAGATACGAGCAGGGGCCAAGCACGCCAGTAACGTCGGTCGTACCCTCCCCGTCGCTCCCGACAATATACCGCTCGCGCGCGCCGTTGGGTCGCCCGACTCTTACCTTTAAGGACACCAGTTGGTTCGAGTGCCTACCATTAAGTGAAATCAGGAGGTATCACCCTCGATGGCACACTTAAAGAGGTTCGACAGAGACATCAGCGAAATGAACTAAAGAGGAATATTCTCGTATCACCCCGGTGGTGCCGAGACACCAACGGAATGAACTAAAGAGAAATACCCTCGTATAATCCCAGTGATACTACGCTACTGAGCCGACGAGAGTGAATTACGAGTCTGTCCACTCGTAAGTCAAACTCGAAGCGACTCGGCAGAGTCTCGCCGTTGTACGTTCCCTAGGGTGTCTGCACTGATCCGTACCTGTTGCAGTTATAATATTTTGTAATACCCGCTTTCACTCACCAGAGTGATCACGGCTCGCTATCTAATCCTAGCTAACAATGCGCAGGGCTCACTGCTGAATAAAATACATAGATATAGCAGGCAGCATATGATAAGGAAGGTACATCAAGGGGCGACAAAGACATGCTATGCAATTGAATAGGTAAGCAACGCAGCAGCAGCAGTAACAATGCCTAGTGTAAGAAAAGTATGGAAAGATAGGCGATATCTGGGGAAGAGAATGTCTCTGCTTGCCTGGAAGCTCGACGATAGGGGCAGGGTCGTCGACGAAGTAGTCGTACCCGGCAACAGTGTAGTCCGTGGTAGCAGCGGGGTCTACCGGAGAATAAAGGGGGGGAGAAACAGTAAATACAAAGCAAGCATAAACAAACAGATGAAAGACATGACGAATGCAATGTTAACGGTGGTTCTAACGCAGTACAATGTGTTATGCTCGGAGCGGGAATTCATCCGGGGATGAAATACCGGCTCCGGGTGATTATCGACAAAGTGTCCAGAGGGGGAAGGGATCATGCCGGAGGTGTCGTGGACATCCGACAAACATGTGCAAGGTGTATCCGTGTTAGTTGATCCATTCTGAACAACTTTCGTGTTCAGAATAAATTCATCCGGATACTTTGACAGTACCGGACAAATCATCGGACAGACGGTCCAGAGGGGGACGGTCCAATGTTCGGTGCGTTAGAGGGGTGTGGTTGGTATACAGATAGCGTATCCGTGTTCGTTATATTTTTATGATCAATTTTCATGTATAAAGTTTTTGAATCTGACTTACGGTTTAAAAGATATTCAAATTCAAAGTTTAAATCATTTTAAATCAATTTCTGGATTTTCTTTTATTAATAAAAGCTAACATTATCCATAGAGGGGGTTGACTGGTCAAACCTGACCAGGGGGTCCCACTGGTCAGCCTCACAGTTAATAAAATCATTTTATTAATTTAAATAACAGTGGGGTCCCACATGTCAGTGACTCATGTAGTAATTTAACAATTAACTATATCAAGTGGGTTAATTAAAAGCTGGGCCCACATGTCATAGGGGGGTTTATCTCTGTTTAATTAACAGAGCCCAATTAGGGGGGGTATGGCCCGCAGGTCAGTGGCCCAGAGGGGTGGGGTTAGGGATGGTTAACCCCCCTGACATGGAGGGGCCACTGGCCAGTGGCACGCCGGAGCCCACCGGCGACTGGACGCCGGCGAGGTCGACCGTGGCGACGCCACAGGGCACGGGAGGATCTGCGCTTGGGCGCGTTCGAAAGAGGAGGGCGAGGCGCGTTGAACAGTGGTGGTGGTGTCGCCGGAGACGAACCGGAGCGATGATGGCGACGTGCGCGACGGCGGTTGCTCCCGGGCTCCGACGGGGACGTAGCTACGATGAGTTTCGTCGGGCGTGCGCTACGGGGTTGGGTTCCTGGGGACGCGGCGAGCAAAAGGACGCGCACGGCGAGCCATATGCGCGAGCTAGGCCACGGCTACGAGCTCGTCGGCGACGAGGTGCTACTGCCCTAATGGCAACAGCGGCTACGGGGTACGGGGAGCTCAACGGAGAGGTGGAGAAGGTGGCCCTGCTCACTAGGAACACGTAGAGGAGGGCAGTGGGCTCGAGGAAGGCGTGTGGTCGCTGGAATTTCTCGGCGACGGCGGCGGGGAGGCGGGAAGGGAACGACGACGTACGCTCGCAGCAGTTCTTCCGGGCCCGATTCCTCGCGTTGGTTGATGTAGTCGACGACGACGAGGCGCAGGGAAAAGGTGGCGCTGGCTGGGGTGGTCAGTGGCCACGCCGGAGCGCAAGGGTGGCGACGGTGGGCTCGGGACCAGTTTTCCCACGTCGAGGACGATGCGGGGAGGAAGGGGGTGAGATCTAGGGTTTGTCTGGGGGGCAGGGGCGACTCGGGGCCCTTAACCTCGCCGGCTAGCCGGCGGATGGTGTCCACGACGCCGGCCTTGGCCGTGGCACCGCGGGATGCCCGCCACGACATAGGGGATGAACAGGGGAGGGAGACGACCTGGGGTGGGCCGGGTGGGCCAGTCGGGCTGCACTGTGCACTTGTTGCACTTCGGGCCTGGGCTGGAATCCTTTTTTTTGTAATTTCTGTTAGCCACAACCTTCTATTTATTTTGTTTTAGTAGCTTTAGCATTTTTGTAAAATATGTAACATAGACCATAATTAGTGTAACACCATATTGAGATGCCACAAAAGTTTGGTGGAAAAAGAAAATTATTTATTATTCCTTTTTAATATTCAACTGAGAATTGTTGCTCTTTAGCCACTAGTTTGAATTGGTTGAATTTTCAGTGGCATGATAAATACTCAAAGTTGGATTACAATGGTCCAATGAATATTAGTGATTTTATAAAAGTGGTTTCATAATTTTTGGACAATGTTTTATTTCCACTTATTTTTAATAGCAACCAAAAAGTATGTCAGGTTTGTTTGAATTCAAAGACGAACAAGGCATGATCAAAGGTGATTAGAGGCTTGCTAATCACAGAGAATTATATTAACAAAAGTTTTACAGATGCCTGACACCAAGGGTGTTACAAATCTCCCCCACTACAAGAATTCTCGTCCCGAGAATCTAAGCAGTAGAGGGGAAAAGATCGGGGTATTCCTCACGAAGACGATCTTTGCTTTCCCAAGTGGCTTCCTCAGAATGATTTGACCACTGAACTTTGAGGAACTTGGTTGTCTTGTTGCGGGTTTTGTGTTCAGACTGATCGAGAATGCGGCTTGGATGTTCTTGATAAGTCAAGTCTTGCTGCAGCTCGATCATATCATGTTCCACTTCTAGGGTCCTTGAAGCAGCGTCGGAGTTGCGACACGTGAAAAACATCGTGGACTTGGGAGAGGTACGGCGGCAATTCCAATCGGTATGCCACTGGTCCACTCCAGGAAAGAATACGGAACGGGACAATGTAGCGAGGAGCTAACTTTCCTTTGATCTCGAAACGATGAGTGCCCCTCATGGGAGTGACATGGAGGTACGCGTATTCGCCAGGTTGATAGACCATTTCCTTGTGCTTGCGGTCATAGTTGCTTTTCTGGCGGGACTGAGCAGCTTTCAGATGTTCACGGATAACGCGAACCTGATCTTCAGCATGCTGGATAATGTCCGGACCAACGAGTGCTCGTTCCCCAGTTTCTGACCAATTCAGAGGGGTTCGACACTTACGTCCATAGAGAACTTCAAAGGGGGCCATCTTCAGACTAGCTTGATAGCTATTGTTGTACGAGAATTCAGCAAGTGGAAGAGATTCCTCCCATTTCTTACCCAATGAGATGACACAAGCTGGAAGCATATCTTCAAGCACTTGATTGACTCGTTCGACTTGTCCTTGCGATTGGGGGTGATAAGCGGTGCTGAAATTTAGGTGAGTGCCCATAGCTTCTTGGAAATAATCCCATAACTTCGAGGTGAAAATGCTGCCACGGTTTGAACTGATCTCCAACGGAATACCGTGGAGGGACACAATTCTGGAAACATATAAGTCTGCTAACTGACTAGCAGATATTGTCTCCTTGACTGGCAGAAAGTGGGCAACCTTGGAGAAGCGGTCAATGACAACAAAGATAGCATCATGACCCTTCTGTGATCGCGGAAAACCGGTGACGAAGTCCATTTCAATCTTGTCCCATTTCCATTCAGGAATAGAGAGTGGTTGCAGAGTTCCAGCAGGTGTTTGATGTTCGGCTTTCACGCGACGGCAAACGTCACACTCATCAACATAACGAGCAATGTCTTGTTTCATGTTAGGTCACTAGTACCGCTGACGGATGTCTTGGTACTACCAGGGTGGATCGACAAAGGTGTATCATGAGCTTCTTTCATGACATCAGAGGCGTAATTCAAGTTGGCCTTGGCTACCGTAACCACTAAACGTCCCTTGAAGTACACAACATTATCATCATTTGTATCAATAGTGAATAACGAGGGCTCTCCGCTGGCGACACGCCGCTTAATCTTCCAAATGTCAGAGTCATAATGTTGTATTGTCTTGATGCGGGATTCGAGGTCTGGTTTGACCACCAGGGAGTTCACATATCCCTGCAGAACAATTTCGATGTTCAGCTTGCGGAGCTCATCATATAGACGTGGCTGCTCTACTTGAACTTCCAGTTCACTACAATAGGCTTTGCGGTTTAAGGCATCGGCCACCACATTAGCTTTGCCAGGGGTGTAAGAAATTCCCATGTTGTAGTCGGCTATTGTCTTGAGCCATCTCTGTTGGCGGAGATTCAGGTCGGGTTGGGTAAACAGGTACTTCGGGCTTTGGTGGTCGGTGTAGATCTCGCAACGGTTACCGACCCGGTAATGTCGCCACAACTTCAATGCATAAATTACCGCTGCCAATTCGAGATCATGAGTTGGATACTTATGTTCGTGAGCACGCAACTGACAGAGCCATAAGCAATCACTTTGCGCTCTTGCATTAGGATACAGCCTAATCCTTGACGAGACGTGTCACAATAAATCATGAAGTCCTTCTGAGTATCAGGAGGGGCAAGCACCGGGGGTGAAGTGAGCTTGTCCTTCAAAGCTTGAAAACTTTCTTGACATTTATCAGTCCACTCAAACTTGACGCCTTTGTGAAGCAGATTAGTCAGAGGGTTGGCAATCTTGGAGAAATTCTCAACAAATCGGCGGCAATAGCTGGCAAGGCCGAGGAAACTTCAGACTTGCTTGACAGTCCTGGGCGGAGTCCAGTCAAGAATAGCCTGGATACGTTCGGGGTTGACGGCAACGCCATCCTTGGAAATCACATGACCAAGGTAAGTTACTTCGGGAAGCCAGAACTCACACTTAGAATACTTAGCATAGAGTTTGTGTTCTCGAAGCTTTTCCAGCACAAGGGGAAGATGCTCAGCATGTTCTGCATCGGTCTTGGAGTAAATCAATATATCATCCAGATAAACCACGACAAACTTGTCGAGGTATTCCATGAATATCTAGTTCATCAATCGGGAGAAGATGGCTGGTGCATTGGTCAAGCCAAATGACATGACAGTGTACTCGTATGAACCATAGCGAGTAATGAATGCGGTCTTCGGGATGTCCTCATCACGGACCCAGATTTGGTGATAACCCAACCTTAAGTCGAGTTTTGAAAACGCCGTGGATCCAGCAAGTTGATCATAAAGATCATTTATCCGAGGGAGGGGGTACTTGTTCTGTATCGTGGCCTGGTTGATAGGTCGGTAATCTTGGACCAAACGGTTCGTGCCATCACTCTTCTTGACAAAGAGCGAAGGTGCTCCCCAAGAAGAGAAACTTGGATGGATGAAGCCTTTCTCGAGGGCCGTGTCGATCTCCTTCTTCAATTCAAGGAGGTGGTGAGGTGGCATCTTATACGGGCGCTTGGCAATAGGTACGGTGCCGGGCTTCAAGTCGATGACAAATTCAACTTCTCTAATCGGGGGTATCCCCGACAGTTCTTCTGGGAATACGTCGGTAAAATCACAAACGATTGGAACTTTCTCAATTCCTTCGAGAGGTGCGACATTCAATGCATTTAGAGCATATATACGAGCTCCAGCATTTATCGACACAATGGCAGTGTGACTCACAATCGCGCCAGAAGGATGAAAGAGTTGGATGACCTTGGTGTCACAATAAAGTGCGGCATCGTGGGCTTTCAGCAAATCCATACCCAAGATAAGTTCAATAGTGGATGTTTTCAGAATATGTGGGGAGACAAGGAACTCAATCCTTTTGATCTCGACGGTGATGTTGTTAGGTGCCAGCATGTCAACGTGACACATGCTGCCGGGTGTTTAACGGCCAAGGGGGTGCGCATCTTTTCGTGGTATATGCCATTCTTTGATGCAAATGCTCCAGACATAAATGAATGCGATGATCCTGTATCAAATAAAACAGTAGCAGGTATTGAGTTAACGAGGAGAGTACCCATCACTGTAGCGGGCTGTGCCTGAGCTGCTTCAACATCAATGTTGTAAGCATGACCACGAGCATGAGTATTTGACCCAGTATTATAGTTGAGGGTCCCATTGTTGCCACGGCCATTTCCGCGACCAGCAGGGTGAACTACCAGTTGATTCTGTCGCTGAGGGCAGTCTCTGGAAATATGGCCTGGCTGACGGCACTTGAAACACAGGCCATCTTGAGGACGGAGGGGTGCAGTCTCAGTCTTCGGCTGTCTCGGCAGGGGCGGAGGTAGACGGGGTGCAACATACGACGGCCTTGGTGCAGGGGCAGTTGGACACATCACACCGTGTGGGATCCAGACGCATTGCTTCTGTGTTCGGTGGGGGCGGAGGTAGACGGGGTGCAACATACGACGGCCTTGGTGCAGGGGCAGTTGCACGCATCACACCGTGTGGGATCCAGACGTGTTGCTTCTGAGCTGTGCCCGAAGATGAGCTAGCATCACGGGGTCGCTTCGGCGAACCACCAAACTTAAGCTGAGCGGTCTCGAGAGTGATAGTCTGGTTCACCATGGTGGCGAAGTCGGGGAAGACGTGCAAAGCCAGTGCAAGCTAGAGATCCGGGTTGAGTCCATCACGGAACTGCTCTTGCCTACTTGCAACATTTGGGAGGTCACTTGCAGCATAGCGGGAGAGGCGGAGGAATTCCCTCTGATATGCCTCGACAATTTTGTTGCCCCGAACGAGGTTGCGGAACTCGACCTTCATACGTTCATAATCGCCTGGGGGACATAACGAGCACGGAAGGTAGTCTTGAATTCATTCCAAGTGACAATAGTACCTTCAGCTAGCGAGCCATTGTGGGTGTCCCACCACTGAGCAGCGGGGCCACGCAGGAAATAGGACGCGAATTTGACGTAATCAGCATCGTGCACCCCAGCGAACTCCAGCTGACGATTGATGTCACGAAGCCAATCATCGGCATCCAGCGACTGTTCAGGTTGGTGGAAGAGAGGGGGATTGAGACGCATGAATCCCGCAAAGTAACCACAGGCGGTTGGTTCTGGTTCTGGTTCTGGTTCTGGAGCTGATCTATGACTCCTTGCATAAACACCTTGTTCATCTGAAACTTCTGCATCATCGCGACCATGTAGTCCGGCGGCGGAGGTGGATCGTTGGCACCACGACCACGACCACGACCACCACGACCAGCCATCCTGCTAGAATTTAACAGGGGTATTTCAACGATGAGAATTTTAACGAGATACCAGAAACAAGCATGAGGTAATGCGACAACGAAAAAGAGGCGCGGATACATAGGAGTAGTCATATAAGACATACACATCCACACATAGAGTCAACCGGAAAATCGGGCAGCGTAACATCGTAGAAATTAAGGAAAAAAGGACACACTAGGCGGCGCGTAGACCGCGGTAAGGACTACACGACGCGACATAGATTCCACTATGTCAATCACGCCGCAAGAAAACTGTTGGCCACAGGAGTTTGTGCCAGAGAACGCGCGGCCTGGCCAGAATGAGAATGGGATCCGCAGTCCGGGACCGGGGTCAGAACTCCTGCGACACGACTCAATCAAAGGGGTACGCACCAGAACGCCGGGAGGAATCAAGAGAACGTGATCCTAATGTTAAAGTTTGTAAAACTTACCAGCAAGGATAAGAGAGCAGATTCCCAGAGCATAGGTAAGGAGAAAAGGATCCTAATACCATAGATATCACACGTAGTGACATCGATATGGGCCCGTAAGCCAAACATTAAGTTAGAAAAATAGTTCTTCAAAGTCTAGACTCAACTTCGACAAGGTAGTGGTTGGGTGGCTTCCTATAGGCAGTCGGCTCTGATACCAACTTGTGACGCCCCCAAAATCAATCCATGCACAGTAATCATACACGCAGGGTACACGGCGGAGATTAGGGTGCCACGGTGAGAATATCACAGCACAACACTAAACACAAAAGGATAAACCAATATGTTACAATATAAGGGGGGTCACACGAACCCGAATACATAAGTCATACAAACCATAATATCTGAGTAGAGACATAGTTAGTCAAGTTTTGCCTTAAGAAGGCTAGCACAAATAGCATCAGAGATACAGATAAAAAAGGCAAGGCCTCCTGCCTGGGAGCCTCCGAAACTACTCCTGGTCCTGGTCAAAGGGGGGATCGACGTAGTAGTAGGCTCCTCCGGGGTACTCCTGCTCCTGGGCTCCAACGTCGACTGCAGCGGCCGATAAGGAAAAACATAAAGGGGGAAATAAAGCAAGTGTGAGTATCTAGTATACCCGCGAGTCTGACGTCCGCTACTAAGCATTTATGCATTGTATCAAATGGAAAGGGGAGGCCGTATATAGTGGACTGCAAGATAGAAATCAGAATAAGGGTAAGAAGCTAGGCCTATCGAAGACTAGCATCTTCTGACGAGTCTTGCAGCATGAGAAGAGAAACAACCAACAATTTATATAAAGCATAAAGTAACAATGAAGCAGAAGTTGCCGCAAAATTGTATAATAGTAAGTTGTAATAATTGATAATAATAATGCCTCCGAGTTCCCCTCCTCGACTTCCCTGCGAGGAAGAAAACCCGGAACCATACACTTTAATAGTAGTAGTTTGTAGTGGTAAGATCCAGCTTCAGCATAAAGCGTCCTGTTACCGTGGACACGGCTATTAGAATAGATTGAACTCCCTACAGGGGTGCACTACTGTTCAGCCTGCACGCTCGGATCTCCAGGGTGGCGGGAACCTTGTTAGGGAGCGCTCCACCAAAGCTATCCGACACGGCGCAACCCATCCTAGGCTCAGCAGAGAGGCCATCCGCCGGACTATATCCTATGCGCTTAGGGGTCTAGGTCCCTCACCCTGACACACTCCTGCATGGTACGAGACTAGCCAGTGAAGAAAAAGAAAATCCAAACACATCTGCTGCAGCAAAGAAGACAACAACGCTTCCCGGCTATCAACCCGTGGTACTGCTGACGTCTGAAGAGCTTTCGGACAAACTACGACGCAGGGGAGCCCATAACTCCTTATCCCACGTGAAGGTAGTGCGTACAGGCCTTTGCGGCCTCTCAAGTCATCCGCCGAACCATTTAGCATTTTAATATTATCTCGCAGACAACCGTTATCACTGTCTGACTAACAACACAACGGACAACGAACAACAACAAGGCCCACCAGTAACGTCGGGGCCTGCCCTGTCGTCCCGTGAAAGCGCGCGGTTACCAACAAGGTGAACCGTCTCCTTACCTTGTCTCGCGTGTGCTCTTGGTAGAGCTCGACTTTTTTGTGGTTTGGTAACTCTCGCGAGATACGAGCAGGGGCCAAGCACGCCAGTAACGTCGGTCGTACCCTCCCTGTCGCTCCTGACAATATACCGCTCGCGGGCATCGTTGGGTGGCCCGACTATTACCTTTAAGTACACCAGTTGGTTCGAGTGCCTACCATTAAGTGAAACCAGGAGGTATCACCCTCGATGGCACACTTAAAGAGGTTCGACAGAGACATCAACGGAATGAACTAAAGAGGAATATTCTCGTATCACCCCGGTGGTGCCGAGACACCAGCGGAATTAAATAAAGAGAAATACCCTCGTATCATCCAAGTGATACTACGCTACTGAGCCGACGAGAGTGAATTACGAGTCTGTCCACTCGTAAGTCAAACTCGAAGCGACTCGGCAGAGTCTCGCCGTTGTAGGTTCCCTAGGGTGTCTGCACTGATCCGTACCTGTTGCAGTTATAATATTTTGTAATACCTGCGTTCACTCACCAGAGTGATCACGACCCACTATCTAATCCTAGCTAACAATGCGCAGGGCTCACTGCTGAATAAAATATATAGATATAGCAGGCAGCATAGGATAAGGAAGGTACATCAAGGGGAGACAAAGACAGGCTATGCAATTGAATAGGTAAGCAACGTAGCAGCAACAGTAACAATGCCTACTGCAAGAAGAGTACGGAAAGATAGGCGATATCTGGGGAAGAGAATGGCTCTGCTTGCCTGGAAGCTTGACGGTAGGGGAAGGGTCGTCGACGAAGTAGTCGTACCTGGCATCAGTGTAGTCGGTGGTATCAACGGGGTCTACCGGAGAATAAACGGAGAGAAATAGTAAATACAAAGCAAGCATAAACAAACAGATGAAAGGCATGATGAATGCAATGTTAACGGTGGTTCTAACGCAGTACAATGTGTTATGCTCGGAGCGGGAATTCATCCGGGGATGAAATACCGGCTCCGGGTGATTATCGACAAAGTGTCCGGAGGGGGAAGGGATCATACCGGAGGTGTCGTGGACATCCAAAAAACATGTGCAAGGTGTATCCGTGTTAGTTGATCTATTCTGAACAACTTTCGTGTTAAGAATAAATTCATCCGGATACTTTGACAATACCGGACAAATCATCGGACAGACGGTCCGGAGGGGGACGGTTTGATGTTCGGTGCGTTAGAGGGGTGTGGTTGATATACAGATAGCGTATCCGTATTTGTTATATTTTTCTGATCAATTTTCATGTATAAAGTTTTTGAAAATGACTTATGGTTTAAAATATATTCAAATTCAAAGTTTAAATCATTTTAAATCAATTTCTGGATTTTCTTTTATTAATAAAACCTAACATTATCCACAGAGGGGGTTGACTGGTCAAACCTAACCAGGGGGTCCCACTGGTCAGCCTCATAGTTAATAAAACCATTTTATTAATTTAAATAACAGTGGGGTCCCACATGTTAGTGACTCATGTAGTAATTTAACAGTTAACTAAATCAAGTGGGTTAATTAAAAGCTGGCCCCACATGTCATAGGGGGGTTTATCTCTGTTTAATTAACAGAGGCCAATTAGGGGGGGGGTATGGCCCGCAGGTCAGTGGCCTAGAGGGGTGGGGTTAGGGGTGGTTAACCCCCCTGACATGGAGGGGCCACTGGCCAGTGGCACGCCGGAGCCCACCGGCAACTGGACGCCGGCGAGGTCGACCGCGGCGACGCCACAGGGCACGAGAGGAGCTGCGCTTGGGCGCGTTCGAAAGAGGAGGGCGAGGCGCGTCGAACAGTGGTGGTGGCGTCGCCGGAGACGAATCGGAGCGACGACGGCGACGTGCGCGGTGGCGGTTGCTCCCGGGCTCCGACGCGGACGTAGCTACGATGAGTTTCGTCGGGCGTGCGCTACGAGGTGGGGTTCCTGGGGACGTGGCGAGCAAACGGACGCGCTCGGTGAGCCATATGGGAGAGCTAGGCCACGACTATGAGCTCGTCGGCGGCAAGGCGCTACTGCCTTAATGGAGACAGCGGCTACGGGGTACGGGGAGCTCAACGGAGAGGTGGGAGAAGGTGGCCCTGCTCACCAGGAACACGTAGAGGAGGGCAGTGGGCTCGGGGAAGGCGTGTGGTCGCCGGAATTTCTCGGCGACGGCGGCGGGGAGGCGGGAAGGGAACGGCGACGTACGCTCGCAGCAGTTCTTCCGGGCCCGATTCCTCGCGTTGGTTGATGTAGTCGACGACGACGAGGCACAGGGACAAGGTGGCGCGTGCTGGGGTGGTCAATGGCCACGCCGGAGAGCAACGGCGGCGACAGCGGGCTCGGGACCATTTTCCCCCCGACAAGGACGATGCGGGGAGGAAGGGGGTGAGATCTAGGTTTTTTCTGGGGGGCAGGGGGCCACTCGGGGCCCTTAACCTCGCCGGGTAGCTGGCGGATGGTGTCCACAACGCCGGCCACGGCCGTGGCACCGTGGGATGCCCGCCACGACATAGGGGATGAACAGGGGAGGGAGACGACCTGGGGTGGGCCAGGTGGGCCAGTCGGGCTGCACTGTGCACTTGTTGCACTTCGGGCCTGGGCTGGAATCCTTTTTTTTGTAATTTCTGTTAGCCACAACCTTCTATTTATTTTGTTTTACTAGCTTTAGCATTTTTGTAAAATATGTAACATATACCATAATTAGTGTAACACCATATTGAGATGCCACGAAAGTTTGGTGGCAAAAGAAAATTATTTATTATTCCTTCTTAATATTCAAGTGAGAATTGTTGGTGTTCAACCACTCGTTTGAATTGTTTGAATATTTCAGTGGCATGATAAATACTCAAAGTTGGTTTACAATGGTCCAATGAATATTAGTGATTTTATAAAAGTGGCTTCATAATTTTTGGACAATGTTTTATTTCCACTTATTTTTAATAGCAACCAAAAAGGTATTTTGGTGTTGTTTGAATTCAAAGACGAACAAGGCATGATCAAAGGTGATTAGAGGCTTTCTAATCACAAAGAATTATATTAACAAAAGTTTTACAGATGCCAGACACCGAGGGTGTTACAGACGCGCGCGCGCGCGGGGGGGGGGGGGGGGGAGATAGTTAAACAGTAGTTTAGGAGTACTTCTTCCATTCCATAACTTGCAAAATGATTTTATATTATGTTTAATCTTTCTTTGGTGCATGAAGGGGAAGGTTGGACTGATCAATTCAGCTTCTATTATAGAGCGGTGAAGGTGGCTCAGAACCTCATCGATCGTCAAGAGCATCTTCAACATACTATCTATAAATTCTACCTAAACTCAGGTATATATGTTTTATCAATAATTTTATAGGTAATTAAAATTATGTTGTTTTAGCAGTTTACATATATAAAAAAACATGTACCCTAATCTAATAAATGAGTCACGCTTATCGGTGCATTAAATTTATTTTGATTTCTGAATTCTTGTGGTTGAACTCCGACAAGGCACGGCGATGTCGGTGTGGCGACAGTGGTGGGGCGTTGCAGCCGGCAAGGGGCGGCAGTCGATGGTGGTGGCTAGGCATGGCGGCTGATAAGACTGCGGGATGGTGAGCACCATTTGCATCAGGCGTCGGTACACCTGAGACTGGGGGCGACAGTGCACCTCAGGCGATGGGGCGGCGGGCAGCGACGTGGCCCGAGGCGATGGCGATGTGCAACCGAAGCGACGACGATCAGCACCCGTGGTGGCGCCCATGACGCCCCTAGGCATCAGGAGAGGGTAGTGAGGATGGGGGATGCGACCGACGGCCGAAGTTGGAGCCAATATTTTTGGCCATTTGGTTCACTTATTGACTAGTACTGAGAACTTGATACTATATGAAGTATAATGCATAATTTTGCATCATCTTACAACAATACAACCAATAGAAATATGATACTACCATTTATCATATATTGTGTTTCATAAAGTACTTGAAGAGTGCAAGACATATCATATTGATGAAATTATAAAATTACTTGTTTAAATATTATAAATTGATTAGTATCAAATAACTTTGTAGTTTTAGGTGTACCTTATCATCTTCCTGAAACATACTCAAGCCAACCACCATAATCTTTAAACCATTCTGTATTAAACCTTTCGTGGAGTATCTCTAATATCCCTATGTGGATAAATAGAAGTAGACGGTGACCTCTAAGGTCCCCTCGTTAAATATATTCACCTAATCTTACCTTGCTTCTTAGGATTTTTTGTGTACTCTGAAATTCTGAGAAGGCGATTCATCTGAATTTATTTCCTTTCAGATAGAAGGTTTTGAAAGGAATATGCCCGAGAGGCAATAATAAAGTAGTTATTATTCTTATTCCATGTTTATGATAAATGTATTTCTCATGCTATAATTCTATTAATCAAAAACATTAATACATGTGTGTTTAATAAAAAAAAAGGTTTCCAGTAAAGCCTCTCGTTTAACTAGCTTGTTGATTAACTGATGATCAAGGTTTCCTAATCATGAACATTGGATGTTGTTAATAACGGGGTCACGTTGATACGTCTCAAACATATCTACTTTTCGAAACACTTTTGCTATTGTTTTGCCCTCATTCTTGCATGATTTGAACTAAACTAACCCGGACTGACGCTGTTTTCAGCAGAGCTGCCTGTATGGTTTTATTTTGTGTAGGAAAATGGATTTTTAGGTATCTCGGAAGATTCCCAAAAAATTCAGGAAAAATCCACGCACCCGAAGCTTCCACGAGCCGGAAGTGGGGCCAGAGGGGGGCCACAGAGGCTCCAGGCGCCCTGCTGGCGCGGCCCCACCCCTGGTCGCGCCGGCTGGCCACCTGGGGGCCTCCCCCCTTCTCTGGTGCCCTACCGATGCCCCTATTTATTCCCGTGATGGGAAAACCCCAAAACAGAAGTCGCTTTTCCAGTTTCCGTCGCGGAGCCGCCGCCACCCTCTGTTCTTCCTCGGGAGGGCTAATCTGGAGGCTGATTTGACCTCCGGAGAGGGGAGATCGTCGCCATCGTCATCACCATCACCAATCCATCCTCCCTCCATGACTTCTCTTCACATGTGTGAGTAATTCCTTGTTGTAGGCAAAGGGGATGGTAGGGATTGGATGAGTTTGATCATTTAATAGTTCGTCAGATTGTTGGGGGCATGTTGCCTATCATCTACTATGGTGTTTATCATCTTTGCTACTACAACTTATTGCTCTTAATGCTTGTAACTTTGGGCCCGAGTGCCATGTTTTAAGATCTGAACCACTTATGTTTTCATGAGTATATTTATGTTCTTGATCCTATCTATGAGTTGTATGCACCTATTATGGTCCGGAATCGGCGATCCCAAAGGTGACGGTCCATAATTTGAGGATTTCATGTATCCATTGAGTTTATTGCTTTGTTTCGGTGCTCTTTGAAAGGAGCACCTTAATCTCCATAAGTTCCCTTTGGCCCCGTTCGTAGCGGGATGGTAGGACAAAAGATGTTGTGCAAGTTCTTATTGCAAGCATGCACAACTACCTACGGGATACATGCCTAATGTTTGATATTTGCCTAGATGATCATTGCTTTTCTGTGTGCCTTGCCCCGTGTTAGAATTTATTACATGTTCACTCTTATCCAAGGAGCGCCCAACCGTCCATCTCCCTAGCCTACAGTTTTTAATCCTGTTGGTTACTACTAGTTTATTTTCGTTCTTTTACTTTCGCTGTCGCCACTATCACTATCATACCACAATTGCTATTAATATTTTGTTGCAAGAAAGTATATTTCAGGTGTGGTTGAATTGACAAATCAACTGTCAAAGCTTATAAATACTCTTTGGCTCCCCTTGTGTCGAATCAATAAATTGGGTTAACTTACCGCGAAAATGCTACAAACGATCCCCTACAGTTGAGGGTCATCAAGTATTGTTTTCTGGTGCCGTTGCCGGGGAGCATAGCAATATTTACAAGTCTACTTGTAGTATTCTGCCTGCTGCACTTCATCCGCTATGGGTAAGAAAGGAGACCCGAAGGTCCCTATCTTACCATCTACTACAAGAAAATGTACCGTTCTGAGTACCAGTGCTACGCTTGATTCACCTTCCGTTATAAGTAAGTTTGCTTCACCACTACCGCCACATGCTACTTCTACTGAGTCTATTACTATGTCCGATACTTTTGATGATGCTTCCACTAGTCTTGATGATACTAGTTTTCTTGGTCACTATCTTCAAGCTCAGATTGCTAAAGTTGCAGCACAGTCCGAGACTGAGACTCCTGCGACCTATATTCCTACGTGCAAAACCTTTGGTTACCCATACTTAGATGAACTCAAGGAGAGAATCCTTGACAATTATTATATTACTCTTGATGATGATTTTTGCAGGGAACTCAAAGAGTGTGTCGACTCTGACCCTGGTGCTGTTAAGGAGCTGCTTGAAAAGCACTCCATGAAGAACAAGATTACTCCTTATCCTGAATTTGCTACATCTCCTATATGCATCACTGATTATGATTTCTCTGTTGATCTTTCACTTATATCTACAGCCGAAGCTGACCCCTTTTATGGCAGAGAAAATGGTTATGCTATAGCACACCTGACCAAACTCACCGAGTTGGGTCGCTTATTTACTACTGATGAAAGGATACGGAACTTTTACGTGGCTAAGCTTTTTTCCTTTCTATTTGAAGGAAGACGCTAAAGCATGGTATGATGCACTACCTTATGGTTCCATTAAGAGTCCTCAGGACTTAGCTCAATCTGTTGTCGATAAATATTTTCCTGCTCATATGCAACATGCTGGTTTACAAAGAATTTACAACTTTAAACAGTTGCAAGATGAGCACCTCCCTAAAGCTTGGGGGAGGTATTGGGGTTTAATTAAGGCTAGACCGGGACATGAAGTCCCTAAGAATGAACTACTTGATATATTTTATGCTGGTCTAACCGATGAATCCAGATCCTATCTGGATAGCTGTGCTGGTTGTGTTTTCAGGGAAAGAACACCGGACGATGCTGAAGAATTAATGGGCAAGATTTCCAAGAACCACGAAGATTGGTCCGTCCCTGAACCACCTCCACCACCAAAGAAGAGGGGCATGTTGTCCTGATCCCCGAAGATATGCAAGAAGCAAAGAAGTCTATAAAGGAGAAAGGCATTAAAGCCGAAGACGTGAAAAATCTACCTCCTATTGAGAAGTTGTGTGAGCCCACTACTCACCCTATTTTGGTAGAGGTACACTCTCTATTTGATTTTACTGAAAGTGACATCCCTAAAGGAAAGCCTCCCGACCAATGCTTAGATGAGCTTGATAATTTTAGTATTAAGCTAGACCATTTTAATATGAGGATACAAAGTTAGTTGCATGATAATTCTCTTGCTATCAAGAGTTTATTTGGTGTTCTTGAAAGAATAGTTAATGATGTTAAATGTCTTGTTAAGCATTTTCATATGGTGCAAACTCAGCTTGAACAAATTTCTAATGTGCAAAAAGATTTGCTTGCTAATAATGCTAAACAGGATATACAAGCTTATGGTATAAAAACCAGGGGTGGAACACACACCCAGGACCCACTCTATCCCGAGGGGCATCAGAAGAGGATCGAGCAAGATTCTCAAGTGCAGGTAGAAGACGAGATCGTTAGCTTTCCAAAGAAGAAAAGGAAGAAGCAGAAACACAAGGAAGCTGACAACTCCAATGATCCTATTACAAGTGAAGAATCCGCTGTTGATCCTAACAGCATATCTACCTCCGATGCTAAAACTGAAGACGATGCTGGGCCCGAAGGAATTGATAAAGAGAAGAATGATCCTCCTGAGGTGCGAGAAGAAGAAGCACCCGATAAACGCAAGAAGTATACTAGAGAATACTTCATCGCAAGAAGACATGGGAAGGAAAGAGAACCATGGATACAGAAACCCATGCCCTTTCCAGGTAAGTCTCTCAAATCTAAAGAACAAGAGCACTATAATAAATTTTGTGAATGAATGAAACCACTTTTTCTGCAAATTCCTTTGACTGATGCTATTAAGTTACCTCGTTATTCCAAATATATGAAAGATATTGTTACTAACAAAAGAAAAGTTCCTAATGAGGTAATATCTACTATGCTTGCTAACTAATCTTTCAGTGGCAAGATTCCTGAGAAGCTTGGTGATCCAGGTATACCCACTATTCCTTGCTCCATAAAAAATAATTATGTCAAAACTGCCTTATGTGACCTCGGAGCAGGAGTGAGTGTTATGCATTTTTCTCTTTACAAAAGGATATGTTTAGATAAGCTAATACCTATATATATATATATATATCTCTTCAGATAGCTGACAAGTCAAAAGCCGTCTCGATAGGTATTTGTGAGGATGTTCCTGCTGAAGTTGCTAATTGTTTAATTCTTACAGATTTTGTTGTTCTTGACATGCCCGAGGATGGGAGCATGTCCATTATTCTTGGTAGACCTTTTATTAACACCGCAGGTGCTATTATTGATTGCAATAAAGGAAAGGTTACCTTTAACGTTGATGATAAAGAACACACGGTGTATTTTCCGAAGAAGATCGACAAAAGGCATGGCCTTAACTCTATAGAGAATATCGAGACCATGAAGATTGGAGAATGGGATTGTCCTCTACATGTGCACCAAAAATACAAAACCATTGTGGTGGGGACAATGTCCATTAAAGTGAAGGTGCAATGATCACTTCATGAGAGATGAGCCTTTTTGCTCTATATATCGCAGGTTTGTTGGTAAGACTTGATCAACCTTGCTAGCTAGCATGTTTTATATTGGTAAAAAGTGGAGCTTGTTATGTTTTCATTTGCTTTACCTTTTATTGTCCTTGTTGTACCAAGATTTTATGTTTTTGAAGCTTCACAATTCTAATCACTGCTTCAAGTTTTCAGAAAGTTTCACAGCCTTTTGAACTCCGAATTTTTTTCAACAGTGAAGTTTACAGAAAAATTCTAGAAAAAAAATTCCACGACGAGAGTGACCCAGAAGCACCTGGGGATGACCAGGGGGGCCACTAGTGGCCCAGGCGGATAGCTGGCGCGGCCAGCCCCCTGGCCGCGCCCACAGGGCGCCTGGGGCCCACAGGCCCCATCGCCATGTATGTCTTCTTCCTCCTTCTTCCTCTTGATACGACCCAAACGTATCTATAATTTCTTCTTGCTCCATGCATGATTTGTGTGATATTGCTATGATCTAGATACACTTTCATACACTTTTGATCATATTTGGACTAACTTATTAACTCAGTGCACCACAGTGCTAGTTCCTGTTTTCTGCTGTTTTTCTATTTCAGGTTTCCCCCATATTAAAAGTGCTCCAAAAATTTGGGAAAAATCAGATAAAAAATCATCGTGAAGGAACCTTCCGGAATCACCTGGGTGGGGCCAGAGGGCCACCACCAGGGACCTAGGTGGCCACCTGGTGCGGCCTAGGGTCTGGCCGTGCCGGGGGGGGGCCTGGACCCCTGGTGGCCCCCTGGCTGCCCCCCTTTTCCTATTTATTCCCCGTGTCACGAAACCCCCGAGGACAGAACCCCTTTTCGCGATCTCGCCTCTGTTCTGCCGCCGCCGCGCTTCCAAGATCGGGAGCGCCAGCAGACCTCTTCCCGGCACCCTCTCGGAGGGAGGATTGACCTCCGGGAGCTTCCCCTCCACCATGGACGCTTCCTGGATGTGCCGTGAGTAGTTTCCCTTAGACCATGGGTCTGTGATCAGTAGCTATGTGATGTTCTCCTCCCGTCTTTGTTCTTCATGGTTTAGTCCTCGTGAGCTGCCCTACATGATCGAGGCACATATGTAATTTTCTGCTGTTTCTATGCTGAGTTTTCTGGGATCTGATGGATTATGAGATTATGTTCAGATTGTGATTGAGTAATATATTTGGTTCTTATCTCTTATATTTTTGTTCTTAAGTAATTCTTGCATGTTCTCCGTTGCTGTTTATTGCTTTGGCCAAGTAGTAGGTAGTGACTCAAAGAGGAACGTTATGCTCGATTGTGGGTTCATGCCCTCTGATGACACGCTTGAGTGACAGAAACATGAGTCTAGGGGATGTGCTGTTGCCAAAAGGGAAAAACAACGGTGCTTGTAACCGCAGTTGCAAGGATTGTTTACTTTACGCAAAGTGCTTTTTAATGCAGTTGTCTGTTGCTTTGGGTTTACACTTTGGGTGGGGCTCGCAACTTAATACCAGCGAGATGTTCTGGATAGATATCTCAAGGTGGATGATTAGTAGTAGATGCAGTTGGATTTCGGTCTACTTATTTTGGCGTACTTCCCATGCTTTTGAGCCTCGTCCTTTGTTTGTAGCATAGTTAGCATTGCGGTGTATTTTTAATCCCGTCAATTGCCCAGCTGTAATTTTTTTACCTCGCATAGCAGTTTTATTGTCTGTTGGGAGAGATACATCACTAGGGAACATCACGGGACCCCGGTCCATATTCCCATTATTGTTTACACGCTCACTTATTTTCATGCTTTTACTTTCTAGCTGCTACCATTATCATTATTATCTGTTGCGTTGATCCTTTGTGAACAGCAAGGCCGGAGAGATTGATAACCTCTCTGTACTCGTTGGGAAGCAAAGTTATTTGTGACGTGTGCAGGTCCAGGCAAAGCAAGTGGTTCTTTTCAGACGGCGCATCACTTGCCGAACCACCTACTTATCATTGCCGGAGTCCTACGGGAAGACACTCTAAACCTTGGCATCTTTGCCAAGGGAAATTTGCCGCTATCCTACATCTCACCTTCCACTTGGGGTAACCAACGAGGAGAGAGATATCACCTCTCTCTCCAAAAACACGAGTTCTGCACTTCTTGTGTTCTTGCTGTTCTTAGAGGCGATTTTTGATCTCTCTCTACAACCCATCGTTTCAGCTGAGATTTTGAGCAAATACTCCCTGGTATGTAACTCCTCCACCCCTCCAATTAGATTTTTGATTGGTGGCTTCATTTGTGATTATTTAGTAGTTCTTGGTGCTGTTTAGATGAGCTTGCATGCATGTGTAGAAATTTATTTTCCAAGTTTCGATGCAACTTTATGCCTTAAGTAAGTGAGTTGAGTGGTTTGCCTCAACTCACTTCGTTTAATTTCTTATTTTTGTGAATTGTCAAAACTTTCAGAAATGAGTTTTCTAGGAACAACAAAGGGGTGGCTTGGGAAGAAGAAGCCCGAGCGCTCCAATCGAGTTACTAGAGCTGCAGCTTCACCCTCAGCTGCTAGGGTGAGCTACAACGAAGATCATGTGCCCCTAGAGTTGTTGGAAAACACGAGTCCCGCATGCGCAATGATGTATCCGTGCGATGATTTTCTTGAAGCTGCGGGAATGAAGGAGGAATTTTATGGCCTTTGCGCCAATGCAGGTTTGACACGGCTAGCACTATGCCGTGTGGTACAGTATAATAAACTCACCTCCCCATTTCATTAATAGTTTTTTTTATAGTCATGATGCTGGAACTATTGATTTTAAAATTTACGATAAGCTTATGACCATGTCTTTGGAAAGATTTTGTGATATAATAGGTGTGCCAAACGCTGGTCATACGGCAAGGATGAACTCTCAGCCCACCGTGTTGAGCACTCTCTTCAACTCTATTTGTAGCCAGGAGGAGAGAGATATTCGGCGTACAAAGATTTCCAGCATCTTATTCCCCCACCTCAGGTATTTTGTGTATTTTATTGCTAGAGGGGTGTTGGCTCGTGACAACACGAGCAACGGTTCTGCACCAGATTTGGCTATCTATGAGAACGCCCTCTCTGGTAGGAGTTATTATAATGTGGGTGCTTTAATTGCTCGTCGCCTTGCTATGAATGGTAACAAGGGTGATTTATTTGTTGGCGTTTACGCCACACTAATCCTTGAGTATTTTAATGGAACCCCGCATCCTGATGATGTTCCCTTTTCATACACAAGTCTTGATCTTGCTGCTATGAAGAGGCATAAATTTGTTACCACGACTTTCGAGTTTGGTAACCTTGTTTATATTTTGAGGTTTGAAAATACTATTACTCGAGAAATCAATCTACCTGCACCACTTTTGTTTGATTATACCTGCAGGAAAGGATGGTCATTCAATGATGTCCAGTTTGATGAGTTCATGGCTCAGTATCAGTTGCATAACCCCATGGAGGGGGTTGTGCCCGACGAGGAGGAGCAGGGTGAGTTCCTGTAACAGCCCAGATTGCACAAAAATAAATTTTTTTGTTTTCGGCGTGAATTGTTTAATTGTCTGATTTGTTTGCGGTGAGTTTGCATCCCCGATTTATCGATCGGCGATTATTCCCCCCCTCTTATCTCGTATCGGACGGAGACCGACCCTTGCCACCCTGACACTCGACCTTTGCGACACCGGGTTTCACCTGATCACCGTCACAAAAACCGCACGAGACCAGCCGCAGCCAACGGAACAAAAAACCCCGTTTAATAATTAAACGGGATATTTTTATAGCGCTCCGGAAAGTGTTCTCGGAACGGTTCCAACGCGAGGTGAACGCCGCCGGCTCTACGCGCTAATCGCACAGTTCAAAGTTTTACCCAAATCGGAGGTTCTGCGGACCCCTGGCGGT
This sequence comes from Bromus sterilis, assembly GCA_950022295.1. NCBI lineage: Eukaryota > Viridiplantae > Streptophyta > Magnoliopsida > Poales > Poaceae > Bromus > Bromus sterilis. The sequence continues at coordinate 117,229,285 of OX465599.1, forward strand.
GAGAACCGTAGACACCGCGCGCGAGAGAGAAAAACCGGGGATGTTTTTGCAAACTGCCAGCCAACTGGGATATATAAAGACCACCACTCTCCCACCCCCACTTAGGGTTTCCCTAAGCCAAAATTGCAGCCACCCCCGTCACAATGTAAAGATCTACCCCATTTTTGCCCCAAATCCCGAAACCCTAGATCTGGACGCGTTGCAACCGTTAGATCCGAAGAAGGACGCACGAGATTGCGCCACGTCGCCCACCGGAGCTCCTCCACAGCCTCCCAGCTCGCAATCCTCCAGCCCGCGGGCACGCCGCCGCGTCGCCCGTCTGTGGCCGCCCGCACCGACCACCGCGCCACCCAAAGTTGTTAGAATCGAGATTCTGAATCGGATCTTAATTTTGTTCGTAGGATCGTGAATCGTAGAATCTTAACTAGTAGAATCGTAGAATCTAAGATTCTATGAGCAAAATCGTAGGATCGGAGGGGCTAATTTGGATCGTAAGGTCGTAAGATTCTAAGACTTGAATCGCGATTCTGACAACTTTGGCGCCACCTCTCCCCCTGCCGCGCCTTCCCTTCTCCTCTCCCTTCTTCTGCTCCTCTCATCTCCCTCTGTGTCTCCTCTCCTCGCAGATCGCAGCCCGGAGCTGCAGCCGCGCCATGGCCATGGCTGAAGCTCGAGGGGCTCTTCGGCCGCTGCCCATGGAGCTGCCCGTGCCGGCCTGCGCCTCTTGGATCCAGCGGGATCCGCCCGGCCCCGCCTCCTCGTGCCTCCCCAACACCGGATACGCACCGAGCCCCCATGCGCCGCCTCGTCACCTCGCCTGGAGCCGCCGCCTTTGCCCTGCGCTCGCCGGCAGGGACGAGCGTCCTGCTCGGTTCGCCCGGCTGGGCCATCAGCACCCACATGGGCCAGGCGCGCCCAAGCGGTCCACCAGCGCGCGGCCCAGTGCCAGGCCAGATCCAGCCACCGGCCACTGTTGGGCCGGCCCAGTTAGGGTGAGAGTCCACCACGCCCCTCTTTTTTTTCCTAAGCGTTTTTTTCTTTTCTGTATTTATAATTGGCAGATTATTGTTATTTTCTTGCGGTGCCCGTATCTTTTTATCGGTAGCTCGGATCGCGACGCTTTAAATATGAAACTTGCTTAGAATTTTGTGTAGATTAATAAATGTGCTCCTTTTCCATGTTTGACTTTGTTTATATGTTGTTTGCCTGCTATTTACATCGCATGCCACTGTAAACTGTAACTGCCATAACTTTTTAACCGTTGCTCGGATTAAAATGTTTCTTATATGTAACTTGACTAGAATTGCATGTAGAATGTGTTTATGCTGCTCTTGCTTGCTAATAAAAATAATAAAATTATGTTTAGTGCAAAACAGTACCAAATGCAATAAATATCGTGGGGTCCGCAATAGTTGCCATGTATAGGTTTTACCCTCCACTTAAAGTGACTAGATTAGATAGTTTATTTATGCTTCACCTCTTTTCATGTTTTTTTGCTATGCCCTACTTGAGTGAGATGCCATGTTATCAATCTTTGTTGATCACCTGTAGCTAGACAACTTGAACCTTTTAAAATGTGCGGTATCGTCGTGTGTGACGAGTACTCCACTTAACCTGTTAGTAACTGCTCTCGACGGTAGGTGCGATGTCTCGTGTTGCCTTCTTGTTGATGCTTTCTCGTGTTTGATTCGTAGTAATAGATGCTTGCTCGTTGATTGCTTTCCAGTGTTTATCGTCTTGTGTGCTTCCGCGGGTACCTCTCGGAGACGATGCGAGCTTGCGATCAACTACACCTTCGGAACCCGACTTATCAACAGGCAAGGACTATGCATTACTTATGATCCATTCTATTTCAACCAGCGGTTTGCATGCTAGTCTAGGTTAGGTTCGATGTTTGATCCTACCACATGTTTACAGCCTCTTTCAAACCGATACAGCCATGTCCCTTCCCAGCAAACCTTGTACTGCTATGTTACTATGGCTCGTTGCTCAGCCCCTGCTTAGTATGCATGCTTAGGATGCTACGATGTTACCCTGTTAATCCTTGGGTTGGGATATCACATTGTTATATTGTTGTTGATGATATGATTATTATAATATTGACTATATTTGACGAAGGATGGAAGGTCTAGGCTATCCCGCCCCGACGCTTTGTTCCATTCGAGTCACCTAGGACCCGAGTTCCGGGTATTGGTTTTGAGACTGAGCGTGCCTAACCGCGTGTGGGATACTATGGGGTCCCCTCTTCTTACCTACCTAGCTTGAAACATTTCTAGTGGTGGCCCAAGCTAATTTACCATTTGAAACGTGTGTGTGACTGGTCCGCGGCCGGTAGATTTCAAACAACTTGGGCCAGTGGAGACATGGTTTCTCTGTTGGTCCACCCGATCAGCTAGGACCCGGTTTCCCATGTGTGATTAACCGGCTATACGACCTGCGTCATACGGAAGAGTCCGATCCGAGAGCGTGGCCGGCTTTTGGATTGGGTGTCGACTCCCCGGGGGCCACCCGGATTTGTTCGTTGTTAGCTAGAGGGACCTGTCGTTCTGGATCTCTTGGGACTAAACGCTGGTCATACGGCAAGGATGAACTCTCAGCCCACCGATTTGAGCACTCTCTTCAACTCTCTTTGTAGCCAGGAGGAGAGAGATATTCGGCGTAAAAATATTTCCAGCATCTTATTCCCCCACCTCAGGTATTTTGTGTATTTTATTGCTAGAGGGGTGTTGGCTCGTGACAACACGAGCAACGGTTCTGCACCAGATTTGGCTATCTATGAGAACGCCCTCTCTGGTAGGAGTGATTATAATGTGGGTGCTTTAATTGCTCGTCGCCTTGCTATGAATGGTAACAAGGGTGATTTATTTGTTGGCGTTTACGCCACACTAATCCTTGAGTATTTTAATGGCACCCCGCATCCTGATGATGTTCCCTTTTCATACACAAGTCTTGATCTTGCTGCTATGAAGAGGCATAAATTTGTTACCACGACTTTCGAGTTTGGTAACCTTGTTTATATTTTGAGGTTTGAAAAGACTATTACTCGAGAGATCAATCTACCTGCACCACTTTTGTTTGATTATACCTGCAGGAAAGGATGGTCATTCAATGATGTCCAGTTTGATGAGTTCATGGACCAGTATCAGCTGCATAACCCCATGGAGGGGGTTGTGCCTGACGAGGAGGAGCATGGTGAGTTCCCACCTTTGCAGTGGGAGACCTTCACCCAACAGGGTGAGGGGTCTTCTTCTGCTTGGAACGCGGGACCTTCCTCATGGGAGGACCCGAGGACTTCGGTGTACGCGCCGAAGGACTCATACGACCCTTGGACTTACCATTACCTCGGAGCAGGAGGCTCCTGGGGGCAGTAGCTGCTACCAACTTAGGCCAAAAGCCTAAGCTTGGGGGAGTACGCGCCCTTCTCCCTTTTCCATTGTATTATCCGTTTTTATTTTGTTCGCTTTGATCTTTTCAAAGTTTTTGCCCGTTCTTCTTTGTTCTTTTAATTTGAAAAAACAACAAAAAAGATTTCTCTTTTCTTTTTTTCTTTCGTTAAACCTTTAAAAAACCCAAAAAGATTTCCTTTATCTCTTTAGTTTGCTTTGTTTTTAGAGTTCAGCTCGAGTCCGTGATGGCGTTTGATTATATTTCCCACGTTCGGTCATGCAAGTGACAAGGCAGTAATGACGAAGATCGACGAAAGGGAAGCAACAAGGAAAACCGCCATGAACTCTTCTTGTTTCCACTTTTGTACATATGCCTGTACTTATGTTCTAGAGACCAGCTGGTAGCGACATAGTTCTATGTTTACAATTCTTTCCCAGTGTTCGTGCTTTCTTTGTGGCTGCTCTCAAATAGCTAGAGTGCATAATGTGTTGTTGAAATGATTTACATGCATTGCATTGTTCATGGTTTGGCATATTGAAGTGGTATTTTCCCTTCGGAGAATTCTTGGATTGACTTGGCACATGTTCGCACATGTTTATGACTAAAATGACTATCATGCCTTGATGACCTTTTTATTTCAGAATAGTCGTATCACTTTCATGCCCGATTCAATGTTGCTTTGTCGCTCTGCATGATTATGACAATTATTGCTCTCTAGTTGGTCGCTTCCCAGTCTTTTCCTAGCCTTCGCTCACACTAAGAGGAATTCTGCTTGTGTATCCAAACTCCTTTTCAAACCAGTGATTCCACTTGAGTCCACCATACCTACCTATATGTGGTATTTACTGTCCACTCCTAACTTAGACTTTCTTGTGCCAACTCGAAATTTATTCAAAAGCTTCCCTTTTGTAACCGTACAAGCTCATGGTGCGATGAGAGAAAATCAGTATCTACCATGCAAAAAATATTTTGACGGAAGTTTTAACTATTCAAATTTATATATAAAAAAGAGAGTTACACCTCCCCCATACTTGATGATGGAATGAAATGGACCAAATGCTGCTAATGATAGATGGAACGAGAAAACTTCCTTCCATACTTGAGGCAAAATAAAAGGTTCCATAGACCGTCACATGATGGATGGATAAGGGAACAAAAGTGTAAGCAAAAAGCATTAATATAGTTGGCATGGGAGATATTGAGAGACCTTTACCGTTCACCGTTGACTGGAAGGTTGCACTTCTCAAAAGAATTTTATCTTTGTTTTAAAAAACAAGAGCTCTGGCACATGTTTATTCTTTGCTTCCAACCACGGGTTTTCAACCTTGCCATAAAAAAGCCACGCTTCGAGAGTCTCCCCTTCTTTCTACAAGCACCACCTATTGAGAGCATAATTGTCATTCTTAGTGTAACATGCATTGTCCCAAAGTACCACATTGTCTTCTGCATGATTGTGATATTGCTTGTTCTGAAATTCTTAGTTCTAGTTGTTGGGAATGTGCCCTAGAGGCAACTAAAATATGTTTATTAGTATATTCCATAAGTTCATAATACGTTTTATACTGTTCTATAACTGTATTAAGTGGAAACATTAATGCACGTGTGGTATAAAACAACCAGGTCCCTAGTTAACTCTAGTATGCTAGTCCATTGGGCAATTGATGATCAAGGTTTCCTGATCATGAACAATTAAGCTATTGACAATGGAGTCGTATTATTGGGAGAATGATACGATGGACACACAACCACCAGAAGTGTTGCAATGTGATCGAATCACATAAGTGCAACATTGCGATAACTACAACGTAGTGACCAGATCCTTTGACTATAATGATCATACAGAATTACTATATATGAGGATGCTTTGATTTGTAACCCATCGCCTGACTAAAATATGCTGGCCATAAAGGTGCACTTTGGGTATTCCGAATAGATACGTTAATGAGTATGAAAATAGATCAAAGCAGGATTTGTCCATTCGAGTGACAGATAGGTACTCTGGGCCCACTCGGTGATATTACATCATAAGTGTTGCAATCATGGTACTAGGTCACGGGGGTTGTAATATCACGGGAACGAGTAAACATGTTTGTCGGTAACGAGGATGAACTAGGTATACTGGATATCGACGATCAAAGCTCGGACAAGCAAAGTACCATAGGACAAAGGGATAATGCAAAACGTTAAACGGATCCAACAACGATGAAGTTTCATTCGATGGAAGCGCAGGGGCCATCTAGGATTGTAACCAGGTCTGATCGATGGTCATTGATCAAGAGAGTGTCTTGATCATGTCTGTTGTTTCCCGGACCGTAGGGTGTCACACTTAAGGGTATTCGACGCATTAAGGATAGATTGGGGATCACCGGAGAAATAAGAGAGAACACCGGAATAGTTTCCGGTGGAGACCAGAAATTGTTCTGGGAATTTTGAAAGGTTCAAAATGTTATTTAATAATGGTTAAATATGTTTTATTATTTAATTATCTGAATTAAATATTAAAATAGAAGAAAAATGCATATGGGCCTAACGAGGCCCATTAGGGGAGGAGGGAGCCTCCCCCCTTGGCCCATGGCGCCAAGGGAGGGGCCCATGCCCCCCTAGGGGCATTTGCCCCCCCTTTCCTTTGGTTTAGTACCACATGGGAAGTTGAGGGAGGTGTGCCCCCTCCTTGGCCTGTATAAGGAGGGGTAGGGTGCCCTTTTTCCTTCATCCAATTTTGAGACAAGTTCTCATCTCTCTTTCTCTCTCTCTCTCTCTCTCTCTCTCTCTCTCTCTCTTTTCTCCTTCCTATGAGAGGACTCCCCTTGTTTGGAGTCTGCATTGGGTTGGGGATTTCTCCACCATACGCACGCCGTTGTGCTGCTGGAATCGGGATCCGAGTCCATCTTCTTTCCGCCGCTCTTCTGGTTCGAAGCCCGGAGGGACGTTGGGTAATCCCGCGAGGCGCTACACTTGTGGCGCTACTTCATCGTCGTGGCCGTATCGCGGCGTCTTCACTGACAACGTTCTGATGGGGACGCAATCCCATCATCGGTCTCAAGGACCGGGTGGCTACTGGAGTCATCGTGGAGATGCACGGCATCGGGGATTGCCGGTACGACTACACCAAGCACGTTTACGCGGGAATGTTTCCCGTCTAACGGACTACATACTGGTATGCGATCTATTTCCATCCGTTACTTGCATCACCATAGCATAGGTCTTGGGATTGGGTATCGTAGATTATGAAAAATTTGTGTTTTTTGCCCCGAACCCCAACAATGGTATCAGAGCAAGGCTATGCGTAGATTTTTTTGAGGGGTTTTCAAAACTTTACTGTGCCTGACCAACAACCATCCTGATACAATTTGAGTATGGATAGAACACATCTAGTATGTGGCATCAATTATCCAATTGTTACCCTCCCACGTGTACTCGTTTAGCATTGCGGCAATGTCCCGATGAAGCGGCCTCGACCGACCTTACGCATTTACGCGAGACTGGTTCCACGCTTGACATATGGCTTGTACCATATAAGTGGCTTTGGGGTGTCTGTCTCTCTAACATTAGCTTTGCGAAGATGTTTTGCAACGGAAGGCCCCAACAGGGGTTTAATAGAGATAATTCTTGAGTTGTTGTGGTTGTATGTTCGTAGGCATAGAAACGGTTCTATCTCGAAAACCCTAGTAGCCACGTAAAACTTGCAAAAGATAAAGTAGAGGCGTCTAAACTTTAATTTGCAGGGGGGCATCATAGTTAGTATGATTTATATTGTTGCATCCTGTTTTGCTAATATGTTACATATACGATGGTAGCATTATAGGATGATCCCTCACTAAAACCAACATAGTGTCCTTACTGTCGGGGGATTGGTACTCGGGTAGGCCAACCCAAGCGGAAGAAACCTTTCAAGACAAGGATGGACCGATTGGGCCGCAGCTGGGCCGAGCTTGGCAGATGTATGGCCGATTGCTCCAAGGCAATCAGCCGTACCAAATGCCAGCAGTCGGCCCAGGCGCAATCGGCCCACCCTTCCTTCACCAAGACGATCATCCGATTGGTCCGCAGCTGGGCCGAGGTAGGCACCTGGAAGGCCGATTGCCAGAGCAATCGACCTTGCCAAGAACCACCAGTCGGCCTAGGCGCAATCGGAACAACCTACTACCCTTGGAGAAAGTTGACCCCGACGCCAGTCGGGGGTACGATTACGAGGTCATAAATGCACAATCCCGAGATATCGGGGTGGCAGGAAGGCCAAGTCACGTCGAAGATATGGTGGAGATACGGTGTCGACCTCTGCGCCGATTCCGCGGACAGGGCGACAAGACCGCACCTCCTAGCTCCACTGTTCATCCCCATGCCCTATGGGTCTACAACATGGGCCGCCGCTCGTAGGATCCGGATCACCCGGAGAGGAGCAGTCGGTGGGCCCAGGCCGATTAGAGGATGACAGCTGGGCCCAATCGGCAGTGAAGTTACCGATGTGCCCCGGGCTCATACTATAAGAGCCCGGGTACCCCTCCTGCGTGGGGGACGATCCGCTCAGTAGCACCATTACTCACTCTCTCCTAAGTTCATTCACTGCTAGTAGTTACTCCTCAGGGAAGCAGGAGAGAGCCTTGCCCACGGCGGCGCTCACCTTCCCCTGAGAAGATAGAAAAGCAGTTATTGTAGCCAGATCATTGATATACAAGAGACAAGAAGGAGTAGGGGTGTTATCTCTCCGGAGAGCCCCGAACCTGGGTACATCGTGGTGTCCTCCACCGTGTTTGTGCCCAACACGATTCCGGCACCATCGACATCCTCTTCCTCGCGTCTTCCCCTCACTTTAGCCATCCCATGGCATCTGACGTCACATATCGACATTGAAGAGCCAGCTGTTAACAGCAGGCGCAATGACATGCCTCAGCAATCGGCACCAGGACCAGCAATCAGCACCCAGCTTGGCCCTCGCCAAATCGGCCAGAATGATGCAAGGCACCGCATTGAGCTCCTGGAGAAGGAGGCTCAAGAAGATGAAGAAGGAGAAGCTGGCCCATCGTGTTTTGGTCATCGTATTCGGACTGAAAAGTTTCCCAAAGGCTTCACGCTGGCGAGAGACACACCCAAGTATAATGGTTCTGTGAATCCAGAAGATTGGTTGTCTGATTATCTGACCGCGGTTCGCATCGCAGGAGGCAATCGACGTGTAGCAGTCCGCTATGCACCTTTGATGCTGCAGGGATCGGCTCGTACGTGGTTGAACAGTTTGCCCAAGGATAGTGTGAACTGCTGGGAAGATTTCACAAGTGCATTTATCCACAACTTCACGAGCACATATGAGAGGCCCAACCTCCCGTGGCAGCTAGCTCTTTGTGTCCAAGGAAAAGATGAGCCCCTCCGAGATTACTTATCTCGGTGGATCAAGCTGAAGAACTCATGTGAAGGAGTCCATGAGATCCAGGCCATTCAGTACTTCACAGATGGATGCCTGGCCGACTCAATGTTGAAGCACAAATTGCTCCGCAAAGACTTCACGTCACTCGCCGAGCTCATGAAGGTTGCAAATGCGTTCGCTATGTCCGATTCTGCGATGCGCCCTATTCAGCTCGGAGTTGGAGGTGTAATCCAGTCACCAGGGGCTCCACAGTCGGACACAGGGAACCAAGGCCTTAGCCGGAAGGAAAGGAGAGAGAACAACCGCAACAACAACAACAACCAGCAGAACAATGGCAAGCGCAAGGATGAGCAGCCCGATACCCAGTATGGCAGTCGGCAGGTGGCCGCTGTCCAGAGCGAAGAAGATCCAGCGGCTGCAGGAGGCAGTCGGAAGATGAGACCAAATGTGAGACCCCCGGGGCAGATGAAGCCCAAGTACACGTTCGAGGATATGATGGACGCACCATGCAAGTTGCACAACACGCCTGGCAGGCCGTCTGCGCACACCACTCGACAGTGCGACTTTGTGAGAAGGACTGCGAAGGGAGAAGCTTTACCACCTCCACCCCCACTACCACCCCAGAACAGAGGACCGCCTCAGCAGCAGAACCAGTTCCCGCAGCAAGATGCTGCCTACATGATTTTCACCAGTGAGTCCATAGACAAGGGCAGTCGGAGAGCCCGAGCTCAGGAGGTCAATGCCACTATGCCGCCGATTCCTCAGTTCATGCATTGGTCTGAATGTCCTATATCCTGGGACAGAGCAGACCATCCCACCATCTTGCCGAATCCGGGCAACTATCCGCTTGTGGTTGATGCTCTGTTCGCAGGACCAAGGTTCTCATGTAAGTTCTCACGAGTGCTCGTTGATGGAGGAAGCACAATCAACATTCTGTACAGAGACACATTGATCAAGCTAGGGCTCACAGAGAAGGATCTGGAGCGCAGTCGGATGACTTTCCATGGGATTGTCCCTGGATTGTCTTGCACCCCCATGGGTCGCGTTCGGCTGGATGTTATATTTGGCACAGAAGAAAACTTCAGGAGAGAGCCGATTTGGTTCGAAGTCGCCGACCTCAGCAGTCCTTATCATGCTCTGTTGGGATTGCCCGCATTTGCCAAGTTCATGATCAACGCGCAGCAGACGTACCTGAAGATGAAGATCCCAGGGCCAAACGGCGTCATCACTGTCACCGGGGACTTCAGGAAGTCCCTCGAGTGCACATCCGCTGGCAGCTGTTTAGCTGATTCTCAAGTGGTTGAGACGGAGAAGCGTCAGCTCAGCAAGGTGATTGCAATGGCGCAAGCACAGAGCAAGAATCCACTTCCAGTTGGCCCAGCAAAGAGAGTAGATGAGGAATCGGCCTTTCAGTCGGCCAAGAACAGCAAGAAGATCGTTCTAGATCCCTCTGACTCAACCAAGTTTGTTGTAGTCGGAGCTGGACTTAGCGATAAATAGGAAAGGGAGCTCGTCGAGTTTCTCCGTGAGAATCGGGACATCTTTGCATGGTCTCCACAAGACATGCCTGGTGTGCCGAGAGAACTCGCCGAGCACAAGCTGCACATTCGGCCAGGCTCGAAGCCGGTCAAGCAACCCCTGAGACGTTTCTCTGAAGACAAGAGAAGGGCAATCGGTGAAGAGATGTCGAAGCTGCAAGCTGCAGGTTTAATCATGGAAGTGTTTTACCCCGAGTGGCTGGCGAATCCAGTCCTCGTCATGAAGAAGAACAAGACCTGGCGCATGTGTATCGATTACACTTGCCTGAACAAGGCGTGCCCGAAAGATCCGTTTGCTCTGCCTCATATTGATCAAGTGATTGATTCTACGGCCGGCTGCGAGCTTTTGTATTTTCTGGATGCCACTGCTGGCTATCACCAGATCAAACTTGCTGTGGACGATCAAATAAAAACTGCATTTATAACCCCTTTCGGGGCTTATTGCTATATCACCATGCCGTTTGGTTTGAAGAATGGAGGTGCCACTTATCAGCGCACAATTCAGAGATGTACACACTCTCAGCTCGGCAGAAATCTTCAAGTTTACGTGGACGATTTAGTGGTGAAGTCGGCAAAGGGAGTCACGCTGTTAGGTGACCTCAGAGAAACATTTGCTAATTTGAAAACTTATCAGATCAAGCTCAATCCGGAGAAGTGCGTCTTTGGAGTCCAGGCCGGCAAGCTCTTGGGATTTCTCGTTTCCAAGAGAGGAATCGAATGCAATCCCGAGAAGATAGCCGCAATAGAGCGCATGTAACAACCCAAGACCCTGAAGCAGGTACAGAAGTTCACCGGGTGCCTCGCATCACTCAGCCGATTCCTTAGTCGGCTAGGTGAAAAAGCAATCCCGTTGTACCAACTGATGAAGAAGACAGAGAAGTTCACCTAGACCCCCCTAGCAAGCGGAGCATTCCGAGAGCTCAAGCGCATGCTCTCCACAGCGCCGATTCTGGCTGACCCGATTGAGAAGGAACCAATGATGTTGTACATTGCGGCAACCAATCGGGTGATCAACGCAGTTATGGTGGTGGAGCGGCCCGAGAAGGACAAGGCACAGCAAATTCAGCGGCCGGTGTATTACATCAGTGAAGTGCTGTCGGCGTCCAAGCAAAACTACCCTCACTACCAGAAGATGTGCTATGGAGTGTACATGGCAGCCAAGAGATTGAAGCCATACTTTCAAGCCCACTTGATTAGCATCGTCAGCTCGGCTCCACTGACCGATATCATGGGAAGCAGAGATGCAACCGGAAGAGTGGCAAAATGGGCAATCGAAGTCGCTAGCCATGGCATCCAGTATGAGCCGAGAACTGCAATCAAGTCACAGGCATTAGCCGATTTCCTGGTGGACTGGGCTGAAACTCAGTATATGCCGCAGCCCCTAGGATCGGATTTCTGGCGAATGCACTTTGATGGCTCCAAGATGAAGAGCGGCCTAGGGTCTGGCGTGGTACTTACTTCGCCAAGAGGAGATCAATTGCAATATGTGCTCCAGATCCACTTTGCAGCATCAAACAATGTCGCCGAGTACGAAGCCCTTGTTTACGGTATCAAGCTTGCCAAGGAAATCGGGATTCGTAATATTGAGTGCTTTGGTGCCTCCGACCTGGTTGTAGAGCAATGCACATGCACCTGGGATGCAAAGGATGCAAACATGGCAAGCTATCGCTTCCTGGTGCAGCAGATCAGTGGATACTTTGAAGGATGCGAGTTCCATCATGTGCCAAGAGCAAACAACGAGGCAGCAGATGCAGTGTCCAAGCTCGGCTCAACAAGGCAAGCTATCCCACCAGGTGTGTCGCTGGAGCACATCAAGAAGCCATCTATCATACCATCCCCAGAATCCGAGTCCATTTTTATCTCGGAGACCGATCTTGAAGCATTGAAGAAGGCAAAAGAAGCTCAACCGGCAAAAATTGCAACCTTGAAGAAGCAGTCCAGCACCCAATGTGTCTCGGCAACAGCACCAGGGGCCGCCGATTGCGAGCCAGGGGCTGCCGAATGCCGTGAGAAGAGCAAAGCCAAAGGGAAGCAAGCAGAGGCAGTGCCAGGTGGCACAACCTCAGAAGAACCAGTGATATCAGAAATTGCCGATTGCAATGAAGAAGCTCCAGCTCCAGACGGTCAGTCGCCACCAGGGGCTGCCGAGTGCGGGCCAGGCGCCGCAATCGGCAGTTCAGAGGCAGAGGTAGAAATGACAGAAGTCCAAGAGGTCGAGATCCAGGAGGCCAATGGCCAAGGAACTGAGATCCAAGAAGAAGTCCCACCCCAGCATGCAGTGGTGATGGTAGTTGTCAGTGCGCCATCATGGGCATAGCCGATTAGAGATTTCCTAGCAGACGGAGTCCTCCCAGAAGACGAAGCAGAGTCACGGCAAATCAGCCGCCGATCTTGGGCATACACAATAATCAACAATGAGCTAGTGCGCAAGAGTGCAACTGGTGTCTTTTAGAGATGCGTAGAAGAGGACAGAGGCTTGGAGCTGCTCAAAGACATTCATCAAGGTGAATGCGGTCATCATGCATCTGCAAAGTCCATCTCCAGCAAAGCTTTCCGACATGGTTTCTACTGGCCGACTGCGCTTGCAGCGGCTGAGAATTTGGTGAAGTACTGCAAGGGTTGTCAGCGGTTCAAGGCAAGAAGTCATCAGCCAGCATCGGCACTGAAGACAATCCCAATAGCGTGGCCGTTTGCAGTATGGGGTTTGGATATGGTTGGACCATTCAAGAGAGCTCGAAGTGGCATGACACATCTTCTAGTCGCAGTGGACAAGTTTACCAAGTGGATTGAGGCCAGACCGATCAAGAAGCTGGATGGTCCGACTGCGGTCCGGTTTGTGGCCGACATTGTTTGCAGGTACGGTGTGCCTAACAGCATCATCACCGACAACGGCACAAATTTTGCGAAGGGTGCACTGGCTCGATATGCATTTCAGCAGGGCATTCGGCCTGATCTAGCATCTGTGGCACACCCGCAATAAAATGGTCAAGTCGAAAGGGAAAATGGACTCATCCTCTCGGGTATCAGACCCCGATTGGTGGAACCACTTGAGAGGACACCCGGAGCATGGATTGAAGAGCTCCCTGCAGTATTGTTCAGTTTGAGGACCACACCAAACAGGTCGACTGGATTCACTCCTTTCTTCCTGGTGTATGGTTCATAAGCAATCATCCCATACGGCATCGAGTTTGATTCACCTCGGCATGCCCTGTACACCGAAGAAGAAGCTAGGTTGGCACGAGAAGACGACATCGACCTCAAAGAAGAAGCTTGTCTGTTGGCCTTGTCCAGGTCAGTAGTCTATCAGCAGAAGTTGCGGCACTACCACAGCAAGAAGATTCGTCCTCTCGCTTTCCGAGAGGGAGACATGGTGTTACGCCGAATTCAGAAGTCAGACGGGCAGCACAAGCTATCCTCGCCCTGGGAAGGGCCATTCGTCATCAGCCGACCGCTCAAGAACAACTCCTATTATTTGATCGACTGCACCAAGGGCACTCGGCACAAGGACACGTCAGGAGCAGAGACGGAGCGGCTGTGGAACGCCGAGTTGTTATGTCCGTTCTATAGTTAAGCGGCAGAAACTTATGTAAGCCATTCGGCAAACAATCAGTAAAAGCTATCATGCCTCTGAAAATGAGCATTCGATTACCTTTGCATAATTTCATTCGAAGAGCTAGCCTCAGTCGGCGACGCTCAGTCATACCCGAGACGTGCGTAACACACTCGGGGACTGACCGACCACGAGGTCAGGCGAATAGGCCATCGAGGCACGGGGACTGCGGGCTGGCACTCAACTCGGCACCTAGCTCAAGCGCAAATCGCTAAAAGGTTTGTGGCATTGAGAAGGGTTGCGATTGGGGCAGTCGGCAGTACGAGTTCCCGGGAAACAATTCGAAACGCTCCGCCAAGGGCATAGTCGATAAGTCAAAAGTTACCGATTGCGCCGCGAACCAAGGCATCGAGCCCGGTAGCGGGCAATCGGCTCCCACTGTCGCAGAATCCTTTGCGTTAAACCTTGTCATGTAAAAAATAAAAAGCTTATCGAACCTTGGCTGGTAATCTACTGTTGATCCGATTGCAGACCGTATGATGGCAGCAAGGCAGACACGGTAGACATCCCCAAGTGTAGACCGATAAAGGAAACCGACAAAGACGCAAAGTCGATCGCACAAGTAAAAGCCAGAACTAAGCAGTCGGATTGCATTAGAGATAGCAGGCCCAAGGCCGAATAAGTTCATTACATCGAAGTCGCACCCAGTGGGTGTCGACAGAATTAAAATTATGTCTTACAAGCAAATAGTCGAAAAGACAAAATGAGATAAGGCCGATCCAGTGTCGGCAAACTACAGCAAGTAACGTAATCGGTGGCATGGCTCAGGAAGTCGGAGGCACAGAGCTAGAAGTCGGAGCAGTCGGATTAGCGTGCGCAACATCTGGCTCCGACTGCGCGTCAGAAGATGTGGCCCCAGTCAGCTTGGATCTCGGAGATGTATGGGATGAGCCACTGTCAGAAAGCTCCTCGGCCAGGCCAGAGATTGAAGGTGCAGCGAGCGGATTCCCTCCCTCGTCGAGATACAAAGTGTAGTCGTACGGAGAGAACCAGTTCACCATAGTGACGGCTAGCCGATTTACCTCGGTATAGGTCTTCTCAAGCAGGTCGGCCGCGTTTTCTCTGAGGCTATAGAGTTGGGAAAGCTTCACCTGAGGGTACCAGCTCAGCACAGTCTGGAGAGAAGTTTCCGCGCCAGTCCGACCTGCAGAGTTTAGCAAGACGTCGATTCGACGTGGGATGGCCTTCAGGAGAGTCCGATTCTGCTCAGTGGTAGCATTCGGAGCCTCCCCTCTGTCAGAATCCTCTTCATCTTGTGCTTTAGGCTCGCGGGTCTCGGCGGAGGAACCAACATCATTTTTCATCTTTTGAAGTCCGACCTTAAGCTCAGTCGGCGACCACAGTGATTCAACAATTTTCAGAATGCCGAGCTTGAATGACAATGCAATGCCCTTGATGACAGGAATGCGAGCTTCTGTGCCAATCAGGTATTCGTGCCGAGTCCAGACGTTGTCTTCAAGTTGGCAGGTCCCTCCGGCGGAAACAGTTTCTTCTCGGGATTTGGCTACGGCCGCGTAGGCGGCTGCTTCATATTCAGGCCAAGCCTCTGCGTAACGAAAGAAAGTATGAGCAACAAGATAAAAGAGGAAAGCAGTCGGAAAGTGCACTCGGATGCAGGAAACACTCACCGCTAAGGAGGACGTCCATCTCGGTCATCGTATCGCAGAAGCCTTTGGCTCGGCGGCGCAGTCGGGTGGTCTCTTCGTAGCTGCGTTTCTCCAGCTCCTCGTACTTGGCATCGTGTTCATCACGATCCTGTCGGATGGAATCCCGCGAAGCAATTGCTTCGTCCCTCTCGGCTTGCAAGGCTTCTCGGGAAGCGACAGCAGCATCTCGCTCGGCAAGGAGACCGTCACCGGCAGCGTTCACGGCAGCTACGTCGGCCAGATGTTTTCTTTCAAGGGCAGCCATCTCGGAACGGAGGCTTTGGATAGTCCGAGTTAGATCAGTTTCTACCCCCTGCAGTCGGGTCGCTTCGTCCTTGGTTTTGGCGAGTGCCGGGCCTTGCTGGTTGAGTTCTGCAGTCAATTCAGCAATACGGCTCTGAAGGTCATCTACCATGGGAACAGAAGCTAGAAGAGAACTGAAGATATGAGTACAAGAGCAATTGTCAATCGGAGAGAAGACATAAATGATATAGAAGTTACCTTTCAGTTTATTGATCTCGGCCGATTGATTGTTGACCTCCAGCTGGGCTCTGGCGAGAGTTCGGAGGCTGGCGGTGTAAGCATCGAGGAGCTTTTCGAGGACCTCGCGCCTTTCTTCCATAATAGCCTGAGAGGAATAGCAAGATGGAGTTTAGAGATACAACAGCCAAAAGAAGATCCGATTCGATTGCATGCAATCGGCCCGAATCTCGGGAACTACACCCAGTGGGTGCGCTTGCGCGCACCCACCGGAAGAAAAGTCTCCCGATTGGAGGAAGGCAAGAGATAAAGCAAAAAGTATAAAAGATCCGAACCGATTGCAAGCAATCGGCCCGAATCTCGGGGACTACACCCATTGGGTGCGCTTGCGCGCACCCACCGGAAGAAAAGATTCCCGAGTAAAGGAAAGACATAAAAGGAAAGTCAAGAGTTTACCACGTGATGACGGTCGAGCTGTTGGAGGTCCCGAGCAAGGGCGGCGGAAAAGTTGTTTACCCGACTGAGAGCGGCCGGCAGAGGGTCTTGAGGGCGATGTGAAGCATCAGGCTCGGTGCCGACATGACGGGTGCGAGAGTATTCGGCTCGGAACTGGTCCACCGAGCGCATCAGAACTTCCGACGCAGAGGAGGTCGGCGCTGGCAGTAAAGTTTGAGTGGCGGCAGCAGAGGCAGCAGTGGTGAAGGCTAGCGGCATCGACGTCACCTGAGGGCCAGAGGTACCCGGTTGTGGTGGTGGCACAATCGGATGAGCTGAGGTGGAGGTGATCACGGTGACTGGCGGCAGGATCGTCATGGTCGATGGCGCAGACAGTACAACCGGTGGCACAGTCATGGCAATCGGCGGCGTGGACACCACGATTGGCGACGGATTCGTCACCGTCGGTGGCTCGGATGTGGCAATCGGGGCAGCAGTAGTCACGGCAGTGGAGACCGGGTCGGAGCGGCGTGGCGGAGATGGGCCAATCGGGTCGACCGATTGTGTTCCTCTGCAACCAGTAGCTCCCCGATCAGCTGTACTCTTGGAAGTCTTGGAAGCAAGGGAAGAGGAGGAAGTCTTCTTAGCCATCTCAAGGCGGGCCTTCTTGGCAGAATGCTCGGCATCCTTGGAGGAGCGATGAGAAGCAGGCGGCCGTTTGTGGATAGCGGCGGTAGATGCAGCATGTGAGATGACGACGCTAGCACGGACAGGGACGTCGGTGTCGACGTCGTCAAGCCCAATCGGCTCCCTGAAAGAAGAAAGAGGAGGTGAATCGGTATAAGGAAAGGCAGTAAAGTGCAAGGCGTGAAGATAAAAGCATACCCGACTGTTCTTGGTGCGCCAGAGGGCATCCGGCATCTCAGCGGGACGACATCCAGCGACGCCTGGGAAGTCAGCCTTCGGGTGGTCGTCACCTGGGGTTGTTTGCCCTTGCTGGCTGTCGGCGCTGCCTTAGCGACCTTGCTGGGAGCAGCACCAGCGGAGGAGCTGGTTGCCGAGGTGCGCTTAACCGGCGCCTTCGGAGGTTTGGTACGAGGAGCTGCATCAGAACCATCAGCCTTTGAGACACTATCGTCATCGCTCCATTCGGCCAAAAATTGCTCAAGGGAAGGGTCAGGCGTACCCCCTTGAGCTGTCGGTCGGGTGTAGATCCTCTGGGGGTCGGCGGCCTCAGCATCAGCGTCGTCGGCATCTGTAGAATCGGAGGATTCTCCGGAAGACTCGTCGTCATCATCGTCATCGTCACCGGACTCGGCGGAAGGGACCTCGCCGTTGTACTCAAAGTCAGCGGGGTCGTCTTCTGCGCGGTCGGGGGCATACGCGCCGGCCACCTGGCCATCTTCCATCAAATCGGACCGGATGAAATGCTGGGAAAGAAGATGAAAGTAATCAGAGAAGCTAAGAAGAAAAAGCAATCGGAAGAAAAAAACAATCGGAGCATACCACAGGCGGTTTCTGTTGGCGGGTGAGGCAGTCAAGCCCGAAGCGGAAGGGGTCAGGCAAAGGACTAGATGTGATAGCCTTTACCCTGGCGCAGAGGTCTTCTTTCTTCACCCGCCACCTGCAGAACCGAGTGGGGTCTCGAGGGCCCGACATATCGCAGATGCGGTGCACTCGGTGCTGCAGGGGGAGCACTTGGACTTGAAGCCAAGCGGCTACAAGGTCAGTCGGGAGAAGTCCTTCTTGCTCTAGCTGGGCGATCCTGGCGACCTGGGCATCGACATCGCAATCTCCGACGCCATACTTCAGCGACCACTGGTGTTTTTCAGTCGGCCGGGCGAGGGAGAACTCGGGCAGATTCAGGAGATCGGGACCTTGATCAGGTGACTTGACGTAGAAAAATGAGGTCTGCCAATTCTTGCATGATTGGACGATCTCGGGACTCTTGTACCTCGGCTTGCCGGCTGCGACAAGGCAACTGCCGCAGTCGGTCATATCAGTCGGATACTTCGGTTCGCCGCCCTCAGTGGTAGACGGCACCACAACTCCCGTCCGAGCATTGTGAGCTCGGAGGTTCAAGAATCGCTTCCAGAGAGCAATGCTTGTGCGGCAGCCGAGATACCCCTCGCAGAGTGTGACGAAGCCGGAGAGGATCATGATGAAGTTGGCTGCAAGATGATGTGGTTGCAGTCGGTGGAAGTCGAGGAACTCGCGGAAGAATGTGCTTGTGGGAAGGCCGAATCCACGCTCAAAGTGAGCAAGGAAGACAACCCTCTCGCCAGCACGCGCGTTGGGCACGACCTCAGCGCCGGGGACGCGACATTGGATCTCATCCGGCATCTTCCGGGCACGAATTAGAGACTGGACGGCACCGGCGGTGGCTGTCGAGCCTTTCCAGCATCCGCGGCTCGCCTGAGAGACATCTCGCCGTGGCGCCATGGCGTTCGCGGGCGGAGAAAAGAAGAAGGACAAGGAGTGCGAGAGCAGCGGTGAGAAGTTACCGCGAAGGCGGAGGAGCGCGCGGGTCCGTGGCCGGAGCAGGTCCTGTGCGCAGAGGTCAAGTCGCAGGAGCGGCAGGGAGCTTCGAGCGGAGCGGCAATGGCGCAGGAGAGCAAGAGATGGAGGAGGAAGATGGCGTCTGGGAGAAGGAAGAGGAAAAGGCCCTCCCCTGTGGCTTATATGGGTGGCGGGGGAGGGGAGTGGGATGTGTTTGCGGCTGTGTGGCTCGGTGTGGCCTAGCACATAGGAAGGCCAACTGGCAGATCGGCGCAAGGAATCCTGGCGCGGGAGGCGAGGCGTGCGACGTGGGGGTCGAGACCTGCAGTTACGTCAAGTCGCGCGTGGGTCGTGGGTCCCGGCTCATTGACCGTATCCCGGGAGAATCGGAGGTAACCGTTGGAATGTAATCGGCGAAAGATTTTGTTCTCAAAAAAGTGAAGACACGAATTGGAGGCGACCCAAATCCAATCGGACGAAATTTCGGTTAGCCGAGTGTGATCTCCGAGTCGGTCGACGAACTCGGAATGACGCACCCGATGAGGCCATAGCAGTCGGAAGATATCGAAGAAAGATTGAAAACTGCAAAGGCCCCGCAGTCAAATGACCGTGGGACCTTTACAGCTTTAGGGGCTACTGTCGGGGGATTGGTATCCGGGTAGGCCAACCCAAGCGGAAGCAACCTTTCAAGACAAGGATGGACCGATTGGGCCGCAGCTGGGCCGAGCTGGGCAGATGTATGGCCGATTTCTCCAAGGCAATCAGCCGTACCAAATGCCAGCAGTCGGCCCAGGCGCAATCGGCCCACCCTTCCTTCACCAAGACGATCATCCGATTGGTCCGCAGCTGGGCCGAGGTAGGCACCTGGAAGGCCGATTGTCAGAGCAATCGACCTTGCCAAGAACCACTAGTCGGCCCAGGCGCAATCGGAACAACCTACTACCCTTGGAGAAAGTTGACCCCGACGCCAGTCGGGGGTACGATTACGAGGTCATAAATGCACAATCCCGAGATATCGGGGTGGCAGGAAGGCCAAGTCACGTCGAAGATATGGTGGAGATACGGTGTCGACCTCTCCGCCGATTCCGCGGACAGGGCGACAAGACCGCACCTCCTAGCTCCACTGTTCATCCCCATGCCCTATGGGTCTACAGCATGGGCCGCCGCTCGTAGGATCCGGATCACCCGGAGAGGAGCAGTCGGTGGGCCCAGGCCGATTAGAGGATGACAGCTGGGCCCAATCGGCAGTGAAGTTTCCGATGTGCCCCGGGCTCATACTATAAGAGCCCGGGTACCCCTCCTGCGTGGGGGACGATCCGCTCAGTAGCACCATTACTCACTCTCCCCTAAGTTCATTCACTGCTAGTAGTTACTCCTCAGGGAAGCAGGAGAGAGCCTTGCCCACGGCGGCGCTCACCTTCCCCTGAGAAGATAGAGAAGCAGTTATTGTAGCCAGATTATTGATATACAAGAGACAAGCAGGAGTAGGGGTGTTATCTCTCCGGAGAGCCCCGAACCTGGGTACATCGTGGTGTCCTCCACCGTGTTTGTGCCCAACCCGATTCCGGCACCATCGACATTCTCTTCCTCGCGTCTTCCCCTCACTTTAGCCATCCCATGGCATCTGACGTCACATATCGACGACACTTACCCTAGTGAGCACCATCTGGAAAGTTCTTCATTATGGAGGCATCACGTGTCACACAGATGTCAAACATTTTTACGTTCACAAGAGATGGGTGTAGCAAGCCTGGCATATGTATATGATATGTCCTTGCATGACACAGCAACAAATCACATAGGGTATGGTGGTGAGCCTGGCATATGTATATGATATGGCCTCGGGACACAAGAGACCGAAAGGTCGAGCATGAGTCACATAGATGATGTGATTGGCATGATGGCCTACCTTGAACAACATACTGATGGCCGTGACGATCGAGGGAGGTATGGTGTTCAAGGATCGTGTAATCACTTAGAATAAACTATGAGGGATGTTTGTCAGTTCCAGAATTGTTTTAAAACATGAACTCCATATTATGAACTTAATCTTCATGTCTTAGCAAATATCATTGTAGATAATGTCATACCCAATGTTTAAAACTATGGCTCTTTTAGTGTGACGTAGAACTTAAGGAAAATGGGTCTTACTTCATTGATTGTTACCAACACCGTTAGAGACATACTCATTAGTAATGACTTACTAAAAATAATACGAGAACTGCTAGGAGATACGCCAGATAACACCGTAATTAACGAAGATGATGATGAGTATCGTACTCACCATCACTTATGAGTGACTGTCTAATCACCATACTTCATTCTACGAATCTGAATTGTGAATGCATGTTAATCACCACGTATGCCGTGCTAGGTGAACTTGAAAGCAGTAGGTCACAAATCAGAGTAATGGAATATGAGTATATGGACGGGGTTTGTTTCAACCATTGTGGAAGGAACAACCTGCTGAGAAAGTCACTTGGAAAATGTATAAGATACATGAACACCTTGTGTATAACTTCGACTACTGAATGACTGATTATTTTGCCATAACTGGGAAGTGGAATCCGCTTCCGCCCAACTACAAAGACCATGTCTAGACTATGTCATGAAGGAGAAACGTTCACCTGTCATGATGTCATGATTAAAGTTGTAGACTTTAAATGTAGAACCAATGCAGGAATAGTCATTGACGGAGAAGGTAGATTTGATATACAAGTTATAAATGTCTTTCCCCACAAAACACTAATTGCGGTCGATTAAGTATTCGATACTTGAACCTACTGCTTAAGGAGTGGTGTCGGGACCCGGGGTTAGCGTATGCAAGCCTCGCTACAACACAATCATATGGAGAGCCGAGGACCGTACCCACTTGTCTAAGCAGACAAGGCCAAGCACAGAACATTCTCGGAAAGCATGGAACGTGAGGGGCATCCCATCCAGGCCGGATGATCAACTGAAATGGGTCCTCATCGTCCGCACACAAGTCTAAATGATATGGGTGGTGAACTCCCATACTCATAGACAAGTCGCCTCAACCATACTATCGATTGTATTATAACCCTTACATAGACTTACTCCAGCCCGATCACTTAGTCGGGGTCTAGGGCGGGCTCGATCATACATCAAAGTGTGCACGTGACGGAGTCACGAACAATCGCATTGCGATGCCCCAAGCTGCGCACATCTAAGGGCCACTTGGTGTATAAAAGACCGCCAGCCAGATCACAACTAAGGTCTCGAAAACCCATACTAAGACATGCATGTTATAAACATACACGCAGCACACATGTCTAGTATGAACATCATGTATCATTGCAATTCTCAACAATGTATACATATTTATTAATAACTCTTACAGAGTGCACACAGAGATCACAAGTCTGTGATCCAACATTACATCAAACATGCGGAAGCAAAGTAGGTCTGAGTACATAAAAGTTTAACAAATGGCTTACAGAAGCCTTGACTATAAACAAGCTCTTCCACGAGGGAACAGTCGTCTGACTGGGACTACACTAGCTTGGTCTTGGTCCGAGTCTTCATTCTTCGAGCTTCAAGTAGAAGCCACCATCAGGTAGGTGGGTTCATCTAAAACATAGAATAAGAAAACGTGAGTACAAAGTCGTACTTAGCAAGACTTACGTAGGAGCTATACTACTCATGCACATGTATCAAGGTAAAGGGAGGTGGGGTTTCACTTGCAGAAGTGCCAGCTTTGCAGAAGTGGACCCAGATGATGTGTGCGTGGTGCATAAGCCAGTCTCGGCTGAGCCGTTCTCTCACTTAGCAGCCAGGCCACAAACCTACCAGAAATCCAAACTATTGCGACATCTGGACATCGAAAGGGATGAGTTAATAGGTTGAGAGGGGTCAGTGAGCCCAATGTGTGGTTGTACTCTTCATCTTGGATCACCACACAAGAACTCGGACTTAGGGCGGTGTTCAACGAGACAACCCACCGTGTACTCCTACACAGCCTCTCATCGTTCACCTTGTATTAGGGTAGATTCATCAACACCTTTCCGCCAACATCATCATGATCACTACCATCCCGACTCACATAACAAAAACATCATTGTATCACTCTAAGCATGCAATAAGAAGTAACAATTGCAGGGGCCACATGATATCAATCAACTCCTACATTTTCTAGGATTGTGGTTTGCTTACTACTTTGACAAAAAGATAGGTCATGCAAAGGAATGGGTTCATCTATGCGGTAGAAACGTAGCATGGTAATCATCCTATACAATGCATAAGAGAGACATGAGAGGGAAGTGGGATTTTATCGACATGATCAATGGGGGTTTGCTTGCCTTGCTGACGAGGTTCAGGTTCGGGGTCTTCAACGAAGGGGGCAGCCTCCTGTTCCGGTTCCACTTCTATCAGCAACATGACAACCATAGGATCAACATAATGTAAAATGCACAATCACATGAATAAGATTGAAATGGTGATGTTCATGGTACTGATGTGTTGAGCATTCCATTTAAGAGTATATTGCATTTGAGTTGCAATTTCAAACTCCATTTGATTTATCGATGAATTTCAAATGCATTTGAATGCATGAAAGTTCATTTGAAAAGGTTGATCATGAAGTGATGTTGTATAGTTGGAACAATGTCTCTAATGTGTGGATGAAACTATTTAAAAGAAGTGTGTTGCAAAGTCATTTGCAAATTCACTCCAAATTTGAATTTGAAAAGGATCCATATGCATGTTTGCTACTGCTCACCCATTTTAAAATGGTCAAACATGAAAACAAATTGCATATTCATAATCCTTGTATTTTCTGATAATTTTAGACATATTATTTGTCCAATTTGGAGTTAAAATGAATTTTCTATGATTTATTGAAGTTTAAGCTATTTTTTGGAAATTCTGGAATTTTCTGAATTTCTTTTTAAACTGGAAAAGGGTTTACTGCATCATCATGAGGTCAGCATGACGCAGGGGGGGGGGGGCTGACAAGTGGGCCAAGGCTGTCAGTGACACAGAGCTTAATCCCTCTGATAAATAAACAGAGAGGGGGATTAGGGGGCTGGGGGGCCCACTGTCATAGAGAGGAAGGGGGATTAGTGCTCTGGTTTAGGGGCTCTAATGGCGGGGTCGCCGGAAACCTGCCGGAGACTCGCCGGAGTTGGGTTTTTTGGCACGGGAGGGGGTCTGGCTGGTACGGGCACGTAGCTCGTGAGCTTCCGCATCCACTGGAGTTGTCGGGGGCCAAAGACATGGCCCGTGGCGACGGCTGCTTCAACCGCGGCGGCGGTCAGAGGCACTGACCTCGCCGGAAAGTGTTCCCGGGCACAAGAGGGGGCGGAAAAGGGGGCAACCGGGAGGGCTGCTCACCGTGGAGCTAATGGAGAAGACGATGGGGCTGCGGGGAGCTCGGTGGCGGCGCAATTGACGTTTTCTTCCTCGGCGGCCGGCGGCGGAAACTCGAAGGGGACGTCGTCCTCGGGCGTCCTCTGCTCGAATTGAGACGGCCGCTCGACGTAGGCAAGGGCGGCGAACGCTCTGGACAAGACGGCGGGGCTTGGGGGCTTCGGTCGCCGCGGTGGAGCTCGACGATGCTCCGGCTAGGCTTCGGCCGTGCGCGGATTTCGCCGGGAAAGACGAAAGAGAGAGATGGGATAGAGGCAAAGGGGTGTGGGGGCTTGTGGGCACTGCGTGGCACGCCTGGGTGCGAAGGGGAGGGCCTAGAAGGCCTGGGGCGTCGCCGTGGTGTCACCGTGGCCTCCCTGCCTCCACCGAGCTGCTTGGAGCTGCGGGGAGGTAGGAGACAAACGTCTCGGGTGGGCTGGGCCATGGCAACAGGTAAGTGGGCCTTGCCCAGGGCACCAGGTAAGGTCCTACCCTTCTCTGTTTTTCTTTTTTATTTATTTATTTCTGTAATATGTTGGCCCTGCTAATTTAATTAGCTAGACATTTTTTTAAATGCCACAAATTTTTATGTGGCCTCACAATATATATAGCTAGCCACTTATAAAGTTTGGACATTTTTAAAATTCAATTAATTTGAACTTTAATTCAAATAGGGGTTTAAATTTAAATCCATGCCCCTGTTTGAATATTTGAAAAATCCATGAGCATGGGGTGGGTCCCACAACACTTGATATGTGATCACACTCATTTATAGGACTTTTCAAAAATACAAAAGGATTTTTTGGAGAAACTTTTTATCTGGCCTTTTGAATTAATTCATCTGGGGGGTGTTCTCTCTCCCATTTTGTTTTCTTTTGAAATTTTTTAATATGATGCAAAGGGACTTGCTATTCCTAGCACATACCTAACTTGGGGTTGTGACAAGTGGCTTGGAAGGGATGAGGTGACAATGTGTGCTGACGGTAATCAAGATAGTTGATGGTCGACAACACTCTCCCTCTACATCTATCATTTGATTAGTTATATGAATAAATTTTGTAATCGTGCAAGTGTGAAACTTATTAGTGTGTCTTGCATCTCGCGAAGACAATTATTCATATTAGTGAGCAACAAGTCAGTTGTTCTCATTTATGAATGATATCTTTTGTGGTCACATTAAAGTTATGAATGAGTTATTCTTATATTTATGATAGTAGTTAAATCATTTATAAGAAATATTGTAATGCCAAGAATTATCCAAACTTGATAATGACACTACCGTTTAAGTCATGAATGGTATGATGGAGTTTTGAGATACTTGATCTCTTGACACATGCAAACCATGCCCTTTTAGGTGAGATGACTAAAACCTCGCGTTCTGGTAAAACATAGTGTGTACTGATTGTTTGTGACACCCCCAAAATCAAGCCATGTACAGTATTCATACACGCAAGGTACACGATCGAGATCAGGGACTCACGGTAAGATATCACAAATAAAATAATACAAGCTGTTTAATACAAGCCAGGGGCCACGAGGGCTCGAATACAACAGCTCGAGAGCACAAAGTTAGCGGAAGCAATAGTATCTGAGTACAGACACAAGAATACAAGGTTGCCTTAAGAAGGCTAGCACAAATAACAATAGATCGAAAAGGCGAGACCTCCTGCCTGGGAACCTCCAAACTACTCCTGGTCAACGGGGAACTCGACGTCGTAAAAGGCATTGGGGATCTTCATGTTGCGGTGCTCGGCATCGGGGATCTTCTGCTCCTGGACTCCAACGTCGACTGCAGCGGCCGATCAGGCAAAACAAAAAGGGTGAAATAAAGCAAGGGTGAGTATCTAGCATACCCGCGAGTCTTACGTCCGCTACTAAGCAATTATGCATTTGTATCAATGGAAAGGTGAGGCTGTATATAGTGGACTGCAAGTTAGAAATCGGAATATGGGTGAGAAGCTAGGCCTATCGAAGACTAGCATCTTCCGACGAGTCTTGCAGCATAAGAAGAGAAGAGCCAACAGTTTATATAAAGCAATAAGTAACAATGCAACAGAAGTTGTTGCAGCATTGTATAATAGTAAGTTGTAATAATTAACCATAATAAATGCCTTTGAGTTCCCTTCCTCGACTTCCCTGCGAGGAAGAAGACCCAGAAACATACAGATTAATAGTAGTAGTTTGTAGTGGTAAGATCCCGCTTCAGCATAAAGCGTCATGTTACCGTGGACACGGCTATTCGAATAGATTAAACTCTCTGCAGGGGTGCACTACTGTTCAGCCTGCACGCTCGGATCTCCAGGGTGGCGGGCACCTTGTTAGGGAACACTCCACCAAAGTTATCCGACACGGCGCTGCCCATCCTAGGCTCATCAGAGAGGTCATCCGCCGGAATATATCCTATGCGCTCAGGGGTCTAGGCCCCTCACCCTTCCACGCTCCTGCATGGTGCGAGGCTGGCCGGTGAAGGAAAAGAAAATCCAAATACACCGTCTGGACGAAGAAGTCACACAACTTCCCGGCAATCAGACCGCGGTACTGCTGACGTTTGAAGAGCTTTCAAACGAACTACGACGCAGGGGAGCCCATAACTCCTTATCCCACGTGAAGGTAGTGCGTACAGACCAACGGGCCTCTCAAGTCATCCACCGAACAATTTAGCATTTTATTATTATCTCGCAGACAACCGTTATCGCTGTCTGACTAACAACACAACGGACAACGAAGAGCAACAAGGACCACCAGTAACATCGGGGTCTGCCCTGTCGTGCCATCAAAGCATGCGGTTACCAATAAGGTGAACCATCTCCTTACCTTGTCTCGCGTGTGCTCTTGGTAGAGCTAGACTTTTCGTGGTTTGGTAACTCTCGCGAGATACGAGCCGGGGCCAAGCACGCCAGTAACGTCGGTCGTACCCTCCCTGTCGTTCCCGACGCAATACCGCTTGCGGGCACCGTTGGGTCACCCGGCTACTTACCTTTAAGGACACCAGTTGATTCGAGTGCCTACCATTAAGTGAAACCAGGAGGTATCACCCTCGATGGTACACTAAAGAGGTAAACCTCGTATCTTCCCGGTGATGCTACGCTACCGAGCCGACGAGAGTGAAATACGAGTCTATCCACTCGTAAGTCAAACTCGAAGCGACTCGGCAGAGTCTCGCCGTTGTAGGTTCCCTTGGGCGTCTGCTCTGTACCGTACCTGTTGCAGTAATAATGTATTGTATCCGCGTTCACTCCCAGAGTGATCACGGCCCGCTATCTAATCCTAGTTGACCAACAATGCGCAGGGCTAACTGCTGAATTATATATATATATATATATATATATATTTATAGGCAGCATAGGATAAAGGAAGGTACATCAAGGGGCGACAATGACAGACTATGCAATTGAATAGGTAATCAACATAGCAGCAACAGTAACAATGCCTAGTGCAAGAAATGCACGGAAAATATAGGTGATATCTGGGGAAGGAAAATGGCTCTGCTTGCCTGGAAGCTCGACGATAGGGGTACGATCGACGATGTCATAGTCATACTCGGCAACGATGTCGTCGGCTGCAGCAACGGGGTCTACCTGAGAATAAGTGGGGAGAAACAGTAAATACACAACAATAATATCAATACAAAGGTATGCCATAGCAGATACAAAGCAATGGGGCTCTAACGCAGTGTTCGGTGATTTTCTCGGAGCAGGAATTTATCCGGGGTTGACTCGTCAGTATCGGTTGATTACCGAACAGATGATCCAGAGGGGAAGGTTCCATGTCTGCATTGTTAGAGACATCTGACATACATGTGGACAATGTAGCCGTGCTCGCAGATCCATTCTGAACAACTTTCGTATACAAATCATTTTCATCCGGAAAGTTTTACCAGCCCCGGGTGATTATCGGACAGTGCAATCGGAGGGGGAATGTATCGTGTGCGGTATGTTCGAAGGGTATGGTGGGGGTATGGGTAGCTTAACCGTATTCTTTATATTTTTTATGATCAATTTTGATGTATAAATATTTTCATCGGAGTTACGTTTTAAAAGATATTAAATTTCCAAATTTAAATCATTTAATAACATTTTCTGAATTTCTTTTAATAATAAAAGCAACATTATCCAAAACAGTGACATTGACCTAGTCAAACCTGACAAGTGGGACCCACTAACCAGTGGGCCCCACATGTCATACACAGTACTAATAAAAATGTTTTAACTAAATCTAATATCTAGTGGGGCCCACATGTCATTGGAACAGAGATAAGTAACCATTTCTTTTAATCTAACATGGGGTTAAGTGGGCTGGACCCACATGTCATAGGGCCATTCACTTAACAACAAAGTTAATTAGTTCAGATGGTGGTGGCTCCCAACAGTCATATCTACAAGGGGGTTACTACTGGATTAGTTTAGTTTAACAACCATTTGTATTGAGCTAATGGCCTTGGGCCCACGCATGAGTTAGGGAAGGGGAGGCTTAGCCCAACAGAGCACGCCGGCGGCGGGGAACACGGCGGCGAGGCAACAGTGAGGCCGGCGATGGTCGTTTGCCCACCATGGTGCACCAAAACGACCGCCGTTGGATCCTACGAGAGAAGCGCGACGAGCCGCACCTGCCCATGCCATCTGCACGAGTCAATCTGGTCCATGGCGACGACTATGTCGAGCCGGGCGGCGGCCAGAGCTGGTCCATATGGGAACGGCAGCACGGTGAAGAAAAATGCGTGCAAGATGAGGGGAAAGGAGGTCGAGCTCACCTTGAGCGTGATGCAGTGGTCTGGGAGGCTGTGGGTACAGAGGTGGCGGCGAATCGGAGCAAGCAGCGGCGGCGGCCGGCGGCGAGAGGGACGAAGGGGCTTCGCGCTCGGAGCTTCCAACAACAATTGCTCACTTGTGATGACGAATACCACCACGGGAAGCCGCCTGGACACGCTCCCGGTTGCCGGGGAGGCCGGTGGCCGCGTCCACGACGATCACACGCCCAGGGCCGCGCTCGGGCATGGCCGGGGAGGAGGAGGCAGATACGCAAGGAAAAAAAATGGAGGCTAGGGTTTGGGGGAGGGGCATGGGAGCACTCGGGGTGGCCTCCTTATCCTCCAGGGGAGCCGGGGATGGCCGCCACGACAAGCATGACGCGGCCATGGCCGTGGGATTGCCGCCACGACGCCCGGTGAATAGGAGGACGGAGAAGAGTGAGGGGGGGGGGCTAGGATGGGACGGTTGGGCCTTGCCCAGTGCGAGGGATAACTCTTTCCTTTTTAGTTTTCTTTTCTTTTATTCTTTTCTATTTAAATTTCTTTGGCTATTGTTTTATTTTTGTAAAATGTGAAACATGTACCAAAATTAGTGATGCACTTTATAATAGTGCCAAAAAAAGTTTTGTGCCCAGATAAAATCAATTGCATTTTTGTTTTATTTAAATGGGGTCAAATACTACTATTTTGTTATTGTTTTGATTTTTTTACAATATTTAAACCTTGTAATAATTGCCCACTGTTGTTTTAATATGACCTAATGATTATTATGCATTTAATAAAATTGTTTGCAACATTTTTGGTTTCACTTTTATTTCCACTTTGTTTTTTATTTATTTCCAGATGAGTTTGAATTTGAACTAGATTTGATCAAGGGGGATTATCCCTTTCTTAATCATGATGCCCCGACATTTAACAAGGTGATTACTGTTGCATGATTACCGGGGTGTTACAAATCTCCCCCACTACAAAGAATTCTCGTCCTGAGAATTAAAAGGTAGTGCAAGGGGTAAAGTTTTGGTTTCGTATTCTAACGAGTCTTCCGGTTCTTGTGGTCCTTCTCGAAGAAGTTAATCCTTCATGTTGACATCTTCATTTCTCTGCATCAGTGCATCTCGACAGGTTGTCATCCTTCTTTCGGGGCTGCATCGTACCTACGAATAGGTTAGGGGGAAAACTTGAGGGGGGTCAGATCGGTACAAGGTCAATCAATCGAGATAGTCCAAAGGGGATGGGTACAAAGTATCTCACGAGTTAAACTCAGGGAGATACATCGAGAGAAACAAAAGAAGGCGTGAGAAGTTTTCAAGCGGATATGCAAGCATTCAACAGTGATAACGGAGGAAGAAAAGGGGTCCAGAACATCAGGCATAAGAATTGAGTCTGATATCGAACTGAATATCACAAGGTAGAGGACTCGTGATTTTCATATGAGGTCAAGCAAGAGGAATAACCTCGAGAACAGAAAGGTACAAGAGAGTCAGGTTTCGATCCTGTGGAACTGTGGGTTATGGGCCCACATAGAATAAGAATGGTGTTGACATTCTATGCGATCAAGTTGCAAGGTATGACGAAGACCAACTTGTCAACTATGTCGGCAACAACATCAGTGCCAAGGGGGAGGGACGAAGAGAACCATTTTCCTGCTCGTTAAGACGAGGCGGACCAATTGGCAAAGTTCTTGTCCATCGGTGGTCATCGAAAAGTCATCAACAATAGTAACATGTTGTACGGACAAAGTAGTACACCGAAGTGTTTACATAAGCAGGGAATTAACAACGCTTAGATAATTTATATTAAAAGAAAGGTTAGCAGATCAATGGACAGGAAATTGTGATGATACACAAGTATCTGGCATAAATCTTTCCCGCGGGAAAATAGGGCAAGATATACATGACCAAGTTTGTATTGGCAGGGAGTCAAAGGATGTTGTCGATGATAACACAAATCATCGAGCGGCAAGGATGGTATTTCTCACCATGAATTCAATAGACACATAGAAGAAGCAAAAATGCTGATGATGACCACGACACTTTATGTCCAGAGGTTTCAAGAGAATGCAATCGAATAACAACATCACCAAACAAAAGGGGTGGTGGAGCAAAAGGTAAGCGGTGTTCTTGGTTGACGAGAACCCAGAACCCATGGATTGGTTACGACAGGGAAATGTATTGTTTCATCAAAATTCTTAAGATGCAGTGCAAAGGTATGATATCCTCGAGATACCAGGGGTAATACTCGAAGGTAGAATGGTGGATCATAGGTGTAGAAGAATTTATACCAAGGGGACAATTACCTTTACAAGAAGATTTCATGATAAGTTCTACATAGTATCCATGGGCATGAACAGAAAGGTTCAGGGTTGACTCCCACTTCTTCAATGCACAACCTTTCATTCACTTCTCACTGTCGATGAATTTGTAGCGTTCAAAAATTTATGTTGCATAATACCTAAAACCCGTAGAAGTTCATGGGTTCACACAGATGGATTAAGCATAGATACAACCCAAAGGGACATTTTACGAATCTATAGGACAAACAATAGGAAAAAGAGATACAAGTTTGAAAGCAGAATGCTGATAACACGGACCAGATGATAGGTGTAGATACTCGAAGGTAGAATGGTGGATCATAGGTGTAGAAGAATTTATACCAAGGGGACAATTACCTTTACAAGAAGATTTCATGATAAGTTCTACATAGTATCCATGGGCATGAACAGAAAGGTTCAGGGTCGACTCCCACTTCTTCAATGCATAACCTTTCATTCACTTCTCGCTGTCGATGAATTTGTAGCGTTCAAAAATTTATGTGGCATAATACCTAAAACCCGTAGAAGTTCATGGGTTCACACAGATGGATGAAGCATAGATACAACCCAAAGGGACATTTTACGAATCTATAGGACAAACAATAGGAAAAAGAGATACAAGTTTGAAAGCAGAATGCTGATAACACGGACCAGATGATACCTTTCGCCAAAGGCATTTCGTATCAAGGGAAGTTCGTCAATGATTTAGGACACAAGGGGACGGTAGGTAGTAATCCACCAAAAAGGTCAGGCGGCGTACAAAGAGTCTGGGGCGAGTATCAGTACTCAACCATAAGAAGAAAGAATGCCAAAGCATTGGAGATAGAAGCATTGGAATAATTTTATGCTTAAATACAAAGGAATTATGACTTCCGTATCGGTGTATCAGATTCAGATACATCGATCAAACATGAATAAGTTGAATACCAGCTTGACGGTTAATCAATTAACGTTTGATTTGCCGAGAACCAGCTCATGTACGGAATGACATCTGAGCCAGAAGAATGGATTCATAGGGGTCAACTGATGATTGCGTGCACTAGCACGCACGATGATTCAACAGATCAGAATGGCAATGCAATCATCAAAGACTACAAGACAAACGATTAATCATAGTACAAGAAGGTAAGAAGAATCTCCAAAGCAGTAGGCTGCCGAGGATTGGCGCTTGATCGGATATTATTTCAAAGTATTTTGGGAATCACAGGAACCACTTAGGATGAATGGATCCTCGATAAATGTGAGGAATTATCCGTAGGGTGAAAAGAAGCTGCAAAGCAGTAGGCTCAAAGGATTCCCGAAACAACAGAAAGTATTTTGATGCATCTTGTGAACACAAGAGCAACTGGGATTGAATGGATGAACGGAAGGTGTATGTGGTTATACATACGGACTTAACGGTGGCAGGGAATTGTCAAGGTATCGACACATATGGTCTCGAGAATTTTATCAGAGAGTAATCTTCGGAATCTTCTCGTGAAGAAAGCGATCATCTGTAATGAGGGGCTCTCCGGGAGGAAGTAGTGACGAGAACCTAATGTTAGAGTTAGCAAAATCTTTAACCCGAAAGAGAAGAGAGATCAAAGTCCCAGAGTAAAGGTATGGAGTAAAAGATCCTAATACCGCCCAGTTTGCGACGTGGGCCGGTAAGCCACACGACACTGTTAGTAAAGTAGTTTTGCAAAAACTAGACTCGACTTCGACCAAGGAGTTGGAAGTGGGTTACCTACAGGCAGTCGGCTCTGATACCAACTTGTGACGCCCCCAAAATCAAGCCATGTACAGTAATCATACACGCAAGGTACACGATCGAGATCAGGGACTCACGGTAAGATATCACAACAAAACTCTACAAATAAAATAATACAAGCTGTTTAATACAAGCAAGGGGCCACGAGGGCTCGAATACAACAGCTTGAGAGCACAAAGTTAGCGGAAGCAATAGTATCTGAGTACAGACACAAGAATACAAGGTTGCCTTAAGAAGGCTAGCACAAGCAACAACAGATCGAAAAGGCAAGGCCTCCTGCCTAGGAACCTCCAAACTACTCCTGGTCAACGGGGAACTCGACGTCGTAGAAGGCATCGGGGATCTTCATGTTGCGGTGGTCGGCATCGGGGATCTTCTGCTCCTGGACTCCAACGTTGACTGCAGCGGCCGATCAGGAAAAACAAAAAGGGGGAAATAAAGCAAGGGGGAGTATCTAGCATACCCGCGAGTCTTACGTCCGCTACTAAGCAATTATGCATTTGTATCAATGGAAAGGGGAGGCTGTATATAGTGGACTGCAAGTTAGAAATCGGAATATGGGTGAGAAGCTAGGCCTATCGAAGACTAGCATCTTCCGACGAGTCTTGCAGCATAAGAAGAGAAGAGCCAACAGTTTATATAAAGCAATAAGTAACAATGCAGCAAAAGTTGTTGCAACATTGTATAATAGTAAGTTGTAATAATTAACCATAGTAAATGCCTCTGAGTTCCCTTCCTCGACTTCCCTGCGAGGAAGAAGACCCATAAACATACAGATTAATAGTAGTAGTTTGTAGTGGTAAGATCCAACTTCAGCATAAAGCGTCCTATTACCGTGGACACGGCTATTCGAATAGATTAAACTCCCTGCAGGGGTGCACTACTGTTCAGTCTTCACACTCGGATCTCCAGGGTGGCGGGCACCTTGTTAGGGAACGCTCCACCAAAGCTATCCGACACGACGCATCCCATCCTAGGCTCAACAGAGAGGTCATCCGCTGGACTATATCCTATGCGCTCAGGGGTCTAGGTCCCTCACCCTTCCATGCTCCTGCACGGTGCGAGGGTAGCCGGTGAAGCAAAATCATATCCAAATACACCGTCCGGACGAAGAAGACACACCACTTCCCGGCAATCAGACCGCGGTACTGCTGACGTCTGAAGAGCTTTTGGACAAACTACGACGCAGGGGAGCCCAGAACTCCTTATCCCACGTGAAGGTAGTGCGTACAGACCAACGGGCCTCTCGAGTCATCCACCGAACCATTTACTATTTTATTATTATCTCGCAGACAACCGTTATCACTGTCTGACTAACAACACAATGGACAACGAACAACAACAAAGACCACCAGTAACGTCGGGGCCTTCCCTGTCGTCCCGTCAAAGCTTGTGGTTACCAACAAGGTGAACCGTCTCCTTACCTTGTCTCGCGTGTTCTCTTGGTAGAGCTCGACTTTTCGTCGTTTGGTAACTCTCGTGAGATACGAGCAGGGGCCAAGCACGCCAGTAATCTCGGCCGTACCCTCCCTATCGTTCCCGAAGCAATACCGCTCGCGGGCACCGTTGGGTCACCCGACTTCTTACCTTCAAGGACACCAGTTGATTTGAGTGCCTACCATTAAGTGAAACCAGGAGGTATCACCCTCGATGGTACACTTACAGAGGTTCGACAGAGACATCAGCGGAATGAACTAAAGAGGTAAACCTCGTATCATCCCGGTGATGCTACGCTACCGAGCCGACGAGAGTGAAATATGAGTCCATCCACTCGTAAGTCAAACTCGAAGCGACTCGGCAGAGTCTCGCCGTTGTAGGTTCCCTTGGGCATCTTCTCTGTACCGTACCTGTTTCAGTAATAATGTATTGTATCCATGTTCACTCCCATAGTGATCACGGCCCGCTATCTAATCCTAGTTGACCAACAATGCGCAGGGCTAACTGCTGAATAACATATATATATATTTATAGGCAACATATGATAAAGGAAGGTACATCAAGGGGCGACAATGACAGGCTATGCAATTGAATAGGTAAGCAACATAGCAGCAGCAGCAGTAACAATGCCTAGTGCAAGAAATGTATGGAGAAGATAGGTGATATCAGAGGAAGGAAAATGGCTCTGCTTGCCTAGAAGCTCAACGATAGGGGTACGATCGACGATGTAGTAGTCGTACTCGGTAACGGTGTCGTCGGCGGCAGCAACGGGGTCTACCGGAGAATAAGGGGGGAGAAACAGTAAATACACAACAATAATAGCAATACAAAGGTATGACATAGCAGATACAAAGAAACGGGGCTCTAACGCAGTTTTCGGTGATTTGCTCCGAGCAGGAATTTATCCGGGGTTGACTCATCAGTATCGGTTGATTACCGAACAGATGATCCGGAGGGGAAGGATCCATATCTGCAGTGTTAGAGACATCTGACAGACATGTGGACAGTGTAGCCATGCTCGCAGATCCATTGTGAACAACTTTTGTATACATATCATTTTCATCCGGAAAGTTTTACCGACCCCAGGTGATTACCGGACAATGCAACCGGAGGGGGAATGTCCCGTGTGCGGTATGTTAGAGGGGTATGGCGGGGGTATGGATAGCGTAAGCATATTCATTATATTTTTCTGATCAATTTTGATGTATAAAATATTTTCATCGGAGTTACGGTTTAAAAGATATTGAATTTCCAAATTTAATACGTTTTTTTAAATTTTCTGAATTTCTTTTGATAATAAAAGCAACATTATCCAAAACAGTGACATTGACCTAGTCAAACCTGACAAGTGGGACCTACTGACCAGTGGGTCCAACATGTCATACACAGTACTAATAAAAATATTTTAATTAAATCTAATATCTAGTGGGGCCTACATGTCATTGGAACAGAGATAAGTAACCATTTCTTTTAATCTAATAGGGGGTTAAGTGGGCTGGACCCACATGTCATAGGGCCATTCACTTAACAACAAAGTTAATTAGTTCAGATGGTGGTGGGGCCCAACAGTCATATGTACAGTTTAACGACGAGCCGCACCTGCCCATGCCATCTGCACGAGTCGATCTGGTCCGTGGCGACGGCTATGTCGAGCCGGGTGGCGGCCGAAGCTGGTCCATATGGGAATGGAAGCACGGTGATAAAAACACGCGCGCGATGAGGGGAAAGGAGGTCGAGCTCACCTTGAGCGTGATGCAGTGGTCTAGGAGGCTATGGGTGCAGAGGCGACGACAAATTGGAGCAAGCAGCGGCGGCGGCTCGCGGTGAGAGGGACGAAGGGGCGTCGTGCTCGGGGCTTCCAACAGCAATTTCTCGCGCGTGATGACGAATACCACCACGGGAAGCCGCCTGGACACGCTCCCGGTTGCCTGGGAGGCTGGTGGCCGCGTCCACGATGGTCACACGCCCAGGGCCGCGCTCGGGCATGGTCGGGGAGGAGGTAGCAGAGGCGCGAGGAAAAAATGGAGGCTAGGGTTTGGGGAAGGGGCATGGGGGTACTCGGGGTGGCCTCCTTATCCTCCAGGGGAGCCGGGGATGGCCGCCATGGCAAGTATGGCGCGGCCATGGCCGTGGGATTGCCGCCACGACGCCCGGTGAACATGAGGAGGGAGATGAGTGAGGGGGGCTGGGCTGGGCCGGTTGGGCCTTTCCTAGTGCGAGGGATAACCCTTTCCTTTTTGGTTTTCTTTTCTTTTATTCTTTTATGTTTAAATTTATTTGGCTATTTTTTTATTTTTGTAAAATGTGAAACATGTACCAAAATTAGTGATGCACTTTATAACAGTTCCACAAAAAGTTTTGTGCCCATATAAATCAGCAGCATTTTTGTTTTATTTAAATGGGGTCAAATGCTACTGTTTTGTTATTGTTTTGATTTGTTTACAATATTTAGACCTTGTAATAATTTCCCACTATTATTTTAATATGATCTAATGATTATTATGCATTTAATAAATTTGTTTGCAACATTTTTTGTTTCACTTTTATTTCCACTTTGTTTATTTATTTATTTATTTCCAGACGAGTTTGAATTTGAACTATATATGATCAAGGGGGATTATCCCCATCTTAATCATGATGCCCCGGCATTTAACAAGGTGATTACTGTTGCATGATTACCGGGGTGTTACATTGTTGAATATCATACATAGTGATGTATCGTATTTCAACATATAGTGAATTTCATTATTTCGTGAACTTCATATGTGGACTTAGATGAATATGTGTATTCACTAATGAAACATGAGTCTGAAATAATTTGATCTGATCAAAGGGATTTCAGAATAAAGAAGGGTATTAAATTAACAAGAAAAACAAGTCTGTACGATCTGATCAAAGTGAAAAATGTTTTGAGTTAGCCTTGGGCATATAGACTTGTGTGAAATTTGTTCCACAAATTACAATGCTTGGAACACTTCAATATTTTTGATGTGCCTGAACATTGTAATCATACTCTATTGAATAGTGTATGGTCTAAGTTATCTCTTACCAAGTTGCGTTATTATTGTTTGGAGTTATTAATTTAATATGCAAACACTCATTTTAGTATAGGGAACCATCCGAGTTTGTGGAAACCAACACTATATATATGTTATGGTGTGTTGTGGTTTCTAGGAAGCTTCATTTATATGATAAATTATCTTTGTCGTGTATCCTTAGACAACTATGGATGCATCTTCCACAACTAGAACCAAAAGAGCAAAACTTGTGTTGCTAAGTGTTTTGGTGTTTATCAAGAAATGTCCTTGATGAATGTGTTAGTGGAAGAAAAGTGAAAGTTCAATCAAGGTGATTGACCTTACCTCCAGATGTCAGATTAGCGCAAAGGAATATGTTTCGAAAGCAAAGCTCTACAATTAGAGGAGAAACTAATGATAAATGATCATGATGTTTCGATGGAAGATTTTACTGAACAAAGTAGGATTCAAGAATACATATTTTCTCTTGTGCAAAATAATATTCATGACTCATTTGTCGTGTTAATGAAACAATACATACCTATGAACTACAAAGAAGCGATGGTGGACCTAAGTACGAGATATGACTATGAGTCATGAAATACCATATTGAATCACATTTAAGATTACTTGAATCTTATCGAGTAAGGAGTTTACTTCATATTCTCAATAACTTCAAAGTTATAACGAATAAATGTGAACATCAAAGAAGATATCAAGATCGATTTGTCATAAAGTATGTTTCTGACAAATTCAAAAGGTTGACTACAATAAGTAGCGATGCTTGAGTCAATGCGATATTCACTACGATTGATCCAAATTGTTATCAATACCGTGACTTCCTCAAATCCCGCGTTTGAAGAAGTGTTGTAATTGGTACAACAAGAAGGTTTCGAAAAAATATGGATACTAGTGTCTCGTAATATGAATTCTCAATTTGATGGATGATCCAATGTATTTTGGACTTAACCAAAATATTGAGAAACATGCATTTGCATGAAACTGAGTGGGGGTTGAATAGTTTCCTAGACTTAATATGTGGACGACATATTTTGAGTGGGAGCTATGGGAGTATTATCCTAGTCTTATATGTGTCTGACATATTTGAGTAGGAGC
Organism: Bromus sterilis; assembly: GCA_950022295.1. NCBI lineage: Eukaryota > Viridiplantae > Streptophyta > Magnoliopsida > Poales > Poaceae > Bromus > Bromus sterilis. The sequence continues at coordinate 117,267,984 of OX465599.1, forward strand.
TATGTGGATGTTATCCTTACCTTATATGTACCCGACATATTTGAGTGGGAGCTATATGAGTGTTATCCTGAACTTAATACGTGCATGGCATATTTGAGTGGGAACGTGACAACATTCTCATATATGGATAACATATTGTAAATGGTGTAGTTGGTATTAATGATTATTTGAATCTTTCATAAATGAAGATGAATAAGTATTAAACATTGAAAATCTATTAAGATAGATTAATGTGTTTGATAAACATTGAGTCGGAATAATTTCCTCGATAAGATTCTGAAGGAGTTCAGAATGGGACAAGTCAAGAAGTAGTTCTTACTTGTATATCCAAGAGAAGCATTGAGTTGATCTCAGTACAAGAACAATGGTTAAATAAAGGAAAGAAATGGATGTACTACATCCTCTATGCCTCTGTCATAGGTTCTTTCAAATAAAACCAGTGTTATGCACTCGACGTAATGTGACCCAAGTTCTTAGTAATACGAACATGTTATGATATGATTTATGAGTAAATCATTGAACAAATATTTAAGTTTATCCTTTAGTGTCTGGAGAGAACTGAGGATACATATCTAATTTGTAAAGGATAGTGGACTCGACCATAAATGTTATGTTGGTTCAAGTTCTGACACTAACCTAGAAAATTGAGATCTCATACTAATGAATGCCTAAGTTGAAAGAAACATGGTTAGACACCAAAGTTGCATACAATGCACTAAGGATTAAATCTACATTGATGTGGCTTCTTTAGAAGTGGAAGGAGTTATATTTTGGCTTAAGAAGTTCGACTTCTGACTGAGTGAGTTTCAGTGTGCATGACTATGGGAAAGTCCTCGTGACCCACCGGAAGTCATTGCTGAAACACAGCAAACGAAGTCTCACTCTACTGCTAGATATATATACCTCATCATTATAATGGATAATGAAGGAATGTCAAACTAGGTTACATTAATGATTTGGAAAAGACATACGGATCTGAATGGTACCCAGACCGTTGATACAACCTCTTTCCACAAGCAAGCATGATTAATAAAAATATAGATGATATGGAGTTATGATCCACAGAAAATTGCAACTAGATTATTTGTACTCTAGTGCAAGTGGGAGACTGTTGGGAATGTGCCCTAGAGGAAAATAAAATATGTTTATTAGAATATTCCATAAGTTCATAATACGTTTTATACTGTTCTATAACTGTATTAAGCGGAAACATTAATGCACGTGTGGTATAAAACAACCAGGTCCCTAGTTAACTCTAGTATACTAGTCCATTGGGCAATGGATGATCAAGGTTTCCTGATCATGAGAAATTAAGTTGTTGAAAATGGAGTCGTATCATTGGGAGAATGTTATGATGGACACACATCCACCATAAGTGTTGCAATGTGATCAAGTCACATAAGTTCAACATTGCGATAAATACAACGTAGTGACCAGATCCTTTGACCGTCATGATCATACGTAATTACTATCTATGAGGATGCTTTGATTTGTAACCCACCGCCTGATTGAAATATGCTGGCCATAAAGGTGCACTTTGGGTATTCCGAATAGATACGTTAATGAGTATGCAAATAGATCAAAGCGGGATTTGTCCATCCGAGTGACGGATAGGTAATCTGGGCCCACTCGGTGATATTACATCATAAAGATTGCAATCATGTGACTAGATCACGAGGGTTATAATATCACGGGAGCGAGTAAATATGTTTGTCGTTAACGAGGATGAACTAGGTATATTGGATACCGACGATCAAACCTCGGACAAGCAAAGTACCATAGGACAAAGGGATAATTCTCAACGTTAAACGAATCCAACAGCGATGAAGTTTCATTCGCTGGAAGCGCATGGGGCATCTAGGATTGTAACCAGGTCTAATTGATGGTCATTGATCAAGAGAGTGTCTTGATCATGTCTGTTGTTTCCCGGACCGTAGGGTGTCACACTTAAGGGTATTCGACACATTAAGGATAGATTCGGGATCACCGGAGAAATAAGAGAGAACACCGGAATTGTTTCCGGTGGAGACTAGAAATTGTTCTGGGAATTTTGAAAGGTTCAAAATGTTATTTAATAATGTTTAAATATGTTTTAATTTTTAATTGTCTGAATTAAATATTAAAGTAGAAGAAAAATGCATATGGGCCCAAACAAGCCCATTAGGGGAGGAGGGAGCCTCCCCCTTGGCCCATGGCGCCAAGGGAGGGCCCCATGCCCCCTAGGCGCATTTGCCCCCCATTTCCTTTGGTTTAGTACCACATGGGAAGTTGAGGGAGGTGTTGTAACAGTCCAGATTTCACAAAAAATAAAAAATTTGTTTTCGGTGTGAATTGATTGATTGCCTGATTTGTTTGCGGTGTTTGCATCCCCGATTTATAGATCGGCAATTATTTTCCCCCTCTTATCTCGTACCAGACGGAGACCGACCCTTGCCACCCTGACACCCGACCTTTGCGACACCGGGTTTCACCCGATCACCGTCGCGAAACCCGCACAAGACCAGCCGCAGCCAACGGAGTGAAAAACCACGTTTAATAACTAAACAGGATATTTTTATAGAACGCCGGAAAGTGTTTTCGGAACGGTTCCAGCGCGAGGTGAATGTCTCCGACTCGACGCGCTGATCGCGCAGTTTGAAGTTTTACCCGAATCGGAGGTCCTGCGGACCCCCAGCGGTCAGAAACGTAAACACTGTGCGCGTGAGAGAAAAATCGGGGATGTTTTTGCAAACTGTCAGCCACCCGGGCTATAAATAGACCACCCCACCACTTAGGGTTTTCCCTAAGCACCTAGCCAGCCCCAGATCTGAGATTTTGCCCCAATTTTCGTCAAAACCTAGATCCTAGATTTTTTGGGCCGTTCGATCCCGCGATCCGACTGCCCCAGAGCGTTCCACGTCACCCCCACCACTCCATCTCTCTCCTCACCTCCTCTCCCCTCCCGCGGAGGCACCGCGCGCCGCCGGGCCCGAGGCCGCCGCCGGCAGGCCGTAGCAGCCGCGTCGCGTCCTTCCTCTCCTCCTCGCCTCCACCCCTCTCCTCCTTTCCCTCTCCTCTCCCCTATCTCTCCCTCCTAACCCATCGTTTCCCTCGCAGGCACGGGAGCCCGCCGTCGCCATGCGAGCTGCTGGACGAGCTCGGCCCGCCACCGGCCGTCGCGACCCCGCTCCACCTCACCTCGTCGCGGCCTGGATCCGGCGAGATCCGACCGCCCCTGCCCCTCTGCGCCGCGCCCCGTCTCGCCCCTCGCCTCACCGCTCGTCGGCAGACTGGCCGCCAGGCACGGGCACGGGAGGCCCCGAGACCCAGACCTCTTCCAACCGCCGCTGCTGATATGGGCCGGGGCGCCCCAGCCGGCCCACCAGCGCCTCTCGGCCCGAGCCGGCCTCCCAGCCTCCAGTTGAGCCGAGCCCATTAAGGGTAAGGCCCCCCTTTTTTTCTGTTCTCTGTTTTTCCTTTTTATCTAAATTTGACTAAGTCCTGGAAATATTGCTGCTGTTACGTTTTTGCGATGATATTTGCGATCAAACCGTAGCTCGGATCGTGTAGCGCCCAAAAGATGAATTGCTCAGTTTTGCGTGCTCTAGCGTTCGTATGTAGAAAGTATTTCCGTCTGAGGCCGTCTAGATAATTTAATTCTGCGTCGAAGTGGGTACCAGATCGTTAGCTGTGTTGTTGCTGCTAAACTGTTATTTTATTGCAACTTCGGGCGATGGTTGTGTCGCAACCGTTCGTCGGAATTGATTGATTCCTTTTGCATATTGTTAAGCATCATGTCTACTTCATGCGCATGTATTTCTACGTCATGTTGCTGCACTTTTTCATATAGCTTTGCTTCTGTTTATACAGCATAAAAATAACAATTTATGCCATGTTTTCCTGATTTTCACTAAGTCCTAGACCAGTAATGTTTTATTGCATTTTGCATGGGCTATAACTAGTTGTTCATGATGCCTTTTTGCATAATTCCTTTTGCCACGCCTTCCCTGCCATGTATACTTTAGTTTCATATCATTTGTGAGCATGTTTACATTCATTGTCCTGTTTCTACATTGCTCTAAAGTGTGCTTCCTGATGTTGGCAGATTGTGTTCCAAACTTGTTTTGCTTGTATCTTTATAACCGTAACTCCGTTTGGAGTGTTCTTTATATGTAACTTGATTGGTTTTTCGTGTACTTTGTGTTTATGCTATTTTTTGCTGCTGTTAACCAACCTAAAATATGGTTTAGGGCAGAACAGTACCAAATGTTTTAATTGTCGTGGGGTACTTACTGTTATGCCATGTTTAGGTTGTGCCTCACTTAAATTGACTAGAATAGATAGTTATCTTATGCTTCAACTCTTGCCATGTTTATGTGCTATGCCATGCTTGAGTGATATGCCATGTTAACAAACTTTGTTGATCACCTGTAGCTAAAAAACTTGAACCACTGTAAACGTGCGGTATCGTCGTGTGTGACGAGTACTCCACATAAATTGTTAGTAACCGCTCTCGACGGTAGGTACGATGTCTCGTGTTTCCTTCTTGTTGATGCTTGCTCGTGTTTTCTTCGTAATAATAGATGCTTGCTCGTTGATTGCTTTCCAGTGTTTACCGTCTTGTGTACTTCGCGGGTACCTCTCGGAGACGACGCAAGTTTGCGATCAACTACACCTTCGGAACCCGAATTATCAACATGCAAGGACTATACATTACTTATGATCCATTCTATTTCAACCAGCGGTTTGCATGCTAGTCTAGGTTAGGTTCGATGTTTGATCCTACCACATGTTTACAGCCTCTTTCAAACCGATACAGCCATGTCCCTTCCCAACAAACCTTGTACTGCTATGTTACTATTGCTCATTGCTCAGCCCCTGCTTAGTATGCATGCTTAGGATGCTACGACTGTTACCCTGTCACTCCTTGGTTTGGGCTATCACATTATTATATTGTTGTTGATGATATGATTATTGTAATGTTGACTATATTCTACGAAGGATGGAAGGTCTAGGCTATCCCGCCCTGACGCTTTGTTCCATTCGAGTCACCTAGGACCCGAGTTCCGGGTATTGGTTTTAAGACTGAGCGTGCCTAACCTCGTGTGGGATTTTATGGGGTCCCCTTTTCTTACCTATCTAGCTTCAAACATTTCTAGTGGTGGCCCGAGCTGATTTACCATTTGAAACCCCGTGTGTGTGCTTGGTGGATCCCCTCGCAGTTTTTAATCAACCCGGACCAGTGGAGACATGGTTTCCCTGTTGGTCCACCTTTGACCGGCGAGGGCCCGAGGCCTCACGTGAGGCGTCTCGGTAACCCAAACCCTGTTGAGACGGAAGAGTCCGATCCGAGAGCGTGGCCAGCTTTTGGATTGGGTGTCGACTCCCCGGGGGCCACCCGAATTTGTTCGTTGTTAGTTAGAGGGACCTGTCATTTCGGATCTCTTGGAACTAAATCATAAAATGGTTGCCTGTGATGGGTAGCAACTGAGAGAGATGGGCGTGCGTGCGGAGCCTTGTAATGGGCAGTTGGTAACCCCTGCAAGATTAAATCTTTTCGAGAAGCCGTGTCCACGGTTATGGACGACTTGAGACCTACTCCTTGTTCATAGACAACAACAACTGAGATAATCTTAATATAACTTGATCAACGTGTGTGTGCCTTGACTGCTTCTTCTTCGTCGGGATGCGAAGAGGAGGACAAGGATAGCATAGGTGTTATGTTTGCGTAAGTAGTTGATAGCAAGACTTGTTGGAGGCGATTCCTCATCGAATGCTCGTCTTCTTATCTTACTCTCTAGATCGTTAGCCACTTCATAAATGCTAGTGCGGCAGCAACCTCACCACTTACCTCATCCTTACCATAAACTACTAGTTGTCCTAGAATGACGAGTGATGAAGTCCTTGCTGGGTCAGTTGGCCACTAAAGTTGGATGCTGAGTACTTCTGTACTCATGATACTACCCCAAACTCTTTTCAGGGTTCTTGATCGACAACAGGTATGGTGATCGACGTTTCACGTGGAGACTCGACGAAGACTAGTTAGGCGGATCCTAGCGGAGGGCCTGGACCCGTGTGGTTATGGGGATCGATGTTTTTCTCTTTGCCAGTAGGCATTTGATTGTAGTCTGTACTCAGACATGTATCTTCCGCTGTTGTATTGTATTAAGGTAGTTGTATGCCGATTGTATGAGATGTTGTATCCTTGTATCTATAATGTTGTGATATCATGTTGGAAATCCGGGGCATATGACTTCGTCATATGTCGCGGTGGGACCGATATGTGCTTCGTTCCCGCTTAATGGACTACATACTGGTATGCGATCTATTTCCATCCGTTACTTGCATCGCCATAGCATAGGTCTTGGGATTGGGTATCGTAGGTTTTGATTTTTTTTTGTTTTCTTCCCTGAACCCCAACACTAGTCTCCTTTAAAACTCTGGAGGAGTTTTTGCATTTATGTTTTGCTTCACCCATGGAGGCTAGCGAGATACCACTCTAGTATGTTCAAGCTATGTGCATTGTGATCTTGTCTTGAACCTCAACAGCATATTATTTACTTTTGGTTGTTTGTGATTGATCACTTTAAAGAAGGATTGCTTCGTGCATTCTCCTCATAGCATTGTTTCAATACCTGCTAAACTCTTTTTGTAGTACAAGCTTATATACATCTTATGAAGCAAAAGAGTTTGTCAAAGTTTTCTTTGTCGCGTCCAGTTCGTTGAACTGAATTGCTTGAGGACAAGCAATAGGCTAAGCTTGGGGGAGTTGATACGTCTCGAACGTATCTACTTTTCCAAACACTTTTGCTATTTTTTTCCCCTCATTCTTGCATGATTTGAACTAAACTAACCCGGACTGACGTTGTTTTCAGCAGAGCTGCCTGTATGGTTTTATTGTGTGCAGGAAAATGGATTTTTAGGTATCTCGGAAAATTCCCAGAAAATTCAGGAAAAATCCACACACCCGAAGCTTCCACGAGCCGTAAGTGGGGCCAGAGGGGGGCCAGAGGGGCTCCAGGCGCCCTGCTGGCGCGGCCCCACCCCTGGCTGCACCGGCTGGCCGCCTGGGGGCCTCCCCCCTCCTCTGGTGCCCTATCGATGCCCCTATTTGTTCCCGTGACGGGAAACCCCCGAAACAAAAGTCGCTTTTCCAGTTTCTGTCGCGGAGCCGCCGCCACCCTCTGTTCTTCCTCGGGAGGGCTAACCTGGAGGCTGATTTGGCGTCCAGAGAGGGGAGATCGTCGCCATCGTCATCACCATCACCAATCCATCCTCCCTCCATGACTTATCTTCACATATGTGAGTAATTCCTTGCTGTAGGCAAAGGGGATGGTAGGGATTGGATGCGTTTGATCATGTAATAGTTCGTTAGGTTGTTGGGGGCATATTGCCTATCATCTACTATGGTGTTTATCATCTTTGCTACAACTTATTGCTCTTAATGCTTGTCACTTTGGGCTCGAGTGCCATGTTTTCAGATCTGAACCACTTATGTTTTCATGAGTATATTTATGTTCTTGATCCTATCTATGAGTTGTATGCACCTATTATGGTCCGGAACCGGCAATCCCAAAGGTGACAGCTTGGGACACCAAAGGGAATGGTCCATAATTTGAGGATTTCATGTATCCATTGAGTTTATTTCTTTGTTCGGGTGCTCTTTGAAAGGAGCACCTTAATTTCCATAAGTTCCCTTTGGCCCCGTTCGTAGCGGGATGGTAGGACAAAAGATGGTGTGCAAGTTCTTATTTCAAGCACGCACATTTATCTACGGGATACATGCCTAATGTTTGATATTTGCCTATATGAGCATTGCTTTTCCGTGTGCCTTGCCCCGTGTTAGAATTTATTACATGTTCACTCTTATCCAAGCACCGCCCAACCATCCATCTCCCTAGCCTACAGTGTTTTAATTCTTTTGGTTACTACCAGTTTATTTTCGCTGTTTTACTTTCGCTGTCGCCACTATCACTATCATACCACAGTTGCTATTAATATTTTGTTGCAAGCAAGTATATTTCAGGTGCGGTTGAATTGACAACTCAACTGTCAAAGCTAATAAATACTCTTTGGCTCCCCTTGTGTTGAATCAATAAATTGGGTTAACTTACCCGCGACTACAAACGATCCCCTACAGTTGAGGGTCATCACATGTCATTAGGAGAATGATGTGATGAACACACCCAAAGTAAGAATAGCAATACGATCAAAGTCATTAAGTTTCTTTTTTGTGTGAAATAAAGTCATTAAGTTTCATTACTATGTATTTTACATATGAAGTAGCCCTAATCCTTAGACCATGACATCATGTTAATCACTAACATCGGAAGGGTTCTTTGATTCCACCAAACGTGACTATAAAGGTGTCGTTGGGTACTCTGAAAGTGTTAGTTGAGGCTCATGGATCAAGAGTGGTATTTGTCCATCCAGATGACATAGAGATATACTCCGGGCCCTCTTGGTGCTATCACATCGATACCGCTTGCAAGCATGTGACTGTGTCACATAGATGTGATACTACAGAACGAGTAAAGAGTACTTGTCGGTAACGAAATCGAACTAGGTAGTGTGGATACTAATGATCGAATCTCGGACAAGTAAAATATCGCGAGAAAAAAGGAATTGGTTACGACGTTTATGGTTCACACGATCACTAGTTTCATCGTTGAATGTGTGGGAGTCATTATGGATCTCCAGATCCCACTGATGATTATTGATCAGAGAGGTGTCTTGATCATGTCCACATTATGTTCACTAGTGATGTCTGTCTCCCAAAAGACGATAAAACTGCTATGCGAGGTCAAAAAATTATAGCTGGGCAATTGACAGGATTAAAAACGCACCGCAATGCTAACTATGCTACAAAGAAAGGAAGAGGCTCAAAAGCATGGGCAGTACGCCAAAATAAGTAGACCGAAATCCAACTACATCTACTACTAATCATCCACCTTGAGATATCTATCCAGAACATCTCTCTGGTATTAATTTGCGAGCCCCACCCAAAGTGTAAACCCAAAGCAACAGAAAACTGCATTAAAAATCACTTTGCGTAAAGTGAACAATCCTTGCAACCACGGTTACAAGCATCGTTGTTTTCCCCCTTGTGGCCACAGCACATCCCCTAGACTCATGTTTCTGTCACTTAAGTGTGTCATCGGGGGGGGCATGAACCCACAATCTAGCATAACGCTCCCTCTTGGAGTCACTACCTACTACTTGGCCAAAGCAATAAACAACAACGGAAACATGCAAGAATTACTTAGGAACAAAAATATAAAAGATAAGAACCAAATATATTACTCAATATAATCTGAACATAATCTCATAATCCATCAGATCTCAGCAAACTCAGCATAGCAACAACAGAAAATTACATATGTGCCTCGATCATGTAGGGAAGCTCACGAGGACTAAACCATGAAGAACAAAAGGGGAGGAGAAAATCACATTGCTACTGATCACAGACCCATGGTCCAAGGAAAACTAATCACGGCACATACGGAAGCGTCCATGGTGGAGGGGAAGCTCCCGAAGGTCAATCCTCTGTGACGCCCCCAAAAACAAGTCGTGTACAGTAATCATACACACAAGGTACACGATCGAGATCAGGGACTCACGGTAAGATATCACAACACAACTCTACAAATAAAATAATACAAGCTATTTTATACAAGCCATGGGCCACGAGGGCTCGAATACAACAGCTCGAGAGCACAAAGTTAGCGGAAGCAATAGTATCTGAGTACAGCCACAAGGTAGACATGATCTGCCTTAAGAAGGCTAGCACAAAAACAACAGATCGAAAAGGCGAGGCTTCCTGCCTGGGAACCTCCAAACTACTCCTGGTCAATGGGGAACTCGACATCGTAGAAGGCATCGGGGATCTCCTACTCCTGGACTCCAAGGCTCCAACGTCGACTGCAACAGCCGATCAGGCAAAACAGAAAGGGGGAAATAAATCAAGGGTGAGTATCTAGCATACTCGCGAGTCTTACGTCCTCTACTAAACATTTATGCATTAGTATCAATGGAAAGGGGAGGCTGTATATAGTGGAATGTAAGGTAGAAATCAGAATAAGGGTAAGAAGCTAGGCCTATCAAAGACTAGCATCTTCAGACGAGTCTTGCAGCATGAGGAGAGAATAGCCAACAGTTTATATAAAGCATAAAGTAACAATGCAACAGAAGTTGCTGCAGCATTGTATAATAGTAAGTCGTAATAGTTAATAATAATAATAGCATTGTATCAGACCACGATACTGCTGACGTCTGAAGAGCTTTCAGACAAACTACGACGCAGGGGAGCCCATAACTCCTTATCCCACGTGAAGGTAGTGCGTACAGACCAACGTGCCTCTCAAGTCATCCACCGAACCATTTAGCATTTTATTATTATCTCGCAGACAACCGTTATCGCTGTCTGACTAACAACACAACGGACAATGAACTGCAGCCAGGACCACCAGTACATCGGTGCCCGCTCTGTCGTCCCGTCAGAGCACGCGGTTATCAACAAGGTGAACTTTCTCCTTACCTTGTCTCGCGTTTGCTCCTGGAGGAGCTCGACTTTTCATGGTTTGGTAACTCTCGCGAGATACGAACAGGGGCCAAGCACGCCAGTAACATCGGTCGTACCCTCCCTGTCGTTCCCGACGCAATACCGCTCGCGGGCACCATTGGGTCACCCGTCTCTTACCTTTAAGGACACCAGTTGATTCGAGTGCCTACCATTAAGTGAAACCACAAGGTATCACCCTCGATGGTACACTTAAAGAGGTTCGACAGAGACATCAGCGGAATGAACTAAAGAGGTAAACCTCGTATCACCCTGGTGATGCTACGCTACCGAGCCGAGGAGAGTGAAATACGAGTCCATTCCACTCATAAGTCAAACTCGAAGCGACTCGGCACAGTCTCGCCGTTGTAGGTTCCCTAGGGCGTCTGCATTGATTCGTACCTGTTGTAGTTATAATATTTGGTAATCCGCATTCTCTCACGAGAGTGATCACAGCCCGCTATTCTGAACCTAGCTATCAAAGCGCAGGCCTCACTACTGAATATAATATATATTTATAGGCAACATAGGATAAAGGAAGGTACATCAAGGGGCGACAATGACAGGCTATGCAATTGAATAGGTAAGCAACGTAGCAGCAGCAGTAACAATGCCTAGTGCAAGAAATGTACGGAAATATAGGCGATATCTGGGGAAGAGAATGGCTCTGCTTGCCTGGAAGCTCGACGGTAGGGGTACGGTCGTCGAAGACGTAGTCGATCACAGTGGCATCGGTAGCGGTCGTCGGGACTACCGGACAATAAGAGAGGGGTGATAAACAATAAATACACAACAATAATAGCAATACAAATACAAGAAATGGCAAACGCAATGTTAACAATGTTCTAACGCAGTGCAAGGCGTAATGCTCGAAGCGGGAATTCATCCGAGGATTACTACCAGCTTCGGGTAGTGTTAGAGACATATGAAAGGCATGTGGATAGTGTGTCCGCGCTCGTTGATCCATTCTAAACAACTTTCATGTTCAGAACAATTCCATCCGGAAAGTTTTACCGGCACCGGGTAATTACCGGACAGACGATCCGGAGGGGGGAAGTCTCGGGTTCGGTATGTTAGAGGGGTGCAGTGGGTATGCGGGTAGCGTATTCTTAACGTTGGCATTTTTCTGATCAAGTTTGATGTATAAAGTTTTTTGATCCGAGTTACGATTTACAAGATATTAAATTCAAAGTTTTAAATCAATTTAAAAAGGATTATTGGAATTTCTTTTTTTAATAAAATAAAACATTATCCAAAACAGTGGCATTGACCTAGTTAAACCTGACCAGTGGGTCACACTAGTCAGCCTCTGTTTTATTAAAAATGGTTTGAATAATTCTAATAACCCAATGGACCCACATGTCATTGCCTCAATATTAATATCAGTTTTATCTTAACATATTTAGGGGTGGGGGGCCCACTGTCATTGACTGCTAGGTAAAAATGGATTAACTAACTAATTAATCATCATCATTATTATTAATATCAACATTTTCTATTCCCATTTTTTACAGGGGATGGCCCATGTGACAGTGGCACGTAGCCACCTCTTGGGCACACCGTCCTTGCCCGTGGCCACGATGGCTCACGACGGCGTGGTGAGGCCGTCCGGCGAGGGGGGCGGGCGAAGGCGAGGCGCGGGGCGTGCCGGCGGCAGCGGAGGACGCGGCGAGGGAGCGCACTTGGGTGGCGTAGCCACGGCGAGCGGCCGCGATACGCGTGGCGGCGGCCGGGAGTGCGAGTCGAGCAGCGACAGCGGCCAGTGGCAAGGGCGGGTGGGGGGCGTAGCCACGCGCGACCCGACATGCGCTTGCACGCGCAGGGCGCAACCAGGCTCAGCCGGCATGCGGCTGCGGGGCCGTGAGCGTGAGCTCGGGCGGCGGTGACAGGCGGCGTCTACAGCGACGGTCCGGCGGAGGGGAGCGGGGGAATCGGAGGCGGGGCTCACAAGGATTGTAGGGGAGAGGTCAGGGAGGCTGGATCAGTTCGGTGCGTCTCGAATCCGGCGAGGTCGTTGGTGATTCGACGGGAAGAAGCTCGAGTTCCCGCGGGCGGAGTCGAGGTCGTTGTCGTCGTCATGAAGACGTAGGGGTCCAGATTGGGGTCGAAGATGGTGTAGCAGACGTCGGCGGTCCCGCCTGGCACGGTGAGACAGAGAGGAGGGTACGGTGGCCACGGCTTTTCCAAGGGCCGGCCATGGCAGGCTCAGATAGGGGAGGAAAAATGGCGAGGGCAAGGGGGAACTAGCGGGTCTCGATCTATGGTTCGACCCCGGGGTGTGGTCTTCTTATCCCCCCTGCTACTGTAGCGACGCGAGGGGGGAGGGTCCGGCGGCGACGGTGGCCGCGTGGGTCGGGTGCCATGGGTGCCCCGGTCGGTCCCTGTAGCGTGGGAGGAAGAAACAGGGGAGGGGGAGGGTTTGGGCCCGGGTGGGCTTCACCCTGGGGCGGTAGATAGGTTTTTTTCTCTGTCTTTTTCTGTTTTCTATTATTTTCTTTTGTATTTGTTTTATCCACAAATAGAATTTTGTTAAATGTGGGACCTGTTGCATAATTAGTGTAACACCATAAAGTGCTACCACAAAAAGTTTGATGCAAGAATAAAATCATTTAATATTTCTTTTATAAATGCAACTGACAATTGGTGTTGTTTTGCTACTGGTTTGGATTGTTTGCAATATTTAGAAATTGCAATAAATGCTCAATGCAGGTTTATCATGGTCCACTGGTTTTTAGGGATTTTACAAAATTGGTTCCACAATTTTTGGACAAAGTTTTATTGTCACATGTTTCTGGAATTTTGATTGAGTTGATTTTTTTGAACAAGCCATGGGCAAGGGTGATCATCACATGCCTAATCAAGATGTCTTAGTCTTAATCAAAGTGATTACCGTTGGATTACTGTAGTGTGAAACCCCGGGTGTTACAAATCTCCACCACTACAAAGAATTCTCGTCCCAAGAATTAAAAGTAGGGCAAAGGGTAAGGTTTCGGTTTCGTATTCTAACGAATCTTCTTGTTCTTGTTGTCCTTCTCGAAGAAGTTAATCCTTCATGCTGACGTCTTCATTTCTCTGCATTAGTGCATCTCGACGGGTTGTCATCCTTCTTTCGAGGCTGCATCGTACCTACAAATAGGTTAGGGGGAAAACTTTAGGGGGGCCGGATCGGTACAAGGTTAATCGAACGAGATGGTCTAAGGGATGGGGTACAAAGTATCTCACGAGTTAAACCCAGGGAGATACATCGAGATAAACAAAAGAAGGCATGAGAAGTTTTCAAGCGGATATGCAAGCATTCAACGATGATAACGGAGGATGAAAAAAGGGGGGGGGGTCCAAAGTATCAGGCATAAGCACTGAGTCTGATATCGAACTGAATATCACAAGGTAGGTGACTCGTGAATGGCATGCGAGGTCAAGCACGAGGAACAATCCTTGGGAACGGGGATGTACAAAAGAGTCAGGTTTCGATCCTGTGGAACTGTGGCTTAGAGTGGTGGCATATTACGCGATCACGATGCAAGGATTGTCAGAGAATAGCTTGTCAGCTATGTCGGCAACAACATCGGTACCAGGAGCAGTGGAAATTGAGAACCATCTTCCTTCTCGTTAATACGAGGCGGACCAATTGGCAAAGTTCTCATCCCGGTGGTTACTGAAATGTCATCAATAATGGCAACAAGGGGTTACTGACTAGGTTGTACACCGAGGTGTTTACATAAGAATGGGATTATCACTTCTTAGGTAAGTTATATTACCAGAAAGGTTAAACAGGCCAATGGAAAGGAAATTGTGATGATATACAAGTATCATGTATATATCTTTCCCAAGGGAAAGAAAAGCAAGTTATACATGACCAAGTTTGCATTGGCAAGGAGTCAAGGGAGGTTGTCGATGATAACATAAATCATCGAGGGCAAGGATGATATTTCACACGATGAATCCAATTGACACATGGAAGAAGCCATCTAAGATTAGTCGGATAATAATCCACAAAAGGTCAGGTGGTTAGCAAGGAATCTGATGTGAGTATCGACACTCAACCAGAACGAGAAAGAATGCAAAGGCATCGCGTGATAGAAGCATCGTAATATTTCAAGGCTTAAGTACAAGGGAGTTATGATTTCCAGATCGGGAGGTGGATGTAACTATCCATACGGACTTTACCAATGACAGGGGATTGCAAGGCAATGAACACGTAGGTTCTCGGGGATTTACCGGAGAGTAATCGTCGAAATCTTCAGGTGAAGCAAGCGATCATCTTGCGTGAAGGGTGTCGGGACCCGGGGTTAGCGTATGAAAGTCCCGCTACGACATAGTCATATGGAGAGCCGAGAACCGTACCCACTTGTCTAAGCAGAAGAGGCCAAGCACAGAACGTTCTCGGAAAGCATCGTACGTGAGGGGCATCCCATCCAGGCCGGATGATCAAATGAGATGGGTCCTCATCGTCCGCACACAAGTCTAAAGATATGGGTGATGAACTCCCATATTCACAGACAAGTCGCCTCAACCATACTATCGACTATCTCATAACTCTTACATAGACTTACTCCAGCGCGATCACTTAGTCGGGGTCTAGGGCGGGCTCGATCATACCACAAAGTGTGCACGAGACAGAGTCTCGAGCAATCGCATCGCGATGCCCCAAGCTGCGCACATCTAAGGGCCACTTGGTGTATGAAAGACCACCAGCCAGATCACAACTAAGGTCTCGAAAACCCATACAAAGACATGCATGTTATAAACATACACGCAGCACACATGCCTTGTATGAACAGCAGGTATCATTGCAATTCTCTACAAAGTATACATTTTATTGATAACTCTCACAGAGTGCACACAGAGATCACAAGCATGTGATCCAACATTACAACAAACAAGCGGAAACAAAGTAGGTCTGAGTACAGACAAGTTTAACAAATGGCTTAAGAAGTCTTATTTAAACACAAGCCCTCCACGAGGGAACCAGTCTGCTGACTGGGACTACACTAGCTTGGTCTTCAGTCGTCGAGCTCGATGAAGAATCCACCTTCGGGGTCAGTGGGTTCATCTAAAACATAGAATAAGAAAACGTGAGTACAAAGTCGTACTCAACAAGACTTACGTAGGAACTATACTACTCGTGCACATGTATCAAGGTAAAGGGAGGGGGGGGGGTTCAAAAGCAGAAGTGCCAGCTTTGACTTGGCTAGTCCTGAACTACGAGTACCAGACTTGAGGTAAGAAGCGTACACGAGTCCACTACATCTCTTCAACCAATTACACCACTATGGTGCCTTCCTCGACTTCCCCACGAGAAAGCACTCCATAACACTCACGCTTATCTTGGCAAGTTTTATAAGTATCCAGTTCAAATTGTCTAATAATCAAGCTAAGCTTTCCAAGAAGTCCTTAACCGCGGATGCGCCTATTCGAATAGTTTTGTTAACCCTGCAGGGGTGTACCGTTACACACACATGATCATCAGTTACCTCCTTTGATCTCGACACCATTCAAGGGGTTTCAGCGAGGATGCTCACCACAACTGTTACCTCATAGCCAATCTAGTCCAAGAAAGCCGCCTACCTGGGTTGGCTACCACTATCGTGAACCCGGCCGGTTTACCGAAGTGGACCCATATGATGTGTGCGTGGTGCATAAGCCGGTCTTGGTTGAGCCGTTCTCTCAATTAGCAGCCAGGCCACAAACCTACCAGAACTCCGAACTACTGCGACATCTGGACATCGAAAGGGATGAGTTAATAGGTTGAGAGGGGCCAGTGAGCCCAATGTGTGGTTGTACTCTTCATCTTGGATCACCACACAAGAACTCGGACTTAGGGCGGTGTTCAATGAGACAACCCACTGTGTACTCCTACACAGCCTCTCATCGTTCACCTTGTATTAGGGTAGATTCACCAACACATTTCCACCATCATCAACATGATCACTACCATCCCGACTCACATAACAGTATCATCATTGTATCACTCTAAGCATGCAATAAGCAGTAACAATTGCAGGGGCCACATGATATCAACCAACTCCTACATTTGCTAGGATTATGGTTTGCTTACTACTGTGACAAATGATAGGTCATGCAAAGGAATGGGTTCATCTATGCCACTACTAGGGAATAGCCTTATAGTGGCGCACTGTTTTTGAGTTTAGTGGCGCATTAGGGATGCGCCACTAACTACAAGCCACTAATAAGGGCTTAGAGGTGGCGCATTCTGGATGCGCCACCCCTAAGGCCCTTAGGCGTGGCGCATCTCATAATGCGCCACCTCTAAGCTCTTAGGGGTGGCGCATTCTGGTATGCGCCACGCCTAAGGGCCTCAGGGGTGGCGCATTCGCAGTGCGCCACTAAGTCCTGACAATATGCGCCACTAAATAATTACAGAAAACAAAAAAAAAGAATTACATAAAAGAATAAAAGCATTACAGATATTTTTATTATATTACAGAAATGCAAAATACAATATAACAATGAGGCCAACAATTATTGATACAAAAGAATTGCAATATAATTTTTATTACAAAGGTTTAGAGGCCAACAAGATTCACAAGATTACATTCCATCACAAAATTACAATGAGTCCAACAATTATTGAAAACCGAAAGCTACTTTCGTCATCACTACTTGTTTGCTCTTCAACCTGCACAAAACAAAGCTTTAGAGGTCACATCCATCATACCAAAGGAGAACAAAGCAATCTAGCATCTATTCTTATCAACAACTTAAAGCAAGTCGATGAATGGTGAAAAGCATGCACATATGCATAAAAATGCATATGCAGTGACCTTTGTACACAAAGAGCACCAAGAGTATTTGACACTACCATCTAGTACACAAAGAGTACATCCAAATTACATCCAAATTACACAAAGAGTACATTCAATTAATTGTTTTGACTCGGCTCGGGGAATGGGCGGCGTCCTTCTTTCGTCATGAAAGGCCTTGTGTCACGCAGGGCCTTTAGGCGGACTTCTATCTCCCCATTGGATGGTGCAATGTTGGAGTGGAAGATCGACCCCCTCATTTGTACTTCATGACGGATGATAGTCGCCATCTGCGCTTGGATGTGAAAGAACTCCTCCTACAGATTTGCATCGGCGATTTCCGCCTTCCTTTCAGCCCACGCTCTGAGATGACTTGGCATCGTAAGGTTGCGTTGTTCCTGTACAATCGCCCTCATGTGATGAAGGGCGTAGTACGCATCCCTCACACTGCCAGCCGGCTTCTTGACGCACGGGAACTGCGTTACGTGGTTGAACACGTTCACGCCAGGCTGATTTTTCCTGAACTTGTGCTTCATGATCTTGCCTCCGGCTTTTATGTAGCCGACGAGAGCATCATCCAAAACTCTCATGATATACTTGTAATCTTTTTTGTTCACACTCCACGAGTCTAAATACACGACATGCGAGTGTTGCGGTGAAAAGCAGATGAGCACGCAGTCTTGATCCTCACTGCATAATTAAAACAATCCAAAAGGAATGTTGGAAGAGGACAATGGAAAGCTAAGAAAGCATATATGCTACGGAGGCGAGCGAATGACTTACTTGGGAGAGTAGGTCATAAGAAATGAATCTTTGTCGGCGTTCCGTAGCATGAAGTCTGTGATGTACCCCGCCGCGAGAGCCGCGTCCCCGTCGTCCATCAAGATGATTTCACGCATGTAGAAGGGGTCCAATATCGCGACGCTCGGGGTCTTATCTCTCCTGATACTCATAGAAAGGCTGAGCGAGAACAGACGGATAAGGCTATGGTCCAGCCGCTTGAGATGGTACAAATTGAAGGTCTCCGAAAACCGTAGGATTATCATATCCGCGGGGATAGTGTTGATGAAGCCCATGTTGAGTGGCACCTTGGCCATGAAAACCGGGTACGAGGGATTCTCTTCTCGAAGAAGAATCTTCTCTAATGCCATAATACTATGATGCACACTCTGCATATCCGAAGTTGCAAGGTCCAGCATGTCCTTAGGTAGCATCGCCCTACCAGCCACATGGATTTCAAACGAGAGATCCTTGGGTCTTGGTGGCCCGTCCTGAGCCCGGATCGGCATCGAAGGTTGGCTACTAGAAGTGATGCTCTTCTTTCTTTTCCGTCCCTTCTTCTTTTCTGATTTTGAGCAGTCATCGGCCTTTATCTGCTCAGTGGCCGCCTTATGGAGTGTGGACGGGCTGAGAATAGATCTTGTGGCATCTGCTTGAGGCTCGGTGAAGGCGCAAGCTGCTGGAGACATGTTCTGAGAAGCAGCGAAGAGACGCGTGGAGCAAGCAGGCTTCGCCGCAGGATCAGCTGGACCGCGAGCTTCCTCGTCATGCTGACAGGATCCTTCAGCAGGAGGCATGAATAAGTCATCAGCATCATACAAAGTATTGATGAACTGGTCGGCGCTGATATCATCATCAAGATCATCGTCTTCTTGTTGTGCTTCGATGGGATCATGTGGCGCTGACACGATGACTAGCGGTGTTGTCCTAGGTGTGGTGCCCCTTTTCCCCGCCATTAAACGCATTTGGCTCTTCGGCCATAGGCATATTTGGTTGAAACAGTCACTGAGGACTGCCGGCTCATCCTCATCGTATCCGGGGGGTTGAATGGGAGGTTCAACTCTCTCGTAGCCCGAAATCACGAGAGAGATTTGAACCCTATGCATCTCCGGTGCCATCGGCATATTGTGCATGATTCGATTTTGTGGTTGAATGATTTTACCTTTGGCAACATCCTTCAACTCGCCGTCCACGACTTGTAATAGAATGCATGGAGTGTCCTCCTGCGAAAGATATATATATATATATATATATATATATATATATATATATATATGCATGTACGGCATCAGAGAGATTCCACTAAAAAAGGCAAGGAGATGAAGTCCTCGTTTGAGTTGCAGACGCTTATAGTTACCTTGAGGGCGTCGAGGTCGGCTAGTGAAGAGACCCCGCCGATGACGGCGGGCATGCAAGAGACGGAGGGCGCGCTGCCTCCCGTGGAGTCGGTCCCCTTATTTGTGCTGCCGCCGGGTGCATTATTGTTATGCCCGGGTTGCTCGATCGTGGCCGGAGGAGTTACCATCACGTCTGGCGTCGCCGCCGTGGTGTTGGCGGCCGGAGTCACCAATACGCCGGGAGTCGGTGCGGGAGCCACCACTACGGCCGGAGTCGGGACTGCAGGCGCCGCGGGGCCCGAGTTGCTGCCGACCATGCTGGGGACTGGTATGGGCCCTTGTCCACCACGCGCTTGCCAATTCGCGAGCGACTGCATCATATCTGGAAGGAGAGTGTTCATCGTCTTCGCCACTTCGTCCTGGACAAGCTGCGGAAGCATGTTCACCTTCTCCTCCAGTCCACGAACATAAGCGGCATCTTCTTCGGTCCTTCTCGCCTTACGCCCCCTCGAACCGGACTTCTCCGCCGATTTTCCATAATATTCGGACCAATTTAGGTCCGCACCAAAGCCGACCACACGGCCGGCTGACGATGGCTTCGCCGTCACGTCGTCAACCTTCTTGACCTTGTTCAACGCCCTGTTGAAGGCGTTGTCCCACGGGCCGGCCGGCTTAACCGACGACTCCTGCGATGAGGCGATTTTCATTTCCGCTTGCTGCAAAAAGAATGTGAAACGTTAAGAAATTGTGAACTTCACTCAAGAATTCAATCGACAAGGTCGCGTGGTAAACTACTTACCACGGCAGTCGTAAAATCCTGAATCTTAGGATCGATAATTATTGTCGAGGTTGCTTTGTCCTTATAGCTCCGGGCCCTCACAAAGAATTCGGTCTGCGGATCATCTTTGTATTGCTGGAAGGGGTTAGGTATGCCCGGAGCGGCGTACTCGGCATCCTCCTTGTCCCATTTAGGCTTGGAACTTTTGTAACCACCGGCTCCGAGACGATGGTTACCTATGACCTGCGACCGCATGGCCTTGCCCTTTGCACTCGCGGCCTTGGCTTGCTCGGACTCACACCTAGCCTTGAAAAGGTTTTAGGTAGCTTCGTCGATCAACGACTCTTTCTCCTTGAGCTCCTCCCAGGTTTTGTTCTTTTCAAAAATTGCCCTCTTCACCTGGGTTTTCCAACTGGACAAGGCCTTGCTCATCTTCCTGAGGGCCCATGTGTTTACTTTGTTCCCTCTGAGTTTGGTGTTGTCGTACGGCTCCGGAAACTTGTATCGTCCGTGAAGCTTGTTGATAAGAAGCTGACAATAATGAATATTCTCACGACTCCTGAGGTTAATCGTGGTGATCGCCACGGTGTTGCGGAGGATCGCCGCGACTTGACGGCCGCACCCTTCCGAAAAACGTTCGGGCTCTTTAGGAATCCCGACGGCGGTCACAACAGTAAACTCTTGCCTGATGACGCCGACCTTGGTCGGTTTCCGATTCCTCTTCTTCGACTGGGTACCATCTGTGTTGGAGCCATCGGTCCCATCATCCTCGCCGATGTTCCTCTCGCCGTCTGTCGTACCGGCCTCCTCCTCCAAGTCATCATCCGATGAGTCGGACTCCGACTCTATCTCCTCCTCATACTCCTCCTCGCCCGGAGGTACTTCCTCTTCTCTCTGCTCCTCGACCTCCTCCTGGGAGTATTCCCAAAATTGCTTCCTTTTTGTACCCGGCTGAGAAGAAGGACCGGCGTCGGCTCCGGTCGACATGTTTGCACTAGTACAATATTAAAAAATGCAACTACTTAATTAATTAGCACAATAAATAAATGCAAATACTCTCATGTTAAGAAAAATAGCAAAGGTCATGCACGAATTCACGGAAAAATTCGGCATGACCTTTGCTCTTTTTCTTAACATGAGAGTGCCCCATTCTCAACCGAAACGGAAGTTAATCAACATTTCGGGAGAAAGGGGATAATGAGAGTCCCTGCACATAAAAAATGCCTACATGTAGGCACAACCATCACATATATAGTGTAGAACAATGCACTAAAATAGATATTCAAACATCATATATATAGGTAAATTTCATATGATAAACAATGCATTGCAAATTGGCACTTGCTTGGGTTTTTTCATATTCAGTTGAAATATCTTATAACTAAGTCATTCAGTTCCAGCATGATGGATGGATGGATGGATGGTAAATCACCCTACTCATGTTGCCAAGATATAAATACATACTCATACCCTGGCACTACAGAAAACCACATGGCTTATTCTCATCATGAGGCAAAACAAAAATAATCCCAAATGAACCACAAACACCAACGATGACACAATAATAACAGTAGTATGAAATGATGCAACGCGCAACGAATATCATGTGTGCATCTTATTGAGCACACGGAAAACAAGATCTTTGCCGAGTGCATAGAGAAAATTGCTCGGCAAAACTATTACACTCGGTGAAGCATCACCTTTATCAAGCACCACGTGGGCGGGACACGGGCACTAACTTGAAGCTTAGTGGTTATTCAATTCTAATTTTTCTAAATCAGCCAGAGAAGCACAAAACCTGACAAGGTGGCATGATATGACATCTAGAGGTGTGATTAATTTTGAGAGTGTTTTTCAAAAGTTTTCACATAGTTTTCTTACAAACTAGGCCATCATTCAGCAACAAACTAGGTTTCGAGAAGGAATGAATCAGGTTTGCATTTGAAGTGACCGCTGATTCATTCGTTGACTTTAAAACTTTATCAACATTAAACGCACACCATTACATGTTTCATGTTCAAAAAAAAAATCAGTTCTCTTTTCCTATATTTAGGCCATGCATTTCTTGTGATTTATGAATTTAATTTTATATAAATGGATTGAAAAAGCAAGGATGTAGAACAGGGTCATATAAATGGATTGAAAAATCATATAAATGGATATAAATGGATTGAAAATGGATTGAAAACTACAATCTGTAAACATTTGCCCCTACAAGCATTAACACAAGCACCTATCAAGCAAAATCCTTCCACATATAAACTTGAACATGCACTGAAAAGATCATGCAGCAGGTACTCATCAAGAAACAATCATCATTATATTCTCGCAATATGAAATCCACATCAAGTACTCATCCAATACAAAGATCAGGACAAAATTGAACAAACAGAGGATGCGAGAGTAAGGTGGGAGGGGGGATGAGGGAAGAGGGAGGAAGGAGGTAGGAGTGGTGGCTACCTGCCTATGGACTGCTCGCCGGCGTAGCTCCGGGCGGTGGCGTTGCTGGGCGGGAGCGGCAGCTCCAGGGAGGGAGGCGCGGCTGCTCCACCAGGGAGGCGCTGGGGACGGACTCTGGTGGTTCGATCGGGGAGGGGGCGGCGAGGGCGGCAGATCCGGTGGCGGCGAGGGCGGTGGACGGAGAGGGGGGCTCGAACGACGGGGGGCGGCTCCGGTGGCGGTCGACGGCGAGGAGATTGCGCTGGGAGAGATGGTGTATATGTAGGTGGTTATTTTTTAATTATACATGCCTTGTCACATTATGACTGAATATTCTTCTTTTTGGAGTATATGTAGGTGGTTATAATTTGCCTTGTCACATGCCTTGTCACATGCCTTGTCACATTATGAATGAACTTAGTGCCGTAACAATTACGATGAAAACACAAACCCCTGATGGTTATAATATGTAGGTGGAGTCATGAAGTGGATGCAAACAAGGAAAATCTTTAACAAAATACTAGGTGTAATGTGAGAGGGGAGCAAGCACAAGCAGCAAAACCAACAAACAACAGCAAAGTGCATATTAAATCCATGCATACACAAAGTGATCATGAATTACAAAATATTTTTCTTAAATTTGGAGCTAGCTATCTAGCTATCGTTTCCTCACGATCTTCTTCTTGCCCTTCTTTGTCGTGGTTGAATAATTTAGGCCCGGGACGCCTTCACTTTTCCTCTTGAACGGGAGGAGACCTTTCTTCGGTAGGGTTGTGGTGTATGTATCCTGAGCGGCGTAGTCATCCTCCATCTTCGGGTCGCCGTACTTGTCAAAGTCTTGCTCGTTGACGACTCCATCCATTCCGATGATGTTTCTTTTGCCTCTCCTCACTACAACGCGGCTCGGCTTTGATGGGTCGGTAATGAAGAAGCATTGGTCCACTTGGCTAGCCAGTACCCATGGCTCATTTTTCGCGGTGACGTTTGCGCCCGTAGACTTGGATTTGGCTTCGGGTATAACCATGGTGGTGAAGTACCGGTCTTCTTTTACGAAGCTCTTGGCCCATCTCACACGGAACATCGGCACTTTCTCTCCACAGTAGTCGAGCTCCCATATGTCCTCGATCCTTCCATAGAATCTTTCCTTGACGTCATCGGTGTAGAATATCCCCGTTACCCCTGAGTTCTGGTAATCGCAGTTATTGTCCTTTTCCTTCGTGTAAAATGTGTAGCCGTTGATATCATACGCTTGATAGGTCATCAGGTTGCGTGCGGCACCCTGTGACAAGGTGAATATCATCTTTTCGTCCTCGGAAGCGTTCCTTCGCGGGGGATTAGCACGAAGCTCGTCCCTGAACCAAGTCATGAAACCGGAGTTGTGCTCTTTGATTAGCCGTGGATCTCGGTCCGTTATCTGCAGGCCCTGGTCACTGTACTTATTCCTGATTAAATCCTTGTGCTTTACTATCCAAGGATCGACCAGCTGGATGTGTTGTAGCGCGACTAGGCTTGCTCTTTCAAAGTCGATGTCTCGACCGTCAAAGTTGACATGCATTGCGCGGCTTCCCACGTGGTGACCACACCCATCGGTCCTGCCAAAGTGCTTGTTGACGGCCAGACCAACAGGGAAATCGGTGTTGAGATAATTCGTGCAAAAAGAGATGCACTCTTCGGTTAGAAAGCCCTTCGCTATGCTTGCATCTGGACGGGACCTGTTACGAACGTATTTTTGATGTGCCCATTCATCCTTTCGAACGGCATCATGCTGCGCAGAAACGCAGGCCCGAGTTGGACGATATCCTCCACGACGTGGATCAGCAGATGCACCATAATGTCGAAGAACGCGGGCGGGAAATAGATCTCAAGCTCGCATAGTATGAGCACGATCTCCTCCTGTAGCCTTTTGAGTTGCGTAGCGCAAATCGACTTCCGGGAGATGACGTCAAAAAAGTTGCAAAGGCCAAACAACGTTTTACGGACGTGCTCGTCCATTATCCCTCGCATCGCAACCGGGAGAATCTGCGTCATCAGCACGAAACAGTCGTGAGATTTCATCCCGCTGAAACGCTGCTTCGCCTCGTCTAGGTATCTGCTTATCTTCCCCGCGTAGCCGTTCGGAAATTTTACTCCTATGAGGCAGTGGATAAACCGCTTGATCTCCTCCTCGCACAGAGTGAAGCATGCCGGGGGGCAGTGATCAATACCGGTCTTCTTCTTGGTCGTCCTTTTTCGTTTGCGAGAGTTTTGCGTTTCCGTATCCTCTTCCTCCTTCGGCTCATCATCGTCGTCACTAGGGGGGTGAAGTTCCCTCCTGATGCCCATAAATTTCAAGTCATTCCTTGCTTTTGGCCCGTCCTTGGTCTTCTCCGGCATGTTGAGCAGCGTGCCAAACAAGCTCTCGCACACGTTCTTTGTGATATGCATTAGATCAAGGCTATGAGGACTGCGGAGTAGACTCCAGTATTGAAAATCCCATAAAACAGACCTCGCTTTCCATACCCTCATCAACGGCTGAGTCTTCTTTTTTTTATTTCCCGGCGCGGGGCACTCTTTCCAAGTTTTCAGCAAGTTGTCGATTTCTTTGCCGCTCCTTCGAGCTGGGGGTGCTCGGAGCTCCTCGCTTCCATCGAACAGATGTCCCTGTTTTCTCCACGCGTGTTTCTTGGGAAGCCACCTCCGAGACCCCTGGAACACGGTTTTTGAAGATCCAGGATCTTTTGGTAGCTGGCGGTACGTTGTATTATCCATGCACCTAACGCATGCACAGAATCTTTGGACCACCTGCCCTGAGAAATATCCGTATCCGAGATAGTCGTGCACCGTCGTGATCACCGCGGCTTTCATTGGGAAATATTCTTTTGCCGCGGCGTCCCACGTATTGACTCCGTCTTTCCATAACGTTTCTAGCTCCTCTTTCAACAGCTGCAGATATAGATTGAGGTCCGTACCTGGTTGTTTCGGCCCTTGAACTAGCATACACATTGTTATGTACTTTTTCTTCATGCACTTCCAGGGGGGAAGGTTGTATATGCATACAAACACGGGCCAGGTACTGTGTGTGCTTCTCTGGCCGCCAAACGGATTGACTCCATCGGCGCTCACACCAATCCTGAGGTTCCTTGGTTCTTTCCCAAAATCTGGGTATTCGAGGTCCAACGCAGTCCATTGGCTACCATCTGAAGGGTGCCTCAGCATGTCCTCCTTTTCCGGATCCGGGTTCGGGTCATCCTCTTTTAGCTTCTTTCTATCCGCGTGCCAGGTCATGAGCTTTGCTTCCTCGGGATCTACGAAATACCTCTGCAGACGAGGAGTGATCGGAAAGTACCATACCACTTTTCTAGGAACTTTCTTCCCTCTCTTGTATCGACTAACACCGCACACCGAACATGTGGTTTTATCTTCGTCCTCACCCCGATAGATCATGCAATCATTTATGCAGACGTGGTATTTAACGTGCGGAAGATCGAGAGGGCAAAGGACTTTCTTGGCCTCAGCGATACTAGTTGGGCACGTGTTGCCCTTCGGAAGACGATCGTGCCAGAATGCCATGTTATCATCGAAGCTTTCGTCGGTCCATTTGTGTTTTGCCTTCATCTCCATAGCCCCAAGTGTTACATTCAAGCGGGTATCCTCGTCGTTGCATCCTTCGTACAACTTCGTAATCGCGTCTTTCTCGAGTTGCGCCATCTTGGATTTCTCTCTAGCTGCACCTCTTGCGTTCAACGCCTCTTTGACAAGCAGCTCTTGAACATGAGGGTCCCGCACCCAGCTTGAATCATCATGTCCGACATCTTGATCTTCATGTCCGGCATCTTGATCTACATGATCCGCCTCGGCATCTTCTTCATGATCATGTACGGGATGCTCTTCGTCATCTCGCCCGCCGCTGTTTTCTGGTTGCCCTTCCTCATTTACTGGCGCCCCACCATTGACGTCCTCCTCCTCACCAGCTTCATCACTTATCCATCGTGTGTAGCCATCCATCAAACCATTACGCTTCAGGTGTCTTTGCAATATTCCGGAATCAGGCTCGGTCACGCACTGCAGTTTTCATCTCCGACACGGACATCTTATATCCGACCTATTATTCCTTAGCATGTCGTTTGTCGCACATTGCATCCACCTAGCCACGGTGATATCGCTCAACATCTCGCGGACCATGGTCGATCACCTGCGTGCACGGAGAGAGCAACACAATTATATATCACAGTCGTCGCCGGAAAAATTCGGCATGACCTTCCCTAATAATGCATGGGAGCATGCGGAGAGTGCGCTAGAAATTTGCCAAAACGGAAATGAATCGACATTTCGGCAAAACATTTTCCACTCAAGATACACATATACATCAAACCACCATAAGCTTCACACATACATCAAACCACCACAAGCTTCACATATACATCAAACCAAAGATTCACATATACAACAAACCCCAAGCTAATAAAGGCAAGTATATGGGTCATAAATGGAACAAAAGAGTTTGGGAGGAGGTTCACTTACTTCAATATGAAACAAAATAGATGTAATGCCAAGTATCGATGGATAAATGGAAGAAATGAGGTGGGGAGGAGGAGAAAAACGAATAGATCTAGGGTGAGAAGAGTGGATCTAGTTTGAGAATTGTGTGGAGTGAATGAGAGGTGGTAGGTGGGGTGGAGTAGATAAGGGAAGCTCTAGGCATTTAGTGGCGCATATAGGAAGTCAGTGGTGGCGCATCTGTGCAATGCGCCACCCCTAAGCTCTTATGGGTGGCGCATTACCACAATGCGCCACCCCTAAGGACCTTATGGGTGGCGCATATACAGAATGCGCCACCCCTAAGCTATTAGGGGTGGCGCATTCTGTATGTGCGCCACCTATAAGGTCCTTAGGGGTGGCGCATACTGCTAGATGCGCCACGTATAAGATCATCCAGGCTGGCCCACTCTTAGGGGTAGCGCACTGGAATATAATGCGCCACCCATAAGGTCTTATGGGTGGCGCATTATTTTCCAGTGCGCCACCCATAACAGGTGGTGGCGCATCGCTTTCCATATGCGCCACTAATAGGCTTTCCATGTATAGCTATTTCCCTAGTAGTGTGCGGTAGAAACGTAGCATGATAATCATCCTATACAATGCATAAGAGAGACATGAGAGGGAAGTGGGATTTTATCGACATGATCAATGGGGGTTTGCTTGCGTTGCTGACGAGGTTCAGGTTCAGGGTCTTCAACGAAGGGGGCATCCTCCTGTTCCGGTTCCACTTCTACTCGACAAACAACAAATAAGGAAGCAATATAAATACAATGCACAAACACATGGATGAAGGTTGGAACTTGATGTACATGCTTATGATGTGTGAGGAAATTCCATTTAAATGGAGTGTAT
This sequence comes from Bromus sterilis, assembly GCA_950022295.1. Classification (NCBI taxonomy): domain Eukaryota; kingdom Viridiplantae; phylum Streptophyta; class Magnoliopsida; order Poales; family Poaceae; genus Bromus; species Bromus sterilis. The sequence continues at coordinate 117,295,989 of OX465599.1, forward strand.
TGCAAATGAATTGCAAATTCAAACTCCAATTTGAATTTAAAAGGAATCCATATGCATTGTTCTCTCTGTTACCCCATTTTAAAATGGTCAAACATGAAAACAAAGTGCATATTCAGAATCCTTGCATTTTTCTGATAATTTTACATATATTATATGTTTCATTTGGAGTTAAAATGAATTAGTTATGAATTTCCAAAGTTTAATTCATTTTCTGGAATTGATTTAAATCAAATAAACATTTACTGCGTCACTGTGATGTCATGCTGGCGTCAGGGGGGGTTTTGACCAGGGGGTCCCACATGTAAGTGTCTCATGTGTTAATTAAAACGTTTAGATTAGTTTTAACTTAACCCAGAGGTTAATTAGGGCCTAGGGCCCACATGTCAGTCTCACAGGGGGGGATTAGTGGCTAATCCACTTGCCCACGTGGACCTCACCATCGGCGCAATTCCGGCGACCTCCCGAGACGGTGGTGTCCGCGTAGACGGCGAATCCGAGCACCAAATCGAGCGTTGTAATCTCCTGATCAAAGCCCTTTGCGTTGCGCGTCGAAAGGGACCAACTACAAGTGCTGGGGTGCTCTGTACGCTCGCCGACGGAGCTACGGCTGCGAGCTGTATTTCGCTACAACGCGCGAAATGAAGCGGGGCTAGACTGGTTCGAAGCAGTGGAGCACGGGGAACGCGATGGACAAGATGGCGTCGACGCTTGCTTAACGGAGACTCGCCGTCGACGAGCACGGCGGCGCTGCACCTCGGCCCTCATAGCAGAACACGGAGGAGAAAGGGATTTGGGGCGCGAGCAAGGGGTTTCGGACCGCAAGCTCACCTGGAGTTCAACGGCAGTGACAGCGGCTCCGACGGCGGCTCGAGCTCAAATTCGTCGGCTATGGAGGCGCCCTGCTCGCCATCTTCTACAGATCGACGTAGCGCTCGAAGGGGATCACGGGGGACAGCTCGGTGAAGGCCCTCGTCGTCGTTGGCTGCGTGTGCTCGGCATCGCGCTCCGGCGAAGCGGCGGTTCGTCTTTGAATCCGGCGAGAGAGGAGGGGAAGCTGGCGTTTGAGAGGGGGAGATGGATCAGGACGCAGCTGGGCGTCTTCGTGGCGTGATAAGGATGCCTGGGAGGCCTCCAGGCAGGCTGGTGGCGTGGCGGCCGCGGCATGCCCGCCACCGAGGAGCTTGCCGCCGCCGGGCAAGACGGCAAGGGGGCCAGCAGGCCTGGGCTGCAGTGAGGTAAGTTGGGCTGAGGGGGCCCAGGTAAGTGGGCCAATTTCCCTTTTCCTTTTTCTTTCTGTTTTTCTTTTGACAATTGTTTTTGGCTCTGCTAATTAAATAGCAAACCAATTTATAAAATGCTTAAACTTTTTATATGGCCTTATAATAATATATACTAGCCACTTGCAAAGTTTTGCACTTTTTAAAATTCAAAACATTTGAATTTTAAATCAAATAGGGGTTTTTGATTAATTCCAAGGTCCTGTTTGAATATTTGAAAAATCCATAAGCATGGGGTGGGTCCCACATGACTTGATATGTGATCACACTCATTTATAAGACTTTTCAAAAATCAAACATGAATTTTTGGAGAAGATTTATTTTTGGCCTTTTGAATTAATTCATCTTGGGGGTGTTCCTTCTCCCATTTGAGTTTGAATTTGATTTCAATTGATTTCTTTTGAAATTTTTAACATGATGCAAAGTGACTTGCTGACCCTAGCACATACCTAACTTGGGGTTGTGACAACTTGCCCCCACTCAAAAGAATCTCGTCCCGAGATTCAGAAGTCTGCGGGAGGAAGGAGGGATACTCGGCACGGAGACGGTCTTCTCTTTCCCACGTGGCTTCTCTCTCAGAGTGGTGTGACCAAAGCACTTTCAGAAACTTAATCTTCTGACGACGAGTGACACGCTCTCCGGAATCAAGAATACGAACGGGGTATTCTCTATAAGAAAGGTCATCTTGGAGATCACGCGTTTCATGGTCGACTTCGCGGATGGGGTCCTTGAAGCAACGCCTGAGTTGTGACACATGGAATACATCATGTACTCGGGAAAGGTGCGGGGGTAGTTCAAGTTGGTAGGCAACTTATCCACGTTTAGAAAGAATGCGGAAAGGTCCGATGTAACGTGGGGCCAACTTTCCTTTGATACCGAAACTCCCTTCAGAGGAATAACCCGAAGGTAAGCCTTCTCATCCAGATTGTAGCTCTCTCGCCTATGATGACGATCATAGTAGCTTTTCTGACGAGACTAGGCTGCTTTCAATTTATCACGAACAATGCGAACTTTGTCTTCTGCTTCCTTGATCATATCCGGTCCAAAGAATTGTCTTTCACCGGTTTATGACCAGTTTAGGGGTGTTCGACATCGTCGTCCATATAAGAGTTCAAAAGGAGCCATGTTCAGACTAGATTGGAAACTATTGTTATAGGAAAATTCGGCGAATGGAAGAGACTTCTCCCAATCCTTTCCGAATGAGATAACACAAGATCTGAGCATGCCTTCAAGAATTTGGTTAACCCTTTCGACTTGACCACTAGACTGAGGATGGAAAGCTGTACTAAAGGAGAGATGAGTTCCCATAGCATTCTGAAAGCTTCCCCAAAATCTAGAGGTGAAAAGGCTACCACGATCAGAATTGATTTCCAAAGGAACAACATGAAGAGACACAATTCTAGAGACGTACAAGTCCGCTAACTGGCTAGCGGTTATAGACTCGCGAACGGGCAGGAAGTGAGCAACTTTGGAAAGCCTATCTATGACAACGAAGATGGCATCATTTCCTTTCTGGGTTTTTGGAAAGCCGGTGATGAAGTCCATACCGACTTTGTCCCATTTTCACTCTGGAATAGGCAAAGGTTGAAGTGTACCAGAAGGTCTTTGATGTTCTGCCTTAATGCGACGACAAACATCACATTCGGCAACGAATCGAGCAATGTCTCTCTTCATCCTAGTCCACCAAAATCTCTGGCGTAGATCTCGGTACATTTTTTTGCTACCGGGATGAATCGAGAGGGGTATGTCATGGGCTTCCTTGAGGATGACTTGCCTTAGTCCCTATTTTTAGGTATGTCCGGGAAGTCATGAACCACCGGAATATCTTCAAGGTCGGAAAGGGGAAGTACATTCAAAGAATGCACTTGGGTTCTTGTTCTGGGTGAGGTGTAGTTAACTGTCTTGCCTGAAGGGTGGGTGAGTTTCACTGATTTACCTTTGCAATCAAGGTAGGCATTCTGCCTTGATAGCCAATCCATGCCGAGGATTACATCGATGTCTGAAGACTTGAGGGCTATGAGTGAAGCAAGGAATACTAAACCCTCAATTGCAATTTGATGACCATGGCTTACTTTATTAGTTTGCCATCTTGACCCTGGAGTTTGAATAATCATTGGGGTGGACAATTCAACAAAAGATAACTCATGACGAAGTGCATAACTTTCCGACATGAATGAATGAGATGCTCCTGGGTCGAAAAGAACGGAAGTAGGAACATAATTGACTGGGAGCGTACCAAGAATGACGTCAGTGGTGTTGTCAGTCTCTTCGGCGGCAATCTGATTCACACGTCCATGAGTGGTGGGAGGAGCGGGTTTGGTGGTGTAGACCTTCGGGGGTGGCTTGCCACGACCATTGTTGTTACCTCCGGCACGGGGTGGAGCATTCTGATTCTGGAGCTGGTTCTGGGGACACTCGCGGGAGTAGTGGCCTGCCTGACCACACTTGTAGCAGGCTCCAAAGACAATGCGTGGAGCTGGGTTGTTCGGTGGAGCTGGGTGGAACGAAGCTAGTGGACAAGGCGCCACATAGGATGGCCTCGGTGGGTTGTTCTGGCGAAACATACTGTTGGGGATCCAGATCTTGCGCTTCTGAGAGCCTGAACTGGATGAACCATCATCTCTAGGGTGTTTGCGGAAGTCATTGGGGGTGTTCATGTCCTCTGCCTTGATGGCCTTGTTGACAAGGACCTGGAAGGTGGCAAAGTCATGTAGGTTGAGCTCACGACGGAGTCCAGAATTGAGTCCATCATGGAACCTCTCTTGCTTCTTGGCGTCGGTGGATACCTCTTCAGTAGCATAACGAGCCAGTCGGTTGAACTCACGACTAAACTCGTCAACAATCCTCCTGCCTTGGGTGAGGTTGCAGAACTCCTCACGCTTGCGGTCCATAAGACCCTTTGGAATGTGGTGCTCACAGAATGAAGTGGAGAACTCATCCCAAGTTGTGGGCGGTCCAACGGGACGCATGTTCAGGAAATTCTCCCACCAAGAGCTAGCTGCACCCTCGAGGTGGTAGGTGGCATAGAGGACCCTATCACCATCTGCAACATGGCCTTCCTGGAGCTTCCTCTCGATGCTGCGAAGCCAGTCATCGGCGTCAAGGGGCTCGGTGGAGTAGCTGAAAACCGGGGGATGAAGCTGGATGAAGTCGTTCAAAGACACCAACTCGTTGCGCTGCTGAGTGGTGTTGCGGGCAATGACCTCCAGCAACTGGTGAGAGTCTCGGCGGTTCCTCTCAACCTCCATCAGAACCTGAGCCATCGTGGGTGGGGGTGGAAGATTGCCTTCCTCTGGATCATTCCCAAGACCATGGGCACGACCAAGCTGGCCACGAGTTCCTTGAGACATCATGAAGGTGAAAACCAAAGTCAAACAGAGTTGATTGGAAGAGTCTAAACAAGGTATTGAAGGTACTGGAAGAATCACAGAGCAAAGGAAGTAATCATCTTGACAACATGGTGATAAAAGCATACAAGCCATATATTCACAAGCTGTCATACAAACCATACATCGTTTTAGTACAAGCGCCAAGCTAATACAAACGTGATGAAGATGATACATCCTTCAGAGGCACTCTGACTTCCTATACATTATTTATCTAAGCCTATGGAACTTAGAACACCTTGCGTACAATATACTAAGATACTACTACATCCTCACTAAAGCAAGACCACAGGCGGTCTCACTCATCTCCATCTCCATAGTAGTCCTCGTAAAATTTACCCGCGTAACCCGGTAGCTGAAGGTGACCATCGGAAAACACGGAGGCCTGTGGACCCTGATATCCATTTGGGCAAGGATGGGGCCTAGGTCCAGCGTAGGGTGGAAGCAGAGGACCACGGGGTGGAAAAATGCCTCCAATCTCGGGCCAAGCAACTCAAGAAGGCATCTGTGTCCTGACTGGGTAGATAGCATCATACTCCACTGATCCAACACTCACAAAAGGAGCCAGGAGTGTAAGTGCTCGATACAGATGAACACGGGTGGCGTGAAGCTCAAAACGAAGGGCACGTGCATCACGATCTCTATCACAAGCATGCCGAGCAGTGATCTGAAGCAAAGGATCCTCCAAAGTGTGATCTGTGTACAGTCCAGTGTAATACCCCTCTTCTCCTGGAAGTGCAGCAGGGATATAGCGGAAAGATGTGCCTCCAAGCATAGCGTGCTCCTCTCTCAGCAGGGTAATACATGAGTATGCAACATCCTGCAAAACCATGTTCTCAGTCATGCCAATGCCATGTCCAAAGTGGATAGGCTGAGTGACTCCAATGTGGTGCGGGTAGATCCTGGAGTTGCAGTGGAACTGGGTCTGGTTGAAGTCAAGGAACTGCTCCTCAACTGTGTAGTCAGGATACCATCGATAGCCAATGAAGGACATCATCTCGGTGAGCATGGCTGGATGCCCACGCACATCGAGGCACCTGGTCAGACGAACAATCTGCCGAGGGGGAAGATCCGCCATCTGAAACAAAAAGAAGGAGTTTGCAAATGCATCAGATTATGAAGAAACTTGGAATGACTCGGGCAGCATAACGGCTGTAAGTGCAAGAAAAGACAATTTCTTACAACATGAAAACAACACTTACATACGATGTAAGAAATCAGGCAGCACAACAACTCTAGCAAACCGAACACAACTTTCCTACGACTACAAGGAAGCAAACAACGAGATGTTCTAGTAAGACATAGATGAGCCTAGTCCTATCTTCCCGTAGAACAAGATGAGGGTGACTCAGAACTCAGAACGATGAGGGTAAGGATAAAAAGAAGCCTTACGTTGTTCCCTTATATACCCAGAGTAACTATATAACTATAGCAAGCTAGACTCGACTTCGTCCAAGGCTGATAATCTTACAGTCAGTCCTGCTCTGATACCAAGTCTGCTGGGACCCGGGGTTAGCGTATGCAAGTCCCGCTACGACATAGTCATATGGAGAGCCGAGAACCGTAGCCACTTGTCTAAGCAGACAAGGCCAAGCACAGAACATTCTCGGAAAGCATCATATGTGAGGGGCATCTCATCCAGGCCGGATGATCAACTGAGATGGGTCCTCATAGTCCGCACACAAGTCTAAAGATATCGGTGATGAACTCCCATATTCACAGACAAGTCGTCTCAACCATACTATCGACTATCTCATAACTCTTACATAGACTTACTCCAGCGCGATCACTTAGTCGGGGTCTAGGGAGGGCTCGATCATACCGCAAAGTGTGCACGAGACAGAGTCTCGAGCAATCGCATTGCGATGCCCCAAGCTGCGCACATCTAAGGGCCACTTGGTGTATGAATAACCGCCAGCCAGATCACAACTAAGGTCTCAAAAACCCATACAAAGACATGCATGTTATAAACATACACGCAACACACATGCCTTGTATGAACAGCAGGTATCATTGCAATTCTCTACAAAGTATACATTTTATTGATAACTCTCACAGAGTGCACACAGAGATCACAAGCATGTGATCCAACATTACAACAAACAAGCAGAAACAAAGTAGGTCTGAGTACAAACAAGTTTAACAAATGGATTAAGAAGCCTTATTTAAACACAAGCCCTCCACGAGGGAACCAGTCTGCTGACTGGGACTACCCTAGCTTGGTCTTCAGTCGTCGAGCTCGATGAAGAATCCACCTTCGCGGTCAGTGGGTGCATCTAAAACATAGAATAAGAAAACGTGAGTACAAATTCGTACTCAGCAAGACTTACGTAGGAACTATACTACTCATGCACATGTATCAAGGTAAAGGGAGGGGGGGTTCAAAAGCAGAAGTGCCAGCTTTGACTTGGCTAATCCTGAACTACGAGTACCAGACTTGAGGTAAGAAGCGTACATGAGTCCACTACATCTCTTCAACCAATTACACCACTATGGTGCCTTCCTCGACTTCCCCACGAGAAAGCACGCCATATCACTCATGCTTATCTTGGCAAGTTTTATAAGTATCCAGTTCAAATTGTCTAATAATCAAGCTAAGCTTTCCAAGCAGTCCTTCACCGCGGACGCGCCTATTCGAATAGTTTTGTTAACCCTGCAGGGGTGTACCGCTACACACACATGATCATCAGTTACCGCCTTTGATCTCGACACCATTCAAGGGGTTTCAGCGAGGATGCTCACCACAACTGTTACCTCATAGCCAATCTAGTCCAAGAAAGCCGCCTACCTGGGTTGGCTACCACTATCGTGAACCCGGCCGGTTTACCGAAGTGGACCCAGATGATGTGTGCGTGGTGCATAAGCCGGTCTCGGTTGAGCCGTTCTCTCACTTAGCAGCCAGGCCACAAACCTACCAGAACTCCGAACTACTGCGACATCTGGACATCGAAAGGATGAGTTAATAGGTTGAGAGGGGCCAGTGAGCCCAATGTGTGGTTGTACTATTCATTTTGGATCACCACACAAGAACTCGGACTTAGGGCGGTGTTCAACGAGACAACCCACTGTGTACTCCTATACAACCTCTCATCGTTCACCTTGTATTAGGGTAGATTCACCAACACATTTCCACCATCATAACATGATCACTACCATCCCGACTCACATAACAGTATCATCATTGTATCACTCTAAGCATGCAATAAGCAGTAACAATTGCAGGGGCCACATGATATCAACCAACTCCTACATTTGCTAGGATTGTGGTTTGCTTACTACTATGACAACTGATAGGTCATGCAAAGGAATGGGTTCATCTATGCGGTAGAAACGTAGCATGGTAATCATCCTATACAATGCATAAGCGAGACATGAGAGGGAAGTGGGATTTTATCGACATGATAAATGGGGGTTTGCTTGCCTTGCTGACGAGGTTCAGGTTCAGGGTCTTCAAAGAAGGGGGCAGCCTCCTATTCCGGTTCCACTTCTACTTGACAAACAACAAACAAGGAAGCAATATAAATACAATGTACAAACACATGGATGAAGGTTGGAACTTGATGTACATGCTTCTGATGTGTGAGGCAATTCCATTTAAATGGAGTGTATTGCAAATGAATTGCAAATTCAAACTCCAATTTGAATTTAAAAGGAATCCATATGCATTGTTCTCTCTGTTACCCCATTTTAAAATGGTCAAACATGAAAAAAAGTGCATATTCAGAATCCTTGCATTTTTTGGATAATTTTACATATATTATATGTTTAATTTGGAGTTAAAATGAATTATTTATGAATTTCCAAAGTTTAATTCATTTTCTGGAATTGATTTAAATCAAATAAACATTTACTGCGTCACTGTGATGTCATGCCGGCGTCAGGGGGGGTTCTGACCAGGGGGTCCCACCTGTAAGTGTCTCATGTGTTAATTAAAACATTTAGTTTAGTTTTAACTTAACCCAGAGGTTAATTAGGGCCTAGGGCCCACAGGTCAGTCTCACAAGGGGGGGGGATTAGAGGCTAATCCACTTGCCCACGTGGACCTTGCCGCCCGCGCAACTCTGGCGACCTCCCGAGACGGCGGCGTCCGCGTAGACGGCGAATTCGAGCACCAAATCGAGCGCTGTAACCTCCAGATCAAAGCCCTTTGTGTTGCGCGTCGAAAGGGACCAACTCCAAGTGCTGGGGTGCTCTGTATGCTCGCCGGCGTCGAGCTTTGCGACGACGGAGCTACGGTTGCGATCTGGATTTCACTACAAGGCGCGAAATGAAGCGGGGCAGGCTGGTTCGAAGCAGTGGAGCACAGGGAACGCGATGGACAAGATGGCATCGACGCTTGCTTAACGGAGACTCGTCGTCGACGAGCACGGCGGCGCTGCACCTCGACCCTCATGGAAGAACACGGAGGAGAAAGGGATTTGGGGCGTGAGCAAGGGGTTTCGGACCGCAAGCTCACCGGGAGTTCAACGACGGTGACGGCTTGAGCTGGGAGGGCTTGACGACGAGTCAATCGTCGTCAATCTCCTTCGGCTCCAGCGGCGGCTCGAGCTCAAATTCGTCGGCTATGGAGGCGCCCTGCTCGCCATCTTCTGGAGATCGGCGTAGCGCTCGAAGGGGAACACGGGGGACAGATCGGTGAAGGCCCTCGTCGTCGTTGGCTGCGTGTGCTCGGCGTCGCGCTCCGGCGAAGCTTCGGTTCGTCTTCGAATCCGGTGAGAGTGGAGGGGAAGCTAGCGTTTGAGAGGGGGAGTTGGATCAGGATGCAGCTGGGCGTCTTCGTGGCGTGATAAGGATGCCTGGGAGGCCTCCAGGCAGGCTGGTGGCGTGGCGGCCGCGGCATGCCCGCCACCTAGGAGCTTGCCGCCGCTGGGCAAAACGACAAGGGGGCCAGCAGGCCTGGGCTGCAGTGCGGTAAGTTGGGCCGAGGGGGCCCAGGTAAGTGGGCCACTTTCCCTTTTCCTTTTTCTTTCTGTTTTTCTTCTGGCATTTGTTTTTGGCTCTGCTAATTAAATAGCAAACCAATTTATAAAATGCTTAAACTTTTTATATGGCCTTATAATAATATATACTAGCCATTTGCAAAGTTTGGCACTTTTTAAAATTCAAAACATTTGAATTTTAAATCAAATAGGGGGTTTTTGATCAATTCCAAGGTCCTGTTTGAATATTTGAAAAATCAATGAGCATGGGGTGGGTCCCACATCACTTGATATGTGATCACACTCATTTATAAGACTTTACAAAAATCAAACATGAATTTTTGGAGAAGATTTATTTCTGGCCTTTTGAATTAATTCATCTGGGGGGTGTACCTTCTCCCATTTGAGTTTGAATTTGATTTCCATTGATTGAAATTTTTAACATGATGCAAAGTGACTTGCTAACCCTAGCACATACCTAACTTGGGGTTGTGACAAAGGGGCTCTCCGGGTAGATGTGACCACGAGATCCTAATGTCAGAGTTAGAAAAATCTTTACCCCGAAAGAGAAGAGAGATCAGAGTCCAATAGTAAAGGTACGGAGTAAAAGATCCTAATACCACCCAGTTTTTGCGACATGGGCCAATAAGCCACACATTAGTGTTAGTAAAATTAGTTTTGCAAAGACTAGACTCAACTTCGAACAAGGAGTTGGAAGGGTGTGTCCTATAGGCAGTCGACTCTGATACCAACTTGTGATGCCCCCAAAATTAAGTCGTGTACAGTAATCATACACACAAGGTACACGATCGAGATCAGGGACTCACGGTAAATATCACAACACAACTCTAAAAATAAAATAATACAAGCTATTTTATACAAGCAAGGGGCCACGAGGGCTCGAATACAAAAACTCGAGAGCACAAAGTTAGCAGAAGCAATAGTATCTGAGTACAGACACAAGGTACACATGATCTGCCTTAAGAAGGCTAGCACAAAAACAACAGATCAAAAAGGCGAGGCCTCCTGCCTGGGAACCTCAAAACTACTCCTGGTCAATGGGGAACTCGACGTCATAGAAGGCATCGGGGATCTCCTGCTCCTGGGCTCCAAGGCTCCAACATCGACTGCAGCGGCCGATCAGGCAAAACAGAAAGGGGGAAATAAAGCAAGGGTGAGTATCTAGCATACCCGCGAGTCTTACGTCCGCTACTAAGCATTTATGCATTCGTATCAATGGAAAGGGGAGGCTGTATATAGTGGAATGCAAGGTAGAAATCAGAATAAGGGTAAGAAGCTAGGCCTATCAAAGACTAGCATCTTCAGACGAGTCTTGCAGCATGAGGAGAGAATAGCCAACAGTTTATATAAAGCATAAAGTAACAATTCAACAGAAGTTGCTGCAACATTGTATAATAGTAAGTTGTAATAGTTAATAATAATAAATGCCTCCGAGTTCCCCTCCTCGACTTCCCTGCGAGGAAGAAAACCCGGAACCAACCGATTAATAGTAGTAGTTTGTAGTGGTAAGATCAAGCTTCAGCATAAAGCGTCTTGTTACCGTGGACACGGCTATTCGAATAGATTAAACTCCCTGCCGGGGTGCACTACTGTTCAGCCTGCACGCTCGGATCTCCAGGGTGGCGGGCACCTTGTTAGGGAACCCTCCACCAAAGCTATCGGACACGCCGCGGCCCATCCTAGGCTCAACAGAGAGGCCATCTGCCGGACTATATCCTATGCGATCAGGGGTCTAGGACCCTCACCCTTCATGCTCCTGCATTGTGCGAGGCTGGACGGTGAAGCAAAACCAAATCCAAATACACCGCTCGAGCGAAGTAGACACACTGCTTCCCGGCAATCAGACCGCAATACTGCTGGCGTTTGAAGAGCTTTCGGACAAACTACGACGCAGGGGAGCCCATAACTCCTTATCGCACTTGAAGGTAGTGCGTACAGACCAACGGGCCTCTCAAGTCATCCACCGAACCATTTAGCATTTTATTATTATCTCACAGATAACCGTTATCGCTGTCTGACTAACAACACAACGGACAACGAACAACAGCCAGGACCACCAGTACATCGGTGCCTGCTCTGCCGTCCCGTCAGAGCACGAGGTTACCAACAAGGTGAACCGTCCCCTTACCTTGTCTCGCGTTTGCTCCTGGAGGAGCTCGACTTTTCGTGGTTTGGTAACTCTCGCGAGATACGAACAGGGGCCAAGCATGCCAGTAACATCGGTCGTACCCTCCCTGTCGTTCCCGAAACAATACCTCTCGCGGGCACCGTTGGGTCACCCGTCTCTTACCTTTAAGGACACCAGTTGATTCGAGTGCCTACCATTAAGTGAAACCAGGAGGTATCACCCTCGATGGTACACTTAAAGAGTTCGATAGAGACATCAACGGAATAAACTAAAGAGGTAAACCTCGTATCATCCCTGTGATGCTACGCTACCGAGACGACGAGAGTGAAATACGAGTCCATTCCACTCGTAAGTCAAACTCGAAGCGACTCGGCAGAGTCTCGCCGTTGTAGGTTCCCTAGGGCGTCTGCATTGATCCGTACCTGTTGCAGTTATAATATTTGGTAATCCGCGTTCACTCACCAGAGTGATCACGGCCCGCTATTCTGAACCTAGCTAACAAAGAGCAAGGCTCACTGCTGAATATAATATATATTTATAGGCAACATAGGATAAAGGAAGGTACATCAAGGGGTGACAATGACAGGTAATGCAATTGAATAGGTAAGCAACATAGCAGAAGCAGTAACAATGCGTAGTGGAAGAAATGTACGGAAAGATAGGCGATATCTGGGGAAGAGAATGGCTCTGCTTGCCTGGAAGCTCGACGGTAGGGGTACGGTCGTCGATGACGTAGTCGATCAAAGGGGCATCGACAGCGGTCGTCGGGACTACCGGACAATAAGAGAGAGGGGGGGGGGGGGAGAAACAATAAATACACAACAATAATAGCAATACAAATACAAGACATGGAAAACGCAATGTTAATGGTGTTCTAACGCAGTGCAAGGCGTAATGCTCTGAGCGGGAATTCATCCGGGGATTACTACCAGCTCCGGGTGATTATCGATAAACGGCCCGGAGGGGGAAGGTTCCATGCCTGTAGTGTTAGGGACATATGACATGCATGTGGATAGTGTATACGTGCTCGTTGATCCATTCTGAACAACTTTCATGTTCAGTACAATTCCATCCGGAAAGTTATAACGGTACCGGGTAATTACCGGACAGACGATCCGGAGGGGGAAAGTCTCAGGTTCGGTATGTAAGAGGGGTGCGGTGGGTATGCGGGTAGCGTATTCTTAACCGTGGCCTTTTTCTGATTAAGTTTGATGCTTAATTTTTTTTGATTCGAGTTATTGTTTAAAAGATATTAAATTCCAAAGTTTTAAATCAATTTAAAAAGAATTATTGGAATTTATTTTTTAATTAAATAAAAAATATCGTTAACAGTGGCATTGACCTAGTCAAACCTGACCAGTGGATCCCACTGGTTAGCCTCTGTTTTATTAAGAATGGTTTGATTAATTCTAATAACCCAATGGAACCACATGTCATTTCCTCAATATTAATAGCATTTTTATGTTAACATAATTAGAGGTGGGGGGCCCACTATCATTGGATGCTAGGTAAAAATGGGTTAACTAACTAATTAATCATCATCATTATTATTAATATCAACATTTTCTATTCCCATTTTTTTACAGCCTGGGCACACCGGCCTTGCCCGTGGCCACGATGGCTCATGGCAGCGTGGTGAGGCCGTACGGCGAGGGGGGCGGGCGAAGGCGAGGCGCGGGGCGTGCGGGCGGCAGCGACGGATGTGGCGAGGGCTCGCACAAGGGCGGCATAGCCACGATGAGCGGCCGCGATACGCGCAGCAGCGGCCGCGAGCGCGAGCCGAGCAGCGACAGCGACAGTGGCAAGGGCGGGTGGGGGGCGTGGCCACGCGCGGCCCGACATGCGCGTGCACGCGCAGGGCGCGGCCAGGATCAGCCGGCGCGCGGCTGCAGGGCGGTGAGCGTGAGCTTGTGCGAGAGTGACAGGCGGCGTCTACAGCGACGGTTCGGTGGAGGGGAGCGGGGGAATCGGAGGCGTGGCTCACAGGGATTGTAGGGGAGAGGTCAGGGAGGCTGGAGCGGTTCGGGGCGGCGCGAATCCAGCGAGGTCGTCGGTGATTCGACGGGAAGAAGCTCGAGTGCCCGCGGGCGGAGTCGAGGTCGTTGCCGTCATCATGAAGGCATAGGGGTCCAGATTGGGGTCGAAGATGGTGTGGCAGACGTCAGCGGTCCCGCCTAGCACGGTGAGACGGCGAGGAGGGTACGGTGGCCACGGCATTGCCAAGGGCTGGCCAAGGCAGGCTCAGACAGGGGAGGAAAAATGGCGAGGGCAAGGGTGAACTAGCGGGTCTCGATCCAGGGTTCGACCCCGGGGTGTGGTCTTCTTATCCCTCCTTCTACTATAGAGATGCGAGGGGGAGGGTCCGGCTGCGACAGTGGTCGCGTGGGTCTGGTGCCATGGGTGCCCCAGTCGTTCCCTGTAGCGTGGGAGGAAGAAACAGGGGAGGGGTAGGGTTTGGGCCCGGGTGTTGGATATATGCTCTAGAGGCAAATAATATATGATTATTGCAATATATCTAAGCAAGTTCATAACCAGTTTCATACCGTGCTAGAACTGTATCAGTGAAACAATGATACAGGTGTGGTATAGAAACCCCCAGAGTTCCTAGTTAGCCTCTATTTCAATAACTAGTTCATGGTCAACATGATGGTCGTGGTTTGGCGATCATGGATGATTAAGTCTCTTGACTATGAGGTCACCTCACTGGATGAGTGACGTGATGAACATTACCCAAAGTAAGCATTACAACATGATCAAACTTATGAAGGTTCATTGTTGTAATTACAGAACGTAGTAGACCGTTCCTTTGACCGTGAGTACGTGCATAATTGCTATCTACTCGGATGCTTTGGCTTACATCCCACACCCTGACTGAAAAATGCGGGTCATAACGGTTGTATCTTGGGTATTCCGTGGAGATATGTTGAGGAGTATTGTTACAAGAGCGGGATTTGTCAATCCATGTGATGGATAGATACTCAGGGCCCACTCGGTGAGATTCCATCCATAAAGCTGCACAGCGTGTGACTAGGTCACGGGGATGAATATCACTGTAGCGACCCGGTCCCTGAAGGGAACCAAGTCTACTATGCTTCTGTGCTATCCCTGGATCAGTATACTAGCACACACAATACTCGATGAAATACCATAGTATCACATGTCATAAATTAACGTAAATACATGGTATTTATTACCTTACAGCCCTTAGGCTAGAATACACATCAGAACAACCAATATATAAGTGGAGTCCCATCACCGCCAACGGCAAAGTTGAGTGTAGACTTCACGACCCTATATCGTATCACTTACTCGTCATATATATTCCTGCAACACCGAAGGTTACAGCCCGACAACGGGTCAGTACATTTGAATGTACGGCAAATCATATCCCAGAAAGAAGTAAAATTTCCTACAACATATGCAATTTGGCTGGTGGAGCTTCTACATTTATTTTTGCAAAAAGCTAATTTTCCCTATAGAATAATAATAACTAAGTTCTACAATAGCATACGATTGAGATGGGAACCCCCACTCAATCTATCCCAAAGTGATTAAACCAATCAGTTCATTAAAGATGATGAGACAAATCAATATTACCACATGTAGTCGCTCAAATTGTCCATAACCGGGGACACGGCTAATCGATTAGTTTTATACTCTACAGAGGTTTGTGCACTCTTTCCCACAAGACTCGATCACCTCCTTTGTAGTTCGTCACACTTCATGGTGTATGACAACCGGAAGATCGAGACATGGTCTTTCAGAAGAATTTCCCTTACTCCGGTAGCACCCATCCCACTTACTCACAACTACTTTCGTAGCGCTACCTAGTAAGAGTCCCTACAACTGATCAACCAAGCCAGAGCCCATAGTAGCTTGTGGCTGCACACGTAAGCTTCTAGGTATGTCAATACAAACAGTCCCTTTGAGCCTGGGTGGCTTTCCGCAGTCATCACTGGCCATCCCCAGGATACTCGCAACCATCCCACCCAGGTAGTTCATTAACTTTATCTTTTTCCTAATTACAACTTTATCACTCATACCTCAATGATTCACTTCCCAATCCACGTCTACTTAGCATAGCAATATCCTATTATACGATGGTGACAATGATGTAAGGATCAGACCTACCCCAATGAACTACTTGGTGTAATAGCATAGCATAACCTATCATGCAATCTAAAGAAGAAGAACCAATGCATTGAAAACATAGGTAATAGGGAGTATGGTCAAAGATATTACTTGCCTTGAATCTTGATGAAGTTATTTGCGCTCATAATTCCGACAATTCTACTCGTCACACTCCGAGCAATCTATCGTAACCAAGCACACAACGTTGCACACAATCAATACACAAACAAAGGCAAAAACAAGGTTCATGAACTCAAAAAAAAACCAAATAAAAGTTTTTGCAAAACAGATCATGATTGAGTTCAAAAGTGGGTTGCAAAGTGTCTAGAATAAAGGGTTTAGCTAGGGTTTTAGCTTGCAAAAAGAATCAATCCAATCCGAGTAGTAAAATAAGAAATATGATCAAAATAAAATTTAATTTGAATATGATCAGATTTGATTATTTTTGAAAATCAAAAGTAAAATTTTAGGGTTGTACTGGATAGAGGATTCCGAAAGAAAACCGTGGGCTTTGGAATCACGCAAAACGGATCTACGAGTAAAAAGATATTACTAGAACGGTTTTGCATAGGATTTAGGATTTTTTTATCAAACGGAAAATAATGTTCTCAAAACTTGGACCTACAGTATCCAATATGTAGAGGGTTTCAAAACAACAATTTTTCCACTGGTTTCGTCTAAAACGGAGTAACGGATAAAAAGTTACGGCGTTTTTAGTAACCGCGGCGTGTAGATTTGACGAGACCGAAGACGACGATTCCGGCGATCATCGGCGTTAACGAGTACGTCTAGGATGTAGGGCTTGATTAGGAGATCACAACGGTGGCGGTGATGATCTCCAACGTCGTCCTTACGGGTGTAGCGACGCGATGAACCGAGCGCGCTCCGATGAACTCCCACAGTGCGCGTACAATTTGGGGATCAATCTTGCGCAAGAATAGAAGAGGAAAAAGATGTCCATTAGATGCACAATGAAGAAAGAAGTCGGTATGCAAAATTTTGGGTCAAGGGGAGGCTCACGGGCGACGGGATCTACCGGCAAAGTCGAAATTTTCCGGCGAGATCTACCTCGAAATTAGCTCGATTTGGGGCGGTTTGGGGCGAAATTTTGTGGGGAATCGGTGGAGAGGGACGTGAGGTATTTATGGGACAAGTTTGCTTGGGAAAGGGGCAACCGGATTACAGTCCGGGCGAATCGCGGCCGCCGGCGTCGCTCCGAGTCCGTTCTGGACTCCTCTGCGCGTGAGTCTCCAGGAGGGAGACGACCGACCTGGGCGAGCTGGGCCACTTTGGCCCGTGGCCTGGCGCGCCCTTTTTTTACGATTTTTTTTAAATTTTCTTTTTTTGAGAAACGTACTATAGAGATATTTTTAAAATAATAAAATAACTCTAAAAAAAATAACGCAATACTTTTTTAAAAAGAAAATAAAATAAAAAAATATATTTATTTACTTATTTTTAACACAACTTTAGAGAGTAATATAAAATAATTTACAACTCCAAAAATTCCCAAATAAATTTCTAAAATCTTAGAATTATATAAATAAAATTTTCAATGACTTTTTATACAGAAATAAATAAATAAATAACATTTTCTAATAAATCCAAATAAAACCCAAAGCAAGGTTTTAAATCATTTTCAAATGAAATTGAAGAAGTCATGTTATCTTTCCTCCTTTAAGTATTTTTATTTTAAATATAAAATTATTAAAAATAAGATCCAATAAAATAAAACTTCTATTGAAAATATTTTTCCAACTTTCTTTTATTTGTTGAAGGAGTCATATTACCTTCTCTCTAATTTTATTTGTTGGATTTGATTTAAATAATAAATGTAAAAGAACAAAAATGAATATTAGGGAAAGTCATTTTATTCCCTCTCATTTTAATATTCATTTAAACTCCAAAAGTTTTAGATCCTAGTCTATTTCACTCAGATCAATTACACACAAATCAAACAAGACAATCATAATTATTTAATATTTATAACATTCCAAAATTTAGAATTTTGGGATCTTACAAATCTACCACCCTTAAAATGCATCTCGTCCTCGAGATTCGAAGAGGCTAGATAAAAAAGGTTAGGTTTGGGGTCTTCTGTCTTCAAAATGCACTGATCCTCCGACGGTCCAGGGTGCTACCACCCTTAAAAGAAAATTCCCAGGTCTTCAAGAATCTTGCTCTTTCGATGAATTCTTTCATACATATATCCTTTTTTTGTTTAGGTATTGAATCGTTTATCCAAATGAACAGCCTTCCATATACTGTACCTTCATGAATGACAGGTCGAACGCCAATACTAACAAATATTGGTACTCTCATGGTTGTCAACAAGAGGGTTTTACTGCAGAAAATGGTCTTGGCCTATTCTCACCGTATTACTTATGATTCGCAAGGGTTGCAATGTACAGGGTCACCATCATACCATGCTAAGGTTTTTGGCTTATCGTCGCCGTCAACTCTCTACTACAGGTAAGTCACTCTAGATCTACCATCCCACATAGCAAGGAGAATAATAAGAGTAGCCAGTATGGTGATCAATCCATCCTGCACCCAAATCATTACCTTGTATATGGTTTAGCGAATCTCGCATTCTAACACTCGGGCATCCTCACAAGCACTGCAAAATTATCTTCTCCACAAACCTAGTTCGGGTAACTCCATGGTTTCTGCATGCCAAACAAAACATCTATCGTTTCTTCACAACTCTCGGGTTTTACGTAAACTCCTATGAAATCGTCGGTTGATAGAGCCGTAGCTTCCTCCATGGTTCTTCTTTCCGCAAGAGCGTGCTTGATTCTTAATCGATCTTGCAGCTTGTGGATTATGCCCCACCTCATCTATTGCAAATCTTAACTCCTCCTTGGGTTGCAAATATTCTCCATCTCAAATATAAGTCTTGCTTCTCATTCTTAAAATCCAGCTATACTCCTTCCTTAATATCTTATTGCAGACTATCAAATCTCCAAACGGACTCACGATTTACTTGTCAAAACTCCATTATGAGGTCCGATGTAGTTAACACTTCGATCATTCTTCGGGTAATAATACAAAATACTACCACCCTTAAAATGAAAAATCCAGGGTCTCTTCCTTATCCTTACATTAGCTTCCGAATCACTTCTCCTTGCTTTGTAGTGTTACTACTCATAAAAATCCAATTAACACATGTGGTTGTTTCCTGACCAAAGGCTCATACTAGCTCTATTGAATCTCAAATTGATCATTGCAATCTCATAGAATTACACATCTCTATCCTACGTTTCTATTTTACAAAATATTTCCTCCTACTCTTATTGCATGCTTCGCAACTAATATCTTAGCATAAGACTTCTATCCATTGCGATATTCTTGGATAAAGTGGTCTTCCTCATTGCAGCAAAACAACTTACTCCTTTCCAGTCTCGGGGTCTCATTGTGATTACTTAAGCTCCTTGAGTATTTGGCTTCCTTCTCGGGCAGTTATTGGAGTAGTGACCTGCCTCCCTACACCTAAAACATTTGACTTTACTTAGATCCTTCTTTGCAGAAATTGGGTTCTTCTGGGGACACACACTGCTTTCATCACCTCCATCCTTGGATTTCTGGAATGCATTCATCTCCTCTATATTATTGACGTCTTTAACATAAGAGGTGTTCTCTGGGGTGTAAGTCCTCTTCTGTGACTCTTGATTCATCCTCTTCTTCTTGGTCTGGGTTTTTCTTCTTGCGAGAAGGTCGTAGTCTTTACAAGGGAAACCAGGTGCATAACGTCCATCCTTGTTACAATGCCAACACATGACACTTCCAAACACCTTCTGTTTCTTTCTCGACCTTTCTATGTTGCTCCAATCTTCTATTTCTTGTTGGTCATACTCTACTTCTATTGTCGGGAATTTACCCAAATACTCTTTCCCCTTCCTCATACAATTTTGTGAAATATGTCCTTCTTCTCCACATGAATAGCACGACTTGGGGAAAACTGGGGTTGATGGTTCTTCAAGAGGCTATTTAACATCTCCCTTCATCATGAGTACTTCTATCTGTTTACTAAGAGCTTCTTTCATCCCATCCTTATGTTTTTGGATCACTTTTTGTACCATGGGGTATAAGTTACACTGGGCAGGGTAATGGGTAGTTCCTTCACACAAGAAACAAGTAACCTGACTAGTGGGACATTCTTCAGTTCGGTGACTTTCTTCACAATAAGGGCATTCCTCTTGATGTTCCTCATGGGTGTGTCCTATTTCTCCACAGATCTTACATGCGCATGGTTTCTTAGGATTATTTACACTAGGCTTCCTTGTTCGGGAGACAAGACGAGATCTTAGCAGAGTCAGTTTGATTCCTCCCATTTAATTTCTCCTTGCCATTCAGTGATAGATTGGTACATTCTCCACCAAGTAGCAGCACCTTTTGAAAAGTACTGAAGGGCATATTGCACCTTATCCTTTCTTCCAACACCATTTTCCTTCGTGTGATTCTCCATGTTCTGAATACATTGTTCGGTCTCCAATTGAGTCATCACTACGGAAAAGATGAGTTCATCTCCATACACCATCTATGGGGTCCAAGGGTTTTGGTTTTAGGGGATAAGTTTGGAAGGAAGGGGAGAACAACACAAGAGACAACACACAAATCATCGCATCTAACGTGAGAATATAACAGGGTTTTAGTCCTCTAAAGGTCATGGGTAGTCTTGGGATCTTCAGAGTCTTAAAAAAATCTTCGAGTCTTTGAAACCTTCAATACTTGTAGTTGGTAGCTTTCATTCTTCCAATGCACGGTATAATCCTCTTTACACTTAATTGATCATGAGTCCAATAACTTGTCCTTCTCGATGTAGCGTAAGATGATCCTTCCAAGTAGTCAACTGGCACGGGTATAGTCTAACTTGTTTGGGATAAGAGGGAGTGTTTGAAAAAAAAACTCAGAAAAGAGGAGAAGTAATGGATTTTTTTCTTTCAAAATAATATTTTTAGCAGTAGAATTTCCTATGGCTTTCCAGTTTATAGGGTCACGACCTACAGTCAACATGTGCTCTCATACCATCTTGTAGCGACCCGGTCCCGAAGGGAACCAAGTCTACTGTGCTTCTGTGCTATCCCTGGATCAGTATGCTAGCACACACAGTACTCGATGAAATACCATAGTATCACATGTCATAAATTAACGTAAATACATGGTCTTTATTACCTTACAGCCCTTAGGCTAGAATACACAGCAGAACAACCAATATATAAGTGGAGTCCCATCAACGCCAATGGCAAAGTTGAGTGTATACTTCAGGACCCTATATCGTATCACTTACTCGTCATATATATTCCTGCAACACCGAAGGTTACAGCCCGACAACGGGTCAGTACATTTGAATGTACGGCAAATCATATCCCGGAAAGAAGTAAAATTTCCTACAATATATGCAATTTGGCTGCTGGAGCTTCTACATTTATTTTTGCAAACAACTAATTTTCCCTATAGAATAATAATAACTATGTTCTACAATACCATACGATTGAGATGGGAACCCCCACTCAATCTATCCCAAAGTGATTAAACCAATCAGTTAATTAAAGATGATGAGACAAATCAATATTACCACATCTAGTCGCTCAAATTGTCAATAACCGGGGACACGGCTAATCGATTAGTTTTATACTCTGCAGAGGTTTGTGCACTTTTCCCCACAAGACTCGATCGCCTCCTTTGTAGTTCGTCACACTGCATGGTGTATGACAACCGGAGGATCGAGACATGGTCTTTCAGAAGAGTTTCCCTTACTCCGGAAGGACTCATCCCACCTACTCACAACTACCTTTGTAGCGCTACCTAGTAAGAGTCCCTACAACTGATCAACCAAGCCTGAGCCCATAGTAGCTTGTGGATGCACACGTAAGCTTCTAGGTATGTCAATACAAACAGTACCTTTGAGCCTGGGTGGCTTTCCGCAGTCATCACTAGCCATCCCCAGGATACTCGCAACCATCCCACCCAGGTAGTTCATTAACTTTTTCTTGGTCCTAATTACTACTTTATCACTCATACCTCATAATGATTCACTTCCCAATCCACGTCTACTTAGCATAGCAATATCCTATTATACGATGGTGACAATGATGTAAGGATCAGACCTACCCCAATGAACTACTGGGTGTAATAGCATAGCATACCCTATCATGCAATCTAAAGAAGAAGAACTAATGCATTGAAAACATAGGTAATAGGGAGTATGGTCAAAGATATGACTTCCCTTGAATCTTGATGAAGTTATTCGCGCTCATAATTCCGACAATTCTACTCGTCACACTCCGAGCAATCTATCGTAACCAAGCACACAAGGTTGCACACAATCAATACACAAACAAAGGAAAAACAAGGTTCATGAACTCCAAAAAAAACCAAATAAAAGTTTTTGCAAAACAGATCATGATTGAGTTCAAAAGTGGGTTGCAAAGTGTCTAGAATATAGGGTTTAGCTAGGGTTTTAGCTTGCAAAAAGAATCAATCAAATCCGAGTTGTAAAATAAGGAATACGATCAAAAGAAACTTGAATTTGAATATAATCAGATTTGATTATTTTCGAAAATCAAAAATAAAATTTTAGGGTTGTACTGGATAGAGGATTCCAAAATAAAACCGTGGGCTTTGGAATCACGCAAAACGGATCTACGAGTAAAAAGATATTACTAGAACGGTTTTGCATAGGATTTAGGATTTTTTTTATCAAACGGAAAAATAATTTTCTCAAAACTTGGACCTACAGTATCCAATATGTAGAGGGTTTCAAAACAACAAATTTGCCACTGGTTTCGTCTAAAACGGAGTAACGGATAAAAAGTTACGGCGTTTTTACTAACCGCGGCGTGTAGATTTGAGTCATTTGACGCGACCGAAGACAACGATTCCGGCGATCTTCGGCGTTAACGAGTACGTCTAGGATGTAGGGCTTGATTAGGAGATCACAACGGTGGTGGTGATGATCTCCAACGTCGTCCGTACGGGTGTGGCGACGCGATGAACCGAGCGCGTTCCGATAAACTCCCGCGGTGCGCGTAGAATTTGGGGATCAATCTTGCGCAAGAATAGAAGAGGGAAAAGATGCCCATTAGATGCACAACGAAGAAAGAAGTCGGTATGCAAAATTTGGGGTCAAGGGGAGGCTCACGGGCGACGGGATCTACCGGCAAAGTCGAAATTTTCCGGCGAGATCTACCTCGAAATTAGCTCGATTTGGGGCGGTTTGGGGCGAAATTTTGTGGGGAATCGGTGGAGAGGGACGTGAGGTATTTATGGGACAAGTTTGCTTGGGAAAGGGGCAACCGGATTAGAGTCCGGGCGAATCGTGGCCGCCGGCGCCGCTCCGAGTCTGTTCTGGACTCCTCTGCGCGTGAGTCTCCAGGAGGGAGATGACCGACCTGGGCGAGTTGGGCCACTTCGGCCCGTGGCCTGGCATGCTGGCTCGGCCGGCTGGATTGGCCTGGATGGCGCGCCCGTTTTTTTTTTCGAATTATTTTTTTTATTTTTTTTGAGCAACGTACTATGGAGATATTTTTCAAATAATAAGATAACTCTAAAAAAAATAACGCAATACTTTTTAAAAATTAAAATAAAATAAAATATATTTATTTATTTACTTATTTTTAACACAACTTTAGAGAGTAATATAAAATAATTTACAACTCCAAAAATTCCCAAATAAATTTCTAAAATCTTAGAATTATATAAATAAAATTTTCAATGACTTTTTATACAGAAATAAATAAATAAATAAATAACATTTTCTAATAAATCCAAATAAAACCCAAAGGAAGGTTTTAAATCATTTTCAAATGAAATTGAAGAAGTCATGTTATCTTTCCTCCTTTAAGTATTTTTTTAATATAAAATTATTAAAAATAAGATCCAATAAAATAACACTTCTATTGAAAATATTTTTCCAACTTTATTTTATTTGTTGAAGGAGTCATATTACCTTCTCTCTAATTTTATTTGTTGGATTTGATTTAAATAATAAATGTAAAAGAACAAAAATGAATATTAGGAAAGTCCTTTTATTCCTTGTCATTTTAATATTCATTTAAACTCCAAAAGTTTTAGATCTTAGTCTATTTCACTCAGATCAATTACACACAAATCAAACAAGACAATCATAATTATTTAATATTTATACCATTTCAAAATTTAGAATTTTGGGATCTTACAATCACGGAACGAGTGAATAAGGTTTTGTCATAACAAGGTTGAACCAGACATAGGATGTCATTGATCGAATCTCGGACTAATCCAGTATCGCTGACAAAGGGAATGCTATACGACGTAAGGTCCAATCGGTATTGATATCCGGAATGCACAGGGGTCATTATGGGCATCCAGGTCCCGCTGATGATCATTGATCGTACCCTCATCTCGGTCATGACTGGAGTGTTCTCGGACCGTAGGGTAACACACTTAAGGGCTCGATGAAATCGGAGACCTTTTCGGAACTATCGGAGTTACCGGAGAATAAAGGAATCAGCATCGGAAAAGTTCCGTGGTTACCCGAAGGAGTTTCGGAGTGAGCCGGAAGGTGTTCCGGAGCACCGGGAGAAGGAATAATATGTTTTATTCATTAATTAATTGAATTAATAATTAAAAACATTTTATTTTTTATTAAAAAGTGATATGGGCCTTATTTATGAAAGAGGCCCATTAGGTGAATAAAGGGAAAAAGAAAAAAGGAAAGGAATGGGGAGGCGCCACCCATGAGGGTGGCGCACCCCTCCCCCCCTTGGCTGGCCACCCCCTTAGCAAAGGGGCTTTAGTCCCACATTGCTAAGGGAGAGGGGTTGACGCCCTCCCCTCTGCCTATATATAGATGGGCAGGATGCACATATTTAATACACATAAATTCGTGAGAAAATAAATATTACTCCGAATTGAGATCGATTTTCTCCGGTCTTCTCCCCTTCCTCGTATCTTCCATGGTGTGCTCCCTAGTGTGAGCTTGTAGTGGAATTGCGGCATCTCTGCTAGAATCGGAGGCCGTCGTGCTGCCGAAGCTCCATCCGGAGGTCTGCTTCCGCCACCTTTGCTGGATCGGAGATCGGAGGTCGTCATCGAGTCTCGTACGTGTGTGAGTACTACGAGGTGCTACACGTGTGGCACCACACCGTTGATCAACACAGCCAGGGGGCTGTGAAACTTGTTCGACTACACCAGCCACGTTTGCGGGAACGTTTCCCGCGCAACGGACTACACCCCGAGGTATGTTATTCTGCACTCCTTTCCGTTATGGTAATACGGCTAACTAGATCTTGGGTTAAGGGAAACGCTAGTTAGGAAAAATTTGTGTTTTCCGCTGCGCACCCCGTCAGTGGTATCATGAGCTAGGTCTATGCCTAGTATTACTGTACGGATAGAACACATCGGGGATGTGGGCGTTGATTGTATGATTGTTACCCTCCCACGTGTACTTGTTCACATCTGCGGCATCGTTTGATGAAGCGGCCCCCGACCGACCTTACGCGTACTCTTACGCGAGACTGGTTCCACGCTTTACATGCGTCTTGTACCGTATAAAGTGGCTCTGGGGGTGTCTGTCTCTCTACTTTAGCGGATTTGGCATTTGCAACGGAGGGCCCCGTGCGGGGTGTAATAGAGACAATCGTATGGTTGACGTTGTGGTTGACTCGTAGGTTAAAACCTGTTTAACTATGAAAGCCCTAACAACCATGTAAAACTTGCAATATACAAGTAGATCGTCTAAACTTTGTATTGCTAAGTGGGGGCCATCGTTTGTTTGATTGTGATGTAGTGATAGCTTTGCTATATGTTACTAGTAAGTAGTAAATGTCATCATGATAAAACAAACTCAAATGGAGACACTGTAGACTTAGTGTTGCCATAGCTTAGACATCTTAAAACCTGCTAGTATAGGATACACGACGGTAGCATGTGATAAGATGATCCCTCAACAAAGCCAAACACAAGTATTCTACCAATGTGTGCACCACCTGGAAGGATCTCCCATATGGCCGACATTCCGTACATATCGGGTGTCACACATATTAAACAACGTTCGCATGAGGTTAGGTTCGGCAAGCCTAGCATATGCAGATATGGCCTTGCTGAGCAGCATATAACATGGAGGTTAATTTGGCGAGCCTATCATATGCAGATATGGCCTCAGAATACTAGAGATCGAAAGATCGAGCATGAGTCACAATATACAGATAATGTGATCGCACAAGTTGTTGTCTACCTTTGAAACTGACCCGTTGGTCGTGTGATATTCGAGGGCGGGGCAGTGAATCTGGATCATCTAATCACTAAAACTTCTTAGGGATGATTGTTTTAGTGAGAGCTCATTTATAATGTGATTATATGAACTCATTGTTGTGAACTGGTCTTAATTGCGTTCCTTGCAATTATGTTTGTAGAAAATGGATATGCCCCAGTATCTTGAATTGGTTTCTTTCTTACGTGGTGAAAGACTTAAAGAAAATTGGTCAAATTTCATTAGTTGGTACTTATACCTTAGATCTGTGCTCAAGAGAGCCGACCTGTCGTTCTTAACACATGTGGGAAACCCTCCAGCAAACAACATGGATGCACGAGCAGCGACTGATTATCAGAATCGTCGGAGGACATACGCCATATCTAAAGGTGTCATAGAAACCAACATTCCGCAAGCCTTGCGTGAGGAATATGCTGAGTTGGATACATATGTCATGATTGATGAGCTGAATTCATTATACATGCATCGGTTTAGAGTTGCCAGATTTGAGTTAGAAAATGAGTTTCTCTCTACAAAGATGGAAGAAGGCTCTTGCCTGAAGGCACACTTGGCCAAGATGCATAAGATACATCTGAGCCTCGTAGTTGACTTTGACTATTGGACCACAGATGAGTCTGCGATATACACGGTGTTACACTCGCTTCCACCGAGCTATACAGACCATGTCCATGGCTATGTCGCCAGAGGTGAAAGCCTCAAGTTCTCTGAATTCATGGATAGACTTCAGTATCTGGAAGTTGAACCCATTGAAGGAGAAGTTGTCGATGGAGAAGGTATATACTTGATATACTTTATAAATGTTTGTTCCCTTTATACAACACTTGCAGTAAATGAGTATATGATACTTATTCTGTTTTATGAAAACAGGACCTGCCGTTGCATGGACGGGAAGAGGTGAAATCAAGGATTGATGGATATCAAGTCAGTTGATGGCCAACATGGATTCTGCCGAGACATCTATAATAGGAGATACTTAGAGTATTAGATAAATCTTATGTAATCATTATAGTATGAACACTTAGTTGTGTGTCTTGCATCTCACGAGACAAAGTTATTCATGTAATGAGACAAGTCAGTTGTTCCATCTTTATGAATAAAAGTGTGCTTATAATTTGATTACGTCTTGATTTATGTTATGATAGAAAGCATTTATAATACTGTATTATTGTCAAGTAATATTCATTGTTTAATGATAAAGTTGTCTTCATTATAACAAGTCAAAGATTTGATTGCATAAAGTGATTTCATAACTAATGAATTCATTAAATGTATGATCTATTAACTTGTGTATTCATTACCGAATGAACGTCATAACTTGATTGCATGAGATGGATTAGATACACGATCTATGAACCTCTGCAATAAATATGACCAAGACAAGGTTCTAGAAAGTAGAACTTGTGCCAATCATTATACAAAATGATGTACTAAATGGGCACATGAGTTATCATTAAAGACTTCATATGATTAATTGAAAGTTGTATTCAATTGAGATCATAAAACTAAGATTCAGGAATCACAGTGTGAAGTAAGAATATAAGGATACAAATCATTAAGCTATGATCTGAGTGATAAGTATTGAAGTTGACATAATGGGAGACTTGTGGAAGTTGTACCGCAAATTACGATGGAAGTTTAAAGTGCTAGACTACTTAAACCATTCGTAGTCATACTAAACTGTAGTGTTGTGTAAACATTCTTTCCCCTTGCACTAAAATTATTAACAAACAAGGTTGCTTAATTCATTAAGTTAAAACACCCACTTCATGAATAGGAAACCATCCTGAATCTAATGAGACAAGATAGCTCCATAATTGATGGTGTTATAAGGTTTCTTAAAGAAAGAATTTCTTTGTGATAAAGCTACAAGCAATTGAAATTACACATTCTCCCCGAATAGCAAAATTTGTGTTGCTTGATAGGTAGTACGAGAAGAAGTCTCTCGACACGGATCCAATGGGAGATAATGGAAACTTTGACCAAGGTATTGGACCTTGCCTTCAGAATATCAGAGTATTGCAACGGAAGCGTGTTCCGCTGTAATGACGCTATATAAGGAAGGATATGCCAAAGACGATTGGTCTTGGTATATGAGTTGAAGCCTTAGTTGAATTTAGAAGGTTGTCATGAATATGTTCTGTACAGAACAATAATCATGAGTCTTCTTAATGAAACAAAAGCAATAAAACTGCTTGAAATACAAAGAATGATGGTAGCCTAGAACACGAGGAGAAATTAAATAATATTGAGTTTCATATAGGATGGCTCACGTCCTGTGAAATAAATTGGTTATTTCATAGTCCCGACAAACTGGAAAGTTATTGAGAATAATGTAACAGGGATAAGGCATTATTTGGCTCATAAAACTGTTATGACCAAAGTTCAATATTGATTGACTACGGAAATGTAGGATTGCTTTAATCAATAAAATATTTCATTTACACTACAGTGGACCATAGCCTGAAATTGTGTCTTAGTCAAATTTGGATTCGAAAGAGAATTGCAATGGGCATGATGAAGGTTTATTTCGTTAAAAGGATGGACTATAGTACCTCAAGACAGGAACCCTCAACCTTGATTTGATCAAGAGATTTTGTAATGACCAAAATATTGAGTGGGCCTGCAGTTTCATGAAACTGAGTGGGAGCTTTGAAGACTTCCGGAAACTTAGAATGCAGAGGGCATTTTCTGAGTGGGAGCTTTGGGAGCATTGTCATTATGTAAGACATAGTAACAATACAATGACTTGATGAAAGCTGAACCACAAATATATGAGTATATGATGGATATATTTGAGTGGGAGCATGATCATTATCTCAGACATGCATGTTATGACATATGTGGAGAATGATCACGTGTATGTATATATGGACATGCGAATGATATATGTATATGGAGAATCGTCTCATATGCACATATATGCATTATGATATATATATATATATAACATAAGGTAGATATAACGCAAGATTAAAATAATCTTCCTTTATATGAAGTACTAAACACATCACACGTTGAGATCTATAGTGATAGAAACCTATGATGAAACAAAGAAAAGTTGGAATAATCTTCTAGTCAAGAAACAGGTTCTTGTAGCTAGAAATTATATAACGGATGAAATCCAAATATCACAAGCAATGTCTTGATGGAAGAATAGAGATGCACCATGTACTAGGACATGTGATCTCATATGTACTTTGACATATGATTCTACCATATAACATGCATTATGAATCCAACAACAGAATGACTCAAAAGTTCTTGGAAGATGAACATATTTCGATGTGCTTTAGGAGTAAAACACAGAATCTGAATAAAGTCCATGAATTCAGTATATGAGGAATACTGAGGACTATGCTCTAAAGTATAGAAAGATAATAGACTTGAATGTAATGCAAGATTACAATTGCAAGCCATATTATGAGTCTATATGGAATTAGATACATCACCGAAGATATGAAAGAAATGTGAGCAAGATTCATGACACTACAAACATAATACTACTACTTAAGAAAGTAGACGTATGGATAAAAGTTTAGCGTAAGAAGTTTGGACTTCTGGCTGAGTGTATTTCCCCGTATATATGACTCTGGATAAGTCTTCCGAAGACTGAACCAAAAGATCATTGGAGGATACTGTGAAATAATAGTCTCACTCTCCCGCGAAACTTATATTCAACAATTATATGATAATGAGTGGCATGTCAAACTAGTTGACCTATGCCAGTTGCAAAGGAAACATACGAATCTGAATTAGTGCAGTTCATTGACGAACCCTCTTCCATGAGCAAGCATGATCAATGAACACTTATGTGATAAGTAGGTTATGATTACAAGTGGGAGACTGTTGGATATATGCTCTAGAGGCAAATAATATATGATTATTACAATATATCTAAGCAAGTTCATAATAAGTTTAAATGAAAATTAACCCTTCAGTGACTTACATATGGGCCCACACCTTAATTAACTAAATTTGCATTAGTTTAAAGTTATGTCTCACTGACACTGGGACCCACCCATTAATTAAACCTGTTTAAATAGATAGTTAATTAAATAGACACTGACACCTGGGCCCCACTGCCTTTTTATTAAATAAAAATGATTTGAAATTGTTTAGTGTATGACATGTGGGGGCCCAGTGATTATTAGATTTAATTAAATGATTTATATGCTGACCAGTGGGACCCACTGGTTAGGTTTGACCAGTCAAATCCACTGTTGTGGATAGTGTTGTTATTTAATTAATAAATTAAATTCGTAAAATGATTTAAAATTGATTTAAACTTTAGAATTGAATATCTTTTAAACCGTAAGTCAGATTCAAAAACTTTATACATCAAAATTGATCAGAAAAATATAACGAATACGGATATGCTATCCGTATACCCACCACACCCCTCTAACACAACGAACATCGACATCCCCCTCCGGTTCGTCGGTCGATAATCACCCGGAGCCGGCTTTTCATCCTCGGATGAATTCCCGCTCCGAGCAATGTGCATTGCACTGCGTTAGAACGCCGTTAACATTGCATATGTCATGCCATTCATTTGTTTGCTATGATTGCTTTATATTTACTGTTTCTTCCCCCCTTTATTCTCCGATAGACCCCGCTGCTACCGCCGACTAAACCGCTGCTGGGTACGACTACTTCGTCGACGACCCTACCCCTACCGTCGAGCTACCAGGCAAGCAAAGCCATTCTCTTCCCCAGATATCGCCTATATTTCCATACTTTTCTTGCACTAGGCATTGTTACTGCTGCTGCTATGTTGCTTACCTATTCAATTGCATAGCCTGTCATTGTCGCCCCTTGATGTACCTTCCTTTATCATGTGCTGCCTATTATAATTATGCGTTATTCAGCAGTGAGCCCTACGCATTGTTAGCTAGGATTAGATAGCGGGTCGTGATCACTCAGGGAAGTGAACGCGGGTATTACAAAATATTATAACTGCAACAGGTACGGATCAATGCAGACACCCTAGGGAACCTACAACGGCGAGACTCTGCCGAGTCGCTTCGAGTTTGACTTATGAGTGGAATGGACTCGTATTTCACTCTCGTCGGCTCAGTAGCGTAGCATCACCGGGATGATACGAGGTTTACCTCTTGAGTTCATTCCTCTGATGTCTCTGTCGAACCTCTTTAAGTGTGCCATTGAGGGTGTTACCTCCTGGTTTCACTTAATGGTAGGCACTCGAATCAACTGGTGTCCTTAAGGTAAGAGGTCGGGCGACCCAACGGTGCCCACGAGCGGTATTGCGTCGAGAACGATAGAGAGGGTATGACCGATGTTACTGGCGTGCTTGGCCCCTGCTCGTATCTCGCGAGAGTTACAAAACCACGCAAAGTCGAGCTCTACCAAGATTATACGCGAGACAAGGTAAGGAGACGGTTCACCTTGTTGGTAACCGCACACTTTAACAGGACGACAGGGCAGCCCCCGACGTTACTGGTGGACCTTGTTGCTGTTCGTTGTCCGTTGTGTTGTTAGTCAGACAGCGATAACGGTTGTCTGCAAGATAATATTAAAATGCTAAATGGTTCGGTGGATGACTTGAGAGGCCCATTGGTGTGTACGCACTACCTTCACGTGGGATAAGGAGTTATGGGCTCCCTTGCGTCGTAGTTTGTCCGAAAGCTCTTCAGACGTCAGCAGTTCCGCGGCCTGCGTCGGGAAGTGGTGTCTTCTTCGCTCGAGCGGTGTGTATTTGGATTTTCTTTTGCTTCACCGGCCAGCCACGCACCGTGCAGGAGCGTGAAGGGTGAGGGTTCCTAGACCCCTGATCGCATAGGATATAGTCCGGCGGATGGCCTTTCTGTTGAGCCTAGGATGGGCAGCGGCGTGTCGGATAGCTTTGGTGGAGCGTTCCCTAACAAGGTTCCCGTCACCCTGGATTTCCGAGCGTGCAGGCTGAACAGTAGTGCACCCCTGCAGGGAGATTAATCTATTCGATTAGCCATGTCCACGGTAACATGACGCTTTATGCTGAAGCTGGATCTTACCACTACAAACTACTACTATTAAACTGTATGGTTCCGGGTCTTCTTCCTCGCAGGGAGTCGAGGAAGGGAACTCGGAGGCATTATTATTATTAATTATTACAACTTACTATTATACAATGCTGCAGCAACTTATGCTGCATTGTTATTAAATTCATGTTATTGAACTGTTGGCTGTTCTCTTCTTGTGCTGCAAGACACGTCAGAAGATGCTAGTCTTCGATAGGCCTAGCTTCTTATCCTTATTCTGATTTCTATCTAGCAGTCCACTATATAAAGCCTCCCCTTTCCATTGGATACAAATGCATAAATGCTTAGTAGCGGACGTAAGACTCGCGAGTATAATAGATACTCACCCTTGCTTTATTTCCCCCCTTTATGTTTTGCCTGATCGGCCGCTGCAGTCGACGTTGGAACCCAGGAGCAGGATTACCCCGGAGGCGGATACTACTACGTCGAGACCCCCGCTGACCAGGACCAGGAGTAGTTTCGGAGGATCCCAGACAAGAGGCCTTGCCTTTTCGATCTGTATCTCTGATGTTATTTGTGCTAGCCTTCTTAAGGAAAAACTTGACTAACTATGTCTATACTTAGATATTATGTTTTGTATAACTTATGTATTCGGGTCCGTGCGACCCCTTATTTTGTAACTTATTGGTTTATCCTTTTGTGTTTAGTGTCGTGCTGTGATATTCTCACCATGGCACCCTAATCTCAGTCGTGTACCCTGCGTGTATGATTACTGTACATGGATTGATTTTAGGGGCGTCACAAGTTAGTATCAGAGCCGAATGCCTGTAGGAAGCCACCCGACCACTACATGGTCGAAGTTGAGTCTAGACTTTGAAAAACTATTTTGCTAACTTAATGTTTGTCTTATGGGCCCACATCGATGTCACTACGTGTGATATCTATGGTATTAGGATCCTTTCCTCCTTACCTATGCTCTGGGAATCTGCTCTCTTATGCTTGTTGGTATGTTTTACAAACTCTAACATTAGGATCACGTTCTCTTGATTCCACCCGGCGTTCTAGTGCGTACCCCTTTGATTGAGTCGTGTCGCAGGAGTTATGACCTAGGTCCCCGGACCGCGGATCCCCTTCTCATTCTGGGCAGGCCGCGCGTTCTCTGGCACAAACTCCTGTGGCCAACAGTTTTCTTGCGGCGTGATTGACATAGTGGAATCTATGTCGCGTCGTGTATTCCTTACCGCGGTCTGCGCGTCGCCTAGTGAGTCCTTTTTCCGTAATTTCTACGACGTTATGCTGCCCGTTTTTCGATTGATTCCGTGCGTGGATGTGTATGTCTTATATGACTACTCCTATATATTCGCGCCTCCTCTTTGTTGTCGCTTTACCTCATACTCGTTTCCGGTATCCCGCTATATTTTCATCGCTGAAATACCCCTGTTAAATTCTAGCAGGATGGCTGGTCGCGGTGGTCGTGGTCGTGGTTCCAATGATCCACCTCCGCCACCGGACTACATGGCTGCGATGATGCAGCAGTTTTATGCAAGGAGTCATAGACCAGCTCCAGAACCAGAACCAGCACCAGAACCAACCGCGTGTGGTTACTCTGCGAGATTTCATGCGTGTCAATCCCCTCTCTTCCACCAACCTGAACGGCCACTGGATGCCGATGATTGGCTTCGTGACATCACTCATTCAGGGCAACAAAACTGTCGAGGCATATCAGAGGGAATTCCTCCGCCTCTCCTGCTATGCTGCAAGTGACCTCCCCAATGATGCAAGTAGGCAAGAGAAGTTCCGTGATGAACTCAACTCAGATCTCCAGCTTGCTCTAGTCCTACATGTCTTCCCCGAGTATGCTACTATGGTGAACCAGACTATCACTCTTGAGATCGCTCAGGCTAAGTTCGGGGGTTCGCCGAAGCGCCCCCGTGATGCCGGCTCATCTTCGGGCACAGCACAGAAGCAACGCGTCTGGATTCCGCATAGCATGTATCGTCCACCTTCCCCTGCACCAATGCCCTCGTATGTTGCACCTCGTCTGCCTCCGCCTCCGCCGAGACAACCGAAGACTGAGACTGCACCCCTCCGTCCTCAAGATGGCCTGTGCTTCAAGTGTCATCAGCCAGGTCACTTTTCCAGAGACTGCCCCTAGCGACAGAATCAACTGGTAGTTCACCCTGCTGGCCACGGAAATGGTCGTGGCAACAACAGGACCCCCAACTATAACACTGGGTCTTCTGCTCACACTCGTGGTCATGCTAACCACATTGATGTTGAAGAAGCTCAGGACAACCCGCTACAGTGATGGGTACTCTCCTCGTTAACTCAATACCTGCTACTGTTTTATTTGATACAGGAGCATCGCATTCATTCATGTCGGAAGCATTTGCATTGTCGCATAACATTAAGCTTGGAAAGATGAACACCCCAATGGTTGTTCGCACCCCGATAGGCCAATGCCGAACCACCATGATGGTGCCCGATACCGCCGTTGAAATCGAAGAAGTTGTATTCCATGTGTCCCCCATCATTCTGAAGCCTTCCACCATAGACCTCATTCTGGGAATGAATTGGTTGAAAGTCCACGATGCCGCCATGTATTGTGGTACCAAGTCTGTCCAACTCTTTCACCCCTCCGGTGAGATTGTTAACCACACCACCCGAATTACCCGTGATGCTAAAAAGCATATCTATATGATGAATGCTTTGAACGTATAACCTCTTGAAGGAATTGAGCAAGTTCCAGTCGTTTGTGATTTTCCCGGCGTCTTCCTAGAAGATCTGCCGGGAATACCCCCGATTAGAGAGGTTGAATTCGTCATCGACTTGAAGCCTGGAACCGTCCCTATTGCCAAGCGTCCCTATAAGATGCCACCTCACCACCTCCTTGAACAGAAGGAGATCGACACCGCACTCGACAAAGGCTTCATCCGTCCTAGTTCCTCTGCTTGGGGAGAACCTTCGCTCTTTGTCAAGAAGAGTGATGGAACGAACCGTTTGGTACAAGATTACCGACCTATCAACTAGGCCAGAATACAGAACAAGTACCCACTCCTCGGATCAATGATCTGTATGATCAAATTGCTATATCCAAGGTGTTTTCTAAACTCGACTTGAGTTTGGGTTATCACCAAATCCGAGTCCATGAAGAGGACATTCCGAAGACCGCCTTCATTACTCGCTATGGTTCATACGAGTACACCGTCATGTCCTTTGGCTTGACGAATTTCCCAGCCACCTTTTCGCGATTGATGAACTATATATTCTTGGAATATCTCGACAAGTTTGTCGTGGTTTATCTGGATGATATATTAATATACTCCAAGAATGAAGAAGAGCATGCTGAACATCTTCGTCTTATAGTGGAGAAGCTTCGATAATACAAACTCTATGCCAAGTATTCTAAGTGTGAATTCTGGCTTCCCGAAGTAACTTACCTTGGTCATGTGATTTCCAGGGATGGCGTTGCCATCAACCCAGAACATATTCAGGCTATTCTTGACTGGACTCCGCCCAGGACTGTCAAGCAAGTCCGAAGTTTCCTTGGCCTTGCCAGCTATTGTCGCCGTTTCTCCGAGAAATTCTCCAAGATTGCCAAGCCTCTGACTAATCTTCTCCACAAAGGCGTCAAGTTTGAGTGGACTGATAAATGCCAAGAAAATTTTCAAGCTCTGAAGGACAAGCTCACTTCTCCCCCAGTGCTTGCTTCGCCTGATACTCAGAAGGACTTCGTGATATATTGCGATGCGTCTCGTCAAGGATTAGGTTGTGTCCTAATGCAAGAGAGCAAAGTGATTTCTTATGGCTCTCGTGAGTTGCGTGCTCACGAAGAAAACTATCCAACACATGATCTCGAATTGGCAGCGGTAATTTATGCATTGAAGCTGTGGTGACATTACCTCGTTGGTAACCGTTGCGAGATCTACACCGAACACCAAAGCCTGAAGTACCTGTTTATTCAACCAGACCTGAATCACCGCTAGAAGAGATGGCTCGAGACAATAGCCAACTACAACATGGGAATTTATTACACCCCTGGTAAAGCTATTGTGGTGGCCGATGCCTTAAGCCGCAAAGCCTACTGTTCTGAACTTGAAGTTCAAGTAAAGCAGCCACGTCTGTATGAAGAGCTTCGAAAGCTGAACCTTAAGATTGTTCCACAGGGATATGTGAATTCCCTTGTTGTTGAAGTAGACCTCGTCAAAGTCATCAAGTTCATCCAGAAAGCTGATTCGGATGTCGAAAGGATGAAGCGATATCTCGCCACAGGAAAGCCCTCAGACTAAAAAGTTGTTGATGGTCAAGCGTTGTACTTCAAGAATCGTTTAGTGGTTCCTAGCAAGCGCAATCTAAACTTGACTCCGCATGTTATGAAAGAAGCTCATGATACCCCGTTATCGATCCACCCAGGTAGCACCAAGATGTACCAAGACCTTCGTCAGTGGTACTGGTGGCCTGGCATGAAGAAAGACATTGCTCGTTATGTTGATGAGTGTGAAGTTTGCCGTCACGTGAAAGCCGAGCATCAAAGACCCGCTGGAAATCTGCAACCACTCTCTATTCCTGAATGGAAATGGGACAAGATTGAAATGGACTTCATCACTGGATTTCCCCGATCACAGAAAGGTCATGATGCTATCTTTGTCGTCATCGACCGATTCTCCAAGGTTGCCCACTTTCTTCCAGTCAAGGAGACGATCTCTGCTAGTCAGTTAGCAGACTTGTATGTTTCCAGAATTGTTTTCTCCACGGTTTTCCGTTGGAGATCAGTTCAGATCGTGGCAGCATTTTTACCTCGAAGTTCTAGGATAGTTTCCAAGAAGCTATGGGAACTCACCTAAATTTCAGCACCGCTTATCACCCCCAGTCGCAAGGACAAGTTGAACGAGTCAACCAAGTGCTTGAAGATATGATTCGAGCTTGTGTCATTTCATTCGGTAAGAAATGGGAGGAATCTCTTCCGTTTGCTGAATTCTTGTACAACAATAGCTATCAAGCTAGTCTGCGGATGGCACCCGTTGAAGTTCTTCATGGACGTAAGTGTCGAACCCCTTTGAGTTGGTCAGAGACTGGAGAACGAACCCTCATTGGTCCGGACATTATACAGCTTGCCGAAGAAGGTTCGCGTTATCCGTGAATACTTGAAAGCTGCTCAGTCCCGCCAGAAGAGCAACTATGACCGCAAGCACAAGGAAATGGTCTATCAACTCGGTGAACGAGCTTACCTCCATGTCACTCCAATGAGGGGCACTCATCGTTTCGGGATCAAAGGAAAGTTGGCTCCTCGCTACATTGGCCCGTTCCGTATCCTTTCCAGAAGTGGACCGGTGGCATACCGTTTGGAATTGCCGTCAAACCTCTCACAAGTCCATGATGTATTTCACGTGTCGCAACTCCGACGCTGCTTCAAGGACCCTATTCGTGAAGAATACCCCGATCTTTTCCCCTCTACCGCTTAGATTCTCGGGACGAGAATTCTTGTAGTGGCGAAGATTTGTAACACCCTCAGTGTTATGGATCAGTAACACTTTTGATAATGAAGATTACTGCTACTAATCACTGTTGCAATCATGCTATGATCATCTTTGCTTTTGATCACATTCCAAAAACGCCTTTTGGTTAATATCAAAAATCATGTGACACTTAAACTTTGTCCAAAAATTATGCAACCACTTTTGTTAAATCACAAATATTCAGTGGACCATGTCCATGTGGGTATGGGAATTTATTAAGCTATAAAATAAATCAAACAATTCAAACAGTGGATTAATCAATCCATTTAATCATTTGTTATTGAAATACAATATTAAATAAATTTATAAAAGGCCAAAACTTTTTGTGTCACTTCTAATATATGCAACACAAATATACCCACAAGATTCACATGTGGCAAAAATCATTTGAAAGAAAAACAAATTAAAACAGTAAAAAAATAAGAAAGAAAAACGAAAATAAAAGAAAAAGGGAAAACACTAACTCCCGCACTGGGAAAATCCCACTCCCTCCCCTCCACTGGGTCGTCCCACCCCGCACCTCCACGGTTTATTCTTCCCCTGTTCATGGGGGGGGGGTCGTGTCGTGCATCCCACGGCCGGCCACGCCATTGCCATGCCGTGGCGGCCATCGGGTGGTCGCCGATGAGCATAAGACCGACCCCGCGCCCCTGCCCCCTACCCCCTGGAAACCCTAGTTTCCCCCCGCGCCGTCTCCATTTCCCCTCGTGATCTCCTTTCCTCTCCCCTTTCGGCCGGGCACAGTCGTGGCCGCGCCGCCGCGCACCACCGTGGCCAGCGACCACCTTGGACCGTGCCGACACGTCTAGGAGGCGTGTAAGCCTCGTCTACTACCTCTGGTGCACTCCATCGTCGTCGGGATCGCCTACACCAAGGGAATCGAGCCGTTCCCCGTCGTCGGCCACGCCGCCGTTGTCGACGAATTCCGCCGATTCGGGCCCTCCCCGTGCCTGCTGCCTCCCCGACGAGCTCCTTGGTGAGCTTCTCGCCATTTTGCCCATTGTTGCGCTCGATCTCGTGCACCGGAACCCCGTACCCGCCCTGGCTTGCTCCGGCCGCTGCGGCTTGGCTCGCCGTCGTGGCCACAGTCCACCCCAGCTCGCGCAAGTGACCCCTCATACGTCCCAAACGTATCTATAATTTCTGCTTGCTCCATGCATGATTTGTGCGACTTTGCCATGTTTTGCTTGAACTTTAAGCTATGTGCGGACCCTTCACACTATAGAACATGGCTTGTATATTCCAATGATGAGCCTCCTCAAACGAGCTCTAGGTCTTCTTGAGCAAGCACGTTGGATGCACCCCCACTAGTTCCCTTGGAGAGCTTTTAGCTCACATGTGCATTCGTTGCATGGCAATCCCTACTCCTCACATCATATATATCATATGGCCTTCTCTCGCCTATGGTTGTCCTCATTGATGTGAGCCTTTCACACCTTTTTGTCTTCCTCCTCCACCTTCTTTCTGTTTCTCCTTTTAGGTGTCAACTTTCTTGCTCACGCTCATCCATTACATGAGTGCTCAAAATATCGAAAGGGAGTGGATCAGTTTGACTTGTACCTGGCTAGTGGTCTGGGGACGAGTCAAGATAAGAATCCAAAGGAGACTAAGTGTGAAACTTTAGTAGATAGTAGTTCTCAACAACTATTTTTATCTCATATTCCCATATCCCCCTTCTTGCACGCAAACACCATTTGGAGACATTCGAGTCACGGACAGCGAGAGCTCTTGCACCCTTTGTTCTTTTGTTACTTGTGTCAATGCTAATATAGACTCTTGCTTGTTAAGACTTGAATTGAATTGCATGCTTTGATTTCTTTACTTAAAAGTCCTTATATGGGTTTGTGGCATGTCGCCAGAGAAATTATGCTTGTTATCATTTCCCTACTCGAGGACGGGCAAGAATTAAGCTTGGGGATGTTGATACGTCCCAAACGTATCTATAATTTCTGCTTTCTCCATTCATGATTTGTGTCACTTTTCCATGTTTTGCTTGAACTTTCATACACTTTTGATCATATTTGGATTAACCTATAAACTCAGTGCACCCAGTTGCCAGTTCCTGTTTTCTACTGTTTTTGTATTTCAGGTTTTCCGGCCATTAAAAGTGCGTAATAAAATCCGGAAAAATTATATAAAAATCAGCGACCCGGAAGCTTCCCAAAGAACTAAAGATGGAAGGGGGTGGACCCACCAGGGACCTCGGAGGCCTCCTGGCTGCCCTGTGGCCCCTCTCGGTGCCCCCTTTAGCCTATACTTAGCCCCCGTGACGGAAACCCCTAAGATCGATCTGTTATTCCCGTTCTCCTCTCTGTACCGCCGCTGCCACCGTTTCAAGATCAGGGCTGCCAGGAGAAGCTGCCCTGGCACCCTGCCGGAAGGAGGAACCCTCTCCGTGAGACCATCCATCACCATGGATGCCTCCCGGATGTCTTGTGAGTAGTCCACCTTGGACCATGGGTCCATGACCAGTAGCTATGTCATGTTCTCCTCCCCTCTTTGTGCTTCCACTTTTGAGACCTCGTGAGCTGCCTCACATGATCGAGGCAGCTTTGTAATTTTTTGTGTTGCTATGATGAGTTTGCTGGGATCTGATGGAATATGAGATTATGTTCATATTGTGATGAGTAATATATTTGGTTCTCTTTTATATTTGTGTTCTTTAGTAAATTCTTGCATGTTCTCCGTTTCCCTTTTTTACTTTGGCCAAGTGATTTGTTGCAACTCCAAGAGGGAGCGTTATGCTTGATTGTGGGTTCATCCCCCTGATGTCTAGCTTGAGTGAAAGAAACATGAGACTAGGGGATGTGCTGTTGCCACCAGGGATAAAACAATGGTGCTTGTACTTGCGGGTGCAAGGATTGTTTACTTTACGCATAGTTCTTTTAATGCAGTTGTGTGTTGCTTTGAGTTTACACTTTGTGTGGGATTCACAACTTAGTACCAGCGAGATGTTCTGGATAGATATCTCAAGGAGGATGATTCGTAGTAGATGCAGATGGATTTCGGTCTACTTACCTTGGCGTACTGCCCATTGCTTTTGAGCCTCTTCCTTTCTTTTGTAGCATAGTTAGCATTGTGGTGTGTTTATAATTCTGTCAATTGCCCAGCTGTGATTTGTTTACCTCGCTAGCACTTTTATCGTCTTTTGGGAGAGAGACATCACTAGTGAACGTCATGGGACCCCGGTCCATATTTCCACCATTGTTTACATCATCAATTTACTTTCAGTCTTTACTTTCAGTTGCCACTATTATTATCTCTTGCGTTGATCCTTTGTAAACAGCAAGGCCGGTGGAATTGACAACTCCTCTGTACTCGTTGGGAGCAAAGTTATTTGCTGTGTGTGCAGGTCCAGGAGAAGTTAGCAACCTCGGCGCCACTGTTCACTTTACCACCTTCTTGTATCTCTACGAGTCCTACGGGAGACAAACCCTATCCTCCACATAGGGCAAATCTGGTGCTACGCTACATCTCACCTTCCACTTGGGGTAACCAACGAGAAGTGAGAGAACTATCTTCCTCACCGTATCAAGCAATTTCTGGCGCCATTGACGGGGACTCCAGTCTACAAGATAGGGGAGTTGCACACTATCTTTTATCTTTGCTTTTTAGTCTTGTTAGTTTACCTTTCATTTTTTACTCTTGTGTCGCTTATCAAAAATACCAAAAATACCTGCTGCTACTATGGGTTCCAATGAACACACCAAGTTGTGTGACTTCACTAGTGCTTATTGGCTTCTCGCCCTTTGTTGGTTACCCCAAGTGAAGTTTTGAGCTGCAGTGCAGCAGCAGTTTTCCCTCGGTGAAGATACCAAGGTTTGTCTCCAGTAGGACTCCAGCGAGGATAAGTAGGTGTCAGCGGCGCAACTGACGCGGACCTGCACACAGACACAGATAACTTTGTTCCCAACGAAGTTCAGAGAGGTTGTCAATCTCTCCGGTCTTGTTGTTCACAAATGATAAAACACAAGGGATAATGATAGCAACATGAAAGTAAATGCAGAAAATTAAATATAGCTTGGAATCAGTAATGAGGATATGGACCGGGATACGTGATGTTCACTAGTGATGTCTCTCTCCCAAAAGACGATAAAACTACTATGCGAGGTAAAAAAATTACAGAAAGGCAATTGACAGGATTATGAACGCACCGCAATGCTAACTATGCTACAAAATAAAGGAAGAGGTTCAAAAGCACAGGCAGTACGCCAAGGTAAGTAGACCGAAATCCATCGGCATCTACTACTAATCATCCACCTTGAGATATCTATCCAGAACATCTCGCTGGTATTAAGTTGCGAGCCCCACCCAAAGTGTAAACCCAAAGCAACAGACAAATGCATTAAAAAGAACTCTGCGTCAAGTAAACAATCCTTGTAACCACGGTTACAAGCACCGTTGTTTTCCCCCTTGTGGCAGCAACACATCCCCTAGACTCATGTTTCTGTCACTCAAGCGTGTCATCGGGGGCCATGAACCCACAATCTAGCACAACGCTCCCTCTTGGAGTCACTACCTACTACTTGGCCAAAGCAATAAACAGCAACAGAGAACATGCAAGAATTACTTAGGAACAAAAATATAAGAGATAAAAACCAAATATATTACTCTATCACAATCTGAACATAATCTCATAATCCATCAGATCCCTCCAAACTCAACATAGCAACAGCAGAAATATTACAAAGGTGCCTCGATCATGTAGGGCAGCTCACGAGGTCTAAACAATGAAGATCAAAGAGGGGAGGAGAACATCACATAGCTACTGATCACGGACCCATGGTCCAAGGAAAACTACTCACGAGACATCCGGGGAGCATCCATGGTGGAGAGGAGACTCCCGGAGGTCAATTCTCCCTCCGGCAGGGTGCCGGGAAGAGGTCTTCTGGTGCTCCCGATCTTGGAAGCGCGGCGGCGGCGGAACAGAGGAGAGTTCGCGGAATAGGGTTCTTCTTCTAGAGTTTTCCCGTGACGGGGGATAAATAGGCGAAGGGGGGCAGCCAGAGGTGGACCAGGGGCCCCAGGAGCCCCCTTGGCGCGGCCAGGGGTGGGGCCGCGCCGGGTGGCCGCCTGGGGCCCCCTGGCTCCCCTCTGGCCCCTCCCGGGTTCTTCTCGAAGCTTCCGTCACGCTGATTTTTTTATCTGAATTTTCCCGAATTTTTCTGGCACTTTTTATATGGGGGAAAACTGAAATAGAA
Source organism: Bromus sterilis (assembly GCA_950022295.1). Taxonomy (NCBI): domain Eukaryota; kingdom Viridiplantae; phylum Streptophyta; class Magnoliopsida; order Poales; family Poaceae; genus Bromus; species Bromus sterilis. The sequence continues at coordinate 117,338,801 of OX465599.1, forward strand.
AAACAGTAGAAAACAGGAACTGACACTGGGGTGCACTGAGTTAATAGGTTAGTCCAAATATGATCAAAAGCGTATGAAAGTGTATCTAGATCATAGCAATATCACACAAAACATGCATGGAGCAAGCAGAAATTATAGATACGTTTTGGACGTATCAACATCCCCAAGCTTAATTCCTGCTTGTCCTCGAGTAGGTAAATGATAACAAGCATAATTTCTGTGGTGACCTGCTAGCAACCATATCAGAACTTTGAAAAGTAAAGCAATCAAGGTTAGAGATTCAATTCAAGTCATAACAGGCAAGAGTCTATATTAGCATTGAAATAAGTAACAAAAGAACAATAGGTGCAAGAGCTCTCGCTGTCCGTGACTCGAATGTCTCCAAATGGTGTTTGCGTGCAAGAAGGGGGATAGGGAATACGAGAAAAAAGTATTTTTGTGTTGACAACTCAATCTACTAAAGTTTCACACTTGGTCCTCTTTGGAATCTTATCTTGACTCGTCCCCAGACCACTAGCCAGGTACAAGTCAATTTGATCCACTCCTTTTCGATACTTTGAGCACTCATGCAATGGATGAGCGTAAGCACGAGAGTTGACACTTAGGATGGCAAAGAGAGAAATATGGTGGAGGAGGAAGACAAAAAGGATGAGAAAGGCTCACATCAATGAGGACAATCATAGGCAAGAGATGCCAAATGATAGATATGATGTGAGGAGTAGGGATTGCCATGCAACGGATGCACATACGAGCTAAGAAGCTCTCTAATGGAACTAGTGGGGATGCATCTAACTTGCTCGCTCATGAAGACCTAGAGCTCGTTTGAGGAGGCTCATCCTTGGAATATGCAAGCCAAGTTCTATAGTGTGAAGTTCCCCACATAGCTATATGCAAAAAGATCATCTCTATGGAGTACAAGGATATAAAGGGAGTACTAGTGTGGATCTCTCAAAAGGATAGTAGTGTTGCCCCTTTCTCTCTTTTTATTTCTTTTTCTCTTTTTTCTCTTTTTTTGTATTTTTTTGGTGGCCTCAATGGCTCTTTCTATTTAACTCTCATTTGTCCTCTTTGGGATCTTTTAATGTGTCCACTTTGAGATCTTTTCCTCACTTAAGGGCAACACTCTATTTTACAAGAAGGTAAAGGAGATCTTTCACACTTTACAAGGTACTCAAAATCATAAAGAAGATGTAACTATCATGATGTATGCAAGGTATGTCGCTGCCAGTGTAGCAGGAACATGTATGACATGAAGATCAAGTCATGAAGAGGTGGAAGTTGCATGGCAATGTAACTCGGAAAGGCTATGGAAATGCCTTGATGAGTAGGTATGGTGGCTGTTTTGAGGATAGATATACGGAGGGTGATGACAGAGCGTATCATGCCAAGGGTTTGGATGTACCGGCGAAGGTGGACACCAACTCTCGGAGTGAGAAGAAGGCAATGCACGACACGGGAAATGCTAGCAAAATATGGGAAGGTGGAAGTGCCAACTCTCAATACTTACATTAGTCTGAAGAACTCATGCACTTATTATCGGTAACTCTCAATCTAATAAGGAGGTTTACAAAGAGACAAGTACCCCAAGGAGGAGTGTACGAGGGTTTGGTTATCCTTGCGCATCCTCGACTCATGGTACGTGAGTGTACTCTAATATTCGACCCCTCAGAAGAGTAGTTATCTACCTAGTAGCTAGAGTTCTCAACTATTTTTGTAGGTTTTGAAAATAAACACGGATTGCCCAAAATACGACACCTATCACTAATAGGCAAGAGCTCTTGACACCAAAAGTTCAAACATTACTCACATCAATACTTCAAAACTATTGTAAGCTACTACTAAAATTAAATAGCAACCTCAATTACCTACTTTCAAGACAAGACACAACTCAGTGCACCAACCAACTCTCTTTAACAAGATAAACATGAAAACTAAAAAGAGTTCCAGCAACAAACTAAAAAAAAGCCAAGGCTCTTGCTAAAGACAAACTAAGACTAAAACTAAACAAGGCAGCAGCTATGAAAAGATAAAGAACACACAACAGCAAAAAGATAGGCATGAAGAATCCTATGATGTGTTCTAGATTTTGAAAGTGGAGCGTTTTTCTCTCCCACAAAAAGTAAGAAGGGATCTAACTTGTTATGAACATCAAGAAAAGCTAAAGAAAACTGAAAACAAAACCTAAGAGCGAGACGCTCCAAGCATAGCACATAACGCATGAAGTGATAAAAATATAGTGAGACGAAGGACGAACTGATGATTGTTGATGGAGAAGGGGATGCACGGGGGCATCCCCAAGCTTAGACGCTTGAGTCTCCTTGAATATTTATTGGGGATGCATGGGGGCATCCCCAAGCTTGAGCGCTTGACACTCCTGGATCTTCTTTCATCATCTTCCATCGCACACTTGAAAACTCCCTTCATACATAACTCATCATAAGATGATTAGAGAGGTTAGTACCCTTAATAAATATATTTTTTACCCACTGGATATAAAGATAATATTGAAGAGCTACTGTTTCTCAAGAGTGCCAAAAAGTTTTTGCAAAGAAAAAGCAAGCTTAAGGTTTGCAAAAGTAAGGAGAGACAAAACGTGGCAGAATCTGTGAAAAACAGAACAGAATATAGTAAAGAATTTTTTAGGGGCACTTCTGCAACTCAAATAAAAAAGCTCAGAACATACGGAAGTTTCGTAATTGTATAGAGAATACTGTGTTAAAATTTCAGCTCAAAAAGATGAACTGGGATTTTTCTGGAATTTTTCTGGTCACGAGGACAGAATCTGTTTTATGGACAGCATGTCACAACTTTTACTTCCCTTGCCGTAAGAGGCTATAACTTGGCACAAAGCTGAAAAATAAAGATACAATGATGTTTCTACAGAAGTAACAATCATCAAGACACAACAAAAGCAAAAAGAAACACCTAAATTCGTTGCGGGCTGCCTCCCGGAAGCGCTTCTTTAAAGCCATTAGCTAGGCATAATGCAAAAGAAGAATCAAGGGTATCCAAGATCAGAATCATAAAAACCCTCAAATTGATTTTCAATAAGCTCATTCTTATTCTTACTAGGAAAGATATACTTACCTTTTGCCATACCGCGTAAGCGTATGTGCCTATTACCAATATCAATGAAGCCTTTCATAGCACGGAGGAAGTCTCTTCCGAGCACAATGTTACTTTGGTTTGGCTCCATGATGAAGAAATCCATTGGTGCAGTCCTATGAAGGAATGCAACTTGGACTTCTTTTACCTTTCCTTTAATCTCTGAAATATCTTCATTAGAATGTTCATGATAAGATGATAATTTATCCATATCTAGCTTTAAAGAATCATAAACTATTTTCGGCATAGTAGAAACTGTGGATCCAATATCACAAAGAGCAAGGAATCCTTGGTTAGAGATGCTAATCCTAACAAAGGGCTCCCAATCATCATCTATCTCCAACATTTCTTTCTTATTAGACTTAAGTTCCTCTACTTTCCCCAAATCTAGAGCATCCAGTTTTTTTCAACAGTGGCAAGTCTATCTATGACAATATCAATACTTCGATCATAAACAAAATAACTAGATAGACTATGCAAAATCTCAAGAGCCCTATCTTCATCACACTCTAGAAAATCTCCCTCAGCTATAATGTCAAGAGAGTGTTTACACCACTTAAAAATACCATGGTAAAAAATTCTAAGCACAATATTTATAGATATCAGAGGCATAACTCTTTTATGTGCTTTAGAAATTCTGTCCCATGCCTTCTTCATATTTTCTCCATCCCTTTGAAGGAAATCGAGAACTTCCGATTCCCGCAAAGAACCTAGTCCTAACATGTTCATCTAAACAAGGAGGACTACTAACAGCAATATAATTTTTTTTTTTGTAAATTTTGATAAAAGACACAAAGATAAAAACTGAAAGGTAAACTAACAAGACTAAAAAACAAAGGTAAAGGGTAGTGTGCAAATCCCCTATCTTAGCACTCGGAGTCCCCGGCAACGGCGCTAGAAATACTCTTTCTTATTGGCTTCTCGCCCTTCGTTGGTTACCCCAAGTGAAGGTTTGAGATGCAGTGCAGCAGCAGTTTTCCCTCGGTGAAGATACCAAGGTTTGTGTAACAGCCCAGTTTTTGCAAAAATTAAAAATTTTGTTTTCGGTGTGAATTGTTTGATTGCCTGATTTGTTTGCAGTGTTTGCATCCCCGATTTATTGATCGGCGATTATTTTCCCCCCTCTTATCTCGTACCGGACGGAGACCGACCCTTGCCACCCTGACACTCGACCTTGCGACACCGGGTTTCACCCGATCACCGTCGCGAAAACCGCACGAGACCTGCCGCAGCCAACGGAACGAAAAACCCCGTTTAATAATTAAACGGGATATTTTTATAGCGCGCCGAAAAGTGTTTTCGGAACGGTTCCAGCGCGAGGTGAACGCCTCCGGCTCGACGCACCGATCGCGCAGTTCGAAGTTTTACCCGAATCGGAGGTACTGCGGACCCCCGGCGGTCAGAAACGTGAGCACCGGACGCGCGAGATAAAAACTGGGGATGTTTTTGCAAACTGCCAGCCACCCACGCTATATAAAGACCACCACACTCCCACCCATTTTTAGGGTTTCCCTAGCCAAAATATGCAGCCACACCCCTGTTTTACCCCAATTTTCGCAGCAAACCCTAGCCCCCAGATCTGGATCCAGCCCAGATTCGTTTGCAGCCGTCCGATCGCGAGATCGGAGGGCCGAGATCGCTCCCAGCCACCCATCTTTCCCTCTCTCCTCTCTCTCTCCCGTGAAGCTCCAACCTCCATGCCCGTGGAGCACCCGAGCCCGCCGCCGGCCGCCACCCCGGCGAGGCAGCAGCAGCCGGCGCCCCTCTCCCTCCTTCCCTCTCCTCCTCTTCTCCCTGTCTTCTCACCCCCGCCTCTGCCGTGCAGGTCGCCGCCGTCAGGAGCTGGCCGCGCCGCCAGGGAGCCGCCATGGCCGAGGAGCACGGAGCTCCGCCCGCGCCGGCCACCCAGCTCACCCCGACCGTCCAGCCCACCGGATCCGGTGAGGCTCCTCCAGATCCGCTCCATCCCGAGTCCCCCGCGCCCTGCTCCTCGCCCCTGGCCCCAAGCGCCGCGCCGCCGCGCCGGAAGTCCGCCGCCGGGAACCTCCTGCTCGGGAGCGAGCTCGGGATCGGGCAACCAGCCGCCCCAGGTGGGCCACGCCCCGGCTCACTCCAGCCGCCGGCCTCCCAGGCCAGATGGGCCAGATCCAGCCCATGGGGTGAGGCTGCCCCTTTTTCTTTTTTTTTATTTAATTAGATCTGTTTTTTTTCTGTTGGGCCCAAATAGGACTAGATTCGGCCCAGTTAGTTTTTTTTTCTGCTAGTTGTTTTTATTTATTTAGGAAGTTTGTATTAGGATTTTTGCAGTGCCGTAACTTTTTAACCGTAGCTCCGATTGCGACGATTTAAATATGAAACTTGCTTAGAATTGTGTCTAGTTTAATAATTTGTTGCTTGTTGCCATGTTTGAGCATGTTTACATGCTGTTTGACTGCTAATTACACTGCTTGCCACTGTAAACTGTAACTGCTATAACTTTTTATCTGTTGCTCTGTTTGAAATGTTTCTTATATGTAACTTGACTAGAATTGCATGTAGATTGTGTTTTTGCTACTCTTGCTTGATAATAAAAATAATAAAATATGGTTTAGGGCAGAACAGTACCAAATCTTTTAATCATCGTGCGGCACTTAGTGCTATGCCATGTTTAGGTTGTGCCTCACTTAAATTGACTAGCATAGATAATTTACTTTATGCTTCACCTCTTGCCATGATTGTGTGCTATGCCATGCTTTCTTGAGTTGCCATGTTAATAACCGTTGTTTGGTCACCTGTAGCTAAACAACTTGAACCACCGTAAATGTGCGGTATCGTCGTGTGTGACGAGTACTCCACTTAAATCGTTAGTAACCGCTCTCGACGGTAGGTGCGATGTCTCGTGTTACTTCTTGTTGATGCTTGCTCGTGTTTTCTCCGTAGTAATAGTGGTGCACCGTTGATTGCTTTCCAGTGTTTACTTCTTGTGTGCTCCCGCGGATACTCTCGGAGACGATGCGAGCTTGCGATCAACTACACCTTCGGAACCCGACTTATCAACAGGCAAGGATTATACATTACTTATGATCCATTCTATTTCAACCAGCGTTTTGCATGCTAGTCTAGGATAGGTTCGATGTTTGATCCTACCACATGTTTACAGCCTTTTTCAAACCCATACAGCCATGTCCCCTCCCAGCAAACCTTGTACTGCTATGTTACTATTGCTCGTTGCTCAGCCCCTGCTTAGTATGCATGCTTAGGATGCTACGATGTTACTCTGTTACTCCTGGGTTTGGGATATCACATTATTATATTATTGTTGATAATATGATTATTATAATGTTGACTATATTCGACGAAGGATGGAAGGTCTAGGCTATCCCGCCCCGACGCTTTGTTCCATTCGAGTCACCTAGGATCCGAGTTCCGGGTATTGGTTTTAAGACTGAGCGTGCCTAACCGCGTGTGGGATTTTATGGGGTCCCCTTTTCTTACCTATCTAGCTTCAAACATTTCTAGAGGTGGCCCAAGCTGATTTACCATTTGAAAACATGCATATATATCTTGTCGGGTCGCTCCTAGCAGATATCTTTTAAAACAACCCGGACCAGCGGAGAAATGGTTTCCCTGTTGGTCCACCTTTAACCGGCGAGGGCCCGGTCTCATAAGAGAACTAACCGGTAACCCAAACCCTGTTGAGACGGAAGAGTCCGATCCGAGAGCGTGGGCAGCTTTTGGATTGGGTGTCGACTCCTCAGGGGCCACCCGGATTTGTTCGTTGTTAGCTAGAGGGACTTGTCGTTTCGGATCTCTTGGAACTAAATCATAAAATGGTTGTCTGTGATGGGTAGCAACTGACAGTGATGGACGTGCGTGCGGAGCCTCGTAATGGGCAGTTGGTACACCCCTGCAGGGTTAAATCTTTTCGAGAAGCCGTGTCCACGGTTATGGACGACTTGAGACCTACTCCTTGTTCATAGACAACAACAACTCAGATAATCTTAATATAACTTGATCAAAGTGTGTGTGCCTTGACTGCTTCTTCTTCGTTGGGATGCGAAGAGGAGGACAAGGATAGGATAGATGTTATGTTTGCGTAAGTAGTTGATAGCAAGACTTGTTGGAGGCGATTCCTCATCGAATGCTTGGCTTCTTATCTTAATCTCTAGATCGTTAGCCACTTCATAAATGCTAGTGCGGCAGCAACCTCACCACTTACCCCTTCCTTACCGTAAACTACTAGTTGTCCTAGAATGACGAGTGATGAAGTCCTTGCTGGGTCAGATGACCACTACAGTTGGATACTGAGTACCTCTGTACTCATGATACTACCCCCAAACTCTTTTCAGGGTTCTTGATCGACAACAGGTATGGTGATCGACGTTTCACGTGGAGACTCGACGATGACTAGTTAGGCGGATCCCGGCGGAGGGCCTGGACCCGTGTGGTTATGGGATCGATGCTTTTCTCTTTGCCAGTAGGCATTTTCTTGTAGTCTGTACTCAGACATGTATCTTCCGCTGTTGTATTATATTTGAGGCAGTTGTATGCCGATTGTATGAGATGTTGTATCCTGTATCTGTAATGTTGTGATATCATGTTGGAAATCTAGGGCATATGGCTTTGTCATATGTCGCGGTGGGACCGATATGTGCTTCGTCCCCGGATCTGGGTGGAAACACCTAGATCTGGAACAGTACCGCATATCGGGCCTTACAGTTTGTCTCCAGTAGGACTCCAGAGATGATAAGTAGGTGTCAGCGGCACAACTGACGCGCACCTGCACACAGACACAGATAACTTTGTTCCCAATGAAGTTTAGAGAGGTTGTCAATCTCTTCGGTCTTGTTGTTCACAAATGATAAAACGCAAGGGATAATGATAGCAACTTGAAAGTAAATGCAGAAAAGTAAATATAGCTTGAAATCAGTAATGAGGATATGGACCGGGATACGTGATGTTCACTAGTGATGTCTCTCTCCCAAAAGACGATAAAACTGCTATGCGAGGTAAACAAATTACAGAAGGGCAATTGACAGGATTATGAATGCACCGCAATGCTAACTATGCTACAAAAGAAAGGAAGAGGTTCAAAAGCACAGGCAGTACGCCAAGGTAAGTAGACCAAAATCCATCTTCATCTACTACTAATCATCCACCTTGAGATATCTATCCAGAACATCTCGCTGGTATTAAGTTGCGAGCCCCACCCAAAGTGTAAACCCAAAGCAACAGACAACTGCATTAAAAAGAACTCTGCGTAAAGTAAACAATCCTTGTAACCGCGGTTACAAGCACCGTTGTTTTCCCCCTTGTGGCAACAACACATCCCCTAGACTCATGTTTCTGTCACTCAAGCGTGTCATCGGGGGGCATGAACCCACAATCTAGCACAACGCTCCCTCTTGGAGTCACTACCTACTACTTGGCCAAAGCAATAAATAGCAACGGAGAACATGCAAGAATTACTTAGGAACAAAAATATAAGAGATAAAACCAAATATATTACTCTATCACAATCTGAACATAATCTCATAATCCATCAGATCCCTCCAAACTCAACATAGCAACAGCAGAAATATTACAAAGGTGCCTCGATCATGTAGGGCAGCTCACGAGGTCTAAACAATGAAGATCAAAGAGGGGAGGAGAACATCACATAGCTACTGATCACGGACCTATGGTCCAAGGAAAACTACTCACGAGACATCCGGGGAGCATCCATGGTGGAGAGGAGACTCCCCGGAGGTCAATTCTCCCTCCGGCAGGGTGCCGGGAAGAGGTCTTCTGGTGCTCCCGATCTTGGAAGTGCGGCGGCGGCGGAACAGAGGAGAGTTCGCGGAATAGGGTTCTGCTTCTGGAGTTTTCCCGTGACGGGGGATAAATAGGCGAAGGGGGGCAGCCAGAGGTGGACCAGGGGCCCCAGGAGCCCCCTGGCGCGGCCAGGGGTGGGGCCGCGCCGGGTGGCCGCCTGGCCCCCCTGGCTCCCCTCTGGCCCCTCCCGGGCTCTTCTCGAAGCTTCTGTCACGCTGATTTTTTATCTGAATTTTCCTGAATTTTTCTGGCACTTTTTATATGGGGGAAAACTGAAATAGAAAAACAGCAGAAAACAGGAACTGGCACTGGGGTGCACTGAGTTAATAGGTTAGTCCAAATATGATAAAAAAGTGTATGAAAGTGTATCTAGATCATAGCAATATCACACAAAACATGCATGGAGCAAGCAGAAATTATAGATACGTTTTGGACGTATCAACTAGTCACAACAACAGTGACTTTATCTCCACTCCTATTTCCCTACCTTCCACTTCAGCACCTTCTTATGAAATTAAACCTGCTTTGTTGATTCTTGTTATGAAAGATCAATTCTCAGGTGCTGGAGAGGATGCTTCCTTGCACTTAAATAATTTTTTTGAGCTTTGTGATATGAAAAAGTACAAGGAAGAAGATAGAGACATCGTCAAGCTGAAGCTTTTTTCCTTTCTCCTTGAGACGAAGAGCCAAGGAGTGCTTGCAATCCTTACCTAAGAATATCATTGATTCTTGGGACAAGTGTAAGGATGCTTTTATTGGGAAGTACTATCCCCTGCTAGAATTATCCAGTTGAGAAGTAACATTATGAATTTTAGGCAATTGGACAATGAACACGTTGCCCAAGCTTGAGAACGCATGAAATCTCTTGTTAAGAACTGCCATACACATGGTTTGACTACTTGAATGGTTATCCAGACTTTTTATGCAGGCTTAAACTTTACCTCGCGAAATCTGCTAGACTCGGCCGCGGGAGGAATTTTTATGTCAACCACACTTGGTGCTGCCACCAAGCTACTTGATGAGATGATGCTGAACTACTCTCAGTGGCACACCGAACGATCTCCAACTGGTAAGAAGGTAAATTATGTCGAAGAGATCTCCTCTCTTAATGAAAAGGTTGACTTCATCATGTCTTTACTTACCAAGCAAGCTCCTATTGATCCTCAGGATGTTCCTTTAAATTCCTTGGTTGCTCAAGAACAAGTAGATGTGAACTTTATCTCTAGAAACACCTTCAACAATAATGCTTATAGGAGTAATTTTGGTAGCAGCAATCCTAGACCTTTCCCATCCAACAACTATGGGACCAACAACACTTACCCTAGCACCAAAAACTCCACTTCTGAACTAGAGAGTATGCTTAAAGACTTTATCACTACCCAAAAAGCCTTCAACAAGAGTGTAGAAGAGAAATTAGACAAATTAGATATCCTCTCTTCGAAGGTAGACAACATAGCCCATGATGTTGAGATGCTTAAGATCAGAACTTCTCCCCCGTGGAGAGGCACACCACTCCTATGAATGATATCCAAGTGCAAATTAATGAAAACATTAGGATGTTGGGAAAACTTAAAGAGAGATGGGCTAGAGAAAAGGAGGAAGAAGAGAGAGTTAAGAGCCTTCCTACCTACCACACCGTAGCCACTATCCAAGTTGTTGAGGATGTTCAAACTATTAGCACCCATCGCACCCCTAGTCCACCTGGACCTATCAATGGTGATGCTACCACCTCAACCATAGATGAAGAAACCTCTATGAACATAGAGGCTTTCAAACAAGTGAGCCTTAATGATATCACTACCTCCTTGATAGATAGTAGTGACTTAGACTTTGACAACTGCACTTTACCTGAAGTTATTGGTTTCCTACACAAGATGTCTAGAGACGCCCACACTAGCACATTTAATCTTGCCTTCACAGAGAATATCACCAACGCTCTAATCAAAGTTAGGGAGGAGAAGCTTATACTAAAAGCCTCCATACCTAGGAAGCCAGAAGATGGTTGGGATCCTATGATAAAAATCAAATTGAATAACTTCTCTTGCTTTGCTCTTTGTGATGTTGGAGCTAGTACCTCTGTTATGCCCAAAAGAATGTATGATATGCTGGAATTGAAACCTTTTGATCCTTGTTCTTTTGGTGTTCATCTTGTCGATTCTTCCGTAAAGAAACCTTTGGGGAAGATCGATGATGTTCTTATCATTGTCAATGAAAATTATGTTCCAGTTGATTTTACTATTATGGACATTGAGTGTGAGCCTTCTTGTCCAATTATTTTGGGACGACCTTTTCTTCGCACCATTGGTGCTGTTATTGACATGAAAGAGGGGAATATCAAATTACAATTCCCTGTAAAGAAAGGGATGGAACACTTCCCTAGGAAAAAGATTAAGTTGCCTTTTGAGTCCGTCACACGGGCTAGTTGTTTTCTTGATAAAACTTGATCTTTTGCTTTATGCCTAGCTTAAAGGCATAAAAGAAAGCACTTGTTGGGAGGAAACCCCAGATGTTTTTACTTCTGTTTTGAGTGGTCTTGATGATTATTACTACTGTAGGAACATCATTGTATCTTTATTTTTCAAGCTTTGTGCCATTTATAGCCTCATATGACAAGGGAAGTGAAAGTTATGACATGCTGTCCAGAAAACAGATTCTGTCCTCGTGACGGGAAAAATCATAGAAAATCACCAGTTCACCTTTTTGAGATGAATTTTTTACAAAGCGTGCTCTATACAATAACGGAACTTTCGTATGTTCTGAGTTTTTTTATTTGAGTTGCAGAAGTGCCCCTAAAAAATTCTTTACTACCTGCTGTTCTGTTTTTCACAGATTCTGCCACGTTCTGTCTCTCCTAACTTTTGCAAACCTTAAGCTTGCTTTTTCTTTGCGAAAACTTTTTGGAAATGTTGAGAAACAGTAGATCTTCAAGAATATATTTATTTCCAGTAAGGGAAACTTTATTTTAATAGGGTACTAACCTCTCTAATCATCTTATGATGAGTTGTGTATGAAGGGAGTTTTCAAGTGTGCGATGGAAGATGATGAAAGAAGATCCTGGAGTGTCAAGCGCTCAAGCTTGGGTATGCCCCCATGAATCCCCAACAAATATTCAAGGAGACTCAAGAGTATAAGCTTGGGGATGCCCCCGTGCATCCCCTTCTTCATCAACAATTATCAGTTTGTCCCTCGTTGCACTATATTTTTATCACTTCATGCGTTATGTGTTATGCTTGGAGCGTCTCGCTCTTTACTTTTATTAGGTTTGATTTTGCTTTGTTTGCTGTTCATAACAAGTTAGAACACAAATTTCTTTTGTGTGGGAGGGAAACACGCTCCGTTTGAACGATAACTCCTCATAGGATTTTCATGCTTATTTCCCTTAGCTGTGAGTTATTCTTTTTCTTTTCTTAGCTGCTGCCTTGTTATTTGAAGTGCTTTAGTTTTAATCTAGAGCTTTTCTTGTCTTAGGTTGAACTTTCTATAGGTTGCATGTTTTATCTTGTTTAGAGAGTTTGCCTGTTGAACTGAGCTTTGTGTCTTGACTAAAGAGTAGGTAATTGAAGTTCCTATTCTCTTTGTAGTAGTAACTTGCAATAGGTTTGAGGTATTGATTAGAGTAATGTTTGAACTTATGGTGTCAAGAGCTTTAGCCTATTAGTGATATATGTCGTATTTTGGGCAATCCGTGTGATTTTCAAAAACCTACAAAATTAGTTGAGAACTCTAGCTACTAGATGGATCACTAATCTTTTGAGGGATCGGATATTAGAGTACACTCACGTACCATGAGTCGAGGATGCGCAAGGATTTGTGTGACTATGCCATGTTTTGCTTGTACTTTCAGCTATTTGGGGACCCTTCACACTATAGAACTTGGTTTCTATATTCCAATGATGAGCCTCCTCAAACGAGCTCTAGGTCTTCTTGAGCAAGCAAGTTGGATGCACCCCCACTAGTTCCCTTGGAGAGCTTTTAGCTCAAGTGTGCATCCGTTGCATGGCAATCCCTACTCCTCACATCATATCTATCATATGGCCTTCTCTCGCCTATGGTTGTCCTCATTGATGTGAGCCTTTCACACCTTTTTGTCTTCCTCCTCCACCTTCTTTCTGTTTCGCCATTTAGGTGTCAACTTTCTTGCTCACGCTGATCCATTGCATGAGTGCTCAAAATATCGAAAGGGAGTGGATTCGTTTGACTTGTACCTGGCTAGTGGTCTGGGGACGAGTCAAGATAAGAATCCAAAGGAGACTAAGTGTGAAACTTTAATAGATAGTAGTTCTCAACAATTATTTTTTATCTCGTATTCCCATATCCCCCTTCTTGCACGCAAACACCATTTGGAGACATTCGAGTCACGGACAGCGAGAGCTCTTGCACCCTTTGTTCGTTTGTTACTTGTGTCAATGCTAATATAGACTCTTGTTTGTTAAGGCTTGAATTGAATTGCATGCTTTGATTGCTTTACTTAAAAGTCCTTATATGGTTGTGTGGCATGTCGCCAGAGAAATTATGCTTGTTATCATTTCCCTACTCGAGGACGAGCAGGAATTAAGCTTGGGGATGTTGATACGTCCCAAATGTATCTATAATTTCTGCTTTCTCCATTCATGATTTGTGTGACTTTGCCATGTTTTTCTTGAACTTTCATACACTTTTGATCATATTTGGACTAACCTATTAACTCAGTGCACCCAGTTGCCAGTTCCTGTTTTCTGCAGTTTTTGTATTTCAGGTTTTCCGGCCATTAAAAGTGCGTAATAAAATCCGGAAAAATTATATAAAAATCAGCGACCCGGAAGTTACCCAAAGAACTAAAGATGGAAGGGGGTGGACCCACTAGGGCCCCAGGAGGGTCCCAGGCGCGGCCCCACCCTAGGGCGCGCCAGGAGGCCTCCTGGCTGCCCTGTGTCCCCTCTCGGTGCCCCCTTTGGCCTATATTTATCCCACGTGACAGAAAACCCTAAGATTGATCTGCTATTCCCGTTCTCCTCTCCGTACCGCCGCCGCCGCCGTTTCCAGATTGGGGCTGATAGGAGAAGTTGCCCCGGCACCCTGCCGGAAGGAGGAACCCCCTCCGGGAGACCATCCATCACCATGGACGCCTCCCGGATGTCTTCTGAGTAGTCCCCCTTGGACCATGGGTCCATGACCAGTAGCTTTGTGATGTTCTCCTCCCCTCTTTGTGCTTCCACTTTCGAGACCTCGTGAGCTGCCTCACATGATCGAGGCACCTTTGTAATTTTCTGTGTTGCTATGCTGAGTTTGCTGGGATCTGATGGATTATGAGATTATGTTCAGATTGTGATGAGTAATATATTTGGTTCTCTTTTATATTTGTGTTCCATAGTAAATTCTTGCATGTTCTCCATTGCCGTATTTTACTTTGGCCAAGTGATTTGTTGCAACTCCAAGAGGGAGCGTTATGCTTGATTGTGGGTTCAGCCCCCTGATGTCTAGCTTGAGTGACAGAAACATGAGACTAGGGGATGTGTTGTTTCCACCAGGGATAAAACAATGGTGCTTGTACTTGTGGGTGCAAGGATTGTTTACTTTACACATAGTTCTTTTAATTCAGTTGTCTGTTGCTTTGAGTTTACACTTTGGGTGGGATTCGCAACTTAATACCAGCGAGATGTTCTGGATAGTTATCTCAAGGCACTCGAATCATATGGTGTCCTTAAGGTAAGAAGTCGGGCGACCCAACGGTTCCCGCGAGCGGTATTGCTTCGAGAACGACAGGGAGGGTACGACCGACGTTATTGGCGTGCTTGGCAGCTACTCGTATCTCGCGAGAGTTACCAAACCACACAAAGTCGATCTCTACCAAGAGCACACGCGAGAAAAGGTAAGGAGACGGTTCACCTTGTTAGTAACCGCGCGCTTTGACGGGACGACATGGCAGGCCCCGACGTTTCTGGTGGACCTTGTTTCTAATCGTTGTCCGTTGTGTTATTCGTCAGACAGCGATAACGGTTGTCTGTGAGATAATATTAAAATGCTAAATGGTTCGGTGGATGACTTGAGAGGCCCGTTAGTCTGTACGTGTTGGGATACGGGGCAAAAAACACAAATTTTTCATACCTACGGTACCCGAACCCAAGATCTATGCTATGGCGATGTAAAGTAATGGAGGGAATCGATGTTCATACCTTTGAAGTCCGAAAGAGGGAAACGTTGTTGCGAACGTGGCTGGCGTAGACTCGGAACTACGACCTCCCTGTCGTGTAGTAGACCACCGGCGAGGATGACTCCCGGTTGACCTCCGGCGATGAATTAGCACCACAAATGTAGTGCCTCGAAGAGATTATACACGTACGGTACAATCAATGTTCCTCCCAGGCCCCAAACCAGGCGAGCAGCGGAAGAAAGACGAATTTGGATCCCGACTCCAGCAGAGCGACGGCTTGCCTTATGGTGGAGAACTCCAGTCCAAGTGCAGACTCCAAACAAGGGGAGTCAAATTCCAGGAGGGAGAAGGAGAGAGAGAGGAATAATTGTGTGTTGGAAAAAGGGGGGTGTACCCCTCCTTATATAGGCCAAGGGGGAGTGCCATCCTCCTCCCCTCCCCCATGTGGGACTAAACTCCCAAGGGGGGGAGTGCGCTGGCCTAGGGGGGGGATGGGCCGCACCCTTGGCGCCAAGCCCAAGGGGGGAAACCCTCTCCTCCCCTAATGGACCCCATAGGCCCATATAGCCTTTTTCCAAAAAAAAAATATTTTAATGTGTTTAAATATTTAATTCAGATATTTAAATAATAAAACATTATTAAAACAAATTAAACTTTATTTTGAACCATTCAAAATGTCCGGAACAACTTCCGTCCTCCTTCGGAACTATTCCGGTGATTTCTCCTATTTCACCGATTGATCTCGAAACTGTCCTATGCATCGATTGTCCTTAAGTGTAACACCCTAACGGTCCGAGAAACAGTAGACATGGTCGAGACTCTTCTCATTGACCAATGACTAGTCAGTTGGACCTGGTTACAATCCTTGACAGCCCCTGCGCGTCCATCGAATGAACTTCAATCGCTTTTGGAAATCGTTAATGATACGACGTAATCCCTTTGTGTTGCGGTACTTTGTTTGTCCGAGGTTCGATCGTGGGTATCCCACATACCGTGTTCACATCTCGTTCACAACAAACAAGTTTACTCGTCCGTGCCTATTGCATCTCCCATCACCTAGTCACCTGCTTGCAAGCTATTGATGCAATATCACCAAGTGGGCCCAGAGTACCTGTCCTGTTTCAAGGACTTAAAAATCCCGCTCTGATCTATTAACATACTAATCAACCATCTATTTCGGAATACCCAAAGTGAACCGTTATAGACAGCATATTTCAGTCAGGCGGTGGGATAGAAATCAAAGTCTCCTCATAGATGACAATTGCGTATGATCATTACGGTCTAAGGACTAAGCCATACGTTGCAAAGTCATCGCAATGCTGAACTATGTGACTCGATCACATTGCAATACTTTAGGTGGGTGTATGTCCATCACATCATTCCCCTAATGACATGAACTCATTGTCAATGGACTTAAGTGTCGCCATGATCAGGAAAACTTGATCAATCAATTGCCCAATGAGATAGTTTACCCGAGTTAAACTACAGACCTATGTTTTATACTACACATGTATTAGTATTTCCAAGTAATACATTTATAGGATAGTATAAAACGTATTATGAAGAAAACGGATATGTGACAAATATCTTTATTAATTTGTCTCTAGGGCACATATCCAACAGTACGCACTACCTTCACGTGGGATAAGGAGTTATGGGCTTCTCTGCGTCGTAGTTTGTCCGAAAGCTCTTCAGACGTTAGCAGTACCGCGGCCTGCGCCGGGAAGTGGTGTCTTCTTCGCTCGAGAGGTGTGTATTTGGATTTCCTTTAGCTTCATCGGCCAACCACGCACCGTGCATGAGCGTGAAGGGTGAGGGTTCCTAGACCCCTGATCGCATAGGATATAGTCCGACGGATGGCCTCTCTGTTGAGCCTAGGATGGGCTGCGGCGTGTCGGATAGCTTTGGTGGAGCGTTCCCTAACAAGATTCCCTCCACCCTGGAGATCCGAGCGTGCAGGCTGAACAGTAGTGCACCCCTGTAGGGAGTTTAATCCATTCGAATAGCCGTGTCCACGGTAACAGGACGCTTTATCCTGAAGCTGGATCTTACCACTACAAACTACTACTATGAAATTGTATGGTTCTGGGTCTTCTTCCTCGCAGGGAGTCGAGGAAGGGAACTTGGAGGCATTATTATTATTAATTACTACAACTTACTATTATAAAATGCTGTAGCAACTTCTGCAGCATTGTTATTACATTCATGTTATTGAACTGTTGGTTATTCTCTTCTTATGCTGCAACACAAGTCAGAAGATGCTAGTCTTCGATGGGCCTAGCTTCTTATCCTTATTATGATTTCTATCTTGCAGTCCACTATATACAGCCACCCCTTTCCATTTGATGCAAATGCATAAATGCTTAGTAGTGGAGGTAAGACTCGCGGGGTATACTAGATACTCACCCGTGCTTTATTTTCCCCCTTTATGTTTTGCCTGATCGGCCGTTGCAGTCGACGTTGGAGCCCAGGAGCAGGATTGCCCCAGAGGCGGATAATACTACGTCGAGACCCCCGCTGACCAGGACAAGGAGTAGTTTTGGAGGCTCCTAGGCAGGAGGCCTTGCCTTTTCGATCTGTATCTCTGATGTTATTTGTGCTAGCCTTCTTAAGGCAAAACTTGACTAACTGTGTCTATACTCAGATATTATGGTTTGTATAACTTATGTATTCGGGTCCATGCGACGCCTTATTTTGTAACCTATTGGTTTATCCTTTTGTGTTTAGTGTTGTGATGTGATATTCTCACCGTGGCACCCTAATCTCAGTCGTGTACCCTGCTTGTATGATTACTATACACGGATTGATTTTAGGGGTGTCATAAGTTGGTATCAGAGCCGACTTCCTATAGGAAGCCACCCAACTACTACCTGGTCGAAGTTGAGTCTGGACTTTGAAAAACTATTTTTCTAACTTAATGTTTGGCTTACGGGCCCACATCGATGTCACTACGTGTGATATCTATGGTATTAGGATCCTTGTCTCCTTACATATGCTCTAGGAATCTGCTCTCTTATCCTTGCTGGTAAGTTTTAAAAACTCTGACATTAGGATCACGTTCTCTTGATTCCACCTAGCGTTCTGGTGCGTACCCCTTTGATTGAGTTGTGTCGCAGGAGTTCTGACCCAGGTCTCGGACCGCGGATCCCCTTCTCATTCTGGGCAGGCCGCGCGTTCTCTGGCACAAACTCCTGTGGCCAAAAGTTTTCTTGCGGCGTGATTGACATAGTGGAATCTATGTCGCGTCGTGTATTCCGCACAGCGGTCTGCGCGCCGCTTAGTCAGTCCTTTTTCCTTAATTTATACGATGTTATGCTGCTCGATTTTCGATTGATTCCATGTGTGGATGTGTATGTCTTATATGACTACTCCTATATATTCGCGCCTCCTATTTGTTGTTGCTCTACCTCATACTCGTTTCCGGTATCTTGTTAAATTTTCATCGCTGAAATACCCCTGTTAAATTCTACCAGGATGGCTGGTCGTGGTGGTCGTGGTCGTGGTGCCAACGATCCACCTCCGCCGCCGGACTACATGGCTGCGATGATGCAGCAGTTTCAGATGAACCAAGTGTTTATGCAAGGAGTCATAGACCATCTCTAGAACCAGAACCAGCACCAAAACCAACCGCCTATGGTTACTCTGCGGTATTTCATGTGTCTCAATCCCCCTCTCTTCCACCAACCTGAATAGCCGCTGGATGCCGATGATTGGCTTCGTGACATCACTCGTCAGCTGGAGTTCGCTAGGGTGCACGCTGCTGATTACGTCACCTTCACGACTTATTTCCTGCGTGGACCCGCTGCTCAATGGTGGGAAACCCGCAAGAGCTCGCTAGCTGAAGGGACTATTGTCACTTGGAATGACTTCAAGACTACCTTCCATGCTCGTTATGTCCCCCAAGCGGTTATGAACCATCTGAAGGCTATGACGCCCCCAAATCAATCCGTGTACAGTAATCATACACGCAGGGTACACGGCTGAGATTAGGGTGCCACGATGAGAATATCACAGCACAACACTAAACACAAAAGGATAAACCAATATGTTACAATACCAGGGATCACGAGGATCCAAAATCATAAGTTATACAATCACAATATCTGAGTACAGACATAGTTAGTCAAGTTTTTCCTTAAGAAAGCTAGCACAAATAGCATCAGAGATACAGATCGAACAGGCGAGGCCTCCTGCCTGGGATCCACCGAACTACTCCTGGTCAACGGGGAACTCGACGTCGTAGTAGTCGCCTCCGGGGTACTCCTGCTCCTAGGCTCCAACGTCGGCTGCAGCGGCCGATCAGGCAAAGCGAAAAGGGGAAATAAAGCAAAGGTGAGTATCTAGCATACCCGCGAGTCTTACGTCCGCTACTAAGCATTTATGCATGTATCAAATGGAAAGGGGAGGCTATATATAGTGGACTGAAAGATAGAAATCAGAATAAGGGTAAGAAGCTAGGCCTAACGAAGACTAGCATCGTCCGGCTAGTCTTGCAGAATGAGAAGAGAAGAGCCAACAGTTCAATATCATGAATGTAATAACAATGCAGCAGAAGTTGCTGCAGAATTGTATAATAGTAAGTTGTATTATATAACAATTACATGTGGCTCCGAGAATCCCTCCTCGACTTCCCTGCGAGGAAGAAAACCCGGAACCAATCATTTTAGTAGTAGTAGTTTGTAGTAGTAGAGTCTGGCTTCAGCATAAAGCGTCCTGTAACCGTGGACACGGCTATCCGAATAGATTATCATCCCTGCAGGGGCTGCACTACTGTTACCCTACACGCTCGGATCTCCAGGGTGGCGTACACCTTGTTAGGGAATGCCCCACCGAGGCTATCCGATATGCCGAAGTCCATCCTTCGAGCTCAACAGAGAGGCCATCCGCCGGTCTAAATACTAAGTACAAAGGAACTTTGGACCTCTGTCCTTTGTACTCCTGCACGGTACCCGACTGGCCGGTGAAGCAGACCCACTTCCCACTACCGGAGTAAGCGGTCCAAGCCCGGCAATCAGCCCGAGGTAAAGCTGACGTCTGAAGATCCCTCGAACGAGGCTACAACGCAGAGGGCCCACACCGTAATCCCACGTGGAGATAGTGCGTAAAGGGCACGCCGACCCACTCAAGTCATCCACCTGACCCATTAAGCATTTTAATTATTATCTGTCGGAACAACCGTTATCGTTGTCCTTATTTAGGTGAGCCGCGGACAACAACAACAGCCAGGTCCACCCCCATTACCAGAGCCAATGGCCGCCTGCCCTGTCGTCCCACCAACTCGTGCGGCTACCAACAAGGTCAACCGTCTCCTTACCTTGTCTCGCGTTTGCTCCGAAGAGCTTGAATTTCGTACAACAGGATATCTGTCGGCCACGAACAGTACCAGGCCCGCCGCACACCGGTGGAATACACCTGACCTGTCGTTCCGCTAGGATACCCTGCGCGGGCACTGTGGGGTCACCCGACTCCTTACCTGTAAGGACACCAGTTGATTCGAGTGCCTACCATCAAGTGAAACTAGGAGGAATCACCCTCGATGGTACACTTGAAGAGGTTCGACAGAGACATCAGCTGAATGAACTAAAGAGGAATATTCTCGTATCACCCCGGTGGTGCCGAGACACCAGCGGAATGAACTAAAGAGGTAAACCTCGTATCATCCCGGTGATGCTACGCTACTGAGCCGACGAGAGTGAAATACGAGTCCATCCACTCGTAAGTCAAACTCGAAGCGACTCGGCAGAGTCTCTCCGTTGTAGGTCCTCTAGGGCGTCTGCATTGATCCGTACCTATTGCAGTTATAATATTTGGTAATCCGCGTTCACTCACCAGAGTGATCACGGCCCGCTATTCTAGACCTAGCTAACAATGCGCAGGGTTTACTGCTAAATATTATATATATTTATAGGCAGCATAGGGTAAAGGAAGGTACATCAAGGGGCGACAAAAACAGGTTATGCAATTGAATAGGATTGTAACGAAGCAGCAGAAGTAACCATGCCTAGTGCAAGAAATGTACGAAAAAGATAGGCGATATCTGGGGAAGAAAATGGCTCTGCTTTCCTGGAAGCTCGGTAGTAGCGGTATGGTCGTCGACGAAGTAGTCTTACTCGGTGGTGTCATCGGCGGTAGCAACGGGGTCTATCGGAGAATAAAAAGGGGGGGTAAACAATAAATACACAACAATAATAGAAATACAAATGCAAGGTATATCAGATACAAAGCAACAGGGCTCTAACGCAGTGTTAAGTATTTTTAGGCGGAGCGGGAATTTATCCGGGGATGACCAGCCAGCTCCGGGTGATTACCGGACAGGGTGTCCGGAGGGGGAAGGTACCCTGCCGGAGGTGTCGTGGACATCGGACAAACATACGAAGGGTGTATTCGTGTTAGTTGATCCGTTCTGAACAACTTTCGTGTTCGGAATAAATTCATCCGGAGAGTTTTACGGTATCAGGCAATAACCGGACAGACGATCCGAAGGGGGAAAGTCTCGGGTTTGGTATGTTAGAGGGGTGCGGTGGGTATGCGGGTAGTGTATCCGGGTTCATTGTATTTTTCTGATCAATTCTCATGTATAGAGTTTTTCCATCGGACTTACGGATTAAAAGATATTAATTACTAAAGATTTAATCATTTTAAATCAATTTCTGAATTTCTTTTATTATTTAATTAGCAACATTATCCAAAAAATTATCCAGAATAGTGCTGACATGGTGGACCCACATGTCATACCAAGGGTGGTTGACTGGTCAAACTGACCAGTGGGTCCTACGTGTCATAGACACAATTTAATAAAAACATTTTATTTAATCTATTAACAGTGGGACCCAGGTGTCATTGTCTATTTGCTTAACTAACTATTTAATTAAAATTAACCAGTGGGTGGGTCCACTTGTCATGGACACATGTGCTAATTAAAATTACTTAGCTTATTTAAATTGCCAAGAGGGCCCACCTGTCATAGTAATACAACTAAGCATGCTTTATTTTAATCTGTTAATTAGTAGGGCCTGGGCCCATATGGCAGTGGCCAAGAGGTGGTTAACTTAGGGGGGATTAGCCGCTGGACATGGCACGCCCGCACGCCGGCGGGGAGTAGCAGTAGCATCACGGCGGCAACGCCAATCGGGCGAGGGGGCGGGCGACCACGCGCTGGGGCGGCAGGCGTGATCGGCGGCAGCAGGGACGCCAGCGGCGGCCCTCAACCGCATCAGCAGCACCGCAGAGCAGCGGCTGCAGCAGCAAGGCACGGGGAGGTGCCACGGGCGCGAGAGGGGCGGCAGCGGGCGAGGGCACACGCGGCGTGGCCGTGCGGTCGTGCCCAGGGCGCGGCCAGGGAGGTTACGGGGCGGGGCCAGAGGCCGGTGAGCGCGCGCCACGGCATGGCGGCCACGGCATGGCGGACGAATCATGGCGGGGGCTAGAAGTTGTATTTGAGGGGGGAAACGAGAGGGGACTGGGCGGGAGCTCACAGGAAGCTCGATGGCGTGGTCAGCGTCAACGAGTTGTGGCCGCAGGAGGTGAATTCGTCGCCGGAGCTCGCCGGGCAGAGGAAGAAGACGAAGACGATTCACCCGGAGAAAGAAGTGCGGGCTCGATTCCGTCCTTGTAAGGATGCAATCGGCGACGGCGAGTTGGCAGGACAGGAAGGCGGAGCGGGTGGAGTTATCTAGCCGCGCGAGCTCACGAGGCTGCTCCCATGGCGGCTCGGGATCCAGCGGAGAGACGGGACAGAGAGCTAGCAGGAGGGGTATGGAGGGAGGTGGCTAGGGTTAGGGTTCCAGTGGGGGTGGCTCTTATCACGGTCGGCAACCGCAGGATGGGCGCCACGGCGCCATGGGGTGGCGTGGCTGCCTGGATGGCCTCCACGCCATGGTTGAACAGGGGAAGGAGAAGGGGAGATGGGGGTGGGCCGGGCCCAAGGGGAGGGGGAGATGGGCCTTGCCCAGTACGATTTTTTGTTCTTTTTTTTTATTTTCTTGACTGCCAGTAATTCTGCATATTTGTTTTAATTTTTTTTGCCACCAAATGATTTTTATTAAAGATGAAACATGTTTGTATATTTGTGTTGCCACTTGCAGAGATGCCACAAAAAGATTGGGACTTTTATAAATTCTTCTAATAATTCCTTTTAATATGCTATTGACAATTGGGGTTGTTTTGCTACTGGTTTGAATTGTTAGCAATATTTATTTATTGTAATAAATGCCCAAAGTTGGTTTAACATGGTCCACTGATTTTTTAGGGATTTAACAAAATTGGTTGCACAATCTTTGGATAAAGTTTTATTTTGCACTTTTTTTTATTATTATTATTATCAATTCAAATGGGTTTTGAATTTGATTTGATTCATGATGATCAAGGAATGATTTGCAACAGTAATTGAGGTTAGCAAAATGATTACTGTTACATGACAGTGAGGGTGTTACAAATCTCCCCTACTACAAAGAATTGTCGTCCCGAGAATTAAAGGTAGTGTAAGGGGTAGAGTTTTGGTTTCGTATTCTAGTGATTCCTCTGGTGCTTGTTGTCATTGTTGAAGAAGTTTATCCTTCTCGTTGATGTCTTCATTTCTCTGCATCGTTGCATCTCGACGAGCTGTCATACTTTCTTCAGGGTCTTCATCGTACTTACGACAAGGGTAGAAGGGAAACCCAAGGGGGTCATATCGGTACAAGGTCAATCAACCGGGGTTGTCCAAGGGAATGGGGTACAAAGTATCTTCCGAGTTTAACCCAGGGGAATAGATCGAGATAAACAAATCAAGGTATGGGAAGTTTCAAGCTGATATGCAAGCATTCGACGTCAATGAAGGATTATTAAAAGGGGTCCAGAGCATCAAGCATAAGTACTGAGTCTGATATCGGACGAAATATCACAAGGCAGACGACATGAGCCAGATTTCGATCATGTGGAACTGTGGCTTAGAGTGGTGGCATATTACGCGATCACGATGCAAGGATTGTCAGAGATTAGCTTGTTAGCTATGTCGGCAACGACATCGATACCGGGAGCACTGGACATTGAGAACCATTTTCCTGCTCGTTAATACGAGGCAGACCAATCGGCAAAGTTCTCTTCCATAGGTGGTTATTGAGAAGTTACCGTCGATAGTAACAGGTTGTACGGGCAACGTAGTACACCGAAGTGTTTACATCAGCACAGAATTATTGTTGTTCAGATAATTTATATCACAAGAAAGGTTAAACATACCAATGGAAGGGAAAATGTGATTGTCTGATCAAACAGACCAATGGAAGGGAAAAGTGATGATACACAAGTATCACGTGTATATCTTTCCCAAGGGAAAGCAGAGCACGATATACACGACCAAGTTGTATTGGCAGAGAGTCAAGGGAGGTTGTTGATGATAACACAAATCATCGAGGGCAAGGATGGTATTTCACACAATGAATCCAATCGACAAATGGAAGAAGGCATGTAAGATTAGTTGGATAATAATCCACCATAGGTCAGGTGGTTCGCAAAGAATCTGATGTGAGTGGCGGCACTCAACCAGAAGGAGAAAGAATGCAAAGGCATCGGGTGATAGAAGCATCGGAATAATTTGATGCTTAAGGACAAAGGAATTATGATTTCCAGATCGGAAGGTGGATGTAATTATCCATACGGAATTATCAGTGGCAGGGGATTGCAAAGGCGATGAACGTGTAGGTTGTCAGGAATTTATCAGAGAGTAGCATCGGAATCTTCAGGTGAAGCCAGCGATCACCTTGGGTGAAGGGCTCTCCGGGTAGATGCGACCACGAGATCCTAATGTCAGAGTTAGCAAAATTTCCCGAAAGGACAAGAGAGTAGAATCCCAGAGTTAAAGGTACGGAGAAAAAGGATCCTAATACCATCCAATTTTTGCGACGTGGGCCGATAAGCCACACGACACCGTTAGTAAAGTAGTTTTGCAAAGACTAGACTCGACTTCGACCAAGGAGTTGGAAGGGGGTGTCCTACAGGCAGTCGGCTCTGATACCAACTTGTGACGCCCCCAAAATCAATCCGTGTACAGTAATCATACACGCAGGGTACACGGCTGAGATTATGGTGCCACGATGAGAATATCACAGCACAACACTAAACACAAAAGGATAAACCAATATGTTACAATACCAGGGATCACGAGGATCCAAAATCATAAGTTATACAATCACAATATCTGAGTACAGACATGGTTAGTCAAGTTTTGCCTTAAGAAGGCTAGCACAAATAGCATCAGAGATACAGATCGAACAGGCGAGGCCTCATGCCTGGGATCCACCGAACTACTCCTGGTCAACGGGGAACTCGACGTCGTAGTAGTCGCCTCCGGGGTACTCCTGCTCCTGGGCTGCAACGTCGGCTGCAGCGGCCGATCAGGCAAACCGAAAAGGGGAAATAAAGCAAAGGTGAGTATCTAGCATACCCACGAGTCTTACGTCCGCTACTAAGCATTTATGCATGTATCAAATGGAAAGGGGAGGCTATATATAGTGGACTGAAAGATAGAAATCAGAATAAGGGTAAGAAGCTAGGCCTAACGAAGACTAGCATCTTCCGACGAGTCTTGCAGCATGAGAAGAGAATAGCCAACAGTTCAATAGCATGAATGTAATAAAAATGCAGCAGAAGTTGCTGCAGAATTGTATAATAGTAAGTTGTATTATATAACAATTACATGTGGCTCCGAGAATCCCTCCTCGACTTCCCTGTGAGGAAGAAAACCCGGAACCAATCATTTTAGTAGTAGTAGTTTGTAGTAGTAGAGTATGGCTTCAGCATAAAGCGTCCTGTAACCGTGGACACGGCTATCCGAATAGATTATCATCCCTGGAGGGGCTGCACTACTGTTACCCTACACGCTCGGATCTCCAGGGTGGCGTACACCTTGTTAGGGAATGCCCCACAGAGGCTATCCGATACGCCGAAGTCCATCCTTCGAGCTCAACAGAGAGGCCATCCGCCGGTCTAAATCCTAAGTACAAAGGAACTTTGGATCCCTGTCCTTTGTACTCCTGCACGGTACGCGACTGGCCGATGAAGAAGACCCACTTCCCACTACCGGAGTAAGCGGTCCAAGCCCGGCAATCAGCCCGAGGTAAAGCTGACGTCTGAAGAGCCCTCGAATGAGGCTACAACGCAGAGGGCCCACACCGTAATCCCACGTGGAGGTAGTGCGTAAAGGGCACGCCGACCCACTCAAGTCATCCACCTGACCCATTAAGCATTTTAAATATCATCTGTCGGAACAACCGTTATCGTTGTCCTTATTTAGGTAAGCCGCGGAAAACGACAGCAGCCAGGTCCACCCCCATTACCAGAGCCAGTGGCCGCCTGCCCTGTCGTCCCACCAACTCGTGCGGCTACCAACAAGGTGAACCGTCTCCTTACCTTGTCTCGCGTTTGCTCCGAAGAGTTCGACTTTCGTACAACAGGATATCTGTCGGCCACGAACAGTACCAGGCCCGCCGCACACCGGTGGAATACACCTGACCTGTCGTTCCGCTAGGATACCCTGCGCGGGCACCGTGGGGTCACCCGACTCCTTACCTGTAAGGACACCAGTTGATTCGAGTGCCTACCATCAAATAAAACCAGGAGGAATCACCCTCGATGGTACACTTGAAGAGGTTCGACAGAGACATCAGCGGAATGAACTAAAGAGGAATATTCTCGTATCACCCCGGTGGTGCCGAGACACCAGCGGAATGAACTAAAGAGGTAAACCTCGTATCATCCTTGTGATGCTACGCTACTGAGCCGACGAGAGTGAAATACGAGTCCGTCCACTCGTAAGTCAAACTCGAAGCGACTCGGCAGAGTCTCTCCGTTGTAGGTCCTCTAGGGCTTCTGCATTGATCCGTACCTATTGGAGTTATAATTTTTGGTAATCCGCGTTCACTCACCAGAGTGATCACGACCCGCTATTCTAGACCTAGCTAACAATGCGCAGGGTTTACTGCTGAATATTATATATATTTATAGGCAGCATAGGGTAAAGGAAGGTACATCAAGGGGCGACAAAAACAGGCTATGCAATTGAATAGGATTGTAACGAGGCAGCAACAGTAACCATGCCTAGTGCAAGAAATGTACGGAAAAGATAGGCGATATCTGGGGAAGAAAATGGCTCTGCTTGCCTGGAAGCTCGGTAGTAGCGGTACGGTCGTCGACGAAGTATTCGTACTCGGTGGTGTCATCGACAGCAGCAACGGGGTCTATCGGAGAATAAAAAGGGGGGATAAACAATAAATACACAACAATAATAGCAATACAAATGCAAGGCATATCAGATACAAATGAACAGGGCTCTAACGCAGTGCTAAGTATTTTTAGGTGGAGCGGGAATTTATCCGTGGATGACCAGCCAGCTCCGGGTGATTACCGGACAGGATGTCCGGAGGGGGAAGGTACCCTTCCGGAGGTGTCGTGGACATCGGACAAACATACGAAGGTGGTATTCGTGTTAGTTGATCCATTCTGAACAACTTTCGTGTTCAGAATAAATTCATCCGGAGAGTTTTACGGTATCAGGCAATAACCGGACAGACGATCCGAAGGGGGAAAGTCTCGGGTTTGGTATGTTAGAGGGGTGCGGTGGGTATGCGGGTAGTGTATCCGGGTTCATTCTATTTTTCTGATCAATTCTCATGTATAAAGTTTTTCCATCGGACTTACGGATTAAAAGATATTAATTTCTAAAGATTTAATCATTTTAAATCAATTTCTAAATTTCTTTTATTATTTAATTAGCAACATTATCCAAAACATTATCCAGAATAGTGCTGACAGGGTGGACCCACATGTCATACACAGGGGTGGTTGACTGGTCAAACTGACCAGTGGGTCCTAGGTGTTATAGACACAATTTAATAAAAACATTTTATTTAATCTATTAACAGTGGGACCCAAGTGTCATTGTCTATTTGCTTAACTAACTATTTAATTAGAATTAACCAGTGGGTGGGTCCACTTGTCATGGAGACATGTGCTAATTAAAATTACTTAGCTTATTTAAATTGCCAAGAGGGCCTACCTGTCATAGTAATACAACTAAGCATGCTTTATTTTAATTTGTTAATTAGTAGGGCCTGGGCCCATATGGCAGTGGCCAAGAGGTGGTTAACTTAGGGGGGATTAGTCGCTGGACATTGCACGCCCGCACGCTGGCGGGGAGTAGCAGTAGCATCACGGAGGCAACGCCAATCCGGCGAGGGGGCGGGCGACCACGCGCTGGGGCGACAAGCGTGGCCGGCGGCAGCAGGGACGCCAGCGGTGGCCCTCAACCGCATCAGCAGCACCGCAGAGCAGCGGCTGCAGCGGCAAGGCACGGGGAGGTGCCACGGGCGCGAGAGGGGCGGCAGCGGGCGTGGCCCTGCGGTCGTGCCCAGGGCGCGGCCAGGGAGGTTACGGGGCGCGACCAGAGGCCGGTGAGCGCGCCACGGCATGGCGGCCACGACATGGCGGCCGAATCGTGGCGGGGGCTAGAAGCTGTATTTGAGGGGGTGAAACGAGAGGGTACTCGGCGGGAGCTCACAGGAAGCTCGATGGCGTGGTCAGCGTCGACGAGCTGTGGCCGCAGGAGGTGAATTCGTCGTCGGAGCTCGCCGGGCAGAGGAAGAAGACGAAGACGATTCACCCGGGGTAGGAAGTGTGGGCTCGATTCCGTCCTTGTAGCGATGCAATCGACGACGGCGAGTAGGAAGGACAGGAAGGCGGAGCGGGTGGAGTTCTCTAGCCGCGCGAGCTCACGAGGCTGCTCCCATGGCGGCTCGGGATCCAGCGGAGAGATGGGACAGAGAGGTAGCAGGAGGGGAATGGAGGGAGGCGTCTAGGGTTAGGGTTCCAGTGGGGGTGGCTCTTATCACCGTCGGCAACCGCAGGATGGGCGCCACGGCGCCATGGCATGGCGTGGCTGCCTGGATGGCCTCCACGCCATGGTAGAATAGGGGAAGGAGAAGGGGAGATGGGGGTGGGCCGGGCCCAAGGGGAGGGGGAGATGGGCCTTGCCCAGTGCGCTTTTTTGTTCTTTTTTTTTCTTGACTGCCAGTAATTCTGCATATTTGTTTTAATTTTGTTTGCCACCAAATGATTTTTATTAAAGATGAAACATGTTTGTATATTTGTGTTGCCACTTGGAGAGATGCCACAAAAAGATTGGGACTTTTATAAATTCTTCTAATAATTCCTTTTAATATGCTATTGACAATTGGGGTTGTTTTGCTACTGGTTTGAATTGTTAGCAATATTTATTTATTGTAATAAATGGCCAAAGTTGGTTTAACATGGTCCACTGATTTTTTAGGGATTTAACAAAATTGGTTGCACAATTTTTGGACAAAGTTTTATTTTGCACTTTGTTTTATTATTATTATTATTATTATTATCAATTCAAATGGGTTTTGAATTTGATTTGATTCATGATGATCAAGGAATGGTTTGCAACAGTAATTGAGGTTAGCTAAATGATTACTGTTACATGACTGTGAGGGTGTTACAAAGGCCGAGTTCCACAACCTAGTTCAGGGCAACAAAACCGTTGAGGCATATCAGAGGAAATTCCTCCGCCTCTCCCGCTATGCTGCAAGTGACCTCCCCAGTGATGCAAGTATGAAAGAGAAGTTAGGTGATGGACTCAACTCAGATCTCCAGCTTGCTCTAGCCATGCATGTCTTCCCCGACTTTGCTACTATGGTGAACCATACTATCACTCTTGAGACCGCTCAGGCTAAGTTCGGGGGTTCGCCGAAGCGCCCCCGTGATGCTGGCTCATCTTCGGGCACAACACAGAAGAAACACATCTGGATTCCGCACATCGTATATCGTCCACCTACCCCTGCACCAAGGCCCTGATATGTTGCACCTCGTCTGCAATCCGCCCCCGCCGAGACAGCCGAAGACTAAGAATGCACCCCTCAATCCTCAAGATGGCTTGTGCTTCAAGTGCCATCAGCCAGGTCACTTTTCCAGAGACTGCCCCCAGCAACAGAATCAACCGGTAGTTCACCCTGCTGGCCGCGGAAATTGCTGTGGCAACAACAGGACCCCCAACTATAACACTGGGTCTTCTGTTCACACTCGTGGTCATGCTAACCACACTGATGTTGAAGAAGCTCAGGCACAACCTGCTACAGTGATGGGTACTCTCCTCATTAACTTAATACCTGCTACTGTTTTATTTGATACAGGAGCATCGCATTCATTCATGTCGGAAGCATTTGCATTGCCGCATAACTTTATGCTTGGAAAGATGAACACCCCAATGGTTGTTCGCACCCCGATAGGCCAATGCCGAACCACCATGATGGTGCCCAATAACGTCGTTGAAATCGAAGAAGTTGTATTCCATGTGTCCCCCATCATTCTGAAGTCTTCCACCATAGACCTACTTCTGGGAATGGATTGGTTGAAAGTCCAAGATGCTGCCCTGTATTGTGGTACCAAGTCTGTCCAACTCTTTCACCCCTCCGATGAGATTGTTAACCACACCACCTGAATTACCCGTGATGCTGAAACGCATATGTATATGATGAATGCTTTGAACGTCTCACCTCTTGAAGGAATTGAGAAAGTTCCAATCATTTGTGGTTTTCCCGACGTCTTCCCAGAAGAACTGCTGGGAATACCCCCGATTAGAGAGGTTGAATTCGTCATCGACTTGAAGCCTCGCACCGTCCCTATTGCCAAGCGTCCCTATAAGATGCCACCTCACCACCTCCTTGAACTGAAGAAGGAGATTGACACCGCACTCGATAAAGGCTTCATCCTTTCTAGTTCCTGTGCTTGGAGAGCACCTTCGCTCTTTGTGAAGAGGAGTGATGGAACAAACCGTTTGGTACAAGATTACAGACCTATCAACCAGGCCACAATACAGAACAAGTACCCACTTCCTCGGATCAATGATCTGTATGATCAACTTGCTGAATCCAAGGTGTTTTCTAAACTCGACTTGAGGTTGGGTTATCACCACATCCGAGTCCGTGAAGAGGACATTCCGAAGACCGCCTTCATTACTCACTATGGTCCATACGAGTACACCGACATGTCCTTTGGCTGGATGAATGCCCCAGCCACCTTTTCCCGATTGATGAACTATATATTCATGGAATATCTCGACAAGTTTGTCGTGGTTTATCTGGATGATATCTTAATATACTCCAAGAATGAAGAAGAGCATGCTGAACATCTTCGTCTTATACTAAATAAGCTTCGAGAACACAAACTCTATGCCAAGTATTCTAAGTGTGAATACTGGCTTCCCGAAGTAACTTACCTTGGTCATGTGATTTCCAAGGATGGCGTTGCCGTCAACCCAGAACGTATTCAGGCTATTCTTGACTCGACTCCGCCCAGGACTGTCAAGCAAGTCCGAAGTTTCCTCGGCCTTGCCAGCTATTGCCGCCGTTTCGCCGAGAACTTCTCCAAGATTGCCAAGCCTCTTACTAATCTTCTCCACAAAGGCGTCAAGTTTGAGTGGACTGATAAATGCCAAGAAAGTTTTCAAGCTCTGAAGGACAAGATCTCTTCTCCCCCAGTGCTTGCTCCGCCTGATACTCAGAAGGACTTCGTGATATATTGCGACGCGTCTCGTCAAGGATTAGGTTGTGTCCTAATGCAAGAGCGCAAAGTGATTGCTTATGGTTCTCGTCAGTTGAATGCTCATGAATAAAACTACCCAACACATGATCTCGAATTGGCAGCGGTAATTTATGCATTGAATCTGTGGCGACATTACCTCGTTGGTAATCGTTGCCAGATCTACACCGACCACCAAAGCCTGAAGTACCTGTTTACTCAACCAGACCTGAATCTCCGCCAGCAGAGATGGCTTGAGACAATAGCCGACTACAACATGGGAATTTCTTACACCCCTGGTAAACTTAATGTGGTGGCCGATGCCTTAAGCCGCAAAGCCTACTGTTCTGAACTTGAAGTTCAAGTAAATCAGCCACATCTGTATGAAGAGCTTCGAAAGATGAACCTTGAGATTGTTCCACAGGGATATGTGAATTCCCTTGTTGTTGAAGGAGACCTCGTCAAAGACATCAAGTTCATCCAGAAAGCTGATTCGGATGTCGAAAAGATGAAGCGATATCTCGCCACAGGAAACCCCTTAGACTACAGGGTTGCTGATGATCAAGCGTTGTACTTAAAGAATCTTTTAGTGGTTCCTAGCAAGCGCAAGCTAAACTTGACTCCGCATGTTATGAAAGAAGCTCATGATACCCCGTTGTCGATCCACCCAGGTAGCACCAAGATGTACCAAGACCTTCGTCAGCGGTACTGGTGGCCTGGCATGAAGAAAGACATTGCTCGTTATGTTGATTAGTGTGACGTTTGCCGTCGCGTCAAAGCCGAGCATCAAAGACCTGCTAGAACTCTGCAACCACTCTCTATTCCTAGATGGAAATGGGACAAGATTGAAATGGACTTCGTCACAGGATTTCCCCGATCACAGAAAGGTCATGATGCTATCTTTGTCGTCATCGACCGATTCTCCAAAGTTGCCCACTTTCTGCCAGTCAAGGAGACGATCTCTGCTAGTCAGTTAGCAGACTTGTATGTTTCTAGAATTGTTTCTCTCCACGGTATTCCGTTGGAGATCAGTTCAGACCGTGGCAACATTTTTACCTCAAAGTTCTGGGATAGTTTCCAAGAAGCTATGGGCACTCACCTAAATTTCAGCACCGCTTATCACCCCCAGTCGCAAGGACAAGTTGAACGAGTCAACCAAGTGCTTGAAGATATGATTCGAGCTTGTGTCATTTCATTCGGTAAGAAATGGGAGGAATCTCTTCCGTTTGCTAAATTCTCGTACAACGATAGCTATCAAGCTAGTCTGCAGATCGCACCCTTTGAAGTTCTTTATGGACGTAAGTGTCGAACCCCTCTGAATTGGTCAGAGGCTGGAGAACGAACCCTCATTGGTCTAGACATTATACAGCATGTCGAAGATCAGGTTCGCGTTATCTGTCAACACTTCAAAGCTGCTCAGTCCCGCCAGAAGAGCAACTATGACCACAAGCACAAGGAAATGGTCTATCAACCCGGCGAACAAGCTTACCTCCGTGTCACTCCCATGAGGGGCACTCATCGTTTCGGGATCAAAGGCAAGTTGGCTCCTCGCTACATTGGACCGTTCCGTATCCTTTCCAAAAGTGGACCGGTGGCATACCGTTTGGAATTGCCGTCAAACCTCTCTCAAGTCCACGGTGTCTTTCACGTGTCGCAACTCCGACGCTTCTTCAAGGACTCTATTCGTGAAGTGGAACATGAGCTGATTGAATTGCAACAGGACTTCACTTATCAAGAACATCCGAGCCGCATTCTCGATTAGTCTGAACGCAAAACCCGCAACAAGAGAACCAAGTTCCTCAAGGTTTAGTGGTCAAATCATTCTGAAGACGAGGCCACCTGGGAACGCGAAGATCGTCTTCGTGAAGAATACCCCGATTTTTCCCTCTACCGCTTAGATTCTCAGGACGAGAATTCTTGTAGTGGGGGAGATTTGTAACACCCTTAGTGTTATGGAATAGTAACACTTTTGATAATGAAGATTACTGTTACTAATCACGGTTGCAATCATGGTATGATCATCTTTGCTTTTGATCACATTCCAAAAATGCCTTTTGGTTCATATCAAAAATCATGTGACAATTAAACTTTGTCCAAACATTATGCAACCACTTTTGTTAAATCACAAATATTAAGTGGACCATGTCCATGTGGGTATGGGAATTTATTAAGCTATAAAATAATTCAAACAATTCAAACAGTGGCTTAATCAATCTATTTTAATCATTTGTTATTTAAATAAAATATTAAATAAATTTATAAAAGGCCAAAACTTTTTTGTGGCACTTCTAATATATGCAACACAAATATACCCACAAGATTCACATGTGGCAAAAATCATTTGAAAGCAAAACAAATTAAAACAGTAAAGAAATAAGAAAGAAAAACAAAAAGAAAAGAAAAAGCGAAAACACTAACTCCAGCACTGGGCAAAGCCCATTCCCTCCCCTCCAATGGGCCGGCCCACCCCGCACCTTCACGCTTTCTTCTTCCCCTGTTCATGGGGGGGGGGATCGTGTCGTGCATCCCGTGGCCGGCCACGCCATGGCCATGCCGTGGTGGCCATCGGGTGGTCGTCGGCGAGCATAAGACCGACCCCACGCCCCTGCCCCCTGGAAACCCTAGTTTCCCCCCGCGCCGTCTCCATTTCCCCTCGTGCTCTCCCTTCCTCTCCCTGTTTCGGCCGGGCGCAGCCGTGGCCGTACCGCCGCGCACCACCGTGGCCAGCGACCACCTTGGACCGCTCCGACACGTCTAGGAGGAGCACCAACCTCGTCTACTACCTCTGGTGCACTCCATCGTCGTCGGGACCGCCTACACCGCGGGAATCGAGCCGATCCCCGTCGCCGGCCGCGCCACCGTCGTCGACGAATTCCGCCGACTCGGGCCCTCCCCGTGCCTGCTGCCTCCTCGACGAGCTCCTTGATGAGCTTGTCGCCATTTTTCCCATCGTTGCGCTCGATCTCGTGCACCAGAACCCCGTACCCGCCCTTGCTTGCTCCGGCCGCCGCGGCTGGGCTCGCCATCGTGGCCATAGTCCACCCCAGTTCGCGCCAGTGACCCCGTCGTGCTCGTGCTGAGACGAGGGCCCGGATCGCTAGGTCGCGCTCCCCAAAAACCCACCGCCATCGTGTTCCCGTCGTTGTCCTTAGGTCAGCCACGGCGGACCTCGTTGCCAACGTAGTTTCCGGCCGCCTCGGGCTGCGCCACCACCATAGATCGACTCACGACGCTGCTCTCGTTCGAATGGACCAAGTCCCGTGCCCTCCCGTGGCCTGTGGCGAGCACACGGTTGCCGGCCATGCCGCTGTTCGCCGCCGGCGTGCCCAGGCAGTGGCTTGTGCCACTGACCTGTGGGACCCCTTCGTCAGAAACACCATTAGCCACTAATGAGTCACTGTCAACGGGCCCCACCCCCTGCTAAACCTTGTTGTTAAGTTTAAATGAAAATTAACCCTTCAGTGACTTACATATGGGCCCACAGCTTAATTAACTAAATTTGCATTAGTTTAAAGTTATGTCTCACTGACACTGGGACCCACCCATTAATTAAACCTGTTTAAATAGATAGTTAAGCAAATAGACACTGACACATGGGCCCCGCTGCCTTTTTATTAATAAAAATGATTTGAAATTGTTTAGTGTATGACATGTGGGCCCAGTGATTATTAGATTTAATTAAATGATTTATATGCTGACCAGTGGGACCCACTGGTCAGGTTTGACCGGTCAACTCCACTGTTGTGGATAATGTTGTTATTTAATTAATAAATTAAATTCAAAAAATGATTTAAAATTGATTTAAACTTTAAAATTGAATATCTTTTAAACCGTAAGTCAGATTCAAAAACTTTATACATCAAAATTGATCAGAAAAATATAACGAATACTGATATGATATCTGTATACCCACCACACCCCTATAACACAATGAAAATCGACATCCCCCCTCCGTCGTCTGTCGATAATCACCCGGAGCAGGCTTTTCATCCCTGGATGAATTCCCGCTCAGAGCAATGTGCATTGCACTGCGTTAGAACGTCGTTAACATTGCATATGTCATGCCCCCGCTGCTACCGCCGACTAAACCGCTGCTGGGTACGACTACTTCGTCGACGACCCTACCCCAACCATCAAGCTACCAGGCAAGAAGAGTCATTCTCTTCCCCAAATATCGCCTATCTTTCCGTACTTTTCTTGCACTAGGCATTGTTACTGCTGCTGCTACGTTGCTTACCTATTCAATTGCATAGCCTGTCATTGTCGCCCCTTGATGTACCTTCCTTTATTCTATGTTGCCTATTATAATTATGCATTATTCGGAAGTGAGCCCTGCTCATTGTTAGCTAGGATTAGATAGCGGGCCGTGATCACTCAGGGAAGTGAACACGGGTATTAAAAAATATTATAACTGCAACAGGTACGGATCAATGCAGACACCCTAGGGAACCTACAATGGCGAGACTGTACCGAGTCGCTTCGAGTTTGACGTACGAGTGGAATGGACTCGTATTTCACTCTCAGCGGCTCAGTAGCGTAGCATCACCGGGATGATATGAGGTTTACCTCTTTAGTTCATTCCGCTGATGTCTTTGTCGAACCTCTTTAAGTGTGCCATCGAGGGTGATACCTCCTGGTTTCACTTAATGGTAGGCACTCGAATCAACCGGTGTCCTTAAGGTAAGAAGTGGGCGACCCAACGGTGCCCGCGAGCGGTATTGCGTCGAGAACGGCAGGGAGGGTACGACCGACGTTACTGACGTTCTTGGCCCCTGCTCGTATCTCGCGAGAGTTACCAAACCACGCAAAGTCGAGCTCTACCAAGAGCACATGCGAGACAAGGTAAGGATACGGTTCACCTTGTTGGTAACCGCACGCTTCGAAGGGACGACAGGGCAGGCCCCGACGTTACTGGTGGACCTTGTTGTTGTTTGTTGTCCGTTGTGTTGTTAGTTAGACACCGATAACGGTTGTCTGCGAGATAATATTAAAATGCGAAATGGTTCGGTAGATGAATTGAGAGGCCCGTTGGTCTGTATGCACTACCTTCACGTGGGATAAGGAGTTATGGGATCCCCTGCGTCGTAGTTTGTCCGAAAGCTCTTCAGACGTCAGCAGTACCGCGGCCTATGCTGGGAAGTGGTGTCTTCTTTGCTCGAGCGGTGTGTATTTGGATTTGCTTTTGCTTCACCGGCCAGCCACGCACCGTGTAGGAGCATGAAGGGTGAGGGTTCCTAGACCCCTGATAGCATAGGATATTTTGGCGGATGGCCTCTCTATTGAGCCTAGGATGGGTTGCGGCGTGTCGGATAGCTTTAGTGGAGCGTTCCCTAACAAGGTTCCCGCCACCCTGGATATTTGAGTGTGCAGGCTGAACAGTATTGCACCCATGTAGGGAGTTTAATCTATTTGAATAGCCGTGTCCACGGTAACAGGATGCTTTATGCTGAAGCTGGATCTTACCACTACAAACTACTACTATTAAACTATATGGTTCTGGGTCTTCTTCCTCGCAGGGAGTAGAGGAAGGGAACTCGGAGGCATTATTATTACTAATTATTATAACTTACTATTATACAATGCCGCAGCAACTTCTGTTGCATTGTTATTACATTCATGTTATTGAACTGTTGGTTGTTCTCTTCTTGTGCCGCAAGACACGTCAGAAGATGCTAGTCTTCGATAGGCCTAGCTTCTTATCCTTATTCTGATTTCTATCTTGCAGTCCAATATATACAGCCTCCCCTTTCCATTTGATACAAATGCATAAATGCTTAGTAGCGGACGTAAGACTCGCGGGTATACTAGATACTCACCCTTGCTTTATTTCCCCCCTTTATGTTTTGCCTGATCGGCCGCTGCAGTCGACGTTGGAGCCCAGGAGCAGGATTACCCCGGAGGCGGATACTACTACGTCGAGACCCCCGCTGACCAGGACCAGGAGTAGTTTCGGAGGCTCCCAGGCAGGAGGCCTTGCCTTTTCGATCTGTATCTCTGATGTTATTTGTGCTAGCCTTCTTAAGGCAAAACTTGACTAACTATGTATGTACTCAGATATTATGGTTTGTATAACTTATGTATTCGGGTCCGTGCGACCCCTTATTTTGTAACTTATTGGTTTATCCTTTTGTGTTTAGTGTTGTTCTGTGATATTCTCACAGTGGCACCCTAATCTCAGCCGTGTAACTTGCATGTATGATTACTGTACACGGATTGATTTTAGGGGCGTCACACAGAGTGTATCATGCCAAGGGTTTGGATGCACCGGCGAAGGTGGACGCCAACTCTCGGAGTGAGAAGAGGGCAATGCACGGTACGGAAGAGGCTAGAAAATATGAGTAGGTGGAAGTGTCAACTTTCAATACTTACATTAGTCCGAAGAACTCATGCACTTATTATCGATAACTCTCAATCTAATAAGGAGGTTAACAAAGAGACAAGTACCCCGAGGCGGAGTGTATGGGGGTTTATTTATCCTTGCGCATCCGCGACTCATGGTACATGAGTGTCCTCTAATATATGATCCCTCAAAAGATTAGTGATCCATCTAGTAGCTAGAGTTCTCAACTACTTTTGTAGGTTTTGAAAATAAACACGGATTGCCCAAAATACTACACCTATCACTAATAGGCTAGAGATCTTGACACAAAAAGTTCAAACATTAGTCACAACAATACCTCAAAACTATTGCAAGTTACTACTAAAATTAAATAGCAACCTCAATTACCTACTTTCAAGACAAGAGACGACTCAGTGCAACAACCAACTCTCT
The DNA here is from genome assembly GCA_950022295.1 of Bromus sterilis. Classification (NCBI taxonomy): domain Eukaryota; kingdom Viridiplantae; phylum Streptophyta; class Magnoliopsida; order Poales; family Poaceae; genus Bromus; species Bromus sterilis. The sequence goes on from OX465599.1 coordinate 117,377,170, forward strand.
TAACAAGATAAACATGAAAACTAAAGAGAGTTCCAGCAACAAATAAAACAAAAAACCAAGGCTCTTGCTAAAGACAAACTAAAGCTAAAACTAAACATGGCAGTAGCTACGGAAAGATAGAAAACACATATAAGAAGAAAGATAAGCATGAAAAATCCTATGATGTGTTCTAGATTGGAGTGGAGCGTGTTTCTCTCCCACACAAAGTAAGCTGGGGTCTATTTTGTTATGAACAGCAAGCAAAGCTAAAGGAAAATAAAAAGTAAACCTAAGAGTGAGACGCTCCAAGAATAGCAACATAAAGCATGAAGTGATAAATATATAGTGAGACGAAGGACGAACTGATGATTATTGATGGAGAAGGGGATGCACGGGGGCATCCCCAAGCTTAGACGCTTTAGTCTCCTTGAATATTTATTGGGGATGCATGGGGGCATCCCCAAGCTTGAGCGCTTCACACTCCCGGATCTTATTTCATCATCTTCCCTCGCACACTTGAAAACTCCCTTCATACATAACTCATCATAAGCTGATTAGAGAGGTTAGTACCCTTAATAAAATAATTTTCCCCACTGAATATAAATATATTCTTGAAGAGGTACTTTTTCTCAAGATTTCCAAAATGTTTTTGCAAAGAAAAAGCAATCTTAAGGTTTGCAAAAGTAAGGAAAGGCAAAACATGGCAGAATCTGTGAAAAACAGAACAACAGGTAGTAAATAATTGTTTTGGGGTACTTCTGCAACTCAAAAAAAAAACTCAGAACATACGAAAGTTTCACAACTATATAGATCATTCTGTGTAAAAATTTCAGCTCAAAAAGATGTACTGGTGATTTGTTTCGATATTTTCCGTCAAGTAGACATAATCTGTTTTCTGGACAGCATGTCACAACTTTTGCTTCCCTTATCATAAGAGGCTATAACTTGGCACAAAGCTTGAAAATAAAGATACAGTGATGTTGCTACAGTAGTAAAAATCATCAAGACCACTAAAAACAGAAGTAAAAACATCTTGGGTTGCCTCCCAACAAGCACTTTCATTTACGCCTTTAGGCAAAAGGAAAAAGAAGAATCAAAGGTCTCCGAGATCATCAGAGTCATAAAAACCTTCAAATTGATTTTCAACAAGCTCATTCTTCTTTTTCCTAGGAAAGAGGTAGTTACCTTTAGCCTTACCGCGTAAGTGTATGTGCCCGCTACCAATATCAATGAAGCCTTTCATAGCTCGGAGGAAGTCTGTAACAGCCCGGAAATTCCACCCTAATTAATTTTTTTTTGTTGAGTTGCTGTGATGATTGCCTGTATTATTTGCAGTGTTTGCTTCGCCGAATTATTAATCGGTGAATATTCCCTCCCCTCTTTCTCGTATCAGATGTGGACCGAACTTTTTTCCCAACGGCACACGACCTTTGCGACACTGGGTTCCACCCAAGCACTGTCGCAATTCCGGCACAGGACCAACCATCGCCATCGGAAGAAAAAAAATCCCATTTAATAATTAAATGGATTATTTTATTGGGCGTGGGAAAATGTTCTTGGAACGTTATCTAAGTGAGGTAGAATCCATCGGCTCACCGCGCTGAGCGCGTGGTTCGAGGTTTCATCCGAATCGGAGGTCGGACGAAGCCCGTGCGGTCATAAACGCGTAATGTAGGAGCGGGTACAAATCAGGGGTATTTTTGTCTTCCGCCAATCCAGCCAGCCTATTGAAAGCCCACCCCTTCTTCCCCATTGGACATTAGGTTTTGCTCTTAAATATTTGCAGCCACCCCCTAACCTCCCTCAGATCTACCCCAAACACCCCTCTCTCCACCGAAACCCTAATCTCTAAGCCATCCTAGCCATTAGATCAACAGATCTGTGGCTGCCAGACGCCCACGTAGCCCCAGCCTCCCTCCAGATGAACCGGGCCCCGCTGGGCCCGCACCAGCACCGCCGCGGCCCTCCCGGACACTTTATCCATCTGGGTCGAGCCGCCGCCACTCCCGCAACTCGTCCCGTGGAGGTCAGGGCGCCGTAGACACCACCTCGCACGGCGGCAAGCTCACCTCCACGCCGCTGCCCGGTGAGCAGCCCCGCCGCGCCTCTCCTTCCTCCTCACCCCTTCTCCTGACTGTCCAGGAACCGCACCAGAAGCCATGGTCGTCGGAGCCGCCGCTCCATGGGTAGCCGACCCCAAGCTTCACCGTGCCGCCGTCCTTGGGGCCTGTCGGCGACCACGCCTCAGCCGGATCCGCCGCCTGTGGCCGCCCCTGGCACCCTGCGCCACCACTTCCCCTTCCTCACGGCCGTCGGAGGCTGGCCGGCGAGCGCCGCCGACGCCATTGCCCCTGCTCGGGATCGATCCCGATCGGGAGCGAGCAAGCTGCCGCTGCACGCTATGGGCCGGCCTCGCCCCAGCGGCCCACACCCTCCCTTGGCCCACTGCTTCCTCCCGCCTGAGCACACGCGGCACTGTCTTGCGCCACCTCCGCCGGGCTGGGCTTTGACCCAGAGGTGAGCCGCCCCCTCTTTTTTTTCTTCATTTTCCTTTTTTTCTTTTTTGCTGCGGTAGCTGGGTCGGCCCGGTAGCTAAGTAGCGCCCATGGGCGACTTTTATTGTCTTGTGCTGCCTCTGGTTAGCCCATGTACAGTAGCTTTCGGCCCAGTAGACCCTATATGTTTTTTCTGGTTTAATTAAATGGCGGATTGTCTAGTTTTTTTTTTTGCGATCCCGTATCTTTTTAGCGGTAGCTCGGATCGCGGCGCGTTAAACATGAAACTTGCTTAGTTTTTTGTGTAGATTATTAAAATGTTGTTGTTTGCCATGTTTGAACTTGTTTACATGTTTTTTCACTGCTAATTAAATGCCATGCCACCGTAAACTATCTATTTAATAACTTTTTAACCGTTGGTCCAATTAAAATGTTCTTTATATGTAACTTGACTAGAATTTCGTGTAGATTGTGAATATGCTGCTCTTGCTTGCTAATAAAAATAATAAAATTATATTTAGGGAAGAACAATACCAAATTCCATTTTATCATGGGGTCTGCAATAGTTTTCCATGTATAGGTTTTGCCCGCATTTAAAGTGACTAGACTAGATAGCTTACTTTATGCTTCACCTCTTGCCATACTTGTGTCATATGCCATGCTTGAGTGATAATGCCATGTTAACAACCTTTGCTCATGTTGTGTATCTAAACAGCTTGAACCGATGATAAATGTGTGGTATCGTTGTGTGTGACTGATACTTCACTTAACCTGTTAGTAACCGCTCTCAACGATAAATGCGATACCGTAGTGCGGTGTCTCGTGTTGCCTTCTTGTTGATGCTTGCTGGTGATTGCTTCGTAGTAATAGATGCTTGCTCGTCGATTGCCTTTTCTAGTGTTTACCGCTTGTGTGCTTCCTCTGGTACCTTCTCGGAGACTTTGCGAGCTTGCGATCGACTACACCTTCGGCTTCGTCTTGTCATCAGGTAAGGGGGAGCATATATCATGCTTATAAATTTCAACTCACTCGCGCCTAGGTGTAGGATAGAATGATTGCTTGATCCTACCACTTCATATTCATGCCTCTCAACTAAACCCAAACAGCCATGTCCTCCACATCCCAGCAAACCTTGTTCGGCTATGTTACTATTGCTCGCTGCTCAGCCACTTCTTAGTATGCATGCTAGGAGGATATCAACTGTTCCCCTATTACTCCTTGGATTGCGATATCACATTATTACATTTTTGTGGATGATATGATTATTATAATATTGACTATACTCGAAGAAGGATGGAAGGTCTAGGCTATCCCGCCCCGATGCTTTCTTCCATTCGAGTCACCTAGGTCCCGAGTTCCGGGTATTGTGTCTCTTGACGAGCATGCCTAACCGCGTGTGGGATTCTATGGGATCCCCTCTTCTTACCTACCTAGCTCCAAACAATTCTAGTGGTGGCCCAAGCTGATTTACCATTTGAAGACGTGTGTGTGCGAGTTGCCGACCTCGCAGTTTTCGAAACAACCCGGGCCAGTGGGGGCAGTGTTTCCCATTAGTCCAACTAGACCGGCTGAGGACCCGGCTCAGTTGAGGAGATACGGATAATCCAAACCTGGAGTCATACGGTAGAGACCAGATCGAGAGCATGGCCGGCTCCTGAGATGGATGTCGACTCACCGGGGGCCACCCCGAATTATGCGCTGTCAGTTAGAGGGTTAGGACGTCTGGACTCTCGGAACAATGAGTTTCTTTAACGGGCCTGAATGAGAGAAATAGCGTACATGCGAAGATTATAATGGGAAGTTGGTACACCCCTGCAGGGTTAAATCTTTTCGAAAAGCCGTGTCCACGGTTATGGAAGACTTGAGACCTACTCCTTGTTCATAGACAACAACAACTGAGATAATCTTAATAACTTGATCAACGTGTGTGTGCCTTGACTACTTCTTCTTTGTCGGGATGCGATGGGGAGGACAAGGATAGGATAGGTGTTATGATTGCATAAGTAGCTGATAGCAGACTTGTTGGAGACGATTCCTCATCGAATGCTTGGTTCTCATCTTTACTCTAAATAGACCGTTAGCCACTCATATATTGCTAGTGCGACTGCAACCTCAACCACTACCACCATCTTACCGTGAGAATTTAGTTACAAGACTTGTTAATATAGCTCACCCCCTTCTTTTCTCTTTTACGCATGTTATGAAAACGATCTTGGACTTCAGAGGAGCTCGACGACCCTTCTTCTGGACGCCTTCGTGAAGACTCGACGGCGATTAGTTAGGTGGATCCCGGCGGAGAGCCTGGACCCGTGTGGTTACGGGAATGGTGTGTTTTACCTTTGCCACTAGGCATTTGATTGTAGTCTGTACTCATACATGTATCTTCCGCTGATGTATTGTATTAAGGCAGTTGTATGCCGATTGTATGAGATGTTGTATCCTTGTAACTGTAATGTTGTGATATCATGTTGGAAATCCGGGGCATATGACATTGTCATATGTCGTGGTGGGACCGATATGTGCTTCGTCCCCGGATCTGGATGGAAACATCTAGATTTGGAAAAGTACCTCATATCGGGCCTTACAAAGTCCCTCCCAAGTACGATGTTGCTCTGGTTTGGCTCCATGATGAAGAAATCCACCGGTGCAATCCTAGGAAGGAATGCAACTTGGAATACTTTTACTTTTCCTTTAACTTCTGAAATATCTCCATTAGCATGTTCATGATAAGATGACAATTTATCCATATCTAGTTTCAAAGAGTCATAAACTATTTTTGGCATTGTATAAACTATGGATCCAGTATCACAAAAAGCAAGGAAGTCTTGGTTAGAGATGATAATCCTAACAAAGGGCTCCCAATCATAATCTATCTCCAACATTTCTTTCTTGTTGGACTTAAATTCCTCTACCTTTCTCAAGTCTAGAGCATTCATCCTCTTTTCAATAGTAGCAAGTCTATCTATAACAGTATCAATACTACGATCATAAACAAAATAACTAGATAGACCATGCAAAATATCAAGAGCTCTAGCTTCATCGCACTCTAAAAAGTCCCCTTCAGCTATAATATCAAGAGAGTGTTTACACCACTTAATAACACCATGGTAAAAATTTCTAAGCACAATTTTTATAGGTATCCAAGGCATAATTCTTTTATGTGCTTCAGAAATTCTGTCCCATGCCTTCTTCATATTTTCTCCATCCCTTTGATAGATATCGAGAACTTACGATTCCCGGAAGGCACCAAGTCCTAACATGTTCATGTAAACAAGGAGGACTACTAAAAGGAAGATAAATAAATTTTTTGTGATTTTTGATATAAGACACAAAGATAAAAGCTGAAAGGTAAACTAACAAGACTAAAAAGCAAAGGTAAAAGGTAGTGGGAAACTCCCCTATCTTAGCACTCGGAGTCCCCGGCAACGGCGCAAGAAATTTGCTTGATGTGCGAGATGATGATAATGGTTTCTCGCCCTTCGTTGGTTACCCCAAGTGGAAGGTGAGATGTAGGATAGTAGCAAATTTCCCTCGGTGAAGATACCGAGGTTGAGTTCAATCCAGTAGGACTCCGATAATGATAAGTAGGTGGTGAAGCGAGCAACGCGCCGTTTGAAAATCACTTGCTTCTCCTGGAACTGCACACAGAAACCAATAACTTTGCTCCCAACGAAGTTCAGAGAGGTTTTCAATCTCTCCGGTCTTGTTGTTTACAAAGGATCAAACGCAAGGGATAATGATAATGATAGCAGCTGGAAAGTAAAAGAAGAAAATAAATGAGTGTGTAAACAATGATGAGAATATGGACCGGGGTCCCATGATGTTCACTAGTGATGTCTCCCTCCCAAAATACGATAAAACTGCTATGCGAGGTAAACAAATTACAGTTGGGCAATTGACAGGATTAAAAATGCACGGCAATGATAACTATGCTACAAAGGGACAAGGCTCAAAAGCATGGGCAGTACGCCAAAATAAGTAGACCGAAATCCAACTGCATCTTCTACTAATCATCCACCTTGAGATATCTATCCAAAACATCTCGCTTGTATTAAGTTGCGAGCCCCACCCAAAGTGTAAATCCAAAGCAACAGACAACTGCATTAAAAAGCACTTTGCGTAAAGTAAGAAATCCTTGCAACCGCGGTTACAAGAACCGTTGTTTTCCCCCTTGTGGCAACAACACATCCCCTAGACTCATGTTTCTGTCAATCAAGCGTGTCATCGGGGGGGGGGGGCATCAACCCACAATCGAGCATAACGTTCCCTCTTGGAGTCACTACCTAGTACTTGGCCAAAGTAATAAACAGCAACGAAGAACATGCAAAAATATAAAAGATAAGAACCAAATATATTACTCAATCACAATCTGAACATAATCGCATAGTCCATCAGATCCCAGCAAACTCAGCATAGCAACAGCAGAAAATTACATATGTGCCCCAATCATGTAGGGCAGCTCATGAGGACTAAACCATGAAGAACAAAGAGGGGAAGAGAACATCACATAGCTACTGATCATGGACCCATGGTCCAAGGAAAACTACTCACGGCACATCCGGGAAGCGTCCATGGTGGAGGGGAAGCTCCCGGAGGTCAATCCTCCCTCCGGCAGGGTGCCGGGAAGAACTCTGCTAGCGCTCCCTGTCGGGGATAGAATCCTGACAATAGATGTAGGGGTATAATAGGAGCTAAATGAATCTGTACGTAGATTGGTTGACGCAGGGGAAATTATACTGGTTAGGCCTCTCCTTAGAGATAAAAAAAAACCTTAATCCTGTCCCAGGCTGACTGGGGTGTTCTTGCTCAGAGTTTGAGGAAAAAGTGTTGCACGCGCCTATACTGGATGACGGGGGAGGCTTATATAGAGTGCGCCTCTGCCCCTTCAATTCCCCAGTTAATTGGTCTTTAATTACAGGGTTAAATACGTATACTAAATACAGGAAAGAGTCACTTCATTACTGCGAATAAAGGAGGAGAAAAACCCGTGGTCTTGAATGCTTCATGCCCGTTGCGTTCCCATCTTCTGAGTAACGAACAGCTCGCCGGTCCTAATCTCCGAGTAACTAACTACTCGGATCATGTTTGCTTTCCGAGTAACCGACTACTCGAAGGTGGTCTCTTCTTCCGAGTAACATGTTACTTGGAGACGCTGTGAATTGAGCTTCTGAGTTTGATAGAGCTCTGTATTCTTTAACGATCTTATTTGTTTTATTGGGTGTGTTTTGAGAGCCAAAGTACCTGAGGGTACCCCTTGGTTTCCACTGCCTATGGGTATACCTTTGGTGTGACCAGGACAGTAGCCCCCAAGTGCTTTCGGGTGCTCGCGATTGAGGTAGCTGACATTTGTCAGATTTCATGAGGTATGTGAAGGTTAAACTCAATAAGAGGCCCGGAAGGACTTTATTGACATTTGAACTTTTCCCTCGAGCATGGGTTGGGAAGGTTAAAGGAAAAATATGGCGACACTCAAGCGTCTCTCGGAAGAGGTGGACTGCGGCCTCGGAAGGCGTGTCTTGGAGTGAAAGGCCTTAAACTCCATAAAAACCAGATTTGTAAAGTTTGATATCCTAAAGCATCGTAATGAGCCTTAGGTCATACCATGTGGGATATTGATTCTTTACCCCCTGCACCGGATCATACTAGTGGTCTGGCATTCTTCGTCAGAGACGGGCCATTAGTGAATCAACTACTCGGACTCTTACTTGATTAGTTGGTGAGTACAAGATTTTCCGTTTGCAGTGAGCTTCAAGAAAACAATTCCTTCATGATTAGCTTACTTAGCTTCAGGTGGTTTCCCCATCTCACTGTTTCGAGTTACCGGTGCCTCACTTGTGTTCCTTAGCGTTCCGAGTGAAAGCTTACTCAGTCGTTTTTTGGGGGTTCAATATTTTTTTTCCGAGTGATGACTTACTCAGAGAGTTTTGCCAGTCGATGTCGTATTGGGTCTTGAAATGTTGACAGAAGTTCCTCCGAGTTGGTTGTTGCTCAGTGCGGTGTTACGTGCCTTCCGAGTGGTCCGTACGATCTCGGGCTTCGAATCGAAAACTGATTTGGTTTTAAATGAAGAGGATCTTGTCTTGTCAGAGAATCTTCTCGTCAAGGTAAGTGGACACGCTGTCAGGCATATCTCCTCGATTCCCGCGGCGGTATTTTAGGATAATCATTAACCGCCATATGGGGAAATGGGAGAGATTATGGGGAAGTGGAGCGAATTATGGGGAAGGCAACCGACACGCCCGTGATAGGCTGCGGATCTAACGTGTGGCGGTTGCCCCACTGAGCTATAAAAGCCCTCCCCCCTACGGACTAAAACAGATCTGGAGTCTTCTTCCTCTTGACGCTTCCGCTCCAACTTCCTCTCTCTCCCGTGTATTTGCTTCCGCCGCCGGGGAGTTCTTCCAGCTCCTCGTCGGCCGTTCGCGCTTCACCCTGGGAGGTCTCCATTCTCGCTGCTCCGCCGCCGCCGCCGGGACCATGTCTGCCGGAGAATGGCTCCCGTCGATCTTGACGGAGGACATGCTGCTGGGGTACCAGGACGCTAGCCTAGTTCCTCGCGAGGGCTGTCGTCTTCTCGCTCCTGGAGAATACGAACCTCTTCCACTGGACGGTGAGCGAGTCATTCTCCTTTCGCACGTGGTTCGTGGGTTGTTTCTCCCTCCGCATCCCTTCTTCTTGGATTTCTTGGATTCTACGGGATCCCAACTTCCTCACATCGTTCCCAACGCCATTACCCTCTTTTCTAGCTTCTTCACCCTATGTGAGGGTTATTTAGGCATAGATCCCCACTGGCATCTCTTCCGAACCATATATACCATTAAGCCCCAGAAGGCTAAGAAATCCGTGGAGGGCGGAGGTGTGGAGTTTAACCACATGTGTGGCGGTTTGTTTCTTGGTCGAAAACAAGGGGTTCAGTATTTTTCTTCTAGCTTGTCGAATTCTGTGAAGAATTGGCAAAATATTTGTTTTTATTGCAAGGTGGCGGAGGAGCCTTGGGTGCGCACATTGCCCCCCTACTCGAACGTGAGGCTAACTTCCTCTCAGGGTTGGAATCCCCGACTCACCAATGCCGAGAAGGAGCAGGTGCTCCCCTTGATGCGTGAGATCATAAGGCTGAAGAGGAACGGCTTGGATGCCATGGACCTGACCGCCACATTTGTTATTCGGAAGATCCAGCCTCTCTGTAACAGCCCAGATTTCAGAAAAATTAAAAATTTTGTTTTCAGTGTGAATTGTTTGATTGTCTGATTTGTTTGCGGTGTTTGCATCCCCGATTTATAGATCGGCGATTATTTTCCCCCTCTTATCTCGTACCGGACGGATACCGACCCTTGCCACCTCGACACTCGACCTTTGCGACACCGGGTTTCACCCGATCACCGTCGCGAAAACCGCACGAGACCAGCCGCAGCCAACGGAACGAAAAACCCCGTTTAATAATTAAACGGGCTATTTTTATAGCGCGCCGGAAAGGGTTCTCGGAACGGTTCCAGCGTGAGGGGAACGCCTCCGGCTCGACGCGCTGATCGCGCAGTTCAAAGTTTTACCCGAATCGGAGGTACTGCGGGCCCCCGACGGTCAGAAACGTGAGCACCGCGCGCGAGAGATAAAAACCGGGGATGTTTTTGAAAACTGCCAGCCACCAGGGCTATATAAAGACCACCACACTCCCACCCCTTTCTAGGGTTTCCCTAGTCCAAAAATTCGCAGCCACCCCTGAAAAATTGCCAGATCTGATCTCCCAGTCTGATCCGTCGGATCTGGATCAGACGAACCGGATCCCGCCACGTAGCCCACCACTCCACCTTCTCTCTTCTCTGTCTCTCCCTCCCGCGCCCGATCTCCATGCCGCATCAGCCGCCGCCTGCGCCTCCACTCCGGCGAAGCCGCCGCAGCCGGCGAGCCACCGTCGCGCCCCTTCTCCTCCTTCCCCTGCCGTGCCCCTTCTCCTTCCCCGCTGACCTCCCTCCTCACTCTCCCTGCAGGCCGCCCAAGCCGCCGCCAAGGCCGAGCTCGAAGCTCCGCGCCGCCCAAGACCCCGTCGACGCACCCCACTCCGGCCACCTCCACCGGATCCACGGCGTCCCGTGCCCCTGCGCCCGTCCCTGCCGGCCTATCCTCCTCGCGCGGCTCCTCCGGCGAGCTTGGTGGCCGCCGCCAGACGCCGGCTCGAACCCGGCGCCGATCTGGATCGGGCAGACGAGCTAGGGCGGCCTGCCACGTGGGCCAGCGCGGCCCAGAGCAGCCCCATCAGCCACGGCCTGCCAGATCCGGCCAAGTTGGGCCGAGGCCCGAGTGGTGAGGCCCGAGATCCGCTTTTTTTTCTCCTGGGGCCTGAATTTTTCACTAAGTGCTGATAAATTATGCTGCTGATTCGATTTTGCACCGTTAATAACGCTTAAACCGTAGCTCCGATGAATGTGCCCCCAAAACGAAAGTTGCTCAGTTTTGCGTGCTATAGTATTCGTATGTAGAAAGTTTTTCCGTTTGAGCTCATCTTGATTTTGTAATTCTGCGTTGAAGTGGGCATCAGGCCGTTAAACTGCTACTAATTGCTATTATGTGCTGCTGTTATTATTTTATTGCAACTTTGCATGATGATTGTGACTCATCCATGAGGCCTATTGCATTGATTCTTTTTCCTATGTGTTAAGCATCATGTGTAATTCATTTCCATGCTTTAACTTGTCATATTTGGGTGCTCTAGCTATATTAAATCTTGCTCCAAAGTGGTGATCCTGATGTTAATGTGCTGCTGTGCTGAAAACTGTTATTTTGTTGCAACTTCGGTCGACGAGTGTGTCGCGGCCGTTTTTCGGAATTGAGTGATTCCAATTGCATATTGTTAAGCATCATGTCTACTTTCATCCCATGTATTGCATTTCCATGATATGCTTGCTGGTCATATAGTTGTTTAGCTCCAAAGTTGCTATGCTGCTGTTTTTGACAGCCACCGTTGTTTTTCTCTAAGTCTGTTACTTTGCGATGCCATGTTGTTTGCTTAATATCTTTTGATCTTTGATGCCTATTTGCATGATTCTTTTTGCCATGCCTTCCCTGTCATGTCTATTTTAGTTCCATATCATTAGTGAGCATGTTTGCATTGATTGTCCTGTTTATGCATTGCTCTAAAGTGTGCTTCGTGATGTTCGTAGATTGTGTTCCAAACTTGTATTGTTTGTATCTTTTTAACCGTAACTCTGTTTGGAGTGTTTTTTATATGTAACTTGATTAGTTTTTCGTGTACTTTGTGTTTATGCTATTGTTTTCTGTTGTTAACCAACCTAAAATATGGTTTAGGACAGAACAGTACCAAATCTTTTAATCATCGTGCGGCACTTAGTGTTATGCCATGTTTAGGTTGTGCCTCACTTAAATTGACTAGCATAGATAGTTTACTTTGTGCTTCACCTCTTGACATGTTTGTGTGATATGCCATGCTTGCTTGAGTTGCCATGTTAATAACCGTTGGTTGTTCACCTGTAGCTAAACAACTTGAACCACCGTAAGCGTGCGGTATCGTCGTGTGTGACGAGTACTCCACTTAACCTGTTAGTAACCGCTCTCGACGGTAGGTGCGATGTCTCGTGTTGCCTTCTTGTTGATGCTTGCTCGTGTTTGCCTCGTAGTAATAGATGCTTGTTCGTTGATTGCTTTCCAGTGTTTATCGTCTTGTGTGCTTCCGCGGGTACCCCTCGGAGACGATGCGAGCTTGCGATCAAATACACCTTCGGAACCCGACTTATCAACAGGCAAGGACTATAAATTACTTATGATCCATTATATTTCAACCAGCGGTTTGCATGCTAGTCTAGGTTAGGTTCGATGTTTGATCCTACCACATGCTTACAGCCTCTTTCAAACCGATACAGCCATGTCCCTTCCCGGCAAACCTTGTACTGCTATGTTACTATTGCTCGTTGCTCAGCCCCTGCTTAGTATGATTTCTTAGGATGCTACGATGTTACCCTGTTACTCCTGGGTTTGGTATATCACATTATTATATTGTTGTTGATGATATGATTATTATAATGTTGACTATATTCGACGAAGGATGGAAGGTCTAGGCTATCCCGCCCCGACTCTTTGTTCTATTCAAGTCACCTAGGATCCGAGTTCCGGGTATTGGTTTTAAGACTGAGCGTGCCTAACCGCGTGTGGGATTTTATGGGGTCCCCTTTTATTACCTACCTAGCTTCAAGCATTTCTAGTGGTGGCCCGAGCTGATTTTACCTTTTGAAACCGTGTGTGTGCTGGTCGTACGCCAGTAGTTTTCCAACCAACCCGGACCAGTGGGGACATGGTTTCCCTGTTGGTCCACCTTTCACCGGCGAGGGCCCGAGGCCTCACGTGAGGCGTCTCAGTAACCCAAACCCTGTTGAGACGGAAGAGTCCAATCCGAGAGCGTGGCCAGCTTTTGGATTGGTTGTCGACTCCCCGGGGGCCACCCGGATTTGTTCGCTGTTAGTTAGAGGGACCTTTCATTTCGGATCTCTTGGAACTAAATCATAAAATGGTTGCCTATGATGGGTAGCAACTGAGAGAGATGGACGAGCGTGCGGAGCCTTGTAATGGCCAGTTGGTACACCCCTGCAGGGTTAAATCTTTTCGAAAAGCCGTGTCCACGGTTATGGACGACTTGAGGCCTACTCCTTGTTCATAGACAACAACAACTGAGATAATCTTAATATAACTTGATCAACGTGTGTGTGTGTGCCTTGAATGCTTCTTCTTCGTCGGGATGCGAAGAGGAGGACAAGGATAGGATAGGTGTTATGTTTGTGTAAGTAGTTGATAGCAAGACTTGTTGGAGGCGATTCCTCATCGAATGCTTGGCTTCTTACCTTACTCTCTAGATCGTTAGCCACTTCATAAATGCTAGTGCGGAAGCAACCTCACCACTTACCCCTTCCTTACCATAAACTACTAGTTGTCCTAGAATGACGAGTGATGAAGTCCTTGCTGGGTCAGATGACCACTACAGTTGAATGCTGAGTACCTCTGTACTCATGATACTACCCCAAACTCTTTTCAGGGTTCTTGATCGACAACATGTATGGTGATCGACGTTTCACGTCGAGACTCGACGACGACTAGTTAGGCGGATCCCGGCGGAGGGCCTGGACCCGTGTGGTTATGGGATCAATGTTTTCTTTTTCCATTAGGCCTGTGATTGTAGTCTGCACTCAGACATGTATCTTTCGCTGTTGTATTGCATTTAAGGCTGTTGTATGCCGAATGTACGAGATGTTGTATCTTTGTATCTGTAATGTTGTGATATCATGTTGGAAATCCGGGGCATATGGCTTTGTCATATGTCGCGGTGGGACTGATATGTGCTTCGTCCCCGGATCTGGGTGGAAACACCTAGATCTGGAACAGTACCGCATATCAGGCCTTACACTCTCCAAGCTATGGCTCAGGGGATGTGGACATACTCCGGGTTGCAGGATGACACTCGATATAGCAGAACCGACACTCCCCTGGATGAATTTGAGCTCCAGATGAAGATAATCACTAGCGTCACCCATGGTCTGCAGCCAACAGGCTGAGTAAAGCCTTTTAGCAGCGGGAACCCTCCATCTTTGGTATGTCATCTTGTTTCATATGTGCCTTGGGATGCATTTTGTCTTCTTGTTTCTAACTCGGACCCTTTGGGTTTCTTTGTTAGGATTTTCCCAATTCCATTCTCCCATTCCCCTGGCCCTGCAACATCCTGCCGAGGAAGATGAAGACGGCACTGCTGGCGTGGGGATCGGGGTTGAGGCTGGAGAGGAGCTGGAGTCCGAGGTGGATCGTGTTCAGGTGGAATCCGAGCAGCGCTCAAAGAATAACCAGGACCGCGAGTCGGCGCGGGAGGGCCTTACTCGGACTCGCAAGAGGTCTCACCCTCCGAGTGGTGAGGAAGGCAGCGGCAAGCCTCCCTCCTTGGGATCCACTCATGGGAAAGTTGCGTCGATGAAGAAAAAGAAGCTTGTCACTCTTGGTGGCAGGAAGGCTAACCCCTCGGGGGATGCTGCTGTTGAGAAAGCCAAAGGAGCTGGAACCGGTCCAGCTAAAGATTTTGTGGCTCCCCTGAGGCGTGCTTTAAAAAGTGTTCATAAGTAATGCTACTAGTTCTCTTCGACTCGGTACTTCATTGATTTTTTAGTCTTTTTTAACTATTCCACTTTTGCAGTGTTCGTCCGAGTGGTTTTGAATCACTTCCCGGGGTTGAGTATCCGGGTGCCGAGGCTTACGAGGATGTTAGCACCTGCGGACTGACTAACTTTCCTGTTATGTATACCATTCCAGAGGATGTTGCGGCTGTTGGTAAGAATTCTTGATCACATCTGTTGGTTCTTTTGTTACTGCAACCTCTTGTTTTTTACTATCTGTTATATCTCCCACAGATATGGACATTGATTCTTCTGTGGGTACAACTCAGACCATGGCTGAGCCGGCCGCCACTGGGGCCACTCCTCCTGAAGTGATTGTCCTTGGGGGAGAGGTACAACTTGGATCTGGTCGTCCTGCTGCCAGTAGCTCGTCTGCCCCTCCTGTTGCGCTTGAGGCTCCTGTTGAGAAAACATTTGCTGTCCCAGCTACTGCTCAAAGGGATGAGCCTACTGCTTCGGCTTCAATTCCAGTTGGTGCCCCAATTGAGAGTGCTATCATCGGTGACCTGAAGGAGTCCTTGGTGAAGGCTTCTCAGTTTGAGCTGTGCTTGCGCGAGCTAGCTTCCGAGGCCGAGCTGGTGAAGTCCAACATGAACGTAAGTACTTATGTAAGTTTTCTGACCAGTGGGTGTCCGGGTAACTTTCTGGAAGAATTGTTGTTACTCTGTATATTTGAAACTTCCGCTGGGGACACTTCTT